>JAKEEE010000021.1:0-2400000 GCA_021498325.1 Bactrocera minax | reverse complement strand
CAGTGAAGGCTAACAAAAAAGTCGAGCAATTAAAAACGTTATATGTGTTTTTGTTGTTTTGTGTTAAAACACAGCAAGTAATTTCGATTGTAAAATGCAATGCAAAGTTAGGAACAAGAAATTTCGGAACTATACATGGCTTATAATATTTTTCTTTTGCTTAGTTTCAAGTCAAATATGCCATATAATATATCATTTTAATATACATATTTATATGTATACTTATATACTTTATATATTTATATATATACTTACATATACATTTTTTTTATACATCACACCTCTCACCATCAAAATATTTTGTCTGTCTACTTTGCAAAATATTCTATGTACAATATTAACGGTAACTATTTTTTTTAACCCCCTCGACAATTAAGCGCTTGAGCCCACACAATTGCCATTGTTCAGAAAATTAATTAAATTTTGTAATATTAGCTTGTTCAGTTTTTATAAAAAATTTATTGGTTGAAAAGAAGCATTGAAAAGAGAAAACAGTTTTACTGCAAAAATTGCAATTTTTGTAATATTATATTTTCATAAAAAAGAAAGAAAAATATATACATACAGTGTAGTGATAAAAAATGCAACCAAATTACAATGTGGTTTATTTAATTTTGGTCGGATTGGCTTTTTAGAGACGGTAAGTACAGATAGTCAAATAAAAAATCTAAAATATTGGAAATTTTGTGAAAATGTTTTTCCAACAATTAGTATTACATGTAAAGTCGGCTGTTACCACGACAGTCAGGTCTACATAACCGGAATACACCCAGGTTTATATTTTTGAATCAGCAGTTTTGCAAATCTGCCATTTAAGAAACCGTCGTCTTCCGAAAATTCCTCGTATATTTCGTTTTGAAAAGAGTATCATCTAACCGGCAGGTATACCGCTAGTAAAGATAGATCGGATTCAGAGAAGCAGACTGTTGGGATGGCTATAGATTTGGACTCTCTGAAATCCATTACACTTCTGATTATTTAAATTGCTGCGTAGCTGAAAGCTCTTGGTGTTCCTTCTCTGGGCTCAAAAAATTTAGGGATATGTGATAGGGGCAGGCCCTTCGGAGGAAGAGCTTTTGCTTTTTTTGCTTTGCTTTGAGCTTCTTCTAGTGAGTCATACAGCTCAAATCGGATCACATGGTAGAATGGTAGTCTACTGTTGTGAACAGCCTTAGCTTCTGGAAGGCTTCTAATAAAGTACATTTGAGTTAAGTAAGCATACATATGGCAAGGCAGCGATACTGGCCATGACTGCATTGACTTTGCGTTCGAAACTATTTAAGAATATTTTAATATTAATATAATTCTGGTCTGGTCATTGTGAAATCACTGTGTTTTATAAAAAATACGATGTTCTTAAGGCTGATATTGAATTTTAAAGGACTTCGCGAAATTCTTGAGCTCAGTAAACTACGTCTCTCTCTAGTTATAGGCATTCCCTCCGATTGGTATAACTTCGGTAGGAACAAAGACTCTGGCTCTTAGTTAGTAACTTTTGGCAACAAAACGGGCATGAGGGAATTGCATCAATTTAATCTGTGGTCGAGACCCAGCCACATCTTAACATAATCTCACTTACTTAATAATGAAAATGGAGAGAGTCTTGAGCACTGGGCTTGAGCTGGGATCTCACGCGTGAAGCCCATTTTCCAGAGAGACAATTTAAGCAGTCCGAGAAATTACATAATATTTAACATAGCCATATGTATTATGTATGTATATTAAGTTCACAATATTTCATTTATATAATATATCTTTTATATGCATAACCTTGAACAAAGCGGCATTCCTTTCAGCCAAATAATGCGTCTGGCTTCGTAATATTTAAACTGTTATTAATATTGAGTTTGTTTGCTGTAATATTCGCCATCGGCATTGGTGGTCACTTATGTTATTGTATTATAATGTTATTTAACTTCAAGCCACTTAACGTCTATTTAAGTATTTACATCTTTAAACAAATATTTTCGGAATTGGCTTTTTTTCCGGTAGGGCTAAAAGTATTTAAACGCCCTTGCAAAATTACTCGCAGAATATTAGGGTGTGTCAACTAAGAATAAATTTGTCAGAGCAATCAGTAGGCATGTTCTATATACCATGGTGGTACAAGAAACGAATTTGAAAGCTTCTGTTGAGAGGTCCATACAAATTTTCATCTTAAACGAGCTGTAAAACGATCAAAATGACGGCTTCTTTTTGAGTTATCGTTGAAAATATTATTAGAGTACTGCTGTTTTTCACAGATCTCTAATCAAAAGTACTTTCCCAATTTAAAGATCTTAAATTTTTTTAATTTCTGCTCTGTTGAATACAACTTTTCATGCCATAAAATTAAATACTTCGGCCTTTCCGCTTTATAAAAAGTAAAGTTAAAGTCTACTTCTATATTTATTGCATATGATTCTAAGCTTTCAATTTAAGCTATTCCAACTTTGCAATAAAATGTTCGCAAATTGTTTCCTTTTTTTTTTTGGTGACCCACCCTAATATACGTGTAATTCAATATACAAGCAAAATTTCGCCACGCACAACTTCACTCACAAGAGGCTTTAAATATCGGATTTAAAACCAAAGCAACGCGCCCAAAAAAACGTCACCGATGATAAAGACAACAACAAACCAAACAACAAACGACATTGAACATCGAAAATAGTCGAAATGGTAGAGTGGCGCTGTTAAGCGATTGTTTAGATACGAGCGCGTCAAGTGTGGGGTTGGTATGGCAATTCGGAGGCAAAGTAGGCGACAGCTAAGTATGTTAACTAAAAAAATAAATAAAGGAAATCAGCGCTTTATTTGTTTAAAAGGGAAGAAAAAATGTGGTAAAGTAGAATATGGAAACAAATGTGGGTGAAAGAAAATAAGCAAATTAGTTGAGTGCGGAGAGAAGGGAGTGGTGAATAATATTAAGAGAGCTGCAAGGTAGGTGTATTCGCACGCGTTTTTGATTACATCACGTATTTTGCTTTGAAACTAGAGCTTCTACGAAATCTGAGCACTTTTTTCGAGTTTGATCTATATTTTAATATTACCGTTACACGTTTTAATTCGAGTAGATACTTCAAAAGGGTGTGTTTAAAAAATTTGCTTGAGATCTATCTGAAAATGCCTTGGGATCACGTTTGGTAGTTCAAGGCAGTTTGGTAATTTGGGAAGAGGGCGTTGCTATGGTCAAATTTCGACCATTTTCAGAAATTTTTTCAATCTTAAGTACTTAGCTCACATTATTGGCTTACTAAGTTATACACATATTTTTCTTTTACCTCACGATTTTATATATTAAAATATATATGCCGTCCTCTCTTCAATAACTTTGTTTTTTCTTCATGGTGAAGCAGAGATGTATTTGAAATAAAACAAATAAATAATGTGATTTTCGTATAGTACCTTCTTCTATTTGTTACATGCGGCTTGATATTTTCCTAAAAATATATGAGGGTTCGCGGTTATGAATGGCATTCCATCTATTACCGCATTTACTAAAAATTAACACTGATTAGTAGTTGAGGTGAAACCCTTGATTTGTAGACCGCTATATTAAAGTTTGAGATCTATGAAACCAACATATATCTCTTACTCGGAAGTACATGAAATCAACGGTTTATTCCAATTCATTAAAATAATTGCAGCACATACTATAGAATATAAGACTATTACACTTACAAAGTAGTAAAACTTGACCTGACCAGAAAAAATACTGAGAACTAATTCACCACTCTTGAGGGTTCGTCGTGAACTACTTATTATTTTGATCATTTGCATCCTTTTGCTGTTGCTTCTGTGATTTCCGACGACGAGTTTTCTCTTCAATCTGTCATATTTTGTAAGAGTGAAAGTTTTCCGAACCATGTTGCCCGAATAATACAAACAAGACAAAGCATTTGTTGCCATTCAAGTTTGCGATGCTTCACTTGCCGCCTTTGACTTTAAAACTAATATTGTATATGCGCGTGGATATGGTTCATACACTTGAAAGAATAGGATTGGCAAATAAAGAAAATTTTTGTAATGCTTCTTTTGCTAAGTTCTTGAAATAGAAATATATTTACTTTCAAGTTTTCGATTTAGATGTTTTCTAGCAAATTAATTCAAAATTTCAAGTAAGCTGATACGGAAGAGAAGATACCGTTGAGTATTAAAGTAGATCGTAACCGTGAAAAGTTATCGAACAAGTATTTTGTGGAAATCTATTCAATAACGCCTTGCTACAAAATGTGATTCTTGATTGAAAAAGGGGGATTTTTTTCATTTGGACATGTAATATTATTATTCTAAAGCCACTCCAACAGATATTTTTCCCAAAATTACAACGTTTCGATCATAGATTTGAGTAGAAGAGGCTACATAGGCATTTGTGTCAAAACTGTGTCGGGGTTTTGAAAAATTTAACTTAATTTAACTTTCAAAACTGAAGATTGGCATAAGGAACCATACAAAGTTTAAATATTATATATTCGATTTGTTTAAAATTTTTGTAGAACAGTTTAATCCTCTAGCCATTGATATGTATTTTTGAGAAATTTCTAATACAAACACACAGACAGAATGAGTTGTAAATTACAACAGGTCAAACCACTCTACCATTACTCGCTCAACAAAGAAAACTCAACAGGAAAAGAGAAAATAGCTTAATGGATTAATTTCGAACTTATTTCGGTACTAAATACTTACCTTAGTAGGTAAATACTTAAATACTTAGGGTAATAATGGGCTTTTTTTTTGTTTGAAAAAATTTTTTTTTGTTGTTAAACTTCTGCACCAATTTGAGTTGATAAAGAGATCAAAGTTGATTTAGATTTCAGAGAATTTGTTTTAAGTATCAACAAAATTTAACGAAGACGAGTTCAATATTAAAATGATAGACATTGACATTGGTTTATAATTAGCTGATAAGTGAAGACCCGTTACTACCACAGTCAGATCTACGTAAATGGAACGGATCCGAATTTTTATCGGGCCGAGGACTGTTAATCCGGCCGCATTCCTGAAAATTATGTGATAATGTTTTCTGCCTCGAACAACATCAACAGCATAACAACAACAAAAGTGGAGACTGTTGACATAAGGCAAAATTGGAGTCGAAGCGAAAAACTGGAGCTGAAATGGAAGAGATAACTTTTTTGAGGTGGACTAAAATTTTGACAAATCTTCTCAAGGAGAAATTCTTGAAAAATTGAGCTCTGAAAATTTGAAAAATATTTAATTTCTTTAAATTTCTACACTCACACCAAAATTACTTTTTTTTACAAAAATTTTATAAAAAAAAAAGTATATTTAAAAAATTTCTCTTGTGTATAGCGGTACTTCGATGCATATACAAATAGTTCCATGTGCGAGCGTGTGTCTACTAACTAACACTTCTTTCGGAGTTCGAAGGCATGCGAGCAGCCTTTTTCGCCACGCTTTGGCTATTAGACCCTTGTCTATGGTGTGATATCTGCACTTCCTGTCAAACATTCCACATTGACTTTTGCATACACATAAATAAATACATTTCTTTGCTACACTATATCCATGCATGTATGTGTGTGTGTATGTATGTGTGTGTGTGTGTGTGTGTATGTGTGTATTGTTGCCACATACCATTTTCTCTATTTTCGCAGAACTTAATTTATGACGCGCCAGCAAGGGAGCAGAAGAAAAAAATGAAAACATAAAATTCAAATAGGAAGAGGAAAAATAAAAATATTCGTAGCTTGTAGAAAAGCACTTTTCATTTGATTTGATAACTGTATGAAATTGCCCTGCTGCCGTTCACAGGAGGCGAGCAGATGAAGAGAAAGAAGAGGAGGTTGGAAGAGAAAAAATAAAAATAAATAAATAAAAGGAAGTGCTATGACAGCAGGCGCTCGGCTGCCTCAATCCGCTGCCCTGCAATGCCCGAGCGATTTGTGGTATTGTAGCGTGACGGCATGGAGACAACAACAACAAGAGTAGAATTTCTGGGCGCCGCCAAAATGCTAAATCAAAAAGTGAACTCACACTCCGTCATTTTGTGTGGCGCTGGCGGCGCGTGTTTGTCCCTTTTGCTAACTGTCCGCCTATCTTAAAGCTCATTGCTGTGTGTTTTGCTGCTCTCTTTTTTTAAATGCCCACAGTGCTGCCTATTTTTTACAGTCCATTTTGCATTTTATGCCGTTTCGCTTTACTACTGCGGCGTTATTGAAAACAAATGGCTTGAAAGTGGCTGGAGGGGGAGGAACTTCAGCAAAAAAATTAAAAGAAAAAATAAAAAGTTAATGAAAAAAATTAGAAAAAGTAGACTCAGCCATGTTATCTTCTTGTTAAAAAGTCTTACAGAAGTTTACCATATACACATATATACACACCCACATACACATTTCCCTAAAATATAATATTTACTTGCCTTTTCTCGTAGTTTTTCCATTTCTTTTTTGTTGTTTTTGATTGTGCACGCTTGTCAATTGTAGCGCTATCGATTGGCTTAAGAATTGTGGAAATTAAATTTTGAAATTAATTAATACGTGACGGCTCAGCGCATAAGTACAATTAAGCTGTCGGACTTACAAAATCAATATTGACGAAAGTATGACGCACACACACACACACACACACACACACGCAGACATACTGAAATGCAAATAGTATACGCTGACTGCCCCAGTTCAATTCAGTCAAATGATTTAATCCCAATCCCAATTTCCATTCTCATTTGTAAATTATGTCGCGCTGATTCGTGTAACGGAATGCGGCCAACGAAAGTGGCGTACGGCAGTATTATGTAAATCATGTGCTAGTAGTGCGAGTGATATATGTAGCACATGTATGTATGCCTTATAAAGCTTCGCATGGCATTTTTCGCTTTGCATTTATTGTATGGATCGGGGGTCCTCTGTGTATTTAGGGGCATGTGGAACAAAATTTTCCACTTTATCCGGAACTCTGATTTTCTAAGAGAGTCTTCATGATATACTAGCTAAAAACCATTCAAACTCAAAATCTTGTGTGGGAGAATATTTAACAGAGATTTAAGATCCTATACTGAAGAATCACTGCTCATTCTCTGGCGATACCTCTCTTACTATGGAGAATAATAGGAAAATTCTAAAATATCCTATTTTAGACAAAATCTTCCTCCGAAAACTAATCCTTTTCTCAAAATTCTTTAATTTAAAATATTTAGTTCGTGATTTTAAAATTTCTCAACCACTTCAATTAATAAAAGAAAGTAGGTTTGGGTTTTGAGAAGACTTTTGTTTTCGACTAAAATTCTTTCACTAAAATTCATTCAAAATCATACAAAATTCAGAGAGGGAGACGTAGGGAACTTGAAAACGCAACGATTTGTGTTGTAGATAAGAGGATTGGTTATTTCAGAAACAAAAAATACTCTTAAAGTCTTTATGTCTTTATGTCTTTGAATTATGCAAAGGGTTTTTCTTTTGAAACATTTTAGGTAACTATATTAAGGTCTCCAAAGTAATAATTTTTCTATATGAAAACATATCTTTTTGACCAAAATGTGTTTTTGTTATTGCGCGTGTATTTAAGGTGAGGAATCTGAGAACATCTGCAAGAGGCCGAATAATCAGCAATGGTCAAAAGAGTAATATTTATAGCAGCTTAAAAAAATATAGAATATCTGTCGAGGTGTTCTACATGAATTTTGTTATGCACCATATTATGAACCTCGTTCTTGAAAAGTTCTGCTCTTTTTGTAGTCTTTGGGGGTGTAACATTATAATTTTATTATCTAGCGATGACTGTGGATAAGAACTTCATTGGTGTTGTTATAAAAAATAGGCTTGACTATTTTCTTTGAAGAAACGTCGCACAAAAAATATGACTTAGAAGTATTGGTAAAATATAGCATTCGTTACACAACTTTTTCAAGGCCATGATTTTGCTTCCACGAATCCAAAATTCCACTAGGTGAAATGCTCGTCTCTTTTGAAACTCATTACAACATTAAACTAAATGTATAGTGGTGTTTGATGCTTAACTGTCTGGGATATTCGGTGTGTTATATTTTTGTTCAACAATTGAATATTATCTTCGTATAAACGTAGTGAGTGAGAAAACATATTAAAAATGCTTTCAACCTGTTGTGCTGGCTCAAATAGTTACAAGGCTCTCACCGCAACCGAAATTTATCAAGAAATCACCTGAAAACGATTTCTGTAGTAGAGGCACTCTCGTATACTAACAAGTGTATAGTAGATTGTTGTAGTTGTTATTTAACAGTAATACATAGTTACACTTTCCACATATTTGATTAACCATTGTCCATTGAATGCCTTTGACTGAGGGAGGCTACAACGAGTGATTACTACACAAGCACAAATTATTTTAGACTGACACAGAGGCAAGAGCTACGCGTCATAATATGGTTCTTTGCAAAGTCATAGAGCAACAATAACGTGTAAAGGAGGAACGGGTATCATGAGGAACTCGAAAGCATTACCTTCGACAAATTTACAAATTTACATTTGTAGTCATATCCAGCCTTTGGACGGCCGACCAAACTTTACAGGACAAGGCACCAATATAAACCGAATGCGTCTTAACAACGAATCCTATACGAAAGGAAAGCTTCAACTACACACACATGCAAACATGCATAGGTGGTTGTGTATGCAATTTGTAGTTATTTTGTGATCACTGCTATGCTATGTAAGCGAGTTAATTTTTAATTTCCAATCAATTCTAATTCAATTTTCCTTAACTATAAGCGTTTGTGTACGATAGCTAGTTGATGACTATTGGGTGAGCTAAATCGAATGTTGCTGGCAGCAATGCCAGGTGGCTAAATGATCAAATACACAACTCGAGCAGTCAAATGGATTTATTAGAAAAGTAAATATATAGTGAAGCCTGCTTGAATAAAGCAAGAGCGCAGCAAAACTGCGAAAGGTAAAAACCCCCAAGCTTTCCAGATTTTCTCACGAAGAGAACACTTGAGTCGTTATTCGAACTTTTTTTTTGGATAGACTTGCTGATGAAAATATAAGGCACTAAAAGTTTAAGCTCACCGTTTTCTAAATTTTTGGTAGGTCAACAACCAAGGTCGCCGAGCAGAGATGCCCTTCAAAAAAATTGGTTGCAGGATATAGAGCGGAAGCGGGAAGGAGAAGAAAGTTCACCTCTGAACAGGTATTCAGCTGGTGGTAATGAAATAGAAAGGATTGGGTTCTAATGTAGCCTCCACATATCTGCTATAACGCACGTTCGAACTGCAGCAGTCATATAAACGCCCTAAGTAAACCTCAGTGATATAAATTTTGAGCTATATATTATATAAGCAGACACTCGATGATGTTGAAATTTCACCGAGCTCCTGAAATGGTCGACCGGTCTTCTTTTCGTACCACCAAGGGCAATTGCAAATCGATAATTATAAATCGAAAGTTAAATCACGTGACGATAAAAGAGGGGAAAGATTCATCGCTGAAAATCCCAAAACAGAATCCCCCCTTAGAATCATATTAAAGTCATCATATGATGCTTTGCATTTGCGATCAAATGATAAACTGATTATAGTTCTGGGATATGGATCCACTTTCTTTCCCATTATTCGCTTGACTTGTTAGAGATCTTTTTCGATGATCATGGAAACCTAAGGGTTTTAAGATCTCTTAGAGTGTCTTCATACGGCACGGTCATTCATGGCACGGCTTTACCAGTTTTTACCATTTGGGTTTATTAATATGTATATATTGTATATATAAGGATTGCCTATCATTTTAAGATATTTTGTAATAAAAGAATACGGGGGTCACATCAAAAATTTCTGCTGAAGTCGAAATTTAAGAGTTTTCAGTATAAACGCACTAAGGCTTTCCGATTTTTTATGTTTAAAAACCATTTCGTTAGGTTCAAAATACATACATTTTGAAATAACACAGATATTTAAAAATATGCACACTCACACACATACATTAAACATATGTACTCACATGGGTCGCGAGTGTCTTCCAATTATTTAGAATCTGTTGTGTAGAAGTTGAAACTGAGCCACTTTTGTTATTACACATATAATATATGTTCCATTGTTGCTGTTGTTGTTAGTATTATTGTTGTTATTATCTCATAACTATTCACCCAGATTTTGTTTGGCCATTGTTTTTGTTTGTTTGTCGGTCGCCTTGGCTCTTTGTTTCTTAGCTCTTGGCAAATTCAAATTTTAATACGCTTTAACTTCGTTGTAATTTCATCCTTAGCAGCGTTTTGTTGTTATCCATGCAGCAGGTTTCTGTTTCTGTTTTCATTCAAGAGTAGAGGGCATTGTGGTTTTCCAAACATATTCTGGAACGTCGTTGTGTAAATTTTTGCCATTTCAATTTGCTGGATGCCTTCACTGCGAGTGTCTGTATGTCTGTTTATCTATATTTTTGACTTACAAGTAATTTATTCACTTGAATATTTTATACACAACAGATTTAAGGAACTATTCAGTTATGTTTTGTTAACATGCTAACGTGCTAACATATAATATGTATATATATATATATATGTATATACTATATAGATGTGGATTTGTTTGACAATGCAAAAAACACAATGGACACTCCATATTTTTGTTATCCGAATATGTTTAAATGAATAACTTTTTTAAGTGTTCCAAAGCGTCGAGATGTTATAGTTTGTTTTAAAGCATTGAAAAATTTGAGATTTTCAGCTCTGAAAAGACATATTTCGCTGAATAAGACATATATTTATATGGTGGTTATTATATTGATAATTTTGGTAATGTCAATATAACTGGTGTTCAAGTAGACCTTCTGAAATAAAGTTGAAAACATTCTGAAAGCGGTGTTAGAATTCTAGTTCTGAGGCCTAAATATTTGTACTAAAAAAAAAATCTATCTTCCCATAAAACACTCTCTGCAAATATATCAGAATCTTGTCAGTTTAAATAAAGAATGTCCCAGTAGAATATGATGATAAAGCTCGACGTGTTTTTTAAGTGATCTTATCAAGTCTATGAAGTAATTCTAATCAGTTATTAAATTAAATCTCCCACCCTTTGAAGGGAATCATCTAAATCTAGCCATGAAATTACAAATATTTGTGGAACTTCAAAGCAAATAGCTATATGACGTGAGTCGTAATCATGCTAGAGAAAAAAGTGAGAATATTGGGAAAATGATTTCTAACAGCATTCAGAGAACGTCAAGCACCTTCATCTCGTCAAGCTCATACATAACCTATTGGACGTAGCTTTGGAAATTTATAGAGACAGATACCCGAAGATATTATTTATAGTATAGATATGTCAATGGATGACGTGAGGACAGCAATATCTTCAACTATAGCGAATTATCTATTTCTTTTGGAAGTCAAGCGAGTCAAGCAAGTATAATATAACAGGGGCCATATCAGTTTAAAGCCTTTACTTCATATTTATAGCGTAAGAAAATAATACTATGTTCAAAATAATTATAAAATTACTTAAATCGGTTTTTTGTCGAATGTCACTTATAATTATAGATAAGCTAATAAGGAATCTTGTCTTTGTGTAAAGTTATCGGAAATATTCGTCGATAAACGCAAGTTGATCATACAACTACAGTAATACAATAGAGTAATAGGCTTCTGAACTTAATTATTATCGATAGTTCTGCAAGCAAGATTTTCTAGCGGGATCTTTAGACCGTAATCAACTAGGGTAGAGGACTAAATACGATATTCAACTTCCCTTCACATTGAAGGCTTGAAGAATAAATTAGTTGTTATTGTAGCATTTCACTCTAAGCAACTTGAAACTTATTATATAATACTAATTCTGAAAATGCATGCCAAAGCTAGTGAGTAGCTTCGTCAAAACCCAAAACAACTCTCCGAGCATTTAGTTATCAAGTGAGTGTATAACGTAAAGTGGTGTATCCGCTGGATATAAATACAAAAATGAGAGCGTTTTGCCTAAGAGAATATTTCGAGACTTTTATTAGTCGCAAAAGTGTGAACTTGGAATCATCCAGCTGTCAAAAGTATTGAATTAAAAGAGGTAATTGCAGCGGATGTTCTTTCCAAACTCACACGCATGATTTCTTTGAAATCTTTGGAATAAGGAATGAGCTACTTAAACATGCGCTTTCAAAGAGGAGTGTTGATAATGTATTTTGCCTGCGATTAATGCTCATATCTATATGGGAAAATTATCTAACTATGAGTTCTCAAAAATTAACTCAAATCGGTTACATAGGATGCGCTATTACTAGCAAGACTGTTACATGGACCAAACTCTAGCTGACGCGTTGTATTTGTACCCTTTTAATGTAAATGAAAGTTTTGGAAATCCTTTGTGTATTCATCGATTGCCATCATAAGCATTTAATGTGCCATCAATAGCTTCTAATTTTCAACAAAAAGTCTACAGACTCAAGGCTAACCAACGAACAATGTATATATGCTGCCAGTTAGTATAGAGGTTGCGATAGACATCGCTTGGTCGACTGCCGCGCTTCTGAGCTAGCGGCGTTAGGCGGCGCATTGCCGTAGGTGAAGCGCGTTTACTTCGACATATGTATGCTCTTGTACGCACCACCCAAATCCACCTCGCTCTTATTGCCACCACCGCCACCACATTATTGTTGCTCCTCAAACTATGCGACTCGATGACTATTCGACTTGCTTGTTACTAATCCAACGCGGCGAGCATGTCGTAGCATGAAGCAGCTAAATACCGATTGTGTAAGCTCAGACATGCCTACAGTCAAAAACGGGATACATAATGAATGCACACCCACTTTGGGATTTGCCGACACACACACACACACACATCACACCACCCACATTTCATTTCATTTCATTTCGCTTTGGTTTGGTTCCGAGTAACAGTTCATTTCGATTGTGTTTAGTTGAACTCGGTTCAATAAAACTCAAACAATGCGGCCGAGTCATCATTCCAATACAAATACATGCGCACACCCACACACAAAGAACACTTGACTGCAATCAAGTCTGTATCCTTAGCGTATGTGTTACAAAGTGTACAATTGAAAGTGCGTGTGTGTTTGTGTGCGTGTGCGCAAAATGTAATGTTAATTTGACTTTTGCTTGCATAAAATTTCGATAGCTATTTTAATGTATTTATTTTGTGTCTGAAAGCATCACAGCTACCAACTTTGCGGCTCTATTCAATGAGCACAAACACAAGCACAAATATATTACACGTTTATTTGTGTGTGTGCATGTATCTAGTATATATAGATGTTTAAGTTAAGTATAGTATATGTAAATAATTGGAGGATTTTTTTCTTCGGCTGTTCGAGTCTCATTCACTGACAGCATTTTGGACGCTATGTGCCTACGGTATTTAAAACTATCGACATATCATTACATAAGTGTAGCACATATGTATTTACACACACACACCCACACATACATATTGGAAATTACTCGAAATAGTATCAACTGATTGTTATGTAAGTTTTAATATTTCTGATAAATAATTTGCTGATGTTGCCAGTTGAACGGGGAAAGTGCTAGTGGCTGTAGTCGACAAAATAATTTTTGGTTTGTAAATGGAATACCTCTCTCACCTATTGAAGAGAGAAGATCGAAAAAGTCAATGGACCCGTAACTCCATCACGAACGCCCGCATATCTGTTCAGGAGTACGTTCAACAAGTATTCCCGAGTATAACCAATAGCAGAGCTCCTGTAGCCGATGAATTTCTGTGTGAAGTATTGAAATTTCACTCTGAAGAGCTCAATTTGGGTGAGTGTTTTAGAAAGCAACTCTGTCGAATTACATTCAAGCAGTTCTGTGTAATACTCGTGACGGATAAGTCCACAACCAAAGTCAGTAAACCTAAGCTTAGTACGTCAAATATTATCTACAAGTTTTCATAGATGGTTCCTTCACCATGGTTTCATTATAGTGACTGTCTACTCAGCTCTGATAAATCAGGTGCCAACTATAAGATCAGCAATTTTTTTAAAGAGAACTTAACGGAATCGACTTCGCTAATCCTTTTCTGCTTTGAAACAACGGAGCGTTTACCTTGACAGTGAACTGCCAGTGACATTGAGTAATAATTGGAGCTCTGTTAGAAACGAGAGGCATTCCCACGTCATTTGCGTCTCATAAACTTATCGATGTAAATTATGATGAGTGCTTACGCCTTGAGCGAAACGAGGTTGTTTTATTATGATACCACAAATAGGACCAAGAAGCTCGTATGATATTTACCGTTTATGCAATTCAATGAAAACCTGTTGGTTTATGGTACCGCTATGTTTTCAGGAAACCTATATCGACTTGGGCATATTTTGCTAAATTAAAATCCAGCGCTTCATATGATTTAACATGTTGGCTGAATAATGGCTTGGAATCAGTTGCTTCATTACGCGGAACGTACAACTGTTGGCAGTGAGAACCAGTGTTCTCCTCTGGCTGAGATACACATATCATATGTAAACTTGGCGCCTTCACCGTTGATTGTAACTTCGCTGAGCTTCTCCTCTTTTTTATAGTGAGCTCCAAACGGATTCTACGAGAAGCTTTTTAATGTCAGAAATACGCTCATTGTGTTGGATAGTTAGGGTAAGATAGGATAAAAAAGGGGTAAATACGAGTATATTAATTATCATTTTTTTATGCGGTTCAGGAGTACTAAAGCTATTCAAGCATATATGTACTAGAACTGAATATTTAGTTGACCATATTTAGTTCTGGATTTGTCTCTTGTAACCTAACCGTAAATAATGAAAAGAAGGCGAAAATCGGAATATATCGGAAATCGGAAATCGGCATAATTCAAGTTGAGAGCTTTATCCTATTTATTCCTTATCTTTGGGCACAGCTTTAAACTTACATAAAACGCAAGTATGGCTTTAAATATGCAGTTTGCGAGGTTTCGAAAATGTCTTTTGCAAGAGTTTTTGAAATATATAGGAATTTAATTTAAAGAACGTCCGTACGAGACATGAAAGTACCATCAGATGTTGGTAAATACCGGTTGTTGGTGGAATTTTTGGTTTTTTGCACTTTCGGTGAATTAATAATTTCAAAATTCTCTTTATCTGAACGCTGCAACTGTTGACTTCAGTAATTTCACTCTGCTCTAATCACGGTTCGACTTTTTGCCCATAAAATATTTTATACCTTTTTGCATTCGCTCCTACACCTTAGTTGCCAAGATAATTACCTATCTATAAACGGAAACAAAATCAAAAAAGACAAATGCCAGCGAGGCAAAACAACAGGCGCCACGCAGCCAGATTTGATGTTGCAAAATGGGCGCGTAGCATGACATTAGATATGCTTACTAAATACAAAAAGCCGTTTTTTATTTCCACTTTTTTTTTATTTTCGGTTTACGGTTGGCTCGTATTTGACGCTCTACATTTTTCTCGGCATTTCGGCATCTCGGCATCTCGGCATTGCTTCTTAGCTTTAAGCTGCCGCTGTTTCACTGTTTTGTTTTTTTGCTTTTTTCATGCGCATATAGCTTTCTCGAGCAAAGCGAAGTGTTCTTTAAGTCCTCCGCTTCTATTGTTGTTGATGAATTGGTTGAGTGACATTCTCACGTCTGTCTGCCTGCTTGCTTGCCTGCTTACTTGCTTGCTTGCTTGTACCGCTGCTGTATATTCAAGTCAGAGTAGCTGTTGCTATTTCCGGCGTTGCTTCACTCACTGCAAGTTCCGCTACGTAAATGTCTCCGCAAGCTTCTTTTAGTTCACTTTTTTGCTTTCTTACTTTTTTACCTTTTCCTCTTTGTTGCTGTTTTTGTTTTTTGACTTATGACATTTTTAGTGCTCTTTACCCAATGCCGATTGGCGCCACCAGCGCTTTGTGGTGAGCTCGTTATGAAAATTATACTTAGTTTGACTTCTTTCGTTGTTGTTGTTCTTGTTTTTGTTCTTCCATTTTTGGCGGTATACTCCTCATTTGGAAAATGCAGAAAGAAAAAAAAAAACATCATCATAACAACCATCAAAAATTGTTAGCATTGCTGTTGTTGGACATTTTATTAATGTTTTTGTTGCGTGGCGGCAACAGTGCGTGTGGCACCCGGCGTTCGTTCGTTAGCGTTTTCGCTTGATATGCCGCACACCCATACACTTACTAACACTCACACACACACTCTCGCGCACTCACTCTCGCACACTCACCTACAAATGAGCAGCGACTTTGACAGTGATGAGTGGAAGGAGCTCTGGAGATTGTGGCTTTGAAGTTGGTGGTGGGGGTGCAGCGGCCGTGGGACGCACGTTACCTGTCTGTCATGTGTTGGCAATAAACATTATCGTAAATTAACAGAACATTTATTTTATTTTCGGATTTTTGCGCATTGTCTCGGTCGGCCTGCCTGCCGGGTTGGAACCCGAAAATTGCCTCACTTGCTGACTTACACGCGCGCACACACATATAGGCAACAAGGTGTATGCAACATAGGTGCGTGTGTCGATTTTCACCTGTTAATGAGTGTTCACTTTCACATTGATGGGACAGCACTCACCCCGGCGCGCACACACACACCCACACACACACACACACCAACACACACACAATCCAGCATATATATATATATATATAAATATGAGTTCATAAGCACAACCGTTAATCGACTTTGCTGGCAGTTATTAAAAATGGCGCTGCTCTTCTCGTGAAGTTTCTTAATTTCACTTATGAACCCATTAAATGTGCCCCTAAAAGGAAGTGTATCAGAAGTGATGCGCCTGTGGATGCCTGTGTGTATCGAGCTGTGTGTGTGTCGAGTATGTGTATTATACACATAATTTTTTCTTATAATGACTGGGATTTAGAGTTTTTCGGTTTTGCCTTAACGACTGCTAATGATGTCAAGCATAAACTTATTTGGTGATATCGCAGATTATGGAAACCGCTTGATGGCAGAACATTAGAGATATGTATGAGTCCATAAATGTTATAATATATGCATATATTTGTGCGAAGGCGAAGTGAAAAAGCTGGTAATCCATGAAACCACAATTTACCATACCACCTTCTCTCGCAAGTTAGTTCAAACTGGTGATCCTTGTCTGGAAAAACTGACCTGACTTAGTTTCTCGCACCTACTCTTCTCGGACCTAAGAGTTGTGTAGCTTTTTGGCATATAACTTAAGACACTATTTTGTCCAGTTCTCCGCGAGTTGTGATAACTTCTCAATAAATTTAGTCCATACAATAAAACAACATTTTTATGTTTCCTGATTTGCCCTTACTTCCTTTATTAGGGCATCCAAGCGAATATCTTTGTATGGCCGCCATGGTCTCTTGGTATGGTTTCACCAGCGAAAGATCGATTTACGGAAGTAGATAAAATCACAGGATGCTTAATCCGGCAAACAGGGTTCTGAGATGACTTTTGTTTCTCTTCCTTTGTTAATCTCGAGCGTCCCTTTGACGACAGGAGAGTTTCTTAGTAAAAGGAAGTTTGAATTCGTCGGGGATACTCTCCTTACCTTGAATATTACACAAAATGTGTTGAATTGATCAAGAAGAGATACTGAGGTACCACAAAAGATGTTAGCCTCATCATATACCTAGTCTATATGAAGATTTTTCGACGTTCCAATGAAACAATGGTATTAATATTAAATAATCTGACTATGTAGAAACAACAAACTGTGTAAGCTAAAGTCCTTCATGATGGAGGGAGAAAAGTGAACCGAAATCAATTCTTGTAATATAAAAAAACATTTTTGTGCTCCCATAGATGACCTTTATATAAATCAAACAAGATGATTGGCAGAAACATTTAGCGACAGGACCAGCAATACATCAACTAGTTATGTTTACTGCTGCCTAGTCTAAGGCCCCAAAGTTGACCCCGTACAATGCAACAGTTCGGAAATATTCAGCAGAAGCTAAAAGAGAAGAGAAAACGATAAAGGCAAGACCATACTACCACAAAAGCTACGCGCGACTCGTACGTCCTCGGTCGAAATACACAACTCTATTTGTGTCCAATTTGACTTGCTTTACTAGCATTCACTTAAATATTTAAGTCATCTTCTAATCGCATCTAAAATTCAATCAATATGACTTGCAGGTCAAAAATATGATTCATTGGATCGCCTTACACTTGGCTGAGCAACGATTTTCGGCCGTTAGGCCGTTGAGCCGTTCGCCATTCGGGCAGCGAGCAACATGCCACAGAAATGGAGGCTACCATAGATACCATCGAAGGCACGGTTGTGGCGTATTAAAAACAGTAAAACCCTAGAAAACCGACAAAAACAAAAAAAACGAAACGAAAACGAAGGAAAAGAACACCCAAACACACACAGTCGTACTCACACAGAACACCGAAAAGTTCGATGAAAAGTTAAGAAGCAAAATCGAAGAGTCATTGCCAAAAAGTTTTCGCTGACTTGCAGGTTGGACCGAACGCCTGACGCTTTGGCAAAGGTGCCCGCTGCCTGTGGAGGAGGAGGCGCCGACGACGCTTTTGTTTTCCATGCGGGCGGGAGACGTGGACAACAATGGAAGACGAGGACGAATTTGAGTGTATATGTGTGTATGTGCGTATGTATGTGTATGCACAAGGGGTTTCCTTAAACGCTCTTGTTGTGTGTTTGTGTGTGTGTGTGTCCAATTGCAGAGTAATGATTTATTATGAAAACTATAAAGTGTTCGTACCATCCGCATACATTACTCGCCCCGCTACATATTTACACACATACACACAAACACACACACAAACATTCATACATACAAACAATTGTAGATATGTATGGTGAAAGTTTTGGTTTTTGTGTTTTTTTTTTTTTTCTGGTTCTCAGACTGGCAAACGAAGAGCCACGCTACAGCGTCAGTCAGCCGTGCACTCGATACTGCCAACAGTGGCGACTGCCACCGTGGCGACCAGGTTTTCTCGTTTGCGCCGTATGCGCCGCAAAACTATATGGAAGACAAAGATTTATGGCAATTTGGGCGTGTTTCTGACAGACTCACACACGCCTACAGCCTCGCCGACGTTCCACCTCGCCACATCACGGCACTGCTGCTGGCTGCTGCTTGGCCTGCTTTAGTTCTATGCTCGGTTCGGTGGTGAAACTTTCGTCTCCCTTGTGGGTGGCATGCATGTTTTTGGCGTGAATTGCTTAAGTTTCGAGAGATCTGCACGCTCACCAATAAAAACAGAAACAAGCGGCGGTGTGGTCTTTTTCATTGTGCACTTAAAGTTGGACGATATTTTTCTGACGCCATCTTGAACTAGTTAACTGACCTTTGATTGACAGCTAAATTCGGCCGGTATACACATACCCGTCGTCCTTCATCTTCACTAAGTGCATTATTTTTTATGATTGAATATCCGCTTACAGGCAGCGTGATGTCCGTCTTTTATCTTTGGGTCGGTAGTGACAGTAATCAGAATTGTATTAGTTACCACTGGATTGTTGGCTTCAATAGCAACAACAACAGCAGTTAATGTGTCTGGTTGATGTTAGTTGAGTGAGTGATGTCAAACGTAGGTGTAGAATGGTTTCATTATGTCTTTGGCCTTCAAATTCGCTATCCCTTCACCTGTCATACAAATCTTTCCGGTCTTCATTGTTCTACAACATTTCTAACCTCTATAAATATCATTGTTAGATTTGTAACTTATACTCGCAAACCTGATGTAGCTCTCAGCTATGGATTGTGAATACTCAAAGTTGGGGCCTAATGTTCTGAGTATGGTCCGGAGTCAGTAGCATTCACAAGGGAGCTCATAGACTCCAATTGAAGGGAGAGATTTTTATCGGAAATACTTTTTAAGTGTCCTACCGATGTTGTACTCCTTCTTTGTGCGGGGTCTAGTTACCCTCAATATACAGCATTCAGAAAAATTTCGTCCGAGAGGACTGGATCATAAAATCTGTTTAAATCTTAAAGCCAATATCATTACATTACATTACATTGCGCTGGAATCGTTGTGAAGTGTTCCCTGACGCCTTTTAGTAAAGTTAAAAAAATTGGAATGGGTAGGTTATTCTTTAACCGTAAGTCCAACAATTTCTAGAGTGAAAGTCTGGTCTTACAGAATCAATACTGCTGACAAAGTTATGATTTCGTTGAAAACTATGGTACTCCGAATGATGAAACGGAAAAGAAGAAGACAACCTTAAACTTTAATAATTTAAAATTAGAAAAGACTCCGTTATTCTGGAGCTCAGAGAAGACTATGAAAAGTGTAAAAGCTTTATTTAGTTGAAAAAATTTAACTTCTCACTAGAATTAGTGATAGATTATTGCTTTGTAACGAGAAAGCGTGCCACACTCTTACCGCCGAAGGGTCTTTGCAAACTTCTGCGTAGTTATAAAGTGTGTAAATTTTATAAAATGAGGTTAAGCCTTAAAACTAAAAAAAAACTTCCCTAGAAAGGTTGTTAAAATACATATTCCATTTTATAAAATCTAGCTTATGACTACAAAACTGAATATTTCAGGTGAGTCAGGACATTGAACTATTGACTGGACGTTAATTAATAAAGCTGCCAGCCTTCTCTTCTCTTTCCTTGTATCAGCGTTAAATTTGGGAACAAATACTATATACACTATACTATATACTAGAGGTTGTGGCGAATACTCATGTACTAAATGAAATAATGCGGCATATTTTTTTCCTTTCGAGGTAAGAGCTGAAATTAATATTTTCCAAACTGAAAAATATAAAATTACGCGCTATATTCGTGGGGCTAGATGGAATACCAAAAACGAATGCACTTGTTCCGATATATATACTCGCAGGTATGTCTTCCGAATTTGCATTCAATGGAATTGAGGGGTTTCATAAATATGAAAGAAAATATACTGAAAACGTGGCATATTGTGTTATATACTCGCAATCACTCACAATGTACGCGCGTGTGTGTGTGTGTGTGTGAATGTTTAGAATTTTTGATATACCTAAGCAATGCGTGCAATGGCTAACGAGACACCACCAACCCACGGATTAAATACACACACGCACACACACACACACACACACACAGTCGAAGCACATTCGAGACGAGCATTGAACAAACAAATTCATGACCCAAGCACTCATCACCAGGCAGCGTTTCTAAGGTGAATCAACAGGAGGTCACAAAAAAAAAAACGAAAACAACAACAAAGTCTAAGCAACACACAAAAAAAAAAAAGCGCTCAATTGCTTTTGTGCTATTTCCGCCTGTTTGCAACATACTTGCATACATACATATGTACATCGGCTTATGCAAACGGTGAGAGCCTAGTTTGTTGCGGTGCACAGTGGAAACTGTTTGAGGAGATTATGTGAGAGGTGAAAATTGTTTTCCCAAAAAATTTCTGAAAAGTTTCGCTTAAACCCGAACGTTGAAAAGAAAAGTTGTTTTGGGGAGAAAGCTTTAATAAAAATATTTATTTGCTCAGCCTGGACTTTTCTTTTTGCAAAAAGAACTAATCGAAAACTTTTAAAAAATTTTTCGAAATTTTTTCACTGCGAAAGCATCCATGTTTTGAAGTCGAATTATAACAGATTACCGTTCTAGAATAAGTTTGCGTGATGAAAGGGATTGTTCATTTGAATGCAAAATTTAGCAGTCAAATCGAGAGATTTGTCAAAGATACTTATTCCAGTTTTCTAAAGTGAGGTGCCCTATTTGCTACAAATGAATGGAGTCGCTTCCACCATTTATCGTTTTTATTTGAGAACCCATACTTTCAGACATCTATAAATCGTGGCGAAGCAAATTGTATATCTTCCGAATGTAATGCTGCAGTCTATCAATAACGAGGCTCCATACCTTAGAACACTTGGGAGGGATCATATTTAGACTCGACATTTTTCGCACAAGCACAAGCAAACTTAGTCTGGTCGCAATCTCATGTGACTAATAAACAGGGCAAATAATAAACTGTCCATCCATCCGGTGCAGCTGCAAAAAGGTGTCTCTGACTGCCCCTAAATGGACGTATATACCTTCATATGGAAGCAGATTACTTACCGATTTACTCTCGATCAGCACTGAGCTTGCTTCTGCTGTCAAAAGATAGTTCGGAATGATAATCCTGTACGAGCTAATATGGAGCCGGTTGACATTGTGACGCATGTGCATGAGCCCCTTGATGATAGGTTGGAAAACATTAGGTTCATAGAAATTAAAGCTGGTTAAACATACGTGGGAGCAGGAGAAGAGTTCTATCTGTAGACTTTCCTACATACCCTCTACTGAAAACCCTTGAAACCAATGTTCCTTTTCTTATTGGATTCGTCTTTCCAGTGTTAACGGAAAGCTGCTGGATGCAGTCAAACAAATGGAAATCGAGTGTTTGACTTTTTTGACCAAGCACCGATCGATTGTATGAGTATTTTATGATTCCTCGAAGTGGGAGACATAAGTTTGGTAAGAAATCTTCGCTTTCAAAAATCCGCGAGATCCACTGTCTCTCAGTCCACAATTACTCACAAATATTCACCGTTATTTGCTGTTTGAAAAAAAAAAATAAAAAAAATTGGCTATTGTTTTACGCACTGTCGCCAGTGATTGGCGTGTCATGGCGGTGTTGGTGGCGCAACGTTTGCGGCTTATTGCATTTCATTTGCAGCGAACGCGTCAAAACGTGCGAAACGTGCCTTGAATTAGATACAAAAGCCAAAAATAGCTAGAGAGAGAGTGAGGGAGAGAGGGTGGGGGAAAACTCGAGGCAGCGGTAACGATCATAGACGTGATGGTTCGTGCAGGGGTAATGACGATGGCAAACGGTAAGCCGCGATTTGCCGGAAAGTGAATGTCAGACGGCAATTTGCAGGAAAGCAAGAACAATAAAAGAAAAGCTAAACCACCGGCAGCAAACTTAACAACAGGTAAATGAAAGTAGCCGTGCTGTTGGGCGGAGATAGAACGAGGTGAGGTGTCGGCAATGTCACCGCTGGTGAGCATATCGATCACGACCCATACGACAGTTGACTTTCGGTGTGTTTACATAGAAGAATATGTAATTGAGAGAGACACATGCACGCACATATACTTGCTTAGGCGGCACATGTTCAACTTTGTTTGCGTGTGTTTGTGTGCATGTGTGTCTCCAAAACGCCCATGTCGCCGGTCAGCAGAGGTCACGTTGGTCATGTGCCACACATACGCACACATACGCACACATACGCGCAGATATACTATATGCTTGCTGTATTTTGTTTACAGTTGTGTAACTAAAGCAAGTTTACAACCGATTCAGGGTTATGTTGAATGCCACAAGTGTTTTGCTTTCATATTTCCACTTTTACTGCACCCAATGGATAAGACACACAGACGGCACTAAGTGCGAAAGACAGTGGTGGCCATCGAAGAGACTCGATACAAACGCACACACACACACACACACGCGCATATATGTATGAATACGTGTGTAAACATGCACATAATATTTGTGTTTGTGTTACGGAAAAGTTTGTAGGTAAGCATTGATGCGTGTTTGCTTTCGGTGGCAGTTGGCCAACTATAACAACACCGCAGCAAAACAAACTTTGGGGCCACAGTGTCGTTGAAGCCTCATCGTCGTCGTCGTCGTCGTCGTCATCGTCGCTGTGCGGCTAAATGTGCTTTGATGCGCCACCAATGAATGCTACACATTGCCAATGGACTAAAAGGCGCCACAGCGAGGCCAGAAGTCGTGCAACACACAACAACACACAATAACAAACACCTGCACAAATATCCGTACAAAAGCCACAATTAGAAACATATCTGTATATATATCTCTAGATATATATATATACATGTGCGTGTGTTTGTGTATGTGTGTGTCCAGTACTAATAAAATAAGCGCAAAAATACTTGCGGCGTTGCGGCAAGGCAACAGCATCTTCCGCCACAGCTTCCGGCTATTTGCAGACACTTGTATTGGCTCTGTTGCCCCCCCCACCCGCACCGCAAACGTTTAGTTGTTGTTGCGATGGCAGCAGTTGCTCGACAGCTAAATGCACCTGACAATTTGTTTGCTTTGATTGCCGACAAAATCGATGCTCCGTGCTCAAGGTAAACGGTATTTTTGTGGCCGCTTTTTTCGTCTGTCGCATCTGTTTGCGTCTTTTGCAGCCGCGTCAAACCAAAATTCGAAGAGGAAAAATTGCGGATTATTTGCACGGTAATTATAAAAGATTTTTGGATTGCAGGATTCCCATATGCGGCAACGAGGAGTGGCAGAGTAACAGGTAAAGAAAAACCAATATTGTCTTTGAATAATTGTTATGATACCATAACTCTGGCCATCCTTTATTGCCTAACCTACAAATTCATTAAGGTGATTAGTCGGTACAAACTATTATGACTGCGAATATAGTGAAGCGAATCGCACAACAGCATAAGGAGTACAACAACAATATTGTAAGAGGGAGTATTTGCTTAGCTAAGCATTTCGAATTCAATTATGGAATATCTACCAACTAAATATGTTTTGCTCTTTGATTCAATATGTTTTCAGCCTAAAATATGCGATTACTAAGGAACTAATTCTTTTGAATGCTCTCTGCTAAGAGGAGCATAAATTCAAAGATAAATATAAGAAGCTGGAGAAAATTACATTATTATTATATTGGCGTGTAGTCAGCTCAACTTAAACCTTGAAGAAGTGAAGAACCAAATCCTCACAAGCGAAGCTCTTTACTTCAAACTGGAGTTCCATGCACATCATACGGTGTAAAAATGGTTTAAATCGGATGATAGCCACGCCCACAGCCACATAAAGGTTATGTTGAAGACGCACTATAAGTGCGTTAACACTCTAAGGAAAATCGTCAGCACCCATAATATTGAACAATGAGAGTGGTTCCGCCCACTTTCAGAGGAAATACCATATCTCAGCAAATACTCTACGTATTTCAAACAAATGTGGTGCACAACAATATTCCACTCATGGTAGAGAGTGAAAATGAGCGAAATCAGACGAGAACCACGCCCATTTTCCAAATAACGCAATTTTAAATTCAGATACAAATTCTTTCAGTTCACAATATATAAATCAAGTACTAAAGAAGATATCGTAATAAAACTTAGCCGAACCTCGGGCTGTGCTACTTCTCATGTAAGACTGGTCGGAATCGGATTATAACTTTCCAAACCACTAGAAATCGAATATGTGGACATGAGTGTCTATGGCAGACATGATGAGTTATATATTGATCACATAATGAATTAGTTAGGTACCACATGATAAGCCAGGTTATGACTAGATGGTCAACTACTAAGTCATCACACGATTAATCAGCAGATTTATTCTCAGTCTGCAGAGAAGAAATAAATTATGTTGAATTTCCTGTTTTCTAATATACACTTCTACTTATTAAACTAGGTTTCAATATTACTAAAGATCGAACGAGAGTTTCTACTCCTCCTTTGCTAGGTTAGCTGAAGCTCAGATGCTAAAACTAGAGCGAAAATGGCAAACGGAAAAAAAGTCTACCCATTTTCAATTATAAAGACTGATATAAGGATTTATTCATAGATTAAAGAAAATCATGGAATCAAAGCTTTTAAAAATTGAAGAGCGCATCTCTGAAAAGGTAGAGTCAGAAAATGTACTTTTCTCAAAAGCCTCCTCCCTCCTCCCTCCATATCCAGTCCTTTGTAAACAAAATGTACCAGACTTGGCTTATGTAAGAATAGAATTGTGGATCGAAGAAATTGACCGAACTTTCGATGTGAAGGAGAACGAGTGCCGATAAATAGAATTACTACAATGTGAGAACTCGCATCCCTTTCCAGTGGTTGATTTGATGAGGGTAACTCGAGGTTAATAAACTCGCTCAAGAAATTTGGTGGGCAGAAGTGTTAAAACAGCTAATGGTGTGTCCTCTATATAAAAGAGAGTACATTTTCTAATGACTTTAAGGAAATTCCGTCGACGAGTACTCGGCGCAGGAACGTCTAGTTTAAGAAGGCCTTCTGCGCGAGACTGAAGCTTTATAATTACAATATCTGGGTACACAAAGATATAATTTTTCGCCACCTGCGTCAAGGCTTTAAAAGCCATATGGCTAGTTATTTTTCTGAATATTTTCGACATTTTAAATAACTAGCAACTCTTGACAGAAGTGTTTCTTTAATCAAATAGGATTCATCCATGATTGGTTTAAAAAAGTTTATAAAGCGAAGAAAAGTGTAAAAAAAATATTTTTAGCAACGGGCTTTCATTTCGATAAAGCCAAAGTCCAAAAGTGTACATAATCAAAAAGCATCACCCACATATACCCTTATACACACATACCAAAGTGCATAGCGTTTAAAGTGATTGGCGTTGTTGTCGTCGTTGTCACGTGGCGCAATGACTGCAATGACTGCAATGACAGCTGCCACATTGACGAACGGGAGAATGGGGGAATGTGGCAAAAGTTAACTACGCCTAACCGCTGGTTGATGATAATCCACAAATCAAACTGTTCGAACACAGAATTGTTTGCACTTTTTTACTGTGCCTTTTAGACCTTGAAAATACGCTTATGTGGCTGTGTGTGTGCGTGCATGTGTGCATAAGGGTATGTATCTAGAATTGACTGCATTGGCAGACATTGATTTTTTTAATTTCGTGAAACGGCGACGACCGTCAGTTCGGTGCAACCTATGGTTATGGCCTCTTATTTTATATATCCTCTATGAGTGCGTTGAAAAATGTTCTTTTCTGTGTTCATCCCTCCACTCAAATATAAAATTAACATTGAACTATTAATGTGGAGCCACAATATAGATTCGGGCATATGTTTTCAAAGAATTTGTTTAGATAAGATTTTCCGAAGATTGATTATTTACACCTATACTACGTCTACCTAAACAGAGAGTCTGGAAATTTTTGCTGCGTACCAGGGAATACTTTTAGAATCTAATCTTTGACTCCGTTTTTGTCCAAGGAAGTCTTCAATTATTTTTTAACCTGTGAATTCGAGATATGTTTGCAGTGATAATACACCTTCCGAACGGGCCAGCAGACAATTGGGGGAGGATTTTCGATATTTAGCAGAAGAAGCTAATACGGCTTTTTTATTGATCCGACACAAACTCCAGACCCGACCAAATTCCAGCTTACCCGCTTACTTAACATCTCATTAACTTTATACTGGTTTTCTCTGTGGACATCTGGGCTTCTGAATATAAATTTCAGATTGCCTGGAAATATCTTGCATAGCTCTCGTCATATATTGAGGTTTCGAGCAGTCTATTCGAATCTCTTCTTAGCAACTCTGCTATGATATATCTAGCCTTATCTCGTGGTTTTCCTGCAAAATCCTATATTTAACATTGATTACATACATCTCGCTTAATGAAACTTGAATGCTAGGAGTGCTGACTGCTCTTGCCTTGACAAGTTCTTGATATGGCATATTTTGCTGGATTCATGTTTTACCTACGGTTTACATAAAACCGAAAATAAAGTCCGAACTGTCGTTGAAGGGTTCCGTTCGTTCGAAGAGGTCTAATGATATTTTTCTAATCAAGTGATAGCGATCGTTACAGATATTGCCTACATGCTTTTCCATCCGCTAGTCATATCGTGTTCATAGACCCCTTTGACAAGCTCGTTATGGTTCTCTGGGATCCTGGGAGAGGTCCTCAATATTTTTAGCTGACATATTTCGAAATATTTATACTCATTATATTACACAAAATTGATTTTTTCTTCTTGACATTCTACAACAGCAGTTAGCTAATCTTCCATGCCAAAAGCCAACTCCGCTCCGCTGCTGCATTATTGTGAATTTTTAAAGTCAGATATATACATATAAGTTTCATATTCCCCACCGAGGCATCAACACCTTTCGAAAAACTTCGCATTGAGTACACCAAACGACGTGTAGGGTATAAAATAATCAAAATGTCGACATATCTAAATACATAGAAAATTTCGCTGTGCTTTTTGCTTACTTTTAATTGCTGCCATCGCCAGGGGACGCGCCGAAATCAAATTATCTCAACTGCCGCGGCGCAACAGACTAACACACACATGCAATTCCATACAATACAAACTTATCCACAAGCTGACATGCAGATACATATGTGCCTAATTTAGCATGCAACACCGTTTAGGCGATGAATTCAAAAATGTATCCATTTTTACCGTACACAATATTACTCAAATTGGCGCATAATCATTGCAAATGCGCTTTGTTTGAATGCACTTGCATTTGTGTGTATGTGTGTGTGACCATGTGTATGTGTGTTGACTTAGCTGTGACGCTGATTTGATTTTGTGCATGGAGTCCGCGACAAGCAGTTGTCACTTTTCTGACAGTTCATTGCTGAATTTCTCCATTACGGTAAATGTGCGAATGCGTGTGTGCGTTTGTGTGTATGTGTGTGTGTGTTTGTGTGTGGCGTTGTAATGCGTGCAGGTTGTGCGTTAATCACTTAACATTCGCCCATCCTACGTACGCATGTACCGAATTTCAATTGGACACCACTTGCTGTTAAACTTTATCGACCCTTTGCTAATATTTGGTTCCGCAGTTGAAATCATAATGGATTTGCGTTGTTGCTGTCACGGCGCTCGGGTCAACTGAAACTGTCACTTTTGCGATGACATTTGCACTTAGCGGACGCACACATTTAGCGATAATTATGAATGTTTTATTTTGATTTTGGAAAGTAAAGTGCAATTTTTTAAGTTGCAGTTGAAAGAACATCCTTGCCAAGGACAAGCACAGAAAGGGTTCATTTCAAAGTAATTATTATTTTCACTCTCAGCGAAATCAAATGTAAGCTTAAATATACAAAACTTTAATAAAAAGTTGATTATGCTGTGACTTTTTGAAAATAATTAAAATATTTGATATAAAAAAAGTCTCATAATTTCTTGGAGGGATAGCTGTCAAACCAACTGTCAAACGAAACACATATATTTGACAATTACTTTCAGTAAATGAGCAAATTGAAAGGATTCGTTGAGCCCAGTTAATAAGTTTCAAGAATAAACAACGGATTCGTAACCAGATAAACGCACGTTATACTTACCTTCGTCCTTCAGAATTGAAATGAAATGAAAAGCTCTGAAGCTGAGCACATTAATTTATTTAAAAAAATATTTTGACTAAATGTTTCTTTTCTAAAATAATTACTCTAAACTAATTATGCCTTCAGAACACAACAAAAGTGATCCATCAAACAGGCGTTCACAATTTCGTTAGTTTGTTGAAGCTGCGATCGTAGCATTATCCCTATGTAATTTATGACTCTGAGACTCTTTTTTGTTAAAGAATTTATTTAATATTTAATTTTATCGAATATTCGACAGACAGGCGTACCTCAATACTATTTGGAGATTTGAGAACGTCTGTCACATTACCCAAAAACCACACCATTCTTACCCAAGACTTAAGTTTCTCCCGGAGAAGTACTTTGAACGAACGCTGCAGCTTATTTTGATATTTTGCAGACGGGTCTGAAATTATAGTCCCCAGTGTGATTTAAGGTATCGAAAGAACCTCCGAGACATTCCGGTACGCTATCCATTATATGTAATCTTGCATGGGCTCACTCAACTTAAGATTTCTTTTACTTAACTTGACAATTTCAATAACTTAACTTAACAATTAACATTAAGGAAATTCCTAACATTACTTTAAAATATTAAATGATCGAATTTTCTTTAAATGTTGTATTTGCTAAATTTTTCTTGTTGATTTAAGACCAATTTTCCAGAGACACCCTAATGTCGCAATCGACCTACCATTGTGAACTTGAACTTGTTATCTTACGCAAAGTCACCTGTAATTTGTCTAAGACTTAAGACGCCCAATAAGGCTTAGTGCGAATTTAAGTGAAAGGCAACAATGTCAATGCGGCTGTTGCACACTTGTTTATGGCGGTGTAAACGTGCAACATGCTAAACCGTTATGAATTCATACACATACGTATATACAGCGCGGACGCTGGCAATGGGGACGATTTATTGCACGTATGGCTTCGGCCCCACACACACATACACACATACAGACAAATGTATGTGTTTACCTGGAGGTGGTAAGTGGCGGAAATGACGGTCACGACACGACGCGTCACCCTATTGTAATTTTAGTTTGTGCAACTGTTGCACGGCAGCCAAAGTGATGAATTAAGAGTGCCGCCAAAGACTGCGACCCCACTTAGGCGTACTCAATGTCCGACTTGTTGGTCGGCGGCACAAAATTGCTTTGTTTGCTTAGTTGCTTAGAAAAAAAAAAAGGCAGAAACATGCTGGAAAAGTAAGCCGATTGCTGTTATCTTAAAGGACGCATATGCATATATACATATATTTGTCAACAGGGACAAATTGGCAAGCGCGTGGTTGCACCCTCGGCCAGAATGAAGTTGATTATTCACTCGTACACACACACACACAGATATGCATATGTATTCATGATGTGTGAGCCTATGCCGACTAGGGAAATTTTCCTATATTTGTTGTGAGGGTTTAGCTTTGAGTCACCACTGCAAATATTTCTAAATGCAACCCAGTGAATATGGCAGAAATCATGGAGAAGTTAGGAGTAATCTTGAGTATGTAGACCGATTTACAAAAAGCTCTAATTATGCCATATATGTCCTGAAGTATTTTCTCTTTGCAAATATGATGAAAGCAAGACATATTGATACCAAAGAGAACGGATTCTGTTAACTAGGATAACTATTGCGAACCCGAATATAGAGGTAGATAATAAGAATGCTGACTGATATTTGTTGACCATCAAACCAAAACTGTCTCTACAAAGAAATTAGAGCTTAACTGTGCTTAGAACGTTTCTTAGGCTCGAGCGGGCAATAGCCGTACAGGTACTCAAAACATCACTCTCATAAATTATAGCGCGGATTAGCTTATCACTTACCTTCTTCTAAAATATTTTCAGCTGAAATTTATTAACAGTTTTCAACCACCTACGATGCTCAACTGCTCCCGAATTACTTCGAAAATTTTAGCGGGATCCCCTAATATTCAGAATCTTATTTGAAACCTACTATTCATATTGGAGAACACATTATCAGCGCCAATTGTAAAACAGTATTGCTGATAATCTATTAAGCCGAGACTGTGTCCTAAAGTGTTGGATGGAATACGTACTTTGTTTCATACAGTTGTTCCTCCAAACTTATCTTTAACTCTAAATTAACCTCACGAAACTGGGAATGTAACCTGCAGGAATTTCAATAATCACGAACGATTTCAGTTACTCTCGAAGACATAAGAAAACTCTGCTTAACGTCTCGGCAAGCCTCTGGTAAATGTTGTCTCGGGAAACACAAGCAAGATTTGACTTCAAAAGTACGCAGTTTCGAAGTAGAGAGAGCGGTGTTTATTGCAGTGAAACCAAAACTATTTAAAAGTTCTCGGGCGCACAGATGAGAACTGAGAGACATATGCGAGACAGTCTAAAGGGATTGTAAGCGCATATGAATCAGAATTTAGAGAGAAGTATTTTTTCACTACCTTTCTGACCGCGCACTCAAAAAGCTCCTTAGTTTAACCTTATTATCAGATAAATCGAGCTATTTCTTAATACGGCTCATTTGGATTTCTGGTAATAGAAAAATCGCGATGTCGTAGCCAACTGTCAAATTTTTCTGGAAAATTGTGAGGTGAAATGATATCGTATAAGACTAAGGCACCTAAGTAACACTGCTCTCATTATACCCAGAGGGACTACCTAGAAGCGAAAAATGTTTTCTCCATATACAAAGATTTAGTATATTTTCGAGATTTTTTTTAGCTTCACAAATAGGTACCATCCTATTGGGGATTCTGCAAAACTTAACATAATGACTACCTTAATAAAGAAGTGATTTCCGCGGGACTCCTCCTTCGATTTTGGTCCAACTTATATTTTTATTTACGCTGAAAAGTAGGCAACTTTTTTTTGCTTCCACAATTAACACTTTACTGTTCAGAATGCACACACCTTCATTTTAATAACTGTGCCAGTCAGTGGATTTCTTTCTGTTCACCACCATGGGCTTGGTATGTATCTGTATATGTTTGAGTGTTTGCGAGCATGAATGCGAATTTACTTAGCCATGTTTACTCTTGTTTGTCATTGCTGACTTGTCATCGTTGACATCGCGCGCATCATTGTTATGCAGATGAGTTGAAAGAATAACTAACTTTTGGCATGCCGGATGTGCCCGCCTCACGTAGCCACGTCAACTGTAATTTGGGGAGAGTAGACGCATGTCAGCGGAAGTACTGGAATAAAGTTAAACTGACTTGAACGAGTACGCCGTTGAATGGTTGGGCGGAGGTGGAAGGGTCGGTTGAAAAACTGAGAGTGCTGCATTTCAACAACCAACAACTTTCACGACATACACGCACTCGAGAGCGAAGATGTGCATTTTCCATGTGCGGAAGCTTCAAACGGAAATTATTCAATTTGGATAATTATGCGCAGACAATGTGAAGAAACGAATTGAATGAGTGTAGTTGGAAAAGTTCTTTCACCAGCAGTTAGTCGTGTGCGGCAGCATGTACTTTGCGGGTGCTTGTGGACCCTACGGAAGTCTAAAAGTGTGCCGTATTCTGGGGGTATGCACAAAGCATATTAATATAGGGATAATAAAAAGAAAGAGGCAATCACGTAGCAAAAAATGGTTTTAGAAATGATAGCAGCTCCAAAAGCCAAGAGAAATTTGGATGGTCCTTCAAGCGATTTATAGAAAATTTAACATATTCTTTTTTTTTAATTCTCTTTTCTTCTTCTTTTTAATTTTTTATTTTTACAAATTCCTTAGTGGAGGGGGGTTTCAATACGCCCCTATAGCAAGGTGGATCGCCCCCCCAAAAAAGAGGGACTAGCGGATTTGTGGCATAAAAAATCTTCTTCGAGCCTTCCTTTGAACGGACGATTTTAAGATGTCGAGGGTTGGGACGAAGTGTTTTCACACTTGTTTCAAAAAGTACTTTTCATCGCTGTCATGAATTAGAAGAAGAATCTCAGTTTTGATCCATTTGTAGGTTTGGTGACAAAACACGAAATTTCACGGAAATAATGTTGAACTCGATGAATATACGGTATTGTTAGAAATACCTTAGCTAGTGTTAGTTATGTCTTAGTCACGGGTGCCGAGCTGGTTGGAAAAATGAGAAATTGTTGTATACGGTATGACTATGCCGCGTGGCATTGATCCTTTCTGTTTCATAGGCTCGTATAGCTCGACCAATATATCTCGCCTCGGGTATAACTCAACTGGCACAAGGACACTTTATTTGCCCAAGACCTCAAATAAAGTCCTGCAAAGAAGTGAAATTAAATTCGCACAAAATTCCTATCACATTTAAATTTCATATGTATAGTAAGAAAGCAGTAGGCTTGATTTTATTTAATATTTTCGCTGACATAAGTTCACTCTGCGCAATTTCGGGTACGAGAAATCACCATTTACCGTTTATTCTCATCAAAAATTGTAACCAACGTTGGACAAAATTTTTCCTGAGACGAAAGACATTGATATACGAGATATAAGAGAAGTTATCTTTATAATTGGACAAGAACTTCCTAGTACTGTTCGGTTAAGATCCCCAGTTAAGCTTCAATAGACTCATTTCAAATCGAAACCATCAAGAGATGGTTTTGTTTTCCAAATACGCAATATAGAATAGATAAAATGTTCTTCCAAATGCCGCAATTTTAGATAAATATAGTCTAGGAAGGGAGGTTTTATTCCACTTTTGAGGTAAGGCTATTTTGAACTGCTCCACTAACCATATGAACATACAACTCGAATCCAGTGAAATTTTGTTTTCAAAATTCTTACTGAAGTCCTTTGTCTTTGAAAATATATAGGTCTTTATGTTGCAGAGAAACGGGAGAGTATTGAGTTTCGCCGACAAAGAGAAACGCTCTCTAAGAGACCGAAATATTTTGAAATAATTTTTTATTTTTTCAAGTTTAAAAAATTGTATGCCTATCCAAGGGAAGTTTGCGCATTTTCAGTGGTGGTTAAAGACAACTTAAAACAAATGCACTGGACTTCAATGGATTTTAGGACTTTGTTTACCTGCGGCTCGAAATTGGGATTTAGTAGAGAGCCATACTAATGATCAAAAATAAATATTAGTACCAAGCGAGGTCTTTTTGTGAACTTTACGGAAACCTTTCTATCTACAGTTCGAAGCCAACATTGAACTTTAGTTTTTCAATCATAGTAGATGACCGTTAGTTTCGAAGTCGCTAAGCTATATGAAAGTGAGAACGAGAGTTGTATAAGAGCATTAGATTAAATCTCTAGTTCAAGATTTTTGTATTATTGGACATTAAATTTTGACCGATGGACGCCAACATTGTCATTTAGAACAGCTTTTAAACAGTTAATCTTGAAGTTGGGTTGGGTTTAGGTAACCAAGAGGGGATTTAATTTGCAATTTCATAAAACTAGTATTCTGGGTGTGGCCTTGAGCATTATTTTTGATGCAAAAATCATTGCATATACTTTTACACATGCATACTTCCCCACAATTGAAGAAAGCATTAAAAGTGAAATGCAATTTGTTTACCAAAGAAATTCAACCACGGAATAAAGTCGATTACGAATATCGTATTTTGAATATCTCTAGCGCGCTTTTTATGCGCCACACTGATGACCGCCATGAAAATGAAATTAAAGCAATGAATATGCATTAAATTAAATATAATACAAACGAATATTGGTTGGAGCTGAACGTCGAAATGGTCCAAATATAAAAGTATATTAAGACACTTTATTATCGGTTAAAACTATACAGTTCTAAGTGTATATATGCATGTATGTATGTGTGTGTGTATGTGTATGAGTGTGTTTTTGGTGAAAACTGGAGCAAATACTTACACCGTTATACCAGCACATTTATTTATAAATTATCCCTGCGATAGCGCTCCGGCGATAGCGTACAGTTAAGTGAATGAATGATTCTCGAATGAGCGACCGTAAGCGTGTGGGATTAAGGAAAGTAAGCGTAAATGCTAGAGAAGAAGGGGCGGGAGAAGGGTGGAGGTTGGAGGTTGGTTTGTTGGCTACATTGGCAGCGAATGCTCATTTATTTGTCGCCAAAATCTCTGCCTCGCTATTATCCACTGAAAAATATATGCGCCAGAGCGCGCTCTTGTGTGTGTGTGTGTGTGTGTGTGTTTGAGTGTGCGCTTAATTCCAGCGAGCGTGGCATTTGTTGTTGAAATAAATTACGGCACAAATGGAAACAGTCCCCGAATTGGCTATTAAGCAAATTGATTCAGTTAAATTTATCTTAATGCAATCTTTGAGTGCAACCCAAGCATGAAAACAACAACAACAAGCCATGATCCGAACAATACATACGTATATGATGCGCGTGTTTGTGGTAGTGGTTGAAAATAGCTGGAAATTAGTAAGCCACAATCCTAGAACGCCCCAAACTTACGTCTGCATACACTCACAATGACAACAAAAACAACAACAACAACAACAAATATTTACGTGTGTAAGTATGTCTGCGTAGAGTTAAAAAGCTAGTAAGATAACAAACAGCGATGATAAAATAATATGACAACAACTTGAAGTAACAACGTGGTAACAGGGTTGAAATACGCGTGTTCTTGCTATATCTTGTTAATATCTGCACAAGTGTGCTATCGAAATATTTACAAGCGTGTGTATAAATGAGGAATCATCAATTGGAATGAACTCTGTAGACAAAGTCGAGGTGTTCATGCATTAAATGAAAGTCAAATCAACAAAAATATTAGAAAAGTAAGAACCCGAGTTTACCAGAGGCTTGAATCTGCCGTACAATGCATACCACCAGGGAAGCCGCCATTTTGTTTTTTCAAATAATGTTGAAGGCTTAGCGGAATCGCGAAGCACTAGCCAGTTGGACATATAAACCGTTTGTTCTTCGACGCAAAGACCTCTTAAGTCTCCGTCGTTAATACACATATTGGAATAAATCTATTGTTAAAATATTTTATTCAAAATAGTGCGTGCTTTTATAAAAGGGGGAGACACTGAAATTTTACTGCAGTAAAGACCTCTTTCCTTTGACACCCATATTGCCATATTTCTCAGACATTATTTATAAAATTTTAATTTCCGCGCAGGGAGCATCCCTTAGCTTAACAGTAAATTGTTGGAGAAAACGAAAATACCGCAGATTAATATCAAGTCGCTCCGAGCCTTAGATAACATCAATATAATCCCGTCAATTAGCTACGTTAGATCGATTTCTACGGCTAAAAAGTAAAGAAGATTTAACCTTTGGGATCCGGACCAAAGTGGTTCCTGTGCTAATATTATGGAATTCTCAAACTATTTCGTGTAGCTAATGAAGTTGTGTTTTTGATCCGATATTAATTAGGTACATGCTAGGCATACCACGTCGAATCTCTTTTATAACCTCAAAAACTGTTTTTCCATTTCAATTCAACGTCATTATATAAACATGTGAGATATTTAAGGAAAACCAGCCATATAAAAGCGAAAAGTTTATTCGCACCGTTACTTTTGCGAAATAGAAAGAATTTCCGATATGATGACATAAATGCTGTCGCTATACACATCAAGAAAAATAACCTATTAGTAAGTTTGGTATTCGAGAATCGGTGAACTTAAGACTCTGAATGGTTAAAACTGGGAGCATCATATCAGGATTTAATTTCGATTAATCTAATGGTACATACTAGAAGAAACTTCGGTGAACTAAGGGCCCCATTAGAGACTTTTGAGCTGAGAAATTTGCTTTATAGGTCCGTAAAGTGACACGGCAGCTACTTTGGATTGATCGAAGAAACGTAGGTTGTGGATTTACCAATCTAAAGAAAGTACTGAAATTTCATACAACTACTTAAACGTCTTTTGTACCATAAGGCCCTCTAAACATCATTTTGATTGAAGAATAAAAGATGAAAAGAAAGAAAAGATGAAATTGAAAAGAGCTTCAGATATTCGGGTCTACGTAACTGGAGCGACCACTTCAAGAACAGTCTACAGTGGCAATACCAAAAGACTATTCACATCACATGCTATAAGTTTACAACAACAAAACCGAAATGATCCAATGACAAGTTTAGATTTCTGAAATAAACTATTATTGTATGAATTCTGTTTGCCAACTCAAGGAGAGCTCCGAAATACTTTAGCTCTTCAAATCGGTAGGTTTTGGAAGAGAAAACACCAATGTTTGGATCCACTTGGAAGACTCAAGGAAAGGGTTCTATGGAATAAACTTTCAAGGAAAGGAACTTGACTACGCTTTGAGACGATGGAAAATTTTGGCGGACTCAGCCAAAATCCCTTAAACTCAAATCAAAGAGGAGTATAAGTATAAGAGTACAAGTGAGTATAAGTACATAGAAGTATAAGCACCAAACTAGGACTAATATACTAGGTAATGATATTCTCTTTTCAGCAGCATTTTGCCATTTTCTTTTACCATTTCTAGCACGACTTTATAAATAATAAAATTTTCGCAGTAAATATGTAAATATGTGGGTTATTACAAGTAAAGTGGTATATATTTTATATTGCTAGAATTAACCTGTTAGCTATGAAAATCTGATTGCCAGTAAAACAAGCCATATGAATACCGAATTCACCAAATACGCCCTTAGGCCATTATATACATTGCCTACGGTTGAGTTTTGCTTCTTCGTCATTCGTGGCTACTACTGACATCCCTCTTATTTATATATCGTCTATAAAGATTGCTTCAAAACATTTCAGTTATAGTCATAAATAGTTTTACTACATATAATATAGGCGTGGGTACACGAATGTCACAGTTACGCCGAACTCGTTTAACTCCAACAAGGCACACCCACATTTGTGCAACAACAAAGAGGCATTGTAATCGCCATGAGTAGTTATCAAAGCAAATACAACGAAAAAGGCCGTTGGAATGAGGTAGTTATGAGTTCTTCATAGATTCCACTCGCGAATAGAAAAATTGTGGCACAAATGGCTTTGTTATTGTTGTCATTTATGTTTCTATAATTCAATTCTTCACATGTTATCAGTTTTTATGTCGGTTATTAAATTTTGTTTGCGCTGATGTTGAGCGTTGAATGAAGACTTGCAGACACGAGCACCGCTTGTGAGAAATCAAAGTCGGCTTTAGTTCTAGCGGCGATAGCTAACGGTAATTGTAACAGTGGGTGGTCGTTGAGGGTAAGTATCAGCGTGGTGGAAGTCAGGGCGGGGATGAGTTGTTTGCTTTATCTTTTATTTTGGTGCTTCAACGCTTCTTCGGATCAAGATGAAAGGGTGGCAATGCTACTGGATCAAGTGTTGGATTTGTGGTAGGGTTGTATTTTGACAAAAAAGTGAAAGTAGTTGGCATTTTGAGAGCACATGTGTATACGTGCTTGTAAAGCTTGTAAACCGCATACATACATGTTTGTAATCATATGATTTTCCAGCAGAGGGTTAAATTATTGCGGGGGTGAAATAATGAAATACAAATTTGAAAATTCAGCTTTTGGAACTTTTTAATTTCGGTTCCACAGAAATAGAGGAATAAAATTTGGTATTTTAATGGATAAAAAATTTAAATAATTTAAAAAAAGAGAGAAATAGGTTCCACAAAATCCAAATATTTTTTTAACTTTTCAGTGCCAGAATTCTTTAGAAATCTTTTCAGCTCCATCGTTGTTGTATACGCTTGTTAACATGTTTTTGATTCCACAGTTTTACAGTGCATAACATCCACGCACGATTTAAATACTTTTTAGTTAGGTTCCACAAAATCATTACATTGAAACTTTATTACAGGAAATAAGGTTTCCGTGTGCACAAAAACTACAAACATGGATAAAGCTCAACACTTTTTTTGGAAACTATTTTGGTGCGAAGGTTCTTTGGTTTGTTGCGAAGATCGCTGTTTTTATTTAGGTTCGTCATATCAATCAACCCTACCACCAGTGTTGATTATAAAGTCAAGACATTCCATATAATAGAACTTTAATTTTCTCATGATAACAGCAAATTTCATATACATAGGTCAAAGTCTGTCGCAACCAACAAGGGTCCTCAGGACACACAGATTGTTCTAACAGACTTTTTCTGACATCCAAATTTCAATTGTCAAATTCAAAATTTCATCAAAAGTCGGGAGTTAGACTCATAAGACAATTCACATTTCCGTGCACCACGACTCTTGTTTTTCTTACCGCCAAGGAATAAGTAAATCGTTTCAAGTCTTCGTTAGTAGATTTCAAAGAGTTCAAAACCAGACTCAGCAGTAAATACTGATGCCTCTGAAGACCATCTTAACACATTCAAGTATATGGATCCGAGTATGCCCTCTGGCTCGCAACATCTCTGTGGTGCGGACTGTTGTATCTTCTCCACTAAGCAATCTGACAAGTGAAGTCTTAGTCACTTTCAACTTCTCAGTGATTGCCTTCAAAATCGCCTCAGAAATATTCGGTTCATCAAGTAGCAAGAGTAAAAACTTATGCACATAGCTTTTGTTGTTCCAGTGCTAAGTGAGTATACCATGCTATCGGTAAAACAAAAAAAAACCTACAAACATAAATTTGGTGGCAAGTAGAATGAGCACATTCGAATATAGAATTGTGTTGCCACACAAAAAGTGAAACCAAATTATAACCATTCAACAGGAAGCCAGACAAGTGGCATGTCCATTCTCACGCACACATAGTGTCCTTTCGGCCTGTGCAAGTCCTGACAAACGACTCCTTGTCGCCTCGTGCAATTGCAAAAAGTCGAGCGGAGCAATGAATGTTACAGTGCTTGCTCGTTGCAGTTGCTGGCATCCCTGTGGCTTTGTTGCAACTGCTGGTGTTCCGGTCATCAACAGAAACGACTGCACCGCACCAAACGACTTCCCTTCTCTTTGACTCGCTCTTCACGCAGCTCCATCTAGTGACGTGCTTGTTTGGCCTTTGTTTTGGCTTCGCCTTAAATTATGCTGACTGCGACACTTTTTCGCCCAAAGTCGATTCGTCTGTGCTTTTGCCCTGATATCTGCACATGTGAGTTCGAAGCTCCGTTATTAAGTTACTCGATTGTTGTTGTTGTCGCTCGCTTGTTACAACTAGTTGGCTGCAATAATTGATTTATCTGTCTTACATCGACACCACTAATACTCCACCGAGCGCACGCAACCCATTACAGCAATTTTCAATGGTCAGACGGATAAACTCATTGCCGAGTGGCGACTGCTTGTGGCTGCTGCAGTTGCAGCTGTTGTTCTTGCCACTTTCGGTTGCATTGTTGCTGTCGATATTTCTGCCAATGGTTAAGCAAAACAATGCAGTAATGCATTTTTAGCACTTCAGTTGCAATTGTTGTTATTGGCGACATTGAGGCTTGTCTGATGGTATGGCAGGCTGTTGAAGGTCTATTGTGTACTTTAAGGCAGACGGTGTGACAGATGGTAGGATAGTTTGTATATGCGAAGATTAACTTTGACGTGTATTGGAGGAACGATTTTTAAACCCGGTTTATAAGAGTTAAGATAAAGCCAGAGAGAGCATATGCTAGCTCTTATGGAGAGGATATTTCCGAATGGAAAATGGAGTTTCGCTAAATCTTCATTCTTTGATAAAAACTTTATAAACTCCGAGATTGTGATTAAGCTGATTTAGGTGCCGATTTTTACGGATCACTGCTTACATATGATATCCTTGAGGGTTTCCATTTTTCAAGCTGACAAGCTAACTTCTTCTGGCCTGGACAGTACAGAACTGATGCTCTCATCGAGCTAGTTCAAAAAGCACTTTAGGCTTATTATCGGTAGAATATGCCGGACATGACATTATCGAACTCTAGCTACTAGCGCTTGAGCAGTCGCAAGATCTCTCTGGCCAGCAGTAAGTCGTAAGTCGTTATAAAGCTCCTCGTTCTCAGCAAGGTTTGCCTTTCCTTAATTGTATGGGTGTTAACTAGTCATTGCTTCATCGTCGTCCACACACGTCCACGATTATTGTCAATTGTAGAAGTTTTTCGGAAGAAGTTGAGATAGAATCATCTCAACGCTTCTTTCTTGACTGTTTTGCCTTTGCCTTTCAAGGTTTTAAAATACTTTGGATCTCCTCTTCTCCATCCAAACAGATGAACTAGCGAGTTCAAAGCTTTATGCACACCTTTTATATAGCTGTGAGTATACATAGCTTCATATATACTCATTTATATATGAGTTCCAATTAAAAATGTTTTCTGGCTTCACAAAGAGCTTATATTTAGCAGTTATAGTGTCATTCCCCATTTGGGAATCTAAGCTTATGGAGCGAAAATATATTACGAACCTTATGAAAACTTCGACGCAGTTAGAATTAAATCTCAAGTATATTGTGTGAGGATTTGTGGGTTTGAGAGAGTAAGGACTATTGAAGCCATAATGAAAATTGGGAAATCAGGTAGAAGTAGCTCAAGAGTATATATCTAAAAACCATAGAGGCGTTTCATCTATATCACTATGTTCTAGGCTCTATGAGTGTACAGGGAGTACAGGGAGACACAGGGATGCAAAATAATTTTTGGGATTAACGCTAGCGTTGAGTAAGTTGACTGCCTGCCATCGTTCTCATACGTTTCTCATACGAAAAACTATGGAAATGCCAATAGCCAAAAGCCAAGAAAAGTGTAAGGGTGTAGCTGTAAAGTTGTGACTCGACTGGCTTTAAGAAACACCTTGTTGAGGAGTTATATATTTATATATATCCTGCTCCTGATGAATACCCAACTCAATTCTAAAGGCATCTTCTACTTAATTTAATTGACAAAATGTATTTGAGGCGATCAAACTGCAGTTTCGTTGGCAAAAGTTTCCATATACCAGAGGGATTAACATTTACTACAACACTCCACACATACTCGTACACAAAATTCGGTGTAATAATCGAAACAAAAGTAGAAAATATGAAAAGGAAGAAGAAGAAGTGAAATTGATGACATTTGTGCAATGAATGAATGACTGCAAACACATCCACACACATGCGAGGCGCAAAATGTGGAAGTGTGCGTGCCCAATTTAGTCCGTGCAGTATGATTTATCCACACATTACAGCACTACACGTTTGTGTTAATGAAAAGGTGCGCGTGTGTATGTATTGGCAGCACATCGATTGTACTATTAGGCAAGTTATTGCCACTTTCGCCCATTTACAAATCTTCATTTCTGTGGCAAACATTGCTGAGCGGCAACAAATTGCATTTTATCGCCATTATTTGGGCATACACATTTGTTGCTTTTGTTGTTTTTGTTGTTTGTGGCGTTTTTCTGCTTCGGCAACGCAAGTCCACAATGGAATGTGAGATATTTTGGTATGACAAATCAATTTCCCAAGCATAAATTGAATGATTGCAACTTTTCGAATTGTTATAATAGATACCTGTGTATTGATTCACTGAATCACACTCACTCACATACACATACACACATTTTGATGAAAGCGCCATTGAAAATGGTCTGCCTGCGGCTTGGGATAATTTGCCCACTCATATAAATACATGGATGTAGGTATATATACTATACAACGGTAAATGTATACATTTTTTGGACAGAGATTAGACTTGCCATGCATTGAGGGCAAAATAGATTACGTGTAAGTGATAATAAAAGGAAGATTAAAAACTAATTTCATTATGACAATAATATTTGAAAATAAGGAGAGGAAAAAAGAATATATAAATACTCGTATATCGAAGCTGTGATCAAATACAAATGGAATCTTTAAAATATCAAACGCAAATGGCAGTCTCCAAGTTTTTCCTTTGAATTTGAAGATATCTTTCTGCACTTCTGAGTGCATTCTGTCTCAAATGTGCTTCAATTGCAATTATATTTAATTAATAAAATACAGAATGAAATCGCGTGCATATGGTGACCATTAATAAATAGCTTGTAATGCTTTCTGCACACTAAAATATTTTGAAAAATCTCTTATTTTACTAAGACTTTATAGTGATCTCAAAGCCAGAGAGAGCGTTCTGCATCATAAATTTTAATGTTGGCGTTACCTCGAGAAGCTCTGGAGAGCATTGGTTGAAAGCATTGTACTATTTTTCAAAGTTTCTTAATGTGTTGCAATACATTTCCCATTTGTTTCAACCAATTTTCCAGGCTTTTTCTGTGGTTTGCAGTCTTCTATGCAAACTCTAAAACATATCTTGAACGAATCAGCCACTTCATGTGTCATGCGAAAAGATATGAAAGTCATCTGATGAATCTGATGAATCAATGACAACTAAATTGACTAATAAAATAAAGTCGAATTCATTTAAAAAATTCAGCGAACCTGACGTGTATGACGATTGGTACATCTGTATGGAGTTTTGAGCACTCTGCACAATTTTTCCCAACAAGGCGACCATACAACAAAAAAAAAGAGTGTTTGTGAAACCTTTTTCGATTATTTCAGTTTTGGAAAAATGTGTCAAACTTTGACATTGCAGGTTTATTAAATATGTTAACCTATGTTTAGTTTTAATTACGCTGCGTTAGATTGGACATGATGACTTATTCAAGTTTCATAGAAGCAGAATAACTGATCTTAAACTGCCCTTGCTACAAAAGGAGATTGAAGAGATTATATAAAGATGCAGCAGTATTGCTTATATGAATAGAAAATTAATTGGATATATATTTTTAATATTGTAATAAATTAATAAATAAAATTTAACTGACTTACCTTAATTTTGTATAAGATAATAAAGTAGCCTAAAGGGGAAAAAATATATATGTATATACGAAATTGTGGCAATTTAAATAAGAAATTGTTTAGTTAGTATAAATATATTAATAAATAATTTTATATGAAGTATGGTCAACATTTAAAACAAATTTTTCTACATTTAAACATTTAACTCTGATTTTGACGAATTTTACATTTCGACTACTTTAAAAAATTTTTTTTATAAACCCATTTGTTCGTTGGGAAAATATCTTGACTTTGTATTAAATCATAAAATAAGGCAGATAAAAATTGTTGCCTTCTCTCCTCCAATTCACTACACCAGAAGGTAAAAAAAATCTCAAGCAAGCAATTAAAATGTGAAAAAAAAAACATTTCAAAATGATATTCTTATAAAAAAAATCTAAATATTTAAAAAATCTTAAATTATTATTTATATTTTATAAATATGAATCAAATGCAACAGATTATGCATATAGAATTAAAAACATGCTTTTTTTGTGCCTAGTTGGAATGCAGTTGGTTAAGTGCCCATGGCGTATGAGTAACTTTAATATTTTAATTAATTAGTATGGTATTTGTGCTTTCATTTTCGTTTATTGCTCGCAAATTTTAAACTGTCTGGCATTGTTATAATGCCATTGAAAAAAATAAATAAAAAATTTAAGTAAGGTCGATAAAGTTCGAGCGTAACCGAATATTGTATAGCACTTGTGCGTAGAAAAGAATAAGTTAATATAGTGGCTGCATATAGCTTTTATAATAGTATAATAAAGTTTATACTTGATTTATAATAGTTTTTAATAATTTATAATAGTTTAAAAATATTTCCTTTAACAACCTCCGAAAATAATCGGAGGAAGAAAGAGCTTTAAGAATGTAAACATATAACAACAACAAAGCATCGGGAACTTGAAATCAAATCAACTCCGGAATCTGTGTCTGTCTCAGTTGGAAATTGTATGCCAAAAATGACGAAGCCCTAATCCATTAAGAGCAGAAGTAAAGGCTGATCGGTAGCAGTCGTATTAATAACCTGATTGATGATTGATATCATGGAATTTCCAAATCGATTCGAACCCGATTCAACTCCTTGTTTAAAATACATGCAGCAACGTTTTGCCTGTGGTTGTAAAAATTAAATTGAAATTCCGTCGCACACGTGGTTTCGGTTAAATAGACACGATGCGAAGCGATACGATAAAATTGACAGTGGTGAAGCTATATAAATGTATGTATGAATATGTATATATATAGCTATTTTTAAATAAGAAGTTAAAAAGTGTATACATCAGCTATACGTTAGTTTATATGCATGTCCTTGTGCGCGATGCCGTCTGCATGTGTGTGCATATATATATATATATGTGTGTGTGTGTGTGCAAAAGTCAATGTGTACAAACATTGTATCTATATAATCCATTTATATAACATATCAAATTTCGTCCGTTTAACGAATCTATAATGTATGAGTAAATACACACACAAATACTCCCACACACACACAGTTAATTGAACAAAAGTAAAATAAAGTAAACGTGAAAGCTACAATGGCATTAATAGTGTGTTGGTATGTAAGTGTATGTATGTGTGTATGTGATTGTGTGTGTGTGAGCGCAGAAAATGGCCAACAATATATGGCGACACAGATAGTAGACCGTTGCGCTCAACTTTTGTATGTATGTATGTCGTTTGATACTGCCTTGATTTCGTGCAATGTATATTCCAGGCTTCCTATGTGTATGTGTGTGTGTGTGTGTGTGTGTTTGGGTGGTGCGCATTGTTTCCTTTCAAATGTGCCACACATTTAGCGCGACGGGTCAATTTACAGACAAAGCTTACAACAACACACATGCAAGCAATGTAGGTTTGTATGTGTGTGTCAGTGGCGAAAGTTGCAAGGCAATGCCGCACCAGTATTGATATTGAAGGCGCTGCGCGCTACCAATCGATGAAGCCAATGGCGATTGCGATAGCTAGTTGATGTGGCAATGATGACCGTGATGATGATGAGATTGATGATGACCTTGATGATGACTACGCAGATGCTATTGACTATGGGGTTGGCATTGTGACCGCAACGCTTGAGCTATTTCATATATGAATTCGGAATGCACGAGTGAAGCTGTAGATAATAGTGACGCGACAGTATAGAATTTAAACGACGACCATCGAAGTTGGATGCGACCACAAAGGTGATGATGATAACAAGTGTAATGATTGAGCTGGTGAAATGCTGAGGCTAACGGGCACAGCTGCCGCGAGTCGAATTGTCTCACAAAAGGCAACTAAACGTACATATAGATGCATGCATATGGAAGCGTATAATATATATATGTATTTGTGTGTGTGTGTGTGTGTTTTTCCACCGCTATCTACCGACTGCTCTTGCGCTGAGTTGCGCCGAGTAAAATGTGGACCACACTAATAAATGTACATACATATCTACACAATCGCATATAACTGTACACAGTTGGCTTTATTATACACACACACATATATATATGTATATATATATATATACATCTCTAGAAATAAATTTGAGTCTTCCAAATCGTTATCAGCATTCGCTATTCGCTTTTCACGCGCAGCAACAAATGCACATACACTAACATACACATACACACTCACATATATACCTCTATTTATTAACCGCGAAGTAAGAAATCAAGTGCGATATTCGAACTTTTGCCATTGTGCTTGCGTTCTTCCCTCGTAATGGTGCGATGGTCTTCGCTAGTTGAAAGCAAACGCTTCTTATTTTCTATTTCTCTCAGCTCTCAGCTCTGAGCTACATTGTTTCTCGTTCTTGTTTTCCCAATTGCTGTTGTGGCTTTTACAACTAATTGCTATTGTGCGAAATTCAAGTATTTTAGTAGTTTTCATGTGCTTCATGGCATATTAGTCGAAAGTTGGTGCTGTGATCAGCAATAAAATTGTTGGTGGAATATTTGCCACACTAACAAATTGCACTGTGGGAATAGTAACATGTGCTTGTGGATGCAACATATCGCAATGCCGAATATTTTCATACTAAATTTCAATATCTTCAATTAAGGCCCTTTTGAGGTTATTAGATCCCCACTTATGTGTGGTATTGTTCTATGGTGACTCGTCTGCGGCATAAGTAATTTCTAGGCACTGATGGAAGAATAGTACAAAAAAATGGTTAGATAGCTTTTTCCCACTACTTTTTTGCAGAGCTTTTGACAGAAACAAAGAAAAAAAGTGTTTAGGTCTTGACGTCTTGAACCGAGGGAAAGCAATCGTTTCACAATTTTATCAAATATTCTCTTCGCTTTCTTTGAAATGAATTCTTGAGATTAAAAATAAATTTTTTATAGAACAGATTTTGAACATTTAATCTAAGCGTAAGACCAAGATTTATGAAAAGGCATCCGATAAAGCAAAAATATGCCATGAGGCTCCTATTCAATTTCAAACTTCTTCAATAATCCTCAACAAGGCAGTCATTTAATTAAATACTATCTTCGGAAGTACAAAAATATTGTTTAAGACCGGCAGCTCTAGTTTCCAGTCAAGTCTACTGGGAAATAAAGTAGGTACAAATCGCTTTCAAGTTCGTAGTGTATTTCAGAAGGATTTTTTTTTTTTAATAGAGCATCTGTTTGAATTGGCTTCAAGCTTCCGAAAGAAAATTGTAAAATCCTTTTAAATTCCTTACATTCCTTTGGAAGAAAGAAGCATCTCTCTATTCTCTTTAAACACCACTTTGTATTAGGAAATTAAAAAAAAAAATATTTTTAAGATTTGTAAGATTTGAAAGATTTGAATCTTACGGAACTCTTTCGTTTCCTACAGTCTCTCGAATATATTATTCTTCTTCTCTAATACTCCCCCTGAATTATTGCAGTACTTCAAAACACAAAACGAGACTGTTAAACTGTATGGAATAGTTCAGAAATCCATGAGGGTAAATATTTTTTGCTTTTTATTGTTAATCTAATATTTTCTCTATGAAAGCAATTTTTCTGCCAAACTTCGTGCCCTATTTAGTCACCGAAATTTTGGAAAATACGACAAAAGAGTATATTTTATTGCCTACATACTGGCGCATTGCTCAATAAAATCAATTATCAAAGACGCAAACTCTTGGGAGTATTAACATATTGAGAAATATCAGAGACTCCATATAGCAGCAATCGTTGCTTAAACACATTGAGGAACATTTTATAACAAAATAATGCTATTAGCTTAGTATGTAAAGAAATAAATAATAATTTTAAATAAATTATATTCCTAAATGAGAAGTTTCATAAAATTCAGAAAGTATGTTATTCCATTTAGAAATGTTATACCTTCCTTTTACTAAAATTTATGTTCCAAAATGAGCTGATAAATCTCTCTCTCTAGACTCTACTGACCAATAATATACTGCGATTAAACCAAGCTCTTTTGAATAATTTTCAATATTATAATAGATATCGCTTCATTAGTGAATTTACCCCCAAACAAATGATGTAAATTAGTGTCATCAATCAATTTGATAACACTAAAGTAGTAAATACATATTACACATCTACATTGGTATAAGCTATCTAATCTAAACATTTCGTCTCCCAGCAGCAATTGAGCAACCGCATTTAACAAATTTATTAACTCAACGCCAAGTAAAGCGTCAAAAATGTATTGCAGCTTAATTGACTTCTCACACCCGAAATCGAGCAGCACTTTTAACGATCTTATGTAACACTATACTTACATACATATTAAGAGTATCTACCCGAGGCAAATATATAGAATAGTATACGAGCCCATACACACCCACACCGAATACACGCCTTGACCTAGTGCTGCGTCAAATTTAAGCCACGAGTCTTTAGATTAAGGATTTTCGCTGCCGAAAGTATGCCGTTACCAAAATAAGCCTTTCTCATGATAACTTTGTACATACAGTGAATGGATAGTCTTACAACAAAAACATTAAAGCGAGTTAGGTAGCGTCATTTAAAGTAACGATTAAGAAAATGTTTGAATCACGCTCCGAGGTGTAAGAGTTTAGGCGAATTCAGTGGTGGAATGAAACCATTCTTGTGGAGGGTGATTGTCAGGACACTTAAATAAGTAAGTGAAAATAAGTATTTTGATAACCAAAGAATTAACCAAAGAATATAGTGGTGTAATTTTTATGGTATTACGGCAGCAAAAATCCTGATCAGCCTTTTTTTCTTACTTCGTAGAAATTAAATAGAAAAAAATATTACACTTCACCGCAAAGTTTCAGAGATTAAGAGTTTAAAGTTGTGAGTTTCTTGATGAAGTGTTTAAGAAACTCAGAGTTAATTAAGAAATTCACAGCAAACTCGAGATGAATAGTTTAAATTTTTGAGTTTCTCAGTGAAGTGCTCAATAAACCAAAATTTACAGCAAACTCGAGTTTAAGAATCACTCACTTCACCACTAACTCGCGAGAAAAGTTTAAAGTTTTGAATTTCTCAGCGAAGTATTTAATAAACTCTGAGTTTATTAAAAAAACCGCATTTGCTTCTGACGGATTACAAACTCGAGTTAAGAGTTTCAAGTTTTGAGTTTCTCTGTGGGGTGTTTAAGAAGATCCGAGTTTCTTTTTATATTTTTTTAAGCATACAATGACGAATTCCCAAAAACAATGCAGTCAATTTTTTAACATTGAGAAAAAAATATTCCAATGATGCGGCCAAGTTCTTTAGTATTTAAGGTAACCTCCTGTTATTATACTATATCAATATATAAAATATAACAAAATTAGAAACCAAGAAAAAAGATAGTCAGTAGTTCACTCTGTAAGATATTCAGCGACTACTGAGATAGCGTGAGAATTTTCAGGTAAAAAAAAATCAGACTTGAAGCTTAATGCTTTGAAAGCTCTCACGGTTTTTCGAAACTTAGTTAGTATCAGTTAGTCTTAAAAATATTTGTTCGAAAAATATTAAAAACTACTTAGTCAATAATGAAGAAATCTTTAGTTCAAAGTACTAATTGCCTTCCAAACTTTGAAAGCTTAGATTAAAGAGAAAAGAGCTTAAAATGCAACAGCTGCTTTAATTATAAGTAATATTTAAATTTTTTGAGGATTTTCCGAAAATTATTTGATCATTTCTTTGGAATTTCAGTTTTTATTTTCCTTCGCACCTCTTCCTTACGCCACTGGTGGCGCACACATAGCAAGGCGATGTAGCTATTGTGACACCCATTGTGAAAACTCTGTAGATATTAAGTACAATTTTCAAATACTTATACTCAAAAAGCATAAATATATATTTACAAACCAGCTTAAAATATACAAGAAATGTTCATGCATATACGTTTGTACGCAGTAACCCATTAAAGTGTAGCATACTTTGCGGGGCACTCAAATTGTTGGTGAAGGGCTTTAGGTATACAAATAACTGCCATAAAACTGAAGGAGATTTGGTTTTTTGGATTTAAAGAGGGTGTTAGTGTCTTATGGCGCATGACAACGACAGCGACAGCAATAACAACAATAGCAACAACAGTACAACAACTACCTTTTCGCTCCAACGCTTTGGGGTAATTAATTATTTTCAAATTAATGGCAAATTATATGAGTTTAGAATGAGCAGAAAAGACGTGTTGCGCTGATATTTTCGGGCAAGTGTTAGCTAGCAAAGTTCCTGCATTGGCAAGCATGTGAGAGGCGGAGAAATAAGGGGAATCGGGGCGCAAACGTCGTTAGGCAAATGTAGCATAAAACGTTTTGTAACGCGTGTTTGAGTGTTTGGTGTGTGTGTGTGCACCAATACATATGTAGCCATTGTTTTAAGTGCGGCTTAATTTGTGTAATTAAATGTGTCAAGGGTTAGAAATAATTATATGAGACTGTCTATCGGCCTTGTATAAATATTATATAACAGAACGTTGCATAAATATTTGTTCATATACCTATATATGTGTGTGTGCATATGTATGTATGTATATGTATATATATGTATGCACATGATGTTATAAGTATGCTTTTAAGCGTGTGTAAATTTGGAAATAATTTTAAGTTCGAATGTAAGAGCGTTCAAATTATCAGCATGCCTGGCTTACGTTACTCGTTTGTTCCTCCTGTGAGGAAGGACCCTTGGGGAGCAAGGGTGACCCAAAATTTCGCAAATTGAGATTTACATTTTTTAGTGCTTAAAAGGCATATATTTATATAAAGGGTGGCGCATGTTTGCAGTATTCGAGGTGGGAAGGTTTGTTTTTAGCTTATCTAAAGACTCAAAAATTTAACGTTTGATGAAGTAACTAACTTAAAAAAGTGATTTGCGAACTAGTTCTAATCATAGTAGGTGACATGACAGACCACATTCCTGAAAACAGTAATTTTCAAGAGCAAATATTTGGCTGGTTGATGATTATATGATGATTACAGGATTTTCGGAAGGCATATCATTTCGGGATTTCGAGTTTTTCAATAACATTAAGTTGTAAAGTTGTTCTATAAAGCTTGAATAAATAAATACAATTTTATACCACATTTAATAGGGACAATATATACTTTACATGCATGTCACATCTCAATACATATAGTACATGTGTCTGAAAGAGCCCAAAAACTTCCCCTCCCAAAATTTAAGACCCAAAAAATTTTGCTATACTTAAGATCGCATATACTTTATACCTTTAAATAAAAATATTTTAAACTTCAGGATCCCGAACAGCTAATCCCGATTTTCGGGATCCCGAACACCGATATCATTTCTCATTTCAAACGTAGCACAACATAGCAAGAGACAACAACAATCTAGTTGTACATGCTTGCAATGTAACGTCGAGCGTCACTTATTCGGCTGAGTAAAAATTACGTTATTCTCGAACGCACTTAATTTTGCCTACTTAATGAATATAGCTTTAGATAAGCACTTTAAGGACTTAGACTAAGCATGTCTGCATGCGCGTGCATGTGTACATGCATATGTCTGCCTGAGAGTGCCTAGTTGAACGCTATAGCGTATACATAACAGTTTCAGGTTGAAGGGTGAGCAACGCAACATACGTAGCGAGTATCATTGGCTATTAATCTGTTATACGCACAATGGTCAGAAAGCTACCAAGGATAACGGTGTATAAGCGTAGCGAATATATCAGCAATGCATATGTGTCAGAGTGTGGATGAGTATGTGTGTGTGCGATTGTTTCGACGTTAGGCTACACCTTGTTGCGATTCAACCAACGGTGTGTAATTGCAGCTAACACAAGCAGTAAATATTCAATCGCTTCCACACACTCACACATACATACATACATACAGACAGTTCTACTTGGCTATGTCGCCAGGCCAATATAAATTCTCATACCAAAACGGAACAATGTAACGGATATTGTGCAGATTTACATACAGACACACACACTCACTGAGCCAGAGGCATATGTAGTGTACGCAACGGCTTAGATGACCTTTGACACGCTCCAGTGCGCGCATTATTGCCGCATACTGACCGCACAGCAGCGACATATACACAAACTTAAATGTGTGTATGTGTGTGTGTGTGCGCCAATGCGAAAGGCTGTGAGCGAAAGGATGCTACTTGGCGCACTACCGTTTTAATTTATTGCAATCGACCTCAATCAGCATGTGCTTTGTAATTTAATTTTGCTACTTTATGCGCAACAACAACAGCAACAGCAGCGGCTAGCATTATATTACCATCGCATATGCATGTATGTGTGCCCATTTATGGCGAAACACAGCACATCCGCCATTTCGGCGAACTGTAAGCGATTAAATCGGCAAATGCGAAATTTTAAATGCGCTTCGATTTTTCGGTGTGTGTGTGTGTGCCTTGTGGCGGCCCCTGCGCGTATGCTATAATTTTTTAATACACAGGTGGCTACAGTCCTGCCTAACCCATCCACAAAGCGCCTCTGTATTGGTACGGTTGTTCCGGTTTACGCTTTAACGCTCGCCCTGATGAATACTACGGTGGTTCCGGTTTCCTTCCGCGCTGCTTACGAGCGCTTGCGTAAGCTTGGCCGTCAGCGTTTCTCTTTTTCCATTTCCTTCGCATGCGATGCGTTCCGGTTGCGAGTTTTTGTACTCATTTTCATTATTTTTGCGTTTTACTATTTAGCTGATTTGCATATGTGTGTGTGGAGGCGTGTCTTATTTTACACCTCGCACCAGCGCCACCTACACGCACGCACCTGCAGTGCCATTCAAATACTTGCTTATGTAGTGCGCACTAATGTGTTTTCTAATCTACTTACGACTTTTTAATTCTTTGTTCGCGTTTAGTGGCCTAACTGTTATTGTGTGTTTTTGTTGCTTCATGCGATTGGTCAGTCAGATAATCGTGCTAGGTCAATGCGAAATTCACACCTTAGATAAGTGCATATATATATATGCATGCGTCCATCTAAGAGATGGTCGTGTTCATATATTTATAAGAGTGTGCGAAATTCAAACTCTACATACTTACGAAAAATATTTACTAAAGTTCTCATAATATTCAATGATTTGCGAGGAAAGATCTCCCCCTTTCACTAAGAATTTCTATTTTTTACTTCAATTCATTTATTTCGTGCGGCTTTCACTACGTCAAATTCAATGACAGTCGTGGTCAAACCAATGAAAAAGGTTGTCATTTCATTTTTATGGCAACTTATGACCACACTTCTTGAGAATCTTTGCATATTGCAAATGGTCAACTCTTGTTGATGAGCGATTTGAATAATTTTTTACCATGCTATAGAAACAAATTGCATCCGAACTGTATTCTTGTCAGTTTGACGTCATTGAGTTTGACATAATGAAACCTGTGCATTAAAGTATATTTTACCCATTTGAAATGCATGTTATAAATATTTCCAATGCACAATGAGACATTTTATATGGGACTTTGGAGATATCTCGAGTAGCGCCATCTACCGTTTATGTGTAAGTTTCGAAAATTTTATTTTTTGATAATTAATATGAAATTCAAGAACTAATTAAATCGTATAGGTAGTATGGTTTTAAGAAGTAAGCTGACCCCGGTGCCACTTATCGAACGAATTCTGGCTCAGATATATTTTAGTATTTATCATATGATGTCCGAATATGATCTCAGTAAGCCCACCTTATGACAGTTCAGCCAAAACCCGTATTTTTTGGTCAATAATAGTTGAATAAAAACATAAATCACCAAAAAGTTTGATCTGATTTCCACTCACAGATATGATTTCATTTATTGGACTGCAAGTGGATTTCCGAAAAAGTTTGAGGCTGTCCCAAAATTAAAATGGAAGGAATATCTCATTCAAAAATGTGTTTGTCAAACATGTTTAAAACTCCAGAAATTTTATTACACAAATTTTTTAAATAAAAAAAGAATTCCAATCGAGTTGCCAATAGTTAATTATATTGAAATTTAGAAGAGAAAACCAAACATATTCATAAATATCTCATTTCCTAAATTTGCTTCTAAATTGTCTTTCCCGTCCTAATGATCACATTTCTTAGTTACACCAAAACACAAATAACTATTTAACAAAAATGTATTTATTTTTTTCATGCACATATATATGTATTTGCCTACATATGTATATTTGCCGCATAATCGGCATTTAGCAATCTTGGCTGCGTTTTTCATGCGTTTTTAAGTTGCCGGCTTGTATATAATTAAGCTGGACAGCCCATTTTTCGCACGCACGCACGCATTTGATTTGCACACATGCAAATATTCTGCCACTTACGCACCTTCAACGCACACGCACACACACACACACATGCGTACATGCGCACACATAAGCGCTTGCATGTAAGTATGTGCATATGTGCATATGTGTGTGTGTGAGTTAGTGTCTGCTGTGGCATCAGCTAATTGCTTACGCAAATTTTTCATAGCTGCTTGCACACCTCAGTTGCTCGCCGCCATTTCCGGTTGGCCATAAGCTTAGATTCAATTCCGAGCATTAATCGATGTTAGAGCACCGCTAGCCGGATGTTAGCAACTCCAATACATGGCGTGTGCATTTAAATTAGCACTTGCCTCCCAGCCATTCGCAAATCTATGTGTGCACAATTGGCAATTGGTGTGGGGCAACGCACCCTTTTGCTTATATGATAATGGGTGTTTATATGTTGCGCCTAGGTGTAGTTATCATAAAATATTACTGTATATAAAGATAAATTAAAGTTCGCACACTTACATCGAGGCGGATAGATGTTAATCTTTTATTAAATCGTTGTGCAAATAATTTATTTTTAACAAAATTGTATGAAAGGAAGTAGTGGTGGCACGGTGAACGGTGGCACAATGCTTGTGGTGGGTCAGGTCTTTGGTTGAAATATTTCAAATGTGTAGCAAAAAAAAAAAAAAAAATTAAAAATTTGGAAAAAGACTGTGTGCAATAAGTCTTGGATTTATTGAATCAATGTTTTAACCAATATTCGTTACGCTTATGCATGCTATTATTTTTTGAAGAGCAATACAAAGATAAAGATAAGATAAAGGCAAATCACTCTTAAACTCTATAATGAAAAAATAAATTGTGAATCTTGAAGTCTTATTGTAAATTTTATTGAAAATGTTATAACATACAGATTTTCAATACGATCAAATTGAATCAAACGTAGAAAAGCTTCCGGGTTGTTTAATGGCACATAGTGAAATGACTGAGTCCAATTTTATGCTACGAACAACCCCCGACAAAAAAATCAATAATTGACAAGCTACTTTGCTTCTGGAGAAAGTTGGAGCATTCTTCACTTCAGAAAAAACTAGGTCAAATGATATCACTGCTAAATATTCCAAAGATATAGAGAAGTTAGGAAATTGTAAACTCATTTCCATGTCGAAAGTAAATCCGCACTTTTGATAGCTTTGGGATTGTCGATTTCATATATTAAATCTATAGCTCCTGATACATAAGGAAAAAGTCAAGTTTTTATTCTCTAGTCTGTCGGTAATATCCTTAAGGTTTCAGAATTGCTTGTTAGTACTTTCATGGATTTAATTACAAGGAATTTGCACTTCCATCTTTACTTGCGAACGTGCAATATATACTCTTCTAAGTAAAGCTAAGTAAAGCAGAAGATTTATTCTTTTCCATATTTTATTCCACATACGTGTAGTACTCGGCTGTTCGATCGGAGATCCTACCCAGAGAATCGGGGTAAAAGCAAGACATATCTCGGAACTTGTTTCTTTTTTTCCAACGTCGATAATATTTAATTTAGAGAGCGCATTTTTTAGAGAATGGAACTTTTCACTAGCGTTAGGTCAACCCTGAGGTATGTATAGTTAATTGTAATAAGCTTTTTTTTAGCATACCCTGCCGTCAATAAAAAATCCAACCTACCTGAACAAATGGTAGAGCTTTACTTATATTGAAAAATATATAATAATAAAAAACAGAAATATAAAATGTTCTTTTTGTAACAGCATAAAAATTTTTCTCTCCAAAGGAAATATTGGTCTGACAAACGTTTAATTCAAGCGAAATTTGAGGTACCAAGTACTTCGACATTACCATGAATTTAAACCAGCCGAGAATTTTCAGTTGTTCGTTGAGGTGAATTAGAACACAGAGTACCCCTACTCAACATAATAATCTTAACTCGTTACTCTTTGTCTACTTCAAGTCAGCGCTTTCTCGAAATCTAGCTTATCCCTATCCCAAAATTAAGGACTTTGAAGGCGTTGTGATCACCACAAAGAGTTCAGACAAGAATTCGTAGTCTATTTCTATGTAGAAGGGTATGATTCAGATTTTGAAATGAATTTAGAAGAGGAAGAGGCTCTCCACGATGCAGATATATATATTTTTGTTCACAAATAGTTCACACACTGATATTGATAAATATACTTGTACATTGCATATACATATAATATTAACTATTTAGTAATACTAAGAATTTTTTGTATACTTTTATTGTCTAAACTAAACTAAATGCTTCGTCGCCACCGGTATTAAGTTAGACCGACAGCAAAAACGACGCACAACAACAACTACTGTAGAAAATTTAGAAACTGAAAGACGGTTACGGAAAGAGTCAGCAAAAAATACCAACAAATGAAGGAGCTGCCAGATAAATAACATTGAAATAGTGGCGATTTGGCGTCATGACATAATAGCGGCGCCGAAAAAATCACCATTGATTTTAACCAACTCATTAATTAAACAGCTATTCTCCATTTTTATTTTTATTTTTTTGAACCTCCATAATAAAACGACGAAGCAATAGCGATTGCCGCAGAGCAAATCGTAACTGTAATGTGAACGAAACAAAGAACATGCGAGATTATACGATGGATGCCATAATTCAAAATGACGACAATGGGAGGTGTAGCAGCGGAGAGTCAGCAAAAAATTATAACAACAACAACAATATGTGCGTGAAATATCGTAGACAAAAATCGGAGGCAAATAGAAAAATGTCAGCACAACATTGTTCTTTTTGTTGTTGGAATTTTTTTTTACTTTTTCCATGTTTCTTGTAAATAAATTCCTTCCACACCCATTATAAGGTCAATCTGATAATTTTATTGCGGGAATCAGCTATTTTAGATATATTTAATACTGTGCCACCTCTTGTAACTCACTTACGAAGCACATTTTGGCTTTTTAATGTTGTAACGTCAGGAATATTACGTAACACACCGAATGCCTAGAGGTGGGCGCGAATTGAAATTGTTTTATTTCTTCTTCTAGATGACTTCTTCTAGATCCTTGCGCCAGGAAGTGTTCACCATCTAGCTTCAGCTATTCGGAGGCACGAGCTTACCAACAGCCGGATACTTGCCGCCTAAACAAAAGAGTATAACAGTACTTTCGGTAGTCTCTCACATGCTGAGAAGCACAAAAACCGTTCCGGAAACACAGAATAAAGCATTCATTTTTGAAATTATCAACTAAATTAATGTTATTCCTTCACCAGTACGTACAACACAGTACTTCGTCTTATCTAGATTTATGTCCAGATTATGAGAAAAGGTCTCTACCTCGATTTATAAGATTAATAAAGGTGTTTTACAGGAAATTAATTAACAGATTAGTAGTTTATTGGCAAAGTTTGTATATATTGGGGAGTATAAGGCTTTCTTTCTACGGGTGCACGTCGGAAATCCCACGAAATTATAACGATTTTGAAACTTATATATTAAAATTGTGGATGCTGAAGCTTGAGATTATGACAATCGAATAATATCGGAACGTAGTAGTTTCTCAAAATTTGAGAATTTGTCTTTGCATATTTGTAGCACGTAAAGATCACTATGAGTCAGTCAGCAGCTTCGTCTCCAAAGCAAAGAGAAAAAGTTCATTATTTGTGTTGATATTAGTTTTTCTTGGAAAAATCTAAAAAAAAAAAAAATACTGTTGTAAAATATATTTGTAATAGCTTATCGTGAAAAGCGAAAGCTGGCCCCTATATTAAAATCAAATAAACGCTACCTAATTCATTGATATTTATGATGTGCCCCCTATCTGCACGCGCAACAGATGATTACCAATTATGGTAAATTTGAATACGAAATTGACTGTCCGACTGCCTTTGCTGCTCGTTGCTCTCCTCCATATAAAAGCTGTTAGCGCTCAGCAAATAAAGGGGAGGTAATTTTTTTCTCATTGAAGTGTTCACTCGAACAACAGCTCATTTTGTATTGAAATTTGCTGCATATTGCAACAAATGAGCTATAGTTGCTTTGAATAAATCAGCGCCGGACGGCTTTGGCATATTCTTCACAATTCCGATTCACTATGTAAATTTGGTTAGAAATGGGCGCTTTGAAGAAATCCTCACATAGTTGAAAGTGGTTCGTTTGGTTTGGTTGGAAATCCTTTCGCTTCTTGTCACACAAAAATATATTTGAAAGTTGTCAAAGCAAGCTAGACATAGTACCGCTAGCGCGTAGAATTTAAATCTAGTTAAAGTGTGTCAAATTAACAACAACAACGACAACATATAAGGCATGATGGTTGTGGATGTTGCAGGTTTCCTCGAAGCTGTGCAAATAAATTAAAGAAATAAAATTAAGCAACGTGCTCATTATCAGGCCAACACCAACACAAACACGCACACAGTTTCTGTTATCACCATCATGTACTTACACACACACACGAACACACTCAAGTTCAATATCTCCGTTAGCAGGATTTCTAATTTAATTTGTAGAACACCAGTTGGCTTGCCGAACTGTTGCATCAAAGCGGAGGTTGGTTTATGAAAAGTTAAATAGGTCGGCAGGCTGGAAATTTCTAGTTGTTTTTTTTCCAGACACTTCCGAAAAAGTAGACAGTCTTCTGCTTTAGAAAGCTGACATGTTTGTCGCCGCTTGCTGCTTTAGCTGAAAAGGGGTAACGAAAAGTTAGGTAACGCTTAGCACATTGGCTGGCAGGACGGTTGGAGGTGGGTGTGTGGGGGTAAGCAACAACTTTATGCACATCAGCGGCTGTCGACCTTAATCACTCGCCTGTCGCAGACGACAAGACGCGGCATTACTCACAGTTACCGTCATCGTCAGCGTCATTGTCAAAAGCCTCACGGCTTTAAAGTCAATGTGGCAAAAATGTAAAAATTTTCCTATCACTCCTCACTCTTTTGAGCTTTCATCTCAATCCGATTATTTTTATTTTCTTTTTTCCGTCTTGTGTACATGTGCTGCCGTTTTGCCTTTCCCTTGCTACAATTCTAGTTCGATATATGCGGTCGTGGAAACTTTTCCGAAATTTAGACTTTATATAAAGCAAAAGCTTTTTAAAATTAGAGTCACAATTATTGTGTTAGCAGTTTGAAGAAAAAAAGTTGTAACAAAGCTGGATATTCATCCGAAACTTTATACTTTTTAAGTATCACCCTAAATGTAGGCTTCTCTTATGCTGTCTCTTTGCTTATGTGTGTCCAACCATACTTGCAAAGGTTAAGTGGATAGATTTTATTATAAACCACTGGAATTGTGATAATAAATCAACAAAAGCAAAGTATTGCCTACATTTAGGAGCGGCATGGTAGCGTTTGTACTTTAGATTATATCTAGAACTTTTTGACATAGTGAATGTAACATACCAAAATCACAACAAAAAGTATAAAAATATTGAAATTTAAAATGGTGTCAAGCAAAATATTCGCTTTATTTTTATCTTATTATTTAAGTTTTCTTAATTTTGGAAAGGTGGCAGTACTTCAGCATGTTACTAAACTAAAGCATTCAAAAATACTTTCCATTTGATTACCGTATTCTGCTATTTTTTTGTTTTTTTCTGAAAATGTTTATTTTGGACATATATCCCGGAGACCGATAGAAGCCCGAAAGAACATTTGGATTCTAAAAGGTAAGTATAATGTTAACATTTTAAAATCATCAGCCTTGAAGGTAGCATTATGCTTATATTTGTTTTTATATTTATACAAGGTGGTCCGTAGAATAATTTCTTTCTGTAAATTTAAAGAATTGTCAAAAATGCATTTGCGTATTCTTTTGAGATTTTTTACTGGATCTCTCAATAGCAAAGAATTGTAAGCCAGATTTTTAAGACCATGGTGGAGATTTCTTGTTTTATAAAAGTGAGTCGTCACTGGATAATCCATATGCTGCAGTCCATCAGGGCAATTCAATAATAAAAGAGCAATTCAATAATAAAAGTAAAGATGGCCAATCACAGCTCCGATGTGTTGACTTGACATCACCTAGGCGGCTGATAACGGAATTGCCAAACTCGATTGCTGATGTCATAGCTCTATAGTGTTTATTGTTGTAGAAATTTCTTTTCCAGTATTATATAAATGGCAAATGACCAAATGAGCAAAAAACTAATGCACTCAAGAGGAGTCTCGGCTCCTTGATGATCATATGTGGTCTTAATTTGGGTCATCAGAGCAATAATTTTGGTAAGAAACAAATTTATGTACTACACTTTGGACTTATGGATCACTTCTTAGAATCGAAATACTAACAGCAAATGGTTTCTAATCTGTACTTATTTATCATGAATATATTTCAATAGTTTCAAATTAGATATAATATTATTTTATACGTTCCTTTAGACTTTTCGAATGGACTTCGTATTGCCGCACAGTATTTGTGACATAGAACTCTATTTCTAAATACATATGGCAAAATATATTAGTACTTAAAGGTCCATATCTATAATATATATATATTAACAGGCATATTTCTGAGTCATAAATAGTATCAATAAATGCTTCTTTTAAACACCAAAAGCAACAAATGGAAAATGTCAAAAATGTGAAATCACAGTGCAAAAGCAACAATAACAAATAAGAAAGGGATAAATTCGGTTGTAACCGAACATTTTATACTCTCGCAATGTGCAAGGATCAGAGGCGGGGAAATCCGCTCAGGTGCTGGCATAACTTTATATTAAAAAATGTTGCGGAAGAATTCAGCATTCCTTATTCGACGAAGTTGTCAATGGATTGCAATTATATTTACTATCTTATTAACTTATATTACAGGCCATAGACTCATGTACTTTCATTGCTATATTTTGCTTCGTGTCCGAGGTATTCATATTAAAATCTACCAAATTAACTCAAAAATGATGTATACGAAATAAATTCAACCAAAGTGGCTTAATTGAAAATCTTAGATACTTGAGGAAAAAGTCAACCAGAGAAAATGAAATCATTATATTAGGAATAAGGGGCTTAGACCATGGTCTAGACCTTTTTTTTCATATTTAACGCGAAATAACATTGTGTTTAAGAAAACATATCCACTTAATTTCATTAAAATATCAAACATATTGACCAACATAAACGTTTTAAAATCAGATGGAAAGTCGGGAATTCTTACATCGGGCATTTTTGGTATAGAGAGGAGAGGAAGATCTGCACTGATCGCATTAACTCTTTTCATTATTCAAGTATATTAGGGAACATGTTTTCATGCAATTTTGTGAAGGTAACTCACACAGTGACCGACATATTTACCACAAATTCTGCTAGGTTAGCGAAAATCGTTATATGTAGTATATGGGAGCTGGGATAGTTCGTTCACTAATTTCACACATCTTCGTCAGTAAACTATGGTATATCCGATATTACACGTTCACTTAATTTTCTTAAGATATCTTACAGATTTACCGTTGTATATGATATAAAGTGTACCCAGAGGTTGAAAATCCCTATATTAGGTACATGGGGGCTGGGGAAGTACTTACCAGATATTACCCATTTTTGATACCAGATCACATTATTATCATGGAAAGATAATCCTCCAATTTCATTACAATATCTTACAGATTCTCCGATATTTTCGATGAAAAGTCAGATAGAGGCACTGAGGTTCTAATATTGGGTATCTGGTGGCTTGAAAAGCCATAATCCGATTTCATCTATTTTAACGTTCTATTTACGTCTATTTTCGTTCTATTCTAACATATCCTAGAGATACTATTTGTACAAAGTTTGACATTTATATCTTAATTGCTGCTCGATTTATCTGCTTTAAAGTAGGGATCGGATGAAACTTAAAATTGTGTTATATGAGAAGTAGGCGATTTCGTGTGGGGTTTTTACTTAAAAGTGGTCAGTGCCACTCCTATCACCTAAACTTTACCCGAATTCCTATGCAACCCTTCCGTATCATATTTGCTGCAAGTTTTAATGTTTCTGATGTGCTCCTCCAGCGAGTTAACGCACTTTTAGTAGTTTTCAACATAACTTTTGTATGGGAGGTGGTCGTGGTTATCATCCGATTTCCCTAATTTCCTCAGTATATAAGGAGGTGCTAGAAAACCTTACTCGGCGCAAGTTTGAGTGATATAGTTTCAACGGTTGCCGAGATATATATGTTAAACCTATTGGAGGGCGGGGACATACCCAATTTAACAAAAATTTTTGCCCACAGATGCCCCACCCTATTGGGATCCTCCATAACAAATAACACGTTTATATCTTAATTTGGTGCTTAGTTATAACACTTTATCTGTTTTCGATTAATGTCATTTTGTGGGAGTGGCGAATTGTACCCATTTGCAATATCAACCGTCTTACGGTGACAAAGAACACCTGCACCAAGTTTCATCAAAATATCTTCATTATCGTCTTTTCATCCTGATCATTTATATATATATATATGTCTATATCTAACTCGTTTAGTTCTAGGTGTTACAAACAATCGTTATGTGAACAAAACTAATATAATCTGTAGCAACATGTTGTGAGAGTATAAAAATCAAATACAATCAAAGACGAACAATTGCGTCTGCACGTAAAAATATTCCAAAACACATATTTTGACAATCCTTCAGACCCAAACCGATGGAGTCAAGGTTGCGAAAAGATCGGAAACTTACCTATGTGATGCACTAATAACAACAACAATGAGTAAAAGTAAATGTGCAAAAGTAGCGTGTAACGGTAGCGAAAGAGAAGGAAGTATCAGCGTGTAACGGTATTGGTGTTGTTGGCAAGTGATAGCAACGATGACACGACAAGCCGCAAAAAGAATGAAGATGAAGCGATGACGTGACGACGTGACAATGACGTGGGTGAGAACGCTGTCAGCAGTTGCATTAGGTATGTCTTAAGATATATTTAAATTCCACTGACGTAAGAAATTGGAGTATAAATATAAGAGTGTGTTAAATAGAGTTGCCAACAAAATATGTGTCTAATTTATTTGAATATTGTACGGTTTTATAAACAAAAATAGTTCATATGTCAAGATAAAGGCAAATTTAACCTTTTACAAAAATATGGGCCATCTGAGCCATAGGATAAACTGGCAAAACTGTCAATGTATTCATGCAATTTTCTTAAATTTAAATGCAAATTATTCAAAATGGCTTTGAATGGGTTATCGCCTATTTTTTAATAAAAAAAGGAACGATTTTGCTATTAAATTTTATAAGTTAAATAATACCTAACAAAAATTTTTATATAAGAAATAGTGTTGTAGTGAAATAATTGTTTTTTGGTTATAATTTGAAAATAAAATCTTTACGGACTTAACCGAAACATATTTGGAATCATTTAAAACATATCTTTTGAACAGGGTTGCAAGCCAAAAACACCAAAAAGTATGCTATCCTGTAATCTTTTCTAAATGGGTTAAAGCCTCAATGGATCCAAACTAATAATTGATTAGACTATGTTAAAAGGATTGCGAGAGGAGCGATATTTTTAAAAAGGATATAGGATTTTTCATCTTTGTTAGACATAATCTGACCATGTGAATACGATGTAGAAAGAATGGCCTGGGCTTTATTTAGGCGATATAGGTAAGAGGCAAACAGGAGATTCCCCAAATAGTGCTGCCAAACTCTACTTTAGTAAAGTTCAACTCATACCAATTGGAAAGAAATGCAATTTTATTAAACCCACTGCCTTGCAAGTGTAAATCATACTGTAAATTATAGAATTAAATCAAAGATTATGTGAAGTTAAAAATATTGCCTTATAAATCATAAAGAGAGCGTGCAAATACATATCCGTATATATACATTTATGTATATCCCTATATTATTTAGTACGATTCCTTGCAGTGGCACGTGGCAATGGTTAATCTACAACTTCCACTCAAACCTCAAATAATCAATGCAAAAACGCCAACCCCTCCCCCGCACGCCGCGGATGGCTAAACATGTTGAATCGATAGGCTTCGTAGGAAGCAGTGCTGCTGCCCCGCTACCGCTGCTTATAAATAGTGTATGACATCATCATAAAAATGGACGCGCAAACAAATTTGGTAATTTGTTACTACTTCTATGCCTTGTATGCCACATTTAGATACATACACACATAGGCTAGCATAGCGAAGCATTGGTCATAATGGCGTGGGCAGAAAATATAGTAGCAACAAATGAAGTGATATTGGCGAATTAAAGGAAGTGGCAAAATAACAAATCGACGCTCGTATCCGTTTAGAGAAGCATAGCGCAAAACTCGGGGCAAACGAGCGAATAACGGCAGCATGAGTCAAGCAAAGTGATATGAGGAACTTAGGGGGTGCAGACCCCCCCCCATGATAATGATAAAGTTTTGAACTCACGGTCCATGATATATAGAGTTTAAGGCAGTGAGATTAAGGTAGCGACGGTTTACAGGGAAATCCGAAAAGGTCAGGGTATATTACATGATGATGATAAGCTCAGCAGCATTATCAAAGTAGTTGAGGTAAGATTTCTGGCGTTGCAGCAATAACAGCAACGAATATACCATAATGTACAACATTCATAGTCTAATAGTTCTTACTATAACTAGAAACAAGCAAAAAAATTTCGAACTCCTATTTGAGTTGTACCAGTAACGAAAGTGATTCTAAAAACTGAAAATCAGTTCGTTAAAGTCGCGATTTGACCCAGAGATCTACGTACCTCGGAACTTACATAAATGAATGGAACCGTCAACCAGCTTAAATAATGAGAGGAAATGAAGGAATTCCATCCATTTGGTGTGGATGGTATAACCTGAATTTTCTACATGATGTACACATTAAGAATTCTCTGTCCTACTTTAGTCGAATAATATCGATTTAAGACATATAACGGTTATTGAAAACTGGTCCAAAATTCCACTACTAGGTCTTACAAAGTCATTGCCCAGCCCTTTTAGATTCCTTTCACATACGCCACTGTTTCAAAATACGAATGATCAAACGAAACGAATGGTTAATAAACATGAATTGCGTTTTCTCCTACGATTTTTCTTCGACACAACTGTCGTCGAAATGCCTTCCCTCAAGCCGCATAGTCGCCAGCACCAGCTATATACTGTCTGTATTTTGCTTCACTGCGCTTATCTTTGATTTCTTTTCTCTAATTCTTTTATGTTTTAGTTTAGCAAATAGATGTGTTCATTAGGAGAGTTAAGACAGTATAACAAATTTACTATTACCTCGTCACATTGTGCCACCCACCTTACTCCAACCGTAATACACACATGACTATTTGATTTCAGCAAATGCGTGTGAGTGCGTGGGTGCGGCAAAACCACTCGAAGATCCATCAAAAATGCGCTACCCACCAAAGCTAGTCTACACATTCGAACACGCGCAAATAAACCCACAGCCCCCTCTGCTTCAGTTTAATATGCGATTGAAAATGAAAATGGAAGAATGGAAGGAATGGAAAGAAATGCAGCACATCCAACACTTCATCATCACTTAGCCTTAAAATGCCGAAAAGCTTGCCATGTCTTCAAAGTCTTCTTTTATTTGACCTTCTTTTCGCTAGTCACCGACGCATTATCGTTCACTGATTGTGCGCCGTTATAGTACAGGTACGGTAGTCTGCTAACTAATCGTCAGCGCCTCAAAGGCGGCCGATGCGTGTTTGGACTCAATCAATTGACATCCGACAAGTTGGCAGAATTAAGAAAGCGCATAGTTTGTTTCATTGTTGTTGTTGTTGCCGAACTTTTCATTCCATTCTGTTCTTTGTGGGCTTGTCCGAAATAATTTCGCCGATAATGGTGCACTGATAATCGAAAACGACGCGTTCAAATGCAATTTCCATCAGTCTGCCGCGGCGGAACGGTCAAAACTGATGACTTTGTACTCTCTAATAGCCACAAGTGGTGATTTCTGTTTTCCTTTTTTTTTTCTATCTGCGTGGTTAATTAACTGAATATAGCAATAATGAGTGATTATGGTAGCCACGCCAAAGCTACAAAACAGTTATCATGCAACAGGAACGAAGGTAGACACACCACAATAGGATTATTTATCGCACCTAAGTAGCACAGCGTGCGTGACGGTGGTCATAATTCCGTTAATGTTTTCATTTTAGACCGTTATTGAAAAATAGATTTTTATGTGCAATTTGTTAATAACGAACCTGTTGGGAAATATGGTGCATACATGTATTGATATCATAATTATAGAAATGTGGAGCTCACTACTGTAATAGATGCATTCCGAGAATTTCTATCCATATACAATATAACGGAATATACGAGACTTTAGTTTCATGATATATAGTAAAGTTTGCAAAATCAATCACAACTAACTTCGCTAGCCGAACTTTTATCAGGAACAAGGTGAACTCGACTCGGCAACATTCCTAATTATCTGGGGGATGTGTACTGTCGCTATAACCAAAAAAAAAAAACGAACCAAAAAAACAAACAAAAAAAAAACAAAAAAAAAAACAAAAACGAAAAATATTAAAAAAAAAAATAAATATAAAAAAAAAAACAAATAAGCAAGACTAAATTCGGGTGTAACCGAACATTTTATACTCTCGCACTGTGTAAGGATCAGAGGAGGGGATATGCTTTCAGGTGCTGGTATAACTTTATATTAAAAAATGTTACGGAAGAATTCAACATTCCTTATTCGACGAAGTTGTCAATGGATTGCAATTATATTTGCTATCTTATTAACTTATATTACAGGCCATAGACTCATGTACTTTCATTGCTATATTTTGCTTCGTGTCTGAGGTATTCATATTAAAATCTACCAAACTAACTCAAAAATGATATATGCGAAATAAATTCAACCAAAGTGGTTTAATGGAAAATATTAGATACGTGAGAAAAGGAAATCATTATATTAGGAATAAGGGGCTTAGACCATGACCTAGACCGTTTTCTTTCATATTTAGCGCGAAATCACATTGTGTTTAAGAAAACATATCCACTAAATTTTATTTAAATAACACACATGTTGGACAACAACGGTTTAAAGTCAGATGGAAAGTCGGAAATCCTTTTATCGACCATTATATATAGTGGCCAATTACGCGCATCGGCAATACCAACCGTCTTACGGTGACTAAGAACACCTGCACCAAGTTTCATCAAAATATCTTAATTTTATTTAAATTTTCGCTTGCACGGATGGACGGACGAACGGACAGACAGTCACTCGGATTTCAACTCGTCTTTTCGTCCTGATCAATTATATATATATATACATGTCTTTATCTAACTCGTTTAGTTGTAGGTGTTACAAACAACCGTTAGGTGAACAAAACGAATATACTCTGTAGAAACATGTTGTGAGAGTGTATTAACAAAAGCTTGCTGATTGTATTATGACTAAACACATTGGAATTTTCTAAGGAAGTTTTTCGTGGATCTATATGATACTGATCCATCAAAATTCGCAAATTCCTTCAATACTGAGTGCAATTATATCGATTTTGAGTTAATAAAAATGTCCTTTAGCGCCATCGAATGGTGCTTAAAGGGTAAGAACTAATTACAAACTATTTACTAATATGTGGACGCACGGCAACGAGTATGAAAAGAACAACTAACTTACACCACTAAAAAATAAGAAAAAAACACCGTAAGAGGAATACGACGGAGGTCTTACTGATATTTTAATTAGATTCCTATTTATGAAAGGAAAAATACCTGCAAAATAAACTCGAAAGCCTACAAAATTTGTGAAATTTCATATGAAAGTACTCGTTTATAATTTGGCTTAAATATATTACAGCGAACTTAAATTCGCGCAGAAATAATAAGCGAACATAAACATTATATTTTAAGTGCGCTTTTGTTGCGCGATTACACAGACAAATCTCGGCGCGGTATTTGCCGCTTATCTTCTTCAAATTCAGTGCGGCTCCATTCATTCGTTGTCGACGCACGGCGGCGCGACGCGACGACACTAAACCAGTGAACACCAGTCGCCGCGCCGTGGCAACCATTCGGTTTGGCGCGCGAGTTAATTCATTAGCGTTGCGGCGGCGACGCGACGTTGGTGGTGTGCAGCGCGCTACAGTTGAATGGTTGGCAGGTCGCACCATTAACCTCAAACCCCAAGAGATAACACCTTTTCCCAATAGTGCCGCTGCGGCGCGCATGTGTATGTGCCACGAAATGGTGGCAGACAGTGCGCCGTCCACAGTCCACAGTCCGCAGTCCGCAGTCCGCAGTCCGCATTGCGCTGTCGGCAGACAGTTTGGCTCGTAGGCGCAGCGCGTTGCGCAACCATGGGCCACTAATGCCGCAGATAAGGCGTTAATTATGCCGCCATTGCGCAAATGTGCCACATTTAGCTGTCATAATTTTTGTTTTAATTCAACTGGAAAAAAATACATAAGCAACAACAGCAAAAACGACAACGACAATAATTTCGCAGAGCAGGCAGTGCGGCGCGTCGCGCGCTTCTTACTTATTTATATATATATATATGAGTATAATAAATGCGCGCTTTGCAACATTTTGATTCCTTACACCTGCCCCCTCCTTTGTATGCCCCCTCCTGTGTTTGCCCCTTTCTTTTCCTGTCTAGTCGGTCTTTTATCATTTCGCAGCGCCTGCTTTGGTATCTGCATTGTTTGTGCGCACTGAAGCAGTAATAAAGAGTAAAATACAAACGACATATACTTGCGAATATGTGTGTGCATGCGTGTGTGCATGGATGTGTGTGTGTCCGTGTTGGTGGGGTAAAACGCAATGGCATTGGCCACGGCTAACGAAGATCGCCATCGCTCAAAATGTGCCGCGACGCGTTGCCCAAACTGCTGATTTCCATCACACATACACACATGTGAGCATACAACCGTTATTATATAGATGTGTGTGTGTGTGTGTGTGTGTAGCAGCGCAAATCTGCAGTAACATTAATTTTGCAACTGTCGCTACGAAAGCAAAAACGTTGGTGTAACAGCAGCCAAGCAACAACAACACTGTACTCAACTACAACAAAAACACTAACGCGCGAGTCGCAATGTGGTGGCAGTCGCTGCAAGCAAGGATTTGTTGCATGAAAAACACCAGTCGGTGGAGGCAAGCAGATGGGGCTGGGAAGTTGTTTGTCAAAGCAACAGTCAGCGGCACAACAACAGCCAATTCTTTACACAGCGCTTTGTTGTGTCGAAAGCGGTGTGGAAGTGGCAGCTGAAGCATCGAAAGTCACTTGGCAACACATCAACGACAAGGTGGCTGGACGAACGGACGGGCCGCAGGATTGAAGTGCGACAAATGAGACGATTGCAAAGTGGTTGCTTGCTTGTTGTTATTCAGCGGAAATTTTGTACCGGAGGCAGTGTGTTTCTAAGCTCTATGCCGTAGGTATGGGCTGCGCGGAAAAGCTTTTGATATTAATTAAACGTTTTTTGTGCGCGTTGCTTAGACAGCCGTTTGTCGTTGCGATTTTTCAATAAACTTTTTGCTTTTCGCAAGCTTGGAAGAGCAATGGTTTGGTTGCAAAATAAATTGATTTTACAACAAGTTGTTGATCTCGCCAACCGTTAGCTCATAAATAAATCGCCTTAGACTACACAGTTGAGGGAGCGCACAAATTTACAGTTCTGCGTCGAAGAAAGATTGCATAAGTGTACTGCGAGTTTGATTATTTCAAATTTTAATTGAGTAAGTTCAATTGTTTTCGGTAATGAGAATTTCTATGTAACGGATTTTCCTAAAATTTTTAGAAATTTCTTATTTTGGGAAAATTTTGTCCGTAGTAATGATTTGTGTAAAACGAGTAGTTAGTCGTCTTTACTAGCCAAGACTGTTAGGTTTGGTCTCCAATGTTTGCCGTTTTCGTCAATCAATGTGATTTTCGTGCTCCTTTTTGTTCGTTATCCGTTATTCGTTATTCGTTTATTCGTCACGTTTTCAATGAATGCTCCTGGGGGCAGCATTTGTCAATTTTCAGAAGATTTTGAAGGCCATAGCCATGATAACAGCGAACTTTTCGAGAACTATTTGACTTTGTCAGCACTGATTCGACTCTGCTGATCTAAGCATTAGCCTTCTGGAGCTTTTGTATATTAGTTATGAACTTCGAAATCTCTTCTTGATTGTCGTTGTCAAGTAACCTTCGTTTTTATCATTGATACTTTATCGAAAGCACACCATTTGATTGAGTTCATAAGTCTGCCGTCATAAGTTGCCGACAAGACCCCGCTATTAATAGCGTTTAAGAGAATTGAAAGAACCCGCTAAATCCGGTCTCACTTTGCCGCAGGCTCTTTTGGGATTTGGCATGACTTCTCTTTCAAAATTGTACGTTTTTCCACTGTGGTCCTTTCGGTGTCCTGTCACCACTTTTAAATCGTCGAGACCAGCAAACATGCACAAAAAACCATTGATTAGTGCAGGTTACTAATAAACCTCAGTTAGCAGCTGATTATTTGCCGCTGAGCTTTAGATGGAAGAAAAAAATACCAACGGAATTTTATGAACTTACGCCTTAATGAGCTGACATTTACCGTAAACATTTTTTTTAATGACGAAGATTTAATGTTAAGTTTGCACATTTGACCTAAATGGCATCGTTCTAACTATGCTAAATAAAACCTTCAATTCAATGCAAAAATAATGCATTTTTTTTTACTAGACCTTATATATTGGGTTGTTCGGAAAGTCATTTCGTTTTTTTCCCGCCAGAGGACTTAATTACGTTTTTTCGAAACTAACTTCACACTTAAGCCCCATAACCATTATATGTCATGAGAGCTGATATTGCAAGGCTTGTGTGTGAAAAAGTTCTATTAATTCTACCCAGTAGTTTTTGGTTGGTGCCTTTTTAAATATGGAGAGCAATAAGCAGCATTTTCGTCATATTTTACTTTTTAACTTCAGAAAAGGTAAAAATGCTGTCCAAGCGAGAAAAAAATTGACGGATGTGTATGGAGAAGGCGTGTTAACAGTACGCCAGTGCCAGAACTGGTTTGCAAAATTTCGATCCGGCAATTTTGATGTCGAAGATGCACCACGGTCTGGAAGGCCGGTCGAAGCTGACAAAGATGCGATAAAGGCATTAGTTGATGCAAATCGGCGAATCACCACACGAGAGATCGGTGAGAGGTTAAATTTGTCGAATTCAACTGTTTATGGCCATTTGAAAGGCATGGACTTAACCTCGAAGCTCGATGTGTGGGTGCCCCATGTCCTTACCGAGCGAAATTTGTGTCGTCGTGTTGACGCGTGTGATTCGCTCCTCAAACGTCTAGAAAATGATCCATTTTTGAAGCGGATTATTACTGGGGACGAAAAATGGGTTGTATACAACAATGTTAAACGCAAGAGGTCATGGAGCAGAAAAGATGAACCGGCTCAAAGCGTGTCAAAAGCCAACATTCACCAAAAAAAGGTGATCCTCTCCGTTTGGTGGGATGTCAAAGGAATCGTTTTTTTTGAGCTTTTGCCGGACAATACAACGATTAATTCAGAAGTCTATTGTCATCAGCTGGACAAATTGAATGATTCACTTAAAGAGAAGAGGCCCGAATTAATCAACAGGAAGGGTGTAGTGTTCCACCAGGATAATGCGAGACCTCACACAAGTTTGGTCACTCGCCAAAAACTTTTACAGCTTGAATGGGACGTACTGCAACATCCACCATATTCTCCAGATCTGGCGCCTTCCGACTACTATTTGTTCCGGTCCCTGCAAAATTTTTTGGATGGCAAAACCTTTACCTCAAATGAAGATGTCAAAAACCACCTGGACGAGTTTTTTGCCAGCACGGACCAAAACTTTTATGAGAGGGGAATTATGTTACTGCCAGAAAGATGGCAAAAGGTGTTGGACCAGAATGGCCAATATATAATTTAATAAAATATTTATTCATTATACGAAAACTGTCTTTCAAGTTCCCCAAAAAAAACGAAACTACGACTTTCGAACGACTTTCCGAACAACCCAATATATGCGCATATAAACTTTATAATATTTATATATATATTTGCGTATATAAATATTCTAACCAAAGACGACTGGATAACTGGAAATATTTGCAAATCCATACCTCAACAGTCCTCACATATTGTCGACTTCTGTTTTTTTATCTGAAACATTTGCGTTTTTTACTGTCAACAACGACATCTACACACACACACACACATATGCATATACATAGATGTATAAAGATTGTTATTGCTATTGCAGTTGTCCTTGTTGCAACATCGAGTTGCACATCTACTTGTAGCTACATCAGTGTTGTTGCTACGCTGTTTCAAAGCGCATATTCTTTAGTTGGGCTTGATGTTGTTGTTGCTTTTGGTGTATTTTTTTTTAAATGTTTATTGCCTGTTGGCGCTGTGCGTGTAATTACAAATTCAAAACCAGCGAAAGGCGTGAATGTAACTGTCAGCAACACGAACCGAACACGACACATATGATTGTGTACCTAAAAACATACCTGTCGGGAACGTAGCTGAATAGTGAACATGTGATGGAATATGGAAAGAGCGCGGCAGAAAGCTGTGTATGCATGTGATAAAAAAATTTACTAAACATTGAATGAGAGTTTTGAGAAATTCAGCGAGGTAGCAATATCTTATATTTTTCGCGCATAACATAACTGGTTATTAATGGAGATAGTGAAGTGACAGAGAAGTAAAGTAGAAGGAAGACCTTTCTTGAAGGTTTGGCATGAAAACAGCAAAAAGAATCAATAAAATCAAATCGTTTCTTTATTTAGTAGTTCCAAAGGAGAGCAGTTAAAGGGCAGTTATCCATGACCCCATGACCTATCTTATCGAATGCTGGCATCGTCTACTTTAAAGGTGGAAATCTGGACGCGTATGGTCAAAAGTTTATAAAGTAATAAAGCGTTGATAAGAGTCCTCTATATGAAATGTTTGTTCCTAATAAGTAGTAACTAACGATTAAGCTAACGATTACAATGTCAGGTTCAAACATTCCTAATACGGCAAAACTTTCTTGAAGACTCTCAACTAGTATGCAAAAGAATTGTACCTAATTCTTTTATAGGATTGTAGGAAAAATTTTGAAATTTACATCTATATATATTATTGGCCATTTAAGTATTTTGGAAGCCATGAAGAAACTGTCTACAGTATAATCTTTCATCTTAGCACCATTGTATTTGTCTCTTCATCTTCTTATTCTTCGTTTCCATAGCTTGTAAAGTCTCGCAATAATAAACTTTCTTTTAACTTCATCAAGAATTTGCATTGGCTAGCCAAGTACAAGAGCCTTTTAAAACATTTGCATACATTTTGCAGGTTCTCCTGAGAAAAGGTAAACGGGTTTGCGTTCTTTGCTGAGATATCGAGTCAGCGTTGAAGAAAGTAGCCCTATAGTACCTCCACCAGGAAAATAAGTTAAAAAATCTTAATAAAATTTAGATGGTTACAAGTAAGTAATCCGTTTTGGAACTCTCCCATAGAGAAAAAGCTTTTGAAGCTCAAACGGTTTTAATTTACACTTTACGTAATTTTGAACAATTCTTTAGGAATCGCATACCATGGACAGTGTATTAACTGTAAAAAAAAAACCCTGGATCGCAAGAAATTGATTTTAGTGAAGACTCTACGGCATGGTCGATTCAAGAACCCAATAGAGGCTGCGTACCATCACGTCAAAACTCGCAACACCATTTTTGAAGTAGTTTTGGGTAGGTAGATATGTCTGTTCCTAATGAGTCTAGTAAACAATATTCATTAGTTAATACTTGCGGACATTGCCATAGAACGCATCGATTTTCCAATAGGGGGATTTACCATGCCCATATATGTACATCTGTCTTAATGCACCAGACGTCACCTAAATAAATATGTATGCAAATACAAATGTATTTAAGCATGTGCAAGGGCACTTGCTGTGAGATGTATGTACCATACCTGTAAAGGTGACTGTGGACCAGGGCTGCGGTGGAATGGGAACGAAGTTAACATTGCATTACAAGCTTGGGCCTTGTTGAAATCTTCTTACAATGCAAGTCGCATTAATTTTTTTTTTTCACTTTTCACATTTCTTTGCTGAATAACATACAACATGACTACAACAACAACAGTAGCAACAAAAGCAACAGCAATAACAAGAACAGCGTTAGCAATGCATCTTACAACCGATTCATTCATTCAGCTATACATTTACTCATTCATTCATGCGTTTTTTCCCAATGCTCACACGTAACTGTAAATAAGTATGTAAGTGTGTATATATCTGTGCGTGTGTGTATGTTTATGTGTATGAACAACAACGCAAGCCATTGCAATGAATTGTAGGGGATTTTTACAAGCGCTGCCATGCCGAGCCATATCATCATCATCACTTCAGACAACGGACGACAACACACACACACTCGCACAGACATACACACACAGCCGCGTAACATCCTCGAACTAACGACTGCATCCTGTTCCTGTAAAAACGTGTGACACTGACGGCCAACATGCCTGTGGGGCAGCAACTAGTACTCGCTACTGCTGCAATATTTTTTGTTGTTGTTGTTGTTGCTGTTGCTCTTAGTGGTGGTGGCGCAGGTGTCATATAATGCTGCTGCAGACATGCGACACAACTCAAGCAGGCACTACTCTTGTAAGCAAAATATATATGTGTGTGTGCTTAAAGGTGTTTACTCATACCTGTTGGTTTGCACCTTTTTAAGATGCGCCTAAAAGCAGACAATATTCATGACAACATCACTCAGTCAGACATGATGCTTTCGCACCCACTCACTGTCACGAATGATTCATTTTATACCGCATTGGTAGCGCGCTACCTAGCTACAATGCGCCGCACTTCATTTTGTCACAAACAACAACAACAACAACAACAAGAATAAGAACAAAGAAAATAGAAATACTTTGCTAGCATGAGGCAATATGTTAAACGAACCGGAAACATGTACACTTTTTTTTGTTGTATCTAGTACGAGTGCTCATTGATACTGACAAGTATTAGTAAGCGTACGCGCGCGCAATAACAATAATAACAAAGGCAAGGTGGCAAGAGAAAGTGGCAGAGAATCATGAGCAACAAATGGTGTTGCTCTTCTTGCAAAAGAGTTTTTAAACTTTTTTTTGTAATTTTTTGAATTTTTTTTTTCATTTTTTTTCAGTTTCTTTTGCGTTTTTTGTCTTTTTAAGTTTGCACCCCGGCTGTGGCAACATCATTGCAACGGACACTTAACAACACAAAGGAGGGTCGCATGAATGTACCAAAATCTCTTCTACTTGTTAGACACGCAGCCATAAAAACACATTTTCTAAGATCCTTAGAGGTGTTTGGAAGCGTCTATACATGTATTATATATGTATGAATGTATATGCGTCTATATATGTAAATCTGTATGTGAGAATATCTACTTTAAGGTGCATACAAGGACGTTAAAAGCATGATTTAGAGCGAATTGAAGCATGTGACGCAGTGAAGTTTTACACATTGCTGTAAAGTAAAATAATAACAACCACATATTATCAAAATGCCAACATGCAACTTTTAGCATTTATATATATATATATATATTTAGCACGCATGCAGTATTTTCGTGGACATTTCGCTGAAAACTTTTTCTATCACGAATTTCCTGATTTCAAAAATGTATGAATTAATTAAAATATTTTTAAAAAATGTCACTCCTAACATTTCGGGATTCGTCAATTTCGCAGTCCCGAAAACTTTCGGGTTTTCCCGAACTTTCCAAAAGTATACTTATGGCCAAATGTGAGTCAAATTTAATCAAGTTTTCCATTTTGTTCGGCTCACATTGTGATATATGTATTAGCAAAAAAAAAAAAAAAACACAAACAGTTGTTTCGGGATCCCGAAATTTCTCGATGTCTAAAATATGTCAGTATAAGTTAAAATAAATGCTCTGTGTTGTTCTAACTCTAAATTAACTGTAACGTCTATTCCTAACTCGAGTTATAAAATGAGTATTAAATGTCTAATCCGATTTCAATTCAAATAATTTACCATTTCGGTAAAAAATACACCAGTGAAGGATTCGTTATTAGAAAAAATTCTAATCCCCTATACAAAATTTCGCGATTTCGGAATCCCGAAATCCCGAAATATGTCAAGATCAAAAATATGGAATAATAATCAAAATATCCAAAATTTTACTTTCAAGCAAAATTCCGAAATTTCTGAAATTTCAAAATTCTAATCCCGTTATTTCGGTATTACGATTTTAGCTGTCAGTATAACTCATACTACATAAAAAGCATATCTTTACAAATTAGTAAAGCACTTCGTCGGCGTCATAATTCTACAGTTGAACGCGCTTTGTGCTTGAGCATGTCCGATAGGCTGGCTGCAGCCACTCTCACGCTTGATAGAGCAGTCTGTGGCGGCGGTGACACTTTGCATTCCATACACTTATGCATAAACTCGTTTGGAAATGTGCGAAGAATTCGCAGGAAGGAAATGCATATGAATATAATGCGCATATATTTCCCCTACTGCTTGTTGGTTAAAGTACCATTCGACGTGCTTAATTGCAGTTCAGCTGCTTAGAAACATTGTAATACAGTGGCGAGATTGGAGTTAAGATTTTTACATACTCTACATTTTACATACTATTACATACATACCAAACATTTATACATGTTTCCAATGACGCACCGACATACATACATACCAACAAATGTTGTTTTAAGCATAATGAAGAAGGAACAATGAAAATGGAGTAAGTGCATGCTTGAAGTGGCTGACCTTCGCCTCTAAATCTTATTAGCGTGTTGATACTTTGCTTACTGCGGAGAGTTTGATTGGAATATCAGACTGATATATGCTGCGTTGGGGCATGCGTTTTAGGCGGATCCAAACTCTGTAGGCTTGAGTTGAAATTAGTTACAATATAGATCTCTAATAAACTTGTTGAAATGCCGGTATCTGAAATATATACACGACTTTCTTAGACTTATCTATTAATATAAAACAAGTTTTACTACTTTTATCAGAATTTGCTTGGATTGTGGCGTAGAATTTTCATTGCCTCACAACGGTGAACTATATCTGAAAAGGTTTCATTGATCGAAATGCCGAAAAAAGCAGCCGACTCAAGCCACACGTCTCAAGATCAACGCGTGATAACGGCACAGAGGGCAATCACTCAGCGAACCGGAACAAAAAATGAGATTACCAGTTTTTTCCAAAAGTTGTCTTTTCTCGATGCTTAACATACTCGTACTTCCGGAAGAACAATAACTATTCGTCTTTGGCGCAGAAGGAATTTCGCGCTTCTTTTCTACATCCGTCATAAAAATAAAACTTCGTCAATTCGAGAAGAAAAATTCAACAATGAAATAACCACGTCCGTGTACTTCCAAGAATCCCGAAAGTAAAAGGCAAAGGAATCTCTCTCGAAATCTGTTTAGTATCTGATATTTGCTAGCTTGCCTAAAGTTTTTACTCCAGCGCTATTGAAAAATATGTTTGGCACATGCTTTATATAATATTTTTGTGCATTTTACGAAAATTCCAAGCTTGATTACAACAAAAATAGTATATGTTGCAACATCTTTGCCGCAATATCGCCTTTTATTATATATGTAGCAACAATTCTTTTTATTATATTCTGTCTGCAACAATTTCTGCTCTTCTTCCGAGTTTTTTCTTCACTCTTCAGAAACTTCCATATACAACCGCCCACCTTTGTGTTCGTCAGAGCAGATTTTACTTGTTTTGTGGCTTGTAAAGTGGCTGCTTGTGCTCATGCATATAAGCCGTTATTTTCAAGGCACTTATACAAGCAAGCATACGCGCACTTCTTTGTTATATTATATGTTGCATAGGCGGGCACTCGTTAAGTGAATGGATTTTTGATGCACTGTCTTGTGAGTTATTGTTGTTGTTGTAAGTATGTGCAGCAATTTACAAGCTCAATTCTTATGTTGCGGTTTCGCCGCAAGTAGACCACAGCTCACTCACTCTTTGTCATATTTGCAATTGCAGTATCCTTGTTGTGGATCCTACGCCGGAAGTAGTAATAGATACAGTGGTCACGAAAAATGTGTAGCCTAAAGAAAACATTTATAAAAAAAATTGTAATAAATTGTAACTTGTTTAAAAAAAATTTTAATTATTTAATCAAACCAACATCTTTAAAATACAATCCAATACACCTACACATATCTTTTGAACAGTAAATTTGAGACGTTGAACAACGGAATCAATCGATAAATCTATTGACTGGATATCGATTCATTCTTCAACTGAACTAAAGTCCGAACAAAAGGTCAAAACACAAGTGACACAGCCCCCACGAAAGCTTAGTACTATTGTTTTTCCTATTTAAATATATATCAAGAAGAGTGACCAAGGTTCAGGATATCGAAAAGAATGTTATCTCATCAAGAGAAGAATACATAAAAATTTTATCTAGGAGGCAAAATGTACCGAGATTTCTCCAACTACACTTTAACTTATCTAATTATCCAGCACACTAACAATGTATTTTCAAAATCAATAAGTTTCCAGAAGTCCCTTCAAAATGCAGTATATCCCTGTTGGAGAACTCATCATATCATCATAAACGAACTAAATAACTTCTAGTTGATGTGGAGCTCTGCGAAAAGTTAAGTAAGATCAAGATTGTCTAACAATAATGAGAAATTTCTTCGAGAACAAGATTGTGCGCTAAAATGACGTCATCAAAATAACCCAAACGGTCATATCCACATTAGATGCACTTCGTTTCATTATTAGGAATTAATGGGAGAGCTCACTCAAAAATATATCACACAAACAGATTAAGCTATATTATATCTTAAAGCTGAACTCTATTTAAATTTTTATAACAAACTTTTGGAGGTTTTTCTCCTAACAATTGAAACGAATGTAAGCATTTTCGTTATTCTAAGCTTTTCAATAATTTGGTCGATATTTGAAACCAAGGGCCGCATGTTGCGTGAAACAAGCAGTCAGGTTCCAATTTTAAGGTTCGTTGAAAAGAAGTCCTAATACAGTCGGAAAAATATATTGAAGAAAATATTTTTCGGCAAAATTTGGTGCTGTCTTTTTGATTTCGAAAAAAAGAATTCAATTGGTCTCCATTTCTATTTTATATATAAAATTACTTTATTAGCCATAAATTGGTTGGTAAATGCTTCACATAGGTTATCAAGTATTGGCAACACTTGTAGTCTGCTGGACTGTTTGTCCAATATATTAAAATCTGAATAAGGCATTTGAAAGCAAAACCCTTCCACCTACTTAGACTAAATCTTTGAATTCAAATAAATTACCTTTGCGGCACATTCCTAAATTAAGTGCGGACTCGTTTCGCGAACTCAGTCCACCAATGACTACCACCACTGAGCTTCTAGCGAAATCTTGGCAAACTTTTTTAATTGAATTATCAATGCAAATCAAAAGCGTGTGTGTTCGTACAATATTTCTCCGATTCGAAAGACTTAACCAACCATCTAAATAGAACGGTAAAACTATAGCTAACTAATAGTTGAGGCTAATTGGCATGAGACACACGTAGCTGAGCGCACATGCAACCTGTACATACATAACTATGTGAATATGAAAGTTGCACATTTATACATACATACACACATACACACATATGGGGATCCTTTTTGCCATTCACACGTAGCAAACAGATACTAAAAAACTTGAAGAGATGCAAAAACGAGCAAATTTGTAATTTTCATTAATTGACAATAAAGACGTAAACAGCAAATAAACGTCATACAAAACACATGCGCACATACACACACACACACACGGACACATGTTTACATATACATATAAGCATATAGTGTATGTGAGCGAAAAGTGAGCGGAGCAACATGATTTTACAAATCGCAGAGTTGAAGCGCGCAGCAAGGATTATCACACGTGCAACATGAGTTTGGCAAATTATAATTGTGTATTTACATGCAATGCATTTCAACGGGGAATTGTTGGAAGCAACTCACCTACATGAGTGTAGGTGTATGTGTGTGTGTGTGTGTGTGTGTGCACGACACTTTACAATTGCTACCAACTTTATTGGCAATTTTAGTTAGCAATGACTTTGCCATTATTATGCGACGTATCACTGGCTCCTACCACGCCGTTGTTGTTGTTGTTGTTGTTTCCTGCTTGCCGGCAATTCGCACGTCTTTACTGCACAGCGACACTATATGTATGTGTGCATGTATGTTTGTACATGAAGAAATCACTGCTGAGTAAACCATTTAGTATGTGGTTGCCGTGTTGATAATGCAATAATTAAGAATTCAAATTAATTAATAAATTGCACAATTGAGAAGTTTTAATTAAACAACAATTAGTAGCATCTCAATTATAACAGTAATTTGAGCAATCCAATGGTATAAGCGATACGAAGTTGGATCGTATTCGAAATGCTGTGAGTATAACAAGTAAATACATATTTCTTATGCCTCACAGATGACTACTAAATTTTCAAATGTATGGGTGACCGCATAGATTTATATAAGTTAGATAGAATATGAATAACTTAAATAATAAACCATTAGCACAAATCAAAGCTCTTCAAAATCAGATAGTATAATAACAATCAAAGCAATCAATCAATCATTACTTACCAAACGTATGTCGTCAACCACTAATTATCATTGATAAAACTGCAAATGTAACTAATTAATCAATACGACTTTTAATTAAATTATAAATATACAACTTATAAATAAACTCTTTTTAAATTTTTTTTAGAAACTATGTATTATTATAAATCTCCACATTAGCTTTTACCACTAATCAAAGCTCGCAATCACTAAGCATTCATCAACCATCAAGTATTGGTAAAAGAAATCATGAATTATCATTCATTATTAATTATATAATGGAAAATAAATCAATCATAAATGACCAAATTTCAATAATTAGAAATTATTTTTAATTATTATATATTAATTATATATAATTATATATTAATTAAGTTATAATCCCTCATTATTCATCGTCGATCAGAAAAAATAATATAACAAAAAATTAATCATCTTGCCTCAGTCATTCGTAATCAATTTTATATGTTTTAAAATCATTTTTCGAAATCAATCTTAGGTCCTAATCACGTTTTAGTCTTAGTCAATCAAAAATAATCAAATAATAAATAATCGATAATCGATAATCAATAATCATGCATCAATTGTATAAGAATACATGTTAATAACTTAACTGTGACAGATGTCACAATCACTGATTATTTAATAATCATCACTTTTTAACTAATTTTCAATAATTAAACATTATTTTTATTATCAATCATCAATCACTAATCATATTACCATCTATCGACAATCAGTCTTCAAGTAGCTATTATTTGTAACGGATTTTCAATAATCAATTAATCAATTTTCAACCATCAATCATAGCTAACAATTACCCTTTATTCAAGAATTGGCAATCACCGGTAGTGATATAATAATTAATTTTTATCAAGTAGAATCTTCAAGCATTAAATTATAATCGATGATAAGTGGTAGTCACTTGATATACATCAAATCATCAACTTACAATAGTAAATTATTAATTATAATTATATATTTGCTTCTTCTCTACAAGTTTGGAGTTGTCATGATTGTTATATAATTTTTTCTGACTCGAAGTAATTCTTCTGCTTAATCTGAAACGGTCTTTTGCTTGGAAACTTTTAGTATTACCCGATTAATAGACATTCTATAAAAATTACTGTCATTAACTCAGCCACTAGTGTGGGATTTACTAAGTAAATTATCGCCTTGAGAAAGAATTTATAAAGTATTACGTGAAAAATGTTATTAAGGGTCAACCACGAAGTACATATTGAACAATCACAATCAATCAATCCAATAATGAATAATCGACGAACAAATATGATGTATATATTATTAATTAATCTTCATAATTAATAGTCATTAATTAATAATCAACAATACATAAATAACAGCCATTTACGAATTGTCAAACACGAAGAAGTTGCTTTAGGTCAGCATTTGTCAATGAGTAGTTATCAATTTTCAGCCGTCAATCATCACTCACTATTTATTGATCAACAGATCATTTCATATAAAAATATATAGCATATAACCGGTTATCCATTTTTTCAATAGTATATAGATCGGAGTTTTTCCTTGGGTTGGGCTAATAGCGGCAAATATTGGAGGACACGTTTGTAGGAAGGCCTAATGTAAAAGATTGTACGGATATTTCAATTGAATATAAAAATGTATTATCATTGGCAACACGATCGTTGGCTGCCAGCACTCTGGAGTGTTTGAAAGGCACCACCAATTCAACAAAAAAAAAGTATTTTTTTTAGAAATTTCTCATATTTTTTTTGGGGATCTACGAAAGTTCTACGACTCATAAATTTTATATCAATATCATACTGTTCAGTATATCATCAATATATTGTTTCGTGCAGTTTGAAGGTGTTTGGTTCGAGAAGAAACACGTAGTATCCATCACCTTCTGGTGGGAGCGCTAGGATAACAAAACTTAAGAGTCTTTTTCCGAAATGAAGCCTTTTGGGTAAATAAAAATGTAATACTAAAAATTATATAATTAAATAACCTTTTTTAAAGCAATAACTCCTTGCTTTGGCTTAAGGTCTAATAAAACCCTGAAGATAGTTTTTAAAAACGAAATTAATTCTGAGAACTTCACAAGAGAACCAAACTCAAACACGGCATAATCTAGCGTTGTTCAACTAAATAAACGCACACATAATTCCACTTTGGTTAAATAAATTTTAATCGCACTGAAAAACAATGTCAAGCCATGCTAAGTGCCTAGCTTAATAAATATTTAACTGTAGTGTGCCGTTATGTATATTTGCTTTAATGTGGCCGCAAATTTAATTTGCAGTTGAAAAGCTTTATTGTTCAATTTGTGTATGCAATTAAGAGTTGATTGGTTAATGGGTAGGTTATATGCCAACGAAAATGCCTATGTGTGTGTATGTGTGTGTGTGTGTATGCGTAGGAGTAACCCATGTCGTTAACACCGCGCTGCAATAGTCGAGGCATTTTGCGACAGATAAACTCGTGTGTGTGTGGAATGGGAATGATTGTTATTCAATTCGCACAAAATAACGTTACAACAAAAACGTTGCAACAACATCGGCAATAAAATCAAAGCAAAGCAACATTTATTAATTGCAAAAATTGAAAGGGACTGTAAAATAAACATGTCTACATGCACACACACACTCGCACACACTCGCACACACAGAGTACACATATAAATTTAACGAATATATACATAGGTATATGCGGTCGGGGTGTATTCCATTGTGAGTAGAGCGGAGTTTAAAAGCAAACCGGATTACCCATTCTTTTCTAAAAATACCGTTATCTCGACCGAGAATTACCGTTACGCCCGTAACGACCGTTATCGATATACCGAGAAAATCTCGTTTACACAGAGCGACAAGAGAGCATCATTACTTCTAAGCTCCGAAGATCACTTTCAGGTGGCAAGTAACTCGTGACACAGTTACCAGTGATACGCACAATATCATGTTGGTTACCATAACGAATACTAGATCGGCTAGATATCCAATACTAGGATTAATATATAATATTACTTAATAAAAAAGTAAAGTTTTGTGGAAAGAAATAATCAGATCAAACAAAATTCAGAGGTTACAAGCGCTGAAATGAAAACATAATTTGTGCAAAGTTAATCGCTAGGTCCACGCAAGCAATTGATAATATCAGAACTCGATTGATATCATAGGTAAAAGGTAGGGTTTAAATAATAAAAGTACGAGCTGAAAATCTATTGCTGGCAATTTAGGGTCGAAGTGTAGGTTTTACCGAATACCGATACAGACACTGAATGCCCCCATATTCCAACTGAATGTACAATCCAGCCGCAGAGAGAGAGAGAGAGAGCTCTTTAAAATGAAAACCTGGTATATTCAGAGTAGTTTAATATACAGGTAGGTGTACATGGGTAGTTGGTTCCAACATGCCTTACATTTTGAAAGGATACTTGATGATCCACATCTTGATGTTATATGTTGAATGAACTGGGGTCCCACACACACATTTTGGGACCACTTTTGGAAGTTTCTACATGGAAGTGATTTTTTTTCAGCCCTAATTTGTACCAACGGTCCTCCGGTTGGTAGTCAGTTCACAAAGCTGGTATCCAATTATTTAAAATATTTGTGATCCTTCACAGCTTCCATTCACTTTGGAATGCGCTTTTAATGCGTGTAAATACAATTGTGTATATTGTGGAATACATAAGTACATTGTATATCGAAAAGGGTAAAAATTTGCGACGAACATTTTTTACGCCAAAGCCAGAAAATATATCTAGACATGCATAGCAACATAGGGTATGTATGAATTTACACAATGTAATATTTCTATGTTTTTATATATTCATGTACATGTGTAACTATGAAAAGGCAGTGTTTCCAGCATGAAAACGTGTAGCACGCATTACGTCGCAGTTTGGCGCAAAAACTTACGAGGCTCGCCATGTTCAACAAATCAAAACAAAAGGCCAACAATTTTGGCCGCTGTCTCTGCTGGTGAACGAAAGGCAACTGGCAAAAGGTAAGAAGAGAGGAGAAAACCCTTTCAAAGAAACATTTATAACCGGTTTAATATTATTTCAGCTTTTTTGACGGTTATAAAAGGCAACTCTATGAAAGATTATATAAATTCCTTCCCGTTTGAGTTGGAGTTTTTTGAAGAATTTTGGAGAATTTTGGAGAATGGAGAATTTAGCTTGATGGCAGAAAGTTCAAACCCAGGAGAGCAGGAAATTCGATCGAAAGTTTCTCAAAAGCTTACTTCACAAAAGCTTCAAAAAGCCTTTCGAGCATTGAAATTTGATTTTTGAGTAGAAGGTTTAAAAAAAATATAAAGATTAAATACAATCTAAGTGATAGAGCCTGCACTACGGTTCTAAGGAAAATCAACGCACTTAATACCGTATGATTCAAACATGTCTGTCATGTTAGTTACATGTTAGTCGAAAGTAAGAGCGTATCAAGCGACATCCCTGGGCGTGATGATCAGCGATCTGATCCATTTCCAAGTTATTGAAAATAACCGAAATTAAAACTGTCTATGCATTTCATTTGGGATTTGGGGTAACCTCAAAACATTCAGGAAACAATTTGGGAAATATTTTGTACCACTACAATAACTACAAACATGAGAGGACTTTGTAATAAAAACGAATTATAAGAATGGTCGCACGGATGTAAGCCTTCTGATTGGAAACAAAATGTTTGTATCAAGCTTTTCTTTTTTTTTTGATATATTAAATATGTAATACATACGCCCAATAAAGAAGTAATTCGTTTTTCTATTATTCGATCTAAATTTTCATAGAGCTTATTGCAGGTACAATTAGGGTTCAAGGATGATGAAATACTCTCTTGTTTAATTTAGAATTCTAATAGTTGAACATTGCTACCGTTAATTATGAGCTTTAGTGATCTTAAAGAACCACTTGTGGTCGCCGCCCGAAAGGGATCCCAAAAAACGTCCCAGAAATGTTTCTAATTTCTTTTAAACGTTCTGGGTATTCCCTACTCTTTATAGGAACGAGCCGAAAATATATTTGTGTATTATACTCTAAAAATTCGAACAGCTGCCTGAATTCATAACCTCTCCTTTGTTGAATATTTTTACAACAAATTAAAAAGTCGCAACCAACCCGATGGGTCACAGCTCGTTATTTAATGCGTCCGACTGTTTGCGCTGGCCTGGGGTTACGCGCTGCGTGCGCGTGCTCTGCCGCGGTCACTTTTGAACGAACAATAAAACACTGCAAAGTAATAAATACACACAGACACATATAAAAAAATGTACACATATATAGTTTTTTGGTGTACTCAAATGACTCCATATTCTTTTTTTCGGTTTTTTTTATTATTTTTTTTTTGTTTTTTTTTTTGTTTTCGCTCCGACTTGTGCCAGCAAACACGCGCACATTTGCGTTTGTTTTCCTGTTGCTGAAAGAAAGAAAAGCACAATGAATAACGCCACTTGGTGGATGCTGCCACTCCGTGCTTAACGATGCTTAGTGGAGCGTATGAGGCGATACAAAGGCGTTTGTTTAATTATAATGCGTCGCTACGCGCCCCAAAATATGTACGAGGACACCCGGACAGTCGAACACCCGGACAGACGGACAGACAGGGAATGTTGGCATTCTGAAATGTTGCAAACGCGCAACACTGACCACAGGGGACATGCTGTATAACTTGTAGAGCTAGCTGCACACTGTTGTTAGTTGTTGTTGTTGTTGTTGAATGTTGTTGTTGTATGTTGCACGTTGTCTGTGTTACATTGTTTGTGCCTACGGCTGCTGCCCATAAAGTTATGCTGGCATTGAGCCACTCCGTCTGTGTGTTGTTATTATTGTAGTTAACCGGCCGACCGACACCGACGAAGGCATACACACACACACACACACACACACACATGCACGCACATACAAACTTAAATGACTATATGTTGCACGGTGCGTTTGTTGCGCCAACGGAAGCGGCGTACACATGAAAAATTGGTTAGCAGCCGCCAAAATGTGATTTTGCGGGTCACGTTGTTGTTGTTGCGGTCGTGGGTAACGGTAAAAAATAAGAGAGTTCAAAACAAAGACCGAATACTATGCATATGAAATCAACAAGAGCGTTTCGTAGAATTTCAACAATGAAAACGACGCGCACAAAAAACAAAAACAACGAAAACAAAAAATATTTGCTTCCGTTGCAAGTTGTTCTGTTGGAAAAAATGCCAACAACAACAGCAGAAACCAATTTTTGCTAAAATCAACAATTTCTCCACGACTTGTGAAAAATATTTGTTTAAAAATTGTTGCGCGCCAGGCGAAAAGAGCGCACACACACTCATACACATACATTTAAACGCTGACAAATACCGTTATATTCATGTAACAACACCGCACTGCGCCGCCATAAAAATATAAAGCCGTTCCGCGGCATGCCAATTCAATGCTACAAGCGGCAAAAATGGGCAACGGCCAAATATTTCGAAAAAGCGCCACGAAAATAACAACAACAACAACAACAACAACAACGACAACAAATGAATGTAGCAGCAGCATTAGCAGACCGCCAATCGACCACCAATACGTCGACTCCTTACAAGCAATCTATCACTGGGTAGAGTGAGAGGCGGAGGAGTGCAGTGGCAGTGCGGTGCGGCTGTTGCATGATACCGTAACCGCTAACATTGTCGCATGAATATTACGAGTTGCACACCTTTTGTTTATTTATTTTTACTACATTGTTGTATTTGTTCTACATATACATATACACACATGTGTGTGTGTGTCTGTGTGTGCGTATTTTGTTTTGCATTCATGACAAGGAAACGGATGTACTGACGACGACGCCGACGCTGGTGGGCATGCCGCATGCAACCACAAGCGCGCATAGCCGCCTAGCATTTTGATATATGTACATATGTTTAAATAAATATATGCAAAGTAAACGCACACTTGCATGGGTGTTTGGGTGTGTGTGTGTGTGTGTGTGTGCGCTCGCCCTTGTATAACATGTGGTTTTGTGCGGCTGGCAGCAAATGACAGGTGGGTCAATGTATCGAGTGTTCTAAAAAACGTATGCAGCACAGGTGGCGGTCATGTTGTTGTTTCGTGGGCTTCTCCAGGTTTTTAATTATAATTTCAATTTTTGTTTGTATTTAATTCCATCCAATATTTGGAGAGCGAGAAATTAAGCTTGCTTACGGACATATAATTTGGTAAGGATACCTTTCCGGACCAAACAAAATGAAAGATGTAATCTATTTGGAAAGTGAGAGTGGAAAATTTCCTTGAATCAGAAGAAGTAAAATGAATCACCGAGTGGATAATATAACTACCACTCACACCACATTGAAAGAGAAGCAAATGAAATTATATAAAATTATAGAAAAAATCATATGACGAAAACTCGTATATTTATATAGTTTGAGTCACAAGCGTTACCGAGGAATCCACAATAATCACTTTGACCACCATAAATTGACCAGATGATTAGCAAAAATTTGCAAGTCAACTTTTACGTGGTTTCCAACTATGACTTAAACAAATTCATTCCAACTTTTTTATGCGTGTTGGTAAAATCAACTGACTGCAACGAAATTTTGTTGCGCAACGAAAAGCCGTCACACTTACAGTTTACAGAGTACCATATTAGTGCAGGCTAAATCGATTTGAATATATTTTTAGAAATGTTCGATATAACATCGCATAATTTAATACAAAAAAATTAGAGAGTTGCCAACTGTGTCAAAAATTAAAATAAAAAAATTATGAGATAAATAAAAACTACAAAGAAAGTAGAGGATTATTAAAACTAAAATTGGAATAATTTCTTTGAAAGAGTTGCCACTTTTTCCAATACTATAATTCAAAAAACTTGTAATATGAACGAACTATTACAGCATAAAACTAAAGAGTCTTAAACATAAAATTCTTTTTGAGAAGAGTGACCACTTATTTATTTTTTTCAAATCAATGTAATTTTTTATATAATTTTATCATTGTAAGGTAATATTTAATTTATTTGATAATTTGCATAAATGAAGAAACATTGCCAAGAAGTAGATGTTAAAGAAGCTTAGAAAGTTAAAGTTTTTTGAAAGAGTTGGTAACTGTTCCAATATTTTAATTATTTTAATTCAATAATATTTATAATAAAGGAGGAAATATTACAATATATAATATTATGAATTATAAAGTCTTTTGAAAATTTACAAGTGAAAAAATTTATGAGAAGAGTTGCCACTTATTCTAGTAAATTGATAAAGTAAAGGAAATTTTACGAAATGCGGTCAACTAAAGAGTCTTAAGAAGGCTTACAGCTAAAAACATTTTTTAGCAGAGCTGCCACCTATTCTAGTTAATTTGAGAAAAAATGGAATAGTATTGTATAATATGGGTGTCATACCAAGCAGGCTTAAAAAATTTTTTTCTAGAAGATATTCCCTCTGTAAGTTGTGTCAACACTTCGGCTTCATTTCTAGTGAGTATTATTTCGGTTTCATTATTTTAGTTTACTCATTCCTCAATTAAAATTTATTCCTCATATTCAAAAATTGGCTAAACTGGCGATGAACCCCTAAAAAAATCATTTCTGATCTCTAAGATTGCATCAAAATACCTCCATTCTCACAGTAAAGAGACTGAAAACTTCAAATTTAATGTAATTAGTGTTCCAGAACGGGCAAATGTTAAAAGATTTAGAGAGTTCGACGAGCCATGGCTACTACCGAGCGTCTGATCATCTCAGATAGACAGAAATCTTTAAATAGGGCACAATAGCTGGATAACAGGATTACCAGAGGTTTGTTTAAGGTATCACATTTCATTGTCAGTCATCCAAGCTTCATAAACAGACAATTTTTGTACTCTATACTCAACAATTAAAGCAGGGTATCACGGAATCGCTACTGCAGCTGCGAATTCCCCCGGTTCGGTTTTATTATTTTTTTCGCTTACCATTACTATCTATACGCCTTGCCATTTACATGCACATCTGCGCTTTGAATATCACGTCTATATTAAAAAAAAAAACGCACCCACACACTTACACATGTAAGAATTCACATGCAGCTTTCTATTTGTGGACCGCAGGGCGTATGAGCAACATTTGTTTTTTCAGTACGCGTGTGTTGTGCCCGCATCTTTTATTTATAACGCAATTTTTTTTTACATACATAAATACATAGTGTGTGTGTGTGTGTCTGTGTGTGTGTATCCACAAATGTTGATGAATTTTAATTAATGCAGCAAAAAGATCAAGAGAAAGCCTCAACAAATATTGCTTACCTGTTGGCCGCCAGTGCGGCCGCAGACCAGACACCACAACGGGCGCGACAACTGTGACTCGTCGCTCAATAGTGGGGCAAATTAAAAAATTGAATTGATTATAGCAAGGCGAAAGACGCAGACGGTGCGCAAAATATTGACGAGGTTACTGAGCGACTGTTGTTCGGTCAATGGACGCCAGGACGACGGAAGGACACAGAAATTTATTTCATATATGGGTATATGCATGTATGTATGTATCAGTCAGAAGAGCCGCAAGCAACTTGACAACCAGCGTAGATGAGAAAACTGCTGTTATATATATATATATGTAGCCAATTGTATTCCATATGTATGAATACAAGTGCTATAGCTCGTTTTTCGGCCGTTAACTGGACTAACGTGTGCTGAAAAATCAATATAAAAATAAAATGCAATAGCGCAGCCATATTAATACATTTATATATATATATATATATATATATAGTGCGGATTAAAAGCAGAGTATTGCAATAAGGTAATATTTAAAAAATGGGCAATTTGCGAAAGATGCGCTGCTTAATTTCCATAAAAGTCACAGTTTTATACACAAACGTCTATGCACACATACATATATACACATACACCTTACATGTAAATATTTGTACATATATATGTACATACTTTTATATTTTTTAGTACATAAAAGCAAGCGAAAAATGCCAAAATCACAACAGCGTGCAATGCGACTCCCTGCAGAGCAGCACACCGCCACACACACACACACACAGATTCTTTCAAGTAATCATGTCCCCCCCCTCTGTGCCGGCACTTTCGCATTTGTGCGCACATCGCTTTGCTGGAGTGCCAATGCCAGCAGGAGTCGCCAATAAATTATCAACGCTTGTCAATTTTTAATTGCATTCACGCCAAAAGGCGTTCGAAAAACAACCGGCAGGACGACAACAACAACAGCAACACCAACAGTGTCGAAGAAAAAATATGTAAATTTTCTTCAGAAGTAGGAATTAGAGTGGAGTGCAGTTGTACAACACTCTTGCCAATTTGGCATTTCTAAGTGAGTGATTTTGAAAATTCAGAAAACCTGAAGTCTTTGCGTCGGTGATTTCAATAAAAGTTCTTTAAGAATCTTTGTAAAACTTTAGCAAGCAAATAATGTGCTACTACTTCAAGATACTTCTGCTTTAATCAGCGTCATAAGCTGTGCTATAAAATCGTTCGTATTTTATTTGGCTTCCAGCTTTTAGGAGATCTTTAAAAGAGAAAAAAATTGTAGAACAAAATTACCACCTTTCGAAAAAATTATTATATAATAAAAAGTGTCAAAAATATAAAGCGTTTAGAGCATATTCAAGAAGTCTTCGATTTAAAAATATTTTGTAATAGAGTTACCACCTTTCAGAAAAGTAAATCTGTATATATTAAAAAACATTTGTCAAATATAAGCAGCTGAAACGGCTCTGGAAAATATTTTAGATTATCTCTAACTTAGATATATTTTCGTACAGCGTTGCCAGCTATAAAAAAGCAAAACTGGAGGTATTACAAAATGGCCCAAAATATAAGGCGTGCCCTGAAGGGGCGGTGTGGCTTTAATGCATACAAATTTTGGTTAAAGCTGCCAGCTAACGAAAAAATTACTACTATGCAAGTATTCGGCAAATCTTCAACATATTTTGCAAAATAGTGTGAAATGTATTCCGAATGAGCCCGTTTAAGTTGGGTGCCAGACACACAAGAAGTTTTGTTAACTTATTCTTCAAATTTCTGTCATTTACAAATTATTTCGCTTAACACTTTTTAATTAATTGTTTATTCTTTTTTATGAGTAAAAAACTTTTCACCTTTACTTTCGTATGTGCTTTGTGATTCGACATGAAATTAAGTTAAGGCAGAGTAACGGATACGGGGACGGCTAGACAAAATATAATTTTTTTATTCTCTATAAATTATAGTTTACGTTACTAGAGAAGATGGGACCTATACAAATAGCGAAAGTAATAGTTAGAAGCTCCTGAAGGACATCGTGTAAGCGCATTTTTGATGAAAACACCAATAAGGGTCATTTACTAAAAGAAACAGAATTATTTTGATTGAATCATTTTTTTGACTTATTTGGTTTTTGTTGATAAGCAGCATTTACTATATATTTTAGCAATAATATTTACTATATATGCAAACTGAAATATACCTCTTGGGATCCTACTCAAATAAAAAAAAAAACAATTATTTTTCCACTGCATAAGAGTTTCTCCTCAAAATCTTTTTTATTGAATCACACTTCTCAGACCAAATGGTATACCTAGGTATATATAATATGTACTCGTATCGGTTTTCCATATAATATGTACCTGTTTTCCATATACACAGTACTTCAAAAGTAACAGAACTCCCGAAGACTCCCAAGGACTCTTGAAACGGAAATCATCGTAATATAATCTTGTTGAATTTTGTGCTTTAATTACAACAAGAATGCCACAACACGCAAGAACTAGATAAGAATATTCGAGAAAGTTTTACATAACAGATAATAGTATAACATTATTTTACGTAAATTTCTATTAAGAAAATTCCACTATGTCATTATTCTAAAATATGTTTTTATGATAGTTTTCCCAGCTAGACTAGCAAAGTTTTTGAGGCTGTTCTGAGGACTACTTTAGCAGAACCATTAAGTCAGTAGCAGACTTAGTTTGTCATCGGATTCCTACAGGCCACCTAAAATTAACTATCCTAGTGGGAAATATTTTCCTTGAAAATATTCGATATTTTATTAAAAATTGATAAAATATTTAAAATACAGTGTGTCTATAGCATATTGAAAATATAATTTTTCCATTTTTAAATCAAGCTTCACCAAGCTTCAGTCAAAACTACGTATGGCGCCTTAACTCCAACGCTTCTTAAAGCAAAATCTCCAATCGAAAAATTTTGGTTTTGTTTTCTTTTTTGTACCAAATTACGAGTGCTTTTTCTTCAGCCTTAGGTCACTGTGTTTCAATATATTTTAATGGTAGACTCATATTCCTGAGTCCTGCGCTATTCTTGTATTTCCATCCACGAAATAATGCCCACACAAAAGTTATCCCGCTGTAGCATTTGAATACCGACATTCCTTCATTTCGCACATATCACACAATGGCAACACTTACTATCAGCGTTGACAAATCAGTGTATTGAGCCATATAACCCACTGGTGAGATGTCAGATAAGCGGAAAATGGTTAAAGCATGTTGAGTATCTAAAAATATATGAATGAATGTGAGGGATAAGGTCGATGAAAGGAGGTTGAGGCAACTAGATATAAAAATAAGGTTGTTTATATATACAACAACAGAGATGCTTATCAATATGCTATTTTAATTTTACTGCGCATCCTGAAAATGGCCAGCAACAAAAGTTGACAACTTCAATATGATTTGAATCATCAACAAAGTGTATATCTCTGTATACATTTATGTGTGTGTAAAGATTATGTAAGTGTGTCTGCTCCGCCTGTCCAAAGTATTAAACGCTATCAGAGGCGTTGAATTGAACTTTTTCAATGAATTGCGCCAATAATCAGCATATATCCTGCATATTATTAAGGCCTGCTGGGTAGACAAAGTGCTGCTATTTTTATTTGTATGGTTTTTTAAGGGTTGCTATTTAGTTTTTGATGAACAAAAGTAGTAAAGCATAAAATTTATAATACAATAGCGATATTTTCATTGTATACTTTATTACACAAGTATTTGGGCACACAAGCTTTTGGGGGAGCTTTAAGCTCGCACTGTCTTTTTATTTTAAATAACAAAGAGATTACTACTTATCGAACAGAAAATGTCCACCTTTCCGTAGTGCTCACTATTATCTAACTAAATTTCTAATCTTTAAAGTCCCGTTTTTCGCAAATATGAAAACACCTATCCGTTAGCAACCCTTAGCCACAGTGCTTTGTTTTGTTGTTGGCCTTGACTCACTCCATATGCCAATTCAAACCCTTGTCTCTAATTTTTTTGTACTCTCACCTCCTGTTCGGCGTGCCTTTGTAAGTGTTTTTGGTTATTATTGTTATTATTTCACTCAAACCATGGCTCGCCTTTTGGCTTTTGTCTTTTCGGTAATTTGAATTGCTCGCGGCTTCTCGCCTTACACACTTAACACCTGCTCGAATTCCCTCGCATTTTCCACTGTCTGTCATTGTATGCTTACCCCTCTGCACCGTACAACTACGCACACACACACACACACACACACACAACTCCTTCACTTAGCACCTTAGAACCCTACAGATTTTACTATTTTCCTTGCAAATGCGCTTACCCAAAAATATTTGGCGCTATTTTGCTGCTTATTATGTTGTTTGTATTGTTTTTGTTTACACTACACTCTCGACATTCTTTGCGCTTTAGTCACCTTTTTAGTTGGTATTTTGTGTATTTGGGGTGTGATTTGAAACTCCTTGTAAACTTAATTGCCACCTCCTGCCTTCGCGCCACTACAGCCAACTTCAAGCGGTGCCATCCCTTTTCAGTTTGCCACGTGAATGCCCATTAACCCATTGATTTTTAGGCGCAGTAATTTGTCTGTCATTAAACCGAGATAGCAGACTGACAAAATTATCTACAAACATACACATACAAACTGTTATACAGGCCTTTGCCGTTAAAAATAAGCCTTCAATAAACATTTCCCTGCATAATACTTTGACTTTGATTGGCATGCCACAAGTACTTGCTGCATGCGCCACCACCCAAATTACCGCCTTACTTCTACAATCACTCATTTTGTCAACGCTGAAAGCCTGCCTCTCTTTAAATATCAACAAAGACTCGCTTTTCATGCGGTGCTATATTTGGGTTGGGTTGGGTTGTGTCTACAAGCGTAGGCGTAAATTCCGATAGGGTCGCCAATATTAGTGCCATTATTTGATTGTGACTTTAGTCTACTCAAAAGATTTCAGAAATTTCGCTGTGGTGAGGCATATTTGTTGCCAAGGAAAAGCAAACACAATGAAAGGAAATTTTAAACATGTTTTGGCGACTTTTCTCACTTCTTTGTTTTCACCTTTAAGGTGAGTAAGTTATGAAATGACTCCATCTATTTGCTGTTACTTATGTATGCAATACCGAAACCCATAAAAATTCAGTGGAATTGTTGTAATTATTGCTGATAAATTGTTTCTGGCAGAAAAGTATTAACGAAAATGACTTTATAGGAATATGTAACGAAGGTAATCGAAGAGCCAATGTATGTATGCGAGGTGTTGCAGTTAAAGTAGAATACATCAAATTCGTCTTCAAATAATTAACAATCCTTGTAACCAAGTATCCGAGCTAGATCTAGTTTTCTAACGGGAACAAATTTGGATAAAAAGTTTTTTTTCCAGTAGCATTTGCGACTCGGAAAAATCGCGATGGCATTTCTGTAATGAAAAATTCGCATAAAATCAAAGAGTCACATGGAACTGGTTAAAAATATGATGAACCTAAAATTTCGCAATCTTTTAGGTGTCTCTTAGAATTACCTTTAGTTACGTTTGTCGTAGTATTTTCGGTAAAATTTTTACTAACTTAGGGCAATCTAAAGTGTTGCTTACCTGAAGTGTTAATATTTAATGTTAGGGATACTTAAGAGTATACTAATAAAGAAAAATATATGCAGTGACATTAGCTAAGTCTTTTCAAAGCCAAAATAGATCTCTGCAATTTGTAGCATCATTTCTGGAGTCATTCGGCACTATATGTAGGAACCAAAACATTGTGAAACCAAGGAAGCACTATATACAATATAGGGTTCTAAACTTTACGGACATTGAATATGCTACCGTTTCGGCACACTCAACTTAAACTTGTACCCCAGGGAATTATTTTCAAAATTTATAATAAGCTTATGGTATTAAACTGTTCATACCCCTTTAATCTCGTTGTTCTTTAAGAAACCATCATAAGTGATATAAAAAGAATTGGATCCGGAATCAAATTCACTTTTTAGTCAGAAAATTGGAAAATTTATCTTTATAAGAATTCAAAATTGTTTTGCTTTCTAGTTTTGAAAGAAAATAGGGAACCTTACAGGGCAATGGTTATAAATATTTAGTAATTAATGATCTTGATACTAAATTTTTGCTTCATACAGTTTTCCGTTTTGTTATATACAGTTCTGACTGAGAAAAAAGTGTTTAGAATAATAAAAAGCTAATGGTGCTTCTCCTCCTCGATGCTTGGTACAATTCGAACAAAAGGGAATCAATTTTATAAATAAAAATAAATTATTTTTATTAACAAATTTATTTAAATCAATTACAAAGGAATTAAAAATCTTCATTGGAAAAAAGATCATATTTCAAAAAAAAATGTTTCTTAAGTGGCCTTGTGAAAACACATGTCATAAACAACTTAATAAATACGGGGTAATAAAATGTTTTACACAGATTTCATGGCAGCTAATACAGTGTACAAACGGATACACAAAGCCAAACCCTGAAATCATCATAACCAAGTAGCCTTTCGTGTGTTTCCTCCATTAGTTGAGTGTTTTTTTTTCTTATCTTTATGCTGTATCTGTATATATATATATATATATATATATAGATGCGTATGAGCATATTTATGTAGACTTTATGCTTTAATCTTTCCACTTTTCATTTCACATTGTTTTATGCTTCAGTCTTTCTATTATTATTGTACCATATAAATGTGTACATATATATATATATATACAGATGTACAATTATAAACATATATACATATATATTAGCGTAGTGGTGTGTATTTTACGTGCACTTTGTTTTTGTTGTTGCTTGATAACGCATAATTTCAGCGCTGTTTTATGACTTAATCATAAAATAAAAGTTTTTAACTGTATTAGTTTATGTGTACAACAATACATAAGCGTATAAATGCATACATGGAAATTGTATAAAAACTAACAGTTATAACAACAATGAAACTATGAAAACAACACTAACCGTTAACATCAACAATGAGCAAATGTATGTTGCTATAAATGCTACAAACGCTGAATGTTTTGAAATATATATAGTGCACAGATAAATAAGTCACACACTACGGTTTGACTACTGTCAAACATCCGAAACTGCTTCAAGAGTTCCGCCCACTATATACGTAACGACCGATTTTCCGTCTTATGAGCTATTTTGTAGAGCTCCTAATTAAGACTAATTCAAAATAGCTTCAAATTTGGTTTTTAATTATTTTCTGGATCTAATATACTGATTTGCAGGAATCGTCTTTCGAATTCTATTAAGATACTGGCTCATCCGGCTAAATTTTTTCAAAACGTGCTTCGTTTGTCTGCGACAGATATTTCAACAAAATATAGGATTTCAAGTATCAACGAAGAATGCCGGATATATTCATTAATAATTACCGCCAAAGCCTCTGTTATAGCATCTTAATATCTGCCACATAAGTTTAGATCAGGATATCCATCAGGATATCAACAATTTTTTGAAGTTGAGCTGATTCACTCTTATTTAAAGGTGTGAGATGGTCCAGTTGACTTTCTATAGTACATTATGAATTAAAATGTGAAAGCTTAGAATTTGAGTTTTATAATTCGCAGAAATGTATGAGATAGGTCTGTTCAATTGGCCGAAATTGTATTAATTATCAAAAAATTTGCCTTAATTAATACTAGTCTTTTACTAGTTTAACTAGTTTGAATATAGTTCTGAACTAACCGATAAACGTATAATTTTTAACCGAGCTCTTTAGTTCAATATTATAATTTCATTATAAATTTTCTACTCTTATACCTTTGACCGACCCGGAGCCCGCATTCATCACAGTTTCAAAGTAAATGCTCGAATACTTCTGACTTCAACGATTGCTTATTTAAACCAGCGGTCCTTCATAGTGGATTTACCGGTTCGTGTTTCTTAGCATTAATTTGCATTGGATGCTAAGTAAATGCACCAAATATGATCTGATGTTCTATCGTCTTGAAGTTAAAGTGGACACTCCTTGCCAGAAAGGAGACGTAACCGATTCGTCTAATTTTGAGAACTTGATGTCTGCTCTATGATTTCCTATTATATTGCTCTTTAGTATCTACGCAACTAAGAATCATTCGTCATGAACAGCACCTAGCGACTCCTAAATTGGTAGTCCTACCTTTTTCTTTACTAGGTAATAGGGTAGTTTTCTTTACCTTGTTTCAACTCCGAACAAAGAGTCTAAGTAAGACCTATATGGTGCAAATAGCTTTTCTAATTGTAATTCTAACTAAGATTTCTAATTTAAGCATTTTTCAAGAGAAATACCTACGTATTCTTCTTCTAAGTATTTGTGTAGCGTCGCTCCAAGAATCATCGGACCTAGAATCGGAATCACAAATCACCTTCTTATTAAAAATCCATGGTATTTGACTTCCAAACCAAAATTCGTGATACCCTGCCTTACAAAAAAATTATGGACGTCTTCGCTAAAAGAGTAGCTGTTTCTTCCCTAAGATTCATCTCATATTTTACTGCATCTCGAAATAAGCTATATTTTACATAACACTTTGGACTCTCATTACCGTCCTTGACCCTACTCGAGTGGGCTTGCATTTGCGCTGCTTGAGCCTAGCTCTGCGAAATACTAATTATTGCATTTAATAAGCAACCCACGACGCATTTCCATGTTCTCCAACAGCTAACCACAGAGGTGCACGTTTGTCTTGAGAATGCACAAACATGTATGTAGATATGTATGCAGGCAGATGTGTGCATGTTAATTGGTTTTGTTGGCATCAAAATTTGTAGCGTGTTGTCTGCAACTGACAATGGGTGGCAACGCGATCACCAACACCAGCGAAGACATTTGTATGGAAGCACGCCTCTTTGCTGTTCGTGGTCGCAATTAATGCCCAATTTTCCTATTGCAGGCGTAACATCAGCACCAACAACAACAACAACAACACCACCAATAACAACACCAACAAAGACAACAATGCATTTGGTAGGTAATTCAATTCGTCCGATGCCTACTTTTGGCTGTTCTTTTGCGCCTGCATTTGCATCTTCCACTTTCGGCAACGCTAATTACAAACTCTGACCGCCACAAATCAACGAAAAGCCACTTAAACTACTTAAAGTTGTTGAACTGTTGAACTATCTGGTTTTCGTGCGTTTAATCACACCGAAATTTTCACTTACTCGCTCGCTACAAAACGACGAAGAAGGTCGGAGCAAGAAAGTTAGAGTAGATATAAGCAAAATCAACGAACGGCCAGAAATCACCAGCATAATTAAGGATTCCTAAGTTAATTTGCGGTTTCGGCGTGGCAAAAACGACCGACCGACCGCTGGTGGCAAGCCAAGCATACACTTAGGCGCAATCCACCAACTCATTTGAAAGTGCTCCTATTTATCTGCTGTTTGCATACTAATTTGGCCTTTAACCTTCGGCCGGCAGCCAAGGATAACATATATATATATATATATACGCAGTGTACCACTTGCCTTCGGCTTAACGGGTTTGCACTTTCCACTTTTTAAATGCCTTTTTAATGCAATCGACGATAAACTTCTACTTTGCCAAGGCACCAAGGCACCAAAACAACAAAATGTTTTATTAGCTTTGCAATTAAGCCGCTTATTTATGGTTAATATATGATGATTAAGTTGGTGGGTTGAGGTTGAAGCCGTTGTTATGCTAACAGGATACTCTTCTTTAATCATTCGATTACCCGCATCCTAACCTAATCCTTATCCTAAATGGTATCACAAGTCCAAGGAAAGCATCACACAACAACAACAAGATTAAATGAGATCAAGTTTTGCTCGACCGAAAGAAAAATTTAAAAGTTCCCGAAGTGTTAGACATACCACTTTTTCTGATCCCCAAACATCTACCATCTAGTAGAGAGTCGACGGAAGATACCTTGTCTTCTCGACGATGGATAAGAGCCAAAAGTAGCTTAAATCTAGGCTCATTTGGCTTAGTAGCAATGAGTTTATCGGGTGACCTTTAGCACTAAGCCCATATTTGATATCGCACTGGTAGAACAGAAGTCCACATTAAAGAAGGTATGATATGATAATATTCAGAAAATTTTTGACATTATCAACGAGTCCAAACCATAAACGATTACAACAGCATGGACCACATTTCGAGGATCGCTGTGGGAAATTGGGTTGGGTGCGAGGCCAGTGTTCGAACGATCCTGTTTTCAAATTCCAACCAAGAAAACATTTGTAACCATCTCAAGTGGTCTCCGCCGAACTTTCTCAATTTCATCGTCTTCTCTGCGCAATTACTTCACTATTGTCTCCACTCAGTGAAATTTTGCTTTTGTTGGGTTAAGTTAGGCTTCGGGGTTCACTTCCGCCACAGAGACCATGAGGATGAAACTCGGGCCCTTTAGGAAGAGGAATGTTCCTTTCCTTCCTATAGCTGATTAGTTCGGAGATTCAGGTCGGTTAATGTTTGGATATAATTATATTACATAAGTCTATTCTGGAGGCGAGTAGGTGAGACTAGTTTGCTGAGAAAAGTATAAATAGTAACCTAAATTAAGGAATATCTAAAAGGAGTTTAATCAAAAATTGTGAACATATAATAAAAAGCGGCATATTAAAGCGAGTAGGGCCCAGAAACTAATCCCTTTCCGATTCCGGTAATCTATAAATCTAAAAGATAGACGGAATAATAGAGTGAGACAGAACAGTGGACAGAATTAAGAAATTTAGCTATAGTAGTGATTGATCAGCGAACTCGCATGAAAAGGAGATGACCAACTGGATCGAAACATATATGAAATGCATAAAGTACTTTCCTGACGGGATGGACGGTTCGGATAGACCGAACTGTAGACAGATGCTGATAGAATTGACAACTCAGGAAATGCGATGAAAATGATACTACTATCGAAAGGACTGTCATATAAGAATTCGGTGTTATGAGAAGTTAAAATTTTGTCTAAGGAAAGAAAAGTTGAATTTCCTTAAAGTTAAAACCAAAAATGGTAGAAGTAGTGGGTCAAATGCATGCAGACTGAGCTTTCAAAGGCCTACTTACGGAATTCTCAACTAACTTGGAGTAAACTAAGCACTGTTGGAAGCTTAAAAATACATTTCCATCTAAATAAACTGTACAGTTATCTTACTCAACACATTTATTTAATTAGTGCGCCATCTTTACCCAAATTAACCGTCAAAATCAACAACTGTGAATGAATTTCAGCTCAAAAGTTACTTTAAGACGCAATCTTGCTACCAAACTTGCTATTTTCAAATCGCCCACTTGCCACAGACGGCAAATATTGAAAGCCTATCTCGCGCTCGAGTGAATGCGGCTAACGGTCTGGTCTCTTGAAAACTCATCAATTTCGGTGCGCGCAGGTAAGCGAAGTGGTCGCAATAAAATCAATAGCCATTTTCTGCATTTCACCGCACAACCCAAAGAAGAGTAGTGGCCAAAGCAATCTACGGCTCTCTCTGTATTTAGGTGTGTGTATGTGAGTGTGAGTGGATGGATGCGGTGAAGTGATTAGTCGACGAAATCCGGAATGCTGTGCGTGCGATACTATACTGTTGGTGAATGCTTTCAGTTACCTAGCGCACAAGAAAATGTAAAGTTGTGAAGACAAGAGGCGTTAAGAGTGCGGTCGGTTGGGGAGAATCTTTCACTTTTCAACTCTAGACAAAAATCAGAAGTCAACGCTTTGCTATCCGGCATACATATGTATATACCATAGAGCGACGCCTACAACTCACTTCTGCTTGGCATGTTATATTTAACGAATTTACAGGTGGTTCCCAAAATACCTATAACGGTGTTGTTGCAACTTGCCGAGTGTGCGAAGGCATACAAACAAAAACGTATATATATGTGCGGGTATCCAAAATAGAAACTTTTCATCTTTTGTCTTGGCGAAGACGTAGACGTAGACATTTTTGGTGTAACTGTTGTTATTATTGTTGTTGTCATTCTCTTTGATAGCCTTGTTGTTTTCGCTTACTAACGCAACAACAATTCGACATATGTATTCAGCATAGCTCAGCTCACCTACAGTGCACCGTTACCCCCAATCACTTACACGCTCGCGGATAGCTACGCATTTCGGCAAATGAGTTGCCGAAGATGTTGATGACGATAATAAAAGCAATTTAGGAAGTTTTTGAGTGTACTTGGGCGCGAGCCGTGCACCAGTATGATTATGTAGCGCATGTGTAGCGGTACATTGCGGAAAAGTAGATTTTGCCGAAGGCCTGGCCGTTAGTGGCGCGCTGAGGCGCCGGGCGGGTGGGTAAACTTTTAAAATTTTCGAAAACTCATTTACAACTTGCGCGCGCTCGTTGCGTGGCATGAACGATGGCGTTGCGATATGCGTTCATGCAGCCAATTATTGTTGTTGGTGCGGTTGGGTTTGGCGTTTATTTTTTTTTTTGTTATTTTTGTATTTTTGTTCGTTTTGCTCGTTGGTGTTCGCTTCGTGTATTATATAACATTTCGCGTTTCAGCAGTTCCAGCAGTTCCAGCCCAATGATAATCCCCAAGTGAAAAATGCATTCGACTTCACACTCTGCTGCCTAGTTATGGTCATATAGGGTGCATACATGTGTGTGCAAGCATGCGTGCGTGTGTGCAAGCATGCGTGTGTGTGTGTGTGTGTGTTGTATGCCTGCATGATTATAGACTTGATGAAAATTTAATTAAATTTTAATTTATATTATTTTGTGCGGAAATCTCTGTCCTCAATGTAGCTTGCCAAACTGAAATTAAGAAAAAAATACTACCATTTGAGAGTTTAACTTTTATTGCTAATAAGTTTTACTGTTACACGTTACTCTACTTAAGCCTGAATTGTAGTGCATTTGTTGAAGAATTTCCATATTTCATTGAGATATGTAGTAGAGTGTACAGGAAGAGTGTAGGAATACAGTCTCGCAAAAAGTAGAGCCTAAGTCATAAAAAACCTTAACCTAGAGCAAGACCTTGGCTTTTAGTGCGGACTCATTCGACCGCTTTCATTAAGTGAATCGGACGTGAAAAGGACTAATTATTTATCAGATTTATTTCAAGCACACAAGAAACCCTTGCTGAAAGAAAAAGAGTGCTGAGATATTGTCACAGAGGTCAATGTTGAATTTGTTGGCATCTCTTTTCAAACTTCCTAAGATGACAGCGCTATTAGACTGGACGACTTAAAGAAATGCTAATTCTTTATGTATTGCTTCTGGAATAAATTAAGCAACTAGTTGATATAAATGCGATTTTTTCTTGGAAAACTGCTTTACATAACCTAACTACCTAACATAACCTAACTTAAGCAAATGCAAATACAACAAATACATACAAATGTACGCAAAAGAAACACATCTCGAAAATAAAAGAAAATTAAAATTTTTCAATATAACTTCAGCTGAAGTAACGGTTAATCTCATTTAATTGTTTTGCATTTAAAATAATAATTTCCCTTAAATAAAAATTACCCAAAAGACGTGTGCTAAATTTTAAATTCCACATAAGTGTGTGTGTCTGTGTGTGTACATGGTACAAATTATTGGCGTCAATTGGCTCGCGGCGAAATATTCAAATTTTCTAGCAAAAGCGTTGTGGCCTCTGTACAATTTCGCCAATGTTCATCAACAGCATTGGCCATCCTTTCAGTCGCCCACTGCCACTAACGGTTCTTATGGCCAGCTTGTTTGTTTTGTTAGACCTTTACACTGAGCGTCGATAAGAGAATTTAAGCTGTTGGCCATTAAAAGCAATCAAGTAAAATTGTTTTTCCAGTTCTTTAGGTTCTATCTTCCATCGAGCGCCGACCTAACTGGTGTACTGTTAGTTTTTCGCACTTTTTGTTTTATTGAGGCAGCGCTTCACTTGCAGCGCAAGAAAACGAGAAAATGAGTGGAGCGCCCAATGCCACTTTGCATAGACGCATATACATGTACCTATGTATGTGGGTGCTGATATATATGCCGAGCTATATGTAACTAGATTTTTACAACCACTATCCCAAAGAAGTCGCTGGCAGTTAGTCCGTTTGGCAGCCTTTTTCAAAGCCTTCATTTCAAGCTCTGCCATTCCGTAATTCGTCCTTTTTTTTTTGTTGTTTTCCAATGCTTTTTAGTCCCTTTGGAAAAGTTGTGACAACATTGATGAAGGCAGCAAGCGAAAAAAGGGCTAAGTGCGTGGCGGCTTAAGTCCTCCCATATACTGACAGGCAAGAGTTGTTGTGAAAAATTTAAATTAAAATAAAATGAAAACAACGAAACTTCGAGCACAGCTAAAACAAAAGAAATTACACACAGAGTCCCACTTAATTCATTGCAATTAGCTGATTTTGTCTCAACGATGGCTAGGGATAGTTAAGGATGGCTAAGCATCTAGTTTCGGTTTGAGAGATTCTCAGAGATCTTTTTTAAATCTACGAAAACTATACACAAAATAGTTACAATACATTGCTGTTGTTAAACAATGACACAGAGAAAAAAAAAATGTAAAGTGAAAAGAGAGAGAAAAAGGCGTAAGCACGTCAAAGGCTACGACTCCGTTTATTAACATAAATAAAGAGGCGAAATTATTCAGTACAACTAGTTTAACATTTTGTAAGCATAAAGATATTAATATCTATAAGGTTTTCCATATACAGTAGACACCTGATATAATGAACTTCAATAATATTAAATAACTTAAAATCGAAAACGATAGAAAAATATGTCTTGTCAGTGTCGTCAACTTCTAGCAGCCAATGGGAAATTCCCGGTTATGTTTCTGGTGTGCAAAAGGTTCATGCGAAGTGCATGAGTTCATGACCGCTTTCAACTTGTGGGAACCTTCAGTTTCCGTATTGTATTTTAGTTTCTGGGTTCAACCAGCGGTGTTCATTTATTCGCACTGTCTTAGGGTAATAGATTTCTTTACCTACATTAGACAGACAGTGGATGACTAAATATAAATAAAACATATAGATAAATGTATACTCGAATACGTTTCCTTATTGACTTAACCTAGCCTAATCTTACCATTATATATTTCCTAAAAGCGGGCTTCATATAGTCCTTGCATTAGTATACAATATTTGTGCATTCGAAGCGAATTCAAGACCCCAAAGGAAGCGCGGTTTCTCCTTACATCGACTTTTCAAGATTACCCTGAGCAGATGCCAGAATACAGAAGATACAGAAATTTACATAGGTAATGATTATACTTTGTTGTTGCTTAGCAATGGAGGCGATAATATTTACGTTAGATCAAACAACTATTCGGCTGAACTTTACTGCTTTCGTTATGAGTGAAACCTAACTATCGCCACCACTGAAGCTTAAGCGAGTCTTTCTAGAGAAGTCGCGTGATTTTAGTATTTGAATTCTATCCGGTATAGTGGATGTCTGAAATTGTGAACAAAAATAACCACAATAAATACAGTGTAAATGCCAACAGTTCGTACTTCTTCACTTCGTGGTGGACCCGAGTAAGTCATACATGCACAATCGCCTTCTCGATGCATACTTGATTTTAACTTTCCCGACATTTGTCTAATATAAAATTAGTCCATTTTGACAGCAAATACCTCTTCGAGTATGCTCTATAAACCCACTGGTCTAAAAATTATCTCTATGTTCCATGAACGGACGATTTCGAAGATAAATGATATATGCAACTATTACTTTCAACATCAAATCCACTCATCGGTAGTGGACTACGGACGCCCGAATATTTCCAATGTTTAAGTCTTACTTCGCTTGATCCATTCACGTTTTCTGTTTTCAAGGCTTTGTATCTTCGATATAAATAATTAAGTTCCAAATACATAAGCTCAATTCAAAATCTTTTAAAAACAAGTATATTAGAGAACTGAGAACCCTGTCATATTCGAAAGTATATAGGCATATACTTCTCACGACCGAAAGAAGTGTCGAACTAAGTATCGACTCAACCTAATAATTTTAACTAATTTAGCAGTTCGCCTCACTTACTAGAGCAGTCCACTTTAGTATTTTTCTTTGTTTAGTGTAATAACGAAAGTTTGTGGCAAGCTCCGTAGTAGATGTCAATACAGCTGTTGTTGCATTCACAACCAGTCTGAGGCATCACCGCCTTGAGCACTTAGTTACTGTTGCTGTTGCTGTTGCTGTTGCTGCTATAACAGTACATTGTATATGATTAGACGAAACTGTACACCGATAAGCGAGCGACTGAGGCGAGTAGTTAAGACGACTGTGGCAAAAGCAAGTAGCATCATTCTATTTAATTGGCCTAATTTAGCATTTTTAATTTACAAAGAAAATTGAGTGCGTTGCCGGCAACGTAGCGGAACAGAACAACAAAAGTAATGGCTACTAACTAGCGCCAATACACCAAGCGTGGAAACGCTTGCTTTCGCATTTTGTTGCATAATGTTTGTAATTATTTTCTTTCTTTTTGTTTTTTCTCCCCTTCTTCTTCCTTGCGTCTGTCTTCTGTTTGCGTTGTTAGAGTTTTTGGTTTGGCACTTTTCTTTTTTCCAACACTTGTTGGTTTTTCCATCTTGATGCCGTTACGCCCTTCGAAAAATTGCCACTGATTTAATAGAGGAGATTACCCAGAGGCTTCGGTTGGCATTCAGTAGTAGTCCATACGGATTTCCATGCAGTTACATTACATTTTTTCTTGCTTTCTTTCGTTTACAACACCCAAAACAAATACGTAAGCGTTCACCCACACACACGCGCACACGCATACACAGACAGCTTTTTAGTAATGAACAAGTTTAAGGTCATATGGAACTTTGTTGCCTTTTGTTGGTATACAGTATTATGCATATGCTTGTGTATATGTGTGCAAATATATATATAAGGGGTGTTTTTAATCATCAAGTGCTTTTGCATTCTTTTTTCTTTTTTTTGTGCAATAAAAACGTTGTGATCTGATCTTGGCAGTTCAACGAATGATTAATGTCGAAAAAATTCTAAATTTATACAAAATATAGATGGAGGTATCATATGAAGCTTTTTATAAGTTCTTTAGCATTGCAGTTTCCAAAAGGTCGGATATCTTACAGCTTTGCATGAAATATTGCGCAGTGGCTTCTCTATTGAATGTGTCCTGGAAGTGTTGCCACACACAGTTCAAAGGCGTTGATGACTTTCGATTTTAATACAGCTCTCGCTAGAACCACCATCAATTATAATGATGGATATCCCGACCTAACTTAAAGCCCAAATTACTTGGTACCGTTCAGTCTTAAAACCCCTGTCTATCACATTACGCTACTTTAACAACACATACTCGTAACTTATAAGATATATAGCTCTTTATATTACAACGCGCTTAATATTTACTAATGTCACCAATTTTTTAACCAGTAAAGTCAGTTCTTCTGATAAACTCTTAAGAGATTTTCTGGCATTCCTTGAGGTATATTAAGGGCCTCTGGCAATTTTGTTGTTGTAAAATTTAGATATTGTATTAAGTATTTCAGTATTGTATTTCGATATTGATAAATTATAAAGCCAATGCGCTATCAGGTTAGGTTAAGCTCCAAATATACATTTTAAAATAATTTTGCTATTTCATTATTTGGCTATTTATATTTCGAAGTAAAATTTCTGTTGCAAAATATTAATTAAACTAAAAATTCTGAAGCCTCATCGACTAAATAGTAGGAAAAAGCATATAAAATACTTTTCTGAATACAGGTTCTTTGATTTTCATCAAGTATAATTTTCAAAATGTTCTAAGAAGTATTTTCCAGCAAAAATTTAGTTTAGTTTTTTTAATTTTAGTTTTTGCTATCGTAAATCGACTTACATACGCTTATTTGGGAACAGAAACTGCCTTAGCTTGGTCCACAAACCTTCTTTCGCCACTATCTACAGAACCTATATAAATGGTCAGGATTTTATGTTCATAATATAATATATGACAGGCTTTCTCGAGTTTTTCTGGATCAATTCGTAAATTAAAGTTACTCATACTAATAGGTCTAGTATTAGGTCCAGGCTCAGTTTCAATTTATAAACTTGTTGAAATCAGCAGAAAAATCTGAGTGAACTGAACTGAACACTATAGCTAAAGAAACACATACAAGCATATAGATCTAAAATCGACCTTCTGATTTTGTAGAAAAAATCTAAGATTCGCAAGTATTTTTCTTAGGTACATTTGGCTGAGTTTCTCCTCCTATTTTGAGTGTTCATCTTGTTGATGTCGTTGCTGAAGCGAATTAAAAGTGCTTGGGCGTATAAAAATCCAAATTTCGGTTACTTAAAACCGATTGTTTTGGAATGCGGAGAATGCGCTTTGATATTCTCCGGTAAATTGATGGGCCTAAACGTTTTTGTTGACACCAATCGGCTGACGTATTTTATGAGATACTTTTTTCAGTGTAAAAAAACACTGTGAAAGTGTGTCAGCTGACTGAAAATTTAGAAAAACCACTTTTTCTATAAATGTTAAGCTTTCGAAAACGAGATTTGAGTCCATGTTTCTCTGAGTGATCAGTAAGAGGATCAAAACACTCAACTGCGGATGCCAACGTCTTGCTTCCGCACATTTGCCTACTTTTAAAGTATATTATCAATATATACCATAAATATATATATATAACATAAAAACAGTAAGAAAAGAGGATCATAAATACTTGTCAAGAATATGAGTGCCGCACCAATATTATTATTGCTATTACCAAGCTTATACTATTATTATCACCATTACTGGCTCACTCATTTTCAGGGATAATCAATGAAATTCTCCCACATTTCACGCCATTCATATTTACACTAACTAACACACGTGCGTGTTATATGAAACCATATACCGTTATCCCTTAATCTGCTAAACACTACAGAAGCAACAGTTATCAGAATTCATAGCAAATAAGTGAACAAATTGGATATTATTGGCATTAAAGGTAAACAACAACAGGTGCCATTACATTGGCGCACAATTCACACGGAAATCAGCTTCAAAATCATTGCCGCCATCAGCATCAGGTAATTAGGTATGCCATAAAGGTAGCCCAACACTATTACCGCAGCGCTGTCTTGCTGTGAGAATTAGCACGCGTGAGACACGAAGTCGGCCAACAAGCGGACAAACAACCGGGCAACCATTGATTGCTTTTGACGATAGTCAGAGAAGTCGTAAAGCGCTACGCTACTGATGAACTGAGAAATTGAGAATGCTTGTATAAACACAGAGTGCTTATATGCCGAGGCATTTACTTTGTGTGTGTAGTTGTGCGCCGGTGTCTGAGTTGATTGCAGCCGAAGAATGTCTAGGCGTAGATGTTGATTGTCGCTTGCTCCAACGGAGACGACAAATTAAAGTCATTATTGACCAAGTATGCTCGTGAGGCTTCAAGTAATGGATTTTTCAATAAGGACAATGCGAATGGTAATTTGAACGCCATTAAATATGTCATTGATTAAAGTGGATTTTGGTGTCTCCCTATTAACAGTGGAAGGAATAAACTCAGCCATAAATAGTGTATGTAAATAGTAGAAACTAATTTTGTTATTATTTCGTCATTAGTTATTGATTGTGATAAGCTTAATTTGAGTTGGTTGGGTGCCCTTTTACCCTCTTACTCTTATTGCAGAGAGAAATCCATTTTTTTCCCGCCATGGTGAGAATAATATTGTTAGCACACCGGCAAGGCTTTAGATTGATAGGAATTATCACTTAATAGATCGCACTTATAATTATTGAACAAGAAGGAAAATAAAAACTAGTTAAAGTGCATACGGGGATTCTAATGGAAAATTTTGAGGATCAAAGAGCTTTCTAAGCCTAACTCAGGGTATTTGGAGTGATCTCTATGATTTTTGTGTTGAATCTAATTCCATACTCGAAAGCTTATGTAGCTAGATAGAGCTCCATTTCGTTCACATGTCATCGAAAGGTTTTTATAATACAATAATAGAGATACATGGATACAAAGATATATTATAATAAGCTAAGCGACCTTTAGCAAGTATGTTACGTTTTATTAGGAATGGTGGAGTCATAAGTCATCCTTATGAAAGAAAGGAAGAAAGACAAGAGGAAGAATCCAAAGCTCAAACAACAGTACGACTTGATATATTAATGACTTTATTTCGAGGAAAGTATCTGAGTATCTCATCAAGGGTGGATTCCAAGTATCTGTTCTCTCTTTCGCTGAGAGAAGCGATTTCAATGAAACCGTGACGAGGAAGATTATTGATATAGGTTCCAAGGTCTCTTCAATCTTAACAAAGAAGGTATAGGCATTTCAATTATTTCTTTACCGAAACGAGGGACCTGAGCTAAGCCATGGGAAAGTTTAAAAATATGCGCACCAGCAGTCACAATTCAAGAAGGTAAAGTGTTAAGATTTACTAGTGTTTATAAAACTCACAAGAGAGACCACGCTGCTTAAAATAGGAAGGCGGCTGCGGTATTAAACTTATTGGAATCCCTTAAAATTCTTCAAAATTTTCATGTCTCAACTTAACAAATTGTAAAAGTGTACTTGTTATATTTATTAACTGCGTAATATGAGAGAACATTGGGTGGAGTATGGATTAAATCTCAAAGGCTGGAAAGTCTTACAGATACTGTTCACATTAAACAAAATTGACCAACGAATTGTTGTGATAGATCGATATTTTGTCAGAACCCAATGAAGGAGTAATATCCACATCTTAAAGGTCAAATCCCGTTTTTGCTTAAATAAGCCTCATGGTAGTCGTTTATATCGTTAACCCATTGTTTTTGTAGGGGCTCAAGAAAATTCCTCTAGCTTATTAGTATGCAAAATAAATAGCAAATATTGCATAATTACAACAAAAAGTATCAAAATCTACATGCCACATCTGAATTTAAGGGTTTTGATTTGTTAAGAGGGATTTGATAAAAAAATTCATCGAAGTTGGAAAATAGAAGAAACAATGCCGAATAAAATGACTTGCAACATTGATTTTAAAAAAATTAAAAAGCCTACAACAAAAGCAACAACTTTAATGACGAATAATGTGTGATGTTTGCATAAAAGCAAGCCAATAGCAACACATATAAGCATACATATTGTACATACAAACAAACTAATAAACCAACTTAAAACTCCAAATGCTGATTGCCGTGCCCACTGAGAGCTTATAGACCGACTATAAACTCGAAGGGGCTGCAATGAATGCGCATAATCCCCTTAATTTCCTGCACTCTGTTGGACCATGAAGTAATTTGTTCACTTGCTGCCTCGGAATATGCGATTACAGGCGGAGAAGAAATATAAAATACACAAAAAATATAAAAAACCAAGTACAGCAACAATGATAGTGAAACAATAATGGAAAAATTGTAATGGTTACGGCAACGCCATTACCTCTTACGCACTACCATTCCACGAGCATTACATTCTTCCTACATTTTTTCTCAACCAAAGTGAGGCACACATCTACACACCAGTGCGAGGAAATATATATGTATGTATATATAAATGGGCTAAGAAATTTGCGTTTGCGACCCAACAGGCACCGCAAATGCATTTTCCGTTAGTCGGTCGCGGCAGTTAGGCCGTGGCGGGCGTGTTGGTCAGCTAATGATGGAAGCAATGAAGGCGAATCAGCAAGAAATGGAGCAGAAAAGGCAGTGAATCTCGGAGAAAATACAAATATAAGACGTATGTATGTATGTTCTATGCATGTTATATGTATGTATGTAGATGTGTGCTTGTTTGTTCAGCACGCAAGACGCTAGTCAAGTTAAAACAATAATAGCACAAAACAAAAGCAGAAACAACTGTGGTCTTGCAGCTCATTTACACGTACACAAACACACACACATACATATATCGCACACGTTTGCACATACTTACCACGCAACACAGCGAAGTTCAGGGTGCGCTGGCAAAGTCAGGCGCGGGGCTGGAGGTGGCAACGTTTCAATGAGTTGCTAGCCGCAGGGCAGTCGCAGCTGGCCGAGCCAAATGAAGGCAAGTTATGTATGAGTGTGTATATGTATGTGTGCGACGGAGAGCGACGCATTTACAAAATGCCGTTAAAGCAACTGTTTGTATTCGGGCAAATATCTGTGGAAGTATTTAGATACTCTGTGCATATCTTTAGTGGTTTTGCAGCTATTTGTGTGCGTATGTACGCCTCCTGCACAATATTATTTCTTTGTATATGTATGTGTGTGTGCGTTTATTTGAAATTATGCTTTGATGTTATGTTTCCAGTGTTACCACAATTTGTGGATGGAATTGAAGCAACAAATGTAGGTAGCACATTAGAGATGAGTGCATCACCAAATATACATAGCGCTGTGTTTTAAGACGTACACATATATTTATATATATATATATAGTAGGACACATATATACGTTTAGACATTTGTGCTTAAGAATTTTGAATGCACCGTTTTGTAGTTGAGCGGTATCCGCAGTGCTGGCTTGTGCATTTAAAGCAAGCAAGCTAGCTACCTAAGACTAATGAATATATATCTACAAGACTTGTAATAAGAACTCCATGTCTTCTGAAAAGCAAATGAGGTCAAGGTCGTGACTTTAAAGCAGGAATGTATAATCTCTAAGGACCTCTGAGACTCTGCTGATTTATTACAAGCAATAGAGACTACTTGATATTATGAAGAGTTGTGCTGAAATAAAAGCTTCTTGCAGACTAATAACCCATTAACCTAAAATCTGACAAGCTCATTGACAGAAGAAAAACTATAACAATGCTGTCACGAAAAGTTAAAGCTCGCTTTTAGGCGCTGAATTCAAACTTCAACACTCTTTAAACTAAGAGGAGAAAATAACCTCTGCTAACAAGATCAAAAATATTTAATAGCTTATCAAAATGCTGAATAGTATCTGAAACTGAGCTATTTGAACTTGAAAAGACAAAGGGGATTATTCATATTAAATCTGATGTACAATATATCATTGGGAAAGGCTTGTCAGTTATTTGGAATTGCTGTTGTTCATCATTTGGAAAAACTTAAAGGACTCAAGCTGATTTCAGTTTCTATTGCCTATCGGCAAGGGAGCATTTCAATCCTTTTACTGTGTTTCTAGAAACTCGCACTTGGGCAAACAACCAGATATTCGAGAAAGCTTCCATGCAGAGCCATTTTTTAACAGGGAGGTGTGTATAATATGGTCGTTTTAGTTAGGTGCGGTTGTATAATGTATAGAGACTGATCCAACACAGAAATATTATGTTGAATAACTTCGACGAAAAGCCCTGAGACAGGAAAAAATTTTTAATTAAAACTTCGAAGATGTCTGAAGTGCCAGAAGAGCGAAAGATATATTCGATTTTAAAGCAAAATTATCAGAAGGTGGAGCTAAATCCCTATGAGCATATTCGCAATTTTGTACCTTCCCTTTAAACGCAAATTAGTTCCCTATTTTTAGTTATAACTGAATCAATTTCGAGACTCAGATGTATTCTCAGAATTTGTTAATTAGATATATGTCAAAATCGAATTTACCATAATTATTTATTAAAGCGGGACCACTTAGGTAATGTCATTAGAGTAGGTCATATATATACCAAACTGATATGATATACATATATACAAACTATACTGATATACGCAATAGAAATTGTCAGTTCTAAGCAATCGAAGCATTATTGGAGAGATGAGAGATAAGACTACCTATGCTGGAAAAATTATAACAATATTGGAACGGCATATGGTATTAATAAGTTGCAGTCGCATTGAACAATTGCCAAAAATTTCATTTAAACATTAAGTGACATAAAAAGAAGACAAACCATTAAAGATTTGCTGCTTTTTGGTTTTATTTGAAATATAAGTTCTATACGTTGGAGAAAACATCCTTAATTAATATAAAAGATTAAAAAAATTAGCGTTGAATATTTATAGTAAAATAATGGTCATTTCATTATCCCAAAAAACTTTTTATTTATCTTCACGTAAGCAACTGTACTTACAAAAATACATTGTATATAATGTGTATATAATATAATCAATGTGTTGGAATTTAATATTGCAGTTAAACTCACTACTATATAGTACAAAACAGCAATAAATGAATCGTTGAGCATAGAAACTACAAACTCATACACATACACATGCATATACATACATACATACATACAAAGTGAGATGAAAGTAAGCAGATTTCTGGCATAGACTTGGCTTAGGCAACGTGTATAGCATTTTTTTCCCGCTGTCGACAACTTGTGCAGAAACTCACCAATACACACACACACACGCCCCTAAAGGAGCACCAACAGCGAGAAGTGCACGTTGCCATTTATAGCCATGTGGTGCCGTTGACGCCGCCAACACCATCGGCGGTTGCCCAAGAGCTGCAACAATTGTTTCACAATTGCAGTTAGTTGCTTCTTCATGCGTAATAGCCGCCACCAGAGTTGCCACCATACCCAGCAATCAGGAAACAGACGTCAGACAACGGCACAGCATCAACAGCCATATTACAACATTAGCTGTCTTTCATTGGCTTAGTTGAGCGCCGCACCGGCAGCCACAAGCGATGATGACGACGAGGACGGTGGCGACGAAGACGCCGCTAACAGCTGTGGTGGCATGATGGTGGAGAGAGATGGTGGAGTCATGTTGTTGTTGTTGTCGCGCTGGTGATTGCAATTGTGTGGCGCGTTTGCGAGGCAATAAACTTTGCAGTCAAACGTTAAAGGCAAAAACAGCAGCAACAACAACAACAACGGCGACATTAAAAGTAACAATTGCAGCTTAATGCCAGCAGCGAGCAAGCTGAAGTTGCATGTGCAGCGCACTACGCCAGTAAAAGTAAATACGCATGGACGCAGGAAAAAGTTGCAATTTTGTTTGTTGCGATGCGTACAACAAACCCACACATACATGCAGACAAGCATTGCAAGTACAAATAGTTGTATGTGTGTATGTATGTAGGTGTGTGTGTTTAAGTGAATGTTGCAACGAAGGAAGTTGCATGCAAAACTTTTCATCTGAAACGTGTCGTAATAAGAAATTCAACTCGTGTCTCGATGCAAAAACAACAGCAACAACAACAATAATAATTACAACAAACATCTGAAATGGCAGAATTGACAACAACAACGTGCCATACAAACAAACATAATAATGATTGCAACAACTACTTTGGCATTGCATAAGCTTTAAGTGTGCAACGTCTGAGAGCCACGGCTGCATACACACCCAGACGAATGGTTTATGCAATGCACCGAAGCAGAAAACCTAAAAGCTGCTAATGCGACATACCCTGGTGAATCGAAAACGCACGCGTGCATACCTACACAAAATACACACACACACACACACAGGTATGTACTTGTGGCATTAGTTGCTCGCAGGAGTTTTGGGAAAAGAGCGAAAGTTCGTCGCATAAAACTGCAGAAGTTGTGAAATTTTCTGGAATTTTTTCACTAAAAACTTTAAAGAAACATTTCTGCACTCGTATTTGTACTTAAGGCTGTTCTGCGAAAGTTGGCAAAGAGCAAAGGTATCTCGCATGGAGATATGTTGAAGCACATACTAACACACATGCAATTTAATCCCAACTAATATATACAGATATTAAGTGTCTATGTGTTATGTGAGCATCAATTGGATATGTGGGGCCTAAAAATACATTTCTTTGATTCAGGAAGTGAACACTGCAGTGCTAATAGGCCGTTAAAAAATATGAAATCTTTGCTTCCTTCTAAAATACGTGGCTCCAGTTTGAAAGAAATAAATAAGTTGAGTTCATATGCATCTGATGATGGTAGGCTTTGGGCTCTAACTGTGAGTTAGTAGTCTAAATTAGGTGTTAAAATTGAATGAGTAAAAATACTCTAAGCGCCTAATTGTATGTAATATTAATCCTTTGTATATCTCAACTGAAACATTGCCTACATTTAGGATGATGTGAATTGTAATTGTAATAATAATTTACGCATTATTTCATAGATCATTTTGAGTATTAGATTTCGATATTATGTTTTTGGCAATTTAAGCCAATTATTTCAGATTTATGAAATTATTCTATGATCGTAAATATTTCAGCTTACCTCGCCCAATTTTATACTACAATTTGACTTCACTTAAGCAAATTTCTAAAGTAATATATCGTAAATATAGTTCTTATAATTGCATCCAAATTCTATATAGTGGCAACAATCACATTTCGAAATGAATATATATGACCTGAAAGGACTTTCTGAGTGCTAAAGTGCTAAATGAATTTGGACAGAGCTTGGCATTTTCATAAATTTAAGAGTAACATTGAAAACGCAGCACGTCTACTTCTCATAGGAGAAAGTTTTGCAGTTCAGTCCATACTTCCATGATTGAATTCAAAGCTATACACATCCCAGTTAAAAAGTGGTTCTCCTAACCAAACCGATAAAAATTGGTTCGCCAAGGGTCCTAGTCTTCAAAACTTTCCTTCAGATATATTTTTTAATTTTTATGATGTATTTTTGTATTTTTATGAAATTTTATGAGTATTTACATTTTTCCACAACTTTGGTCACAATGAGAGTTGGAAATCTTCGGACTATTGGACGAAATAAGTTTTTTTTTGTGCTGAAATTGTAACAACGCATAGAATTTTACTTTCCGAAAACTTAGCTGTACTTTTTATTCTATATTGATAATATTCGAAGCCCTGAGCATTATTTTAGCTCCACCAAAAATTTTCGTTTGCCTACACCACAGAAAGAACAAATAAAGACTTGAAAGATGTGGTCTTTCAAGCAGAGTTTAAAATTATGGGGATGAGAAAGGATGGGGAAAGATATATAAGAGAGCATAAACAGTACTTAGACTTAAACTTGACTCTTTAATAGCATCTTTAGAAAGAATTGCAAGAAAATATCTCGCTTCCAAAATTTAACGCCTTGATATCATCCTTTCCGGAAGTCATTATATTCAAAACTGGTCCGACAGCAATTAATTCATTTAATTTTTATTTCAATGCAAAAAATAAATTCTTATTATACCACCACTCAGCTACATGAAAATCAGACAACACCATCAACATAAATCGCCTGAGGCATTTAACTACGCTCGTAACCACCTCTCAAAACACAGACGCACGTATATAGCTGTCGCTTGTAGGCTTGTTGCAATATGACAGTTGTGACAAGTACATATTATTTGTCATATGTTCTAAATAAATAAGCATACGCTGAAAATTTCCAAGCTTATTTTAGGTACACTGAAGGGATAATAATGTTGGAGTTGTTTCAGGAAAATTAATTGTTAAAATAAATTTAAAAATATTAAAGCTGCATCTAATGAAAAGTACAGTTATTCATGAAGTCATGAATAAAATTTTTATACACATTTCATGAAAACTGGGTGGCAGCGCTCAGCTAAATTTTTTGCAAAATCAACATATTAAAAGTGTGGAAATATAACTTTGCTATTCAACAATATTTGAAAAACATAAAAAAATTTTTATTGAAATGCAAAAAAAAAAAATATTTTCGATTGAAATTTTTTTAAGTGAAATCCGCTCAAGAAATTAAAGAGTTTTCTTTGCTGTTATTTTATAGAATTCCAAACAATCATTTCAGTGCATTGCTGTATAAAGAAATAGAATTTAAATAATTTAAATTTATTTTTGAGAAAAATTTAGCTGATTTTAAATATAGAAAACGATCCTAAGAATCACAATTTTTGAACTTTTTTCAATAAAAGCACAGAGCTTCCGTCAAACTACCTTAAAACTGGGGAACCTTTCAGGATGAATTTTATTGACATTGTTCCTTAAGCGGACCGACACAAGCAACCTATGAAGGTGGTCTAGTTAGAGATTATTAGTATTATTTTCCAAGGTTGTGGTGAAGCTTTCTAGACATAATTTTGCAGAGAGAGTTATATATATACTTTCCTTTCATCAAGATCTCGGTTGCGAAAAAGCTTACACGGTCAAAATATAAAAAAAGAGCAAGAGAACCAACCTTTATATATAAATATACACGCATAGGTCATATACATATATATACATACATGTATGAACACTTTTCAAAACAATACTCACAAATGTCAATGCCAGCAAAGTTATAACTTCTAAGTAAAATACCTGAAGCAATATTTAACGGTATTGTTTAACAAAAGTAAAAAAAAAAAACATTCAACCGCGAATAATAGAAAATGTGAAACTTTTCTGTACGTCGCTAATATGAAAGAATTTATTATGAATACACAGACATGAGCGACATTATGAAGGACTCGGCTAAGGAATCAAATCCGAGAGGTTCTCAAATGGTGGGAGACTACTAAAGTGGTGGCACAAAGAGCACAGAAGGGTGCACTCCATCAAACATGCCGGCTCATTTGTTATGCCTACACGCAAAATAAATATTAATATGTATTAATCTTCTGGCATTCCGGCAGCATGGCAGCGGCGACAGTGGCAACAGTAAGCGAATACCGACATGCGTCACGCAATAACAAACTCGCTTACATGCCTCCCCACTGTATATTCATATAGTATACTTAAGTTGCCGTTCGAAAGGCGTCTGCTCATTTGGCGGCCAGCTGCAATTCGGCAAACAAGTTGGAAAAGAATTAAACCTTGTCATGTTGTTTAGCCAGACGCCAATTAATCCACTTCAGTTTCCCGTTGTTTCTGACTGTGGTACCACCCAAAACCACTATTTTCACTATTGTTCCTATTGAAAGTGTTGTTGCTGCTTCATTTTAGCATTCATTGAACTTTCACTTTCTTTGTTTTAGAAAAGGCAAGTATGACATAATCAATGGCATCGATTCAACCTTGACTTTTGCAGTATAATTCTATTAATTCGAGAAATGAATTTCGGAAATATCATTTCAGCATAGATTTAGAAATTCAGTAAATTTGAATAATGATCTTAATAACTACAAAATAATTGATATTAATTAAAGCGGAATTAAACCGCTTACTCCGAATTCTTTTTTCGCTCGCTGCCCTTAATATTTTTTTTTGCTGCTATTTGAATTACTCATCAGGCCGCTTAAAGAAGAGCACACATGCGCAGTCGATTACTACACGAGGCTTGTATATCAAAAGAAGCAACCTTTGTAAAGCCACTGTAGCATTGTGAGAGTGAGAAAGCACATATAGAAATAGATAATAGATAGATACAGAATTTTCAAAGCATTGAGGGGATCAAATTTCTAGTCGCCGTCAGATAACAGTACTTATCTTATTGTCTCTTATATATTAATTCATCTTCTTAACTCTACAGTTAATTGAGTCCCATAACTCAAAACTACATTTGCATAGCTATAGCATATGGTGCTACCGGAATTGCCTACTCACTTTTACTCATACTAATCCCATAAAAATTTCAATCTAAAAATGGGTGAAAAAAGAGCTAATCGGAAGCGGAAATTTTCATAGATTTTCAACAAAAAAAAAAAAGTGTAAAAGAGAGTACAACGTTTGTGTGCCACTGGAAACTACCGCATACAAGTGATCAGAAGATGTGAGAATATGTATTAACAACAACTGCGCATGCGTACTCTGCTCATGTGGCATATTTTTTAACTTTCGGAAAAGGAAACAAAAATATTAAGAGTGTTGAGAGAAGGAAGAGTTCATGAGTAACGGATATTACACTATCAAAGGGATCTAGTTAAGATATTCTGAATATTGAATCTATTCGATTTAAGTACCACTGCATTGTAAGATATAAGCTGGAAGGAATAAAGCTCCCTACACTGGCATATCGTGATAAATGTGATTGTAAAAATTCTTTTGCATATAATAATCTTCTAAGGAAAGAAGCAATATGGTACTACCTGAAAGTAGTAAGAAATTTAATAATAAATTAAATACTAACTTTCTAAATACTTTAATTATAAATGAAATGAATCCCGACCTGTTTGTAAAAGAGAGAGATTAAAAGAGGCTATATAAATTGTTTGAGTTCATAGAACAGTTACAGTTGCTCACTCTTTCCTAACATTAGTTACAGCCACTCAGTTTTATATCAAGTTTTTCATCTACTCTGCTGAGAGAAGTTATTTCCCAAAATTCCCAAATATTTACTGGAAACGAGTAGAGTATGTAATAAGCGGAAATATAGGAACATAAGACTGAGAGTAGGGACGGAGTATACAGTTGTAGTGTCACTGTATTTTATGTCGTAGATTCCGGTTATCAATCAGGCAGTCGCCGGTGATGGTGAAAAAGAGCGGTTTTGATTTTATAAGTGCTAAGTTTTCATTGTGAAAAGTGAAAAATGTTTTTAGAAAATTAGAAATAGTCGGAAGCTAGAAACATAATATTTGCAACAGCTTGAGAGTATATAAAATTGTAAAAGAAAAATTGAATTATTAATATAATAAATAAATAAATTTAACTACCACACTGCATACCATGTAGGTTTGTAGTTTTGTCGTTAGAAGAGGAGATATATTGTTACATTTTCAAAGGCATTGAGTTATATGTACAAATCACACAAGAGTTATTTGTTGTCTCACATGAGTACTTTTCTCAAAAGGAGCTATATTAAAAATTTTGGATGAGAAAAAATTTAGAGAGTTGAGTGAAAAAGTGTTCACGGGAAGCAAAAGAAATTTGAAAAATCAATCATATGATTAGAGTGAGTAAAATATGTTTGACAGTTTTAGGAGAGTATGTTCGCTCATCTTAGAGTACTTTCTATTTTTACTTTTCTTATTTTAAAAATATTGACTGGAATAAAAACTTACTTTAGTATATGTAGAGAGTAGAGTAGTAAAGCTGTTTAAGTGACACAGGAAACTGAGAAAGATTAAGTGTTGGTACTTCAATTTTAATTTCTTCTTATGCTCATTTCAGCCTTCTAATGCAACCTTTTTAAATATACCACTTGAGATCTTCGTTTCCATAGTTTTCGGTGGCACATAAACAGCATTGTCTCTTTTACCCAATCAGCTGATTTGCGGGAAAGCCTTAGGTTTATTTCCGCTTCCCATAAGCTCTCTCAGATTTTTTCTTCTTTTAAGAAGCCACTCAGCGCAAACCTTAAGAGCATATATATAACATATATTTCACTGCCTGCGTTTTCAATCGAGTATACAATCGGAATAGTACTAAGCCAAAATTAAGTTATTTAGAACTACTTAAAATACACTTCGATTAACTGCAGGATATTGTCAGTATGTTTGTGCACCACACTCGTGAATAACTGTCTCCCTACCCACGTGTTGTATATACAATAATTATATGTACATACGTCTGCGCATGATATGTCAGTGTGTACCAATAGCAGACTAATGACAGTTGGCAACAACTTGCCAGCACACGTTCAATGTTTTCACTGACAGCGAATGGATTTAATTGATCAGGTAGTATTACAAGTATCGATAAATAAAAGAACAAGCAAATAAACAAGAACAACAAGCACACGCTTATCGTCGGTGAAATAAGTCGAATGAATTACTAAACACTTTCTGGCAGCAATGGCAATTTGAGTAGACAACTGATGTGATATCGCATTCATCTACACACACACATACACACACACACACACACACCCACCACCGATATAACGAGTAGCTGTTTGAATGAGACCAATCACTAATGAAGTTGACAGGTTTAATTATTTGGTAACAATTGCATTGGGAAACTTTCATCCACTGTATAAATTAGTGTTCCAACTTGTGCAGTTTAGCATTTGATTGTTTATCAATACACATCATTAAATATGAATTTAAGCATATGTTCGTTTTCATACTTAAGCACGTATGCCTTTACGCTACATATGTCTGTATGTATGTATTCATATATATTCACATGTAAGTTGGAATTTTCGTAATTCTTACAGAATTTAAAATAAAAACTTGCGGTAAATGCGCATAAATGGCGAAAAGAATTTTGAAATTTATTTTCAATTTTTAAAGTGAGATATGACACCATGCGAAGTAATAATTTTTGAACCCACATCGAAAATTTAGTCAGTCTTGTAGTGAGTACTTGTGGGATGTTGCATAAAGTTAAAATAATCGAGAAGTATAGATAAAAATATAAATGTAGCAGGTGGCAGAAAAGTTCATACCATTTCATACAAGAGAAACAAATGTTTAAAAGTCGATTTTATTATAAATTTAGTAGCTTTCGTGAGCCATATCTCGCTTATAGCTATCTTTCAACTTTTGGCTACCATTTTTGTAGTACCTTTGGTCACTTTCTTCAAAAAATATATTTTGTTCTAACGAATTTTTTTCTATCTTGAGGCCTGATAGCAGCAAAAAGTTGCTGGGGTTCGGGTTCATTTGTTGTCTTTAGGGTGTCAGCTATCTTGATCAACTTCATTAAAAGACATCCAGTTCACCTAAAACCATAATGCTCAATACTACTTGAAATGGGATAGCTCTTTTGAAAATTAATTCAGAAACCGGATTATGATTATTAAATTATCTTAGATTTACAAACGATTAAAATCAATTGTTTTAATATGGCCATGGCATCATACATGGCACCCCTTTGTATGTGATGTTGAAATTTTCCTAAAAAAGTTCACTGATTCGAAATGAATTTTTCAATTTTTGAAAACATTTATTAGAATTTTAAAATAGGCAAAATCGGGGCAGAACCACGCCTACTTCCCAAAAACCGATATTTCGAATCCCATCAGCTATTTGACTTTACAACACAAAACCAAGCTCTAATAAATACATATGTTAAATATAATAGGGGGAAATTTTATAGGAGTTTTGAATAATTTCCCATAGCGGTATCCCGATCTAAATAGAAAAATCAATTAAACATAAATATTTACGAGTTTAAACGAGTTGACTATATATGAGGTTTTGTTTACTTCAGAATCACACGATCACATTGGTTAGAACTTCTCTGAATTCGGCAGGGAATATAAATATCCCAGCTAATGACGTAATCAATTCGATTCCCCTATAATTTTTCAAAATATTTCCATACCTGCAAAGTAATATTGAAGAAGATACTCCAAACCAAGTAGTTGAAGCTCTGATATCATTAAAAAATATTTCTTTCTGAAACTATAGAACATAGCTTTACGGCTTACCAATTAAGCTAATCATCTCACCGGACTTAGCATACCGAAAATAACTCCTGAGAACACATTTAAATTATTTAACCCGTTTAGCTCTTCTAAAATCGGAAGACAGTACTTGCTTGCACACTTATGTATATATATTCATGTTCGGATTTTATAATCATACATGCTTCTAAGTGCGTCACTTAGTATATATATACAATATATACGCCTGACTCTGGATTAAATCCCAAAATATCAACAATTTTACGCACACAAGCTTAGCTAGTCTCCATCAGTTCATCAACAGGGATGATTGTTCGATGGCACCCTTGCTAAAGTGTGTCATCATACACACACATACTCAGCTATGCTAGTCTATAAATATACCGATATACATATTTACATACATATATTTCAAGTGTTTTCTTGTTATTCTGCAATGAGGAAAATCTTGGAAAACAACAAATTTATTGTTGCCACTGCAACAAATAGCTAGATATCTAACTGACTTCTATTACCATTACGAAAACAACAACAACAACAACAACAACAGTAATACCAAACCATTGCATAGTATCCTTGCAATGGACGAACAATCTCATTCGGCGAAATGTGCGTAAAACTCATTTTCTCAGGCTCCCACACAAGCACACACCCACACATCCACACGCATTTCGGGTAGCACGCATTTCCATATATGAATATGTTTGTTGTTATGTATTTGCATTTGGCCAATCTTGCGCACAATACTTACAAACATAATCCCTATCGCATTACAGCGTTTTATTTACGAGCGCCAAGGGGCGACTGCAGGCAAAGGATGATCCAAAAACTGACTTCTATTTGAAATACATGGATATATATACATTTCTAGTATTCAGTATTAAATTTTTCTTCAAGCAAAAATTTATATGCTTAAGCGATAGAAGGTGTTCAAAACACTCTTTGAAGCTGACACTTAGATCGGCAGTCAAGCTAAGTTTTTAAACCGTTTTCTAGATTTAAAATTTTGATATACTATATGTTTATAAGTATCTAATTCTTAAAAACATTGTTGTTAAAACTTTCCATTTTACATTATCCTTTTCCATCTCATCAAAATATATCCCTTCTTTGCCGAAAGGCATCAGTTTTGCTCCACCCATTACATGAAATGCTCAAGTATATACTTATATATGTTAAACAATAAAGACGTTAAATGAAAATTACTTCAGAAATGTTCTGCATATGGATAATTAGAGTGTTTTCGCAAATACGAGTTGATTGCGACAAAGAATCTCTCCTCCAAATTAAGGTCAGTGTGTTAAATATATGCGAACAAATTATTAAAAGAAAAATTAGGGAACTCAAAAACTCATTATGACTACCAAAGTTAGCTGCAAGTGACATTAGAAACCCTTCATCTCAGCACATCAGAGCTCCAAACCATATTCCAAATTAATAGAAATATTTGAGTGGCCAGAGCTGCTAATAAAGGTTTTAGACAAGCAGATAAAAATATGTATTAATGATTGAAAGATCAGGAAACACTACACTTTCCATGCTTTTGATAATTTTCCATAGGACTGTCTCCACTTTGATTAAGATATTCTTCAAATCAAACCTTCTTTATACACGCTCTGATCGGTCTAAAAAAATCTGTGGGTGACAAAGTCGGATTTGAAGGAATAGAAAATATTAGTCTTCTGCCACTAGTTTTCAAAATACTTCTTTCAAACACATGCTGATACATATAACAGTAGTGAATTTTATTCCGAAAAACATGTGAACAATTACTTTTCACGCAGACAGCGTTTCTTGTGATTTATCGAGTCTAATTTCATTTTCAAAATAGAATCGCTTGGTTTTTGGCTTCGGGTTCTTATGTATAAATCGTTGATTAATACTGGTTATGATGTCAAATATTCTGATACTTTAACATTCACGGAATATCTCCAAGACATTATCAACTCGGGTCAAAAATATGTTTGAGAGTTATTTGTCATCTGAGACAGAAGTTGCAATAAGTAAAACCGCTATTTTTCAATGAAACTTCATAAAAAGGCTAAATGTGCACCATATCGCCACCATAAGTACTAGTTTAAGGTCAAAACACAGACTAAAAATGTATGCCTCGATCGAAAAAACAGTAAGATATTATAAATTCCACAATTTTTCCATTAGTTGGTCGGAGTTAACTCAATATTTTCGGTAAACACGTATTAAATTGTATTGAAATACCTTAAAAAATTTATAATATGGGTAGCTGAAAATCCTTGAGAGATATTATTAGGAGCGATACAAGCTATGACTCTTTTTTGATTTTATCAAATATCAAAACATTAGCTTCAACAGTGTAATTTAAACGAGAATTTCGAAAAAGTTAATTTTCTATTAATATATAAAGTTTGTCGAAAGCCCATGCGTCACGAAAAATGAAATGCGTATTTTATCGGAATTTTCTAAAAGAACCCTGACAAGCAAACCATGTAAGTATGAGCCATCGATATTAATTTGTAACATGTATCTTAAAACATTGAATTTGCATTTGATATTCCTTAGTAAGCGTTTGCCCTTGTAGGCTTCCAACGCTAGATGGCGCTGGTGTTGGAATGTTTACAGATCCAATCAAATTCATTACTTGTTTTAAATATCTAAAAATCCACAAATCCATAGGTCCAAATAATTCAAAGACAAAACGATTAAGAATTTGAACATCCCTCTAGCCTGGACAGAATTTATTCATCATAAGACCAAATGTAAGACAACAAAAGCTAACGTTAGCTAAGCGAGCGAGCTTAGCCAAAATCATTAATAGAAAGTCGGAATTTCTTGTTAAATTTTTTAAGCTTCCATTTAACTTTATTAGCTTATGATAGCTTAGAGCGCGCACAGCTAAAGTACCTTCCACTTAATTTAAGCAATAATTGTTTAAGTCAATATTTATAACCACGTTGATTATCTATTAGCTTTTTTCCTTCACACCTGCTGCAAGGCGCCCGCTTGACTTTCCAACATTTCTAGCATTTCCAGCTATACCGTTGGGTATATTTATAGATCTGCAATAATTGTACAAACACACAATACACATACAAACATGTGTATATAAATATTTATTTGCACAATTACTACATGTTGCACAATAAGTATGTATGTACATATATATTATATAAACTCATTTATATCCACATAGTTATGTCAGCTTATGGCTGACCTTTCGTGTACTCGCTTGTCATTTCAATTTTTATTAGTTTTATGGCTTTTTTTTTTAGAAATAAATGTAATTGGATTTCGCTGATGGCATTCAATAAATAAAAGTTCATTATTTTCAAATTGCGTTTTGTGTGGAAAATAAATACACGCGACCCTTAAAGCTGCCTAAACATGAGCTTTGGCATTTCATGACGCTTCTAGAAATAGTTACTTTAGTTTTTATTGAAGTTAATAATTTTGCTATATTTTGTATCATTGAGGTTATGTAACATTTTTCCGCAAAACAGTACAGTTTTACCAATTCCCGATAACTGGTTAGTACCGATTTCGGGAGATTCTCTTAGATATTTATGTTGGCGAAAGGAAAATCTGTTCATGGAATTGAACAAACAAAATGATCTAAAATTTTTAAGACAATTTTTTCAGAAATCCCAACCAATTCATGATTAATATCTTGTATGAAACGTCTTTGTGAAGCGAAATTCGGTAGATATGAAGCTTTCCACCATGTCGGATTCCAAAACATTTAGACTTTTAGGAATCAAGCCGCTTTGGTATGGTTTCTGCTTCATCCTTAGTATTCAATATCGAATATGAGGACCTCAGTGTGTATAGCTGACTTTATACCGAAAATATCGGTCAATCGGAGGTAAGTTCAGATGAAATTCAGACGACGCATTTTCCTGATAATAATGTGTCCTGGAGCCAAAAATGGTCCCCTAGACCCACGTATCTAATATAAGGATTTTCAACCTTCCGGTCCATGTATATCGGTCCATATGTAAGATATTTTGACCAAATGAAGTGGCATATTAACTTGAATATATTTTAGTTTGTTGCTAAGAATGGGTGAATTTGGTCCTTCCCTTACTTGTTTAATTAGTAAATAGGTGGCAACATCGTGAATAGAAAATTTTATTCGTTATTATATTCAAATATCGTTAATCACACTGATAAAATTAATATATTAATATTATATGTGGATTTAATAAGTTTAGAAAATGTAAATGCAAAAGGGTGGCAACTTTGGGGAAAAAATTTCACGGTCAATGTTCCATTACCATAGTAATTTTGAGAAACTCTACTCATATTAATTTATTAATAATTAATAAAAGAGAAAAAAGTCAGCTCATAAATAGGTGGCATTCCTAATAATAAATCTACTTTGATATTCTTTTGCTCAAAACTAATTTTGCTGTATATAATTTAATTAAAATATATATTATAAAATTAATAAATGTAAACTATTTGAATAGGTGGCAACTTCTTTTAAAAATATTTGCAATAATATCAAAAGTTCACACTATTCACCATAACCTATAATCAACGGAAAATTTTTCAAAAATCATTTCACATATTATTAAAGCGCTTACCCACTTCTAATGAATTTTTGTAAATTTAATCGCTTCACTAAGTTCTACTAAAGTGATTACATAGAACTTAGAAGAGCAAAGGTCCGTCGCCGAGATGATAATTGTGATAGACCGCACTTAAAAACATATTAAACCACAAAAAACCGCAATTTACTCTATGTACAAATATAAGTATATATGTACATATGTGAACAGTGAATTATATATATATATATATATAATATATATAAATGCAGGAGTGTGAGCTTTCGCTTTTAAACTCTAATTTTAATTTTAATTGCGTTTAATCAAGCTTGTCAATTGGAAGTTTTTAATTATTTAAAGTCAATTGTTTTCATTATGCGCAAATTTGGCAATATCGAAGAGAGAGACAGAAAGAGAGAGAGAAGAAGAGAAAGCAGACATGCATGCCACCTGCACACATATGGGCGTTCCTATGTGTGTGTGTGTGTGATGTACACAATTTTATTTGCGGCTATTAATAACAAACGTCATTGCAGCAGTATTAAAACAACAGTAATGATGAAGACAACAACAACAACAACAACAACCACATTGGATACTTACAATTGGCGACATGAATGGCTCGCAAAATGCGAAAATCGATGTTAATGAAAAAGCAAACAACAAAAAAGCCATGTTGCAGCCACCAACAATGAAAGTAATACGGTTATTATGTGTATGTATGTTTGCATCTGAAACAATACCATTGAAGTGGGATGAATGCATGCGTACGCAGTTGTGCAAACAAAAGTATATGCGTGCAACAATGATTTGTAAATGGCTGCAGAGAAAGAAAGGGCGGTTGCATCAAATGCAATTAATTAGTATAATGTTTTTAATGTATTGAAATACTACTAAAAAATTTAAATCGAAATACTACTAAAAAAGGTTGTCACTTTATAAAAAAAATTGCATCTTACTTTAAAGGTCCTTAAGCGGCTTTTAACGGACATTTTTTTTTTTCTTTTTGAAATTCTACAGTGGTTTGACCCAACAAATTCACTAAAAATAAAACATACGAAGAAGAACAGATTTCTTATATTCTAGAAATAACCCATAGTCCAAATAATTTAATTTGGATGTTAGCATATATCGCATAATAATGACAAAAACAGTCTCTTAAAAATGTTAATAAATTCTCGTTTTGCCTCAAATAGATACATGTGTGTATTCCGTACAATATTTCAATATTTTTATCAGCATTGCATTATTTGTGGAAAATTATTAACTACGTGGTGTGTTCGAAAAATAACAGGAATTTTCGTTCTTTGAGAAAAATCTTTATTCATTCATCTACATTAATGTTGTCGCCTTCAAAATAGTCTCCAATCGATGTCATGCACTTACGCCAGCACTTCTTCCAATCGTCGAAACACTTCTCAAACTCGGTTTTTGGTACTCGGATAGCCTCTAGCTCTTTCAGCGATGCGCTTTTAATGTCATCTACTCGTATACTTGTGAAACGACGACCTTTTAAGGTTCTCTTTATTTTTGGAAATGGGAAAAAGTCACAAGGAGCCATAAATGGAGCCAATATGGAGGCTGGTGCATAAATTTATGTTTTATTAAAAATATTTTTTTTTAAATTTTTTAAGACAGACTTTGTTTTTAAAAGTTTTAAATACTTTTATTGCATTTTACTATATTAATATAAAAATTCAAAAAATTCTTGAAAACTAAGTACAACCCTAATACTCAATTAAGATTCATATACTCACATTTTTATCTCTACTTGCCTACATACATATACGTCTACATACACATATGCTTGCTTGTATGCATTTCATACGCATAAAATTCATATAGATCAACACGTCACATGTCCACACAATCCGAATGAGCATTTTTATGGCGCGCGTTGCGTGCTTTTGGTTTTTGCATAAAAGTTTACACGTTTTTGTCATTCAAGTTCATTGTGCTCATGCCCCATTGTTCGTATGTTCGTATACACACACAGTGGCGTAAGTATATGCATGTATTGACAATAAATTATTGTTTTGAAAAATGCAATTGAATTATTTGCGATAAATTAATTTCCGGCACAAATGAGTACGCTAGTAATAATAATAAAATACATACATTTAACGGTTGCTGCAGTGAACAGCAAACAAAAAATCGCAAACAACAAACGACAAACGACACGCAACAACAACAACAACCGATTGCCAACATTTTGTTTTGTCCGCCAACAACATCCGGCCGCCACATGCTGTTCGACAGGTGCGCCACGCCAATGGTTCAGATTCAATGCAACTGTGCCGCTTGTACTTGCCGCATATGTTTTGTTTGTTGTTGTTGTTATCTAGTAACGATTTTATATAGTGCTTTATGTGTGTTTTAATTGAAATGTATAAAACCTCAAGGGTATGATTGCCTGGCATGTTTGCCAGCACTTTTACAGTTCATTCAAGGTTGCTGGTGGCAAGTAAATACATAGGCTCCTTGTATGTATGTGTGTATGCATATATGTGTAAAGGCAAGTAAGTATTTTATATTGGCATGACTAGGCTTTTTACATAACGAAATTCTATTAGAAACTCCTCTGAATAGCGACCAATAGTATTTATTTTGTTGTATCCTTATTTATCGCTTCAATTGTATGCCATTGCGTATGAGTTACCTTTGAAAATTTCGTATGGAATGAAAAGAGTTACAACTAACACTTGTCTCGATTTGCTTTAATACTTAGGAAATTAATACAAAGAGCAATTGTGATCATCAATTAAGCTATTAGCCTCCCTATAAATTCTTATAAATTATAAATTATAAATTAATTTGTATAAAATGCTGCAAATAAGTTTATTAAAGTATATGATAAATTTATAAACATTAATAAACCAAATTCTTCATTTGCCATTTTTTTTAATTCTTCGAAATGAAGAGGAATCACAGATATTGCTTCTGTAACTTTAAAATTCACCCAGTATTATTAACGAATTTTTGCTTCCCCACGTCAATATCAATCGTCTAAGTGCTAATTGGTGCCAGGACGTTGTAATTTAGTACCAGCACCTTATTTAGGTGAATTAGGAGGTGCTTTTTGCAACCGATTCATAACAAGAAATTGGCCGAATTCTCTCTTCAAATACTAAATACAATGAAAGTAAAAATTTTATTCATCGTTTCTAAAAAAACACCCTATACCATAACATTAATTTATTTGCGTACGTCCTCTTCGCAAATGCGAATTGCAAAATTAATCAAATAATATTTCATTGCGGGTATTACATTAAATTGGAAATATGCTTAGCTTAATGCACAAACAGGTATTTTTCATACAAACTGACAATTAGCCATATTTTGGTAGTTATTTTCTAGCAAAATGTAGATATACAAATTTAACCTCAAAGAGCAACCATTAAGAGTGTTTTAGATTTTAACTCCGTACAGTTAGAAGCCTCCTTCTGAAGCATGCTTTAACGCAAATTGTAACAGATTGGTTCCAACTTATCAGTTCACTCCAGCTAGAAGTTGTTTAATAGACTAATTCCATAAATCAGCTCTATTTAGAGTCAAGTTCTTCAACAACAAAAAGTCCGAAACAAAAAAACACCATATCTTGATGAAATTAGTGGCAAATTATAGGAACATCGAAATAAGATTAGAAAGTTCCACCAAACAAGAGATGCTAAATTAAAATATGATTAATATTCACAATAAAGAGTTAAACTTTTTCTTTTTTTGAAGTCGAGGAATCACTATAGTAATTACAGTGAGGTATCATTAAAAATTGTAATGATTATATAGTACTAATGAAAATAATCAAATATAATTATAATTAATTCTCAATTACTATTCATTACATACTTTTTGGCTGGGCTTTATGTACAATTATCGCACTAAAGCATATTAATTTAAGCTCAAAATTTATAAGATGTAATTCAAAGTAATCAAAAAATTTATAATAAGAATTATTAGTTCTTCCATTATTTAATAAATGACTTTCTTTGTTAACAATCAATTTAATTAACATAAAAAGAAAAAGTGTGTTAAATAATCAATAAAGTATTTATTAAAAAAAGTAATATAATAGGTAGTCATTACATATAGTAATGATTACTCAAATCTTTTGAAGTTTACCGTTCTCGACTCATTTACACCATATATAAATTTTTTGTATCAATGTCAATATATTACATTACATTTATCAGTATTTGCAGTACATTTTCCTGAAAATTCATTCCTCGCATAATCTAACGTAGCTTACCCCAATGCATCACCGACAGGTTAATAATCAACATCAACTGATTGGGTGTGGTAAAAGTTTTGTGGATTTTGTGGAAATTAATGCAACTGTAAATATAAACAAAAATTTAGCGAACGCCAATTTCTAGCTCGACGCTTTCGGCATTGCAATTATGTAATGTATATTTGACGAAAATTACAAAGCACGAATAATGTTTTATTGCCAAACAAATTTCGACTGAACGCGCAACATAATGAATGCAACATACGCATACGCATACACATACTAACACGTATGCAAACATATGTCCTTATGTACATAAGTGTGTGCCACAATTACGCAAGCCGCAGCAGTTTCCTCCGTCGTTGCAGCAAATTGGCAAACGCACTAATTGCGTAATTCGATATAAAATAAGCGAAATCAATAAAATGAGAGAGCGCAGGATTTAGTGTGAATTATGTGCTAGAAACTATAATTTCATGTGGCATATGGAACCGCCGTCGCCAAACTCTCGCAATCAACCAATTTGGTCTCAAAGCCTAAAGTTCCAACACGGTAATTTTGTTTTTGTTTTTTCTTTTCCTTTTTTATTAAAAATTGTCAAATCATCAAAGATCGAACTGTTATTTCATGGTAATAAATCTAAAATGGCAAATAAGTGGCATTGACATTTCCATGTATCCAACGTTGGAGCGTGCACAAAATGTGTATTTTTATTACACAGCGCCTAGGCTTGCCACTATGGAGTTGCCCATTTTTATTGCCTATTTTTTATTTGCACTTCCGCTTGGCGTTGTCAATAAATAAAAAGTCACAAAAATATGTTGTGCACGACATTTCTAAATAAAAGTAATTTAGAATGCGCACTGTTGCATCTGGGGCACCAGTTGCGCAACCGAGCGCGAATAACTTTTCATACTTGTCCGGGTTTCTTTTGAAGCAACAACATAAATTAAAACAACAAAACGAACAAGCATAAATTTATATAGAGCAAGTAATAAAAATAAATTCTTATGTGTGCTATTGAACAGTTTGGTAGCCATCTTTTAGTTTCATAAATTAGGCAATAACAAGTCGTTAGGGGACGAAAGTTTACGATTCATATGAAATGGAATGACATATAAAAAATCATTCGCAAATTAAATTTATTTGAGTTTTGTTGACGAATGAGAATTTATAATGTGTTCTATATAAAGTTCTTGTAATTTATCATCATCCCGCTTCACTTCTTTTCTGCTAATGGTTAGGTAATGATTACTTTGAATTGCTTTCAACTGTAAATAAATATGGTGAATATGAATCGCAATAATTAATCCTTAAGGTAATCATTAAAAAATTTTGTTTTAATAAGTAATCATTACACATAGTAATGATTCCTTCCGAACTAATTACTTTACATTACTTTCAATTGCAAATAAATTCAGAAAATATAAATTGCAATTACTAGTCACTAAGACAATTATTGAAGAACAAGTTTTAACTCAACTAAATTATTTGACTCTGGCTTCATCTGTCGGAATTTTTATTTACATTTCGAATATGCTCTAAATCGGACCATAAATTCACCTTTTTCTTTTGAAAAAGCAGTTTCTTGAACTTCGAAAATTTATATATATTTTAATTTTATATTTGATTTTTAAACTATCTAGGAGTACTCTTACTCTTCATTAATATTTGAAATACTAAATATTAGTGTCAGACAGAAATAGAAAGAGAAATAAAGACAGACAGACAGATAACAATAGAGATTCGGAAATGGATAGAAATATAGCGAGTTTGAGATAGAAATGGACAGATAAACAGAGAGAGGGGAGAGATAGAGTTTGAAATTGAGATTGAGATTCAGAGAAAAACGGAAATAGTGCTAGAGACAGAGACAGAGACAGAGACGCAAAACAAGAAACCGCGATAAAAGCGACTGAGATTCGGTTTGAAATTAGTTTAAGATACTGTTACAAATGGAACTTGGACCTTTTCGCAACTACAAGGTTCCACAGATAAGGCCCATTTTTTTGCATTTTGTAATGCTATTTTTTCGCATTTTTATTATTTTATATCGATGCAGATGCCACAATGGTATAAATATTCGACTATATTTTAAGAAAAAGCATAAAATATTTTTAGAGTTAGTCTTTTTAAAATTACATTACACTTTAAATATATAGATATTAATGAATATGAGAGATATAAATGACTTGCCAAAGACCCTTTTAAGTAAAGTTAGGGATTAAATTTAAAAAATGGAAGGACACACATAAGCGATAATATAAAGATGAACTCTTAAGGGTTGCCATATTTGAATGATGCATAGTAAATCGAATGGAAAAGAAAATATGGAAGAATATATATCATACCGATACTTACCCATACAAGCCACTCAACTCTTGTGTACTGTGCAATATAACAAATTTCTAGAAGTGCAAATATTTGCAATAACTTGAATATTCATAATGGCGCAAATGCCATCCCTTTGTCATTATAATACAAACATAAAAAGTAAATTGAAGATAAGTGTGTAATAAATACAGAAATTAAGCGTCAGAGATCACCAATTTACAGACCAATAAACCATGCCCATAATAGTATTTATATACATATCTATTTATGCAAATAGTAAATGTATATGTGTATGTGTATGTGTGTATGTATGTATGTATTTGCTGTCAAAATTGAAATGAAATAAAACACCAGAAATGGCGTGTAAACAGTTTATAGTCTTCTGTCGGCTACCAAAAATTTCTCCCAGGCAATTGGCCACCCTTAACGGCTGTCGAATAAATGCTAAGTTGATTGATTTGAGTCCGAAATAATTGTAGCTGGTTTTATTGAAATGCGAATGCTCGATTTTTAACGGCAATTCCATAAAAAAAAAACAAAAATTAAGTGCTTGTGTTAACGCCAATCAACTGGGCAACAAACCACCAAGCAAGTAACCAATATGGCCGGCAATCAAGTAAGCAAATTGAAAAAATGTGGTCATTTAAATGCGCTCGCTTTATTTATATTATATATGTGCGTGTGTGTATGTGTATGCCATGTATGAGTGTTGTTAATTTTTATCTTCTGGCTACAGTCGAGAATTTATTGGTTTTATTTTAGGGGCTTGGAAGACACTTTAGGCGTTTGGAAGACACTTGAATGTACATTTATATTTGTTTGTAAGTATGTTTAATAGATTTATGTATGTGTATATATTTATATCAATTATATGGGTTTAATGCTGTTATTTCGGCTTTATTCATTTTTTCTTTTGCATCTGTGGCATATTTATGAGCGAACAATAATTACAAGGAATACTAAAAATTATGGAAAATACTTAAAAGACCTTTAAAAACATGAATAGATTTCCAAAGCAGTGGGGATATAATACTAGATATGGAATGAATATGTTTTAATCTCAAGTAATATGTAAAACCTGCAGGGTATTTTTTTTGGAGAGATAGAAATTTTATTCAAAATAAAACACAGAAAATCAATAAAATTATCATATCCTGGACTTATTCTAAATCCTACCAGCCAAATTTTGAGCAATTTCTTTCCAGCTTAGCGAGCCTTGCCTATACGATAACTATCCGAATGTGGGTTTCTCACTAATCGGTTGTAACGAGTTTATAAATATATAGATAGATAGATCTTTGATTTGACGTACACGCTCCCCATTTCTTAAAATGATTCGGTCAAAAATAAGTACATCAGAATTAAGTGATGATTTCCGAGGAGCATACGTGTACAAATATTTATGGAGTCCACGAGCTTCTAAGTAGACTAGAAAGTGTTTTACAGTGGAAATATTGGTGTGAAAATTTTAAAGGTGACTTGGTGTACATTGTGTTCAGTCAGTCAGTATTTAAATGTTCATGCTTCCGATATCGGGTCGGTTTCTAACAATGTCTAGAAACTGGCAATCTACAAAAATCTCTTTTGTTTGAGTCCTCAACTGTGAAATTAGCCCATTATCGAGATGATGTGTCATATACAAATGTACTTATATCCAAAGGCACCCTAATTCCGTCCGTAATACCTAATTTCCCTACCCTACCTAATTATATAGGGTATATATATGGGTGATTATAAAGGGTATATTAATACCCTAATTTTAAAATTTACTACGAAGAAAAGTCAGAAGACGGTTCTCATGTCAGTTGGATTTACGTAACCCGCACTGATCCGGATTCCTTTCCGGTCATGGACTATCATCACTTCCAAAAATATTTTGGAGAATATTTTAAGTGGCTTCAACGATAACAACAATGACTGCAAAGAAAAGAACATTTGGTTATTATAAGGTTAAGTTTTGTTCTTACCTCTTGAAGAAAGGCGCTTCCGAAAAGTGAGACTCAATATGGAGACAAATTTTTCATATACTCAAATACATATTTAATAAGTCTGAAAGAGAGAAATCCGATTCATTTTTCTTTACTCTGAGTTTAAAATGTTAAAGTTGGCAATTCTTTTGATGGTTCCAAACTGGCCTAACCTCTTAAGGAAACCATTCCGAATACAACAACAAATTCTTGCTTAATTTTGAACAATCATATTTCAGTTCCATCCAGATTACTTAACTCCTCCTACTAAATTTTGCGAAGAACAGGCCCGCTCAATTAAAGCTTGTAATGAAGATGTATCTTTACTTACAAATATCCAATGTACACACACTCATACACATAGACATACTTAGATAAATATGTAAGCTGCGGGTAGCCGCTATTAAATCTTCAAATAAATTAGGCATTGCATTACATTTTTATAGCAGCAACGGCTTATGACAGCCAACAGACAATCTCTCGTATATATACAGCATGTAGATACATACATACATACATATATTTACTTAAACAAATACACACACAAATGCAAATGTAAATGTATGTGTAAGTTAAGGATTATCTCTTGATCAAACATCTTCAAAAAATGTTGCATTTGTAGCTGTTGGCATTAATGTTATTGCTTTATGCTATTGTTGTTGTTGTTGCTGTTGTTCGCCTAATTAATTGTTCTGCTAAAAGCAGTGTGTAATATTTCATGGCAGTTCACAAACGACAGGCGAGCGCTGGATACTCCTAGCAATATTCTGTTGCAACCAACACAAAGTAAGAGCGTAGAGCAGAAATGAAGCTACACACACACACATACACACACACACACACACATGTGTGTATCTGTATATGTATGCATGTGTGTGCGGCCATGATAACCAGAGTCCTCTCAGTTCAGCAACAGTTTTTAAGATATAGTAATAAACAACAATACCGTTAAGTCCATCCCTTTTTTGTGGCAACAATGAAGTTGATTGCCGAACGATGAGACGGATGAACTGCCAAAGTAGGGGAATTGCGGAAAACGAAATTAAAAGGAATACGCTCACTCGGTTTAATTTAACTACAGTGTTGCCAAATTCGATGAAAATTAAATTCTGAAATATTAATGTATTTTCGGGAGCTTCCAAAAGCTCTTGGACATTGATATTTTGCGAACTATAGCACATTATAGAATGTATTGGGGTTTTAGTCTTGTCTGCCAGTTCTTTATATGGCTACTTTCTCGTCTATCCGATAGCATTTACTCGCACATATTTTGGTTAAAGTTCAAAATGTAATGACCTTGGTTCTTAGTTGTTCTTATAGTTATTTACCGGCTGAGAGCTTTCCGACATCCTCCAATTTCAACTTTGTCCCACAATCTTGTATGGCCCTTTTGTAAAGTTAAGTTCTCCGGCACCTTTGAATATATAGAAACTTCGAAAAACCCAACCTTACGAATGCCTGTAAACTATATACATATATGGACCGACCTTAGTTCTAACTTTCAACAAATGAATATATTAAGTTCACCTTAAGGACCTTGTCGAATGATTCTTCTTAAGACTTAAGAAGTCATTCTGTGGTTACAACAGTCCAACTTGATATTTTTTACCAAACATACCGGAATCAGAGAAGTGGTATCACCAAAAGTGTTTTTAATTATATTGATAGTCCTACATCCACAGTTGCCCACATTAGTTCCGAAACGTGGTGATTAATTCCAAAAATAGATCACCCACTTTTCGACAACCGAAAAGCAGGACTTGGTCCAATGACTTCGAGCTCAAAGCAGATCTCGACTTCAAGTTATTTCTAACGGTAGTAAGATATCCGAAAAGTTCCGCTCAGTTATAAACGAGCTAATGAATGAATGAATGGTATACTTCACTTTTCTGAAACTCCATACCGTTAAAAGCACTTGCATGAAGTGTAGTAGTTAAAGGGGTCGCACTACCATTTTGCAGTACCAGTACCAGACTACTACTATTTCCTATGACCAACATCGGGCCGGACATCACAACATTTGGGGACTGCTTAAAATATTTCGATATGTAAACTAACATCAAGGCGCTCATCACAAATATTCTTTGTTCTGCTCTCATTTGCTGATTTGTACAAAAAACAAATGTAATATGGCAACCCTGTTACCTAAGTGCCAATATACACAGCCATTAAATTCGTTGCAACAACGATGCACTTCGACAAATACGTTTCTGTCCTACTTGCAAACCATATCTATCCACTACCTATAAACCAACACACACATACACACACACATGTGCTTACACACTTACACACACAGCGACATACACATACATATATATGCCTCCATTTTACACACCCATCGCACCCGTCGCTGCTGGGCGCTACTTTGAAGGTTGACTGTTTGTCTATCTGTCAGTTGTTGGCACCAGTGGCACATCAGCTTAATCCTGTATGCACAGCATCAAAGTTGTGTCTCTGCCATCAATTTTGCGGTTTTTACTCAATTTCTCGTTGTATTTACTTGATTCGGCATTGTTTTTGTTGTTCTGCTTGTTGATGGTTGCCTTGTTTTTTGATTTTTGGCATCTCTAAAATACTTTATGTGACTTTTTGTATTTGTATTTTGCTCTCGCAACTCAATTGAGTGATTTCTTTTAGTTAACGTCCCCGATTTTTCCACCTTCGTTCCGCCATTGACAAAGTTTCAGACTCAATGGTTGTCGGCGAGCGCGGTAGGTGGGCGAGCAGACGGGTTTTGTTGGATATGTTGGATAATCATTTGTTTTTCTGTGGTTAAGTGAAACAAAGTGCCAACCAGCAGCACTATACTATCGTATATAGAGTCTCTGTACACACATACATTACAGAGATTATAAATATTGATGAATTTATGCAGAGGAGCGAGCGTAGAGCAAAAGTTGGCTGGAAAGTAAATTTAAGCTGAGAAGGTAGAAATCTGAGTCATTCAATAGTTACCGTAAATATATTGAAATAGTATGTATCCATTGAAGGTGTGTTAATATTTTAAATACCACATTCTCGGTAAGGTCTGAGTAAGACCTTTCAGAACCAATATACATTCTTTCTTCTTATATAATTCGTTTCATCAAAAGTAAGAGAAATATATTCTTCGGAACACTCAGGTTTTTCACATCTTCCATTATTTACGCATGAGAATTTTTTAAATTGTGGCTTACACCTCTACTAGATTATCTGTGATTCTCTTCCCATGTGTAGTGTACGCCTTGATTTTAACCGACACATAGAGAAACCTGATAGCTTTAAGAGGCACACCTTTAACTACTATACCAAAGCAATGAAATAACCTCCAGTAAAATGGGAGCGAAAAAGTTTACTAAGAGAGATAAGCTCGAGCCTAAAAGGGCATAACCAAAAATTTTCTTGCTGAACAGGAGCATCAAGTTTGATTTCTAGACTATCACTTAAGGTATCGAGAATTTAAAATTGTGGAAATTTTTTTTTAAGTCATTATATTACCTCCAACGAAAGATTTAGATCTAGAGTTAGATAGCTTACAAAACTCCATTGTTGAGAAAGCACTTTCCAAAGGGTAAACTAACTCGAAAAGCAAGAACCATATTATAATTCGTTGAGATTACAGTAGAAACATTACTAAATGTAAGAGTCTTCAAATATTTTTTTACTCCAGTTTTCTATAAATTTCTTACACCTGCCTTTCTCGAGGTCAATGACCTCTTTGTTTACATTTGGCACGGTCCACCACCTTTCCCGAGGACAATAAGCTCTTTGTTTACATTTAGCGAGTGTCACCACCTTCGTTTACCTTCAGCAAGGGTGACCACCCTTTTCGAGGTCAATGACCTCCTTTAAGATAGTAATAAGTGTACTCTCGGCTGCTGCAGATAGGATCATTACATTACATCTGTAAGGCGGGGCTCATACTTAGGTCATCAGATAAGAACAACATAGGTTATACAGACTATATAACTCTAAATATAAATTTAAGTGAAAATTTTAACAATTAGTAATAAAAGAATGCGTAAAGGTACAAAATATGACCAGAAGATCCTTATTGTTTATACAGAACACACCTTAATTTTAATAATCAAAAGTTTTGACCTCAACGGACATTTTGAAATATCTATTTATGTAGATAGTAGTATACCTGGTTTCAGAATAAGAAAAAATTAGAAAGGCTTCTCAAATGATTTTTAGGACACGTAACAATAACCTGAGACACGTTAAGTATAGTATTCATTAAGATTCTCGGACTCTTAAAGCGTCTAATAAAAGCAGCAAAGGTATGAACCACACTTAATGCCGATTAGGAAAACAAATATATATATATGTCATCTACAGCATGCTGGTTCAATCTAATCCAAGATTAGGATCTTCTGCAAGAGCTATTAAATCTCTTTGCCATTTTTTAATACCTTAGACTCCAATTCGTTCAGAACTACTAGAGCAACACTCAAATTCTTTTTCGAACACCCGAATTAACAGACATATGACTAATAGTTCCAGAAATGCTTATTGGTTTCTATATATCTCCAATGGAATTAATTATTATTACCTTCTTCACATTCGCACACTTTCAATGCCTCTACGGTGTAGAAGTCAGGGGATTTCCACACTCTTGTTTGACTTTTATTACATACTTGCTGTTGTTGTGATAGCTTTTGTGGCATTCCTATGGTTTTTTGGCTTCTAAACTTACTGCCTTATTATACTACCCTGGTTGCTTGTTGTTGTTTTTTTTGGAACAACTACGATCAACACCGAAGCATTGTGTCCCAAATATTTGCCATTGTGTCGGTATTCGGAACTCTTGTTGTTATTTCAACAAATTTATATGTTGACTCAGAGCGAAAAGTTCGCCTTCAACTTTCTCTGTCCAATCGAAAGCAGCAACGACGACAACGACGACGACACCGACGACACCGACGACACCGACGCTGATGACGTTGATGACGCTGATGATGACTTTGGCAGCAAATATTTCTCTGTCCTTTACTGCTTTGCCCCTGGGAATGAAAGGACTCTCTTAAATTGTTGTACAAATATTGACTTTGCACTGTTGCCACCGCGTCATCTGCAGCGTCGACGCTGACGGTAACGCCAACGCCAATGTCATTGCTACAACACCAGCTGTTGCAACCATGAATTACCACAGTATTGGTTGCACAAATGGTTTAAACTTATTGCACTCAATATCAACGGTGCGATTCGCACATTCCCTGGTACATGGCCGAGTGTGTTCACAAGCTCGTACAGTAGTCAAATAAGGAATCGAACGGTTTGTGATAACAGAAAATAACTACTCATGGATAAAGAAATAATTCTATGCAGATCCACGATTCTTCAAACAGCTCCCATTTATTAACAATATTTTAATTGGTATATAAATTAATTTTAAATCAATTATTTCATCAGTTATTTGGAACTCTCAGAACTAACTCCGACGGAAAGTTTTCATAAATCCGTTTAGTTTGATACCCATACCGTAATAAATCATTTACCTTGATTGGCAAATTTAAATCCCTAATTTCCTTTTTCTTTTTCCCGAAAATGGAACACTCCATTCGGCAAACATTTTTTTTGACAATATATTTTAAACAGTCCACTCATATCTTATGTTGTAAGCGGTTACAATTATAAGCGTAATAATACATCAAATTCAATCAGAGATTTGTTAAACCAGCAATAATTTATTTCATGCAAGTTTCCAATATCCTTTCATAAATCCGAAAGCATGAAGTAAATTATCTCGAAAAATATTTTGTTAGCAGGAGCATGTTCTATAGATCGGCTTTACACATTTTGCTCGAAGTTTTGGATATCAGTTCCCTGCAAACAAAAATAAAAACCAATGAGACATTTGTAATACAAAACTAGTTTTCTACTCTTCTTCTGTTTTCTCCCTTTTCGCAATGATATTCCAAAACTCAGCGCCCTGAACAACAACAAAACTCTAGCATTTATTGTGCTAGAACGGTAATTCCAGATCTCTTCGTAAATTGGTAAATTCATACCAATAAATATTGTTTCAGGTTTTCCTGTGCATATTGCGGGATCCGATGGAATAAAACAGCTTCAGTATTTTAGAGGTCGTGGATACTACTCGTCGCCGTACTACTCGTTTTATGATTTTTTGAACCTTCGTCTTTTGATCCTTCGTTTTCGTTCCTGTTCTCATAAGCCTGCTTCTAGCTGTCGGGGAAATATTATTTGAATATGTCCTTATTTGCTTCCATCAGAGTATGGGCACAAATTAACGATATTTGGAAGACTCTCACTGATTTTTATTGCAAGCAAAGAGTGGCATACTTGTGGGAGTTGCCACATATGTGTTATTTATAGACGTATTCAGTGAGCTATTTACACACCCACCATAAATACAAGAAAACATTTATCAGATATTGAAGTGCTCTAAGAATAGCTGCAAATTTAGATTCGGCTGCTTTTATAAAAAAAATCCAAATTTATTTGCGAAAAAATATCAAATTTCGAAAAGTAAATAGGCGAATAAAACAGTTATTCCCATACGCAATGCCCTTAGAAAGCATGAAGAAGCCAAGTCTGAAGAAACACACAAGCTCAAATGTAAACTTGTCGTATGTTTGTGTGCGTGTATTAAGTCGTAAGCACTTGACAAATAACAAAATTGCAATTAAGTTTATTTTGCGGTCTTTTTTTTTTTTTTTCTTAGATAACCACTTACAAAGCCACATACAAACATACAAACATATGTACAAAACTACTCGTAACTCCCAAGAGCATCGTCAAAGCATTACATTTCTCACACATTGACTCGGTTGAGTATGTCACTCATACATAAAAATATACTTTTTCATCTACAATTGTAGATGTGTCTGTATGTATGTATGTATGTATGTATGTATGTATGCGATTGGTCTATGCCATTCAATGCAACTGGGACTATTTACAATCGCTTGAAGAAAGGCAACTTGCCCTACTCCCTAATGTCTGTGTAGTGACAAGTGTATGTAATAATAAAAAATATTCCCGGCGCTATATATCAAGTACTAAGCCGATAAATACATTAAATAAATTCGGTGAAAAGGGCAATAACAACTGTATTTTTTTTTTATATTACATCAGAGTTCATACACACATTCACACATGTAAGTTTGTATGCAAGTATATCGATTGCAAGTGGCGTCGCTTGTTTACCAAACATGAAAAGTAGCAAGGACTAAAAAAATAATGCCGTTAGCAATAAAAAAAAAATAAAAGTAAAATAATAATAAAACTCTTTGCGTAAAAATTGCTTTTTATCCACTTCAAAAAACATTTACACACACATATTAGATGTACATATATATTTTGTGTGTTGGAGAGAATGGCGGCAATATATGTATGTGTTAATCATTAGACCATTCGAAGAGAATTTTGTGTGTTTTTAATTACCATGAACAAAGTGTTTTGAGAATTCTTAGGTATATTCATTAAAAAAAATATGCATGTATAAGGTATAGTAAAAAGATATCCATTATTTTTGCAATAGATGGCTTTAGTAATCCATATCTCGTGTTGTAAAAGTAAGATTGGGTTACGCTATGTGCCATTAGAAAGATAAGATTTCTTGCTAAAAAAAACTTCCCAAACAGTTTTGAGATTACTTGACTCAATATTGTTTGAGCGCCTAATATGTTACATTAAATATATATTATATTTTTGGTGCAGACAACTATTTTCACATCGAAGTTGAAAATTCAAACGGAAATTACTTAAGATCAAAGTTTCTTGAAGTGGCTTTTAGTCACATATATCAAACAAAAAAAAAAAAAAAGAAAAAAAACAAGCCATCCAAGGGCCTACGCATACGGAATTGGGTATCCAACCTGATTATCTCAGTCAAACAACCGAGAAAGAAGACAGCTTATATCATTTATTTGCACATAAGAGTGACTCTTTCCGAATATTCTTCCACTTCGAAGAGTTTCCTACTCTTATATAGAGAATAATACATGAGATTCACATACTTTTCAAATACCCTCATGTTGAATACCTTGCAAAATAGTTTATTTCGCGAATTCGTGGGGGCTATTCATATATTCCTCCATTTAGGTTTTCCAATACTAGAATATATTCTTCTTCGCTTGCCAATACAAACTGATCCTATAGTATTATATATCGAAAACATCCGAGTGTGAAGTTCTTTTCGGATGACAAGGTCTAACTTGAGAGGTGGCTGTACTTAATTCATAACGTTCCATCTTCCTCCGGTTTACTCCGAGGGATTTATCACAGCATATAATTGTTGCTTCTGTAAGAGCGTAAAAAATTTCCAAAAGAATTTCGGAAAATATTTCTGCAAGTCCGTGGCTAAATGAAAATTGAGTATTTAATGAAGACCGACCGTTTTGGGAACAGTCAAATGAGGTATTTATCATTCACACTTATAGACCTTACATTGTGTTATGAACTACCAGCGAATAATAATTACTTACCCTGCTCAGTGAGCTTGTATTGACCAAAAAGTTTCCTCGGAATTTCGGAGATATGCGTACCAAATTAGTTGCTGTTTCAATTTATAATAATAATAATAATATAATAATTTCATCATAAGTTTAAAGACACCAAAAAATACGCCTTATATACAAAGTTCCGTTTTATCTGCAACGGTAGAGGTAGAGTTGATAGCCCTTGATCGTTTTCGGCTACGTAGATTCGACGGGTTATTTCTATTCTCTGCAAGTCCTTGTCAAGAACTTAGAGTTCATACACATTACTAATAAAGGTAAATATTCAATGGAATATTGGAAGCTTGATAGCTGAAAATTTAAACCTCGCATTACTCTCTTCTCTGATATCCCCAACTTTTAAGACATAAAACAGTTTTAACACCTCAAACCTACCTTCCTTCCTTACTCCGACTCCTTCAGATATGTACACATTTATGGCTGTTCTAAAAACTGCTAACACAATAATGAGATACTTCTCAAATTTTTGAACTTTTCCACACTTTACACTATCAAAAGCTATAAAAGCCATAGTCAATCTAAATATTCTGCTATAATATAATCCTCTAAATATACATATAGTATAAGAAATCTCCCACGCATGCATGCAAATGCTTCTTTATAAGCAATTTAACAGATTCCAAGCTTAATACCCTCAAGTAATTGAGTGTCCAAGCACCAGCCGAGGCTACGAGTATCTTTTTGCCTACCAGTAAAATTAAGTAATTTCAATTCAGCTCGGAATATAGCTATATTCATACATCCACGATACTTACAACTCACCAATTCACCTAATCAACTGAGCCACGGCATATAAGCTATCATCATCTTTAACTTGAAATATGTATTTGAAATCCTTTCAATTTTATTAACAATTTAAGTTATCTGCTCTGAGACACACACAATTCCAAAGCCAAACCCGGCAAAACCCACCGGCACTCCGCCCTTTGGTACTCTGCGCTCTGTGACAAACAGTTGGCCTTTACTTTTTTCCTCTTTCTCCTTGCAATTTTGAACGAAAGTGTGGTGCTGCAAATTGAGTTTTCCAATGCATAAACCGAAATTGAACATCACTAATCCCTTTAAAGTGACACACTGGCACCCTGTTATTGCTAAGCGTGTACGGTTATACGATTATTGCTGGCGCATTGAAGTACAGTATGCGGATAATTGAATTGTTCCCTGTTCGACAAGAAGTATTTCACATTGGAGCCGCACACGCATTGGTAGTTCAACGCATGCCATCGATTATGTAAATTTAGTGAACCAGAGGTTGTTTTCGCTTTCTTCATTTTCTGGCCTCACACGCTCTTTCGATTGATTTTTTTTAAGAAAGCAATAAGTCGAATAAGTAAAAGGCTACAGCAATGCGCTCCTTCCTTTGATATGCCGTTATTTTTTTATTTTCTATTTAAAATGAATATATTTGTGAAAATTCATGCGGAAACAGACTACTCGGACAGCTTTTGTTCAGCTATGGATACGTCAGAACACTTCCTACTCAATTTGATAGGGTCCAGATGGGGTTTAGCTACGGTATTTAAGTTTCAAACTCAGAGATTTGCTGCAAGTTTGAAGACCATAAATTCAAAATTCGCCTAGATTAATGTTAAAATTATACAACTACGTTTTTTTCTTACAGCAGCTGTATTTCGGAAAATTCAATCCACCGAGTGTACTTCCGCCAAAGCAAAAAACTTGTTATCCGTATGCTGGTTAAAACTTGCCAGACAGACCATTTGTCGTTTATAATGAAAGAATCGATAATTAAATACATCTAAATGGGTGACTCGGGAATCGATTATGCGGACCTTAATTGGTTGACTAGATTTAGCCCAACTGTTCGATGTCTCCTTTTTGAAGTTGATAACATCTTCACCTCTGTGAAACAGTGATAAATTGTATGGAGTTTACGGTGGGATAAAGACCTAAAGGTCGCGGAGCATTAAGACCCAAGAGCTTAAACCGATTATTTATGCCTCGTGAGCTTGGTAATTGGTAAGACAAGCTAAGAAGTCGGAAAGTCTCGTTTTAATGATAGGACTCTATATAGTTTCGGGAACACTTCCGCCATACAAATAGCTTCTGCCCACTATCATTTTAGAACATATTTTTCCTGACAACTTAGACAGGCTTTAAACGGCATATACCATTTCTGTCCTAAGTCATAAGATTTAAAGGTAAGTGTGACAGTGCGACTCTGGGGAAGTTTGGGAACTGTATATTTATATGCAGGCTTGTCTTTTATGCAATAATCTTTAGTGATCTCAGATCTCACTGTTTCTACTATTTTATTGCCAATTAAATGTATATAATTATAAAATATTAAAAAATATATTAAAACTTATATGGGCATTGGAGAGCAAGGATCAACAACAACGTTCCGTGTAATTTTCATGACGTATGACTACATTGGCAATAATCATATTTGGTGTGAGAAAGTCAACAAGACGATTAGCACCCAGCCGGGGCAGGCGATCGAATGGGAAGCCCAATGCACGATCATCGTTTGGGAAGTGATTGTGTGAGCTACATTTGGAAGCAGTTATGCCACAACCATCGACAGACTCTTGATCAACCTAAAGAAGTAAATGATAAGAAAGCTAAAATGCTTCTCTTCTCGTTCGACCAACAAATCTTACACTCACCTGCTCGTAATTTGATACCACAACAAAGAGCTCACACTGCAGGCCTTCGGTTGAACCCTTCGGTATGAGCATATGATGAGGCCAGCCATATGGGTTTTTGATAATTTGATTAGTTACATGCCCCCCTTCCAGCTCCCGGAAAGTGTGCTCAACGGGAATCGTAAGACTTGATTCAATGGAGCGACGACGTATGACATTTTCATCGGGTTGTACTGCAAACATTTAGAGAACTGTAGTACATATTTATTTTCATCTCATACAAATCTACTCACGTGCCACAACAAATTTATCCACTTCGATCATCACTAACCGTTGTTCGTTGAAGAGCATACTTTGACCTCGCTCATCGAACTTAGGGCCGATAAAAATGCGTAGCAAGCCGAAACGTTTGGTATCGCTTTTATTAGACACATTGATTGTGTACGTGAAGGCCGCATGTTGTAGATGCTTGAAGCGCGCAAAAACGTTACCCCTTGGCGCGAAATCCATACCACGTGACAGATCAATGTCAGATTCTTGCCAGAAAGTTTTTAAAACATTGGTTTCCTTCACACCCTCAGCTGTGACTTCCATAGATGTTAAAGAGATGCCTTCGTAGCACAGCTCTGCATCGGAGTAGGGTGTGAGCCGAGCTTTGTATTGCTGAAAAATACTATCAAGATATGCATGCCATCTATAGAAGGCGGGGTCACGCATTGCCGTAGCCAGATCACCCACAACACTAAAAGATTCCAAATGACGATGTTTCGGATCGTGGGCAAGACCGATGAAGAGATGACCCATATTATGCAGATCACCATAAAGATTGCGGTTAGGTGAGGCAATCGACGACTCAATTACATTGCCGAGCACATCGATATTAAGTGATATGCGCTTGTCGCTTTCCTATGGAAAAGTTGAAAATATTTATTGGGATTTTGATAGAAATGAAGTGAGAGTGTGCTCGCTAATTTGAACATACATCTAAAACAAAACCTTCTGTGATAGCTTCATATATACGTTCAATCCATTGTTCCAAATCATCAATGTCCATAAGTAATTGATCCTGATGGCGTCGCACATCAGAAAGTTTGGTATTATCAAAGCGTGGTGCCGACTCCATTTTGGGAAAGTAGCCTTCCTTAATATATTCACGTAAATTATTTAAGGGTTCCACACGTTTCAAATCATTACCCAAGCGCTCTACATTGTAACGTGCTAAAATCTGCTGATACATATAGTAGAAGAGCTCACCACGTCGTTCCTTAAATACAACACTGCGTTCGCTCGCCTCAAATGGATACACCAAATAGCGATGCCAATGATATAGATTCACACCAAAATCTTCGCGAAAATACCACAAACGATGCTCAGGTTCGTTTTCAGATGCTGTATAATCATGTGGTATCACAATAGGTATGCGCGAACCTTCGGGTACGATCGTGCATTCTTCGCGTAAATGTCGAAAAACTTGACGATCCACAAATTTGTTGGGGAAACTCTGTATGAAAGAGGGCAAACCCATGCCTTTGGTGTCTTTGCGATGAAGTATTGCCACGCTCAACGCATAATTGATGAGATATGGATTGAGCCGATCATGCGCATAAACCGCAACACTCTGCAGTTCATCGATTGTACGCGCGCTCATGAACGTATCAATTAGACGCGCCGCCATTATGCGATGTGCCGGCACGCAGAGTGAAAAGTGCGCCTTACGCGACAACTTCAATGGTAAACTTAGATCGGGCATGGGAATATCTCGTACGTTTATGCGTTTCTCAGCCCTTTCGCCAAACCGTTCCAGCACTTCATTGCCAATAACTCGGTAACGATCAGTCAGAAATGTTTTCGGCACATCAAAAACTACGCCTCGACCTTTTTCCATGAACACAGGTTCATGTGGACGATCGAAGAGTAATAAAAGGTTGTGCTTATCGCCCATATTTGATTGACTGGCTGAGCTTTAGCACTCCAGCTCTGAAAGGTGGTGTTCTTTTAAGCGGACCACTGCACTCTTGATGATAAAATTTAATGAAAAACTGTGCGAATTCGTGTGAAGGTTGGCCCATTTATATGCAAAATTTGGATACTTAAATATAATATTTTAGTGGGTTTTCACAAAAAAGTTTTGTGGTTTGCTAAATGCATTTTTAGTGTATTTCTATAACTTTATCTTACATTTAGTTTGTGGTTTCGCAAATTCGGCGAGACTACCTAATATAATAAAATGCACTAAAACGCCTTAGTGTCTCCCTTGCATTGGCTGAACTGATAAGAGACCAGAAAGCTTCGAAAGAATTTGTCTTCAGCAGACATAGGGACACCACACTGGGAAATTCAGTCACCAAGCCCAAATTTTAAACATGTATCTTAATAAGATAATGTTGTCATCTTGCATAAACCTGTTAAAATATAATTTTTAGAAGTCCATCCCAAGACTGTTTTGCCAAAAAAAACAGAAAGGAAAATGCTATCAGATTAATTTTGAGGCCTTTCTATAAGGAAAGTTTAGTTAGCCATTTTGAAAATGGCTGAAAAGTCTAAAAAAAGTCTCCTTCAAAGGCAGAGTATAGAACATTCAACAAAAAATGTCAAAATGTTAACTTCGGTGAATTTAGGCCATGTTAAAAGTGTTAGTAGTATATGAAATCTCTTTCAAGAAGGCAGAAAATATAGTGTTTGGAAATGATCATATCACTACTAGTGAAATTACTGACGATTTACGAATCTCGGTTGGCAGGAGCTATGTAATTTTTTCTGAATATAAATGTTCTAAATATGAAGCGTTTGTCAAGAAGGTTTCTTCCGAGGTGCTTAATTTCGACCAGAAGAACTGTCGTATGAACGTCGTTCAGGATTTATTGAAATACGTTTTTCATAATATTAATACGCTCAAAGGGTTCATATGTGGTGAGGAACCGTGAGTACATGGCTTAGACTTCGAAAGGAATGCTCAATCGACCCAATAAAAGGCAGGGAAAAGGCTCAGAGAGATGAAAACACCAGTTTTAGAGCAATTGGAAATTATACCAGAAAGTACTTATTAGACGTTTTATGAGGTTTGAAAGCATTGGTTACATATTTTCTTCCCTATTATATTAATTTAGATGAAATCAGAAGTCGTCTGAAATAAAAACAAAAAGTATATGCGTTGCGAGTTCAAAACCTGTTCTGGAAGGTCATCTTGGCGATGTCTAGTGATCAAGCTTCGTAATAATAAATTAAGTCAGTAGGAACATTGAACGATGTACTTTACGTGGGTACCTGGCGATGGTACAGCTTAACTCCACGGTGCTCTAAAACACAACGAATCAATATAATGCGTTGATCAGCGCCCCGTCAGTAATAGCTTTTTGCTAAAACCAACGGTACCGATCGGCATTGTTCCAAATTTGATTCTGCATAAAAATAACATTAGAAGATTTTACTTAACTCGTTAAATCAATGGATTGCATAACCAAAATCCATAAAATATATGATTGAGTTTCGTTCAAAACTTTAGAATTGAGCGCGTACTCTAACGTATATATTTGAACTTAACATAACCTAAAATTGTAATTTCGGAACTGAAAAACTAATGCCGAGAAAATGCTCGGCTCACCTAACCTCCAACGCATGTCGAACGGTGTAGAGGAATGCTTCGTAATGGAGAAAATTTCGTAAAATAATTATAATTAAGGATGCAGTAGGTGGGTACAGTTTCATTAATTGTGTAATCACATTTCAAAGAGAATCACTTACATTACATTATTAACATACTCATCGCATTAATTACATTGAATTACTTCCTGAATGCCTAAATGTATGCTAGCCATATTTCATAGAGATGATTCATAACGCAAGTAATTACAAATTCACTTCGAGTGTTTTCGTTGCGTTGATAAGCAACGGCTGATTTATTTGATTATGCTGCAAAACTATATTGTTCTTGTTTATTATATTATTTTTGCGAAATACACAACAAATGCAATTGCAACGATTTAATTATAAACGAAGTGTTTAAAAGTGTATGAGTAGTATTTGTTCTGAACTAAATAAACTCTTCATCTGGCAACACTTGCTCTGTTCACAGCTGCCAGCATTCTTTGCTTGTTTATTGGAAACGTCATAATTGACAATATTTTTCCTTCGGAAAAGTAAAACATTCGTCAAACAGTGCAAAGTGGAGAAAAATTTGTTTGTCAGTATTCTATCGGAATATTTTTGTTTCCTTTAATAATAAATTATTGAAGCGTTTGGTTTTATTTGTAAAAATTTTTAGTGTTTTTTGTTTTTTTTTTTTTTGTTTCGTTATAGTCTCAAATTGTAAGTGGTAGCATTTTGGTTTGGTGTAAAGATAATTATAAAGCCTGGGAGAATAAGGATACGGCGAGTGTTTATAAAAGTTATTGTTGGAAATGTTTACGGGCAGAATGAATGCTAAAGATATATTAATGCGCGCAGTGCAATGTGATCAAGCCGGACGGATTTTGGAGGCGCAACATCTATATCAAGATGGTATACAAATACTTATGGATCTGGTGGCGGGTAAGGAATTGCAGGCGAAATCATTTCAAAAAACGTTGCTGGACAATTTTAATTATTCCATTCGTTTGCATTTTTTTTGTTTGTTATTGGACAGGCGAATCAGAGGTGTCAAAGAAAAAAGTGTTTTATGAGCGTATTAAAGAGTACATAGACCGCGCGGAACAAATTAAGGACCGCATACAGAAGCATGTCATACGCGGCGAGCTGGTCGTCAATAAACCAATAGATGACAATTCTACAGGCAATAGTTATCAATCACTCTTCGGACAGTACCTCAATATGGATGTAAAAGAGGTGCTACTTGAGGAACCATATCTGTGCGAGAAGTATCATGTATGTGTTAATATAAACGAATATATCAGGTTGTCCAGCACAACAACTAAATAATCATGCAGTTTCAGAATCTTGTCACATTCTTGGAGTTATTGGTAAAGAACTGTCGTAACCTCAAGTATGTGAGAGTGGTAACTAAAACTGATGCCAAAGCGCCGGAGAACCAAAGAAACCTGCTGGAGCAGATTAGAACGGATATGTCAACACGTAATGTAACTTTAAGCATAAAATTCGAAGAGACATTACACGACCGCAAAATCGTGTAAGTTACCGTTGTACAATAATATATATGAATGCAAACTAATCGCACCCTGGCTACTTACAGTCTCAGCAACGGTTATATTATAAAGATTGGACGTGGATTGCATTTCTTCAAAGCCAATAATCCTTTATACACTTTAGGCTTATGTGATTATCATTTTCGCAAATGCTACCAAACTGATGTCGATATATGGCGTACTAAAAACTTCGTTGCCTAAAGCTGATAAAGAGCTGTACAAAAACTTATATGTATTATGCACAAAAGACTCACTCATCGCTAAGCTCTTAACAAATATTTTCACAATATTTTTATGAGTTTTTCATGAATTTTATAAATTATTTTTTAATTTTGAAAAGCTTTTGTGTTAAACTTTGAAAACCTATGTAAGTACTTTTTGTTAGTATGTACACAACTGTAATTGTATTAAAAATTAAAAATAATAAAAAATGAATATCTTTGATTGAAATAAGATTCGGTTTATAACAAAAGGAAAAAGTTTCTTTCAATTAAACTCTCCTGAAATGCATAGACCGCATAAGTTGAGATACGTCAGTTGTGAGTTAATTCTTTTTTACCGCTAGGAGTTCAGCGCAGGCGCGTAAAATATGCACATACATACACACATACAAGCCCGCATAGGCACAATAGGACCTTGCCAAATGTTCCATAATCGCTATAAATCTTCGACAGAAGCCAAAGTTGCCTTGCTGACAGCACTATGTAGGCTGCGACAACGTGAAATTGCACTTTTACGACTATTTTTTTTTTGTTTTTTGTTTTTTGTGGGCGGATATTATTTCGCACCACAGCCGCACAGCTGGAGGTGTTGCAATATTGGCAGTGAACAATGTGCAGCGAGCGACCTTTTATACTACTGCTGCACTGCTGCACTGCTGCTGCCCGCACGTAGCTTTAAAGCAACCATTTATACTGCTTACCATATTTTATGTCATACCAGATACGAGATTTTCGAGCGCCTCGACAGCTATTTGGGTGTTTCAGCTTGCGCACGATTAAATTTCTTGGCGCTTGCAGCTGCAGCGATAGCGACCAGAGCTTGAATTTGGCTGCACAGCGTGAGAGAATTGAATTCCAAGTATGCAACAATTCTTTAAAATTAAAAAAAAAAAAACTAAAGCAGAAGAAATAAAATATAGTAGTTAAGCTAGAGTTTCGATGGAAATTCATTCATATGAATTGCACGCTCAAATGACCGCTGCATAAAAGCACATTGCTTATAGCAGATTTCGAAGGTTAATTTATCAATGTGTGGTTTAAAATTCAAGGATTTTTGATTAAACTGATAAAATGCTAAAAGATCGGATTCTTCATGAGACTAAAGCTACTTGCCAGTGTTTGAAGAGCAAGGCCAAAAGATTATTATACTCTCGCAATATGTTGCAACAGAGTATAATAGTTTCGTTCACCTAACGGTTGTTTGTAACACCCGAAACTAATTGAGATAGATATAGATTCCTATATATTAAAATGATAAGGATGACGAGAAGAGTCGTATTTCGAGTGACTGTCTGTCCTTCCGTCTGCTGAGATATCTTGTTGAAATTTGGTATACGAGCTCCTTGGCAGAGGAAGGTTGGTAGTGCAGATGGTCCCGTTCCCAAATAGGTTTAATGCACATATCTCACAATCCACTAAAGCTATATCAACTCAACTTATGAAAATGAGTGAAATCTGATAATAATCACGCCTACCGCCCATATAAAGGTTATGTTGAAAACTACTGAAAGTACCTTAACACTCTGGAGAAACACGTCAGAAACTTTAAATTTTACAGCAAATATGGTACGGAAGGGATGTATATGAATACGTGTGAAAATTGGACAATGTGTGGGATACCACCTACTTTTTTTGAAATCCCATATCTCAGGAATGGACCTCAATGAATATGGCTGATTTTTTACCAAAAATATCAATCTGTGAGATATATTCATGAAGTGCAAAGAGTATCTTTTCCTAATGATAATATGCCTGATGCGAAAAATGGATGAAATCGTGTTAATATTTCCTAGCCCCCATATACCTAGTATAAAGATTTCCAATCTGCAAGATATCATATCAAAATTAAGTGAACTTATAATCTTGAATATAGATTTAATATAGTTTGGTGGGGAAAATTAGTAAAATCGCTTAACGAATTACCCTAGCCCTCATATACTACATATAATGACTATTATTATTCCAGTGAACTCTATGCCGAATATGTCGGTTAAATTGTGGAAATATGTTCTCGAGCACACTTTAGTTTAATGCAAAAAGTAAATGCTATCTGTTCTCAAATATTCCCATAACCCCAATGTACCAAATATAGTGATTTCCAGATGACCTCAAACCGTTTATATAAGTCAATATGTGTGATATTTTAGAGAAATTAATTCTTTTTATTAATGTTAGACATTTTGATGACAATTAATCATTGATATTATGATTCAGGGCCACTTTTATTTCCTTGAAAGACCCGAGTAATATTTACGCAATCGTTCTGCTCCATACACGATTTTGCCATACCTAACCTTTATTCTGCACCCACAAATCGATTCATCTAACCTTTACTGTTTTTTGATTAATATACTTTGATCCAACACTGTCAAAACTGCTACTTTCCAATTACAATTAGACATATATACTATAAATAACATGTAATATTTTAAAGTTCCTTAGTCATATAATTTTTAGAAAATAAACTACTAGTTTGATATTAAGAAATTAATGTCCAGGTATGGCTTATTTAAGGAATCCAAGATATATGACGGGGTTTGATAGTTGTATGGTCAAATAATATCGTCTAATTAGTGACGTAATTGTGTTAATATGGGAATTTTCGATCTCTATTCGACAATACCACACTGTTCAATATGCATTAGATGCTGTACCCCCAAATGATTCAAAGGCACTTATATATAAAAATACATTCGAAATGTCGGAAATTCGGTCTCGGCTTTGAGTTTATTGAAAGAAAAGCGCTCGGACAATTATTCCTTGAGGTCGAAGAGAAGGGATTAGGGTGCTCAGTTAATAGCTCAATGACTCTCTTTGGTTTAAAATAACAAATGTTATGACTGAAATTTGCTTATTAAAAAAAATTTTTTTTGGAAGAAAAATTTTCGAAATGATCCACTAAGTTTTGACTTTAGATTTAGTGGATTTTTAGTAGAAATACAAATTTTGGTCGAACCATTTTTTGTCATTATGACTAAGACGTTGTTGTAATGTTTATTAATGTTGTTGTCGTGACTCAGTGGGCTAAATTTGATGAGCTCTCGTGATTTAGGTTCATAGATATATACATATACATATACATATATGCATATATTTATATGAAGCCAGGTTAATAGAATAGATCAACGTACAAAACTGTCAAAATCGTTTTTACGCTTTTATTATATAGCACATATTGTAGTACAATATATTGAAATTATTTTGAAAAATGTGCCAGTTGCAAAATTTACTTTATGTTACCTTCTAAACCAAAGCTAACCTGCGGTGCGTAATTATTGTAAATTATACGAACACCTAGCATGTAGGTATGTGCAGTTAGTGTGAATAACTTATACCGTAGCTGGCATACTTATGCATAAATACCGTTATTCAACCAATTCACACAACACCCACAGGCAGTAGGATGTAACACGTCTAACGGTTTACTATAATTTTTCGACACTTTGATGTAGTTGGTCGATTTTTTATTTGTCCAAACTACATTTGCATATAACCAATTTATATATGTATACATGTATGCATGTATGTATGTATGTATGTATGTGTGTACGTATGAATAATGTTAGGTGATGATGACAAATTAATGATTCGGTGTGCCCCATGGTGTAAATTATACACGCTGTCGCTGAATTATTTATCGCTTCATAAATAATAAAATATCGTGCTGATAATAATGCGAATGCCAAAAAAGGCGGTTAAAATGGCTAGGTGCAGTTGTTACCACCTGCATGCACACTACACACCCAAACATGCAAAAACATTATACACACTAAATATATGCACCAAATGTGAAGGTAAAAATATATTTTTAGACACCGTCTTAGTGCAACTTTTATAATTTAACACGTTTTATTGTTGTTGTAAAAATATTTTATGACAATGATTTGGTGTGAAACACTGGTCAATATAAACTTTTGAAAGTGGCGATCTTTTATTATTTGCGTCTTGTTTGTATCGATAAAAAGCAAACGATTTCGTTGAGAAGCCCCAAATATCAGTAGACCTAAATCCTTGTAATTTTCGGTTTCAAAGTATGTGAATAGATTTTAAATGTCACCAAAGCGTAAGCGCTAGAAATAAATATATATGTCGTTTCTTGTTCGTTTGCTCCTACTTTTATCAGCCCATATAATTGTTTATTTCAATCCATCGGCAGGCTTTAGAAAGGGCTCTTCTCCGAAAAATATGTCGGAACTTTCATTCCCCATATATTTTAACACTCAAAGTGCTTTTTTAAATTTTGAGTATTTATAATAATCTTTCACACGACTTTTCTGCTAGTTCTGAAGTTCTAGATTATGGTTTACCAGGTCTCTTGCTACTCAGTAATGACGAAAGACCCTGCTTTTCGACCCTGCTAAATGTTTATGTCAATGGCTTGAAGATTTACTAATTTGGTGGCAACTCCAAATTCAGAGATGATCATTTGGGAAAGGTGGTTGAGTCCTCGTAAACTCTCGACATTTCTTCTTGCTTTGAAGTATTTCTCTCAGCGTAACAATTTTTAGGAACGTCATAGTAAAATAATATAAATATATCAGCTTAGAAGGTGCATCTTCTGAGCATTGAAATATATTTTATTTAAAAAATAGTGGAGCTAGCTAACGGCCCTCCTACTAACATGCCTCTTTGTAATAGTTCTAAGATGTAAACAAAGAAAATGGAATATATCTTGCACTTATTTCATTCTCAACTACAAATTGCATTCCGAGGGCTTCGAGTAAATATTTTTATTGCATTTAGAGGCATTTTATGATTCCCACTATTGGCGGTAATTAAGTGCTTTCGCTTTACAACGGTATTTAGCGAATACATAATGCTCTCGACCCTTTCGCTGTTTATTTTACAAGATGATTGTTTATTATTGCAAAATGAAAATGATTGCTTTTAAGATATTATCCAAAATATAAAAGCTAATAGTTGCCATAATATACTTACTACATTATAGTACAATGTTTGGAAGATCGGTAGGAATTGGTAGATAATCTTGGTAAAATTAAATCAATTTTTCATTATGGAATCGGTCCAAATGGTTTTGAGAAAATACTGACCAGTTCACAGCCTTTGCTCAAACATGAAATCGACTTGATTTCGGTTACGTCGACTCGACCACTTGGGTCCCTCTCTAGTGCAAAGAAACCTTATCAGGAAGACCCAGATGTTGAATTTGAAGGTTATATTAGCTTTGGGGGAAACTAGTCTCAAAACAACCATATAATAGTAATAATAATAAACCGAACGATTACCCTCCTCCCACCCAACCGACGCGACGGGCACATTCCGCATGCGTGTGGAATTAGTCGAGTCATGAAGGACATAAAGAAAATGAACATAAAAACTCCCGATAGAATTTCTAGGGTGCAAATGGTATATGACTTGTTTCTACTGACCCAAAACTCTTACCTTCTATTGCATTAAGGGAATATTTTATAGCATGTTCGGCTTTCTGCCTTGAGTTGGCTGCACTAAGTCAACAGCGTTATTATCTTATCGCATCCACCTCTATCATCAGCACGAGAATCTATTAACTGTCACCAACGATAAAACATTCAAAATTATGAATAATCCAAACATTGCCTTCATTCGATTTCTAGAGCTCGGCGGGAAATGACTGGTAGTGCAATTGAAGTGAATCAGGCGGACAATATACGAATTCGCAGAATAAAATTGAGTGAGCGCGATGAGGTGCTCAATTTCCTGCGTATACATTTCTACCCAGATGAACCGTTGAATATTGGCAGCGCACAAAAGCATCAGGATCCGGAAGATGAGGAATTCAATATTTCACAAATTGCGCACGGAACCGGCTTAATGGCTGTGCAGCAACATATAGTTAACGGTTTTTTAAGCGAACGCATTGTTGGCGTTTTATTATCTGGCCCGAAGTATAGCAACGAAGCAGAGCATTTATTTAAGGAGGCCGCTCGTCACGGTTCAACGAATTGGGGCAAGATAGTTGAGATATTGGCTCAAGCCGAGCGTGACTCTAATGTCTACGAGCGTTATAATGTTGAGAGCGCATTGCATATACATGTCTTGGGTGTCGATGGGAGTTTACGTGGACGTGCGATTGGAACGAGACTTATAGAGAAGTTGAAAGACTTGGGTCGTGAGCTTAAGTATCCACTGATGACTTTGGACTGCAGCAGCCTTTATTCGGCGAAATTATCGGAACGTTTGGGTATGGATTGTGTGAATGCCATTAAGTATGCAGATTATCTTAATAAGGAGGGTAAGGTGGTGTATAACCCGCCACTGCCGCATGAATATCTCAAAACTTATGCCATGAGGCTGTAAATGTTAGGACTTACATAACATAAATATTTCGTACTTATTTTCATAGGCAGATCTCTATATGAGTACGAGCATATTAGGCTCCAAAGTGTGATATAGCCGTTAAGAAATAATAAATTTATTCACTACTGAACTAAAAAAAAAGATTTTCTTGCAAAGTTAGGTTGAAATGAGGGTTCATGGGCTCACTTCGGCTTTAGACAATTTATGCTGATATTATAGAGCGCCATTATTGTGCCTAAATATTGTTTCCTGTGTTCTTTGAAACTTAACATACTAATCAATAGATATTCTAGAAAGAGATGAAACGAGAACTTAAGCTGGTACATTTGGAGTCCCAATAGGAATGATTCGCAATTAGACCCAATAGGAGTTCCTAATAAAAACCAATTTTTTTCAAAAATCTGCTAAGGTGATAGATTTCGCTACTATGTAGTTTTTCTGGATGGTAAATGAGTGAAAACGAAGATGGTTAAGCGCCCACAAGTAGAGTAACCAAAAATTAAATATTTCTCTCTCAGCGACTGACAATTTTATTGGCTTTAACAGATGGGATGCAATTAGGCAAGGACCAGTCTGAGCACATATAAATACAGAGAAACGAACCCTGCGACAAAGCAACTGAACTGACCAGACCTGAGGGCTCAGTTGTTCAATAGTGATCTCCAAGTAAATAATAGAGCTTTCATTCGCTTCCAGTCTGGTAGCAATACGATCTAAGCTATCAGGATTCTAGAGTCGGCTTGAAAAATGCTACAGAATCTGGAGTCCATAAATAGAGGTTGTGGAGAGTTCACGACAGACTCAAAAATTTAAAAAAGTGGCTATCAGTGGGCTTCGGGAGTAATCTGCGGCTCTTCAGTTCTCAACTTTATTGCACATTCCGCTGCCCAGCAAAATTATGGCATAGTCCGTACAAAATATTGTTAAATGTATTTATTTTCAATATTACGGTTTTTTTTGGGGGGTTTATATCTAAATAGCAGAGGTCTCGTTGATGCTTTTATCCCGCAATCAAATATGTTTTTCATCTTTTTTGCCATTCCCTGCCTTTGCAAATATTGCTAATTTGTGAAATACCAGCTTTTACGGGTTTCTTCTTTCTTCTTGCGATAATTCGTTGCAATTTCTTTAGTTCATCCTCATCGTGATCTTCAAGTATTGGGCCTTCATATCGGATGCCAACTTTATACAATTCAAACTGCACTCTATTGCAGCGCACCTCCAGCGCCATTACAATACAGTAAAGCAGCATTTGCAGCGTCTTACAGCGCAACAAATAGGGCTTGCAGTCACCCTTGTGGAAGAGTGGGTAATCCTTGCTCTGGCAATCGAACATGAAGTAATCACCACCAACGCAACCATTGCAATTATCGCGTCCAATGACCACAGCACGCAGATGGCGACAATGCAAGAGCCCCACGGTGTGTTGGCTGAAGAAGCTGATCAGGCTCTTTGCCAAATTCATTACAGACGAATTATCACGCTCGTAAAATGCGCCAAATGAAACCATTTCGGGGTGCACTTTAAAACGTAAATTCTCCAAACAGCACGTATCACTCAGATCGTTCAGCGTGAATTGATATGTTTCAGCTTGGAATTTACGCAAACTATCGCGATAATAACGATCGCCATTGATCACAATGGTGTCCAAGAGTCGTGGCTGCCAATGCGATAGTGGATAGAGTTTTGCTGCACAGCAAGCCACTATGTTGCATGCCCAACTCAGCTTATCGCACACTTTGAGATTGAAGACGGGATTGAGAGGATGCATATAACCCCACAGTGACCACAGCTCGTTCGGGATTTCGATGTCGTAGACGCCGTATTTGCTTTGCGGCGTACAGCGCGGCACACTGGCGGCATTGTTTTTGCTTAAACGACTCCAGACCGGTGGAAAACTGGGCACATCCAGCCAGTATATGACTTCGCCCGGCAGCCAATCGATGGCATCCGAACAGCATTTCTTACTGCGGCGCGACATTCTATCGGCGCTGCTAAAGTCGATCCAAAATTACTTTTAATGCCCAAATTTATTTGTTTATTTTTCCAATATTCTTATAGTAATTGTGTGTTCTTTTTCTGCTTTCTGCTTTCTGCTTTCTGTTTTCTTATTTTTGTTATTTGTGATTTAGTTGAACCCGTTAATACTGACCCAATACTTATAAGCCCATGAATTTGCTTATTTACAATTTTGTAATCAGCATTTGCCAAAAGTTGTTTGATTTTAAATTTCGATTTGAACAAAACAGAAAAGCAGTGAAGTTTTCACTGTGAATGGCTTTCCACTGCTACTCCGTTTTGGTATTATAATTTTAAAATCATTATTCGATCAATCGATATTTAAAATTTTGCCGAAACTTGAAGCTTTTCTTCCAGCTTTTCTTTCCAAAATTTTCAGCAGTTAAAAAAACCCACAAGAAAAATATTTTCAGTCCAACAGTAACATATTTATTATGAGAGATCGAATAAATCAATCCGTTCACCTTGTGAGCATGTACACTGAACTGGATAGTTGGGCAATAGAAGGATTGTGTTCGAGAGATCAAAAGCGAAATGCATTCACTGCAAAAGCAGTATTTAGGTCTGATGATAAGATTAAGACAGAGGAAACTCATAAACTTCGAAGAAAGAAAAATGAAGCTAAGACTGAAGAGTGAGGACAACATCAAAGCCTTGAAACTCCGCACCTACCTTTCCTGTCGAAGAGAATACAAACGCATCCGGTGACTAAAAAAGATATCAATACAGCAAGTTGAGGAAGGATATACAAGAGTATAATTGCAAATGGGGCAGTATCGTTCGATACTAGAAGAGATATAATTGCCACAAATCCTTCAGTCTTTGAAATTCATTAAGGGTCTGGAGATCGGCAGCTCGCATTCTTCAAAGAAAATTTCTTTCTTTGATTTCATCTAACAAAACAAGAGATCTAGGTAGAACCTCTAACTAGGTAGTACTAGAAAGGTTCGTTTGAAAAAATTCGAGAAACGAAAGACTTTTCCCATTAGGAACACTGAAACATGAACCAAGATGAGAAAAAAAATATCCCAACCTCGCCCTTTATACATACTAAGTATGTGAAGAACATTGTTGAAAAGCTCAGCTCGCTTTTTTTGAGTTCTTTTTAAGTTTTGTTAAAAAAATTTATAAGAATTAGCAACGTTCAGTACTAAAGTACACAATTAAAGTACTTTAAATATTGCTGTTTGATTACAACAACTGTTTGTTCGATGCACCACCCTTCAAGATTTCGCGAACCGAAGTCAGTTCACAAGTTAAATAGTGTCTACGTGCTGAATATGTAAAGAATATGCAAAGTAGCTTTGAAATTCCGTAAGTTTTCAAAAGCTTTGAGGAACGAATTCTCGACTCGATAGGTCACTGTCATCAGCAGTAAAACCAAAACAAAAACACTTCTCCTATTACACCGCTTAAGTGCAAATGAGGAGCGACAAATCAAGAGCTTTTGCATTCGTTGATTACCGTTTTATGGGTTGCAGTGCGTTTATATTCGTATAACCCATATACTTCACAGTTTAATTGAATTTTGTTTATGTCAATTCTGTTTAAAGTACACTTTCGAAAGAAAACAATTACATTTAATTTTATAATCGAGAGTAAAATGAGGCTTTCGACGAAATAAAAAAAAAAATAAATGGGTTTAAATGAGGAGTGATAAAAGAGGACATGCATAGTGTAAAAAACAATTGTGTGTACATAGATTCATACAAGCCCTGTAGGAATTGTTAAGATCAATTGTATACTCTTAAGACTAAACGTTAGTATGTAAAATGTTCTAGAAAATTATAACTTTTCAGTCGGTATTGATATAAAAATAGGTCATACCTGAGATATCAGGTTGAACCAGCTGGAATCAATCGCTTTAGCAGTTAAGTGATGGACTCAAGACGCTTCGTGGTTATATAGGGTTGAAACAAATTTCTGTAGTATGTTTTTGGCATTACAAAAGACTTGAGTGTAATTGCGTTGGTATGAGGCCACAATCGGAATCAAGGTATTAGCCTACCAATCTTATAAAATAATAATAAAAAGAATATTAAGTTCCAAGTTCGCATTGATCAATTTTGTGTTATTGAGGTAAGGGTATGATTGTGGTATCAAAGGAAAGATGCCACCAAAAGAATTAACAGTGAAAGATTCTGCATCCATCTTTGAAGAAGTCCCTCAATGAAATTAATTCTTATCGAGGGAAATTATTGCTTAATAGGTGGCTGAAAAATGGTTTCGCTTTGTTCGAAGGTTATGGAACATCACAATTCATATTGGGTAACTGTCTAATACAGGTTAGCAAAGTGCTCCATAAATGGCTGGATACATTTCAAAATCGCCTACTGAGTTACCGAATGCTTTCATCAAGAAAACATCAAGAAATAAATCAGGAATAATTTCTTCAAAGGTTCCACATTTTGGTTACTTCATAGCGGCACCCGAACAAATAAGCAAAATCAGACGAGAAATCAAATATGACGGGACTACTGATCAAACTTGAAATATACATAGATAAAAGTTTCATTCAACCGAAGTCGTGGAAAATTCTGGGAAATCTCGAGACTTATTCAGAGAGTGCACTGAAGCAATATTTTAGCTTGGCTATTAGTAGAACCAGAGTTATGATCAAATACAAGGCTATACCTTTGCGCCCGCTTAAATTTCTATATAAACAGAAAACGACAAAAAACCGAACAACAATTTACCCGATAGATGACGCCAGGGTCGCCAATATTTTCTTATTTGGTTTCATTTTGTGATGTATTGGTCAATTAAAAATTTGATAAATTAAATTCTCGGATCATTAGTATGCCTGTTAGATGGCGCTGCAGTCGAAATATCTCTCAAATTATATTAACCATGTGTTCATATGCGTTTGGAATATTTATAACATAACATTAAATGGTTAGGGTTAACGGTTACATTAAATTTCAGTCACAAAACGGAATCTTGTCGCAGAAACCTTAATCATTCGCACTGGCCAATGGGTTGGTGTTTACATACTTCCATGCAATAGTGTACATATATTAAGTTAAAATTTTCCTTCGACATCGCTTAGTAGCCCCTTGACATAATGAGTGAATATTATGTCTTATGACAGTGCTTAAAGCTACATCAGTTAACCATTGGGGTGGCCAGCGAAAATGCTGATGGTTGTTTCTGATTGTGATCATGCCGCTTAACTCGACATGTATCCAACCCCTCCGAGCTGTTGTAGCTTTGCACTAAATCCAACTTTAGTCTCATTTAATCATTAAAATGATTTAATTTGCTTTGGTTGCTGCGTCGAGCTAAAATTTTTTCATATAAATTGGCCAAATACAAGGGTGTTCGAAGAATTGCTTTGCTTTCACGCAGCCTGAAGTGGCAGCACTGAACGCGCTAGTAAATATAACGCAAACAAATATTGAAGTTTTCTCAGCAAGCGTTTAAAGGATGCACGCTTAGCGAATTAAATATCTAGCGCCCGGTTTTATCCCTCAGCCCCTTATGCTTTGTCATTCGCTAAAGTGTACTAATTTAATTTAATTATAACGGATGGCAATGAATTAAGTTATTCGGAAGAATTTAATGTCACTGCAAGTTGACCATATTGACGGCAGGACGAACGAGTTCTCAGAAGGAGGAAAAAAAGTTGGTCCTTTCAGTTCTGTGGTCTCTCGGTCAACTTGGTTTGGGTGCTACGGTTAATTATCGCTATTGAAGCTCACATGCTTTTTATGTACTCATATATATATATATGTATTTGTGTGTGTTGAATTTCGGATTCGCCGTACCTTTCTCACCTTTTTCACTCACTTTAACAAATAAAATAGTTATAAAAGTTAAACTTATTCGCTTGCATATACAATTATACACATATGGGTGTGCGTGTATGCATTTGTTTCGAGTTTTTCGTGGAACCGCTCGAAACAAGTCACTGCTGATAAAAGCTCTGACAAAGTAAGTCCTCATACACCGCTTTAACTTGATTTAGCAAATGCTAATGCCACATTTAATTAATTGACGACAAAAATATTGTATTCACACGCATACAAACACATACATAAATACATATGTATATATCCACACACAGACATACGCACATATTAGTATGTACTACATAGTAACAAGTACATATATACATATGTGTGTTCATATGAGTACGGAAAATTTTCTTTGCTCAAGTATATTAATTTATATATAGTTCACAAATGTATGTATGTGTATGTTTGTGTGCGCCTGCCTTCATTTCACTCAAGTTAAGTTCACAGATTATAGTTTCAGGAAAAGTTAATACCTTCTGCTCAGTATCTAACAACTCAATCTGTGTTGGAAATGGCAATTGACATTTGTAATAAGTAATAAAATTAATTGGACTTAACTGTGAAAGCTTTGCGTGCTCGCACATACAAATCAACGTATTGTATATTTGTATATATGTATTGTATCGTATGTATTATTGAACGCTCGAGGAAGTATCAGTACATTACTAAATCTGTGTTTATTAGAAAAATGTATTTTGAACACTAGTTTTGTGTTAGACATAGCATATTAAATATTAATATTTATGTTATGTAATGTTATGTTACGTTATGGTATGCCTTGTTATGTTATGTTATGTTATTGTAAACAATATTAAAAAATTTTCAAATATTATGTTATATGTTTTGCATATTATACTAAGTAGTGTTTGGTTAAGATATGTTATGCCATGCTATGTTATGTTGGGTAGAGTTTTCTCTTCCCAAATCACAGTTTGTTTTCATTTATAATTATATATAATTAATTCTGAGTGCACAGGCCCGTCACTTATGCGAACGGACTTAAATACTATCCACATTTTCCCAGTTTTGTCCAAGCAAAATTAAATCGCGCTTGTCGGAAAATCTTTCGCCAACTTATGCTCTCTGTTTTGTTGCTGTAGTGACTACTCAGGGACAAAAGTCACTCTAAACAAAAACACTAGTGGTAGATGGGTTGGTTGAAATGGACATCCGAAGAGCTGATTACAGTTATGCGGCAATCCGTTGTATGAAGCACATATATATGTCTAATACGTCGGTGTTAAATTTGGATAGGTAGAAGTTTAAGCGGTATCTAAACCCTAATTGATGAAACGATCAGTGATGAATTAGCGATTGAGGTTTAGATGGCATAAAATGTTTGCAGTAAGCCACTTTGACGGTTAATTGATGCATAAGATATTGAAAGTAGCTCTGTAGTTTAAAAATGTGCTCTTGATCTTGACAGTCTTGCCTCAAGCAGGTTTCGACGAAAGTAACCCATCAACTCAGGAACCTCGACGCAAATTTTTCAAATTTATCATATTTTAACTCGAAATTCTACTAATGTTTGACGTTTGTCGATTACACAAATTGTCTGAAGTCCAGCTTTAGCCCGGAAGGAAAAGTTGAGTTTTCAATATCTTATAAGACCGTAGTTGAGAGCTTTCGACCGGCCAAGCGCTCTAGAATTGTTCTCTCCCAGTGTGGATTTGAATTGGGACCACCAGCTAACTGAGACGTTGATAAGACGTTGAATACGACGGTGGAACTGCATAAACTCTTTATTTTCTAAAATATAGCTTCCAACTCATCGACAATCAATTAAAATTACTCAATTGCTCTACTGCTTATTGGAATTTCTCAAGTCATCTTCAAATCAAAACATCAAAACAAATCAATTCGCCAAGTCAAACAAAACATCAGTGCTACTAGTATAAGCTACTATCATAGCTAAGCACACAAATTCTCATCTGCTATTCAACAATGTGACTATTTTGAAGTGCTGCGCCAGAGAACACGAATGATCCTCCCTGTTAGCTGCACTTAATTCGCTTGTTAATTGAAAAGTCCTTCGGCATAAAGGCCAGCGTCCATCAACGCAGCATACAATTACATACATACATAGGTAAATAAGAGTATGTATGAACATCCTAGAGCTAAACTTCAAACCAACTTACGCTAAACTAAGTTGTGCGATGTATATGGGTATGTGTTGAAGTGAGTTTGCCACTTGTTATTAGAGGGTGAATGCTTTGATTTCTTGCAAAAACAACACTGTATTAAGACATTTACGCAAGGAGGTCGGTCGGTTAGCATTAATATCAATTTATTAATTTCATGCATACATACACACATTCGAACTCATCCGCATGCAAGTCAAGTGGCAGTGGGAAATTTGTTCGAAAAGCAGTGTAGAAACCACATTGAACATTATTGAAAGCACAGAGTGCCTCAATAATATACCAAGATTGTTCTGTGGAACATTTAAGCATTTGGTTTAATCCTAAAAGTATGCTTGCCGTCCTGCTCAAATGCTGACTTTTCTGGTCGGTGTGTTGAGTACAAGAACCCGGCGGGAAAGTAGAGAAATCATTAATTTTAATTGACGAACAAAATTATTTTTTCGAATTTTGACGGTACCCTTGCTTGGCGCGGACTTCTTTTGTTTAAAGTGTAAAAAAAACTAAATATATTTGAAATAAGTATTTTCTGGAAAAAAGACTGGAAGATTTTTCAATTCCAGAAACAAGTTGAAGAAGTTCAAATTCTTTAACCATTTTGAACAAGAAGGCAACAAGGGTTACCAAAATATTTACCGTTAATTGAACTTGATTTCTAAACCAACAAAAACAAAGAATTGAGAAAGAAATGATGGCATGATTAATATAGATTGATAAATATATACATATATATTTAATAATAACTCCAAAATAGTCTCCAAAAACTCCACGTTCAAACGAAAAGAAATAATTAATTTTTAATTTTGAAAAATTAAAAAAAAATTTCCTAACGGGCACATAGAGCTCTCTTTGTAAATATACATCCACGCATACATATATATAGCACTACATATTTGCTTGCTTTCATTGATCCAAAATTACGTTCGTCCGCCTCGATTGCCCTTACTAATCCACATATCCATTAAGTGAAATTGTTTTGGCAAAGCAGAAAGGAGCACACAAAACAAAAAATTAATACCGATTCAGTCGGTCAACCATAAGTATTCTCAAACTACAAAATACGGCTGATTGGAAGTTGGCTCCGTCTTAATTCTACTTCCTCATAATTACTTTACATCGTCTGTGGCCTTCATATCGTCACGTTTTGCTTTCCTCAGCGAAGATCTGCTCGCACAATTAATTTTATAATATTTCTTTGTTTAGCATATGTCAAATTTGGTTGGTGAATTATATGCCATTTACATATACTTAATGTCATGCCGGCGAAGTAAGTTTTGCTGATTATATTTTTCTATATTGCAGTCACACTACATATCACACACTACCACACACTTATATAATTGAAAACTTAAGTTTGGTGTTAGCTTAGTGTGTAGATTAAACAAAATTTCGCGTTTTAACTGAAGAATGTGATGAAGACCTTTTACTATCAGCTGGATCTACAAAGTTCTTAATAAATTGATTAATTAATTGGGAATTGGGACCTATTAAATTACCTATTAAATGAACCAATTTATTCGAAAGACCCTTTTCTTTCTGAAACATGTTCCTGCAAATCTGTGATATATGCATATAAATCTTTGTATAATAATTTTGAAATATTATCACCTGAATCGGTCTTTAATATAGCAGATGTTCAGAAATACATAAGTACTAGCCATTATATGATCACAAATTCAATAGAGAATATGATGAGAAAATGTATATACAATGATACAAGAAGAAGCAGTAATAAGAGGTTTTTTAAAAAATGTAGACCCTGAATGAATGTAGAGAATCCAGAAGGATGGAATGAGATCTTGAAAAGTCTGAGCAGCAAGTCGGCAGAGTAGGTTCTCGATTATTACAAAATACTAGGAATCAGACACGGCAGATTCCAATGATTCTTCCATGATACGCTGAGACATAGATTATGTAATGTTATGTTCTTATCGATATATAAATTTACCGTTATGTGAGACATCTTGTGAAACCTTTCCCGGCACATGGAAATAAAAATGTAAACTACAGACAGTAGTTCTTATATAAGTACATTTAAAGCTTTACTATTCTTACCTGAGTAGCTAAGATAGTAAATAACATTATACATATCGGCTTATACATATGTATATCGATTCGATAATTGATAGATATTTTCTAGCGATTTTGTATATACTTTGTGACAAAAAACTCTCATACTGAATATTATACGCAAAAAAGGCTCAAGTCCAAAATTACTTACAGACTTCTATGCATTAAAATTTTCTCTTCAAAAAAAGCATTAGTCTACTCGAAACTTACGAAAAACTTGAAGCAATTGTTGAAGAAAATTTTCTCAATCAAATGTTCATCATACGCAGTGTTGACCATCACATGCATACACACAACCGAACTGTGGTGCATAATGGTACAGTTAGTCGTTGGTCGAACGGTAATGCTGTCATAATGTAGCAAATGCCAAATGGATGAAAAGTAACTTTGGTGGAGACTGAAAAAGTGAGTGGCAAAAATTTTCGAAACTAGCAAACATAAACGCAACTGTACTCAAAGTTCGGATATTCAGTTTTAGGAGCAAATACGCTGCGCATGCATTAGTGAGATATAACTGTGTATAATATGTGTTCTTTTATGCATGAGAAAATATTTGTTTCAAAACAAAAACACGGAAATATTGGAAATATCAGAATTATTACTAGCTAGCAAATAGTTGTGGTAGTTGTGAAACTTTTAAGGCAACATTTATTGCTTGGCATTTGAAATGGACTATTGATATTTATGAACACATATCACTTCGTATTCATATATACATATAAATACATAAATACATATGTTATAATCATAAGTATAGAGTGAAATATAATAGGTGGGCTATTAGGGCTATGTCTGGAGGCCATCAGTCCATCCAGTTTTAGCTTAACAATACCACAAATTTGGGTACAACTTACACCAAATACAAGACTACGATGAAAGAAGCAGAAGGGCGCCACCATGTTCAAAGCAACAGAAGCGCGGTTGAAGTGAATACAAGAAACGGAACTGGATCAGGAACATCCATCCAACAAGGAAGAGATTTCTCTTTCGAAGAGAAGACATAGCTAAAACGACGAAAAGAGTTCAGTATTCAGTTTTGAAAGAGATTAAACTTAGCGGAACTCCAGTAAGCTTAGATCTACTGAGACTCAGTCCAGCACATAGGTTTTAGGAAGCACACAAATAATGTGATATCTTTCGACAATTGGTGGAGAGGTGCGCTGTTCTAGGGTCAAACTTTATAGAGAATATTTTTGGAATAATAAAGCTTTTTGAAAATTCATAAAAGAGGTTCTCGTGGGCGGCCAAAATATGTAGTTTCACAAAAGTGCAAACAGAAAAGTTCGAACTAAGAAAAATAGAAACGCTTTTATTTCAAACGGCGGCTAATTTGTTAAATTGTTTTTATTGTTGTTCTTATTTCATAAATTTTTTCCGATATAAATATTTATGTGCATATATATCCATGGTGATGTAAAAGTCGCAACAGTTAACCAAACGTGCCTCTGTCCGCTGCGCGCCACCATAAATTGCCAACAAAAAAACATTTATTTCATTTCGAAATGGAAAAAGTTTTTAATTCGCTGAAGCAACGTTTCGATTTTTGCGACGCACATAGACCACAACAACAACATGTGTGTATATGTATGTGTGTAGATGTGGCAATTTTGTAGGCGGTTTGTGTGTGTGTGTGTGTTTTTGTTTTTGTTGTGTTTTCTTTATGCTTTTATGTATTGTCACACGCTATGAACAGATCAAAGTTCAATAATAACGGAAGTCAAGCCCACTGTGAACAACCGACTAAGAGACGTAGACGTGCACAGAACCAAACACCAACAACAACAACAACGAAAAGAACATAAGTAAACAAAGGCAAAATGGTGAATAAACGTTTCCAACTAGACAAAGGCGGTGACTTCGGCCAGCAGCAGCAGCGGTGGACACCCAAAAACACCACACACACACACACACACCCAATAATGGCTACTTCCTTTGGTACATGTGTGTGTGTGTGTTCAACACACACATGTGCGCGTGTATGTGTGTATGCTGTTTTATAACCAATTTTATGGTTATGGCGAAAGTTTTTGATTTTTAAGTTAAAACTCATTTGTGAAACTTCAACCGAAGGAAATTACTCGCAAGCCAAAAGAAAATTCTGCCCAACCCGATACATATATACATACAAATGCACACATATATATGTATATAGGTGTGTACATAAGTATGTTTGTAGTATTTTTAATGTCTGCCCTTGCATTTGCTGCTTGTGTCTGTGGCTGTTGCAAAAGCAATTGGCGAACGTGCCGCAAAAATGGACAACACATTAAATTTAATTTTCGAGCAACGGACACCGGGCTCCAGCATGTAAGGCCTATAATAAACGTAATTCAAGGCAAGTCATAATCGAATGAACTGCGCGGTGGAGTGAGCAGCTCCATTGTGTGTGAAAATTAAAGACAAAGTAAAGTTTGTAATATTTTTTATTCTCATAATTTATTATTTAGTATATGAATAACGGTGTTGCATGCGAGTTACGGTGAAATTTGAAAATGTTTCCAATCTCACACCGTTTGTTGTTTGTTATTCAACTGAGCACACCCATTATTGTCATCCGCTTTTCAGTGTTTCTCAAACAGCAATTCTATTTAAATGGAGCATAAATTGTAAACTTCAGAACCCCACGTCTAATCTGCCTTTTCTTTAAGAGATGTTATTATCATATTGCTTCTATACAGATTCCAAACTTCTAGGTTTCTGAAATCATTGACATCAGACCGACCTCTATACCCTGATATACCTGTTTCAAAAACCGAAGTCACCTCAAGCTACGACCTTACTTATCATATATAAATGTTTGATGATTTCCCTTTTAGAACCGTCACTGCTCTAACAGTACAGTTGTTAAATTTATATCCTTTAATTGAGTTTACTGGTAAAAGTATTATCGTTAACTAATTACCTTTTCTGGAATCTAAGCTCCAATTATCGTTCTAAGGCAGTTACAGCGAGTTCAAGAATTGTTTATTGTGAAATTGGAAAAGTTTCTGTTCAAACACACTCTATAGATGATATCTTTGTCCACGCTGGTGTATTCTTATTTAGTCCTACTATCCATTCCTAGACACGTAGTTAGCACGATGCTCAGCAATTACAGCAATTTCCTTCTACATAGTTAGTCCTGAAGTCTAACACACTTGGCCCTCAGCTTCGGAAAAGCCCGTTACTACAACTCGATCTCTGGGCATTTCGTTAAATGACATTGAAGATGGCAGCTAAAGCAATGCAAAACATGGTTTGAATAATTGCTACAAAAACAACTGGAAACAACTTGTAGGAATTTTATTTCATTTTTATACCATGTTCAGCATAATTTTGCAGATTCTCCGGGTAAGCCCCTCCAAAAATGCAAAGCGGCAGTACTGAAAGGCTCTGAGTCATATAATAGGGACTAGGACGTCGATTTCTATATTTTTTGAACATTGCTCCACAGTAAATACAAAAATAAGCGTTCGTTTCATTTTTCAAATGCGTATACTGACAGTGGCATGAATTAAGTTTTCCTCCACAAAAACCCTGCCGGCACCTTAAATGTTCGGAGAAAAGTACGTTTTTGTTGGCAAATGTATTTTTCATTAACAACTCAGAAGAAACAAACATAAATGAGACGACGTCTTGCTAGCAGCTTTAAATGAGGGAATAATATGTGTATGTGTATGTATGTGTATGTATGTATATGTGTGGGAGGGATAAATATGTGTATGTGCAATATTTGCAGCTTAGAAAGCGCATTGCTGCGCTGGCAACAGCTGCTTTGACTGTTTTGGATGCAGGCGTTGGCATGAATGTTGTAATACTCTAAGCGGAAGGTCCTTGAGGATGTCAGCCACTGGCTGCTCCTTGCGTGCATTACTCCCTTTCGCAGCAACTATCTTTGTGATTATGTTTCTTCAGCGCTTGTAGTGTTGCAAGTCGCAAGTCCTTTGTCGCGCTGAGCCTTTGAGTTGTTCGCCTGTGTGTGTGTGTGTGTGTGTGTGTGGCTGTGTGTGTGTGTGTGTGTGTGTGTGTGGCTTCTCAAGTGTTGCAAATACGATTTCTTATGTCACAAAAGATGAATGAAAAAAGAATACTCGTCTTGACACATTTTCCGTTGCAATTTGTTGCATCACTGTGCAGCAGCTGGGTTCAGCCCACCTTTTTTCACACTTTTCCGCCGATATTTATTTTCAATAGCTTTGGGTTAACAACTCGCAACAGTAAAGTACTTTGTCGCCCTTCATTTGTGTGTGCACATGAGTGCTATTCTTTAGTTTTAAACGAAATGAGATTTGAATAAATGTCGAAGTGAGAAAAGAATTGGTTTGCGCTTTCCACAGCTTTCTTGGGCAGCTGATTGGTCCAAATTTAGTGTGAATTACACGAGCAATATTAATCTACTGAAAGTCAAAAAATTTTCAATCGGAATCCTTGAAGAACACAACAGGAATTTTTAAAATATTTTCCACCCCAAAAAATATGTGGCAACCCTTAAACATACTCTGTTCTTTTTTACTTTCAAATGACAACCTTTGAAATCTTTAAATATATTTTTAATGCGCTATTGGAAATGAACAAAATTTAGTTTACTGCATCTCCGATGGCAACTCTGTTTAAAATACATTTATATGGCTAATATAGCAGGTTAAAACGAAATTACGGCAATATATTTAGATTTTTAGATCAAGCTCCTAACTATGAATTTACTACAGTTAGTAAATATAATACAGCTAGTATATAAATAATGCACCGATTCCTAGATCCACCATTTAATCATAGGTCCAACATAGACCAATATTTATAATATGTATAAAATATGATATAAATTTATGAAACAAAAAAGGAGTTAAAGATTCTTCAGATTCCAAACTGTCTCATTACCAGTCATTTGTTAGACAACATGGATCCATATTTAAACCCCTTAAGTTGCCCCTTAAATATCTTGCGAAGTAAAGCTTTTTATATTCTGCTTTAAATTAGCCCAACGAAAATATCTTCACAGCCGTAGTATACAGGGCGCCACATTTTCAATAATACTTTCCGATTGTTCTATTAAATATTCTGTAGGTTTAAAACACATAATTCAGTAGGTTGCCACCTGTTTCAAAAATTTAAGACACAAAAATTAAAAGATTATCGAAATATTACAATATTAGTATCAAACTAAAGAAGTTTATAAAGGCTTGCGATTGCCAATATCATTTAAGAAGGGTTGCCAAATGTTTAAAAAAATGTAAATTCATTCAAATTAAAAACAAATTGAGAAAAACACGTTCAACTCCACATCAAATTAAAAATGAATACGAATACAATTTTTTTACGAACTATTTTTACGAATTTTTTCACGACTATGGAAAAATAATATACCAATACTAATTACAACATAACAACAAAAGTATCTCCACGTAATACATATGTATGTATGTAAGTAAATGTGTAAATATTTTATGCATTCCGAAGGTAACAAAAGACCTAAAATAAAAGCCCTAAGTAGGTATATATATTTATAAGGATACGTAGACCGCCAATTGTGCCAATTTCAGGGTTATCCACACAAACTACACCTAATCAGCATCGAGTGCTGCCACTTGATTCGACGCACACTTTTCTCTCTTTTGGCTCCACAGAGCTTGTGCGCCTTCCTTCCTTCATTTCGCCATACAGCAGCCACAGTTGGCAGTTAATCAGCGCACTACATCATACAACCAATGCTATTGCTTTATTGTTATTCTTGTTAATTTATAGCATTCCGCAAAACGCAAACGTCAACAACGTCACCACAAAATTGTACGACGACGAATTGTACGAAGAAAGGAAGAGCCTTTGAAATGCTAAATGGGGAAGTAGCTGATTTGAAGGAATTTCAGTAATTTCGGAATATTTCATTCCTACACACTACCACGAATTGTACGGTTATTTCAAAATATTTTCACCACTTGTTATTAAGTGTGTTTGTTTGTGTAAGAATTCCGAGAATATTAAAGTGACTATTTAATCAAGCGCAAATTTTGAAAGAAAACATTTTAGATTTTAAATACGGAAAGGGCTTTAAATTATTGAACCTTTTTTTCATTCTTCGATTTTCGATTTTCTATAACTATTTGATAAGTCAATTGTTTATTATAGGCGCCTTACTGAATGGGTAATAGACGTATATATATAATACTTCTTGATTCAAAATGCGATTTTATTATTTCTAATATCTGAAAATTCCCCGAGATGATTTAAGCAGTGAGAGCTCGGGTCTTTCAATTAGAAATTATTAAAATGTTGCAACTTCGTCATTTTATAGACAACTTCGACAGTAGGGTACAGTAGGGTAGGGTAGGGTAAATTTCTTAGCTTGGCAGCTAAGTGCCAATCAGTCTATCTCTTATTTAAGAAAGAGATTTTGAGAGAGAGAGAAAGAGATAGAGAGAGAGAGACCAACAAAAGCTCCCTTAACCACCTAGAAATTAAACTGGATGGGAAAGACCTTACTTTTTTTAGGCTCTGTGATAATACCTCTCTGAAAGGGGATGTACATCGAAGAAATAGATATACCACAAAGTTTTTTTATATCTCATATATATTGCATACATGTATTTCATAAAAGTATAATGTGAAAGAAACTTCGAAAATTTAATGATTTTCTGTTTATTTTCTAACATTTAGCACTCTAAGGATTATTCAGATTACTTTAACTATAATTAATAATAATAGCATATTTAGAGCTAGCGAGTAGGCGTCTAATTTGGAAAATTGCATTAAGGTTGTGTACCTTCCTGTTGTGTTCTACCTTTGCATAAAAATATTTTTTCATCAAAACTACAATAAAACAGAACAAAATTAGACCCCCTCCACTTACCGTCGTTTAACTACAGGTACAATTATAACCCAACCTCAATTGTGGCCACGGCCAGTTTGGATTACATTGTTCAATGAATAGATTGAAGCACAGTCTCGTTATCAAGTGAATATCTCTAAAATATTCGAAGAATCGGGGAGTTTTATTCTGTACATAAATAAAAGCCTTTATATGGGGAAATGTATAAGTCAATCGAAGTAGGCAAGATATTTAATAAATTAGTGAAATTTCGAGTTCAAAATATATAAAATCGTCTTATGTCTTTCTTTTCTATAACAACGTTGAAAATATACTCGTACAAAAATATTAATTTTTCCCGCACTTTACTATCGTGAATTTTATAAATACCAACCGGCTCGCCTTTGTTTTCGTGCATCAACTACAAAAATACTTGAATATTGTATGATTTTATTGCTCTAATAAAACTTCATATATATCTACATATATACAAACGCACATACACACATACACACATACACACATATATAGTATGTACAAGAGGCATTCTTAACTAATTATGCCAGTCTTAAAATTCCCATAATTATGACAAGCAAATATGTTACACTTTGAAATATGCAAATATCTACACATATATCTATACATATATATATATAATTACACAAACAAATTCATTACATAGCAATTATACGCGCCGACAAATTGCGATAACGCGCATTTGGAATGTAAATAATATTAATAATATTGCCAACCGCAAACGCGCTTAGCGTTTAACTGCACACACACACACACACACACGCATTCACTTATCTATATATGTATATATGTACGTGTGGATGGGTGTAGGGCTGGGAGTGCAGTTATGCCAAGCGCCGGCAAATTTTTTAATACTTGATATTCAACTAAGTAAAAGCACACACACACACACACACACACACACACGCACACACAGATGGTACACATGTTACCTTTCTTGGGTCTTCGAAATTTTTTCCACCAAGGTGTACCAAAAACACCGGCTTACAGTTTTTATTATAGTATGATTTGCCAGTTTCTCCCCACTCCCAATCATCCCACCCGGCTTGTGGCAGTGATGACGACAAGTGACGACAGACACGCAGAAAGGGAGCTGATCCAGCAACACGCTTTTATAGCTGTTGCTCTGGAGTGTCTACTTCGAGGCTGTCATCTTCTCTCGCAAGTTGACTCGTTCCTCGTCGCGCTGCCTTACGGTTTTTATATATATATATATATATAAAAAAAAATAAAAGAAAATAATAATAATCTAAATAAAATGATAATGAAATTAAATTATGTTTTTTCGCCAGTTGGCATCCTTCACGACGCACCCGAAGTGCCTGCTGCCCCCCCATTTGTTTGTCTATTTTCGGTGGCAGTTGCAGCTGTGCGTCTTTTTTATTGCTCTCGATGTGAGCCGTTCTTTTCGCCGTTTTGACTTATTTGTATGCTTAATTTTCTCATCTTCCACACTTCCTACAACCAAGCCAACAACAACAAGCAATTTGTGAATGCAAAATTAACAAAAAAAGAACAACAAACACCAACAACAAACACCAACAACAACCAAAAATATATATAAAAAGAAGGCAACAGACATGAAAGAAAGCGCAAAAACCACCGGCACACGGTGGGTGTTTGCATCAACGGCGAAGTGGCGATGTGGCGATGAGGCGTGTAGTTGTTGCGTTGCCGTTAGCAATACGGTAAGTGACTTGACTTTATTTGCTTATTTACTTTGTGTTCCAAAGTGGCATAAAAAGCAAAGCGGCACATAGCAGCGCACCGCAGCGCACCGCATAACATAGCATAACAAGGTAAAAGCGAGCAACTAAAGCTTTAGAGACAAATCCATGGCGAAAGCCAAGTTGAGCTGTCTGTCAAGTCCGCCGGTATTGTGCTGAGGTTACTGGCAAACTCTCTCTCTCCACTTGTCTGCTTAACGAATTGGCGATGACGAGGCAGAAAATAACTGTTGATGGCATAGTTTTCAGCATTGAGCAACTGTATATGAGTAAAAGGAAAAGGCGCCGCTCAAGAAGAAATGTTGTCAAAGAAAACACCTGTTACTAATTTGCGCTTTTCCACAACTCCAGCTCCACTAATATGAGCACTCATCGAATGTGGCATCTGTGGCAGCGAAAACGCAATGGTAACTAACTACCCGAGAAACCTGTTAGGCAAAGCGCCAGCGAAGCAATGGAGTGTCGGCAGATTGGGGGTGGTTTTGTAGTAAGCTGCACTTAGTTTCATATGCTTTAAGTCATTTAAGTGAAAGTGGATTGTATGAATGTCGATATCAAAAGCACTAAAGGAATTAAGCTGGTTTTCCAAATACCAGGCGTTTAAACTGGGTCGGGTTGTCTTCGCAGTCGCCTTTTCTTTGCATGACTAACGAACCTTTTGTGTTCATTCATAATGAGATTCATTTGAGGCATAATGAGTTCTAACTTCAGCTGACGAGTGAAAATTAAAATAGGCTTAATGGTGGATAATTTCAGTAGGATCATGCGTACATTTGCAAATGGAATGAGAAGCTCCGTTCGGTATTATAAAGACTTTGCCAACCAATTTCAACACCTTCTTTATATGAGCTAATCAAATTAACTGTTTAAATGGAACTCTTCTTTTTCAGTAAACTCTTGCCACCGTATCATTTTTTTTTTGCAGATTTCCGAAAATTAATATAATTATATAAGAGAGCCTAAGGTCTAAAGAGTTTGGGGGTCGAGAACACAAATGGAGATTAAACTCGCGGATTTGCACAACATACTTTAATTATTTTTTATTATTTTCTAAATCGCTGAAATAGAGTTGCTTAAAGAGCTCAATGTATTATCTTTTTTTCTTTCTCTGAGTGGCTCTGACCGAGTCCACCATAATGATCCACTTATTTCTATACTTTTTTTGTATGCTATCGCCAGTTCAAACTTATAAGCAAAGTCAAGTTCTTCTGCACTTGTTTTTTCCAACGTCTGTATGTCGCTTTCTTTTTATTTTAAATTCTTTTTTTTTTTTAACTTAACCTCAACTTAATCCTTGTTTAACGGATATAACTGCAAGCTGTTATGCTCTGCTAAAATTGGAAGTTTCAGCTGATCTTCGCAAGAACGGTTTTAGTACGTGTTATATTCAAAGTTTGAGAATTTTTGAAAGTGATGATTTTCTAACTTTCTAAATAATATTATACAAATATGCTGATACCGTGGTTCAGTTGACTTGAAGGCGTTTGAATTCTTGGGACTCGAATCTCCTCGATTTGCCTCTTTCTGTGGACGTCTTTTGAATTTTCTCTCTCCGATTTGCTTCCTTCTTTGTTTCAGGTGAGAAATGTTAAACCCAAGGTTGGTCTATGATTACGAAGCAACGCAATGTCTTTGCCTTTCAGGCTTATTTGCTGTAGCTCGTTCTTCTCTGTACTCGTTTTCGATTTGACACAATTCAGGCTAGAGGACTCGGATTACCGGTTACCGGTAAATACACGATTTCCTAGACGATTAAGGTTTTCCATACGTTTTCTAATACCCTCTGTAACTAAATGAGTATTGAAGATTGTGGTTCCATATATCAAAATATAACCGATTTTTATACTCGTTAATTTTTCAATGCTGATAGCACTAGAACTAGCCCAGTTTGGCCTGGTAGGACCAATGAATCCTTAAAACTAATTGTGCAATGTAGATTACTAGATAGAAAGTCATAGAAGTGATGTTAGCGTCAACCACCCATCGTAACTTCAATTTAAGCAGAATTTATAATCATCGAATTTTGCTGTTCCTGACTTCGTTCCACTTCCGTTCACATTGTGCCATAAACTCGAGTTTATCGTTCATTATTGAGTTTAGTTGAAGGTAATAATACCTTAAATTCACCTTCGACAGTTTCTTTAAGTATTTGTGGGTCTGCCTATCAGCGGTATTACAACAAATTTAGAAGCGAGATTGAAAAAGGTTACCTCATTACTGAAAAATGTGTGTGATTTGTCAACTTTTTTGACAGTTAACCAATGTAAAATAAATAATGCTAGCTGAATTTTGAGTTTCATTAACACCACTTGAAGACACATTATACTTTTCATAAACTCAAAACCTTAAACTCGAGTTTCCCTTACTGTACTACTCCCACACTATAACCTCGCCTGAGGCATTTCCATATTGAGGTGATATTTTGTAAGGATATCAACTAACCGCCCATGCGATCTCTCGCCAATAGGGTGTCGAATATAATAAGTAAATGAGCACACAATCAAGCGCCAACTTAAAAACACCTTATCCCCTCTATTTCGACATTAAATTAGTCTGTATGCAAATACTTAAGTGCGCACTAAGTTTATTACGCGCACGCACACGCTCACACACTCACAAATCACCCGAAAGTACCTGCTCGCTTTGGGGAAATAAAACAACAACAATTGCTCGGTTATGTGGATGCTTTTATTTGACGTTAAATCTACTCATGCACAGTTTATTCCACCTTTTTATCTTGCTTATGAGCTTATCCTTGTTCACAGCTGCACACACACACATATACACACACGCGCATGCACGTGTGCGGATGCGCTTAAGCGCCGCCACCAACATTAAAACACCTACATATGCAGAATTCATACACATGAAAAATTTGTGAACACCTACAAATTCATATACATATATATGTATAATATATATATATTTAATATATATATAAATGAATACATATGTACAGGGATATTTATTATTATAGACTGACATTTGCGTGTGATGGTAAAGGATTTGTTGCATGCATGAAATCTCTTCGCATATATCAAAGGATTTCAACGCTGCTGCTGTCATTTTTAGTGCTGCCACATTTTTCTTGAAATCCGCATCATCTATAAATGTGTGCATAAAGATGGTTGTGTCTGTGTGTGTATATAGAGCCGTATAAGTTATGACGCATAAGTGAGTTGCATATTCCCTGCCAATATGAAGTTTTGACAAGCTCAGCGCTGTCTTGAATATCGCTCGCTGCATGGCGCTTGCATTATATTTCGTGCAAAAGTTACCACTATTTTTGCGAAAAAAAAAATTGGAAAAAAAATAGAAAAATTAAATTTACAAAAATCTACTAAAGCTCAAATATTTTCCAACTTATTTATGCACTTATTTATATCTTTCCGCCTTCGATGCGCTCATCAATTGGCCAGCTTTTACTTAGCAGAAACACACTCTGATTGTGGTTACATCCTTCCAAACCACTTCGGAGACCACTATCGAAAATACTTTTTTGACGTTGACTGATTTAAGATCAAGCATAGGCTGTTGTTGTTGTTTTAGTAATGAGCGAAAATATTCTTCAGATAAGTTTATATTACATCCGTTCCGCACTGAATCTTTCTGAGTGACAGTCATTGACATACGTATATTGTGGGTCTGACGCTTATTGTGGATCCATTCCGTTTCCGTGGACCTAACTTTCGAACGCATGTTTGATACTTCAAATTTGCTGTTATTTTTTCCCAAGGCATGATAGCCAGATCAATTACGTTCAAAATTGTATCAATTTGAGAAGAAAATTTTTGGTCGATTTCATTTAAAAGCTCATTTTGAATGATCTGACATAAGTTTGATAAGAGGGCGTTATAGGGTCTTGAGTTGTTTTCAATGTTATTTCGATTATGCAAAAAAATTTTTTCATTCAAGGAAACTCAATCAACAAGGTTTGAAGTAGAATTTTACTCTGTGGTAAAAACATATACATCAGTTCTGATTATAATATCAGTCATTTATGAAGAACTAGTAAAATTTGCTATATAAAGTGTATATAAAGCTCCTATTCAACTATCTCTGGGATTTGAGATTTAGTTAGTTAGATAGTTCTAATTACCGCATTTTAGCATTAAAACGAGGGTCCCAATTTCTTCCTAATTATACACTCTGTTGTACTATTTTCAGATAAGATTATTTTCAGAGTGAAAGTAAAGACGCGGACTTATAAAGATTTTAATATTACTCTTTTTTCTTTTTCTCTATCCTTTTTTGGAAGCTGACGGCCAACAAGTTTTTTCTTGATCTTGCTATTTGCTGAAAAGTTATGTCGAGGAACTGAAAGTTTTATACATTGCTTTTCCATGGGCTGTTTTGGTACATTAAAGGTTTCGAGATAGATGTAGGAATATATATATATCAGTCTAATAGGACAAATTTGTCCATCTACCCATACTAGGGTTAACCGGAGCTATCTTAATTTTTGAAAAGTAGTGCAAATAGGGTAATTAGAACAATAACTGCGGTCAACTTTCGTCTAACGGTATAGTTTAAAATAACAGAAATGGATTAAATCTCTTAAAAGCGATGGCAGAACCGTAAAATAAGGAACAAGATTATATGTTAGTTCTTCATACGGATTAGTCTAACAACTGTACTTTGGGCGTGGTTTGTTTCTTGATAATAACATGCACATTTCCAGCCATTAGAACGGCTTAATAAAGTGAATATCTGTTAGTGAGGGAGAACCAATATACCAAATTTACAAATTTACAGCTTTCTGATCGACTCACTTTGCCTTTCAAGGTCAAAATGTAATATATATCTCAGTATCTAAATAAAGCTAGACTATTCCATCGTGCATAATGAGAGTCGTTTTCAAAATTGGGTGATATCAGTCTATAATTTCCTCTCTCCAACGGCTTACAATTTTGAGCACTACTTTATTTTCCTCGACTCGCTTGCTTTTGATTGATTTTATTAGTAGCTTGTTTGCATTTCATACACTCAATCGGGACTCGATATTGCAAAACCGTCTGCTCTTTAATATTAGATGTCATAGCTTATGGTTTAAATTGCTATGTACGCACATAACCTCACTTTTACATGCTCTATTCGACAAGCATAAGTATTTAACACTTATCCAACACAACTCCACTACTGGATATACAAATTTTTTGCTCTACATTTAAAGGGCTTTTAGAGCTCGTAACATAGTTACATAAGAGCCCTCTACACTATATATAAATTTATATACAAGTATGTAGCTGAGCATAGCTGACAGAAATTAATAGAATTTCGAAGACAGCTGAGAGACTACATACAGAATATGAAGCCACTAACACGTTTCTAATCAAAAAAATATTCACAGCAATCTTTGGATCCCAAACTATTATTCAACGTCAATTTTATTATATACAAAAACAACAACAACGACAAGCAACGACAACAAAAATCAAAAAACAATGAGTGCAAAACACTCGAACGTGTGACGAAGCTAAATGGCATCAGCTGTAAAACAACAACAACAACAACAACAACAAGTATGAACACTAAAACTATATATACCATATACATATATTTACTCGCAGTACCAAAGGCTACATGCATACATACGCACGCTACATGGAAAGTCGGAGAGCAACTTGGACGCGCATAGTCCACGGTTGTGCCGCCATTGTTGTTGCAGTGATAAATTATGTTGCAATTCAACTTTGACGCTACTGTCATTGCAGCAATCATTGTGTTGCGCCTTCATTGTTGGCGCTGACTCGACCGCCGCCGCTGCCGCTGCCACTGCCACTGCCACTGGCACTGCCACTACTGTTGTGCCAAAAATACTCGGCAAGTTCATTTTTCTCCCTTCATTCAAACTGCAATGTGCGACGCTGGCATTCCCATTCGCATTATTACGTATTTTACAACGTACCCATCCCCTCTTGGAAGTGTACTCTATCGGAGAGCTCACTGTTGTGTCGTTAATGGACACTGTCAACGCTCTATTGACACGATTTGTGACGCCTTTTCCTCTTTCAAAATGCTCCTTTTGTGCCGAAATGTTACACCCCGTCGCATCTTAACTAAATTGTCGAGCATTTCATTTTATTCAACTGTTATTTTGCTTTATTTATTTGCCCATGCAACTCGACTCTTCATTTGCCTTGTTTTCTTCAAATTCTATTCTCTGATTTAGATATTTCCTTCATATCTAATGATAAATGAGCGACGGCAAGCAATTGAGGCACTCGAACAGCGCGTGCAGATAACAGTTGTGGAGGCTCTCACATCTCTCGCTACAAGCATACTGATGCGATTATAAATTGCGAATAGAAAGAGTTGAGATTTTGGAAATCTGTTTTAAATTTTTCGTGAAAAACAAATCATTCACTCAGAGGACATAATTAAGAGGCGAGTTTTGATATTAAATTTTTTCTCCTGAAGTTCTCCGAAACACAACAGGGGTTGAGTTCTTTAATGGGTTACTAAGAAATCTGACGCCTCGGTTCCCTGGAATTAGCACATGAGCTGCCATTTAGGGATGTTCACTTCAGTGGGGGCTTATTGTTTGCACCAGCTGATTCTGAAAAGGCTTTCAAATAACGCGTTTAAGTTGTACCGCATGGTCGAGTTTAAGATATTATTTATTGTTTATGACTAACTGAAAAAGTCGTTTTATAAGGGTGCTTAAAGAGCTCATAGTTTAATTTTACATTTCTTTTAGCTATCAAAACAGTTAACAGGGCAAATTATATCATTTATTATTCGCAAGCAAATGGTGTTTAGGGCAAATTAAGAGACATCGTTTGTATAGCAAACTCCGTGTTTATGAGTCGTGTTTAACACTAAACATCAAAATGGTTCACAAACTCGAGTTTGTTGCAAAGCCTGAAGCCTAAAGCATGAAACCTGAAGCCTGAACGTTTTATAAATCTAAACCTCAATTGGGTTGAATAATTATTTGCTAAATATTTGACTGAAGAGTTCTTTTTTGGTTGCTTTAAATTTATGAATTATTCAAACTAGAGTTTATTTTAATAGTTTATTATAGTCATTTTATTGTATGCTTCTTATAAGGTCCACCCCTTCTGGCTAATATACTGATATAATTCGTATCAGACTTACCAGTTTTTACTTCTTTCGACTTAATGAAAAGAATGTAGAGCTATTGACTGCCGAACTAAACAACTACTTTATAATTCATACATTTCTTCAGTTTGGTGTTTTGAAATGAGCATTGCTGGCTTTCTTACCCACTATAAATTATTATCAACGTCTGTTGCCAGTCTATCATAATAGTTATCTCTCAGACGAGAGTAAATTTTACTGGTTACCCCTAAAATTGTTAGCACATTCACTCTGGATTGGCTTTTGGTTTTTGATAGCTCAATAAACCGCTTCGTTTGGTAGAATGTGTTACGCTTGTGTTTAGTTCTTGAAGTGAAATCGGTAGAAGAATTAATTTATTTCGAAGTTAGACCTTAAAAGCCACTTAGACCACTGCAATGTTTTTAAGCTGGCTGAAAGTGGTACTCGATGTGAAATTTTGAGCGGAATCGGGAGCATCTCTGATCACTTGTGGGCACTTGGACTTCTGGGCACTTAGATTACAGTATTATAAAAAATTAAATGCTGTTTACGTCTTCTAGCTTCGAGTGAATAGAGAGACATTTCTCTCTGCTCTGACCTGATACTCAAACATAGACCTTTCATTAAGTTTAACTAAGTACGACCAATATCTGGTAGATTATGAAACGGATTAAAATTAATCCATCCTACACAATTTCACTAGTCTTCTTCTAAATTTAGGCGAACAGTCCTTTCTCAGTATCTCACCTCTCACCAAAATCTAAGAGAATAGCTAAAGTATATCACTCCAATTTGGCTTCTATGTTGGTTTGTTATAAGTAAAAATGAATACTAAAGATATATACTTCAATACATACCTTGTTGGACATAGTAGTGCGAAATTAGGCATTGATCCTCAAAGGTTTGTAACATCTTTGTATGGCTTCCATAAGACCAATTCTTCAATTGGAAAAAAGTTTGTTCATTCCTGACTCAGGACCTTGATTTTGAGACACACTTTAGAGACACTTTGAGAAAATTACAGAGAGCTCCGGTTCGAATCAATAGTTATTTTAATATTTTCATCATTGCTTTCGACTCTTCTATTCAGCACAATAAAATAGACCATGTTAACCTCGGCGAAAGCGGTTCCCCATACAACAAACTAATTCTCATTAAAACGGAACGTATACGTCCACCAACAAACAAAGAATACATTTTTAAATCTTTAAATTTATTTGGCACAACGAGCTACAAGAAAAATCGCTTTTATGAGAAAAAAAGAATGTCACTATGCAAATTTAGAGTAAACTTAAATTGAACTCGATGGGTTTTCATCATCAGAAGGCGTCGACAACTGCGTCGACAACAGTATTTCTTTACACCAACAAACAATTTCATATATAGTACATATGTATGTATATGTGTATATACATATACATATCCATAGAGACGACAAATATGCGTACTCGCTATTTAAACTTGAGTAATTGAAGACTTAAAGGATTTCGCTTGTCACTCAAGTGCCAATGTCACTGGTACGCGCAACTGCGATGCGACTGCGATACGACTGCGAAGAAGCTGCTGCGCCAACACGTTGCATTCCACTTGCGACTAGAGCCGTTTGAGCAGTCCCTGTCACTTCGCTGCCAAACGAGGCCATGGCTCGAGCGCATGAAGGCGAAAGCAACGATTTGATATACTTACCCTTACTGCGGGGTGCAGCAGCAAGTGTGCGCCGCCAGCATCCCTCCGTTGAGTAATGCCACGTGATGAGTGTGTTGCATTAACGTTTTACTTATACGTTATGTTGTTCTTGTTATTATTATTATTGTTGTTGTTGTTGTTGTTGCTTTTTTTCGTTTTCGTTGATGGCGAGAACAATACGGGTAATAAATATAAAAGCAGGCGACAACTAAGGAGCAAAGTACCAACAACACTGTCAATCTAATATGGCACACCAAGAGCGCAGGGGCATGGTAATATTGTATATGTATATATCTTTGTAAATTACAATAGTTATTGTGACGAAAATGATTTTTTATGTTTAGAATGGTGCTAGTTATTGGGGTTCGGAGCAAGTATTAGATGATTTAGAAATTTAAATTTTTAGATTTTTAGATATATGTATATGGTCCGATTATCTATGACGTTTTAGTGCTTAACACAAAAATCGTTCATAAATTTCTTTTAAACATTTTAGAATTTTGTCAAATTTCAAGCAATGCCGGTCAGAAATTCATAAAACAAATTTTTAAAAGGTATTTGGCTTCTCCTCAAACAGCCTTTATTGCTATTTCATTCAAATTGATCTAACCTCATCAGTATAGAGTAAGCTACGATAACATAATTTTAAGAAACATGGTCTAATCCAACTCATATTACTACAATCTAGGCTCAAGTGGTCCATTGTAGCTTGGCCTTACCTAAAATTACTTAATATAACAAAGGTCATCAAAGGTCACTCCAATATATTTCCTTAACTTATTTATAGATTTTCAGACTTTAGCAGAATCAGCGACCCTAACAAAGTCTGCTTTGTAATTGAAAAATTTTTTTAATTTTGATATAATGTTTTGAGTCTCACTAGATTTAGTTTTAGAGGCTGTAGTCTGCGTCCAAAGTCTGTACTAGATTTTTTTTCTTCGAGCAAAGGGCTTTGCACCAGTCGGTGGGTGAAGGAGCTTTGCTTATCTAACAGCATCGGGAACTTTAGGTTTCTTGAGTGCAACATTCCTTTAGTTTAAACTGTCCCGGCTTCAAGCTCTAGATGAGAATCTCAAAGTTTTTTGCAAGCTCTTGGGTTTGAGATAGAGACTATGTTTTTATACCTAGTGAGGAATAAGAGGTTTCCTCATATGCTGCCTCTTTGAAATTTCGGACCAAATAATCAGATGAAATTAGTACCTAGTCGCTTGAGTATAAAACTTAATATCAGCGAGTACTCATTACTCAGCTAAATTGAAATATGGTTTCTAAAATTCCCCAGATAAATTAGATTTCGGGATCACATCCGTTTCTAGAGACTCTGTTTGCAAATTATATGCCGCAGGGAAGCTTGAAACCACATTCCATAGAGTCAAACCACTTTGCGCCCTCGCTTCCAAGCTATACTTGTAAAAGGTGCACGCCCACACACACGAATTCGCCGCTTCAATTCATGCATGCACACAATAAAATTACAATTGGTTGTTGTACAATGTTGTTGTTGCTACTTTAATTAGCTGCTTCACAGTCTATTACGCCACTTTGCAGCCGCATTCCTTTTACTGCTGATTAAAAAGGCGGCGCAAGAAAGCTGATTCAATAAAATTGTAAAGTAAAACAGCAACAACAAATACATACACACTATACATGTATGGCAGCTCACAGCAATTTGTGGCCAATGTAGCCAGCTGCAGCTCAATTTATTTATCGTCACTGTTGCATTGTCTCGAAGTGTGCCTCTTCGAAGCAACCACACGCCACAGATAAAATAAGTGCAACAATGCTGCAGAGTCTCAACCTCAAACACAGGCGAATCGACACACTTAATTGCTGCAGCAACAAGGATGTTTACTGCAACGTTACAATGTTGCCGAAAAAATTTTCTGAAAGACAGTAGTTGAGTGCAAAAGCGAAAAAAAAAATAAGCAACAAAAAAAATACAAGTGTGTGGGCATTAACTTGTGGGCCATTCGCAGCAGGCGCAACAGCAACGCTAACGCACAAAAGTATGCCACAATTTACACTAACAATGTGCGGTGTGCACAGAAGTTTGCTACACTTGCTTGCTTTGACTGAAAGCGAAGTGCTTCTGATGGATTTATAGTAATAAGGCCTACTAATTGGTGAGTGGAGACATCACTTAAAAAGAAAAATTTTTTGTTTTTGCAAAATTTCTAAACTTTCCACAATGCCCCCACACTTTGAATCACTCATGAAACTCAACGCAATTCAACCCTCGGCAAAACGACAAATATTTTACTAACAATAAAAAATAAATAAAAAAACATTTAACTGTGTCGACGCCATAAATTGCAACCCCATTATCAATTTAATTCATCTCGAAATGATTCGAGTCTTAGCTCCGCCAAATAGCTAAATGAAACTTACATAACTGCACACTTAAGTTCAGATATATGTATATATATATATATATACAAGTATATACTTAAATACATAAACATTTGCCATCCACAAATGAAGACATTAATTTTAAGTGTCTTCGGGCCAGCAAATTCTCATTACTTTTGTTTGAACAATTTGAACAAAATTGTACTTGAAGCAGTGCAAAATTATATACAAACATTCTTAACACGTACATACATATGTAATATGGTGCAAAATACATTTAATAACGACATTAGGGTTGTTCTGAATCCTAATGAAGAATTCTGAAAATATTTATTTTTGTATTCGAAATTTCAAATACACACGTTTTAGGCCAGACATCAACTAACTTCATTGAATTTTGAAAAAACCACCTACAAATTTCTCAAATCCTATTTTATATTTAGTAGAGAAAACATTTTGGAGGTTTAGATAAATTAAAAAATCTCATATTAACAAAAATACCGTTATTGCTCATCTATTATTCACGTGAATTGCAAAAATAACGCCTAAAAACCTGATTTTCATAATTATTAAGTGGTCATACATTTTATATAATTTTTTAATATTTCATTTAATTTGAATATTATACTAGCACAACGGTATGAGAACGGTATGAGCTTTTTCAACTCTATATTTTCCATTCTCCTTATTTTCTCAACAAACTTGTTTCAATATTTTAAAATTTAAATATTTTCAGAATAATGGCTTTTATATTAGATAATTCTCATTCTCAAAAGAGTTTCTACACAAATTTCAACACTGTGTAAAAGTTTATAAAGTAACCTTTCTTGTTGTTAACTTCCAAAATTTATAATAAACTCTTTGCAGCCAATATACTTCTTTTAATGAAGCACGAATTAAATGATGTAAGTGTTATGTGTTAATACAAAAAAATTAATACGAAAAAATATTTCTCAAGAGCAACATTTTAATTCTCAACAATTTCTCAATAGTATTATGGTTTTGAGCGCCACTTTGCAATCGAAATTTATCTTCCAATGTTGACGACAGTTTTCTTAAATTCCAAAACTTGATTCTAAACCGCATATAAATAAATTAATTATAGTACACCAAGTAAACTGCAATACAGTTTTTAAGTGGCTATGAAACCATTGCTATGAAGTTGAGGAAATTGTTATTTCCAATTTGAAAATTTTAAGCCTTAAATTTGAGATATTAAATTTTAGATATTAAATTGGAATATTTTCAAATCCAACCATTGGATTCTGGAAATTATAAACACCTAAATTAGTCCAGATAATATTCTCAAATTCTTCTATAGATCTCATCGTGAAATCGTGAAAAATATTAAGTTCGATAGTGCCTATCGAGGTACATTTTTATTGAAATTTTCAAAAATTTATTATATCAGAATATTATTATAGATGGAGATTGGTATACATAGAAAATATAATTCTGATCTATAAACTATTGTGCCTCATAGTGTCATCTGGTTAATATTTTCAGAATGAAAATTTAACGACTTGTGAATAATAATTTCTCAACTGCTAGAGATAAGTGTGAGAAAGTTCTTCAATATCTATTAATTGTCAAAGATAACTCACTGTTTAGTATAGTGTGTGGTATAGTGGTATAACAATAGAGTTATGGTTTGAAAATTATTATCTTAACAATATTTGAGTACTATTTTATATATTATATCAACTTGAAAATAAAACATTTCTCAACAGCTTAAAAACAAATTTACTTAAGAAGATATTACACATGTACTAACTTGAAAATAATAATTTACTCAAATGCTCGAAAAAATTTTGTAAATTAGCTTAAGCGTTATAAATTTTTCAACAACTTAAGAAAACTTTATGATAAATTTTATATATAAAATTGAGTATAGTATATTTCTCAATGTCAAGAAAAAAAATTTGATAATATTTGAGATAGTAAATTGAAAATAGTGCCATGCACAAATATTTCGGATAAATTTGAAATGTGTTATGAGAATATTTAATCATTCAAACATGGAAACTAATTAGAAAAATAGTAAATTTTTGAAATATAAGTTAGAGTATTTCGCAAAGATATTTGGAATTTTTGGGTATTTGGGGTATTAGAGAAAGCGTACACATAAGAATTCTCCCAAAGGCTTGAACTAAATTATATTATATTTTGATAAGCTGTTTTTAATTTACTATACGGCCTTATTGTTCGTAAATTATATTAATTATAAATATCAACTAGAATTTTAAACAATCCCTAAAAAGCGAACAAACATTTCACAGAACTTCTTGTGATATAAGCAACCGGCCGGCAGTTACAAGTAGCCAGCAATTACCTATATAATATGTGAGTATGTTTGTCATATATGCCACTTAAGTGGAGTAGAAACTCATCACCACCCCATACCCTCCTTGCTACTTGTATATCCAACTCCATGTATATACATACGTATATATGCGTCAACTTTCTCCAGCGTACTGCGGTAGTCAATTTAAGCTGATTGCAGAAATCTTGCGCACATAACGGGCGCTTGACACAAATGGGGGCGGGGTCAAAGCATTAGTGCTCAGTGCCACGCATTGAAGTGGAAAATTGATGGCTCACTCTGTGCGCTGTACGTTGGTGTGATGAAAGGAAAATGTCAAATGGACGCGTGTGGTGTGAGGAGTGTAAATGGCAGTAGATGACAATGGCGCGCATGTGTGTGTGTGTGTGTATGTGTACATATATGAAGCTACTTTGACCATTTACTGCTGGCATTGTTTATACTTTCAAATGTGTGGCAAAGCAACAATTTGTTGTAGCTTGCTTAGACTGAAATTTTGCTACTATAATCAATGAGTTCTAACCAATGATGGGCTATGCGTAAATACACACACACACACACACACACACACACACACAAACGAATATATATACAAGTTTGTTTGGTGTTAGGAGTTGTGCTGAGTAGCTGCTCTGGCATAGCAATTGAAGGATTAGGCACTTTAATTTTATTTTTATTGCCAACAATGTATCTGGTATCACACAAGCAACTTGCTGCCACAGCTAAAGCAATTAATATAGAAATATACAAATATGTATACATTTGTATGTGTATGTGTGTGTAAATTTTATACGGTATACCAACAGTGATTGTGAGTTAACGGGAAAGACGAAAACATCCAAGAACACATAACATCAACTAAAATAACAACAACAACAACAACAACAACATATAAGAACTTGTGAAATATTGATAACGGAGGCAATGGTGAAATTTAAATGGCGCCAACATGCCTACACCATAGACGCCGTAATAACATAAAAAGCCAAAAGGCAATTGCGAAATGGCTGCGAAAGTACCAAATAACAAATAACAAATAACAAATAAATAAATTTACGTATTTTCACTACATAGTATATTTGTTTATTTGCAAAAGCCACCACCGTCAACGCCGCCCTCATCACCCACACGCACCCAACCACCAATCACCACATTTCTACGCACATTTATGACATTTGATATTCTTTCTTTGTGGAGTGCTTCTTCTTATTTCTGTCGTTTTTTTTTGTTTTTTTCTATATTTTTTTTTTTTTTTGAGTGCTGTTTGGAAACAATAAAAGTTGTGTGGAAAAATAATAATAACAAATAAACAACAATAATATAAAGTAAGGCAAAAGAGCAACAACAACAACAGCCAAAGTGAGTGAAAAATAAATAAATATCTACAAACAAACATACACACACACACACACACACACGGGCACACATTCAAACACTTATGTATATAAATATATATATATATATGTGTCGCTTTTATGGCGCTCTCCTACTGAAAACGGTTCTTTTGTGTCAACACTCGACTTGCTTCACAGGACGATTCAACAAGGCTTAAATAAGTTTTTTCGGATTAGTTCATAGTTGGCAGGATGAAAAGTTTCTTTAGAGTCAGCAAATAAGTGGAAAGTCTTAGTGGCGCACAACATGTGGCCGTAAGCTTTGCAGTTTGCCGAAGTTCCATGCGAAATGTTATTTAATATGATTTTGTTTATTTCGCTTTTGGTTATAAATATTTATGTAATACATACGTGCATCCTTAAGCTATGTATTACCTGCTGTGCTGCATTGCTGTGCTTAGATTAATACAATATTTTCATGTGGAATGTATTAAACGCGCCGAAGCAAATATAAAGCTGACTAAAATGCCCATAAACTGGCAAAGAGTTGCTTATTTACCGCTAATATTATTTTATTATCAGCTGCATATTCGTAAAAATTTAAATTGCAGACATTTTTATTTTATTAAAGATTAGGTTATGTCGACCTAATTGGGCCGAAAATCTTAAAATAAGCATGGAATATTTCAAGCTCCTTTGTAAATATCATTTTAATGAAAAGTTTTTAGGCAGCTCCAGGTCAATTTCAGCAAAAAAAAACATTCCTTTATGACTGCCCATAAGAATTTCAGTACACTAAAAATATTAACTGATATTAGGTAATCATAACTGTTGGTCCATACAATAAAAGGCTTTAGTTAAGGCAACTCTGCTCTGCTCCCCTGCTCTGCTCTCTATTACTACTGCCTGCAACTTTGGATTGAAATAGTTCTCGACAATGAAAAAAGGACGGAGTATAACTCTCTCATTATGGCCGCCATAACGAAGTGTTGTGAACCAAGTCAGCAGATGAGTTGTTTCGCCCATTTGAGCTACGCAAATTAGAATGGAGAAGCTCCAGCTCAGAAAGTATTTAACATGCCTCAGAAGTATTGAAATGAGCCATTGGATAAAACATCTGAAGAAGGAGTAGAGATTCCACTGCGTATTTCGAAGAAGTTATTGAAGCGTTTCTCCTCTTTTTAACCCATTTTCGTACTACAGAATCTGCTATATACTCACTCAACGTCACTTTCACTTTCACTCACTTTCTGTAACAGAAATAGATTAGTATAGGTCTACTACTGATGATTTCATTTTCAAGTTTGTTCAATATAATTGACGCAGTATGACAAAGTAAGTCTAAGCTTTGCAAAAGCTGAGAGGCCAACAGAAAGACACCTCTTGCTGTAATTTTGTAAGCAGAATTGCTTTCTGAAGCTAAAAAATGCTTAAAGTGGTTTGCCAGCAAGACCAAGAAAGGGACAGTTATCCGACAGCCTACTAATCTTAGTGCCAGAACAGCTGAGATATGGGAAGCCGTGTCTACTAGACGATTCCTATTTGTCTAGAAATTCAGCAAAAAAAAAAAACTGAGAAATTTTCCAACTGTTTCATTTTAATTTTCTTATAAGCTTAGTTCCTTCTTGCTTGAATTGAAGAAATTCATTATTATTCATGAGTATAATTATCTTTTCTTCAATAATTTCGTTGTTTACATACAGAGTGCAGCGCATTAATCATGTTTACAAATGGTTATAATACGCTGGAATATTTTAAAAATTCCAAAACTATTGTAAAAGAAATTGTGGCAATAAAAATTTCGCTCGAGCGCAATTTGTTATTTTTCCAGAAGTTTTTCTGCATCTTTGGTCTCTGGTTGCAAAAAAAGACTGAAAGCTCTGATCCACCAAAATGTATCGGTGGATAACGCTGACTAATTGTATGCCAATTGGAAACTGGTGGTTGTGGTGAAGAGAGTGGAGAGTGCGGTGGTGTAAAATTCATTAGCGCTGGAGGTAACAAATAGTTGAAGAAAAATGTGAGACGTTCAAGATAAATAGTTATGCAACAAAACGGAAGAAGTAATAAAAAGGCGGTGGCGGAATGTAGAAACATATGTACATAGCATCATGTCTGTGTGAAAGCTTCAATGAAAATGAAAAAATTAATTTATTTTTGAAATATTCTGCTGATAGTTTGGCAACAACAGGAAAGTAATAAATATTTTCAAAAAATGTAAAATAAATAACAACAAAAATTCGAAATTTACCGCTAGCACAGTGAAAGCTTTATTGTGCCTTGAAAATCTCAGAAGGCAATTAAAAACGACAACACAGTCCAAGAAAATATTTATTTCCTAACCTCACACTCTATAGCCAAACACACAAACACGCACACACACACCCCGAGAAACCGACAATTGCCAATAGCACTGCAGTCACAGTCGTTTCACGCTCACAGTTAATTGTATGAAATGTAACAACAACAACAACAACAACAACAACAACAACAACAAAATGGCATACTGTGTTGTGCCTGTAGCGTTGCGGAATCTCGACGCAAGCTCAATTAGTCTTGCCACAAAGCAAAGAAAAGTGGCAAAACCCGATTGCAACCGATTAATGCCACACCCACTTACCGCTGCATGACGTTACGCTACATAAATACACACATACACACATACACACATACGCACATACATACAAACAATAATAGGCAGCCACAATGTGTGTGCGTTGGTCGCAAGCTTGCATGAGCGATTGTCGTCGCATTTTCGCGGTGCACTGCATGTGCAAGCGTCCATGTTGGGGTGTGGCAAGTTGCATAGTGGCGAGTTGCAAGCAATAAACGTTCAAATTAATTACTATAACTTGCCAACAAATTATTGGACTTCATCGCTCGTTTGGCTTGTCATTGTTATTGTTGTGCGGTGCTATTATAATTATTGTTGTTATTGCAACGATTATGAACAGATAAGTGTTTTTGTAATTAATTCACAGATATACGTTGTGCGGTGGATATAAATAGTTTTAAAGAAATTTGTAAAATGAAGAACGCATTTGCTTGCTCACACGATATCCCGAACTGGTTCGAGGCAAATCTGAGTGAGAATTCACTGAGAGTTGACAGTGAGTATAAAGAGGTCAATTCCAAAACTTTCGTAACTAAAGGAGTTCAAAGTTAGAATCAGTGTATTCTTTAATACTGCAAAATGTTATATTCCTTTATTTTTGTCAAAATTTCACGAAGATAGTAAATGGTTCAAAAATTTACTTCCAAAATCCGAGCATACATAAATAAATGAGTAGAAGTGCAAAGTCTCAGCGAATATTTCAAACTAGAAGTCATTTATTAATAGTCTATAGACCTATTTTTTCATCAAACATTTTTAATGAGGACTTAAAAGAATGTATGTAATCGTGAAAGAAATCGTAAAAGAAAATATATAAATACACTGTTCAACAACATCGAGTGCTCCCATTTCAAATACATAGATGTTTCTCTACCATATAAAATCTCTGCTTGGTACCTTAACGGCGCACTGGTTGGCCTTTAAGCTTCTGAAACTTAGAGATCTGCTCCCTCGACTTCTTCACTGATTGTTCGGTTCGGTAATGATCTTACGATTCAAGGAGCAATCAAAACATATATCTGGGTAAATTGTGGACCACTCTTATATATTTCGGCGTTAATAGTTAGCCACGGCTTCTAGGTTAATTATAAGACTCACGATTTGCTGGTTCGGATTGGATTGGAAATTAATAGCAGAACATAAATCAAGAATATGAAAAGCGTCGTGATTGGGTAATAGTCCTTTCGAAATGAAATCTGATTATGGTTGCTATAGTTGATACTTAGTTGCTTGATATGCCTCTGTTCCTCATCTTAGTACTCTGAGCATTGGCACTGTTTGGTAAAGCTAGAGTTTTTAAAATGTGATACAAGGTTCACCCATTCCCTGCCAAGTCTTCGCCCTTTGATTGTTGCTTTGTAAAGTAAAACCTTTGGTAGTCCGAATTAAATTCAATGTAACCACAACCACCAACTGCTGTCCCGCTGTGCGCTTTTATCGTTAAGCTTTCGAAGGCTGTCACTTTTCTGCGGACAATAAGTTTCGGGATCCTGCTGCGCAACAACAACAAACTAATTACCGACACAAAACACCAAACACCAAACACCAAACACCAAAAACCAGAATGTGAATAGCAAAAAAAGGGGTGCATTTGCCGGGTCAGTTGGTGGTAAATAAAATACGGTACGATTGAGACTAGCGCTATGCGAGCCGGTGCTTAATCTCTGTGTAGTTAATAGGACATTGCATAACATAAAAAGTGTTGAAAAGCTTCAAACGTTGTTGGCGACGACATATTTTTAATTTTGATTGTTGCAGCCGAGCAAATACTCAGTTGTTGTCGGGCAAAAAAGCAGGATATGAAAGCAGCCACTGAGATGGCTGCATTGAAACTTTAGCAGATGTCCAACAACTATGTGGATCCGGCTCTATCTCCTTCCCATTGCCATTTTGGTGTGTCCATTGTGCATTGACATCATTAATTCAACGGCGATTTTTTTTTTGACTGTCATTTCTGTGTCACTGCCTGTCATCATTTTATCATTAAAACGCGCCCAATCTTACAGTCCGAGAGATAAAAGACACAACAGGGAATTTTAATAAAATGCGAAAATTGTCGCCATTGATGCCATTGATGCCACCGACAATTTCCCGTCTCTTTGTGGTTGCTTTAATGGTTTGAACCCCGGCTTTGTTCGCGTTGGTTAGGCAATCATGCAAAAATATGCCCAAAAAAAAAAAAACAGAATGTATACATATGTACAGCAGCTCACATTTAATACTTTTGCTATTTTATTAATTTCATTAAAATGGGTCTGAGAAGAAAGTCTGAGTCTACAGTTGCCGCATTTGCAACCGAATTGTTCGCAAAGTTATTTGGCTACTCACCAAGCTTGTTCAACAGAAACACACAGTTGTTCGGTGTACATACTTCCCATGGAACCCAATGACACTTATGGATTCTTCGTTTGAAAGTGCTGACTTCAACTAGTAGCCACTTTTTACGCCAAAAATTATGGAAATATCACTACTTAAGAAATATTCTGCAATAAAGGGATCATTATTGAAGCCAATCGCCAGTATAGTTTTGTACAAAAAATTTATAATGAAAGCATCCCGAAAAACTTAAATCCTAAAGAGCTTTCGTAACCCTGCTCCGAAAAGTTCTCTAACCTTGAAGACCTTTGATGATATGTGTTTTCCTAATGTAAGCTCACAGCGTGTTGGTAGACGATTTTCGAATTGCCACGATATTAGTTTTAGCAACAATGATGAATGGAACCTTTGTCTTCACAGAGTTTTACAGGTACATATTATACGTTCCAACGACTTCTACAGAGAGAATTGATATTTTATTGAAAAATAAGGAGTTAGTCAATTCATATGAGACCAAACAAAAGGGAACCATGGCTTCATTTACCCATGTTACGTGGTCAGACATTTCTCCTCAAAATTCTTGTCCATCAAGTTCTTTTGCATAGAGTGAAATATGTCAGAAACTATTGATTTTGCCGTTTCCTTAGCATACTTAGTAGAAGACTTTTTTTTGTATCACATATTTGCAGCTGAGACTCTCTCTACCATGTCGCAAAAATGTATTACCGCTGCCCAGAGCTAGTCTCCAAGGCTGTGGTTGGTCAATTTCTTACATACTCTATGACCGAGAATAATACCGGAATTTGAAGTTTATTTTTAAGATTTGATTTCTGGATAGAGGAGGAAAACATTCTCTACTAAGTCGATTGCTCATTACGATTACAGCTAAGATGGCTAATTAAGTTGGTTAGTTATTAGCTGACCGATATCTGCTGATAATTGTCACTTTCCTAATTGCTCTATTATGAACTTCATTTTGAGAAATTGTGTCCAGCGAAATCTTCTGGTAAAAGTAGAGCTACAGTGAGGCAGTCAGACAGTCCAGTCGTGTCTATTTTAAACCCTTAGTAGATCTTTAAAACATGCTACCAGATTATGACTGCAAATAAACTGCGCTTTTCCACCGAGACAACCTCCTAATCACTCTAATGATTCTTATAAAATATTTCGAGTTGGAGACTGAAGCTGAAGCTATTGAATCCTTATATCCTGCTAAAAAAAAGACTGTATTTCTAAGTTTACAACTATGGCAAATCAGCGTTAGATAACCGATCTCATTTATGAGAACCCACGTGAAGCGACTTCAGCTTCTGTTGCTCAAGGCAAAATCAGTTCATGTGTCATACAGCAAAAATCAGGGAAACCGCATTTTTCCCCAAAAAACGAACATTAAGGCATTTTGGAAAATGTTTCGAAGGAAAATAAAACTTAAGTATTGCCTGGAAATAAGTGAGATGCTTCTCATTGTTGGAGGTTACATGTATATTAAATATGTGGCGAATTCGCCTATGTAGGGCCTACCAATCTTAACTACAACAAACCTTTTGACTTAGATTTCGCCTGTATTTTGAAAGTTGAGGAAACATCAAGCCCTTTAACTTCCCGAAAAGTATGTCCGAATTTAATATACATACAAATAAATATATTTAGTAGTTTCAGTAGCACAATAACAAGCTCTTGGCTGAAGGGATAAGCCGAACGAAATACAAGGCGAAATTAGACAATGGCCAAGCCGTTTGGGGATTAAAATGTCCACGCGCCGAGCGACTGTTTACACTGCTTTCGCTGTCACTGCGACACTAATGCCGCTGCATAAACACGCGAGGTGCGATAATGTCGTAATTGCCCCGCACAGGTTAACAGCATAACTAACAACAAGCGATGGAGTGGAAAAGTGGCGAGGGGAGATGGCGTGCAGGTGACTGCTAGTGATTGTTCATGTTATTAGCGCCTTTTATTACAACGGGCACTCGATAGCACCAAGCAGAAAAGCGTATTTGACTATCTTGTTACTGTCTTCCAACGCTTAGAATCTCCCCGAGCACACGCCACCACACCCGGCCCAACTTCCGTTGTGACAATCGCTTAATTAACTGATGTTCGCATTCGCACAGCACCAAAGTCACCAGCGACAAGTATAATCACTTAACAAACATCGCAATAGAAATTCGCTAAATAACTAACGGTGCACGCGGAAGCGCGTCGAGGGGACGAGACAATTCGGGTGGCAGCAAAAATATGCCGCCAGCTTTATTGGCCAAGCGACCACATCATTATTCCCCTGTGGCGTAATGGAGATGCGCTTAATATCTCAATAGGATTTACGCTTGTCAAGCAAAGCTCACACACACACACACACACACACACACACACACACACATACAGGCACGCATTATTTTTGTTTACAGCTTGTAATGTCGTTGGCAGCGCACACCTTTGCGCCGAGTTTAATTGCCTATACAGAGTCAGTGGATTCATTTATCTTCGCTAATAAATGAATTACGGCCAACAGATAAACGCAATTTCTTGACACCACAAACAACAACAAAAGCAACAACAACAACAACAACAACAACAACAGCACTGACATTATTAGCCAGCGCGTAGCGCCAACAAAATAACACAAGAGTGGGGTAACATTTTCTGCCCTGTGGCTTAATAATGGATGTTTTGTTGTTGTTCATTTTTATGTTTTGTTGTTTCTATTGTACTTTGGCGCTAATGGCGCATTCGTCGGCTCTGCAGTTGCTCACCGTGATGGATTATCACCACTGCTGATGGCTATTTTCGGTACAATTTGACAGCCTAACACTTTGGTATTACGTTATTAAATTATCAACAACAACAACAACAACAACAACAACAAAAGCCAGATGAATATGGACTACAGTTGTATAAAAGTGACAGTGACAAGATAACTTCACGCGCTTTCTTTGTGAACTCAATCGGTAAACAAAAGAATACCAATCAAATGTGTGGTGTTATTAGTGGAAAGTTTTTTCATTAAATTTACAAAATTCAAATCGCTCTATTTTCTTTATATTTATTTGGTTTTTTTCCTGCAAGTTTTTATATAAAAGTTTTTACGTTAGGTTAGTAAAATGTTGATAATGTTCTTTGCCGCTTAAATCATCACTGTCAGTCAGAATTAAGTCGGCGTTAATACAAGACTGGCTTTGAATATGGTAAAGAAAAACAGAATTCGATAAATAATATACATCATCATTCTCTCAGGTGTTGACAGCGCTAAAAGAAATACAGAAGCTGAAAAATTGAAAAAAAAAAATTGTCACACAAAAAGTCACAAACGAAACGAATTAGCTAACTTTCATAATAATTGCAAACAATCGCTCATGACGTCACGAAACAATTTCTGTCGAGCTCATTCCCAAAATGAGTACCGGGAAGAAATTATCTCCCTTCATTAAACGCAACTTTTCTTGCACGTGGTTTCTTAATAGCTCCCTTTACATCTTCCAAGAAGTAGTAGGTACAATCCCCAAAAACCGTCATTCGAATAATTTTAACTATCCTCATTTTAACTTATCTATCCCTACAGCACCGATTAGAAAAGCTTGGTCTAAAATATTCGAATAACGAACAGTTTAGCACTTCTAGGGCGAAAAGTAGAAAAATCTTTTGGAATAGTTGTTCGAAGCTCTACATTTGCTACCACGTAATTTTATTTCGAGACCAAGCCCATAATGCACCTCATCTTTTCGTTTGAATACTAGTCAAACTCTCAGATATTGATTCAGCTTAATAAAATTTTATTCGCCTTCCTACTCGCGTTTGGAACTTGTCTTGGAATAAAATCAGACTTCACATAACTTCTTCTCTAACTTTCTTCGATAACTTAAGCTCTTTTAGAAGCTGGCATAATAGTCTTTTTAATCTTTATATGTGTAATATGCAGAACCGCCCTAACCAATATTTAGGCTCTTTGGAAATTAATTTCAAAAACTCAAACAAAGTTACTGATCCTTTCAAGTTCTTTCAGTTTTACGATAAAATACTCCTCAAGCAGATGTGAGAAGACTGCCTTTGAGAAAAGTCAAATTTCTGTAAGCGTTATCTTAAAAGAAAGTTATATCTTTCTTTTAGTTTTAAAAATACTGATGTCTAAATTCGGAGTAAGAATGGACAGATTAATGATCTAGCTTCGAGTGCCTTATTTACTAATTTTTCATGGAATCGTATGATATAGTATACAAAAACAGTACAGTCTTATTGTTATCTTAATCTAGAGTTATTATGCCTTAGGAAAGCGGAATCATTTTACAAAGGGTTGGGTCTTTAACTATATTCGAGCGATTTTTTTTTTCGAATTTAAAAATTCGAACGTTGATTTAAGAAAAACATGTATAATAGTACCAGCCGACTGAAAAGATGCCTTTATCTCAGAAAGAGAAAACGTTTGGGAAAACGTTCCATCTCAGCACATACCTAGGAACACCCTAGCTCTGAGAATAAGTTCTTAGAAAGATGCGAAAAATAAAAATACTAAATTTCAACCAATATATTCATCATCAGGGCGATGAGGACAACCTCCAACATAACCTCCAATTACATAATCTTAAATTGCAAAACCAATAAAAGTACATCATCAATTGAAATTTCCATAAAATATCATTCCAGCATTTCTAAAATATCAAAATAATGTTGCCTGCTCCTCAAACCATTTTCTACTCAACTTGTTTATATAGCGTCTACCAGCAGCGATTCTAAACTTTGACAAGCCTGTACGGACAATAATTACTACAACCTTTGTCTCTATTGCGTCATTATGTAGCTGTAATTGCCGAAGCAATTATTATGAGTGTCATTTTGTGATATGCCTGCTATCTAAGCCTGCTAACATTTCGCTTGATTAGGGTTCAAATAAATAAAGACTTGAAAATTATGGGCATTAAAGAAGTAAGTTGGGTATAATATTTAAGACGAAGGATCTTTCATTTTATTTGATTACTGAAGAAGAGTGAAAATAATATAGAGCGGTGTTGTAAACATCTAAATTAGTTTACGTATGTGCACAATAACACGCGAGGTACTTCTTTTTCTGCCTTAATATGGAATATATCTCCTTATATGATATGAAATGGTTTAGAAGGGGCTTTCATATTCCTATAAGAAATGTAATTTACTTGACCATACTTCATGCGGAACTAAGTCCTTTTCGAATATTCAAACGTAAATGTTTTTAAAGCAGTTTAATCATTCGATCTTTTCTGCCCTTTTTCTAAGCAGTAGAATTGTAATAAAAAAAAAAAAAAAACGATCGAAAAATTTCATATTTATATAGTCCAATTTATATTTCCACTGCTTTGGAATTTTGTCTATGCCGATTGACCTTCTAGCCCTCTCTCCGCTCTTAAGTTAATGGAATTCACGCAGTTCTCTTCATTCTCTTAATTTTTCTTGTCGACAATTATTTTCGTCGAAATTGATGCAGAGACTTCTTTAAGGAGCGACAAATGCAATGGTCTGCGACTTTAGGGCATATTTTTTACAGAAATTATCCGAGCAGCGCTGTTAACTACTTCCCTCCCTTTGTCTATAAGCTGTCTATTCTTGTTAGCTAAGATGACATGATAACTATGGTTGGAAAAGGAAAAAGACAGTCGATACTATTCTTCTTACAATGTGGTTTAAAATTGTATTTACTATTATTTATTAGTATTGAACTTTTTTTTTCCAAATATAATGAATGAAATTACCAATATTTTAGTGGCATATTCAAGTGCCAAATTCACAAGCCAATTTCCTGATCTGGTTTAAAAGTTCATCCCAAGAAAGATATATTTTCTTACACTATATACCTTTATCGTGCTCATCATCTGGACTATTGATGTTAACGTCGGAAAAGATACATCACCGCAACAATCATAGACCTTAAGTTGCTGTTGGACCTAAGGTTGCAGCGCCTGTGGAATAAATGTGCATTAATGTAAATTGAAAATGTGCTTATAAACCCATTCGAAGCCTTGGTTTACTGCTGAAAGAATAGAGACTATGAATAGCAGCATCATACCGGCCACTAACCACTGAAGTCTAAGGATGTGGTTGTACAGCAAGAGCCACGCTATCAACATACGTCTGTCCGCAGCAAAGGATATTTCTCGAAATATTTGTTCCTGTAATATTTCGAGCCAGCGAAGTCGGCAAGCCTCAACAAGAATTTCTCATATAAGCTGTGTAGCCCTATGAAACCCAAATAAAGGCGGTTCTATTTCAATTTTCATATGATTCTTCCTTTTGTTGCCGACTTGTGTTTAGAAGCTGCAACAGAAGCATAAAATAATATTCGATTTTGCAACTTTCGATAACCGAAAGTGTTGATGTATGTATAATTATCTATTTGTATATTTGTTTTCTGCCTTTTATATTTTGAACAACCCGACTACCGTTACATTGTTCAATTTGGCGCTGAGCGATTGTGTTTGCTGCCAACAGAGGTTGGTTGTCATGGTTTTTTTTCCCCTGCGATTGACACTTTGTGGTTGGTGCACAAAGCGTGACACAGCGACACACAACATAACTACAACTAATACAACAACAATATGTCGATAAACCGTTAAACTTATTGGTGAAGTCCTCGCCATATGCCTTTTATCCGTTCATTTAGTCGCTTTTATTATTTTTGTTTTGCTGCGGTTTGAGGCGCCTATAAAAGAGCGAAATGCTTTTCACGCACACATACACGCACGTACACATGTACACACATATATACACCCAAGCGGGCGCAACCTTTTTCCCATTCATTCATTTACATTGAATGCCGATTTGTAATCAATCAATGTCAACAACGCGAACAATGCAGCAACACTGCACATACACACACCCACACATATGTAAGTGTGTGTGTATTAGTACTGCGGCGGAAGAAGAAAAATTATAATAACAACAACAATGAAAGCAAAGGCGGTAGCTGTGACGTCGGCACTCACAACTCCCCCAAATCCGCCTGCCAGCAACAATCGTGCGTCTCATGCATGCAAAATAAGTAGGCCGAAAGCGCTACACACACACACACACACACACACGCGCATGCACATGCAGCATATCGAGGCAGTTAATAGACAAAATGATTGGCCGTTGGACCTAACAAATGACTGACTACAATATTTGCTGGTGTTGCTGATTTTAATGATGTGTCAGACATTGAATATGATCCGATTTGTTGTTGTTGTTGTTGTTGTTATTGTTGTTTATACATATTGTCAGTGCACGTCAACAGAGTACACAGAGGCAAACTCCCACTTATAGTTTTAGTTGAACGTTAAGTGATTTGCCTAAAATGTCCATTAGTTTTGTTGAAACTCACACGCGCCAAACTAAAAACCAACCCCGCTCCCCGAGAGCCAACGCAAATGATGGTCAGATCATTCTTCTTGAGTGGATTTATTAAAATGTGCATTGGTTTGGGGTGACACAATTGGGAATGCACGTATATAATGTAGTCAGTTTAGCAGCTGCCTTTCGCACATTATCACACACACACACACACACACAGAAAAAAAGTAGAAACTGCAGCGACCACGCCCAATAAGCAAAAATATTTTCAGTAAACATTCGTGGAAAATTGTCACTTACTCAAGCACACATGACTATATTTCCTCATTTGAGAGTGGACACGAGAACAGTTGGGAAGGTCACAGAGAACCAGAGAGAATATTTGATCTAAATCTGGATAATAATCGAATGGAGTTAGTGTTTCGAAGTAAAATTCTGAAGATTACCACTTTTATTATTATTTGAGTAAACAGTTGTTCTTTCACCAATATCAAAGGCCATTCTTTGACAGGAAAAGGACTCACTTGGTCGTTTTAAGTCATCACCATTGCCCCTTTGGTGGCCAAAATCACATTAGTTATATTCAATATACTAAGAATTGGCCTCCGATATATATCTATATATATATATATATATATATATATGTTTCTTATGTGATCTCAAAAAACGTGCAAGAGGTCCTTGGAGTTGAGTCCTCCCAAAGATTCATCACTAAATACTCTCTTAGAACCTTCATATCATGGTCCAAGCTGAACAATCACCCCACCCATCACATGTATTGCCTTAATATGAGCAAATAGTTATAAAATTATTTATACCATACTTAATAGAGTTGGCCAGGATAGCGGTCTCCTCGCGCATTTCCATTAGCCGTACATTCTCACATCACTTTACCGATTTCATCATCATGTTCTGCCCTATTAATTCCTGGAGCGAACGCAAGTACTTGCGGTAAATAATATTTTAACCTAAAAATTAGCTGACGCACACGCTTTATAAATCTTTTAACTCTTTGTTTACCTTCTTAATTATCAGACCGCCCTCGTATCGGCACCAAATTGAAAAACGAGTAAAATAGTAAAGAGAGCTGCAGTCGGAGAAGTGCGAATTTCCAATCAAAATGTGTGTAAATGACATTTTTTGTTTGCCACTTTATGTGTCCGTTAAGTTTTTAGCATAAGTGCTCACTAACAGACTAACAGAACTGCCCAAATGCCGTATGATTGTGTCAAGTAGCTAGCCCTACCATGATTTCGAGTGATAAATTATATTTTATGAGCACGCCCACTAAAGTTAAGCTGCGCAGAATCATATTTGCCAACAAACAGTTATCATTATAAGCTCGACTAGCCGTGAAAGTTTACGCCTGTGATGTGCCGAACAAGAAATGGATGCTGAGTTCTCCTCACGTAAGCCGATAGTCTGAGGAAACGAATTACTTGTTAGAAAAACTTTAAAACTTGATTTATTGCATAAATTGAGTGTGAAAGCTGTAAGCGCTTAAAAGAGAAGGTCGTAAACTCCAAGTTGTAATACTAAATTTCAAGACCTCCTTAAATTCTCAAGGCTTTAAAAAGTACTGTAAGTAGCCTGATAGTCAGCTGGAATATGCTCATGTGAAAGAAAGAGTGAGACTAATGAGAAACACTCTGTAATCAAAGACTAGAAAGAGAAGAATCGGATTTACGGATTTCAGAAATACGTCACAACCGACTTTTTCCGACTTAAATTACAGCTATGTTTTTTTTTGTGCATTTTAATATAACGAAAAAAAGTATTAAAATGTCAACGAGCAAAAAGTTGTTAAAAGCTTCAAAAGCGCTTGATTCTTAGCAAATCTGCTATTTCCTCTCAAGTGGTTTCGCAGTTGAATTTTGAGTTAAGTTTGAGGTTAGAAATTTGTTACAATCATCTCATTCATGTAATTCATGTTTTCGAATATATTAAATAGCTGCTGCTTAGTGAACAATTATCGTTCTTGCCGAAATTCCACATGCAGATTCTTGCCCCACTAATCCACGTGTTAACAGCTACTTCCCGCTTTCTTTTATCAGCAGCATTTTATTGCGCTCACTTGATTAATATTCCATATTTTATAACCTCGTGCAGATAACTCTATTTGGAGGAGTGTCTACAGCCACTATATGATGATATAAAAGACTAGAAAGACTAGCGCGTTCGTTATCAAAGCGTGAGCTATGCGCTGCCTGCGATTTGCCAATGAGTTTGCAAGTGACAATGATGACAATCGTAAAAATTTATTACCGTTAAATGAACAAATAATGACACAAGCATATGTGTATGTATGTATGTATGTATATATGGTGTAAACATGTGTAGGTGATAGTCGGCAGATTGAGAGCAGGCTGGAGCGTAAAGATCGCGAATTTAATAAGCTTGTGCCAGCGCGAAAATTTTTTATGTGCTCCAGCTGTATATATATATACAACCATATGTGTTTTATTATATACTCGTACTTAGGCATGTATGTATGTATGCATGTGCGTGTGTGCGTGCCGTACTTCACCTGCAACAAAGTAAGCTTAAATTCAGCTTTGGCGCATTTAGTGAGCATTAATTTAGCTGCTGCCGCAACATAAATTTCGAAGAGCAAACGCACTTCAACGGCAAAGCCTGCCGCCACAGCTACGACTCTTCACGCACACCATCACATTTATATGCACATATGTGTGTAATCATGTCTATAAACACACAAACACACACACACATATGTATATATATATGTGTTGTTTGCAGATCTTCGTGCGCAGCATGTGTCTGCTTTCTCTGTCAATTCGACATTTTTACCTTCGCACAGACACATAGAAGGCATGGAAGGCATAGAAGGCAGCAGCAACCGCAAATGCGACAAAGCGTAGTCGATGTATAAAAACGTTTGTCGGCTGATGGTTAGCTCGTAATAATCCTCGAGCGTTAAATTTCTTCAGTTAAGCGCACACGTATGCATGAGTACTTCAATTCATAGCATAATGCGACACAGCATACCCGACGACGACCCATAACGAGCGCCTGCCGCACACACAGCCATATATATGTGGGCACCCGCCTAGTGTCAGCGTAGAGCCACGCACATGCCACCTTAAGCTCTTGACCCATACCACTTGGAACGTATGTTACTTGCGACTTTGTAAATCGCGATGTCAACTGGCTTGCCAACCGTTATGTGTGGGTGCACTCCTTTTGGTGGTTTTGCGCTTTTGTTGTTTTTGCGCTTTTCGGTACTTTTTCTGAGTGTGTGTGTGCGGGTTTTTGTCTTTTGCATTCGAAATTGTAACGTAGCAGATATCCTTGTCATAAGATAAGGATAATTCCGGCATTTTCATTTTCATTTTCTTTTTTTTTCTTCCTTTTTGTTGTTTTTGCACGCTGTTGCAAAGCCATTGACACCCGGCACCACCCACACAGATGGCTTTTACGTGCATTTTCGCTAAATACATGCACACATACACACACACACACACATACACACAAGCACAATGATGCGTGACAGTGTGTGTGACATGGCGCATTTCTTTCATTTTTAAATGCCTAATGGCAATTTTATTCACTTAAATGCCTATAATGTGCGAAATTCACGTTCAGCACATTTCGCCATCAGTACCAGACGCAATCATGCATATGTATGTATTTGTGTACATATATTTAAATATTGACAACCGTGCCTTATATTATACGTATGTATATATAAAGTAAGGCGTATCAGTTGATAGCATGGTAAAAATTAAAATTCCTGACGCAGAATAATAGCGCTAGATTTGATCTACAATTAAAATGACTGGAATAATATTAATATCGAGGAGATACAGAGAATAAGGAATGCAAAGCAACTCAAACGGCTTGGCCTTCCGAACCAAGTGACAGATTTCACCTTTTTCATCGAAAACAGGTAGCGCATGTAAAATACTCTGCACTAGAGTCTTCGTGCTCATTCGTGTGACTTATAAAAGTGTATTGTCGTCTATCCATCGAGATATTCGACTGCGCTGTGAACCCTAACTTCTATATAGCACACTCAAACAGGCGTCAAGTGATGTAATGTACATCTTATATAATATATGAACATAAATAATACTCACTAACCGATAATTCGACTAGCGAAAAGTGTTTTAAGCTTGACAAATCTTTTATGATCCAGACATTTTCTTTGTTTAAATAGTGATTCGGTTTTTAAGGGAACGTCTCCTTATGTCCAAAACCCATCGAAAGGTTTGTTTTTATCTATTCGGAGGGAGCTGATAAGTAATTCGAATCAAAGCTGTCTTCATTTAACGAACTGAGATACGCTCCACGATCTTTTATTTCAGCTGCTGAACCGATAGATCCTCGTCTATCACAAGACAGTAAGTCACAAGTACAGATCGTAAGACAATTAATTTTTGCTTAGATGTTAGTCGCATCTTTCCTTGGAGCCATCTGTAATTTCTTATACCTTCCATAGAATATATCCTTTCTTATCCTCTCTATAAGTCTTCCTACTATCTAGACCTAATCTTTTTCTGACACTCTCTTATTATCCTATATCTGAAAATCTGAAAATATCTGTTACTGAAAATCTTCCGCCTCATAGATTGTTTTTAAGTGCTTTCGGTGGGCTTCCTGCGATATTGATATCTAGAAATTCAGATCTCTTACTAACTGCGCATGCATTTTATCTTACTGGCATTGTGTACAAAAACACCATTTCGGATCTTGTTGTGAATATGTTTATTGCCTGTAGAGATTATAGTTTCCAATATCGACTTTAATTACATTTTAGACTCCAAAATATAGGTTGTCTGTTGTAAGATTAATAGCCGAATCGATTAGAGTTCTCGGATAGAGCACATACCTGAAATACTTTGGGTAGTGCACTTCACTATTGGATCAAATACCATATTCGCGGTCCTATGAATATTAATGTTTTAATACCTAGTGTTTCCAGTAAATATTTTTTTGGAACAAGTTCAGCCTTATAACTTAACACCGTTGCCATAGAGATTTGCCCGAGACTGATGTCGTAGCAAATATGTTTTATCTATTAAGTTTGCAATTTTCGCGCTTAGTTGGTTCATCAGCGTTCGGTTTGATAACAGAAATATTCACAATATATCTTCTTCTTCATATTTAAATTCCACTGCCTGATGCCGACAAGATTTTAGAGCATTAAACCGAAGATACTTAATTACCGAATTAAGAGCCAAGGTGGGATTTCAATGAGAAGTGAATGAAATGGCGGGAATTTAGAAGCTGCAGTCACTACAATTATTTAGATCTAAATACTTGGGTCTGTCGTGTTAAGCAATAGCAGAATTCGCATATTTATGTAAGACATTTGTGCAACATTTAATAACGCATAGTCTGGTATCCCATTCCGAGGCAGTGAGATTTACTAGTATAATTCGAAACAACCCGAATTTATATACGATCTCAAATTGTTCTCACAGCCATTCTTTTCTACAACAAGAGTAAAGATATTGATAGCCCCAGCCCAGGAAGTTTTTCTCCCATGAATTTGTGTCTGGCGCGCCACCATTCGCATGCTAGTTATGGTGCCACCAATAAGTCTTCTAAACCTCGCACAAAACAGAGAGAGCGAGCGGAAAGTATCAGGTATGAAACATTGTTGCTATTGTAATTGAAAGTAGCGCCAATGTAACTGTAAACGTACATAATGACCGAGAAATATTTACGACCAATAGCAAATATTGTGAAACTTAATAAATAATGAAATTATTACGCCGACCTAAGCGCAAACTAAATAAAAACTCAGCGGGAAGTCAAAACCGCCAGCAAAAATGGCAAGTGAGCATTTTGAAAATTTAAATTCGACAATGAAAACAACGAGAAATGGCCGTCGGCAAATGGCGTTAATTTATGTATGGCTGTGCACACTCTCATTCTCGTATGTATGTATGTGTGTAACCATGAATATGTATGATTTAGAATGTTAAAACACAAACAACAGCAACAAGAGCAGAACTACTGCACCCCCAACCATTCAACCGGAATTTGAGGTGCGCAAATAGAGGAGGAAGGATATCATAAAAACATTTTTCATTTTCAAAAGTGATGCGACATATCGTTTATCCTAGTTGATTTATCTCAAATTTTTTTGCAGCACACAAACCGAAAGCGACGCTACGACGAACGCCCAGACTGAAATGTATGTGGCTGTCGCAAGGGGTTTTTACGCAACCTGCCAAGTTAAAGCTTCCACTGGTCGCAATCGGTTTTTTAGATAGGTTGTGTTCGGTTAAGTTGGAATTTTAGAATATTAGTGTGTTTGTTACGCTTTTACTTATATTATACATAAGTATGTGTGTTTGTAGGTGTCTGGTTTTCTGATATTCAACAATTTTAAAGTGACAAACATTTGGTTAGATTCAGAACACACAAGTTTCATTTTAGATATATCCTTTAATTGGAATATTGAACTACTGACGCTATTATGCTACATCGATTTAAATCGCATCACAACAACAAATCAAAGTTCACGATCACTAAAGGATTCGAAAAAACGCGGTGTATAAATTTTTCTAATATACTACATTTAATTATTAGAGAGATATTGAGAAGCTTTGCTGGTTAGAAGAGAAGGACCACTATTTGAAATTCACCTCGCATCCGTTTGACAGATGTCATCGACATTAATCTGATATCGGTTTGACAGATGTCATCAAACATTCATCTGACTCACGTTTGACAGATGCCATTAGACATCAGTTTTACAACAGTCATCCATTTTATATGTACCCTGTTCCGTAATATTTAAAATTTAGACAATTTGGTAGATCATATTGACTTAAATATTAAAATCGAGTAAATACTTATTGATACCGTTAACCGTGAAGCGTATCGCTGAGTGTTAGGCGCCTTGCAATGAAGGCTCCAACTTTTTACTCTTGAACGCACTTATTTAACTTTATTATCATTGTATATGGTGAGTGAGTGAGTTTCTATCTGGTGTTTGAGTTAGTTTCTCAATATGAAAAATGAACTTAAAATGAAAGAAGACACCACCCTGAAAAACTACCTGTTGTCATAATTTGAGAAGTCTGACCTCCAACCATCTTCTATATCTTCAAAAAATCTGCACTGGTTCGTCATGGATTTTGGTATACTTTCATATAATTCAGAAACTGTTTAGGTCACTGTTGCTGCGGCTCCTTAAAATATGCAACGTCAAAGCGCGTAAAGTGGTGAAATTTCGAAATTGTGCTGCCAAAAAGTAATTCTATGAAAAATTAGACAATTTGAATACACACGCACGTGCATTCCTCAAACATACAACAACAACAAAGCATCTACCGAAAAAATACTCGTGCGTCGCGTTGTGAGTAGCGAGCGCTGTTTCGTACCTATCATTACCGAGGACATTTGTCAAATGTTTTGGAACCACTAAAGTGCTTACTTAATTCCCGTTATAAGCAAAATGCCAAAAATGCTGAAAAAAACACAAAACGGCAAGCAAGAACAACAAGCAGCACAGAGCAAAATTGCTGAAGCTAAGCTTAGCAAATCTGCCAAGGTATATTTCACACGTTTATCCGCTCATGCTGGATTAGCGCGCTCAGCGATAATAAAAGTGAGTGTGGGCGTGTGTGGGCTAGTGTTCACTCACTGAAGACAACCAGCTAACGGAGCAAGGGGAAATCGCTGGATTCGCACGTTAATCAAAACAAATGCAATTTAAGCGAAACAACAGCAAAGCAACAAATTACAATAATAATAATAATAATAATGTAAAAGTACTGCCGAAAATGCCATTAGAGTATGAGGTGCATACAGCGCAAGCAGCAGCTGCTGATGGGCATGGCGATGGTGGTGGCATTGGTGAAAAAAATTTTATTGCCCAATAAAATTGCCATTTACGCTAATGTGTCCGCGTGCCCTGTCCCGCATTTAATGCGCCAGCATCGAGAAATAATATGAGAAAGCGGTTTAAGAAAAAAACGCGCTCAAAAAAAAATGCAGAAAGCCAGGAAAAAGAATGCCGCAGAAGAAAAGAAAAAAGACGGCTCCAGTAAGTATGCGCAAATGGTAATCTAATCGCGAGCAAAATATCTCAACACCTGTAGTTCGCAAACCTATTTCAATATTCAGGCGCTGGCGGAGGGTGCCTGAGCTACAGTCTCTTTTTGCAAGCGATAAATGCAAGGTAACAAAAAGTCATTAATCTACAATTGGCAACTTGGCATTTCGCATGCGCTAGCCCAGATTTGAAGCAATGGCCCGCTTCTACCACCATGGCCATCAAGCAGTTTGCAGCACCTTACAACACTCCACCGTGCCGCTGCTGCTCTGCTTTTGGCCTCTTGGGCTTGCGGCATTCGTATATTTATATTATCTTCAAATAAATAGAATCGAAGAAGCCATAAAGACATTTGGCAAAAAATATTTGAATTTTAAACCAAAAAAACAACAACAACAAGTAAAAAGTGTTGCGCAATAAAATGCGGCAGTAGCGAAGCAGCCATGCGCTACTTTGCATTACTTTAGAGCTACGGTTCCGCAAGTCGCGCACATCCCAAATTTTATCACCCGTAGCGTTTATCGGCAAGTGGACCTGGTTTAAAAGAAATCCAGACTAAAAGTACCCGAAACTTCGACGCAATAACTCCAAACTGTCCATAGTTTAGCTTAAAATGTTGCTCGTGCGTAACCCGTTAAATGAAAAGAGGACATTTTCTCACCAGATTTCTGCTAATTTCTTGAGAGAGTAGTATGAAGCTTAAAATTGTTGACTCTAATCAAATTTCACAGTCAAATATTTACTGATTTCAACCTATAATTAAAGGAAGTTTTACAGTTGGTGGGCATGAATGTTGCTTTTCAACCTTTTTAAACTTTTTGGGGCATATTTTGTACCACTTTGCAATACCAAACCGAGTTAGAACACGACGAAACCCTAAAAAAAGTACCGTTATATAGATAATAGGCGTAGAAGTAACAGATTTCTATGATAGATAAAAAGATGCTCCTCGAAAGTCGAGAGAGGAGCATAAACCAAATTTCAGGCTTTTAAAAGTTTACCATTATAGGTGTTTATGGTGTATGGATGTCCATCGGTTTTCATCACTGTTGGAGGGACCGGTAAAATACTCATTATATGAGTTTGACATGAACTTAATTTTTGCAGTGGAATATTTGCAATGAAGGTCTGATAAAAAATTTACCGTTTTGTGGGAATAATATGCTCCGATACATATGTACATATGAGAGATCTATCTATAAACTATGAGAAGAAATACATTCGGAGGTTTACCATTGGGTTACAGAGCTCAGCTATAATTATCACACCATGGCGGTCTCCTAGCGGATATAGTACTTAGCCATTTTTTAATAGTTTCAAGGTAATTACTACTCTAATAAAAATTATTGTTGTTGTATTAGACATAGAAATCTTTCCAAATAATTTTGAGGAATGCCGCCGAGTTCACAGTATTTCGTCGGTTAAAAATCCATGTTCGCTCCGATATATAGACCCGACTGTCCCGAGTACAGATAATAAAAATGGTCCGGCAGTGCAAATTATGGAATAAAAACGTGTTTTTCTTTGGACCTAGACACAGATATATTACGTTTATGCAAGGCATCATACCGGAATTCGAATTCATGAAGATTCTCCAAAGTGTCCTTAGCTTGTTATAATTCCGCATGCATTTCAGTGCCGTAGACCCGACGTGGAAACGGAATAATACTATTTCTCATGTGGTTCTTCCTACCCAAAACCTGAAACAGATCTCAACGGTGATGAATCTCATACGATGATTCCTTCTGTGCACATATTTTTGCATACCAACAATATTTCCGACAAAATAACGGACCGTTAAACTCCACATAGCCCACCTTTGGGAAATGTAGGGTACAACAAATGCAAATCGATGTAGAAAGAATTAGGTGGATTTAGGCGTGTCCTTGATAACGCATACCACCCGCCACTGGTGACTGCAACAACAAACAAAAATATCGACAACAACTTGGCCAACAAGATTTAGGGAAAATGATAAAAGACACCCTCGCGCAAAGCGCAACAATCAACCGCACTGACGTGCAAATGCCACTTAAGTGTGTGTGTGTGTTAGCATGTTAGCGTGTGTTTGTGTGTGTGCGCGCATATCTTTGCGTTTGTATGCTTGTATTGCCAAAAACGCATTTATTACATTTTTCTAATCGAAGATTTATAACAAAACCTGAACTTTAGCACCTTTGAAGTGGCAGCTCGCAGCAGCAGTGTCTGCCAAACACACACACACACACGCACACACACACGTACATACAGCCAAGCACAATTACATTTACATTTGATACCACACGCTTGCATTCAAACAATCGTATCTTCTGTTTGTACTTGGAAAGCTCTCTCTCTCTGTGTGTGTGTGTGTGTGTGTGTGTGGTGCACGGTCTTCAAAAAGCCATTTTAAGCATTAGCGCGCAACCGTCTGCCGTGCTTCGCCACCAGCCGCCCCCATAAGCTGACATCATTACATACGTATATGTTTGTTTGTATGAGCGAGCGTGTTCTTTAGCACACATTAGCCAGCAGTTGCGTGTCTCACGTGTGCGAAATTACCACAGCTGCAGCGCCATTTTAATATGCTTCCATACATACAACATACATACGTGCGTGTGTGCGTGTGTGCATGCGTACTGCAGAAGTCCAAAGACAACGCCTTAATGTCTATTTTGCATATGCAGGAGAAGCGCCTCTAGTCATACAAATGTTGAAAATTTGCAAATTGACACGAAAAGTGATTTTCATTTGAGTGAATTTCTTATTTTAGCGATTCGACTGCTGGTTGCAGACAGCTTTTTCATCCAGTAGTACAATAATTCCACGTGGACTGTGTGCACATGGAGAAAATGTTTTGTGTTTTGTGTTTTGTGTTCAGAATAATATTACTGAGTTTATAAGGTTGTTCTTGTTGTTGTTGTTGTAGCAGAGAAAACTTTCCACAAATATTTTTTGAGGATTGCTGTTGATTTAAAAATTCGGGGCTGTGCCGGTTGAATGGACACAACCACCTTCGGGACGACTGAGATACGTTATAGAATCGAATATCTCTCTATATTATATTGGGGAGCTACGGAGGGAGAGTGATACCCGTATAAAGTGAGAAGCATTACTAACCAGCTCCCGTAGCTTGTTTTTCAAAATATCTTAAATATAGTAGTTCTAGGAATTATTCTTCAGACTCATACTTCAAAAGGTGCCGCCTCTACAAAGTAATATATTCTTTTCTGATGTACTGATATGAAGAAGCTACGCATGGAGAATCCGTTTTGTAAGAAACTATGTTAAGAGAAATTCTTTGAAAGCCAAAGAAAAATCACATAACTAGATTACACTCAAACCATATCTCCGTTTTAAGTCTGCTATTTGTATGCAACAGCAAACGGGTTCTGCTCAGTGCTTAAGATCAGCTTTGACTCTACATTTATTGCTGTAGAGCTGTATACGTTTTTTTTATAGATAAATAGTAGTATACGCGCTATTGACTCCTAGGTAGATCAGATCGTGATGCAAACCTCACTAAGACTTATTTGATGGGGCTCATCACTTCGACTTTGGCACTCTCTGACCAGTATTAGACTCGTATTTCAACATTTTAGCAAGCCGAAAAAAATTTAGTCGATCTCACCGGGAATCCCCGTAAAAATCCCAAAATGATACTCGGGGATAATCGTTAAGCTGTTTTTGTTTCCTCTTATCTATTAACTTGATTCCTATAAAATCTGTTAATGTTAGCTTCTCTCTTTGAACTGTCTTACGGTCAGCCTCTCTTCTGAATTCGGATCTTTAATAAGGACTCTTCTCTTTTCGGAACTTTCTCCGAACCAAATCCTAATTTCCCTATAACCGTTTTAATATTATATATTCTCTATATATACACATAAGTAATGCAGATTTATGGAAAGGGATTGTATTCGGATGGCCATTATTGTCATTTGTCAAACAAATATCATTATATAATTTTTTTCCTGTGTAACCATTATTTGTATGCTGGTATCATATGATGTAGTAAAAATGATTTATAACGGAATGGAAAAATGCCTAAATATATTGGTTATTAATCAATCTTCCTCATTGTCTAAGTTTAAAACCAATGATATTTTTCCACAAATATGCAAAGCTACGCGTAAACAAGAGTCCAAATAAAAGGTCGAAAGGAGTGGATACGTGAAATTAATCTTGAATAGAATACAAGCATGCTTCAAAATAAGCGAAAATTGTAAATATATGTCGAATATTAATGGTTTAAAGAGGTCAAATGAAAGTTATGATGGAAATCGACGTGTACATGCATACATATATGAGTAAAACATATGGTGGCTATATATTGTATATATAAAATTTTCTGAAATTGCATAACTGAGATTACAACTGGCTAATAAAAAACATGAAGACTTTAAGAAAAATATTGGTTGAAGTTTTAAGACATTTTAAAACATACATAAAATGATTAAAAGTTTGAACCTCAAAATTCGCTTTAAAAACTTCGAAAGTTATCTACATACATACCTTATATCGAGACCGTAAATAATACGATATTTCACTTAATTGGATTTCCTTATGGTCTTACGTTTTCCTTGAACTTGAAATTTGTTTGCGTTTGCACATTTTCAAAAACCAAGTTTTTCCTGCTGCCAAAGCATCTTGAGAATATTGACTATCTCAATCAAAAAACATCTAAACATAAAATTATACTCTCACTATATATTGCGCAGGAGTAAAACATAGTAAATTAATCGACGAAATCCCTCTTCGTCCATCCGACAGTTATTGCAAGACGCCACTCGAGTAAAAGTGCGATATATTGATGAAAAATTTAACTAATTCATAATTGCACCGTGACCACGTCCACATAAACTTTTAATTCCAGTACTCTTCAACTACTACAACTTGGTGACCAATTACGGGCGCAATCAGTTATTAATATCGGTTGATAACGAATACTGATTTCTTTCTTAAATTTCTTTATTAAATTGATATACTACACGGGTCTTGAACTCTGACAAACTAAAAGAGTTTCTCTTCACTTGATGAAATTTCTTTATACTTATATATAAAGTATGACAGATAATAAATGAAAATGCTATATAAACTAATTCGTATCATTCATAAATAATACTTCATTGTATGTTACAATTAATTCATATTCTAAACTCTCATATTCATCCTAAATGTAGGCAAAAAATTATTTCTCGGATAAAAAACGTAGAATAAAGTCGTTTTAATTTAAATGCAGTCGATAATAATTACTTTTCAAAAGAATCATTTATTTCCCACAAATAAGGAAATATTGCCTACATTTAGGAGCCGAATTCAATTAATTTGATTTAGTGTGAAATATTTGCTCTAGATTTTTGGTTTAACAAAAACGTATTTAAAATTTAAAAAAACCACACGCATACATCTTTCTGAAGTTAGACCCATTGAAGTTGCATGGGACTTAGAATTGGCTTTTACATTCATACGGGTTGCATGCTTCCGCTTTTCCGTATGCGCTTGGCCGGAAACGGAAGCTAGCACATGCTTTTACATTGCCACGCACACACCATTAACAATACGTGTGTGTGTGTGTGTGTGCGTGTGTGTGCGTAGAACTTTGGCATTTTGCAATAGTAGCAATTGTTAGGTGACGCCTTAAGGTTTCGAGACACCGAAAAGTATGCAACGCAAATCTTTCACACATACCAAAGCGCTTGGTCAACGTTGGATGTGCAATAGCGAGCGCAATAAGCATAAAAGCATGTACAAAAGAAAATATGCAAATTGTTGTGCAGACAAAGTTAAGAACGTGTTTTTAAGAAAACTTTCTCCTTTTGATTGTGCCACAAAGTCTCTTTTCGGATACCCTGCGCATATACTCTAGTACAGAAGTTGCAATCCTCTTCAGCAACATATACTTGGAAAAAGTTTATAAATACAAATTCATTGCATGCTCACTACAGTATCTATGTACTTACGTAACTAGAGTGTCAAGTGCAAGTGTAATGAACAATTGTTTATGCATTTTAGGTGAAGTTTCAATCGTTGCATTTTCGGTGTTATGGTGTAGCATCGCATTTGGAGACCCACCACACACTTTTTGGCACCAATTTTGTCATAAGATTTTTCATATGCTACCGTTCCATCTTGCGGCAACATGTAGTACCAGGGTAGTGGTACCTCTCCTAAACTCAAAGAGCGAAATATGTAAAATCTTTAGCTAAATGCATTTTTCGAAGACTTTACACATAAATCCATCCGTTCATATCACTAACCAATACCTATTCTTAAGCTGTGTGAGATACATTATACTTTTTCTTAGACAAGTGGTACTACTTTTGACCGGAGAGGCAAGCAGGAGACATCCGGTGGCAGTGTGGGGAATAGCGTTGTTGTAGAAATTATATAGAGATATAGCTAGATTTCTCGATTCACATTAGAATTACCTGACATAATGCCTAATATGACTTGGGAAAAAGTCTTCAGGAATTTTTAGTAACTTTGGAAGTTTTTCAAACATAGATTTCTAGAGTGTGGTGAATCCTTAAATAATATATTGCTTAGTCTACCCTGCAATAAATACTTTCGGGTTGACAAAAATTCCAACTGTCCCCTTTAAGAATTTTTAAAAGCTCTTTTTTTATAGTACTTTAAGATTTTAAAGGTAGTGACTAATATTCAGTCCTACGACTATAGGAAATATTAAAAGAGAAAAGTATTTGAAATCTTATCTGAATGGAATATTTTTCACTTGTTACTTGTAAGTGCAAGACTATAACTCAAGTAACGAGGGGTATAATCTGGAATTATATGACTTTCTAATAGTTATAGAATACCGTTCGCAGACGGCTTAAAACTTCGCCTTTCATCTCTCACACACCAGTTTTGGAAGCGGTAAAAAGAACTATTGTAACGCCATCGAACGATGTTGTCCACAAACTCCTTATAGGAGCATATGCATACACCAACTGGGGTGGACCAAAAAAAGTGGTCGATAAAAAGAAGTTTTTATAAAACTAAACCTGAAGAAGTGGTTAGGTCGAGATATTTCTTTAAAATTCGCCCTTTGACCCGCTTATACAATGTGTTCCCTCTCTAGTTATAGGGGTTCAGATTGGTGATTTTGTGCCAGATACTCTTTCTATAAGGCACAAAATGTTGCCAAGAACTCGCAGTAAAAATTCACCAGAGAGTTGTCGAAGTCAAGTCATAAGTGCTTTCTTCCGGACTGTTCTACCAATCCGAGACTACGATTAAAGCACATTTTCTCTGGCCTCGTTAAGCAAGCAGAGAACTTATCACTTATCCAAATTAATCTCTTTAATAGATTTCTGATGGGTTAAAAACGCTTCATCGATATAAATATAATTGGACAACATGTAGGAAATAGCTATTAAGGTGTGCTATCGTCTGAATATAAATCAGCAACAAAAGCTAAGCTAACTTCCATTTTCTGTCAAGTTGTATACTACAAACTTTTTTTATATAATTTTTCTTGTTTTCAAATGTGTTAAGCCACAGTGTGATATGGTATGCGACTTGGGTGAAATCTCGTATTTTCATAAAAGCGCCTAATTATAGGCAACGTTTATATTTCTGCTTTTCCTACCAACAATAAAGCGTAACTCATATTTAGAAGTAATGAAATACGATTACCTGCAAATTTTAAACTAAAACGAGTGAACTAATAAATTACCGACCTCTAATTTGTTGACAACGTTAGCTGACAGATAAGTAATAGCTAGTTTCCGGCTACAACAGTGAAGGATAATTGCAGCAAAATGTTTATTAAATTTTAAATCACCAACAATCAATGCATGGACAACTCGAGTGATTTATGCGCCACCACAAGACAAGCGGTTACCGATTTCCAAACTAAATTAACGGCCTCTATACTGGCGGAATTGTTGTGTAGCTAAATTACCTTGAAAGCAATTAATTAAGCCGTTGAATAAGTTAATTGTTAGGTGAGGGCATGCAAATGGATGATATACCCATAAATTGACCGTCAGGTATCGCGACCCTTACGAGTGACACGAAGCCGAAACAGGTGCAAGGCATTCAAATGGTTTGCAAAAAAAAATATAATAATAAGGAGACTTAAATCTATGCAGACCAGCATGTGGGTGTGTATGTATATATGTATGTCGGGAAATATAAATAACTTATGGCTCCCACTAACGTCCACAATACATGCATACATATGTATTTGTGTCCACTCCATTAAAATCACATAGCAAATTCCCGACACGTAGTGTTGTCGATAACAACCTTTTGGCACCAAATGTCGTACCGTAAATTACTACAAGGACCATCGTTTCTAATTAAGTAATTGAAGGCAATAGCTGGGATTTATTGCTCGATTGCCGCGCGCATAGCGACTACTCCAATAGCTCTACGGCGCACAAACGCATACACTCACACACACACACACACATGCACATGCACATGGTGGGTCTGCTAATAAACGCTACTGATTGGGAGCGCGCGTGCTCGACGCACCAAGCTTGCTACTTGAGCTGCCATGATTGCCGGTGCCGCTGCCGCCGCTGTTGCCGCTGCTGCTACTCAGCTTGTTTGGTTGTTGATGCAGGCGGTGGACACGCATCGTACAACCATCAAACGGCGTATGCACATAAATATTTGTTTGTATGTGTGCATAAATGCTCACACCTATTGTCAGCTGCTCGGTTTTCCAATAGAATTAGTGTGGTTAGACACATGCACACACATCCATACAAACATTCACACCCTACATTCACAACCTACTTGTATGCGTTCAGTTGTTAATATGTCTGTATGTATATTTTTGTACAGCGCTTGTCAATAACTGACAGGCAATAACAACTTGCTATTATAGGAGCGTTTATCAGTATGGCTGCGTGGCTGCGTGGCTGCGTGAGTGGTTGCAGAGTGCTTACCCTCCAGCGCGACAGTTTATTGATGCGCCACATTGACACTGTCACTGCACTAGGCAAGTGTGTGTGTGTGTGTGTGTGTGTGTGTGTGTACAGTTGTATGTTCGCGCATATAACTGTAGGTCATTTGACTTCACTGGTTTGACATCGATTTGGCTTTGGCTTCCCCCATGGCCACAAGGTGTGGCAACATCAATTTTTGTATTAATTGTCTGGACAATAGGAATACAAATCGCTGGATTTTGCTTGCACGGAAATGGCAATAACAATAACAACCACACGCCTTAAATGGGTAAATGGTGGTGATATGTAGCCAATTTTTGCTCTTAACGGTAAATGTTAATTGGTTTGCCACCGATCATTATTCGAGGCGTGCTAATTACGAATGTGGAAGTCAAATGGGTGGTCGAGTCTAATAAATAAATCAAGTGACTTTGGGTAAAACGCATCATCAGGTTCGTCTTAGACCAAAAAGGATCGCTTATAATATCTCCTCAGCATAGTGGCACCATTTTAGGTACTATTCCGTATTCTCTTTTTGAACTTGTTGCTTCTGTTATTTCATTTCTGTATTCGCCTTTATTATTCAGAAATCATATAGGAGTAATAAAGATTGTTTGACAGACAGTTCAAATCTGGAACCCAGAGATTCAACTCCGCATTATTCTTATTAAAAAGAAATATTCTCTTCTTAACTTCTAATGTTGGTATTGTCTAAGTTTGTATCCATGTAGTCAAAGTTTTCAATATTTGCCGTTGTAACTGATATTCAGTTTGTTTGTATACATATTTATTGGGTTTACACAGTTTAGACGAATAACGCCCAACTGGTAAAGGCGATCAAAATATAAAAGAGAATTCCAATAATTTTATCATTTCCATAATTAGACACTCAAAAGCTTTCTGAGAAGAATTATTTCTTCCGGTTAGCGCTGTAACACCCTCGTAAGGGGACAGCAAATGGTGGTACCGAGTTGAATTCTGAAGACCCTTAACGTATTTTTAGTTCCTCGAACCAAATGCCAGCTCTATTCAACTACATACTTATGCAACTGCTGTTCTTCTCTCCAGCGCTTGTGTTTGTCCTCCACATCCGCTTGTTCGCGCTTTATGAAGCCTGACATCTGAAATCGAGGAAATATTCTCGCAAATTTTCCCGAAGCTCTCCCTTTTACCGTCAAGAACTTTTTGGATTTCTCCTGCATTCGGTCGTAGTTTTTTTTTTGTTTAACCATTACAAATATTTTCGAACTCCAGACAGCCAGTTTCATTGCTCGATGCTCTCTACACTTAACGGCGTCACTGTAGATGACTACTATTAGTACTATACTATGCTATATATTAGTACTATACTATTAGTACTCTACAAAGAAAATTTGGATAAAATCCCCGAAACTCATTCGGCACCCAGGAAATTGTGCAGCCTCCAGTCCAAATTATTTCACATTTATATTTTGTGTGTCTGGTTTATGAATCTGAAATTTGTATAGCTATTTTTTTGCCAAAAACTTTTGTTTGTGTTGTATAACAAAACAATTGCAATTTACTTAATTGATTTCGATTTTTAAGATTTTTTCGCTTATTTCCAATTTGTTAGTTATACATTATATAATAGAATTTTTTGCAATTTCTACAAAAAATGCTTTCTATTTATTTCTTTGGCATACCGCTGATGGAAGTAATCAGCTTTTTTGTTTACAATTTTCCCCAGGTGTTAAGCACTTAGAACGCCCTCTCCGCTTGGGCAGCAAGCACTACATCCGAATCAACTGGTATAAATATGCAGAAGATTAACACCAACTCCAGCGATAACATATTTATTCATTTACATTTTTTCCACCGTTCACCGGCAATTCACCGGCCAATTAAGCGCCGCACAGCAAATGCACTTAAACACATTTGTTGCTCCCCTTCCGACCGACCTGCAGCAACTTCCGGTGAAGACACACCTACAACTGCAGTTCGCCCAACGAAATGTAACTGTGAATGGCGCCAACAACGAAGGCATCGCATTTTGTTTTTTTGTTTTTTTTGGTGGAGCATAAAAAATAATTATCATTACCCACGTTGGAAAATGGAGAAAAGGATAATCCGACAGCATTAAAAAATCGTATATTTCTCACTTGTCAAGCTCTCCTTTTTGCAACTTTGCAATTTTCTTATTTCCTTAACGGTAATTAATTCAAGCATTTCACTCGCTCGGGTTGCGGGTAAAGTGAGCACAACAGACGAGTGTGCATGCAATTATATATGTTGGCGGATACTGAATGGGAAAAAATTTACATGTTGTTATGTTTGTAGTTGTTTTTAGTACATATTATTTCCAAGATAAAAGAAGAATTATTTCTAAAAACCGAGAATACGTAATCCTAGTGACTTTATGAGCTTAAAGAAACCAAGTCTAGCCAATTTCCTTTCCTAGAAACCCTTTTTAGAGGTACCATATGTTCCATTTCTTAGTAATATGGGTCATGACAGGAACTAAAATACCGGAAATCTATTATTATTCCATTGACGAACTTCATTTTCACTAAAACGTACCGTCACTCTTGGTCGCCAAACAGAATTATGACATATTGGAAACCGAATAAAGCTTCAAACTAGAAAAAAAAAAACAAAGTTAAACTCTCTCACTCTGATCTTTTAATTTTTCAATAGCGCACTCGGGACTATGTGGTTAAGACTGGTACCTGAAAAGAGGTTTTCTCTACTCTATTAGAGACATCTTTTAATTACTATGAGTGAAAATACTCCCCCGATCTAACGTTAAACACACGGTAAGTCAGAAATCCAAAGCTCCCGAAATAAAGAATGCAGCAATCCCTTGAGGCTGAACTAATTTATCATTTTTAGGTACCAAGCCTCAAGTCAGTGTTCTATGGCCTAATTCCTGGTTCATCTTTAAAATATGCACTAACTTTTCGGGAACATTCTTCTACCCACCAGGCCTCTATATACAGTGGTCGTAGATTGGATGAGGGAAGTGATCTTTTGAATTGTTCAGAAACATATGGTTGTTGTTTTGTTTTTGTTGAGTTATAAAAAGATTCTGGGATTGAGTGGACTAATGGTCACTAAGCGATATGCAGGCCTCCACAAAACCAAATGAAGTAGAATTTGGTTCACATAGCGCTAAAAACTGGTGCGACAGTGCTAGTGCGACAGAAAAACTAGTACAAAATCATCTAGACTCCCTTAAAAAATGGAATAATATGAGCTCAAATAGAAATGTTGCGTGACTTTCGTATAGTTTTAAGTACTTCTCAGAAGTTATTGAAGTTTCACAAAAACAAAAATTTTGAATAAAAATGTTTCTGATGAGGCGTGAAACTGTAAATTTTTCCATTATTCGGATACTTTAGCTACACGAACATTCAGTGTAGGGAATCGTTCAAAATGTCGTCTGATATTTGATCTGTTTTATAGATATCGGAATGAGGAGCCATTGGCTAGAGCTGAAGTCGCTATTGAACTCAACCTGTTAGACCTTAAATATAAGGTATGAGGGGTTAACAGCTTTTTCTTCCATAAATTATGTCCTAGTATATATGATGGCAAGGTTATAATATGCATATTTCCTTTCGACGCTTTTGTAGAACTGAATGCTCTTACTTATTTTACATCTAGATTCTCAAGGGGCATCTGAACATTTCTATTCTTTTTATTTTAAACCAGAAAGTGGGTTATTATAAGTTTGACTCCTTCAAAAGCTGTTAGATACAAATTGCACTGGCGACCATGAAGCATTGTCTTAATTGAAGGCTAGCTTTAGTAGAGAGCTTTTGGCTTCAGCTCTGAGAAAAATCTATTTGTCCAAAACATCTTGGTCTTTAATGAACTTTATTATAGTTAATCAAATTGGAGCTGCTTAGATACTTTATATTAAGTCTAAATGAATCGAAACAAGAATTTCCTATATGATACTATTGCTTCACTCCAGAAATCGTCGAGCATATATATTTCCAGCTCTACCCCACAACGCAGCAAATTTGGCAGCTTTACAATGCAGCGACACTAACGAGTATCTCGTAAAACTCAAATTTTAAGAAATCAAAATGAAATTACGTAACGATTGAGATTGCCAACAGTTTATTTTGCTATAAATCCTCACAATCAGAGCGAAGTTGCGTGTCGCGCGTCAGTGGAAGAAGTGAATGAATCCTTGGCAAACTACAAAGCTGCATGCCTTACTAAATGCAGCTCAAATGGACATGCACGCACACACATCTACTCGAGGTATGTAGGTATGTGTGCAATCGCATAAAACAATAAAGTTAAAATGACTGATAGTAAAGTGCACGAAAAAGTCGCTAGCGGCGGAAGGATGTGCGGTTAGTGTAGCAGCTATCCTGATAGCGGTGTCATTATGCGCATTTATCGCTGCGCCATACCCTAAATGGCCCACAAATCTATAAATAAAAGTGGCAATGCAGTTAAACGCAAACGCAAACGCAAACGCAAACACACATAATCGCACATGCACACTGATATTTACTGAATGCATTGCCACACACACACACACATATATATATATATATATAAGCATCTATGTATGTATATTTGTAAGTAGTTGCGTGCATTTCGGCGCATATTCTCATCTTCATCCACTACGTACATACATACGTTAATACGTACGCAGTCTTACGTATAGTGCGGATAAAGCGAACGGATCGTAAATCGCGAAAACGCTAAATCCAGAAAATATTTGTACGCAGATAGCTTAATCAGTGAGAAATATAGGGAGTGCAATAAGAGTGGGAGGGAGTGTGATAGAGAGGGAGAGCATAGTAGTTGATATAGTTTGAAATTAAAGTATTTATTTGATGTTAAATTGCATAACATATTTTCTTGCAACTGTAACTACGAACACTACTGTTTCTGTAGATCGGAAAACGATTATTTATTTGAAAATAATTTCGTGAAGATATGAATTGACGCTAAATGTAAGAAACGTAAAAAATACTGTTATCCTCTGCTGACTACTTCCCTTCCGATCTTTATTTAAAAAGAATTAGATTCTGTGTAAATCAAATTTTTTATTTATTTAGTAACCATTGGTCTCTGGTTATGATTTATGAGATTATTTTTCAAATTTGAAGTTCCAAGATTAATAGAACTATATCTGCTGCACTGCAATTTCCTAATGATAATTATATATGCTGACTGACTGCTGACTGATATAATGACTTTGACAATGAAAAATAAAATGGAAATTAGAAAAAAATGTGCTCAAATGCAGCAATATCGAGAATGAATACGGCTTTTATAAAAAATAGATTAAATTTCTGGAATACTTCTGTTTGACAATTCTTCAAACACACCACACAACATTTCGCCAATATATAACTTTTGGAATACTGTCAAACCCAGTGGACTATCGGACAGTCGAATAAATATTTTTGAGTCTACAAGGCTACACCAGGGGTTTTACCAGAGTCATATGGTCAAAGCTTCGAAAAAAAATTTCTTAATCCGACTATATTTGGTCCTAAGCCATCACGAAAATATATTTGGCTACCCAAATCACTTTTCACAACGTAAAAATTTTAGACTGTGTGACTTGTGGGTGTCGTTTTTAGTACGTGATTAAACAACGAATAGAGGTTGGTGAATAACCTCAACACTTTTGTATTTTTCGACTTTGTTTGGACAAGTATGTCTGCAAGAATATTACAGAAACAAAACAAAAGTGAAAACTTCTTATTGTTCAGTGACCAAATATGCTTAGTGCACAATTACCAGATCGTGGATTTAAAACCCATACACTTGAATGAGAGCAAAGCTGCTCTCAAACATCGTTCTAATCTACTTAGGGAATCTTAAAATAAAAGAGCTGGCTTGGCTTGGCTTGGTTACTACTACGCGCTTCACAAATTAAAGTAGAGTCTTGAACTAACTGGGTGATCTCTTACCAGAATTTGTTGAAATAAGAAAGATAACGTTATTCGTTTAGACAGTCGATATTCAAGGTTTCCAAAAATATTGGAAAAGCTTTGTCTTCCTTTTCCTACAGAACCAACAGAATTTATTGGATTTTATTGCAAACCTGGCATTTATCATCTTTTTATATATTAAATTATTTAGTGTACCTTACCAAAAATGCTGAGCAAAATTGTGCATTTTAGTATACTTAAATTACTCCGAAATTAAAGACATGCAATATTTAAAACTTACGAACCCTGAAAGTCCATGCGGACAAGCACATGCATGCCTACAACTATATAGTGCCTTCTTGTTGCATCCAACTGCTGTACTTTCACATTAAATGACGCAATGGCAGATCGCCGCCAGAGCAAATAAGAAAGTAGCCAACAAGTTAGTTCATTTCCGAGATTTTTTCTCCTTTTGCTGCCGATATATTTATATATCTACAAATATGGGTGTGTGTGTGTATACACAGAAGGGATCTGCTGAATGTCCCTATAATGGCGAGGCTGCCAACTAGATAGCCATACGGGCACAGTCGCGCACACAAACACACACAATGGTGCCAACCGAAAGGTGAGGCGAGTTGCGAACGCTGTACTTTTCAGCTTCAGCTCTTCTCACAATCAGGGCGACAGATTTACTGGCAAACAAGCCGAAGTACTGAAGAGAAAAAGTGGCTCATTTCCTCTGCAGGCTAACCGGCATGGCGAGGAGCAGCAGATTGCATGTGTACGTATTGCATGCATATGTACCGTTAGTGCATAATGATTAGCGTACTCATGTGTGTGTGTGTGCGTGTGTGTGTGTGTGAGTGTGTCGCATTTAGTCCTGCGGCATTGGAAGAGTCTCAAGACGCAGCACGACTCAACGCAATGCTGTCTTTACTTTGTTGCACTTGACTGCTTGCACAATTTATTACTTTCTTGATCGCATTTAGATCCCTCAAATAAAATAAAATGAAAAACGAAAAAAAATCAAAAAAGCAAAAAAGCAAAAAAAGACAAAAAAAACAAAAAAATAACCCAAAACTTAAGGAATTCGCGGGCCAAGTGAGTTTCGGTCGTAAGGCCAACTAGTGGCATTGCGCCATTCACATTAAAACACGGCATTTCAACTAAAAGCAGGAAAAGCTGAAAGGATATGCGGAACAAAAGGCGAATTGCACTAAATAGTTGCATATGTATGTACTTATATGAGTGCTTATGTAACGCTCTTCATATGTATAAATCTTTTTAAGGTTATACACATGCAAGCTTGTTTCTGTATGAATGTGCAGCGAACTTTAGCGAACGAAACTTTTCACTGTCAAGCAAATAGAGAATTTTTGAAAAAGTAAGTTGTGAATTTTAATTACTTTAAATAAGCATTACGCGTTGATTACTTGAAGAAACTCTTTAAAATAATGCCAATTTGGGTAATCACCAAAGCTCGGCACCAAAATTTCAAAATGCTAACAGACAAGTGGAATGCCTGAACATTTCAGCAAAAGTGTTGATGAATTACAAAATATTTCAAAACAAGAGCAAAGGCTCCAATAAATGTGTTTAAACATTAAGACAAAGGTGTCAAAAATTACTAGAACTTAACCGTGTCACTTTAGACCTACAAATCTAATCTACCAAGTATGCATATGATCTCAAATATAGATAGAGACTATAGAGAAACGGACAATAACAACAAGAGAGAGACTTTATGCCAACATATATTATACTCGTAACCTCGAAAACCCCTTTAACAACTGCACGTTTAGTTCCGCTTTCACCAAATTTAATCATGAAGATAGACTAATGTTTTTGGTGAAGAACGAGGAAATATATCTCTTATCCTAGACACTAGAGATATGTCAAATAAATAACACTACAAATAATATAAGGGAATTGTGAGAAAAAAATTTGCTGGAAGATTAGACATCTCTTACTTCTGGTAACAATAATAAGATGGAATAATCGCTGTAAAAGCAACAATATGCGAACTTCGAATTTTTTCTCTAGTTGAGACAGGCTATATATGGTATGGACACAGCCTCTTCAGCTGGTACTAGCTGTTAGTGAAGAAAGGGGGATGTCGACTATGTGTGTGAAAGGTATAGTTAAGGAGAACTTGGTTTTTCTAATTGGAGTCAACTTTCGAAACAAAAAGATTTAATAAATATAGAGACAATCAAAAGGAAGTAATTCTTCTACTAATTCTTCTACTTGGAAACCATCATTCCAAAAAGGGTGCCAGCTTCAGATTTTACGAAATCTGTACTAAAACACTGCTAACTCTAAAACGTGAACTTTATCGAAAGAGCCGGCACTTGTACCACACAAGGAAAAATTCGAAGAAAAAATTGAGAACTTGTTCGAAGAAAATTTTGCTGACAAAACTTTCGCACTTGAATGATGGCTATATTGGCGATGGGAATATCTCCAAGGATAAGATGATCAGATGTCGAAAAATTATGAACAGTTAAGACTGGCTAGAACTCTCCAACTCTGGAGATATTCAATGACACAGCTACTTGTGCCAACAGAACAATAAAAGTTTTAAGATAAGAAGATCAAAGATTCCAAAAGATATATTTTGAATTGGAACCAACTTGCAAAATAAACTAAAAATTAGCACCTCAACGTAAAGCGAATGTTATAGTCCATTGAGAATAGCAAAATATGTATATTGACGCCTCATTGTTCACATTTTGTAAGGTTTATCTGGAGTAATGACTCTTGAAAGACACTTTTCTCGAGAAAATTTCCTCATGAAGCCATATTCGCTATAAAAATATAAAGACAATTCTATACTAACCTAATACTACCATATGACGTTCAAGACTTTCGGATAGTGCACATCGCACATAAGATCTGAACCCGAAGACGTGCTAAGTTGGAAATCTTAAATAGAAGAGGACTTGATAGCATTTTTTATAGCAACAGCCACAGCCGCATGGAAACTATCTCAAAATTTGTTTGATCAAAATGAAAAAAATTTGGAATACTCTTTGTGAGTAAAGGGGGCGAAACCCTTTTATCATGCGTTTTCGTGTGTAAAATATAACCAAACAATGCCTATTTCTTATGCAATGGTATTTTGTTTCCATTAGCTTATTTAAATTTTCATAAATAAGAAAGTTATCGGAATAAATCATAGTACCCTTAGAACCTCGGATATACCGTATGCAACTTCCGACCATCGGGTACAGTTTACAACGGATATTTCGAACAATTAGTGAAAATGAACTAGATTAAAACCTAAATGATTGAAATGGAGCCATATTTAACTATACCTTACAAATATGAGTCTACCTTGCTGTTTCGTCTAAATTTCAGTTTTTTGAGGTTATATTTAAAAAATTTTTTTGTTCAAATTTCAACGCTAAATCATAAAAAATATATGAGTAATACCGTCGGTACCGCGAATATTTATCATCTGCATATTTATAATATGCATATATATTTTATTTTCTTTCAAAACCTAAAAACGCTTCACAATAAATTCTAAGTACGTGCTGTGATTCATATGAGGATAAATGAAAATATTTCCATTGGCAAAAGCTAAAAGAGGGAGAGAGAAGGAGAGAGGTACTCACCTAACCAAATACAAATACACATATACATACATACATTTTATAACTTTACTTAAGGAGAAATGTAAACATTTTAGCCAAATTGCTGCCAGTTGAACGCAATCAGCGACAAAGCAGCGATGCAGCAAAGTGCGCTCAGCGGAGGCACACTCGCACATACCGCGCAAAATCGAAATGCCAATGCATTGCGACGCTACACTTTGTGGTGGCGACTTGAAGATGTGACACAAGTGCGTATTCAAATTCAAATGTGGATGCATATGTCATAACTCAAAAGCAAGCGAAAAAAAGCTGAACGCCAAGAAATGCCCGCTGAAAACTCACTGGTGTAGCATTTTCCGCCATCGCTGATGGCATGGCGAGCTTGTTTAGGAGTTTTGGCTTTTCAATGCTTTTCCGCGTCCTGTCATTTACACTAAACCACACATTTCGTTTTCGCCATAACCACAAAGCTCCACTTCGAAGCCAGAAGACAAGCTATGCTTGCTATCACTTGGCTTCTAATGGATATTCAAATATCTGCAGAATGAATTTTCACTTCGCCTCGCACACACACACACACACACACACACACACACACAAACACACGTACACAATATGGCTTGCATGTTGCGTTTTAACCCAAATCTGCGGACGTGAGAGCCTGCTGAGCGAAACGCACCACCCCGCACGCTGACAACGCAGCACAACGACCAGCAACAGCGTCGAAGTATGTGCCAACAGGGCGTATGCGTGACTTTTTTTCGCTTCTTCTTCTTTTTCTTCCATTTTTGTTGCTTGTCTGATCAGTCAGTGGAAAGTTTTGCTTTTTGGCTGACTACTGCTTTCGGTCGTGGTAATATATGTGGCGCCCAGACATTGTTGTTGTTGTTGTTGTTGTTGTTACTATATGTTAGTTGCTAGTTTTGCCACATCTGCACCGACTTTGGCATGTTTTCACCATCATATTGCCATTTGATTCGTTTAGTTACTTAAGCGTGTGTGTGTGTGTGTTTATTTATACGTGTGTGCGTGTGCATGTGTGTGTGCTCCGTTTAACCTTTTACACGTTCTAATATCAAACCACATTTGTTTGTGTGACCAAGCCAAAAAGTATTACAAAAACACTATTACATGTGCATAAATAAGCACGCACACATACATTTATATACACACACATACAAATGGCGCCGACAAACACACATGTAACTACTACCCACATTCAAAATAAATATTTTACGGTTATTTTTATCGGAAAAATATTTTTCGTTTTCACTTTTGATTTGTGTGGATTTCTTTATAATTTATAGACGTTTTGGTTTAGGAGGTGTTTGGTGTCTTCGCTGTCGCTGCTGATTTACATTAGCAGTGGCGGTTTGTAGCCATTTGTTAATGTACGAATATACAAATTTATGACATATTTACATATAAACGTATCCAAATTGTACACAGGAACATAATTTATGTGGATTTACATATTTTTTCACATGCTTCTTAATACATCTCTAGTTATGCTATAGCATGTCGTTTAGTGTTGAACAGTTTTCTTCACCTAGCGGTTGTTTGTAACATCTAAAACTAGTCGAGATATACATTGGTTTATATATATAAGTGTGATCAGGATTCGAATTGATTTCTGTGTGTCTATCTGTGGGATATCTGTACAGTATGTGAGATATCCTAATGAAATTATTGCCATTCATCCCAATTTTTTAAAATCAGTCTGCTGCTTCCACGGAGCCCCGTACATCTAATATTATAATTTCCTCTCCTCTAATTCTTCTAATACAGTACTATGCATATTGATTAGGGTGCGAAATATTTCAATCATATTAGTGAAAAAATTTCACTCCGCCATGTAGAATTTATTATAAAAATTTAATGATCGCTCCATACACTCTCGGGGCATTAATATGAGGAATAAACCAATTTCTTTTAATAGAGTTGTCTTTATAGGGAAATTTCCGGCTTTTATCTAAAATGCCTTACTGAAACCAATAACTAAAAATATGTTGATAGCTTAAAATCTCCCCTAAACCTGAACAATTAACTCATATACGGTTTCCTGCCGCAAAGATAAAGATCCGTATCCGTTTCGCTTTCGTGTAATCGGCCGTCGCGTACACCGATTCCCTAAAATATATTTCATATCGTTCTAACAAAAGTTCAACACTCTGAAAGTAAAAACTAACAGCACCTCGGTAAGCGATTTTCGAAGAAATCAGCGGTAACGGTTACTAAATAATGCCGTCTTTGACTAGTCAGATGAACGGATATGCAGAAATTGCTCCTGATAATTCATCGCCTTCGAGACAAGGAAAATATTCCGTCAGCACATATATAGCCTTATCTATTTTAGGCTCTTTCCCGAAAATTGCTAACATGACACGCTCCTAGCTGAAATTCTGTCTGGAAAGGGCTTTAATAGTCGTTTGACTGTCAAAAATATTAATGAATACACTTCTCAACTCTGGGTACAGTTTGCTTCTGGAAATAGCCAGTTCATGGACTTTTCTTTCAGAAAATATAAAGACTATAAAAACCAGTTGCCATATTAATTAAAATACCTTCAGTGAATTCAAGAGGCATAAACCAACTAAAGGCTCTTACTCTACCTAACCTCAAACCCACAATCTGATTAAGAAATCATAAGCACACTAAAGGCGTAGTTTACAGTTACAAAACTAGCTATATATTAACTCGAAAGGAAATTTCTTTTTTTTTTGCGTAAAATCTCTTAAAAGAATGCCATTTTTAATTGTTAATAATTGGTTTGCTTTCAAAGTAATACTTTTCTCTTTGTGTTCCAATTATTTCTTCCACAAGCAATAATAGAAAATTTCGAAATAAAACATAAAAAAATAAAATGATTACAAATAATATTGACGTAAACAAATGAAAATACCTACGAAAAGTGATTCGATAGAAAATGTCAATTAAATAATATTAGCGTGAGTCAATCTGTCCAACTACTGACTTCTTAAGCCACTCAAATCAATCAGTGAGCTAATTTTCGTTTTACGAAAATAAATTAAAATCAACTTTTTGATACAAAAGAAAGAAATGAAAAGAATTTTAATGAAGTTGAATGGCACAACATAGCACTACAGCATAGCATAGCATAGCATAGCAGAGCACAAATTCATTATGGATTTAGGACAGAGCCTGTTTGTTATTCCAAATCACTGATTGCTGTCAAAGAGGGGGAGGTGCCGGCTTAGCCAATCATCACACTTTCTTCTAGCGCAGTCCTGCAGACACTTCGAAAACTGGCACAAAATGCTAATTGATTCGGTCCAGCAAATTCAAATTTCAATTCTCAAATCTACTCAACGTCAATAAACAATAAAGCTTCTATTTGATGGTGGTGCGGCTAACTACTGCAGAGGCGACTTGCTGTCGCTAGTCATTTCATTAATATTATTCGAAGATTCCCAACCGAAGGCCTAAAACAATACAAATGTGATGGCATTTCCCACACCTCCCCGAATCGCCGTGAGTCTGGAGTGGTATCAAAATATATTTTTATAATTATTTTTGTTATTATATATTATGGCATATTGCGTGCGTATGTGTGTTTATATACGACCACATCACAAAATAATCGAAATACTAATTCAAAATCTGTAAAAATATCCACTTTGGAAAATATTGAAATCATAACTGATGCGTAGTGAGCCATTTATTTGATCCATTAAAACTTTGAATGATTTATTATTCTGCTTTTTTTGGAATTACTGGCTTCGCATATAGATATGTGTTGACGGATTTTGAAATTGAGACTGAAATCGAAACAAACATAGACAAACGTGAAAGGTATCTCACATTAAGTTTCGTTTTATCGCACAGGAATTTTCAATAAACGAACGAAATTCATAATCAACGACTTTTGTGTGGCAGAATTTCAATCTCTTTGATCTCTCATAGTTATTGGACTTCTTTTACGGTTCTCCGAAATCCCAAACTATCATTTATTCCTTCGAACTTCGATTCCGCTCTTTTTGAGATCTCAAAGTAATTTCAAAGACCACTAGCCCTATAGTGGCTAAGAATAAAATATATATAATATGAAGCGAATGAAAATATCATTTATATACCGGAGGTAGCGGATTTGATGACAATTAATTCAACATCGAAAAATATGTTACAGAGAAGAGCTGGAACGGAAACACCGCAGTCTAAAGGTCTCTATTTTGTTGTTGATTTAAAATCATCGAACAGCCGGTAAGGGACCTCTGAGGCTAACAAATAACCAAAGAACCTCACTTTTTTTTAGACTTTCTACTGCTTCTGAGTTCCGAAACTACTCGTTGAGTCGTAAAGGTTGTGGTCATTCAAACTGTGGTAAATGTAGCATATCATAACATATCATGCATTCTCTAACTTCTAAAGTAAGAAGTAACAGTTAAAAAAAGATAAAGTTCGACCATCGTTCGCTAAATATGGCCTAATTTTTACACCATAGGTGTAACTACAATTTCGCAGCCATACCGTCGGTCCAAATGTCGCTATTAGTTCCGTTGTCTCTTAATGGGAATTAAAAATGATGTATGAATTAGGAAAAAACAATATACATGGCTCCTTCCAAGCTTCCATTGAACAAACAGCCACCGCTATCGCTTTATGGTCTTTGGAGAAGACCCGACTGACATAAATGTCCATCTTAATTTTTTTAGGAATAAAGAACTTGTCAAGTAGTGTATTTTGGGCTAAGTATTAAAAAAAATATTTTTCGACAAACGTAATACCCGACGAGGTGAGGGAAATTCGGGAGAAAATTTTTCAGTAATATGCATGGACTTGTGCGTTTTAACCTCGGCGTTTATTGTAAATGGTGGAAATTTTAAGTGTAAGAATATTTAATGTCACCAACCTGCCTTGAAATGAAAGAGATGAAATGGAGAAGGAAGGAGTGCTTGGAACCAAATTTTACCCCGACTACTAACTGATAGTCTGAGACACAATAGCTTATTTGAATACAGCACCAGTACAGTGGTGAACGATGTGTTTTACGTGGATACCTGTCTTTCGTTACAGCCTAACCCCACGGTGTTCAAAAACACATCGGATCAATACAGTGCGTTGATCAGCGCTCCGTCAATGATAGCTTTTTGTGAAAACCAATCGGTGCCGATTGGCATTGTGGAAATGAATACAATAACCACCTTGGTATCGCTCGAGGCCCATCCAAAACCTCTGCAGTATTTTGGGTCGGACACCCGGTTACAATGCAACAGCTCTACCCGTATTCAGGTATTAAAGCACAGCCACCACGAAACCCCCCGAAGGGCCTACCGCAATGAGCAGGTTGGAGTGACAAGCAACTCCAACGCGCTCCTGCTCCCCGTGGCACCAGATTAAAGTCTCGCGTCAGACATCGCAGCCGGGACTACTTCCGGTGGTGCTACCCATTCAAGTCGGACTGGTGGCATTTGTAGCTTGAACTCAAATGCCTCTATAATTGTGTGCATAATACATTTAAAGTGTTATAAACTCAGTTCAAGCTAAGTACTATAGCACTATTTCTGACACGACTAAACTTATTTTTTGAGCAAAGTCTATTTCAAATACCGTGCATTTTGTGGTTTTTAGTTGCCTCTCACGATAGACATGCCTAGCCGCGGGCTATTCTTATCCCCCGAACCGCAGGGGAACAGCACCAGTACAGGTATTTTTTCTCCCTCCATCGTTTTCGGATGTGAGGCAAGGCTAAGCAGCTCACCGATGCATACAATCCTGCTCAGCCATTCGCCACTAATATGGAAATTCCAATAGTCCGAGTGGGTGGCATGGCGCACAATGAGCTGCACTTCCACTTCTTTACACACGCACCACTTATGTAATACTCCTCAGCTGGTACACTCATCAAGAGTATTTGGCTTAACGCAAGATGACGCGCATTTGTTCCGCTTTGAATTTAGCGGCTTCGAATTCTGCGAACGAATTGCAATTAAATTCAATTATCTGGAATCAAATATGCTTTGGCACAAAGGTGGCCCACACGCAACTTTTACGATTTGTTATTTTACTGCTGCAGCAACAATTACAAATACAATCACCGCTCTCTCGCATACTATATGGTACCGACGAGTGCTCGCAGGGGCGCAGGCAGCCTTGGTTAGTTTTCCGTCGCCACACAATTTGTTTACAAGCAGAGCAATGCAGCGAGCGAGTCGCGGCGGTTTTCCTCTTTCGTGTGAACGTTTTTTGTTTTTTATTCTATGGTGTGTGTTTTCAAGTTTTCCGGCGCGTAGCGTTTATTTTATTGTTGGTTGTTTTGGTGTTTTGCTATTTTGCCATCTCGTTAAGTTTGTTGTGATCGCTGTTGTTTCAACTTCTTCGCTGTGTTTGTAGCTTTTGTTTTCATTGTTATTGTTATTAGTGTTGTTGTTGTTGTTGTTTCGGTCGCTTTATCTATAGGTGTGCTCATATATGTGTTGTGTTGTGTTGTGTTTGTATATCAGTGTATAATTTTATAGCACATATTGGTGTGAAGGGTATATTTTGCGAGAACCTCTGTGATGCGCCGAAGGCCGCACTAACAAATGGATCTGTTCGAAGAGCCTTGATAAATTTGTTTACAAACTCGACTCACACTTTATACAATATAATATTCGCTTTCTGGAATTTTTCGTATTATAATGACTATTATTGTGCCATATAAATTATTTCGGAAACATGGGCGAACTCTTCTAAACAGAGTAGCCACCTTGCTTTAGTTTTTAGTGACAAATGTTATTGATAAAATTTCATTAATTAAAACATTAGCATATATTATATCAAATATTAACGCCAAAAGAAAAAGAAGCAGCAAAATAGTCTTAGAATAATTGCAGAGAGTTGCCACTACATTAGATAATTAAAAATAAAAAAGTATTTCAATCATTTGAAGCAAAAGCATGAAAATGTTATATGATATGATTAGAGGTTGACGATATAAATTATATTATTAGCGTTGCCACTTAACTGGAAATGAAAAAAATATATAGAATGTAATACATATTTTTTAAAACATATTTGGAAAATTATTGTAAAATAAATATTTTGTTTCATAAAAGATTTTGAAGTGCTATAAACAAAATTCAAATAAGGCAGAAATATTAATAAGGGTTGCCAAGTAAGTTTCTAAACGTTTAAAAGTAATTTGACAACAATATAAAATTAAACTAAAATTATTAAATAATTGAAATATATTTTTATAATAAATAAAATTAAATATTAATAAAATCGGTTACCATATACATATTACATATTTCTATAATTGTTTTTATGCAAAATTATGCAAAAATAATACAGCATATCAAAACCAGTTTTCTTTATAAATATTACATTTCCAGCTACCGCAAACCTATTTGAATTTAAAAAGTAACATTATTTTATTTAAATTTGAAACATTGTAATTAAGTAGGGTTGCCATAGTTTTTTCCAAATAATATTTTTAATAAAATTTGTGGGCTGCAAAATATAGAGTGTTGTAGTGATAGTTATATTTTTTATATAGAATCTAAGACTTTCTTATAAAATGAAAAAATTTAACACCGTTATCTTTCTCACGAAACGCATTCATTTTTTAAAATAAAATGATAAATATTTATGAAATCAAGTTTTAAATGTTTTCGCAAAACGTTAATTTTTTTATTTTAAATATCTATGATAGTTAAATTGAAAATATAACTACGAAAATATTTAACAAAATTTATTGACAAAATTTTTCCAGAATATAATTACTTCCATTTCAAAATACTTAATTAAGACCGCATCCACTAACAACCTTACTTTATTTTCGTACTCATTGCACTTGCCATCTTTTGTTCAAAATACAATGGCCCCACAAGCACACACACACACACACATATTCATATATGTTTGTATGTAATTCCTTTTTATATTTGAAGATTTATTTTCTTTTGTGTATTGTTATTTGTACTCGCATGTTCGTTGGTGTGTCTGTGTTCGCTATTCTTTGATGTTTTCGCACTTTTGAGATTTTCAAAAATAGCCGACGCTGTAAAATAGCTTTTCGGCGAATCGATTTGCGGAACGAAACAAACAATTCCCACAAGTATGTACTAAGCATTTTACTAATTGCATTAAAGGCCATCTCATAAAGCGAAGACCTTTTATGGTCATGTAATTGGTGCGAGTATTGGTCGCGAGGTGTGGTCGGGGTTTCCGAGGGAAGACTGACAAATCGGAGGAATATCGAACTGCCTTAATATCAAGTAAAATACTTTGTGTCTGAAATTAATTGACAAAATTATATATATATATATATGTATATACATATTTGGTTGCCTAGGTAGGTAGTTTTGTACTTGATTTCTCTTCTTTGGCTACTTCTCTTAAAGAACGCTCTCTTAAGATCTTATTGGCCGACTTTCGAAAATAATGGGAAAAATGTGAATGTGAGTTCCACCAATAGCTCATCTTTCCTGAAAGAATAATCCCTTTATGTTAATCCATAAATATCTGTAGTGAATTCCATACTAAGTTCTTTATGGCATATGGGAAAAAATTTTTATACAATACCTCCTTACCGCTTCCAAAATATAATAATTTCTGAGTCAATATAAACTTGCCAATGTTAAAAGTATCAAGTGAGATCGCATTTAGTCCATTCAGCGAATTTATATAAGGTCTCAATCGGTTCAAGACGCTATGCGCGAAGCGGATATTGGAAAAACTCAACAGTTACTAAATCCAGCTAATATCTGGCAATGGTTTCCAGACAGGTTTAACCTCAAACCAGACAGGTTTTCTTATAACTTGTTACTGCTTGATTATTATCAAGATTATTTATTGTCGTAATACACCATAGATCAAGTAACAATCATGGTAGACGATATCACGGAAACATTCTACTCCGTAATTCACTACTCCAAAGCCTACTCCATAATTTTTTACTTGCGTGGAATCCTGCGAAAATTTTAATTTGGAAGTTAAGGACTCAGTTTAATGAAATTGTGGATAAATATAGATGAAGTTCCTGAAAACCTTCTACTTCGAGTTAATATAAAATTTGGAGGAAGAGAGGGGCTAAATCCTCAAAACTAGAAGGAGGCCATGTTATAAAATAAAATTATTTTTCACAACAAAAAAGTGTTTACTGTAAAAAAAAACCGTGTTTTATAAGCCCCAAGTATCAACTACTAATTATGCATTGAACAAACATTTATAAAATTCTAACTCAACATGCTTAACTTGCCGTTAATTTAATTGAAATAACAGCAAATTGTTGCTTGTGTCAATGTTATGTCAGTTAAGTAGATATGTATGTGTGTGTGTGTGTGTAAGCAAGTACTTGTAAGATTCAATAACTTCGTTGCACACACTCGACGCTGGCAAACAATCAAAACCACTGTAAGCTACTTGCATGTAAAAGCAAACAGAAAAAGTTGCACACACATGCATACATGCATACCTTTTCCTGTTTCTTCGTCCGTTACATGGAAGGTCATAAGGCAACACGCCCTAAATTCACCTGCCAAATGCAGCCAACAAGCTGTCCGACTATATGCGTCATTGCGGCAATATGCCGGCGACATACTGTCTGAGCTGTTGGGCCAACCGAGCAAAATCGACCTACAAACGCTCAATTCATTGCACATGCAAACAGCATACCGAACAGCACATACTGCCGCACAAATGCTGTTACATAAATACAAACATTTCGGTTTGTGTATAAAGCAGTATGGGGCATGCAACATGCCATAGCACAGTGTGTCCTCAATTGCAACCGAATGCCGCACAAATGTTTATACGTTTGTGGCTATAAATTCGATTCCACTTAAGCTCAATCTCCCCACTTTGCATACACACACACACACACACATACATACACGCACGCACGCATGCTTACATCTATACATTTCTGTGTGTGTGTGTGTGTGTGTGTGTGTGTGTGTTGCGTGCGCTCCTGAAGTTATGCTGCCAAAATATCAAAATGCAAACGGTGGCATGGCGGTGCGCTTGCTGTGAGTGCATTTGAATTGTTTAACTCATTACAAAATGAAAATAAACAAATGCTTGCCAATTGCGTGCTCTCGGCAAAGATTTCCCTGCTATGTTGTGCGATGGATCGAAGCGCACATACACACACACACCCAAATACACTCATGTACATATGTATGTATGTTTTATGCACTTGCGGTTGCCAGTGTTTACCAACTGCCAGCTCCCGGCTGGGCCGTCTCCACAATGTCTGCGCTGGCAAAATGTGGAAATTAATTCCTTTCTTAACGTTTCAGTTATTCACCATTGTTGTTGTTGTTGTTGTTGTTATTATTATTATTGCTTAATCTCTTTGATTGTTGCCGTAACATCTTGTTGCAAACTGCGTTTCGTTGTAAAATGTGCTTTTATGTGGTCGAGTTGTGGCAAGTTGCCTTGTGGCACATGGCGAGTCGAGTAAGTGCGGGCGAAGCGTGTGTGCTCTAGAGGGGAGTATATTGCTTTGTAGCTTATTTTGTAGGCTAACTATATTTGCACAATTATATCTTGAATCTTAAATGGTTTCTTATTTTATTTTCGAATTCGTTAATAGCTCTCTCTTCTCTGCAGCAGCAGCTTTCCTGCCGCTCCTTTATTTCCGCCTCTCACGTATATCACATATGCCACGTATGCTATGTTGCGTAAATAAATAGCGTTACGTTTGTTGCGGTTCTCTTTAAGTAATTTGAGAGTTTATGTTTGTGGGTGGCGGCTTGTATTGTTGTGGGTCATAGGGCTGTTAGATTTCCATAATAAACGCGACCGCCACTGGATATAGTCTGGCAGGCGATTACTCGATGGCACATATGTAAATAACACTTGTTGGCATATGTATGAGTTTGAAATAGTTTCTGATCATAATAATTTGCAATACATTTCTCTCACCTAACGGTGGTTTTTAATACTGAATTCTAATCAAGATAGCTTAAAATAGGCTGAAAAAATTTTATCAGAATTGTTTTATAGTTAGACCTAACCTCCAATAGAGATACTCGTATGTATATATTTCACGGGTGCCAGACAGTGAGTCAGTGAGGTCAGTGAGATGTAAACTTTTGTGTGACGAAAGTTTGCTGTTTTGTAAAAACTAGAAGAGACGAAACTCCATTTGCTAATGATCTTTCATCTAAAAAAAAAAATGCTGCTTATAGCAAAAACTGACCTGCTGAGTGTTATCTGGCTTATATATTATCCGACGTACACAATCGATGGCCTAAAGAAGCTTTTATATACGAAAGCATAAAAAAAATGCGCAAGATGATTTCGAACGAAAATAAAATAAATTTGATCGAAATCAACAAGCCGCTACTACACAGTGTTATTCAAACATATGAAAGATGAAATGACGAAAAATTTACTTCATTTGAGGAAGAAGGGGGTGCTGTTTCTTCGAGGCAACGCAATGCGCTTGAGACACAGATCAATGAAAACAATAGCAAAATTGCATTAATTGGTCCTCAAATTGCTTCCTCTTCCTGCAAATTCTTCGGATCGGAGTATCGATAAATTTGATAATAAGTCTGGTTTGCATGTGAATCATTGGCAATATAAGATATTGGGCATTACTCAGCTTCTTCACTTTTAGGTTGTATTTTATCTATTAAAAACGAATCGATCAATTTTATGATATGCTAACGAGGCTCTTTTCAAAATCACCACCAGCAGGTCCGCTTCCGCAGGTCCGTGAATAACATTTCGAATCCTGCCAACTGCTATTGTTTTAGTTCTTCAAGCACAGTTAATTCCTGCCAGTTTCGATGGACTATGTTCGTTGGCTCGCAAACTTAGAATTTGGCTTTAGGTCCGCCAAAGGCTAATGCCTCTGTAATACTCCAAAAAGGTATGTGGGGAATGTCTTTTGTCGCTATAATAAGAACAACTACATATTATATATATGTTTCCAGAGCATAATCTATTTTCGAAATCAAGTTTCATGTCTTTCTGATGTTTGAAAACCCTTATTTCCATGATTGGATTTGGCTTTACAGCCTATTCGGGTTGTTGTAATACCCACTTCAATTACTTGTAAATTTTATTTTCCGAATTACTAAGACAACAAAAAAAAATTTTTCCGAATTTTAAACATTTTGCAATTGCTTTACTATGCAATGAATGACACACAAAAATATTAATAATTTGAAAATTTAATTTATAACAGATGAATTCTAAAACAATTACTCTCGTAACGTTTATGTACACATATCTATCTACGAATACATACAAACGTATGTACATGAGTAAATCTAATATAAAAAGCTTAACTAACCTGTCGAAATCTATCATATATACATACATATGTAGGATGTTAGTGGCAAAATATGTACATATGTGTGCATGTATGTATGTATGTATGTAAGTACATCTAGCTGAGCCCAAATATGTACAAATTCGAACAAAAAATTAAAGTGTGTATTTGTTATTGTTTTGTTGCAACACTGCGGTCATCCATCACTTCCTTAATTTGCCGCAAGCGCTTTGGTCAGCACTTTTGCAGAGCAAATAACAACAAAACGAGATAAGTGCTGGTGGAAATGAGTAAAAGTTTTTGCAACATACATATAGAGAGATTGTATAAATTTTGACATAAAAATTAATTTTCCATGAAACTCAACACAGATTTGTATCAACTTAGGTGATGCATTGTTAAAAGCACACACAAAACGGTAGTACATTGCATACGAATACATATACAAAGAAATGCTGCCAAAAGAGAATTGTATTTAGTAGAGGGAGGAATCGGTTTTTTTTTTACTTACATATATACATAAATATATACCACTTTATTTGCGGTTGTGTATGCATAAGAGAACTTTGGATCTTTGAATGTTTGTATTTAATGAAAAATGTTATACTTTTTTATAATATTTGTATTTACAATTTTACTTTTCCAATTTGAACTATAATATCTTTAACAAATTCTGTTTAAAAACGAGGAATCATTTATGTACTCTTTTTAGGGTGTGGTTCCCGGCGCCGTTGGTTCGCTTCAAAATAATTATTCATAACTTTATAATACTTTCTTTTCAGTATTACTGGGCTAAGATTATAGAGAATGCTATTCTGAATTAAGTAGGGATGCCCATTGAGAGCATTTTTAAAATACATTTTCCAGCATTTCTGGATACCATATGCCAACCATTCGATCTCGATCAATTCAAATAATTGCGGATTAGAAGTAGAGAGAGAGAGAGAGTAAGTGTTGACACCAAGCCATTCGCTGAACACTATGTTACTCTTGGCTCTCTCACACAAATCAGTTCAAAAACAAAGAATGATTTATTCAATAACAGCCCAAAACCTGATAATCAGGTATCACTACAATAGTGGAATGACACTTGTCATCAGAGGGTTCGGAGAACATATTGCACCATCATCATTATACGACATCTCTAATATACTTAATTCTAGCAGATACCGTGGCGATGCCTGACGCATAGGAGAGTAGCTCAATGACTCTAGAACACTACATAGCCTGTAAACTATTTACCGTTAGACACACAAAAAAAACTCAGATATGCAAATATACTTTGACAAGCCTTGACTTGTTGGCTTTACGTTACTCTAGCTGCTAGGGAACTCTCACACTCAGCATTCACAACTTTCTCAACCTTCTCATTTCCGAAAGTATGAGTATATAATGAATAAAAAGTGAGCCTAATAAAAAATGCTCGGAGCTCTACTTCCACAATCTCAAAATATTACACCAACAGCTCACCAAGAGTCTTAATAGTCACCATGCGTTCTGAGTAAATATTTATAATCCTTACGCGACCTTACTAACATATGTATAACATTGAGTATACCACCATTTTGATAACCGAGTGTTCTACCAGAAATACGCTACAATTATCCGACAATCTGAACTTCAGTTTAATGTAGGCCCGTATGAACTTTGTCATTTGCCTTCGAATTATTCGCGAAAAAGTTTACATGGCCTCGACTTCAGACTACACACTCATTCCGAGGTTTCTTAAAGGAGGGAATGAAACGAAACTAAAAAATTTATACAAGATCTGTGTCTTATTGTACTTAAAATGATTTACTATCCGCTGTAAGCCAAAATGCCTTGCTACAGTTCTTTTTCAGATACCTCATACACTGATCTTTATCACAGTCGATCTCTCACAGCCGAGAGCGTCCTCGGAGCGTGCCTCAGGCAACAGCTATGCATTTCTACTAATGCAATCAGTCATTTATGGTTAATGGACTATCATGTAGTATCATTAAATGGCTAAGCATTATTTGTCAACATGTTTCACAATCCTTGGCATATTGCCCAGAATTATAACCTCAGGTTTGGATAGAATGAAACCCGAAAGTAGTTGAACAAGCATCATCGTATGTATATATGAGAATCTGCATACCGGGTCTTAGATCAGGGTTAATGCACGCAAACCTGCCATAGGCATATGTATATGAGTGCATTCATTAAACTATAGAAGTTATGTATGCATTCTACGCAAATGATCGCTCATAATCAGCCATTAAATATTTTCTCTACATTTTTATGTAGTCTTTGGCATTATTTCCACTTCTAAGGCATTCCTAAATTTTACGATCTGCTTGTTTGCTTGTTTTGCGAGTGCTTTTATCTATGCAAATGTGTGTTTGTGTGTGTCTGCAGTTTGAATGGGATAACGCAAAGCTGATCGTATAAATAAATAACGTCAAGTTAAGTGAAAATATTTGAAACTCTTTACACCAATTAACAAGTAAACAAGTCAAGCGTGAATTGATGGCCGCCCATTACAAATCACACCACCACAAAATACACCAAATCTCGATCGTTTTATTGGGGTGTAAGTTTAATGTTGCCGCAACAGCAGCAACAGCAGCAACGGCATCAATACGCAAGGCGACAACAACAAGCAAGCTAGCGACAACAATGAACGAGGAAGCGTCAACAAAGTAATGTCAAAGATCGCATAAATCGCCATTAACGAGTAGCGGTTGCACGTTAACAGCTTTTTAATCGCCACAAAAGGTCACGTCGAACGTGGCAACCACGTCATTCGGCACGTCACAATGTCGGCGCGGTGCGTGTGTGTGAGAATTTCGGGTAATTTGCTGTCAATGGCGTGTGTCGTCAATATTTATCATAATCGGGTGCGGGTGCGGGTGTGCAACGTGTCATGACAGTTCGGTTCGGGAATTGCTAGATCAAGACCGTATGTACGCAAGTGTGTGTGTGTGTGTGTGTGTGTATGTATGTATGTATGTATTTAGTCAACAACTTGATGGCCCATCCCGCAGTTGATACCTTGACGAAACACACTTAACGCGGCAGCAACTATTTTTAGTTGCACACACACACACACACACACACACACACACACATACATACAAATATGTCGTATATAGATCGTGTATTCGTAGCGGGTGCTATATGACGCGTGCTGAGGTGCGGAGTGATCGTGTCGATCAGTTTGCGGACGCACTTAGCGCTGTGTGTTGAGACATTTTCATGCCACAAGCTAGCACAACATGCCGCACTTCAACGCCTCTTTCGTTCTACGCGTGAGATTGCGCGCGGATTAACCGTGTCTGATCGACGACACTTTGTTTACATGCACATATATTGTTATTTTGATAGCATTTTCACTTTCCCATTTCACTTTCCCATTTGTGTGGTGTTAAGTTAGTTGGCTGTGTTGTGTTTATTGTGTTGCAGCGTGAACAAACTAGCCACAATCGATCTATCAATGGCAATTGATGGGCGGCTGCATACATTTATTGTTGTTGTAGACAGTAGCACTACCAAGTCCATCAACAAGATAGCATCACAGTTTGGCTTGCAAGTGTCAAATGTATGTAATTTTGTATCTAGTATACTTCCACTGTCATATCACATACATAAGTACATATGCACATACATATGCACACTCTGTTCACATTTGTCGTTTCGCATTTTGTTTGCTGTATGTCAGCGGAATTGTTATCGTTCCGCTTCTGTGATTTTTTTTACTTTTGCCTTCGTTGTTTTCTCACATGCAACCGTTTCTTTTTATGGCATACAACTAGCTATGTTTGTAGGCTGGTGTTGCTGTTGTAGGTTGTAGGAGTGCTGTTGTTGTGATGTGACAGGAAGGAAGGTTGTTGGTGCACGTCGCTGATAAGATTCTATCAACCGAAAATCAGTCTCATTTGCATTGTATAGTTTTAGTTATTGTCAAAACAACGCTAAGAATAATAAAAACATTGGCTGAACAAATATTTTAAAATAAACGCATTCATTTGTTTATATAGTGAAGAACTAAGAATGAACTTTTAGTATACTATTGTACAAATATGAGCACGAAAAGTAAATATACCAGAAAAGTAAATAAAAGTAAAGTACGTGGCTTTTATTTTTAACAAGAGATTACTCCTACCCATAGTTACTAGTCCTTAAATTATAATATGCATTATATGACTTTAAACAAATTATAATTTAAAAAAAAAAAATTTTTTCGACAAAAGTCATTAAAATCAATTTTATGAGTATATGTGTATATATGTATGAGTATGTATGTAAAAATACTTATATATTATAGCCGCCTTTTATTTGCCACTTCTCTGCCCCCTTGTAAAAAAAAAAAACATTACATATGAAAGCAACAACAAAGTTATTCATAGGAATTCAAAATAAGAGAGCACGTAAATATCTCATGAAGCAGCGTAATCGCTTGCTATTCCAGCTCCACTTAATTATGTCACCAATCTATGTGATTTATACAAGTTCGATGTTCTATTCGTCACTCCGCAACGTTTGCTGAATCTAAGCTGAAGGCAGCTATAGACCAACAAATATACATATATATTACTGAATAGAGTTAAATGATTCCAAAATCGATTTTTTTCGATTCATAAATTTTTTCATAAATTCATAATTTCATAAATTTCATAAATTTTTAGTAAAACTATTGAAAAATATGCTCCCAAAATTTTAAATGCAAATTCTGACTGTATTGTTATAAGCCATCAAAGTGAGCAGCTCTTCTTCATGCTTTGCGGGTATCTACTATTTAAAAAAAAGGGGTTTTCTCAAAACCGCTTTTTTGAACTTTTATACACGCTAGTTTGAAAAATTCACAGTTTGGATTCAAGTTGGCAGATCTGCCAATAGTAATCTGGAATTTTATTATTACTTAAATTTTTTCTTCAGAACAGTTGGCAAAAATAGCAATAAATCAAGCTTTTTGGTTTTAACCTTTGTAAAAATTCAATTTTCTCTTTTTTTGTTAGCATTTAGGTTCGTTTGGAAAAGACACATATAATAAAAGTAAATTGCAACCTCATCTGATTTCAAATGAAAATTGCGGCTTCCAGAATTCACGAAAAGTGCTGAGTCTAAATGTCACCTGGAATAAAGGATCGTTAATATCTTCGGAGTTTTTCAAAGAAATTCTTCAAAAATTTTGTATTACGTACATAAATATATGCTTAAAATATCCTTAAGATTTCAATAAATTATACTAAATTTTATACCATAAAGAAATCCATGGAAATCATTGAGGAAACGCTGACCTAACCCCAAACCCTATTTTCCCCTTAAATAGGCATTATCCTATATTTACACCTATTTTGTTATTATTTAATATGTTGTTTCAATATAAGCCGCACACGAAAAGGTAGTTACTGGCTACTGGGTTCTTGTAATATTATTTGGCGCCATTTGATTAAAAAGTTTGCCAGATTTGCACATAAAAGCTCTGCTACTATTTTGATCTGCAAAATATTCCAAGCTGACTAAAAGTTCATATCATTTTAAAGAAAAGTGAATTTTTTGCCAGATTCAATTTTATTATTCAACCTAGTTACCATCAAGGCATATCTACCGATTACAGTGTTCTTTCAACTTTCGATACCATCTTAGCAAGAGCGATTTGCCTTTGGCTTCATAATATTCTTCAGCGTCGAGGAATACCTAATTTCTACGAATATCTTTCTGATTGTCCCTAAATTTCTTTTCAGCGCGCATTCTCTTGAGGTTTGATAGCAGGAAAAGGTTCTGGATTTCAAATTCGAATAATACAGTGGAAACGAAAATAATTCGAAGTCCAAAAGTGCAAATTTTCGCCATCGAAACAGGTCTTTCTTTTTCTTCAGATGAGACCGAATTTTCGCGATTTCATCCTAAGGCTGTATAAAGGTCGGTGTTGATGGTTTTTTTCACGGTACAGCAATAGACCCAAAGAATACTTTTACGAACTTAATTCAAAAAGAGAAATAACTGTTATTCACACTTTGCACACTCACGCAGAGAAGCAGAGAGAGAGAGAGACAGAGAGCACGCAGAATACTGTAATCACTGTAATGCGACTTAATTGGTGCCGTTAGGTCATCGTCGAAGCTATTTAAATAATGCCGCAAGCAAGAGGTCGCGAGAGACAAATTCGTATACAAATTGACGGCTAGAATGAGGTATATTCGGCAAAAATAGAGCTAGAAGCTCGCCCAAGTATTTTGCAGAGATTTAAGTGCCAATTACATACATAAGTACATAAATATAATATTGCTTGGTAGGTTCTATCGAATCTACGGAAGGGAAAGATTGAAGCTCCCCTCTAAAACGGGATTTAGCTTTACCAGAGTGACTTTATACCAGACAAATCTACAATTGCTCATGCCACGCATATGTATATGCGTGTGTATATTATATGTACCATTGTATAGTATAAGTATATGGGACACCTGATAGTTGATTTAAATACAAGTGTGTATGTATGTATGTATGTACTTAGACAATATTTATAAATGACACTTGTATCCAAACATGCGTGCATTTACTTACATATATATGTATATGTACACAACTGTATATACATACATACACACACACGAGTACATACATACAGATGTGTGCAAAACTTTTTTATGCAAATATATTACACCTCGAGCGCGTTTATTTTCATTGCACGCAACTTTATTATGGCATCGTAAATTTTGCTGGCGATGTTGTTACAAGGATTGCAAATGTTAAGCATCGGGAAATTTCCATTTAAAAATAAATAAATAAGATTACTAATAATATTAAGGCACGTCTCTTTTACAACGACACAATTAATTTAGATGCATGAAAGTTGCCTCGTTGAATTGGTATTATGCTATAATGTAAAATATTTTCGGGCTTCGAGATACAGTAGGAGAGTAAATTTTTTAGAATGGCACCAGGATATCAAATAATTAAGTGATGTTGTTGTTTTAAGTAAGCTAGATCTGGAAAGGCTTTTACATAAATATATCGACTGAACTTTTTCTATAAATAGATAATACTACGGTATGCACTGAAACTGCCGATACCTTTATTAAATCTGAATTTACGGATTTTTCATCGAAAACAAACGTTGTAGTACGAAATTTATAAAAATGTTTGTACTAAAACGACTCTTCTAGGGACCGCTTGCTGTAAAAATCAATTAATTTCAGGTTCTATATACAAACTTGAAACGCATTGCACCAATAGTTGATAATAAAAACATTTAATTGAATAAATATTAATACCCAACCGCCAACACTAACTTGAAAGGCTCTTAGAAAACGCCAACCTAGCGAAGATATTACTTTTCCATATACAACTCCGGCTTTCCGAAAAACCAAACATTTGGAAATTTATAAATTGTCTATGCGAGTACCGAATAGTTTACACACACATGCATACATATAGGTGTATGCGGGAGGAATTCACTGCTCTAATACTTGCCCGGTGTATACCGTCTGTATATTTTCAATTGTCATCCAAATAAACTCATTCATATGCATATTACATTGTTTGTATACGATTTACCTAAAAGTATTTGTATATTTATATACATACATTTTTATATTCAAACAATTAAATGTAAAGCGAACGCACGAAGCCAGCAAAACAGATTTACGCTTAAGTACAGCCAACGGTTTATGATGATGCCACCAAGGAGCGAGACTGATTATACTTTTGCAACATTAAAATACAGATGCTATGTAAATCGAATAAGTAGGCATCTTTTGTTGCACGCAGAGGGTTGCAGGCACACACGTTCGTACATACATACATACATAGATACATACATACAAATATATGATTACCTACATGTGAGCTCATATATCAATTGCTTTTGACGGCGTCGGCGTAAACCCGTTTACGACTTTTTAAGTTGAATTCGTGTGAAGCTGGAGCCTCCAGGCGACCCAGGGTCCATGGCCCAGGGCCCAGGGCCCAGACGCATGAGCCGGCCGCTCCTTTCGCATAACGGCTACGAGCAATCTGCATAGGCAGCGAATGTGTAATTGAAAAGAAAGCATGTAGCAAGTACGGCACACGCAAGCGTATGCATGTGGTGTATGTACTTATGTATAACAAAAGAGTATCAAAGAAAGAAAAGAAAGGCCATTAAATTGTAAGAAGTCACAATTTTTACGACATTGTTTTGGGAATTGACGGAAATCGACATGTCTGCGTTGCATTCGTGCTGAATTGCCGGCAGAAGCGGTTGCTCAATTGTGCTTACACATACACAAACACATTAATACGTACATATGTGTATATTTGTACTGTACTTAGAGCGAAGGATGTAGAGAGATATGCATATGAGCCTACCAAGCCGCTAAAGTCAAATTATTGTTTTATGTTAGGCGCATGTTTTATTTTACTTTTTTGCCACTAACATATTTTTGTTTACATACATACAAGTGTATAGATATATATTTACGTGCCACAAGTAGCGTTGACGTTATGCACAGATAACTTTTAAAAAATTATCGATTTTTTTTCTCTTTTTTCCGGTCATGAAATGGAAGGTCGTAAAACTTCAATGCCTACATATTAACGTCGCCAAAGTTATAAACATCACACAGAAGATTATAGCTTATCTTTCGCTCTTCAATTATCGTATTGTAAGTGATTGTTGGCGGTGAAAGTAAATATTGTTGAAAAAGTAAGCAATTCTTCTTAAAAACCAAAAAACAAGACAAAAATTAATTATATTGATAAGTTTCAATTGAAAACAAATAGGGAAGCACTGGACTCGGTCGGAATCGAATATTACATTAACTCGCAAATTGAAGAAATACAAAGAGATAGGTATCTCTTCATCTTGAGCCAGAAAGAATGCGACAGCGCAGAACTGTGAAGCAAGCCTGTTGTGATCTTCTGGGTAATTGATACAGGGTCCGGGTTGGTCAGGGACCCGACGGTGGGAACTTTTTATTTTATTTTTAGTTTTTGTAAAAAGTTGAGAACTGAAAGTTATGTTTAAATTTTGACCTATCCTGAATGGTGCCGTCCAAAAAAAATTTTTTAATTCAAAAATTATTATTGGTACATGAGTTAATAATCTTCATGCAGGCTCAGAGGTTTGAGCCGTAATTTAAAATTTTTGATCTGGTCAATAACTATTTTGCGAGTCCGTTGTGAATACACGATGTGAGCATAAATCTGGCAAAACGCACGTTCCAGGGCGCGATGTGACGCTGGAGGGTCCAGCAGGGTATTCATTACTTGGGCGTTAGATCATTAATTTCGTAGATTTTTTATGCTAGCGGAACAAACAACTTAAGATTATTTGCTTATATCCGATATATTCACACTTCAGTCAACTTAACAGATGGAAATGGAATTCAAAATGGCTTTATATGAAAAAAAAGATTTATGGTCGAATTTTTCCCTTTTCCAAACTGTATGAGGAGGGCATCATAAGAATGTAATTTGCTTAAATTGGTTAAAATTGGTCAGAACGTTTGTGATACCAAGTTTCACATATATCTCAACATTTACTCAACAGAAAGAGAAACGGATGCAAAAAAATGCAGCGCGAAATCAATTCATCGCTACACGAATAACTTTTAAACATGTGCAGATAATCCTCCTACTTTTATCTCGACCATCTTAAAATATTCGAAACAACTATTAGATGAACAATTCTTCTCTATAGAATATGCTAACTTCAGCATATATGAGTTCACGGTAGAATATTTTTGAACCATTGACCGCCCCCGCTCTGGGGCATACTGCTGTCATATGATATTTAAGATTAAAACTGGAGTCAATCGTTTCTAAGTTAGCTGTAAATACACAATATTCCATTCACTTCTTCAACAACGCATCAGAAATGTTCAAGGCTCCTTTTTTCTTCCTTTCACACATATTTTCCATTAGTTCATTATATTAAGTTTATGTTAATTTATGAATTTTTGTCTCCGTTGGGTTTTTACCACCGGAAAACCTGTGTTTTACACCTCAATAAGTAAAATAAATGTTCTCCACCTAATACGACCTCGGCAAAGTTTAACTGGTTTATATTGTTATTGGGTAACTGAGTTCCAACTTTTCAGAACTTTTTATAAAAGTCCAGGTCATTGGATATACGTATGTATTAATTGCATACAAACTCTCGAATTATTTATTACTGCAATTTGCATATACATATCGTGATGGTATTTTTATCCTAACTCCATAAAACAAACGGCCAAATGTTAGTTGGCTTTACTGGCTTTACTGGCTTTATTCTGCTCTGCTTTGCTTCGAAAGCTATTCTGGTCGCCCTTCGAAAACCGCTCGAAGAAAGTTACGTAAACAGAATCCAACAAGCAAAGTGATCCCAAATTATTTCTCTGACACCGCTTGGCGCTGCTCGTATGTATGGACCAAGAAATTCATTAGCTTATTATTGTGTAACAGATAATGGATTCTCAGAGGTCGGAAAATTAATTATTTCTAACATGATGCTGATAGAAAAATCAAGGCCTAATCCCTTGAATTTTCACAGTGTCGGTAATGTTACCATTCCTGATGCAACGATTATCATTAGGTTTATTCTAAAAATTTATTTAATTTATCCTAAAAGACAAGCTGAAATAAATTCTTATAAAATTTTATATTTATAAATAATAACAGTAACATATTAAACGAAATTGTATAAAGAAATATGGTTTTAATACATTAAAAACATACATAACATATCAATAAATATATTTGTACTCATAGGAATCATAAATTATGTATTACTGCATATATAAATGGATATGTATGTACGTGAACATCAAACAAACAAGATGGTCAGCGTAGCCAACAAAACAAGATCAGGCTCCACCTCCAATTGTTTTCAGCAAGCACAATAATTCGTTGCAACACACACATAAATGCAAGAGAATGTTTCGTACAAACATGCACAACAAAATTTGTGAGTGTGCAAGCGCATAAATATTCATTCGATCACTTTCACTCAACCAGAAACTTCCCATACGATACACATAAAATGAATTTACGAATGGCTGCAAACGATCGCTTGCCAACCGAACGCAGCATAAAATTCTTTTGTGGCGCAACAACGGTGGTGTGGCCTGGCTGACCGACAGCCAATCGCAGCGTAACAAATTTGAATGCCTTTTCGGAGAAGAGCACTCAATTGAAGGAGAACAACTTGATGTGGTGTGTATGCATATATACTCGTTTATATCTATATTCTACATATATATGTGTATGTATAAGATTTAGGTTTATGAATACCCAGAAAGAAAACCAATATTATCGAGGCGCTTATCTCCCGCTGTTTAAGCTAAATTAATGAAATGGTAAAAATATTTATTTTCAATAATGTATTTGCTTTGAGAATAATAGTTCTTATACTATTTTTATCAATAATGTCAATAAACTCGGAAAAAAGCAGCTGGCTGAAATAATATAATTCTTATTTGAAAAATGTTTATTTTGCTTCACTAACCAGATTTAATCAATCTTAATACACAGCATTTGATTATTAACAGAAAATCAATAGCCGTTTTCTTCTTAACCCCTGAAGATTCACGAAGTTATCCTTTTTATTTTCTATACAAACCGAGCGAGCAGTTGAAAGTAATTTCAATTATTTGTAAAATAGACTTTTATTAAAAATAATGATTTTTATTTAGAAATTATTTTAGAAATTAAAGAAGGAAAATCTTTTTATAATATATAATCTCACTGCAGTTTATACATATAAAAAATAGATATCTGTTGTCAGCTGTTAATTGTCCTTATTTCTAATTTTTATTGTTATAATAATATTATACATTTTGATTAATTTTCTTTTCATTTCAAAAAAAAATGTTTCGTTCAATAAAATATCATCTTCATTTTGGCAATTTTTTACTGCATTTTTTGGGTTAATTTTGTAGACAATTAAAGTTTACATTTAAAATCTTCAATTGAATTCTGTATTTTAAGTATTTAAAATAATATTCAACTTCAAAATGATATTAATAGTAACGGGAGATCAAAAACAGTGTACTTGTGCGCCGAAATGTATGCTACGGTACTTCCAAAAGAGACATTATTAAATATATATTATGCTTTTTAAACGTTTGGCAATTCTTTATTGAGCCACATTTTCATTTATTCAAAACATTCACAATTTATGTTTCGTTTATTCTGTTTTATAAAAAAAAATTTCTTTTAATTGTCATATATTGGGCTATATGGAGAAACGCATTTTTTAAGGTTCCCTCAATGTAAAAAAGTATGAAGTTTTTTTTTAACTATATTAGTGGCCATATCTGAAGATTAAACCGAAAAACATTTTCGATACCTATCATGCCTTCAAAAAGTATGGTAACTCTTACTTATATGCACCCTTCCCCAAAAACTTTGGAAAATTTGGATTGACCTTTATTTTAATATTAACAGTTACGATTTTGAATAAAAATTACTACCCTAACTGATGTTGGAAAATTATTTATGTATTATTGTAAATATTTTGAGTACACAAAACAAAAACAAAAACAAATAACGGATTATTCAACGTTGGAACACGAATTTAATATTTAAAAAAATATAAATAATTTTAACTGATTCAAAAAGTATTTTCAAACAGTTTTTACTCCTTAATAAACAACAACAACAATATCGTAATAATAACATAATATAATACAAATAATAACTTTGTAAAGTGAGTATAGTCGCCTAAATTTAGACCAAACCAACAAAGCAACACAACAATCTCAGTTCCTTGAATGCTTTTATGATATGGAGGTATACCCACAGTTCCATAAGGGTGCTGAGATTTTCCGTCTTGTAGGTACGAGAGTGAATATTCACAAGAAATTTAAATTTCTCGCAACTAAACAATTTGCTAGCAACACCCATTAATTTAAATATATTATATGAATTTATTTATGAACACACTAATAATATGTTTTAGGTATTTCCGGCGAGATCTCCGCGCTTTATTTCCAATATACATTTTTACCAGCGCAATCAACGCATTTTTTTCAAAATATTTATACTCAAGCGGATTTATTTATTTAAGAATATATTCAGCACATTTAAATAAATTGGATGGCAGACACTCTAGCTTTTGTTGTATTGTCGAGGGCAGCGTAGCGGTGCGGTAACGGTAGTGAAATGTAACTTTTAATCTTTAAGTGTCGAAAAGGAATGCAAAAACAGATGTTATTCATGAGCTTGGCACAAATACATCGATATATAAATATATTTGAATGTTATACAAACGAACATGTTTTAGGATAAGTCAAACTGCTCATGCATTCGATCATCTATGCATGTGTTAGTAGTGGGTGCTGCTGTAGAAACTTATACACATATATGTATGCATATGTTAAGTATGTATATTTGTAGTGCTGTATGGCGGCCATTAGCTTTTAGATGTTTTGCAATTTGTTTAATATTTTATTTATTTGGAATTGGATTAAAAACGACTTGCTTTGCTCTTCGCATATAGGGGGGCTAAGTGACGTCACCGGATGTTTCTCTTATACGATTCTTGGCAGCTGTAGCCGCTTGTTCGACGTCTTAAAATATAATAATTTGTTTAAAATATATTTTTGTACACAAAATAAAATTTAGATTGTTTTTGTTTAAATAACAAAATAAAAATGTTGTGGTAAATTTTACCTTCGGTTAGAAATTTTTTCATTTTTTTAATTATAAAATTTAAAATATTAAATAAATTATGAGGTTGTGATCCTATATTGCTGCTGTATTTAAATATTGAAAATAAAATTTGTAGCAATAGAACAGATAAATCGCTATTTTTGTATTTATTTTGCAGTTAACACAAAAAGCCCACAGCGGTTGGAGGGTTTTCACTTTCCGAGGAATTATAAAAGGTTATATATTTGTATAAATTGCGATTTATTTCACAACATAGTATCCTTTTAGCTCGATACACTTGACCCAGCGACGCTACAACTTCTTTAACCGGTCTAAAAAATACATTCTTTGGCCGTCTGCTGGGTTTGCAAAGACCAGTGTATCCATGTTTCGACGACAGTCACGAAACGTTGCAGAAACCCCTTCGAATTGCGCTTGAACAGCGTCAGTGTTGAGAAGTAGTCTCCCGGATGCGCTTGTTGTCCTTAGTGAGTAGCCGCGGCACCCATTTCGCCAACAACTCTCTCATGCCCAATATTTCCAGCAAAAAATTACCTATGTAGTCTTTTAATATACCTACTCTCTCAGCTGTTTTTCGCACCCTCTATCGACGACCTGCCGATACGAATTCGTGGGCTTTTGTCAGGCTATTCTTCATGGTAGTCGTCGCGGGTACCCTTGGCGTGGACTAAATCAAGTCCAGTATTTTTAAATATTGAATATTATTGCAAGTGAGCCTTGGGCAAATACAGTATATTTTTGTTTTATTTTATTTTGCAAAAAATTCCAATTGTTCAGTTCTGATCCGGCGCGCCTCATACACAAAACTTAAATCAAATTGTCTTAAGTTAAATAATGAGACACATTAAAAGCCTCGGTTGGCTCTTTATTTTCGAATTTTGAAGCCCTTTTGCGAGCACTATTTCCCACATATTCTCGCTGTCCACATCGTTAACGCGGGAGTTATTCTGCAGGGAAATTGATCTTCTTTTTGTGTCGGGTAAGATTGAGGAGCCTTATTAGACAGCAATTACTTCAAATCCACACCAAAATCTTCGCCTTAACAAATCATAAATCCATGCATTCATTTAAAAGTGTTTGAGTTTTGGTAAACATTTTCGCCGTAGAAAAACTTCTTAGTTTCCAACACACGTGCGCTCTCAAGTGGCGATCATTGTCGAGAGTAAAAGTTCGGATGCCACATGCTCTCGTAAATTTAATGAGTTTTTTATGTAATTGAAAAGCAGTGCACACAACATTGGCGCACTTTGATGCGGTGTGCACCGCTGCAACTTCTGAACGTAGCAAACTTAGCTGCCTGTATGTCTGGCGCGATCAAAGCCAGAAGCGTTCAGCAGGCAGAAGGGACTTTCAAACTTGCTTGCGCTTGGAAAAGAAAAGAGAATTCGCTTAAGAAGAAAAAACCTAATTATTATTATATTTGTTTACTGATACAATTTTATACTTTCAAAATATTTACGATCATGAGCTACCACCAACGAATGCGGTCATTGAGTATCAAAGCGCTGCGCGTGGCGGGCGGTACGCTAAACATTAGGGGTGTCGCCATTATTTTTCACTAATTGTTTAACATTTAATTCGATAGATTTTCCACTTTTGCTGGCATTGTTCATTTCAGCTCTGGGAGTAAGAATATTAATATATTCGGAAAGTTGGAAAAATACCGCTCACCCTAATGAGTTGAATATGACGCCTTTAAGCATAAAACCACCTGCATATACACATTTATTTCCTAATATTATACTTACGCACACACAAAATACTCACTTCTTGAGAATATTTTATCACTGCTGCACTTGGTTGCACAAGCCGCATGTGCCCCCGCGGTAATGATTAATTGGAAATTACAATTATAAACAAACAAATGATAAAATCGTGTAGCTGCTATATGGAAAACTTTGATGATAATCTTTTGTTTACTATTTCGTTTCAACTCAAAGAAGTCTTAAAATATAAAATAAACGCTTATTAACTTGGTGCAAATTTGCAGAATTTCACGGAACTGTTGGGCGTTTTCGACCTCTATTCACAAAGGATCTTATTATTTCTGCCAGCATGAAAACTTCATCGATAATAAAAAGCGTTAGCGGGGAGCTATCGAATTGATTTCGATACTTGAGTTCGAAATTTGTCGATATTTGGAGTTTTGAGATTTGAGATCGATCCAGTGGAAAGTTTGTATTTTCAGACTTTCAAAACATAGACGACTATGGCTATCCGGATATTCACAGGGGATCACTTAACAAACAAAAGGACAAATTTAATACATACCGTCGTATTTGGAGACAGAAGACTGTTTTAATATTTCTATCAGTCAGTCTAAAATCAGTTCGTCATCCAGAAGTTTTCAGAAAAGGCCATCGGTTAGTTTGGCAGGCAACTGAGCATTAAGGTTAAGTTGATTGAAAAAATTAAGCACAAAAACTATACCTCCAGTGCGCCAGTGCGTCAGTCACAATATAGATATGTTGATTGAATACTCAACAATGCGACTTAAACCTTTCGTGAATTTCAAAGTACCGTTAGCGACAACACTGATAATTTATTTAATTTGCGAAAGATCAAGTGAAGAGATTGTGAAGCTCTGGCGGAGTTTTTGATTTTTATAAAAAAAATTTCAAGCGTTACTCACAGCAACTTTGGCCGCGTTTTGAACTCATCAATGGTCTGGGGATTGTTGTCGTACACTTTATATTTCAAAGAACCATCGTCTATGTTGAGAAGTTCAGTTTATGTTTAGAAGTCAAATTTGAGGATCTTGGTAGCGGACGTCTTACGTTTTGAAAAATAAGCGTTACCATGCCCTGCCCTTCAATATAGGTATCTCATGAATTAATCCATTTTGTTTTTTCTTAATAAAATTTATTTAAAATATGATACTTTTTATTTGAAATCAAGAATTGGGCATTCCTGCCTCCATACCAATATAACGAAGCCCGATTTCCATACGTCCAGTTGACTATTATGGCATAAGGCAAGCTGGTAATAAAAAAGGGCGCAACCTTTCGGCAGTACTTCTGAGTAGATTCCTCACAAACGTGAATCGTCTAACATTTCTACCACTTAACTTCAACCGCTGCCGAAGTGTCTTTAATATCATATTCAAATGTTATCTAAAGAAGATAACGCTTTATATTTGGCCACTCCAATATGAAGCGATACAAAACAGGCCTAATATTCTTCGCAGAAGCTTTCCAATGAAAACTCTTAATAATTTTCTCAACTTTTGCCTTGTCTGAACTCTCTTTTATACGGCAAATGAAGAGTCGTGAATCGAACACACAACTGGTATAATTACAAAGACTGGCATATTGGTATAAAGATAGATTAACAACCAAATACAATATACCAATTTAATGAGCTAAGTGTATAATTGTATTGAAAATAGCTGAATAACTTAGCTGTTGTTGTCCAATGTTTGATAAGAGCGCAGAGCACAAAAGTAACGAGTGTTGAAGTGGCGATTCGAAGAATACAAAATTTGGTACATGGTAAATTTACTCAAGATGTTTCAATCCTATAATCACACAAATAACAGACAGTTTTAAATACGGTAAAAACCGTAATAAAACAGTTGTTTATTTTTGTTGTTTTATTTTGTTTATTTTTTGAAAATAATCGATTTCATACAAAAGAACTTTAATAAAGTACTCAAAGGCATGTGGTAGTCCAACCTTCAATCCAAATAACCAGCTTTCCCTTTAAACACAAACAAACATACATGCATGCATGCATACATAGATACATGCATTGATACTTCATTGCGCAGTGCACGGCACACATACAAATAAAATGCCTGCAGAGCATAGCGGCAGTATGTGCGATTTTTACGATCCATACCACAGCAGGCGCTGCAATATAATTTCCTTTCATGTCTGCTTTTGCCTATTTTTTTTTTTTGCCTAACTTCTGCCGTACGTTGCATATGCGTACATGCATACGTGTATCTGTATGTGTATGTATGCATGAATGTTGGCGTGGCTGAGGTATGTGCCAGCATAGTTTCGATAATTTCGAGTACTTTGCGGCCTATTGACGTAATTTTACGACAACATTAACTCGATCATCAAAATTCGAACTGTAACCATATGCAAATGCAATGCACAATACATACGGAATGAATGGTATACGTGTGTGTGTGTGTGTGAAAGTGTTTCGGCATTTGGTGTTAATGGGCGTGTTGTTGATGCGATGTGGTCGAGATAGACGTGTGCTGCACTAATCCACCTCCCAACCAACACTTATTATGTGCACATTGAATGCATGTACATGCGTGTGTGTGTTTGTGTGTGTTTAGTTGACGAGTGCCTCCAATAGACGTTTGTAGGTCGCTTATTTAATTAGCAAACAAATCAGTTGTTGGCTCCAGCAGCCAACAACACATTGCAAACTGCACAAATGCACCAAGAATTTATGAACTGTTTTCAAAAAAAAAAGCAATATATATATTTATACACATACATATATGCATGCATGCAGGTAACAACAACTATGATAGCAAACAGAGCGAGCAACCAGCAGCAAACAAAGGGAAAACAAAGATATGATCACTAATACTTAACTGCTACCACAAAGCAGCCTCCATACACACGCAACCCCACATGTATGTATATATGTGTGTGTGTGTGTGTGTGTATGTGCGTATGCAAATGCGCTCCCGCACTCTCGAATTTGATGGGAGGCATGCCTTGGCCCAAGAACCTCCGCTGCTATGCTTATGAGGATCGTCCGCCCGCCTGCTAGCCAGCCAGCCATTGTTTTTCCAAGAGACACGCTTGCGCGCACAAACACATGCATGCACAACATCTGTATATGCATATAAGCAAGTGCTGAGATAAATGAGGGAAGTGATTTTCAATTTCCAACTCCTCCACGCGCCTGCAGAGTTAGTCCGCTTAGCCAGTCTGTAGTAGATCATCGGCCATTCATGGTGTACTAATTCTCATACGCCTCTCAACACAATTTATAATTTTTTCTTAACGTCCAACCGTCGCACTAACGTTTCGTATGTTGAAAGTAGAGCAAGGCGTCGGAATTTCCGTGTTCGTGCGCTTCGTTTTGTCGTGCGATCGTTAAGGAACTCGTTCTTATTTATCAAGTGTTACCGTTACCATTAAAGTTACTAAGTGAAAGTGTTTATACGTACACACGTACATATACATTGCCGAATATACATATTGACAATGCTACCATCACCGTATTACCCGGCCCCCACAGCGCTGGATGAGCTGCAATTGGCGCGCGGCGAATTTGTTTGTGCGAATAATCCGTCGGTTGTCGCTTTGTTGTCGGAGAATAATGTGGCAGCCGCCGCTTATTATTATCAGCAATTGAATCCATTTTTGCGCATTAATCCGAATTTCTGGTCAATGCCGTTATCATTCCTGCAAAGCTCACATCGCCCGGAAAAGCCGCCGTTCTCGTATATTGCCCTGATCGCGATGGCCATCAGCAGCGCTCCGAATCAACGCCTAACACTGAGTGGCATCTACAAATTCATTATGGAAAAGTAATTTGAAAAAAGTGTTATTTGAATTAAAAGTCTGTGTGTTTTGGGCATTAACTAAAACTAAGGGATCCAAGTGAAATGCAACTCTGAAAACCAAAGTTCGGTAGAGAGTCATTAAATAGATTTTTCATACTTAGATTAAAGCAAAACAAAATATTTTTCCGTAAGTTATTTTGCCAGATCTTCGCAAATATGTCTTAAAACAAATTTTTTTACTGTACATAAAGCTTTGCTTGATATTGGACCGAACTTCAGGTCCCTTTATTTTCGGTGCTTCAGAGACTAATGACTTGCGCTAAGAAGCCGCTTATATTAAAACTCACTCGGGAGGTTTATCTTTTCTAAAGTGGAGTGTAAAATATCCGAACTTGAATTCAACGACCAACTAGACTGACATAATAATAATCCAATCTCTATTCGGATAGCAAGCGTTTATACCAACTTTAGAGAGATACTCATTAACCCAATTTCACATGCACATTTTTTTTACAAACATAGCGTGTAGAGACGTCTAATACTAAAAACTTTAAACGTACATTATCCTCTTTCAACTACAGACCCACTTCGTTTTTACTGTTATCTAAGAAATCCATCTACGTCAAATCAGTAGTTGTGCCAACGTCAGTTATGAAGTCTTTACAATTCCGACAGAAAATCGATTTATAAATTTATCGGAAAAAATTCTAGATTTTTCGAATGATTCAGCAAAGCCTGTCCACATGGAGCGCACAATGCCTTTTTAAACCATCAACAACTTAAGTTAGTTTTTTTGTTCCGAGTCTTTTTAAAAATACCAATCTGTATTACTGTGAGAACAAATTCTCCCTTAAGTAGAACAATCTCGTCAATAATATAAGATAGTAGACTCAGAGTTCAATGATGGGGCATGAAAGTAACCGACCATAAAGAATGTTGAAAATTTTCTCGAAAGACCGTCGGTACGAAGTACTTTACAAATAATAATAATAATAAATTAAATAATAATAATTAATCATAACTGATCCTTCTCAAGTGTTGAGAAAATACCATCGACCCTAGATATTGGTTAACAGTGTAGATTCAATTTCTTCAAAGTGTTAAGATTTTGTAGGCTGATTTTTCACTCATTTCACGATAACAGTATTCCTTCTAAATAAATATGCAACCAAACATATACTAGGGCCGATCGAAACTGAAAGTTGTTCACGTATTTTTCTTAACAAGTTATATGAGATCTTCAGACATCTCTTCCGTCGGGTTTCTGTCGGGTTTCCGTCGTATTAAGTGTTTTGTTCGAAAGCAGAGGAATAAACTAAAAATTTGATCAAGGAACCCTTACTTACGACTTTTTAACAGCTGTCATATCCAAAAGCCTTACCTAAAAATTCTACCAAATGGTACTGTTACGCTTTTTGCCACCTTCTCACATACCTTGAATAAAATGGTTTGTACATAACATGCGTCCCTCGGTCACTTCAAGATTGTCAAATTTTGTTCAGAAGAAATTGTTTCTCATCACCCTATGACGTTTGTCACTATTGTTCCCAAAAAGTATAGCCCACTGTTATCACAAACCATAACTCTGTACATAACTGCAAACTTTCTACGACCTTTCTTTGACCTTAGCCAGAGTAGCAATACCTACGTTTACCTGATTTTACTGAAATCTGAAAAGTGTCGTACTAATAGCTTTTCTGCTCTCGCTTATTTCACATTTACATCACAACGTCTTCCATCATTTCTGAGTCTTAAAAGATATGTTCAATATCTTAAAAATTACAGATCGTTTTATCTTTATTCGACCCATAATTGGTATTTAAATAAAAGATATTGAAAGAACCCATTACCATCAGTTGATCCATCCACGAAAACGTGGACATATGTCTATACATTATTGATACATTATCGATATTATATATCAGCAATATAAATGGTAAATGTATTAAAAATTTAATATCCGAATATTCTGATTTTAGGATCTTCTGATTCTAATTCTAGGATCTTCAAAAAGTAGTAAAAATTTTAACAGCCTCTTTCCCCTTATTTAAATCTCCATAATTCCTCTTATTTTTTAATGTCAGTAATGTTAATAATACATGTTGTGATTTGTGATTTGTGATGTGTGATTTGTTTTTCTTCTTATTTGGCTCTACTCTTGACTGGTCGAGCCCACAAGCGATCCAGTCTTCATTTTGCAAATTTCCTTTACATAAGACGTCTCCGTCTTCCCCTGATATGACCAGCTAGTACCTCTTTGAATACTTTAATGACGATGATCGTATGCAGCGGTTGGTACACCTAAAGGTCGATAAATACCACGGAGAATCCAACAAGAACCCAAGAACCCTCTGTTATTGTAATCGAAAATGTAAGGTGGGAATGATAAGGGTTTTATAAAAGGTTAGTTTTCAAAAATGAATTTAACTTTCTTGGTACCTACTGAGTCCAATGAAACTCATGCTGGAAAAAGTGATTCAAAGTTGGATTTCTAAGCATCATCAGCAGATAATTTTTTGTGTTTATGCTCATTTCAACAGAAACGAAAGTTTCTAACCTTTGACTAATCCTAGGAGCTACATGTACTCCATTTATATGGCTAAGGCTATCGACAGAGCCTACCTTCTAAAGTGAAATCAAACAAATCTTTGAACTAATAATTTCAAAGTATTTCTTCGTTACTCTTCTTATCAGATTCCCATACTACCGGGAAAACAAACAAGGATGGCAAAATTCCATACGGCATAACCTCTCTCTGAATGATTGTTTCGTCAAGGTGCCACGTGATAAAAATACAATTGATGATAACGATACATCCGGCAAAGGAAGTTATTGGATGTTGGACGCATCGGCCAATGATATGTTCGAACAAGGCAATTATCGCCGTCGACGCACGCGACGGCAAAGGCATTGCATTAGAAGCTCCAGCAGCTCCGAGGATAACTTTCAAGTGAGTTGGGTAAGAGAGTTTAATATACATTTAATATTTAACTAGCGAACTTCAACAGATGGAAAAGCATCAAACTTATGAAAGCACTATAGACGAATCGGCCGCTGCATCGCGAAGTGATCTCAACACATTCTGCAACAAACACCCCGCACCAATGGCTTTAAATTACTCCGATCGCATAACAGAGTTGCACCGACAGTATTTAGCTTCGATTGCACCATTCAACATACTCTTTCGAAATGAACCACCAGCACAGTCGAACATCGCCACCAGCACGGCCGGCTCAACAACCCTAATAAGCGCACACCACAAATTGGCCTTGCCACATGTGGGCACAATGGTGCCATTATTGGGTACAAATCAGGACGGTAGCCAGAATTCCTTTCGTGACATAGACAGTTTCGATCTCTCGGGTGGTGCGTACTCCAACAGCAACAGTTCGGTGGATAGCACACGACAAGCAAACTCATTTTCACCCAGCGCTTTCACGCCCATCACACCAGCTCGTAGCACGCAGACCATACCACCGCTGAAGCAGCCCCAATTGCAGTCGCAACCAAAGGCACTCACATCCGCTTTTACCATCGAGAATATTATTAAGAAAGACTGAAGGGAGGACAAAGTGAGGTCACCAAATACGCGGTATACAAACAAGCTTATATAAATATGTATTTAGAATAAACTTAGAATAGTCAAGATCATAACTACCACGAGATTATGTGATATCATATCAATAAAATAGAATAAAGTAAAATAAATTAGCCTACAAGAGAAGAACGTAAACTTTTATAAAAATAAAAATTAAGATCTATTTCTAAACATAGTCTCTTTGTAGCTCGATACACTTAACCCAGTGACGCTCCAACTTCTTTAACCGTTATGAAAAATAAGTTTTATAGAGATCTGCTCCTTCGTGACGGCGATGACCTCCTCATTCGACTAAAATTTCTGCCCAACGAGAGAACTTTTCAAGTTTGGAAACAGAAAAAGTCGTACGGGGCCAAACGTGGAGATTGCGGTGAATAGCGTAGCAGTTCGTAGCCACAATCGATCAATTTGGCCGTGCCGACGATGGAGGTGCGAGCCGATGCATTATTTTTTCCGCTTTTTCTGCAATTCGGCATAGTGGAGCGTTGTTACCGTTTACCCTTCTACAGGTAGTCGATATAGATCACACCTTGTAAACCCCAGAAAACGGGGGCGATCACGCAATTGCCCGACATTTCGCAGTTTTCTGAGATGCTTCCAATCTCAACTAACTAGCGTACCTTCAAGCGGTGACCTTCACGATATCCTAGACGTAGCGAATCCAAACCAGATATGTTACCACGTCGATACTTGTTAAGCTATTTTTGGTACCCCGGTCGGTTGTCATCGAAGGAGAAAAGTCACCGTATAAAACAGCCAAGTGCTCTTTGATTTCACTGCGCGATTGCTTCTTCCAAAATAAGGATTCAATCACCGACCGGTATTCCTCTTTTTCCATTTTTCCAAAATCTGCGAACTTGCCCGATTCCACATGCACTTAAAGAAAAACTAGGTATCCAATTCGGCTGAAATTTTTACTCTTACGATTGTGACGAAATCCCTCACGAATCCCCCTCGCAATTACATATCGGATCGCCCTAGTAATTTCTACACCACAGGCTACTGCTCTGAAGAGTCCATTCCTGTTGTTCTTGTAGCAGCAGAAAACATTGGTCACATATTTTTGGGGAGTGTTGTAGAGTTGAGAGTGCTTGGCCGGATAAAAACTCGTGTTCGATCCGGTTAGGTTAGGTTCTATAGCTGATCTCCAAGAAGATGGACAATAGGGCTGATTAATACATTCTTTAGTGAAGCCAGGGAAATTCCTGTAATTGGATAATAGAAATTTCTTGGACCTATCACAAATCTGCTTGGATGCTTTATTTCTCTTTCCGCTAATTCAGCTAGATATCTAAAGGCTTGAGATCCAAAGTTTTTAGTTTGTTGTTGTTGAGAAGACTACCTCGTCTTCTTCCAAGTAACTTCTATAACTGGCATTAGGTACACTGCATGATACAATGTTCTAACTGTATGAACCACGATCGGGGTTCCCCTACAACTATAGAAAGATGAAATTTGCTTAGGGTGAAGGTTGAGAGGAAGGGTGGATCTCTTACGATTTACTATTACTAGTAGTTGACCAACGCTTGCCAACCTCACCTGAGGCCGAACTATCCAATCTAATAATCCAATCAAAACTAAACCGCAAGAAGACAGCGGTGCTCCTATTTGTTCTCATTCCACAGTTAATAAGACTGAAGTGTCTAACCTTACAAGGTCATCACCCCTGCAATTTCCTGCGATTCCGTTGTGAACAGGCACCCAAACTATTCTTATCATCGAGTTTTCTGTCACTACAGTAAAAACCATCTATCGCAAATGAAAATTCTTGGTTGCTCGTGAAACATTACTAGTGTAATGTTCTCGCACAATTATTTTATATACATAACAATAAAAGCCTCTTTCCATGCATCCTCAAAACCGTACTACAAATACACTTCCAGCTTTCTGTTAGACTATATCGTTCTGTTACTATTTCAGTTAGACATATGTTAGACTATATATAGCTAACAGAAAATATTCCTAAAAATGTTGAGGAATGCTGCCGATGACAGTCGTTGGATGTACAAAATTCGGGGCCAGTTTCGGTCATGTAAACCAGACTGTGGTGGCCATTTGTATAGTTTTGCAGGCTTTACTTGTTCCTAATATACTATTAAAATTCGGTTCCATTCAGTTGGTTAATTATAACATGTGGATTATCTGAATGTCATGTAGCACCCATTGATAGTAGATTTCCTAACAGAATTCTCTTATGCGAGTACTTAATTTTTCTATAAAATTATTGGAATGAAAAGAAAATTTCCAATTTAACTCAGTACTTTATTTTTGGTCACAATCAAAATACTTCCTACAACTTGACTGTTGTGAGGACGAGATTTTTGGAACCATATAGTGTGCAGTAGATTACAGAATTACAAATTATTTAACTTTTGTAACTACAAACTCAATTCACAAAATTGAATTTTTTACATTTATTCAGATTTCTTTACATTTTTAGCTGGAGCAGCCTTTTGCGATGCAAGCACGGCAGACGCACGACGGAGAGCAGCCTGAAAAGAAAAAATAGAAAAGCAAGTTTAGAAGATTACATTATCAGATCACATCACAGATCACATTAATACATTGTTTATAATCAGAATGGTTTCTCAACATAATAATTCTGCGATCTTGGTGAGTAGCAAAAAAAAAATAGTCTCATCATAATAACACTTGGTCAATACTTAGTTATATGTATTGTATCAAACATACCTGTGTCAAATCCTTGCGATATTTAGAACCGGTCAAAAAGTTCCTCAGTTTTTTCAATGATCTTCTGGGACCTGACTTGAATGAAACACTTACTGTGTTCTTAGCGGGGCGTTGAGCATATTTGCCCTTCTTCAAAACGACCGAGAAACCCTTCTTGTCGGCAGCAGGCACAACACCAATGGTTTTCTTATGTACCAAACCGCTGTAGCGGAAAGAACTCACATTAGTCAAATTGTTGGCCTCCTAATAGGATGGGAAATAAAAATTAGTGAAATTACTAAAAGATATCAACTTAATTTTAACAAATGAATATCAGTTTGGTTATGTTCCTATCACTTCGTATTCAAATATCATTGTGAATTAAAATAACATCATTATAATATATTGCTAACCTAAATGCCATTTCCAACTAGCTACTCGTACTTACAGTGCTGAAAGGTTTCTTCACATCGCGCTTCTTCAGGAGGAAGGAGTTGTTGTTTCGGATAATCAACCAGTTAAGATGCGGTGATGTGGTGGCCATCTCGAGTCTGAAAGCAGAAATGTTAATAAATTAGTTGGCCAAATACTAAATGATATCAAGCAGGGAAGAAATTAATAGCTTTCTATCAGTCTTGGGTGATGAATTATAGTCTTCAAGAACTCTTCTGTTAATTCGATCATCATGATAATCAATTATAACACCAGTTGACACGGGAACCAAACCCACATTGTGGTCAAACACGTGTAAATATATATATATTGTAAAAGCCAATTACCACTTTTTCGACAGTTGTTCTCCATACTGCACGACGCACAGGACTATCCACTATAAGTCCCTAAACTATTTTTGTTATACCTTCCACGTGCCAACTGATGTACTCGCCGAAACTTTATAAATACTCACCTTTTTCCGTTGACAACAATAAGGAAAAGAATTAGGAAACGCCATATCTGAAATGAAGTTAGCTGCCATTGGTGGGTTGTCAAATAGGAATTAATGAAACGTTAGCTAAGCGCTGAATACACTATGACAGGGTGACCCTGATTAAAAATAAATATATTTTAAAAAATTCATTAATGTGTATCAAAAAGATATTATTTTAAAAGATTTAGCTCAGTTCTTCAACAGTTAAACTTTACCTAGTTTTTGAAGAAACATTATAAAAAGTTGCACGTATATTGCTTTTGTATATTTTAGTGATCATGTATATCACCTTTTATTATGCAACCCCTCTCCAATTGGGCGGTGTTTATTAAACACTCCCCTCTCCAATGTTTATTAAAATTTCATCTAGATGATTTGTTAAAATGATGACTGATCAAAATTTGAAGTAATGTAAAATATATATAAAGCTCATAATAATTTCTACAGTTCTTAAGTTTTATTAATATTCTATACCATTTGTATAATTCAAAAATTCAACGAAAAACTATCGATAACAGTATCGTCACATTGCCATCTCGATAACTTGCGCGGGAACCAAGTGAATAATTACTTTGATTATTAAATAAATAAAACTAAATTTGAAAATTCGTAAACGTTTAACAACATGTCTACTTGTACAATTAAAGAAATTACTGGTGACTTGTTTACTGCGAATGAAGAATATTCATTGGCGCATGCTGTAGCCGCCGATATGAGACTTGGAAAAGGTATTGCCGTAAAATTTAGGTGAGCAGCAGTTATTTTGTCAATATGTATGTAACTGAAAAACTTTTAAAGTGTATTGCCTTTAAAAATCCTTTAGAAATCAATTCGGTGAGATAACCAAGCTGAAGCAACAAAATGTCAAGCCTGGTGGTGTAGCAATTTTGCAGAACAAGTCGCGTTTCATATATTATTTGGTGACCAAACAAAGTAGTTGGGGTAAACCAACTTATCAAACACTGCACGATTCGCTGCACGCAATGAAAACACATATGGTTAGTAATATTAACAGCTTTTTAGATAAAAGTATTGATTTAAATTATGCTGAGCTAGCTGCATATCTTCTAAGCTGCCTCTACAATTTTGGTTCTATTTCAATACGTTGTTCGTCAATAATTGTTCATATTTACGCTGTATTTTATTTTTTTGTTATTAATCTAATGCCTTGTTTGTCTCCGCAGGTCTCAAATAATGTTAATAAATTGGCTATACCACGTATTGGCTGTGGTTTAGATGGCTTGGTTTGGCAAAAAGTCAAAGATTTATTGCAAGAAGTCTTCAAGGATACTCGAATTGAAATAATTGTTTATAATTACATGCCATAAAGTGTTAAGTTTTATGTCCCACAATGTAAATGTACGAATATTGATAATTTAAGTTATTTAAAAAATACATGTATTAAGATTTTTCAATTTATTGCAGTTATGAAAACTGAAAAAGTTTAAAACTTTGATACATATGTATGTACGTACATTTTTAATTTTTATTATCTACCTTTTTCAATTTAAATATGCAGGAAATAAAATGCACTTATTATTTTATTTTATTTTTTATTTTTTTATAACAAATATCAAATCTCATCTAATATAAATACGCGCACCTTCAATTAATGCTCAGCACTAAGTGACAAAAGCATTGTTTTAAATTTATTTATTTAAACAAAATAACAAGCTGTGCTTAATAACATTACTTCGGCACAAAATTGTACACAACAATTTCCAGTTCTTCACCATCGAACACCTTACCCAATTCCCCGCTCACTTTGTCCCATTCAAGTCCGTCGATGCCGCAGCCAATGCGTGGTATGGCCAACTTGTGCACATTGTTTTTGCGCTGTTGAATTGTAAAATAAATTCATACATAGATTTTAATTACATTTTATATAATTTACGCTTTCAATCGCTTACCATATGCTCACGCATTGCCATAAGCGATGCACGTAAGCTATCGTAGGTGGGGCTGCCCCAACTTTGTGGCTTGGTTACTAGATAGTAAATGTAACGTTCTTTATCTTGCAACACTGCAACGCCGCCGGATTGTACACCCTGTGCAAGCAACTTGTCCACTTGTCCATAGATTTGTTTGAACTTCACAGCAATGCCTGCGCCCATGGCAAAGTCAGCGCCCACGCAGTGCGCCAGCGAGTGTGTTTCGGGTGCGCTGAAGAGATCACCCTCGACCTCAATCAATTTGAATTTCGAATCTGCAGACATGTTTCGGTGCAATTGTTGTGCGGTAGTGGTGTGAAATGGTGCGTGGCTGGGCGTGGTGGCTTGCGCTGGAATTTATGCAATTGAATTGAATTGAATGGAGTTGAGTAAAAGCTTGCAGAATTTAAGATAAATTGAAATTTATTATAAAATAAAAAATGTGTTTTTTTCTTGGAATGCTTTTAATTATTAAAATGTTTTATTTATTTATTATTTTGAACAACAGTGTAGTTAGCAAAATTGTTAAATTACACTTTTTGTTAAAAATTAGATTTCGTGTATGTGTGCGTGCGCTTGCGCTTGACGTCGTTTGTTTACATTTGGAATTGTGTTAAATTGTTGCATCACTAATTTGAGATATTATCCATGATTTCTCATATTCAATACATATTAAAAAAAAAGCAAAAAACCATTGCTTCGCAAAACAAATTCGGGATTTTTGAGAGGTTATGTTCAGTTTCTATATAGTTGAACTGTTGTAAAAATAATATAAATTTGGTTTAAAGTTCATAAAATGCCAACAAAAATATTAAAAATATGTTTTAAAAATATATACATAATATATTTTGAAAATTCGAAAAGGTAAAATATATATATATGTAGATATATTTGTTGCCTGAACAAATTTTTTTGTACAATTTATTTTGCCGAAATTTTTTTAATAACATTTTAATGGAATACAAATGCCAAATAAATAATAAAATCTTCTTTCTTTTAACTTTTTTTTAACACATATACACAGGTTGATCCTTACGCTGCTGCAAGGATATGTTTCTTCCAATATAAAACAATTTCAAAGTTTGTCTTTCTGTAACACCGCTTCAGCGTAAATTATAAACCAAAAATTAAGGTTATAAATATGTAGTGTGCAAGTAAAATATTAATAAATTAAGTGTGTGTGTGTGTGTGTGTGTGTGTGCGTGTGTACAAAAAACGAAACATTTCACATTTTAATTTAAAATTTTCGCCTGCTCCAACTCTTTCTCCCTCTCTCTTTCGCTCCATTCAAGGAAAGTCTCTTGAAAGTGACATACGATTAACCATTGACTCCAATGTGCGCGAGCGTGAGCGTGAATCCCGTGAGCGTCTGCGCACTACCTCTGGTGGATCATAGACGTATGCGATAATTTCCACAGCATTATTACAAAATACAAATTCCACAATGTTTTTAACACGCAACCAACTGAGGCGATCAATGTCTCCGCCAAATCTATGTATAGCCAATTTGGTCACATTGTTTTGCTCCTAGTGTTGCCAAAGAGTATTGTAATTGAGGTAAATTAGTAAAATCGCTAATAAATATAATTTCAATTTGTTTTTGTTTCGAATAAAATTTACCACATGCTCGCGCATCGCCATCAGCGCATAGTAAAGCGCCGGGTAGGTGCACTTCTCATGGCTGCGCTCCTTCGTTATTAAATTATAAATATAACGGTTGTTATCCTTCAACACCGCCACATTGCCAACATGTTTATTTTGCTTTTGCAACTCATTGATCTGTCCGAATTTGCATTTGAAGTGTAACCCAATGCCGCTGGACATGGCAAAGTCTGCGCTTGTCGAATGCACCAGCGAGAAGTCCTGCGGCGCGCTGAAGATGTTGCCCTTCACTTCGACAATTTGACATTTTGGCGGAATTGACTTGTTTGTATTTCAAATAAATTTTTGGTTAAAATTAAATTTCGGTGTTGGAAATTTCAACTTACCACCGGTTGATTGTGGCTGCAGACCAGTATTTCCACGTTGGCCTCCCTGGCGAATACCGTCCGTATTAATTGCTTGACACGCTGCCATTCTAAGCCGTCCGTGCCACAGCAAATGCGCGGCATGGCGATTTTTGTGATCTCATGTATGCGCTTTCGGAAAAAATCGGGGTATCAAGTTCAAAAGCATAGAATTCATAATGAAATTTGATATGTATAAATCATTTCATGAATTACTTAATATTACAGTTGGAATTATGTGTTAGTATGTATGAAATATTGGTGCTCTTAAGTCTAATCCACTTAGCGTCTTAGCGGTAATAAACGGCACGGTAGTTTGGAGTTTGTGATATTATTTACACTCTTACTTTTAATTGTTTTGTGTGTTGGAATGGCATACTGATATTGAAAAGTACTCGTTTAGTGATCGGTTTGGGTACCTTTATGGTCCTCCTTTTATACTGAAAGGATAAAATCATTTGCTAATGGACTTTGGAGACCTCAAATCAAGACATTAATGAACAACGGCTTTTATTTAATAGAATACTCTTCTGCGTCTAAAAGAAGCAAAATCTGGTACAAAAAATGGACATAAAAACATAGTAGATATATGATCTACACTTAAATTGCACTCAGAAGAAGAAACTAGATGTATACATACAAAAAAAAAATTGTTAGGAAAGCCTAAGCAAATCTATAAGGGCGACTACATATCAACAAAACAGTTCCTAAAGATAGTACCATTCCAGTGCCCGGTCGGATCTGCGAATCTGGAGTCAGATTTATATCTATCCAAGAATCCCTAACTCAACAACAATCACTACAAATATTTGGCGAATGTTTTATGGCCTTTATATATAGAACTTCTCAATAGGTAGCGTAATAAAACTACTCCAGATTTCCTTAAGTTGCGATTGGGGCATCTTAGGCTCTGTCAAGAACCCCTTGCATATTTTTCTATCAAGTTTCTGTGTGTTTTTTTCAGGAAAGTTTGATAGACAGATTTTTAATTTCAAGTCTTTTAATCAAAAATATAACAACAACGTCTCTATCAGAGATACTACTAATTAAAATCAATTTCCAGGCTTAGGGCACCAGGGGTTGGATACTTAGAGTCTATTGAATTATTATAATTCTCAAAATACACCCCTTCTCAATTCTTGTATTACCTCATTCTTCCTATCTTCCTATGTTTGAAGATAACATAACCTCAATGAAGTAGCATATTCAGTGAGTTTTAGTTTATATTTGCTGATAATTCCTTCGAAATATATAAAAAATCTCATTTACTCTCGCTTTCTCTCTCTCTCTCTCTCTCTCATTTGCTTATATTAAACTGCCTAACTTAAATACCAATCACGTGCCTTCAAAGCCGTTAAGTTCTCCCTTATCACGTCACCACAAATACATATTTCCTTTGATTGTTAGTTAGATTGTTGGTTATTGAAAATTGGAAATGTGTTTTCGTAATTACAAATTACCATATGTTCACGCATACAAATCAACGCTGCATGCAATGTATTGTATGTTGTCGTCTCGTAGACATTCTCCTTCGTCACCAGAAAGTAAATGAAACGCGACTGATGCTCCATAACGGCGACATTGCCCACCGTTATCGGCTGCTTGCTGAGCTCTTCGAAGTTGCCGAAAATGACGGCAAATTGCCAGGCGAGCGTGCCCTTCATCGTGTTCAAATCGGCAGAGACGGCATGCGCCAGCGCATATGACTCGGGCGCGTACAGCAGACTCGTTTTCATTTCGGTTAATTTGAATTGATGCATTTCTTCGCTTATTTCTTATTCACTCTTTATTCGATATCGCAATTGGTATTGTCGTATTTTTTGGCGACTGTCGTTGATGATTGAATGGCAATTATTATTTTTCACGCGGCGACAGAATAAAGTTGTGAAAAAAAAAACCATAAATTGTATGAATGAAGCAACAATCAGATGCCGCGGGCATAAATCATATCGTTAAATGTGGAAGAAAAAGCAAACGAAATTATCGTAATTAAGTGAATCGGTGAAAGAATTCGCATGAATACTTTGGAAAGTTCGTGAGAAAGGAAAACTATATAAATTTGTATTGCCTAGACAGTGACCTAAAAGACGCTAATTGACAGTGGAATGGAAAAAATATAAAAAAATACTTTCGAATACGAAAATTTATTTGCCACTACTACATAATTTAATCGTTGAATTCCACAAATTGTTGTTGGAATATTATCTAAACCTGATTCTGATTGGCATAGAAGCGTAGCATTATTGCAATACCCCTAAAAATATCTGACCGGTAGGAGTTTCCGATAGCAAGGCTTTACAGCTCGCCATACTACTAGTATCTTATTATTTAAAGTTAGCTGATCTGAACTAATCGGCCATAAATCATTATCATCATGTTTACGGATCATGCCGAATTAAATCTGATCCGAATCCGAAATCGATTAAAGTCCTTTCTTGCGAATGAATCAACGAAGCGCTTGCTTGTTATGGGTACTCTACTGACCCCAGTACACATTTAGCTTTCATCTTTTGTAGAGATAACCAACTAAGCTCATAAAAAGGTTGCTGATTCTTGTTTGAACCTGTCAAAAGTACCTTGTCTAAACTATTCTTGATAATCTTGGTACCATGTCAAATATCGTTTACGAAAGTGCTAATGATTTCGTAGTGCTCCGAAAGAACACTTATAAAAGAACACGAAAACCTTTCTGAAATTTTATTTTACCAAAGTTCCGGTTGGTTGGGATCTCGTTACCTCAAAAAGTGCCCACAAATATATCTTCTGTTATTCACTTCAAATTCTTGCTTTGTCTGTGTATCTGTGAAAATATCTATGGAAATTTTTATTTTTCTACATATTTGAGATATTTGTCCATACTAGAAAATTCACTTCAAAATAATTGCACTTAAGTATCGGCAGGCCTGAACAATATAAGAAGAAGAAATGAAGTATCAGCTAAAAGTTCTTTAGGCTTTTATGCCAAGCTTTGGAGCATGCGAGTTGCAGATGGGAAATAAAAATTAAGCCATTTGCCTAGGCCCTACAAATGATAGGGTTAAGAGCACCATACTCCATGAACGAAGTCTCTGTTTGCTTGGTAGAGGGCTCTTTAAGCGTAATTGAGCACCTGAATACTCCTCATAATAAAAAACATTGGAAATGTTGAATGGAAACATGTGGAAACATTAAAATGGTTTAAATCGACTTATACTAAAGTAGCGATTTTTGTATCTAATAAAAAATAAGTATCTTCATTTGTGTTTATTTTTATCGTAATTCAAGCTTCAGATTTTATGTTATTGCTTAAAATAAAAAACGAAGTCGACACCAGAACAGGTTGAGCCGAAAAACTAAAATTATCTGCATTAACTTAAGTCGACTTAAGCCATTTTTGCATACCACCACAGTTACTTAACTATGCTATGCAGCTGCAAGCCCATCTGTTTTCGAATGCTTTGAAGCTTCGAGGGCAAAGGATTTAAATATGATCAACAGAAGCTTTCAGCTAATTCTTTTTCAAGTAAATTCCTCTTTTATGGACATGAAAAGCGATCCAATTAAATACTAATAACTTTCTGTGCATTTATTACAAATAAAGCTAATCACAACTAATTCTTCTAGTCACTGCTTAAATACATAATTCATATATTTTTCAACGAATAATTAATTACACTTTTATACTTACGTGTCCAGTGAACGCCACAGAGCTTTTTGGAACTCTTTTCAAATTATAATTTTGTTTTTTGTTTGAGAATTAATTATTTGTAGTTTTGCAATGGCTGCGCACACTCTGAAAATGCTGTAGCAACTTTTCGATTAAAATAACACTATGTGACACTTTAATTGTTTTATTATTGTTATTAAATATATGGTTGGTTGAACAGTTGATTATTTGGTTGGTTGGTTAATTGGTGCCTTTCCGGCTGCTACGCTTGCGTTATCTGTTATTTTCGGTGCTGTTGCTACTGCCACCATGCTAGTTGATTTAGTACTGACCACACCGATATACCAATGGAAATGACAAAGTAAATACCAACAACAAACACATATACACATACATACATGCATGCATATAAACATACAAACATACAAACATATGTTGCATACTTTTACCAACGAGAAACGGCCATCGCACCGAATGCATGACTAGAATACACACTCGAGACACTCATCAGCACATGCATACAAACATACACACTTGAGTTTGTATGTATATCAGTGGCGCATTGAGTTGGATGACGAAGCCGGCCGGCTGGTCGCCAGACTTGGGCGCCACCCCACCACTGCCATTGGTGGCGGTGCGGAAGTAAGAGGAAGTGCATGTATACAAATTGCAAATACATATATATATATATTTATATACATATATATATATATATTTATATACATACATATACATATTTACAGCTGGTTGCTGATTTTTTGTGTTTTTTTGGAGGCCTCTCCAATTCTACAATCTCTATAATTGAGCTTGAAGCTTTCCATTTGTGTTGATCTTCTTTGCTGCTTGAAATCGCTTGAAAATATGCAGTCAATGTCAGTAAATATGTATCTACTTTTGTGAATGGAGGTAATTACTTCTCAAGCATATTAATCATTTCAAAATGTATTTTCATTTCATTTCATTTCAAAATCAAAAAAAAAAATATTCGTTTAGCATTTGACGGTTATATTGATTGGTGTTGCACGAATGTGTGTTTGTCTAGCATAAATGAGTTCTAAGAGAAAATTAATTATGTAAAACTACATTTTGGTATTGCAAAATAATCCAGGGAGTTATTATATGGTGAGCTAAACAATTAATGCTACAAATGATTTTTGCTAAGTTTGTTTCTTATACAGTTTAGAATATAAATACGTAGCGAATTAACATTAAGTTGACTTAAATTCTATGTTTATATATAGTATGTATATGCGTGTTACCATGTATATAGATATTGAGCAATACTTAGATTTGTACGTATTTATGTTATACGGCAAGTATGTAGAGGTTTCCTAAAGTTCTTAGTCATTTTCGAAAGGCTTATCAGTTTTTATGAGAGGGTTTTCAGACCTCGAGTAGTTAGTATTTATGTATTTATTATTAAAAAAAAACATTAGAAATTTTTCGCGTTTTTTCGAAATTCAATTTTATAGAGTGGTATTTAATTTTTAGATGTGTCCTTTCACTAATAAGTCCTACTTCAAGACATGTTTTAGTGTTGTTTTTAAATAAAATATATTGTACTATATTTAAATCTCATTTGATTGTGTTGAAATCATTTTTTAAATTTCATTTGTACAAAATTAGTCCTTTAAGTCCTTTATACAAAAGAAAATTTTTTTCACCTACGTTATGGTATTTAGCTACCGGAAATAAATCGTAAAGGATTTAGTTTGTCGCTTAAGTCTTTTGTTTGACTATTTGTCTGCTTTGAATCGACACTACGGTTTTCCTTAGCGCCGCAATGTAGGCAACTTTTGGTGGTACCAACAATAATCTCCTTTCTAGAGTCTAAAGCTATGTTGAAGGAATGCAATTTTTGGAACTATTTGTTAGGACGAAAATTAAAAAAATTTCAGTCGTTTGTATTGTATGGAAAAATCATACAAACCTCATTTTTATGATATTTAAACCCCTGCAACTATTTCTTCAGTGTTATTACTATTATTATTTTAAACGAATATCTTCATAACATGAATTGCTTCTGCCAACTGGTCATCTGGGTCATCCGATTTGACAACGTTAGACAAATGTTGTTTATGCTGATAAAACATATATGAGTTATTGTTGAGATATGCTGGAAAATGTGCCGCAAAATTAGAAAGACTATCATTCTTTAACCGCAGTTGGGGAGACCATAGGCCTGAAGTTCTGCTCAGACACCAAATGCCATAGAATTTGTGAACTAATAAAGCCAAAATATTGAAATAATATTCTATACTTCTTAAAACGTCACATTTTAGATACACTCTACTATGCTAATCTGTATAATTTGCTATACACACTTACATTAATTGCCTAGGCCTAGATGCGGAAATTGGTACGCACCTCTGCACATACATACATACACACATACACACTATTTTAAACAACTTTTTTACCAACAGAATTAGATAAGATTGAAAAATAAACATATGTGTAACTAAATACACACTTAATTAATCATCATTGTAATATATTTAGCAATCCTCTTTGCCGAAACTAAGTTCTTTCGTTGTTCGAAAATTTTATTTGATTCTAGAAATGCGGCTAGTAGGTACTTATACGGTAAATTCTAACAACGAATAATTTGGTCATTCATGTTTTGTTGTTATTTTTTACTTTGACGTGTTTTGTTTTGTTTCTGAAATAGTTTACCCAAAGCATGCATACATACATACATACATACATACATGCACGCACATAAGCGCGTAAGATCAATGAGAAGATGTCATTTGAACAGTTTCGATTTGTTTGTTGTTTACAAAGCCTCACACGAACCGATTCGAATTGATTCGTTCTGTCGCATTTGATGTGACCAAAATTTGTATTCTTAGGCTGATGATCTAAGTTACCGTTAAAGACAAGCTTATGTGTAGACATTTTAAGACACCAAAGCAAGCAGCCAGCAACCGGAATTCACTTTAATTTATAATCACCTAAAATTTCTCGTTTTCATTCAATTATTGCATCTATTTATTAACTTATTAATTTTTTTTTATTTTTAGTTTTTTTTTACACAACACTGTATTTCTTCACTTCCAAATTAGCTTGTCAATCATGCTTTTAAAGTAAAGTAAAATAAAAAGTTCCGAAGACTTGAAACGTTCTAGCATCTGCCGCGGTCCTACTAGCATCCAATTCAATTCAACAAGTGTCGCCTAACTTGTTCCACTCACTAAGTAGCATAATAAGGTGCTGCACAAGCAGCAGTGTTGATTAGTCCGTAGACAGTGGATGCTCTCTTGAATTTTTATACAGATGTGGATTGTATTATAGTTGCTATTCACAATAGTAATGATTTTTAATGATAATAATAATAATCTCACATGAATTGTGAGATAAAAAATTATACTTTAATTTTCATTTAATTTCCTTAAACCTATATAATAAATTTATAACTGTTACTTATTTATAAAAATTATAATTAAGCTTTAATCCAACTATTCCCATTTGTTTGTAACAAATTTGACACATCAGAGTTGCCAACATTATTTAGTATTTAAAAAAGTAAAAATTCAAAATAACTGTATAATAACTAAGTATCTAACATCAGTTTCAGTGTGTGTTTTTAAACTTAATTTATTAGGCAGACGGATAATTATTACATTAGAAATGGAGTTCACTAACTATGCACAAACCAATCCTATCATTCCTATTATATGACAGCCTAAATAGTATATTCAATCAATCATATCAATCCCATAATATGAGAGCCTAACATAGAAAGCTGATACTATTGAAAATTTTGTATGTTTTTTAAACTTATTGATGATTTCTAATATTTTGATTAATTCGATGATCATATCGTAATACTTCATTTATTTTATTGATTTAATCATATATTAATTTAAACAGTTGGAGGCCCTAATCAATGGTACTTACAACAGGAATCGGTATTTTATGTTTGTTAATTATCTTTTTGTATTTCATCTTTATTCTAATAATTCAATCCCTTATAAATTTTATTGCTTTAAAATTTTATTCAGGCGGTAACCTCGCTTCAAAAATACTCAAAATTTTGAGCTTTTAATTATTTCCAGTTTCTAGTATACTTAATATCACATATTTTCGCACTTAAAACTTTCACACAGTCGATAATCTTCTAATTTTTCATTACTCCCTCCAAGTAATACCAATTATTCACATTCTAAAAGAATCGTTTTGGCCTGTACAATTGGTGATATTCTGTGCACTCTAGTTTAGTTAGAATTTCGTTGCAGTCAATCGTCTTTACCACCGTACCTAAAGAAGCCACGCTTCAAATATTCTAAAGAGTTATAGAGTAATAAAGAGTAAATATCTAAAAAGTTCTATATTATTAAATCGCATATAAAATGCGTCATAGTTTTAGTTAAATACAGTTATAAAATATATAAACTTTTATCGGAAAAAATTTGGGGATTTTATTGCAAAATTTTGTTGCTTTTTATAATTGAGCAGTTGGCAACACTGCTTAACAGCCTCCATTCGCTCTGCTCTCCGGATCTCACTCTATTGTGAATGCCCGATGTTCAAAACAATAATACACAAATGAAGAACGAGTTTACGCATAAGGCGATAACACGAACATACCGCCAAAACAAAAAATTAATATAGTTATTTGGAATATTTTCTCGCTTTTGCGGCAACAAACACATAGCTTTTTGTGTATGTGTGTGTGTGTTTGTGGCTTGTAGGGCTTTGTGGTTTGCACGCTGCTGTTAGTTGGCAAATGTTGCAAAATGTCAATTATATTGCATAAGAACAGATATAACGGAAGAGAGGCGGAGGCGGAAGCGCCCCCATTAATCTACTTTTATAAATAAATACTTATGTATGTATGTGCACAAAGAACCAGTTCCAGTGGGGTTGGGTAAAAGCAGGCTCGGCTTAGTATTGCAATTTATTAGCGTGTGGTTAGATAAATAGGCAGTGCATATAAATGCATTTTAATGTTCGAAAAGGGTTTTGAGGGGAATTATACACAAATTAAGTATGTTTCTAGGTACTTACGCAAAAATAGTAGATTGTTTGGATGTTGACTCTTGGCTGCTACGGCTGAATTTGCAGACAGTGCAAACAGACGCGCGCTTAACTGTCGCTTAAGCAATATTTTATAAGCAATTGAATATTTATTGAATAGTGGAAAATTACACCTTCCAAACATTTACTTGTAATTATTGCACAATTATCTATTATTAAATGCCGAATCTCCTTAATTGCACTTATTGTCAGAAAATATTCGGTAGTTGGCGTTCCTGTATCGCCCACTTACACAAAAGCATACGAAGGCGAACCGTGAACCGTAAACGTAAAGAACAACAACTCAGACCCGCTAATTAGCTTTCGCTTTCGTATTTATAATTTATTTATTTTAGCTATTCCGCGCCGAGCAGCTCTTTCGATGCGTTTCGCAGTCAATTGCGGATTAACTCAGTTGTAATTAAAAATTTATAATAAGCTCGCTATTATTGAGCATAAAGTAGATTAGAGTAACGCGACGCACTATGTTTTTTGTAGTGTCAGAAGTTTATTATTTTGCATTGAACATATACATACATATATTTTCGTGTGTATGTCACTAACGGCTGAGAAATTCGCCGTAAAATGAGTGTTGACTGCTGAGAATATGACGTCTATGTTGTTCGTTATCGCAAAGTGGATTGGCGAATAAGCAAGCATGTGCAGCAAAGCTGTACAGTGGAGGTAAATATATTGGTAGCTTTGCAAAAATAATTCACGTGTAGACAAAATACTACAATTCTTATTAAAATATTGTAACATATGTCATAAATTATATCGGTTTAAACATTTTTTTCTTTTTTTCTTTTAATTTTGCATATCTGTAATGCTTTCGGTCTAAAGATCGTGGCATTTTCCGTTATATTGTCGACAGGAACTATTCTGCTCTCAAATATCGGTAGTGCCCCACGTAAGTGCCGCATCCGGTTGCGTTATAATATAAATTACGCTCTGAAAAATCAAAAATTATTGATGAATATATTTTTCTTTGAGAGAAGTGCAAAGCCAAAACGCGCAAGTTAAGTCTGAAATGAAAAGTGCTCCCAAGGAAATCTCTCTACCGTTTGAGGAACAGAAAAATTTATAGAACTTTTTATTTTATAAATTCGATAAATGGTTCCGATTATAATTCCCATTGTCAGTTTATCTTCATGGATAGTTTTTCATATAGAAGTATTTTTTAAAGCAGAATATTTTATATGTATGTATAAAATTCATAAAATGGTTGAATAAGTTTCACATTTTCCCATAGAAGAGAGTTTTAGTAGTGGAAGCTAGATTCATCGTGCTTACTTTTGCTAACAGGAACGCTCCAAATGTCTCTAAAACTGTGCTGAATGGCTTTAACAGCCTTTTTTTTTTTTGTAATCAATACAATCTGATTACCATTATAAATAATAATTTTTAGGTTATCATCTCCCTTTCAAGTGTCGAAATTTTGCTTTTGGGAACCATGTAAAATAACTCTCATACATTTATTTACTTTTTATTTTCAAAACCCACACAGTAGCTGTCACCTAAACCAGCCTTTTTAAGTATTAAACGTCTAAGCGATCCACATGAGTACCTACACCGCAAAATATACTTGAGAGCTAAAACTGAAAAGTATTGATTAAATTCCGTATGTGTACATTTGTGCACATACATATGTACTAACCACAGTCACTAAATAAGTAATTTAAAAATGCATTTAAAATTTACTTTGCTCTCCATCAACCAGCACATTTATTCACAATAACTGCTGCAAGAGACCGCGAATTCTCTCGAGTTCTTTCTAGTGACCAAACGCGAATTTTTCAGTGACTTTTACTACAAATGAAATCTGTGACAAATATATATAGAAAAAAACAAAAATGCAAATACGTAATCGCTTAAGCGAGCAATTTTTCAAAATAAAGAGATTGCAGCGAATGAGAAAATGTAAAATGTGATGCGGTTGTAACATGTTCCCGCAACCTTTCGGCGGTGCCAACGTTCTCAACGAAGGTTTGATAGTTGCTTGTGCGGTCATATAATACATAATACGAGTATGTACATGTTACTTGTATAATTTTTAGCATTAGATACGGTAGACTTCAGTGGGCAACGAGAGCTGGACGCGGGCACTATACCGGGTAGAGTGTGGTAGGAGTATTTCTTTTTTTCACTGGCTAGTGACTTTACGACTATATACGCGTGCTAGCGAAAATTAAAGGCGGTTTTTTTTAACAAAGTGAGTTTTAAAGTGCATCAAATAAATTACCACTAAAATTTAACTAAATTCAACCGCGTATTTGTGAAGAACGTAGCTTAAGAGGAAAGTAAAAAAAGGCGGAAAGTTAAAGCGAGAATTTTGTGGGGTGAAAAAGGTTTATATTTCTTGTCGATATAATGTATATTTGTGTTAAATACAAATTATCCTCGCTATATAAATTTATTAATAGTAAATCATATATAAGAACTCATGAAAGTCTGCTTGTGCTTGTAAAAAAAAAAATAATCATCATTAAATTCCTATTGAATTAATTGACTACCTCTCTCTCTCTCTCTCTTTCTCTTTCCTTGCTGAACGTCACCATTCAACAGTGGTCCTACAACCAACCAACGAAGAGACAAAAACAACAAACGCGCTGCTGAATCATCACAGCTGATTAGGCTCTAAACAAAAAAAAAAAAAGCTCATTTTTGATAAGAAGTAGTTCACAGCATTTTTAATCGATTTGCTTGTGTGTTTAACAATTTGTCTGATCAGTTCGTGGATCCAACAACAAAATGACATCTTTGACTTTCTTCAGCCTTCCAACACGCATGATCAGCAATGCACAATGGCGTTGTTCCTCATCTCTACTTATCAAATACTTACGTAGAAATGAACGAGAAAATATGTCTAACCTGTTGACCAAAGCTGTGCTCACCAGAAAGTTCAATAGCTTAACTGCAAGCAGTAAAATGGATTCGGGAAAGCAAAATCAACTTACATCCGTTGGTGAGTAGTTTCGTAAAAATTTGTCTATTCACTGACTGTGTTATTATATTTGAAAGAAACAAAAAGTTTTTAACTCCTAATTATAGCTTAACATGGGATTAAGAAAATGAGCATCAAAATGTGGTTTAATATTTCTTATTTTATAACGCTTAAAAATAATTAGAGGAATAAACTTTTCTTCTTAGTACTGTTTGTGGTCGTCAAAGCAATATTTTTACTGAGTAAGACTTTATTGTATTTCGAAGCATTGCCTAGGTCAGGCGTGAGTTCAAACACAGAATTTTAAAGAAAAAGTGGTTACTCAACTTCTTTTTAATAATTTTTTTTTTATCAAGTTTGACAAATAGTGGCATCTGAATAATTAAGAAATCCTTGCTTTAGTGGCCTTTCCATTTTGCCTCTTTGATAAAAAGTAAAATTGCCTGTATGTGTGTCCTTTACTGCATTACTGTACGAAACTGTTGTTCTGTAGTGTTACAAAACATAACCAAATTTGTACTGAGGAATGTTGCCGACGAGACAGTCCTTGGATCGGTATGATATCAGGAAGTGTTCCTATCATAAGACCCTAGTATAGGAATCGCTTATATTATAGAAGAGTCTGGAAATTTTTAATAGCTATTAGTCTCAGATTGAGTTTAATTTGAATATTTCAAAGCAATATCATTGTACAATCATATTTACCGAATCAGCTATCAAAATAATTTCTTTGAAATGAAAGAATTTTAGTCACCTTCCAGTAATAAATGTACAATATTTTATTTTGCCAGCTTTCTTTCGAAAAATGTGTTGCTATACTTGCACTTTTCTTTTAGAATTCATATGTGTCGAAAACTTTGTTTTTTACTTTTATTTCTTATATTTTATTCAAACTTATTCGAATTAAAATTAATTAAGTTTAGCTTTTCTTCGAGGTAACTAAGCTCTTACGGTAAACTCCTTTATCAGTATGCAATAAAGAAAAAACATTGCCTACAATTAGGAGTAGTGCATAGTTAGCAATAAAACTAAACACCTATTTTCCAAAATCAATATGATAAAGCAATTATACAGCATTATTATAACAAAAGTATAATATTTTTTTTTTCGTAGATTATCGTATTGGAATCAGTTTTCTCCTTTTTAAGTTTGCTATTAGGCTTCATGCCATTAAAAATTTTAAGAGAAAAGTTTCACTGTAAACAGTTATGTATAATTAAAAATTTTGCGAAATTTCTTGCATAACAAAATCACGAGTGCATTATAAACAACAACAATGAAGTCAAGAGAGAGAAAAAACTAAAAATTCGCAGCACACACTCTTCATTCGCGAATTTATTGATGTTTAACCCCACATAGAATAGAAGTGTTACACGATTGTATCGACGCTGGTCTAGTTTCAAGGTAGACTAGATTTTTTTTTTTTTTTTTCAAATAAATCCTTTCACATTCCTGTTTTATGTAAATATATATATATTAGTTTTTGATTTATTTTCACTGTTCCGTCGAAAAAAGTTACTCCGGTCCGAATAATACAGTAGATAGTATGTCCAGTATTTAGATTTGTATATTTTCTGAGCACGAGTAACTGAAAATCAATTATCAAATCGTCAATAATATAAATTTAAAACTACTATTCTGAAAGAGATTCTTTTACGGGTGCATAAATGCAACTGTACAATTCATATATATGACTTTTATGTTAATAAGCTATATTCGGATTAACAATCTGACTTGTATAATCTTGACTACTCTTAACCCTCTCAGACGCGATATCCTCTATAAGACTTCAATACTTTCAAACTGAACTCAATTTTATTTAACTACTAATTAGAAAAATTTATGCTAATTTAATGCTAAATTTATTAAATACTTTATTAGCTTTAGCAGAGCACGGGCGGATTACATAAAGGAATGTTTTTAATACAAATTTGTTGCTCTTAAAATGTTCCTTAAAAATTAATTTCTTCAAAAATTTTTCATGGAAACTTACCAAGCATTCCTGATATCTATATTAATTTGTTTACAACAAAAAAAAAAGGAAAAGAAAAATTCAGTTTCCTATAATGTACATCGAAATGAGTAAATTGGTTGTGAGGAAATGTGATTACGAAATTACATTAAATGATATCAAATATGTACTCATAGCAATTTTCAGACCTTTATCTTCAGCGGTTGACTTTCGCGTGCAGAAGGGTTAATTAAATCACTCTACAACCTCTTCGATCAAGTTATTTAAATTTTGGTATAAACTGAGGTTAACTTATATAGATATATATATATATAGTATTTGAAAATATTGTGTAATTAATCTTCACTCCTGCAGCTCAAAAATACCTAACATTTTGTGTCAATAAAACATTCATTTTAGTTTTTAAGGTGCTTTGTTGTTTTTTCCCAATTTTAAGAACTAGTTTAAAATCGACCTCAAAAGTAGTAGTCTATAACCAGTCTAATGCTAAGACACTTACAATATTTTCACTACACCAATTCCGAAAACTTGTTCTAAATGCAAAATACATACAAAAATGTAGAAATGCAGAAATATATATTATTTGGGAGAAATTTTTGCGCTCCATCTCCATGCTATTCATTTTGTACAATATATAATATTTGTTTGCCGATCGTGGCAGCAGTAAATTCTAAGGTCTTATACAATAAATAAAGTAAAATGTGACGCACACCCATTTCTGTGACATTTAAGAATACATAGAAATCCAGTATGTATGTATGAATGGACAAATATATGTGTGTATGTTTATGCACTTGATATGGTTTGTAAGTGATTCTTCATTGGAGGCTCGTGAGCTGATAATACTCAATGATAATTCAAGGCTTACATTTAAACATTTAATTATAAATATCAATCACACTACTTTATCTATGCATATGTGTATGTGAGTAGCCGCATTTGTAATTTGTCTTAATTGCTTCAATGTTGAAGTGTTTATAATGAATGAGTGCCCTATTTGCAGTTAAGAGTGCCTAAGTAACAATAAATGATAGTTTCGAGGGTACTTGAACAGAGTAAGAAAGTTGGCAATTTAGTTGTATAAAAAAAAATTTTTTTTTTTTTTTTTAATAAAACAGTATTATTTCTTTATCATTAATTAGTTGATTAACTTTTATTAAAAAATACTTAGAAAATTAAAGCCGTATTAAAATAAATAAATCCAAATTTTAAATATACCCATCACACACACTGCTTATTCGGTTCCACTAAGTTGCTAACAAAACAAAATCAATAAAAATTATACAATTAGCCTAACATAAAGGCAAATACAATACACATACATACCTACATGTGTGCATAATAAGGCTAATAAAACTCTGAGTATAAATAAAATTAGCATTATCTTAAAATATAAACACATACATATATACTCGTACATAACTTCAGTGTCTGGGTGCAAATATACATAAACGTTTATAAATGTTTGCATTTTTGTATTCAACTCATGCTTTAAAACGTTTGATAATATGCAACTGTTCAAAGTAATACACAGTAGTACACTGCTATTAAAAAATTATTTAAACTGATATGCAAAAGTAAATACAAAATTAATTAATTTTAATGTATTTTTAAAAATATATGTTCCAAGGGAACTCGCTTAATTTGCACAGAAGATGAGCAGTAATAATAAATGAATCGGAGTTAACCTCAAATTTTTAACGATTTCTAATGGAATTATGGTATTTTTAATATTGTAAAATATTGATAAAGCAGAGCAAATTAAAGGATACTATTAAGGAATAATTTTACTTGCAGCATATGTAAGTACTTTGAGCACTCCTCAGGCAAAAAGTTTATAAAATTAAAAAATTTTAAATTCTACTTAAAAAAAATTTTTTTTTTCCAAAAACACATGACATATAGTCGGCATCTATATTCTCTAAATACAAATGTTTCAAAATTGCTTAAGCTTAAGCTTAGTCGCTAAATAGGTTTAGTTGCATTAGGGTGGATGCATACATATGTATATACAATTAGCAAGATCAATCTACTCTTGGCTTAGGCTAATGTTGGTTCTTGGGTTACCTGGACTTTTACATGAGATATGATACCATGCCTCGGCTACAACTTATCTGATCCACTTGAAGTCAAAGACTCTTTTTTCTTACAAAAAAACAAACAAAGACAAAAACTTATAAGAAGGGGTGTGAATAGGTTCATAATAAAGTTAGGTTAGGATAAGATGTTGGTATTTTTCGTTATAGTAGCTAAAAGCCTTGGATCATATACTCAGAGTGTGCTGATTTGACTTGTCTTCATACATACAAATATCATATGAAAACATTAGTTCTACTAAAGATTTGTGTTAAACTGTATGACATAGTCCAAAACCAACATAGCACCAGAAAACCATGGGTTTCTTGAGAATAATCCGATAGTTATGAAAACTTGACACATAGACTAGGTCAGGATAAAAATTCGTCGACAGAAAGGTCGGCTTTTTAGAAGGTTTTTACATCTATTGTACCTGTGGTATTGACTTTCTTAGACTGTAACTTATGATAATAATAGTTTTCAAATGGATGTCATTTAATTAAAGTGACACCCTCATTAAATTTGTATATAACTACAGAAAATTTTATTAAAAAATTTTCTATTTTCATTAATACATGTTCATTTTGTATTGATGCATGTATGTGTTTTCCTCGCTTAGTTCTTTTTCTTTAAGAATTTCCACAGAGCTTGTTATGTATATCCATTACTGTGCACAGTTGTGTAGCGGAACTTTATATGTATGTTTGTATGTAACAAAGCTCAATAAGTTTCGCACACGTGCCGCCCATTTCTGGCGCTGTCAAAGAGGCTTCTACTCATGTTGACTTTGTTGTTGTTATTATTTCGCATATCACGGCCCTTTGCTTAAATTTTTAAGCAAAGCCTGATAACAAAATTTTATAAGCTTCCAACGTCAAACGACCAATTTAAAAACAAACACACACATACACGCATACCAGTATTTTTTATGTACTGTAGAGCAAACACATTTAGCTGCGCATTCCTCTCCGCTATTAAGCTCGACTAAGGCGCGTTTTGCACTACACTCACTTATTTGCGAGATTTTAACGCAAATATCAGCCACCCAACCCAACCGATTTCATTCGTACGCGAACAATCGAACGCGATCGTCGTCTTTACTGTCTCGATTTTTAGTGCAACAAAAAAGAAAGAAATCTTAAACTTTTCGGCATAAAAGAATTCGTATTTTCGTTTTAGATAACCGTCGCATTTCGCACAGACAAATGTTGAGTATTCAGCAATCCAAATTGGTGGCGGTCGCAGAGTCCAAGCGCTTCATGACCGATTGCTTCCTGGCCGTCAACGTGCCGAGGGATCATGCCGAGGCCATGGCTGATCTGCTGGTAGGTGCCGATTATCGTGGACACTTCAGTCACGGCATGAATCGTCTCGAAATGTATATTAACGATTTGGCGATCAACTCGACCGATGGTGGTGTCGTACCCGTAATCCTTAAGGAAACTCCCTCTACCGCATGGGTGGACGGCCGCAATGGTTTGGGCGTAGTTGTGGGTAATTTCTGTATGGATTTGGCTATTAAGAAAGCGAAGGCGGTGGGTGTCGGTTGGGTATGTGCCAAGGGCTCGAATCACTATGGCATTGCCTCGTGGTATGTGCTGCGTGCACTGAAAGAGGGTTTAATGGGTTTGACCACGACGAACACGTCACCACTGATGGCACCGACACGTTCAAAAGTGGCTGCTTTAGGCACAAATCCACTGTCATTCGGTGCGCCCGCTAAGGATGATAAATTCCTATTGGATATGGCCACCACTGCGGTTGCTGTGGGTAAGGTCGAAATACAACGTCGCAAAGGTGACCCGTTGCCCGATGGTTGGGCGCAAGATCCATCAGGCAACCAAACCAATGATGCTGAACTAGCTTTTAGTACGGGCTGTTTAATGCCACTCGGTGGCGCGGAAATTTCATCCGGTTACAAGGGATATGGTCTCGGCGCTATGGTTGATATACTTTCTGGTGTGTCAGCGGGCGCTAAATACTCGAAGAAAGTGCGAAAATGGACGCATGCGGGCGCAAATACAGCGGCCGATTTGGGCCAAGTATTCATTGCAGTCGATCCAAATTGCTTTGCGCCTGGTTTTGAAGATCGAATGACTGACTTCAACGGCTGCCTGCGAGGCTGCGAACCGGTGAGTACAAAAATATCTATAAATATGAATCTATAAGTCTAACAAAAACAAAAAATGTTAAATAATATATTTCTAATTGGGAAATTATTTATTTAAAATTTAATATTTTTATTTGAGTTCTAATGAAAACGACAACAAATAGATTTATTGAAATTTTTTTCAACAAAAAAGATATAACTGAAAGAATTCCTTCAAAATTCTACTGAAAGAATGCTAATAATAATACCATTTTTTTTTTTAATTATTAATAAAAAAAATTCTCACATAGTTCGCTTTTAAATGTTTCTAATAGGAGCATATTTTTAAATTAAAAAAATTTTGAATATGTTCCGCTAATAATAAAATTAAATAATAAAAAATGTTGTATTTAAAATTTAAAACATGTTTTATTTATAGTATAAATAATAATATTTGTGAATTTAAAGATTTAAAATTACAAAAAACGAACATTGTAATAATTTATGCATTCAAAGAAAAAAATAATTTACTTAAAAAAATAGAACAGATTTAAAATATTACCTTTTCTACATAATTTTTGTTTAGAGAAAAGGCAAGAAAAAAATATTGTACAAAAAATTTAAAATTTTATTTTAGTATTTTCTCTAATTGAAATTTAAGTATATTATTTAAGTATTATTATTAAATATTTAAGTATTTACAGTATTATATATTTATTTATTTACTTTTTTATTAAAAATTATTTTTAAGAAACAGTAAATACTGAAATAAAATTATTAATTTCCAGAAAAAAGAATCCTCGGATTATAATTAAAAGTGCAAATAAATTTTAAAAAATTAACTTAATTAAAAAATATAATATTTATAATTAACAATTAATTTCCTTCTTCCCATAGACGGACCCCTCCAAGCCCGTCTTGGTCGCTGGTGACAAAGAGGATTTGAACATGAAGGCGGTGGACAAAGCTGGTGGCATCCAGTACTTGGAAAATCAATTAAAGGCTTGTGCGGCTTTAGCCGAGCGCTTAAATATTAAACCGTTAAGCTTTATATAAGTAGCAAAAGACAAAGAAACATATATAGTATATTTTATGGCTTTACAATCGCTGCATTGTATATACATGTATGTATGTAATTGCCTTTGCTTTGTGATTTAAGCCGGTCTAACAGCAGGTGGCAGCAAATATGTACCGTTGTGTGCATAGGTAATTGCCAACATATCCATGATGTGCCTATTGATTATAAAATTTAAGATGTAAATTATTATATTTTTTTTTGTTATTGCATTTTTAAGCGCATTTCACTTTTACTGCCTTAATGTATATATATAAATCGATTTTTTTTTATTGCTAACAAAGAACCAAAGTAATATATAAAATTTTACAAAAAAAAAACCAAGCTTTTTGATTGAACATTTCAGATAGACCGTTGCAGCGGCCAAAGCTTTTAATTAAATTCAGCTTTTTATATACTTGATATGTATATATATATGATATATACATATGTATATGTATGTGTTAATATTTATTTTTCATCAACAAACAACACAGTTTAGTAACATGGTATATTTAGTCTCGAATTTCAGCTTAATGCATTCAAGTGTTGTTAATTTGGTTGATAACAAATGTAATGGCAATATTTGTCTTCGGATCTTTAAAGTCTCTCTTCCCATTTCACCTTTGCTGATTGTAAATTATAGAAGGTGTTCTTAAAATCGCTGACAGCTGTGGAAACTATAGGTAAGTTAGTATGGCTGTATGCCGAACTGATAAGCAGTTATCTCTGTATATATGTATGTATGAAAGGCACAAAGTCCAGTTTCCTTGATGAAAGATGAAAAAGAAAAATGTAAACACGTTTCTGCTTTTATGTGTTTAATATATACACTTGTTTATATGTACGCAAGTGCGAGTAGGTGTGTTCCATCGCAAACAAGATTACTTTAATTATCAGGGGCATTTCGACCCTACAGTGAAGCTTCTATTGACTTTAAAACTGAATAAATTTGAAGTGTAGATAAATACATATGTAAATATATATACATATGTAAATATATATACATATAGATATTTGTCATACGAATATAGAGGTTCTAAAGCTTTCAATGTGTGACGCTAGTGGAAAACTCTAGCAACTAGACTCTAAGGTAAAAATTTTTCTGTAAAGTTGAACTTGTATAGTTTGTGGTAGTTGATAAATTTAATTCTCTCTCACAAGCAAGTATAGTTTCACAGAAATAAGCATTTGATTCTTGGTATGCATTTTAATGACAAGCAGTGATTCCTAAAAGCTGGAGATCGCCTCCTAACCGCTGTCGATTAATTATGAGACGCTTCTTTCTGTCAGAAACATGCTCGAGATTTGGAATATTGCTACCGATGGAGTGTGGTACTCGATTGCCAAGAGTTCAACACCCGAATTAACGAGTGTTGCCCACTTTGAGAACGATTCCTTTCTTATATCAGAATATAGTATCCTTAGGGTTATTGTTATTTTTCTTCTCGAACATCGCTGTAATTATCCTTAAATTTATTAAATGAGGATTTTGACAGCTTGAGAACAACGACGACAACATTATGACTAATAATATTGGAATTAAAAAGAGGTAAGCAGCTCTAAGGACTACAAGCAGATGCTTCATTCAAGCACGTTCAAATAATATTGACACCCGAAAATCAGGGGATCACAATACAGCACCGTTTGTATATAACTTAATTAAATCATTATTTTGGTTATAACGAATATTTTGGATTATCTGTAGGAAAACTCTAACTAACTAACTGTTAGACTAACTAATTAACTAAACTCTAACTAAATAAATGTTTAGTTTTTTCTTACAGGAAAGTAAATACTTTTAATGTTTAACCATTTGACTTTTTATATTTTCCATGTTCATATATAAATATTTTCGGGATCCCCATTTTTTCAAGATCCCGAAATTTCGACACTTTAAACGTCGATACTTGGAAACATTTTTAACGAATTAATTTTTAGTTTGCTAATACTTTGGAGAAATTTTTAATGCGATATCTATTTTATATATTTTCTGGAATAGGGTTGCCAGCTACCGAAAAAACTAAAACTAAACAAAAAGGTACAAAATATGTATTAAACGAAAAGCATTTAACTAAGTTTTCGATTTAAAGGTACTTTGAAACGGAGTTGCCACCTATAAAAAAACGAAAACTTAACAATGCATTATAAATGTTCGACAAGCAAATGAAAGTTATTTACGATAGTCACCGGAAAGTGACAAAATAGAAATATTTCAAGATAGAAAGTTAAAAAATTCCTTAATTTTGACTTAATAATGTTGGTATATTAATTTTTATAATATTATATTAAATAAAAAATATTTAGTTCTAATTAAATATTTTTATTTTCGTTAAAGTTTTTCTTTTTGTTAATTTTTATTTATTTATTTTTTAGGCTTGCTAGTATAAGCATAAAAATATTTACGAGTTTTCAAAACGGTTATGAAGTCAAAAAATCCGAAGAAAATTGCATCACCATACTAGATCGCGGAATCAGCTCTGTATGTATGTATATACCCATATATAATAATTATTTTACACTTAAGCAATAAAACACAAATGCTTACGCTGTCAGTGCATAGTCTTAATTACCCCAGTAAGTGCGAATTATTTAACTTTGTGCTTTGCTAGTAAATAAAAATAAGAATTAAAAAAAATTGACTTAGTGAGTTATAGCTAAGCGTAACAATGTACACAGCGTTTGAGAAAGATAAGCAAACGATAAATAAACGCTGTAACGGAATGCATGCTTAGCCGAAAAATTAAATTACTCGTTGACTTGCTTCGCATGACGTCATCTCAAGTGCCCCGATCATTGTGGGCGAACTCACATGACCAGTACTCGATGAGTTAGAAATAAAATAATCATAAAATACTTAATTGAAAAAATACCATAACCGATGGGGGAGATGACTGTCTTGTTGTTGGTTTTTATATGTAACTATGCGACTGTGTTGGTGAATAAATGCTAAATGGCATACAGTGGAAACAATTAGGCATAATAAGACAATCGTGCATATAGAGTTGCAAAGATGCATGTATATCTAATTGTAAGTATGTATGGGCTTGTGGAAAAAAAATAAATATTCTACATTTCAAGTGTTTGTATGTATGTTAGCCCATAAACCCATAAACATTGTCTCAGCGTAAGCGCAATTTAAGCTCAGCACGTCTGACAATCATATATATGTACGTACATATATAACTTTATAGCTATTTAAATATTTGTTGTTGCAAGTAATTTTTTCTGCGCCCAATAGCAAAACAAAATGCTTGAATATCTCATTTCGGCAGTGTATATGTATATATATATATATATACATTTTATTTGAGCCCTCCACAGTGGACAACAGTTAATTTTTTATTATTGCTCGTCCGTCAGCAAACGCTTGCTACACTTGATCAATACACTAAAAAAAAAAATTTTTTTTTTTGTGTGAAAATCCATTTATACGCGCTGAACTTTCAAGCAACCGGTGCCAACCACCTCTCACTAGCTAAGGAGAGAGAATCAAAACAAAACAAAAGAAAAGAAAATTACGTTTTCATACATACTTCACTTTGTACACATGAAATTGTATTGAAAATTATTCGTCGTTTGTTTTTATACGCGCATTCGCATTCATAATGCCGCCACGCACAGCGTTGCACCACCACCAGTACACCAATCCACCAGCGGCCCATCATAGCGCCCTCAACCACTGGCATTTGCGGCACGGCGCACAACGTCGCGCATCCCATCAGGTGTTCGAAAATGTGCGAGTTCGAATTTCGAAGAAGAAACGAAGAAGAACACCTGGTCCAACAAACCAAACGAATTTTGAACTGTGCGTACACAACAGATGCCGGACACTGCGTTTACCACAAAAGCATCAAAGGCGCACCAAAATCGTACACAATTCAGTATGTGAACGCAACTCGAAGTGTAAAGTGTTGGAAAATTGTAAGAACGCAGCGCGAATGCAGCTTCACGTGAGCTCAGTGTTTATTCGTCCACACACACATACACACATACACACCTACATACAAATATATATACACGTTTGAGTGTGTGTTGTTGCGACTTTGCAACCCCCAGAACGCAAACCACACCACTTTCAGAGCTCCATTTGGTATACACAGGCTATAAAACGGGCGACTTGGGACTCGCTCTGCAGACAAGGACATCAACTCGCAAAGAAATTAACTGTAAATAAACTGCGACGGCAGCCAGACAATTGTAAAAAGTGTTGGTCGTGTATGAAATAGGCAATAAAAAGTTGAAATAATTCAAAATTCGTTGAAAATGACCGATGCTAAAGGACAATATCAGAAGTTGCCGCCCGGCTGGGATTGCAAATACGATCAAGCAACAGGAAATTGGTATGTGCAATTATTATGTTTACCCTTTTGTATTATTAACAACTATAGTTGTGAGCTGAAACTATTTCAAAATGGGTGTGTGAAATGCAAGGAAACGCACTGTGGACAGCAGACAATCCGGGAATTCCGCCGCACACTTTAAGGAAGTGTGTAGAGTTTTACAAAATGGCTGCCATAAAAATGTGTACGGGTAGAGGGGGGGAAAAACGTTTGCCATTTAAAATGCTTCCTAACATGCTTTTAGTGCAAATAGACGAGGTTTGACCTGCAAAAAGTTAAAGTTAAAGTTAAAAATGAAAATGAAAATAAAAATGGAAAATGGAAAATACATAAATAAACACCAAGTAAATAGAATAAAGCGTAATTAAAGCAATTTGTAGCCCGAAAAAATGGGTCGACAGCAACTTGAAGAGATACTTATGCGATACTACTTAGCTTTATATGTGAATATTATAAAATACATACATACATACATTAATTATGTATACAATAATATATACTAATATGAAAACCTGCATTTGCCCATGGGTATGTATGCATGCATGTAGGTAGAGTAGCATGTTCATGCACAATTGCTGCACTGCCTGTGCAGCTATTTGAAATGCGAAATCCCCAGTTATGCAAATAAAATATGTTTGTATATCAAGGATATGCAAATGCTTTGAATTTGCAAATAATAGCAGAAATGTTGAGAAATGCAAAAAAGTCACGCGCACTAATTAAGCTTGTGGGTATGTGGTTGAGGCATTCAAGTACGTCAAGTATATTTCACTGTATAAACGCGGGCGGTGATGCTACGACTGTCGTTTACTGTCATTTCCTTTAATGTTGTACATGGTGAAATGTTTTTAAATATATAAGTGTGTGTGTGTACACAAATACAACTTGTTTTAAATCATGAAATGTCTGCTAGGTATGCTTAAATCCAAATCCTGAATTTAATCCTGAATGAAAGTTTAAAAAGTTATTATAATTTAAGGATATATGTATATACAAATATTTCACACATAACCCTTATATACGATACATATTCATGTGTGTAAAATTCCTGAGCACGGAATTTTTTTACTAGAATAACATCAAATAATATTGAAAAATTCAATAATCAGAATAATAAAAAAATTATATATAAAACAAAAAATTTAATTGAAAGAGAAATAGATCATAAAAAATAAGTAAAATTTTATTTGAAAATTTTTAATAAATTTATTTATTAAATATTTGGATATTTATAATAAATTATAAAATTAGATATTATTTTTTGAACAAAAACAAAAACAAAAGAGAAAAAATTGGTGTTAATAAAATTATATGTAAAACCATGAATCATTAAATTTTAATTAAAAAAGAAATAGATCACAAAATACAATTTAAAAATAAAAAAATTTATTTAAAAATATTGTTTAATTATTAAATATTAGAATATTTACAAAAACCCTTTGAACGAAATAATTTTTTGAACAAAATAAAAACAAACACGCAATATTACCAGTGTAGAAAATTAAATTAATAAAATTTGAATAAAAACAAGTTACAACATAAAATTTACAACAACCCTTGTTTACAGAAAATATCCACCAAAATCTGTTTCGAATTATTTAAGGTTATAAATAAATTTTTATAAAATTAATTGCTTAAAGTATAGTACACAGAAAGCATGCAAATGGACTACCTTAAGTTTTGAGGTCTGAGGAGCGAAAGACCTTTCGAAGATCATGAATATCATATCTCCATAAATTAAAAAAATTTATATGTTTGGAAGCGCATTTGACTTTTGAGCATTTTAAAACTAGAAATATACCTTCGGCCGTAAATCCGAGTCTGTACCGATTACGTAGACCCGACTATCATGAGAAGGGTTCATTTAGTTATCAGGCTGCAAAGCAAACAATGCATCTGTATTACGGTCGAGTGTTTTTGAGAAAGTTTATTCAAACAATAAATAAATTTGAATAAACAGATATATGTATGTATGTATGTATATATATATATATAAATTTATTATATATAATATATTATATAATTTTTTTTATCAATTTCACGCATTTGTTTTTGTAATATTTATAAAAATTCGGCGAAAATAAAAAGGTTGAAATTGAACATTGCCCGACACAGCAAATTTCAAAGTGAACTGATAAGCTCGAGCTTGAAAAAGTGCAGGCATTTCACATACTTAAATTCAAACAAACATGCAAGTTCATACATATGCTCACACACATAAATATGCATAACGAGCTATATGTATGCGTATATGTGTGGAACACGCTTATCCCTAAGCCATTTTAGCAGCAAAGCGAAAAAAAGAAGAGTTTCAAGTGACTTCTGCTGTCATTGCACCGTTCGCAACACTTGACAATTTTTTCCCTACAAGCAGACACTTCACAGCCAAGTGTTATATTTATCACGTGTCACAATTTAAAATATAATACAAATAAATGAATGCAATTAAATGTTCATGTATGCGCATATATCGTAAGAAAATTGTGCCAGAAAGGTCCTTAACTTTTAGCGAATAAAAACAAAAATGGCACCCGGTGAAATTGCTGTTTAACACAAGGACTTTGACTTTTCGTTTGCCTAAGTACAAATATATGAACACATACATATGTGAATGTTCGAATATGTATGGATATCTGTACAAGTGTAAGTGAGAGCATGTTTTGCTTGCGCATGTAAACAGAGTCACGTAAATCTGTAACAAAAACAACATGCAATTTATTGTTTTTGTTGTAATGCTGCCAAAATTGCCAAGTTGTTTGGTGGGCATATTTTCGAAAGTAGTCATATTGCAACAGTATATATATGAATTACTTGCACGAAGCTTAAAGAAAATCTTCTAATAAGAGACTTAAGAGTTTACTTAAGGGGATTACACTTTAAATCAAAGGAATCACAAAAACAACTCGGTTTAGGACTTTTGTGAGGTTATGTTACAATATAGTTCGCTATATAGTTAGTTATATAGTAAGTTATGTTTTTCATTGAAATATTGATTCAAATTTGAATCACGCTCACCGATTGGTACCTGCGAAATATTTCGTAAGTTCGGAAGACTGTCGAAAAGATTTCACTCTAAACGAACTAAAAGAGAATCGAACGATTCATCTGTTTAATTTTTTTTTAGGTACGATTAAGGGTAGTTGAGACAAGATCCCGATGCTAAATTTAATATAATGCAAGGAGAGGTTTCGAAAAGTTTTAAATGATCACCGTTTAGATTACTTTAATGAGACGACTTAAGGTGGAAGTAGCGCCTTTGATAATATAAAATTTCGCGTTCAAAGGCAACCGCTATTAAAAGGGGTCGCGAATTGGATAATTGAAAGAATTTTAATTTTTTTCTTACAAATTCTGATCGTTTAAATCGACGCTGACTATATAATAAAGAAATAAATTTTGACGATAAATTGCCAAAGGGTTCTCAGATTTCCTAGCAAATCTCTTCAAATTAATTTAACTCTGCCATCGTCTCATGAGCAACAAATATTCACTTTATGTGCGCTTGGCAACCCTGGCATTGCACATTTTAGAGTCTGCACACGCATACATTTGCAAACCGCAAAGTTGCACACACACAAACACTTACGCAAAATACTTTTCCAAGGCAATGCAATGTCCTTGTTCTTTGCCATGAATCGCTCCGCCATCACACACACACACACACACACACACACACAAACAAACACACACGCACACAAATCGGCATGAATGTGGCGTATTGAAAGCCTTCAACTTCCGATGTGTGGCGCAGAATCGACAAAGGCAGCAAGTAATAACTACACGGCAGTTCGAGGACATTTCCATGGCCAAATGAGTAAGGTCGCATAATAGGCTACAGGCAGAGGCTTGCTGCGATTTACATAATTGCGCATAGTTTAAGTTATACTTATTTGGAATTACACACATACATACATATGTGTGTATTTATTTAGTGATATATTTATTTGTGGTTGCATTCTCTCTTTTGCGCTTTACAGTTACTACATAAACTATTTCACGAAAGCAATGCAATTGGAGGATCCGCGCGGACGCTATAAGCAATTGCAGAACGAACGCTGCTCCACCGAATCCATCGCGATGCAGGCAAGTTTTCCGTTATATATGTATTTATATACACATTTATAATATATATAAACATATATATTTATATTATTTTTATTTTTTATTTGTTAATCTCATTTTCTTCCCTCCTGTTCACCCTGTTGTATGCATTTGATTGTGCAGCCAATAAATGGTTCACCCTATCACGTGTATCCAAGCAACAATTTGCAGGCAGTGCGTGCCTTTCAGGTCGGCCCTGCCACCAACACAACTTTGCACAACATGTCATCCAGTCCTTTGTTGTCCTCTCGCGGCAATTTGGTGAGTTTTTAGCGAAGCCATTTAATTTCTTTTGATATTTTAAATAAATATATATACGCTCCCCTATATTATAGGAGTTGTCGCCGCTGCGAATGCAACGCGCCTCATTGACGCAGACACCACGTTTGGGTAATATGTCACGACGTTCGACCATACAGGAGACTTCCTTCACAAATCCCATCGATACGGATGTGGTGGTGAATAAAATACAAAATATGTTTCCCACCGCCAGCGAGGATCACATACGTTTGCTGCTTAAAAAGTAAGTGCACTCTATACATTTTCACACCACGCACCACGCTCTTTAAAGAAACAATTATTGGGATTTTTTCACTCTACTAATCACACGAATCTTTCGCTTTTACACGCTTACCTCGTCGCTTGAAAATATCAAAATGTGCTGTTGTTGGCCACCGCATAATAATAATAATACAAACTTATACACATTACCCACACACCCACCCACACACATACACATGCACAATATATGTATATATATATATATATATGTATATGTACATGGAAATCCACTAACAACTTTTACTAATCTCCAATTGTGTTGTTATTGTTGTATCACTCTTGTACTCACATTTATACACAATACACGCATACACACCAACCACACACATACATATATATATATGTGCAACATTGACGCGTACGTGCGCAGGTATTACAATCGTGAGGCAGTTGTCATTAGCGCCTTGCAAGTGGAGAAGCATCCGGTCACCATGCCAGGCCCCTATGTCACACCGCCAGCTCAACGTCATCTCTATCATAGCAACACCGTCTTTCATTTGACACCACCGGCGCACCGCCTGGATAAGGGCATAACGGCACGCGGCCTCAATGGCAGCGTTGCAGTCGGCAGCAGCTCACGCACAGCCAGTCCTATTCCGGTCGGCCGTTTTGGTAGTGTCACAAGCGTGCATGGTGGCGTTGGGACCGGCGGCGGTGGTGCTGGCGGTGCTGGTGGTGCTGGTGGTTATATGGCTGCAGCTGCTGCCGCGGCCATGCCGTTTCATCAGGGTTCGCCGCGCTTCGAACAATGGCGCAGTTCACCGAAGCCGCACTCGTCGCCAAAGATGAAATTGAGGTCCGCTCACGTACTAATAAATGCAATTTATGTATTTGCTTTTGTTGTGATATTCTGTTTGTAGTTTTCTTACTTTTCTTTTTTCATTATTTTATGGGCTCACAAGAATAATTGACTTATTGTTGGTAAAATTTTAAATCTCAAGACAATTTTAATAGCAATTATTTGTATATTTTCAAAGCCTTTTTAAGGTGTTGACACATTTTTGGCATATTTTTCGTTAACCCACGATATGTACTCACTTTCAATATCATTTGAGTACACCATTTTTATTTATATTTCATTATCGTTTTACAATTTGAGGATCGTGGTCGTATAGTACGTATGAGTAATATGCACTGAATTATTTTTCAGTACTGTTTCCACACTATTAACAGCAAATAAAAAACTTAAGTTGGATGAAGTTCAAGTGTCTAAATGTAGGCAATATATATCAAGTATTTTTTGTTAATTTTTTTTTTTTTCAAAAATGTTGATGAAATTTAAAAACTCGTTAATTTTGTAAGATGTACAGGTTTTAACAGATAAAATGTATATGTTTCAAAATATTTTGTTTTAAAATTATCGCCAGGAAAATGTTCAGATGAAGATTTATGTTTCAAATCTACTAAAATTAGAATTTTTGAAAATTTTAAGATAATTTAAAGATAATTCTCTTATTATTATTATTCTTTTTATGCTTGTTCTTACTTTAATATATACTTTATAATTAGTTTTAACGAAATATAAGAAATTTTGGTTTTAAAAACTTACAACTCAAAGGACACAATAACTTAATATTTTGTTTAATTTTTAAATGTTCATTTATGTATATATCATATAAATTTATTTTATTTATTTTTTGCCTTACTATCGCATCTTTTTTCTATATGTTTCGAAAACTAATTATCGTATTTTTTAACCAAAAGAATCGTACTATTCCAATTCTGCAGATATTTGAAAACAATTTTCCCCAAAGCAGACGAAATGGTACTGCTAGACATACTTGCCAGCTCGGACAATAATGTACAAACAGCATCTGAGAAACTTATCTCGATGGGCTATACAAAACGTGACTTTATACCACCAAAAATATCACATCGTACCGATCACGAAGCTGCCCACGCTGCGGCAGCTGCCAAAAGGGCTGCCGATGCCATTATAGCATTACAACCAAAAGTTTATACAGCTGATGAAAAGGCAACAAGTATAGATATTTTAATATTTTTTTAATAAATTTAATTTAATTTAATAAATCCACTTTTTCATTGCAGTACAAGCACACATGAAGGAGAAATTTCCACAACTAGCTGAACGTATTATACTCATGGCGCTGGAGTCGGTCAACTATGCTGAGGATCGTGCTATCCAAATTCTATATATTGTGCAAGAGGAGGATGAGTTGCATGCCAAGAAAAACGCCGCTGCTGCAGCTGTTGCAGCTAATGCAGCAATGCAAACGGTTGGTGGGCATGATGCCGAAGTGACTTTGTGTGCGGTAGATGGTGTGCAGGCCAAAGTTGATGACGCCGGCACTGATGATAGGTGAGTTTTATTTGTAATTGTATAGAGTTTGGTGATTTTTGTTTTCGACTTCATTCTTGTATTGGATAAAATTCGGAGTGCGAAAAAGTGTTAACCCTTGTGACCTCTCATGTTTCACCAATAACCTACTGGTGTATGTTTTGTTGCATTTTAAAAATATTCAATTGGAGTTTTATAATAAATTGTAAATGCTTTAATAATTGCCTATTAATTATATAATATATTCGAAAATATACAAATTAATAATAGACGCCAATATCGTGTTTATTTGCTGGTCTATTTTCAATGAACTTGCTATAAGGCTATCTAATTTTCAAAATTGCATTACTATTCTCTCATGTTTAGTTACAAATGCATTGTCTCATCTTTTTTCAGTTATGATATAACGATAATTTTAATGATTGAATTTAAATCACTAAATGATTATAATTTTGGAAAGTGAAAAAAATTCAATACAGCATAATAAAAGGGCACTAAAAGTTATAATCACTTTGGATTACTGTTTAAATAAAAATATATATAGGTTTACAGCTCATTTTCGACACATTTTTTTCATTTTCCAAAATATCTTAACCTTAAAGGATTTGTCATTCTACTTGATCTACTACGCTTTTTCGCTTTCTTATTTCTTTTTTCAAACAATATGCATTTAATTTATGCTAATAACTCCCAAAATCATTTTTCCCTCCCTAAAAACCTTAAACGAACTAAGCAATATCATCACCGTTGTTGTCAAAACACCGTTGAATAGCTACAGCGATGCCATCGAAAGCTGTCAAAATGCTTCAGCAAAACATAGCCCATTTACGGCCACACCATTCACATCAACAACATTACCATCATCATCATCAGCATTATTATCATCATCGCTGCCACAATCTTCAACTACACGCAGCGCTTTCAAATCCTCCACAAAAATCAACGCCACCAGAAATATTGGCAAAAAGGTAGCATTTCCCTCCATAAAACTAACCACGCCCACTACAGCTACTACACAAATTATACTTTCTAATTCACCCACTTGCATTGAACACAACGCAAAGGCATCGAAAACGGCTGCAGTAGTAACGGCAGCTAGTGTTGTTGTTGTTGACTCCTTACAAAACTCATCTACAATCATTAAGCCATCAAATTCGCCATCATCAATCTCTGTAGCACCGTCCAAAGCACTTCAAGAACTTCACATATCATCTGAATTGCCATCCATATCATCAGCTGCATCAACTTCTAACCTAGTCTCCAATGAGTATCAGAAACTTACAACAAAAAGCATACTGGCGCGTTGCAATACATATGCCTCTGGCATCCAGGGATATCTGCATGGCACGAATTCCATTAAATCTTCAGCCACAGGCTCTGCTGCTACCACTTCGGCTTCTATTTTGGACAAATTGAAATTGACTCGCTTGCGCGAAAAGACCGAGCCGCTAAAGTACGCTGAACTTTAACTCTGAAATGCTTGTTGGAAATTTTACTTTTTCCTACCTTTTTTCTAATATACTTTTCTTGGCATTTGGCATTTTATTAAAATTTTTGGTTATTTGTAAAAAGAATAGATTTTTACTTTTCACTGCATCGTGGCCTTGGTAAAGTGTTGTTTCGTACTTAAACATTTATTTAGATCGTCTATTTATTATAATCATTTCAATTTCATGAACTAAAAATTGTGCGAAATTTTTAGAAGCTAAGAAGCAATATATTGAAATATTTATTTATTTTTATATTTAGTAGTTTGCATGGAGAGTTTGAGTATTTGTCAATTCTCCAAAGAGTGCAACAACATGTTATTGAATTACGTAGACTTTCAATTTTCTATACCAACACTTTTTTGTTTATTTATTTCGGTGTGGTCTTCATTTATTGCTTCGCATGTGAATAATTTTTTTTCAACTTTTTTGTATATTGACATATAGCTTGTTGGCATGCTTTTTTCAATCCTAAAGACTCCACTCATCTATTCGTTTAGCATTTAATCGTATTTCTATGTATGTGTGTTTGTGTTCCTTTACTTTTTCATCAATTTTTCTATATAGTTTAATTTCATAATACATTTCTTATACCCACCACCATTAATAGCAGAGTCGCAAGCCAAGATTCTGCAGATGACACCAGTAATTATATGCAGCGTCAAGACTTTAAGTCTATTATAGGCTGTATAACTACAAATGGGCAAAGCGCAGATTTGGCTAAAGGCGCCGATGAGAGTTTGCTGCTGTAAGACATACTTTGATATGGTTTACTTCAAATTCCTTTAAATAATGTTCTTATATTCATCATTGTTAGCGCCGACTATGTGACCTGGAATGGCGCTAATCCGGATATGCCGCAAGGGAATAATCAAAAACAATTGGCACGCGGTCCAGACACCAGCAAAGTAAGTGAGCGCAACTATACGCCTATTGGACGCAATCCGGAACTTTGCAAGGGTGCCCAAACGGGTTTGGCTAAAGGTAGCATTTATGCTCAACTCGCTGCAGTTGGCAATGCGAAAACGACAAATATTAAATGTAATTAAAATATTTGTGCAAAAATCATATATACACGCACATGTGCACATTTCTTATATAACATATTTAAATTTACGGTTTTTGAGTGTGATTGCGTGCCAAATCTAGTTAAACGCTTAATTTATTCGTACTTCAATTAATATTTTGAACGTTCTCTATAATTAAAAGTGCATTTGCACATGTTCGTTCACTTACTTAGTAATTTTACCACCTTATATGTTTTCCAATATAATTCCAACTTCGAAAATCTCTATCATAATATTTTCACAAAAATATATAAAATATTACAACAACAATTAAAAATGTTCGATATTAGTAACACATGTGTACACACGTACATATATTGAAATAGTAATTTAATTAATTTTGTGTTGTAAATAATCAAGACATGTAGCTCTTAAACAGTTAGCGTGTACTTATACAGAACATAATCCAAATATGTATATTTTTTCGAATAAAACTGTATTTTTAATAAAGAGCTGAAATGTTTTATTGTTTTACTTCAATCTTCTCTCCACCTATTTCAACAAATTCACTTCAATTCGCTTCCATGTCAATAACATCAATTGTGAACCAGTAATATTTATGATTTTTGAGTAAATTCGTCAATTAAATTTATTTCATTTTGTCTGTGTGGAAATTAATGACAATCAACAGATTTTTGTTTTAGCAATTAAAATTAAAATTAAAAACAAATAAATATGTGCAGGATAAAAAAAAATAGTGTGATATGTCTTAAACTTCATCCTCGTTCAGCAGCATGTTCGGTATACCGTCGCTTATTGGAAAAACACGCCCAGTTTCGGGGCATTCCAGCTGCCCTTCAAGGACGTCAATCTCCAACAACAAATGATGAAGTTTCTTCAATAATTCCTCATTTTCAGCGACATTTGCTGGTAGTTCGGCAGGAATGTCATCAGCAAGTGCAGCCTAAAACAAAATATAAATTCCTAGGTTTAAATGAATTCATTTACAAGAACAAATGCATACGTACCACTTCGGCGGCATAGCGAATTCCTGACCAGTCAAGTCTTGGCAGTAGCCGCTCTATAAATGTTGGATTGAACTCAGCTTCAACAACATCCTGTTTAGCAATCTGTAAGTACATAATATTTTACATTAGCAGAGGCAAAATGCTTTCAAATTGTTGCGAACTTCTTTTTAAAATATAAATAAATGGTGGTGCGGTGGAGTATGAACACATGCCAGTTTTACTTACAGTCAGTTTTAGTGGAAATCCAACTTTTACACCTTTTATGGCTTTAGATGTTAAGAAGTTATAAGTGCTAAGTCTCATGTTAATTTACTATTTTAAATTCACCGCTTATAAATATTAAGCTTACGGCAGAAATATATATTGTACAGGCATACAAGTAACCAAAGAATCATATAGTTTTCAATACTTTCACACAGCTGAGATCATCTGTTCGAATTTACGCCTTTTCCGGCACAGAGCTTTAAATAAAAGGTCTTTAAAATTAGAACTTTTTTAGTGAAAGTGTATTTTTAATGGAAAATGTTAAAAATATTAAATAATATAATATAATAATATTTAATATTTATAATATTTATTTAAATATCATTTATTTCAAAATCACAGATCAAGGTAACTGGGGAAATTGCGGTCTTCGACAGACAAATATTTGGACAATTATCAAATAATTCAGATCGACAGACATAGATAAAAATTACGAATCACATAAGCAGACAAACGGACGCGATTACTATTTGTTTGTAACACACATAAACCTTACGTTTTCGAAATCATTTTGTTTTACTTTTTTATTGAAAGCGTTTACTAGGCCATATGTTCTAATTCTTATAAATAGACATTTTATAACGCCGGAATTACAATTTCCACAACAATAGTATAGTTCTGCATCCACCATTTTTTCAAATAATACTTGGGAAAACCCGATCCTATGGCAAGTAGAATCAAAATTTCGTGTATAAATATCTTCGATTTTTGATAGAAAATCTATAAATTCAGAGGGTGGTTTTACTACTTGGTAATTACTAAATATATTGCTTTTCCGAAGTGAAGAAAAAATGTTCCTGAGTAATACCACCAACAAATCAATTCAAACATTTCTGATAAAATTGTAAACATTTAATAATCTTTTGATGCGATAAATAAAAATTCGATGGAAACTAACTAAATTTAATATACGAATTCTACTAATCGAAAAATATTTGAAAGTGTTGTATCAAAAACATACTTAAAGTAATAAATCTTACGGCAAAACACGGCAACACTCTGTAGCAGATTTGTGTGTGTTTTGGGGCATGTGGCCGCTTTAGTAGTAGAATATTTGAGGCAAACCCAATAAAGTGCCTAACGATTTGCCTCTTCTCATCCTCATTCTATTTTATTTTTATTGTAATTTCCACCACGTTCCTAAACAAAAGCGCATACAGTGCTGCCAGATCTCTCGAAATTCTAATATCAGTGCATAGAAACGAATGCTTAGTATATTTCGGTATATACAACTTAAGTGCTAAATTAATTGGCAGGTAATAAAACTTTATTTATATTTACAATTTTCAAAAATATTTATATTTCTTAGTTATACAGTTTTATATATTTTATACTTAAATATTTTTTTGTGCTTTTAATAGTACATCCTTCTTTCATATTTCTTGCCTTATGAATGATAAACCTTTAGCTACACTTTTCATTAGGGGACTACTATTCCTTCAATATTTACTGATGAGACCAGGTATCGCGATATTTATTGAACGTTCAATATTGACGATATCACAAAATATTTATATATTTTGAAATCCGGATCGAGGATTGCGTGATAAATATTGAACGTTTCGCACATTTTGTGATATAAATTCGCGATACGAAGAAACGAAGTATTGAAACAACCCCTAATTTTTATTAAAGTTTTATTTTTTATTTTTATACATATACAAAATTTCTCATTTTCAAAGATTTGGTGAACTCTTCAATATTTAGGTATAATTTTTGCTCCAATATTTCCAATGACATTTTTTCATTAAAACCAAACATGCTTTCTTTTGTTTTCTTGCGACATTTTGTTAAAAATGTATGAAAAATTAAATAATTATTAAGGCAAACATTTCTTTTTAATCTTTCTTTCATAAATACCATTTACTTTGAGTAAATACTGGCGTGGTATATGTTGAACGTGTAGCATTCACCTGCGATCTTCATTCTCCAATTTGCATCGTGATATTTGGATAATTGGATCGCGATCCATATTGAAAGTGTAGCTGCCACTTAGCGAGTACCAAAACCATTTATGGCATCACAGTTCCAAATGGAATTTGACAGTTCATTCTCATCATTCTCATCATTCTCATTGCTAAATAAATTCTTCGTGTTCTTTTGCTAGCCAATCTGTTGAGTTAATTCAGAAATTTGCTCCAAAAGTGTTATTTAGAGGGGTTTCTGTGCGATTCTTTTATTGATGTGCTACCGACTTACGCACGCTTATTAAAATTAGCTGATTTGTGCCGAATAAAGTAAAAATATGGAGGATATATTTCATTGGTGCCGTGAGGGAAACTCAATACAAGTACGCCTTTGGCTCGAAGATACAGGCAATGATATGAATTTAGGGTAAGAAAACAATTAATTAAATTGAATAATTGCCTCTACTATGACTTAATGCTCCAACGCTTTTTGGCAAACAATCAACACAAGTGAATGTATAAACTGCTGAGTGACGTCATTATAAATACTTGATTGCTTTGAAAAATTGTGTAAACATTTGCATATCAAATGGGCTGCTACATAAATAAGAACACCAACAAAAACTAGAGGCAGATCTCGTTCGAAATGAAAACATATATAAATATGTATGCGACTTGTGCATATGATTCAGATATTCAATCACTACTGTGGCTATAGGTGTATGTCGTACTGTGGAATATGATTTGTATTGGACAGATTGTTTCAGACCTTGGCTGGCGGAATGAATGAGCTCATGATTGATGTTTTTTTCTTAAACTTTGTTTTTTATAATTGATAATCATAACTCAAATTAAAATTTCTTTCTCCCTAGTGATGATCATGGCTTCAGCCCCCTGCATTGGTGTGCCAAAGAGGGCCATACAAAATTGGTGGAAACACTCATACAGCGTGGCGCACGCGTTAATGCCACCAACATGGGCGATGATATTCCTCTACATCTTGCCGCCGCACATGGTCACCGCGACATAGTGCAATTAGTGCGTATAACACATGCTTATATCTAATTATATACACTTAACATTTAATTGCTCTTCATTTTAGTTAATTCGTGAACGATCCGATGTCAATGCGGTGAACGAACATGGCAATACGCCGCTGCATTATGCTTGCTTTTGGGGTTACGATATGATCTGTGAAGATCTGGTAAATGCTGGTGCGCTTGTTTCAATTGCCAACAAAGATAATGATACGCCTCTAGATAAGGCCAAAACTGGTTTGTCAAAGCGTCTGCATGATTTAGCCGAACGAAATGGTCACGACATCAAAAAGATAAGCTTTAAAGAACAAAGTTGGTTGGGCACCAAAACACGTTCACGCGACGCCACACTCTCACGCTTTAAGGGCATTAATTTGGGCGAATTGGATTTGCATACAAAAATCGCCGTTACACCGTCGGGCGAGACATGGCGTGGTCGTTGGCAAAAGAACGATGTTATAGCAAAGGTGCGTACGTGTAAAATAAAGTGCTATTGAATCATTTGATATGACAACTGTTGTATATATTTGCAGATTTTAGCGGTGCGTCACTGTACAGCGCGCATATCGCGCGATTTCAACGAAGAGTTTCCAAAGCTGCGCATTTTCTCACATCCGAATATATTGCCTATAATTGGCGCATGCAATCAACCACCAAATCTAATTACAATTAGTCAGGTAAGCGCAGTTTTTATCAAATGTATTTCCTTTGCGTACTTTTTAATTATTGCTTCTACTTTTGTATATCATACTTGATGCGTTTATTTGTCTCTCATGCCTATCAATTTATTCATATAACCAAATCACCAATACCCAAATCATTTTATCTCTGCCCAATTTATTTGAAATTTTATCTACTTTCATACAGATCATCTCACTTTCACCTCTCATTTTCTCTGCATCCCTGCATGTCGTTTAATATTTTCGCTAAACATTCTATAGTGTATTTATCTCATTCAAATTGTATTCAACACGCTTGTATAGTTTATGACACGCGGTTCACTCTTTAATTTGCTACACCGTGCTACTGGCATTGTCGTGGATACGGCGCAAGCAGTGCGTTGCGCCTTGGACATAGCGCGTGGTATGGCGTATCTACACTCACTAGAACGCATCATACCAACATATAACTTAAACAGTCATCACGTCATGGTAAGTATAATTCAATACAAATATTTAAACAATATTTGATTACACTAACTTTTATGTAATATACATTATTTGTCACAGATTGATGACGATTTGACGGCGCGCATCAATATGGGCGATGCGAAATTCTCCTTCCAAGAGAAGGGACGCATTTATCAGCCGGCTTGGATGTCACCGGAGGCGCTGCAACGCAAACCGGCCGATAGAAATTGGGAGGCGTGCGATATGTGGAGTTTCGCCATAATCCTATGGGAGCTGACAACACGTGAAGTGCCATTCGCCGAATGGTCGCCGATGGAGTGTGGCATGAAGATTGCATTGGAGGGTCTGCGCGTGAAAATACCGCCAGGCACTTCATCGCACATGTCGAAACTAATCACTATTTGCATGAATGAGGATGCTGGCAAGCGACCGAAATTCGATATGGTCATACCGATTTTAGATAAGATGAAACGCTAAAATATGCAAAAGAGAAACGGAACACAGCTGCCTTTCTATGAATTTGCGCAGAGCTTTTGTAACAGGTTTTCGCTTAAAAATTATACAAAAATTATATATGTGTGTTGAATTTAAGCCAAACACAACGAAAATGACAACTAAATACGAAAACTCAATTTGACATGCAGTGAAAGTGTTTGTTTATTGCAAAACTCCGCTGCATGTGGTCACCTTTGCCAAACTACAAAAGTGCCTAAAATCGTTGAAATTTTAAATAAATGCAAAAAATAACTCAAATCATATGCATATGATGAAAATAATTGCACAAAGTTTATTTAGTAATTTATAAAAAAAAAATTTATGCGTAATTTACATATATGCAAACTATATATTAATCAGCGCTGGTGACGTTTTGAATTTAAGTCAATTTCTCCTTGTGGCAACTGTGGAACGACAAATGCTACAACTACAACTACTACCCACCCACCCAATGGCTCATAACGTTTAATTTATTTAATATAACTTTATATTTATGTATACTAACCTCTGCTATGCTAAGAAGCGAATTTAAATTTTAGCTGTCTTGTCGTTGCTCTAACTGTACTATTAATACCACCACAGTTGTATTTCGTTAAATTTAACTATGTTCGACACTTTTTGATATATGTTTGTATTGTTTTTGTACTCATCTCCGTAATAAAAAGTAACTATTTTGTTATCAATGTTATGTATTTTGTTATTTTTATATACTTTATACTCGTACATTACATTTTAAATACTATGTAATAGCCAAAATAGCAAATAAAATAATTTAATGTAGTAATTTTTTTTAATAGAATATGTTTTTCAGTGACCATAGCAGGTTAGCATGTCGCCCAAACATTAAAAAAAAATTGCATTAAATCCCCTAACAAGGTCTGATCGTAATTTATATCGCTAAAAAAAAGGTATGAAAAGTAAAATTGGTGTTATTATATCAGAAGCCTATATCCGACGATTTTCGGATCCTACGAGTATAAATTTCTTTTTTTGCTTTGAGTACACTTAAGTGTCCTAAAAAGAGAATTAAATCTTTAGATTGCTGAAACAATTTATGCAAAACTAAAAACATACGTACAAGCAAGTCTCACGTCGAATAAAGTCCCGTTTTTTATTTTGTTTCAGATAGCGCGAGTTCGTAGAATCATCGTTGCCCATGTAGATCTTCTTGAAAAAGGTGATTCTAAAGATTGCCCCAGTAACCGCAATTTTGAAGCAAACTTTCAATAAAATTGTCTTTTTATACACTCAACTATATGCTTAGTAACCCTTGAAAAATAGAAATTTAATTCCTTTTTACTTCTACAATAAATTGTCAAAATGGGGCATTTTTAGTGCTCTAGCTTGGCCTAACGCCTTAATTGTGCGTTGTTGTTGTTGTAGCGATTATCAAGACCCTGTTTGGGGGCAAGCGCAAAACTAATTGTCATCGAGTTCTCTTAACGGTAGGTCCAAGAAACGAGCTGTTTCGACCGGGTCGGACCAGAGGGAAAGAGGTGTTAAGGGAGTAGTTTCAAGGGCGTCTTCGGTTCCGCTATAATTTGAGTTAAACCGGCTAATAATCTTGGCCCAGTATAAGCACATTATGTAAACAAGATTAAAAACTTCTCATTGACCATACTTAAATCGGCCGATGTATTGAAAATCGGAATATATTTTAGTTTCAGTCATGGAAACGAAGTTAATTCATCAAAAAAGAGAATTTATATGGCCAACGTATCTTCTTTTGTCCCGTAAGGAGGAGACTTGTGGCCTTTTTAAGCTCGAATTTCATCAAATATCTGAGTGTAATTCATCATCAAAATAGTTTAGGTAAAGGGGTGACGCAGTGTGGTGTATTCTTCACAGTTTTTTATCTAATTTCTATATTAGTGTATTTATACAACCACTCGTGGCAAAATCATTCACTAAACATGCTGATCACCGTATGATAATGATGTTTGGGATTAACGGTTACCTCACCGATTCTTCTCTCGCCCTTTCACTACAAGGCGCTTAACGCTCTCCTACGCATCTGCTAGTGTGTTTGTAGAAGTACCGTTCACAGTCACTTCCAACAATAAATTGATGATATCCAAGTCAACATAGAAAGTACAACGAGTGTGGGGTCTTGAAGACGGGCGCTTAATATCATTCACAGTTAGTATATCAATATTTTTATTAAGTTTATTTTTGGGAATAATGGCTCGGAGTCAAACCACCACCTATTACAGACCAAGATCTCGAGTTGATGCGGCAAACCCGAGTAATCTTGGAACAATTGCGCTGCGGATCCTATAGCAGCTTAAACTCATACTTATTCAGACTTGACATCGGCATAAAACTAAACATCTCTTTGTATACCCTCCTCCCAATGGTGCATCCTCAATTTAATAGCATGTTTCCTGCTACCTAGTTTACTATGTGAAAGCAGTCATAGCGGAACAATATGGGACAATCTTACTCGGTTTTGGATCCAAACGATGTGAAAGTAGAATGTTTGTCATAGAACCCCCCTCCCCCCTAATCAGATTCATCAGATGTTTCTGACAAATGTGACAAAAATACTCAAGCGACTGTGCGGAACAGGCTGGATCACACACTTGACGAATCACTTTGTGAGCCGTGAATCGAAAATTCAATTGTGGAAAAACCTCGATTTTGTTTGAAAAGGTTTATTTCTAATTTCCGCATGTATTTCTCGCATTTTCTAAACTATGATCAAGCCTTATCTGATATATTTGTTGTATTCGTCGTCATTTACTACTCTTACTCATTTCTGTTAATAAGTCTTGACATTCCAAAATGTCATCGTACTAAAAACATCACATTATTCACCGGAGACAGGCACTGCCTGAGCCCCAACACCAACAAATGCCGTTGAAAGTAATTTGCCGGTCACGTGCTTTTCTAACGGCATTGCCACCGAGCTACTCCACATTTTCAGCTCCTCTGCAAACGTTTGCAGCTTTGCATTTCCGCTGATTTACAGCCAAAACTTTACTTATATGAGAGTGTCGACTGTGCAGTAGCGGCAACTGAGCTTCAGAAAGCTTTCACGAATTTTCACACTCGAAGCGCGAGACTCGGCGCTCAGCTGTTGTTGCCGGAAGTGCAGGCCACACTCGTTTAGAATGTGTATGCGATGAGTGTGAAAGCCGCTGCAATGAGCACAACGGCCCTGACCTACTTAACAACAGTGGTAGCAGCAAGAACAACAACAACAACAACAAGGAATTAATTTGAAAAAAGAAAGAGCTATTGGGAGCAAATTCACTTTTTATTTGCAGCGGCTACTGGTGTACCTTGCACTCGTATCCTTCTTACAAATGTGAGAACCTAGCAATTTTGCATGTCATTGTGTGTGTTTGTGTATCTGTATGTATGTGTTGTTAGCTTTTGCAAGTGTTTGCCGAAAGCTTTTGAACGGCGCATAAGGAATGAATCAGTAAGGCAAACTCTGGGAATGCGAATGTTGACATTTGAGGAAAATAGTTTGTGGGGTATGGAAGTTGGCGGAAATTATATTCGAAGAAATTGTAAAAAAGCGATATATGTAGTATTCTGTGTTGCTTGGCAGGATATCGAATACTTCCAAACCTTTTTCACATAGAAAATCCACTCGAAAAACCAGCCGGTGATAGGTATCCCAAAATGTACTTGAAGAGAAGGGTTTCAACACATTCGAGCGTATTTGGCTGAAGCTCGACCGGAACATATGACAATCAGTCCGAAACGTATGTCAAATACCATTTTAATATACTATAGGCAAGAGACGTGAAAGTGGATCGACAAATTCTAGCAGTATGATCTGGAATAATTCTGAATATAGCCAGGTTTTCGCTCTTATCATTATGTTTGTTTCGTTGTAGAGACTTTAATACATTTTATTACATATAGCATCGTAATAAAATAAAATTTTTTCGTCAACATAGCTTTATTTGAGTTAGGTTGACCTATTCTTTCGCTACTGCGAGATTTATTCACCCGAAAGATGGTAAAATATTCCATTGAAGTTATCGTAAATTTTTGTCTAAATTTCATATTTTAGAAACAATAAAGTTTTCCATAAAAATCCATCGGTTTAAACAACATTTGAAACAAGAAGAAAAGCCCAAATGAAATACTTTTTTAGTAAAAGATTCTTAATTTCATTCTTCAATGTGCCTGAGCTTTAAAAACTTTCTATTTTGCTAACATTTTTTGAAAACACAGTATCTGCTTCGAGTCCGCCTAGTCGTATGAGTGATCTTCAGAACATACGAAAACATTTCTTAAATGTTACTTATACGCCCCGAACACAATTCCGAAAATTTCTATGTATGTATTTAAAGCTGAACACTGAATGTTTTACTGATTAATAAATTGCTTTAATTTGAAATCAATTTCTTTGTGGCCTGGTGAATTATATTTGGAAAAAAAAATACAACTTACCGCCTACTTGAATTCATAAAGCCTACTGGCCCAACAATTGCTGTTTCTTTTATAATCAGCTCGCTCTCTCTCCTCTCTCTCCCCCCCACTCTGATTTAAAGCTCTTGCTCTCACTAACAGTCGCGCTCTTGCGCTCTGTGTTGATATTCGTCGCTCTGTTTATGTTTTTCATCGGTAGCAATGTTCTTTGTTCTGCTAACGGTGCATTGCTCGCTTGCAGCATTTGCTGTTGTTGTTGTTATTAATGTGCAGCGCGCACATGTGACCGCTGTTATCCTTTTTGTTGCTATCCCAACAACTTCGGGTATATTTAAAAGCTAACGGGGCGTACATTTGCAATTGCTGTTGGACTAACGGTGCATATTGCGGCTGAAACGTGCTTGCCGCTGCCACTAGTAGCTGCTACTCGCTGTCTCTTCGCATACGGTAGCTTAAAGTTTAATGGTCCGCTATTCGAGTGCGCTGCAATGCAGTGGCGGTGGGGTGCAGGCTAAGCGCGGTTGAGGAAGAGAGAGAGAGAGAGAGGGAGAGAGAGGTAGAGAGAGAAACACATAGCGAGCGGGCGAGCGGGCGTGTGTGCTGCAGCGGCCAAAGGTACGGGCAGTGGCCATTCCAGTTTTAGTTGACGACACATCCGCATTGTGGTCAATAAAACACACACAGTTTTTGTTGTTATTTGTTCGCTTTAACGGTGCTGCTGGCCACGCTGCCGAAGCTCAGGGCTTTCAAGATGGATTTTACTGCATTTTTCGCATGTTCGAAATAGCCGCTGTGAAGTTTCTAACGCGTGGCGAAGAGCAAGCCGCATCAAGCAAAGCGGATTAAAGTCGTGCGTTAAATGGCGTGTGCCGAAAGTATGCAAAATGATTTGTAGTGAATATTAGTGAAATTATTGCAATAACAGAAATAATAATTTAGAAGTGTGTGTGCATAAAAACTAAGTGAAATTTATTGATTTTATGCAATGGAAACCATTATTGTGAACACTACTAAGTGCCGCATATGCAAGAAAATTGCATTAATAAATTTGCAACAACAACACCAATAAGCCACTGCAAATTCTGCATAAATCCAAAAGCTGTATTATATCCTTAAAAATAACAACAACAACCACACTATTTGACATGGTTAGCGCAGTGTAGTGCGACTGGCTGACTGGCAGGCAGGCATAGGCTGCACAAAACAAACAACACCAACACCAACACCAACAACACTACCACCATCACCGGTAGATAGGCGCTGCTCGCGTTCGGCAAGTCAGCCTCGGTGCCTGTGTGCCGGAATGCCTGCTTGCATGCAGAAAAAGCTCTGGCGGCATACAGCCAAGTAACTAAAAACAAAACGGCGACTAAAAGCCGATCAGCTAAGCAACCGACCGACCGGGTTTCCACCAAGCCCAAAACAAGCACACTCACACACACATTCACGTGCAAGCAACATAAGCAACACAAGTACCGCTACACTCGCCAACAAATGCAGCGCTTTGCAGTGGCTGACTATAGATGCATATTCGCTATTGCCGCAAAGCGTTTGTGGGCGGGGAGCAGTCGGTCGATTTGGTGGAAAATCCATTAGAAAGCAAACGAAATCAAAATATACAAGTGAAACGAATGGAGAAGAGTGCTTTAATAAACTTGAAATATATCGCAAATGAAGTTAAGTGAAAATTGCTCGAATTGATTTGCGGAAATAAATATGAAAATATTTGGAAATATAAATAAATACTGAAAATAGAACACACACTCAACTTCAGTCTTAGGAAAATGAGTTTCAAAGAAATTAAGTTGGCCAATGTGATTTGAAAATAATGAAAAGTGTAAATAAAAGCAAACACTTGAAAGAAATACTTCTTGTATATTATTATATTTGTAAAAACGAAAAGCAATAAAACACTTTACGAAATTCAAGAATAAATTTAACATAATTGCGTGACAAAATAAACTTAACAAATACATATATATAAATATATGAGCTAGATATGGAAAATAAACCCAGACATTTTGAAGAAAAATACAATAATTATAAGAAAAATATTACATAAGTATATTATTACATATAAAAAAAATTTTGTTATCTTAAAACACAAAAAAATATAAACAACGGCTCTCTAAAACTCAAAAAAAAAAAAATTAAAAATAAAAATCAAATTCGAATCGTTTTTCTTTCAATCAAATCTCGCTCCGTGCACCCGGCAACAGCTTAAATGTATTTTAGTGTTTTTCAATATCTAGGCCAGCCCCATCGAGGGCCGGCGACACATGGAGTTTCCAACCAAATCTAGTTTAAGCGTCACTGACACTAACAGGTAAATAAAGCACAATCCAGTGACTTAAGCATTTTTCCTAACTAACCTACTTTTGTTCAAATTTTTTTCGTTATTTAGATCACCTTATTATAGACCAGGTTTTCTTGTAAGCGAGTGGCAAAAAACACTCGCTGAAATTACAAAATTCATATAAAGAAATTAAACCAACTCGAACATTTTTGCTTTTTAATTTTGGTGCAGTTAAAGCGTGTTAAAGTACCAGCGAATTCAAATACAATAAATACAGTGGTATCCCGCAAGACAATGTATTGCCGTCCCATCAGCTGATTGCTTGTTCTTCTTGAAGTAATCGCTCGGTATGTCAAATAGTTATTGTTTTCACTTCCAACTCACATTCATCTTGATAAAATTCTTCCTATTTGGCATTCTGACCATTAAAATTTGACAAGTCTTCTATGAAAAGCGCCAATATTTTTCAATAATTAGTAAGGAAAGGAAAGAAGGCATTGACAAAATTATTCACGTTAAAAAAAAAAAACGAAACCATAGCATCGGTGATGGTAATACAACTGATTACTTCCATTGTCGGAACTACGAGTATATAGCTGCCTATAATACATCGTGGAGACAATATATAGAGATAATCCACCTCTTAACATACTTTTCTGAAAACCGCAGATTTCGCAGCCTGACTTAAACACCTCATAACATAGGAAGGCAAACAATCGTAGCTGGAAGCAATCGTAGTGTTTTGACTACTGTTTATAATAGGATATGTATTTAGTTGCGCGTACTTCAATAAATACTACTGATCCTAACTCTGAATTTTGAGTCTTATTTATAATCTACAATATTAAATTACAGTCGCGGTGGGAAACCGTTGACTTTGGACTTGTTGTTGAACGAACAGAAGTGGAATTTTTATTTATCCGATTAAATGTATGTCTGTAAAAGATGTTTTCTTAAAGAGTTGCTCGAAAGGCGAGTGCTAGTTTTATTGATAGAAGGAAGAAGAAGAGCTTATATAGTTCTGGAACACACTAAGCCTCTAGAGGGCACAGGTAATTGCTTTAACACAAGGAAAAATCGGAAATGAACGGTGAATAATATGATAAAAGGTTTCTTGAAGAAAAACTGTTTTCTGTTACGTACGTGAGAAAGAGAGTGATAGATTAAGAAAAAGAGAGTTATATAGAGAATGATAGCCAGAGAGAGATATACTTATATATAGAGATAGAGAGTGGGAGGAAGAGAAAAAGACCAGCGAAAATTTCGACAAGTTCACCAAATTTTCAAACTCTGCAAAAATGTTTGTAATATTTTTACTACCGGTTTGTTATGTATGTACTCTAAAATTATGTATTACAAAGATTTTCAAACTTCGGTTTTTTATTTTTATTTTTTAATTATATTAAGAAACAGCGTGATAGCATAGGGTGGTCTTCTTCTTAGTCTCCCATATGTTCTAGAAACGTCCATAGGCAATTTGAACATATAATGAATATGAGTATTCTTTGTTTAGTGCAGCGATTTTTTTTTTCTTTCTATCATCAATCTCTTCAAGTGTGAACTATAACAATTACATATATAAAAAAAAAATTTCCTAGGATTTTTAATGAGCTTCCTTTTTATTTTGTAATGTATGCCTCGAGCTTATCCTACAAACGGACGGTATTTCATGTTAGAGGTTATCTCCAAACGAGATATCAAATTTTTTGAGTTTAAAATACATTTGTAGCCGCTAAATTAGTTGCCGTAATCACCATCCACGACGATTCCTTCACGTATTAACTTCCCGAATGCTTATTCGGCTAAATAATTTTCCACTTCGAATATTCTCAGCGGGGCATATTTAACGGCATATGTATTTATGTACTGTTATATCTAAATAAATATATACATAAATTTGTGTGCCGCTTTCTTCTCTAGCGACAACACTTCTGTGTCATTCCATTGCCTCGGGATGCTGCTGTGCGGTTTTAAGTCTATGAAACTAGGCCGGCCTACATGCGTTTGTGCCAACGCTAGAAAAAACCTCCATAAAGCGCACAATTTACGACTCTTCTTCATTTGTTTGCATATATGTATAAATGCATATAGCATATATTTTGAATTGATTTTACTGAGATTTATGGGCAAAGGCTTTTGTTGGACTGCATTTTTTTTGCAGTTTATCGCGAGAATCGCAAAAGTGAATTTCAGTGTGGATTTGTGTGGAGTAAATGGCGTGATATATACATTTGTATATAATATACGTGCACATATGTATATATTTATATGAAAGAGCCAGTTGAAATGAACGTGGTGTCAAACTGATTTTTTAAATTTTATTTGCCTTGGTGTCATTCTGTACGCTATTTTTGATAACTAGCTAACTGATTACTCCTAATCTCTTTGCTCAGCGATTATTTCTTTGATTTGTGTTGAACAAACAAATACAAAACTTTTAACTGACCTTATTATATTCTCATATTCTCTAAAACTATGTATATCAAACAGTTTAAGTGGCACTGAATTGATTTATAAAATAGTTGGCTAGCAGATCCTTATCGATCTCAGTAATATCGGTTTTATGCTTACCTTCGAAACTTGACTTTCCTACAAAAATCGATAAATTACTTTTTAAAATCTTTGATGGGATTATGGTTTTGAGTCGTTCATACATTACCCAAAATAATTTCATAAAAAAAAAACATATGTATTCCTCATTAGAGTGGTATCACCGTACGCTATTCTACTTTTATTCGAGATAAGCCAGTTGTTTGTTCGATTCGCCACTCTCCTTTTGCTGGTGATTCGAAACTTACGAAAGGAAATCACGAGTTATTATAACAACTACGATATCTCTGCTAATTTACACTTTGCTCCATTAAGTCCCTAGCATTAATTGTATCAAACCAAAGACTACTTGTAAAAATAACAAATTTTTACATGCGCTAATCTTATATGTCATGAATATATATGTCCATAATTTGGCCATATCTAGCTTTGTCGTTCACCTGTCCCTCAATGCACCTAACGAATGTGCATTGCCACTTTTCAAAATATTTTTTTTTTTGAATATTTTCAAAATTTTGTCACTGCCATTTACAGTTACCCCCCCCACAATATAGTTAAAATAATAAAATATTAAGAAACATTTAAAAAAAGTTAAGAGCCAGGCGGCATATATTGTATACACGGCAAAGTTCCACTGCTGACCTAATTGAGTGGGCGGCAGGGTTGCATTTTGTTGCAGTTGCGACTTGTGCCAGATTTCAATTAAAGCGCCACATCCTGCTGCTGTAGCCTGGCAACAAACAGTAGTAGGCACCGTTATTTGATTATACATTTAACAGTTTTGTTATTTTATTTGCACTTTTGCATATTTTTAAGCCTCTCCATTATTTTGTGTTTTGCTTGTTTTGTTGCATGCACTTAGTGCCCACATGCGCCAGCGGCATGCTGTAGCCAGTTTTACTTTCGGTTGAAGTGGCAACATTCTTTACCATTATGCCACTTTTAGTTGATGCAATTTACCGTTATTCTATTCTGCAAGCATACTCACTATGTGGGTGCATGCGACGCGAGCGAATCAGAGAAAATCTGAAGTGCATACGCTTACATATATATATATATATATATATAATTAATATATACATATTATTTACATTATATAACTTTGTATATATACATATACGAGGCATTAATAGTGTATGTGTTTGTATAAGTGTATGTTATATAAATAATGTTTTATATCAAGTTAAATCCTTTTTAGGATGCTTCACTTGTATGCCCATATGTATGTATAAGTGTATGTGCGTTGTTATGTCGCATTAGCGACTGTCAAGTGCCAGTGGCGAAATTTACGAGCAAATGTCATGCCAATTTAATATGCTTTTTACGATGTAAACACGCTCATGTGCACACATACACATACATATGCATACGTGTATATATGCTCTGATGAAATATTTATGCTGCAATCTTGAGACTTAAAGGGAAGCTGCTTAAGTGGAAAGTTGCAACAGAAAGTTGCGAAATTCTCAACTGCATAAATATGCGCTTAGAATGTCAGGTACACATTTTCGGGCACTGCATTGGACGAAAGTGAGGTTGGAAACTAATTTTCAGCTAGTTCTACTATGAAAAACATGGCTATGTAAGACTAAGCATGACTACAGATGGTATTTAATTGAAATAACCGGCTCATTATGAATCATTTAACTGGTTATTTAGTTTAGGTTAATATATTGGGTTGTTCGGAAAGTCATTTCGTTTTTTCCCGCCAGAGGACTTAATTACGTTTTTTCGAAACTAACTTCACACTTAAGCCCCATAACCATTATATGTCATGAGAGCTGATATTGCAAGGCTTGTGTGTGAAAAAGTTCTATTAATTCTACCCAGTAGTTTTTGGTTGGTGCCTTTTTAAATATGGAGAGCAATAAGCAGCATTTTCGTCATATTTTACTTTTTAACTTCAGAAAAGGTAAAAATGCTGTCCAAGCGAGAAAAAAATTGACGGATGTGTATGGAGAAGGCGTGTTAACAGTACGCCAGTGCCAGAACTGGTTTGCAAAATTTCGATCCGGCAATTTTGATGTCGAAGATGCACCACGGTCTGGAAGGCCGGTCGATGCGATAAAGGCATTAGTTGATGCAAATCGGCGAATCACCACACGAGAGATCGGTGAGAGGTTAAATTTGTCGAATTCAACTGTTTATGGCCATTTGAAAGGCATTATACGAAAACTGTCTTTCATGTTCCCCAAAAAAAACGAAATGACTTTCCGAACAACCCAATAGTTTAGGTTATTAAAGAGTTAAGTGTACATATCTCTTTACGAGTATGAATGACAGCAAAGTTGTAGCTTCTGTTTTACCGAGAGTATTTTGTATAGCTAAGGTGTCAAAAAGCGGGTGCTCTTGGAATTAAATAATACACTCGAGTTATATCAAAACTTATACCATAACATAAAATTTTCGAACAATGAAAGCATGCTATATCAACTTTTCGCTTTGAATTTTAAATTCCTGGCACTTTTAGAGGTTTCGATATATTTGAAGTTCTACAAAACACCGTTATATGGAGATGTGCGTGGCTATTACCACATTTCATACACTTTCGTATAGAGGTATCAGGTAAAAGACAATGTTCACTGCTCGTTTCTTCACATTCCTTCAATTTGAGGAGAGGCATGCGCACTTTTTAAAGAATTTTGAGCCACATATGTTCTTTCAGAATATTGTGAAACTATTAAAATTAGATTTAAAATTAAATCATATTCTATTAAGCTAGATCTAGGGATGAGAAAACTGGGGTTTTAGGAAAAAAATATTTCGTTTACTTCTTGGTTAACAAGGCAGTATAGAGTTTATGCTATCGTCCGTTAGAATCATCTGGAATATTTCTCGCACAACGAAGCAGTTTGCCGTTACAAGAGCACTTGTTGGACGACCTTCACGGAATTCAAAACAGACACTAACGAATGCAAGTGTTTCTATCCCAAAAGTGCTTGTTTTAACAAAAACGGATACTATTCCTTTTTTTTCCAAAAACCACTGTCGAAGCTACTGTCGAGTTTATACGAATGAAACATGTTATGCGTGCTTAGATGTTAATATTGCATGAAAATGCACATACATGCATACAGTATCCGTAGCGATAAATATTAAGATTTTCGAAAATTGAGTCTAGACGGCAAACTAATACTAGAATTAGCCGAAATGGGTTGCAACCCGCATTGCTTATTACTCATTATCCAATTACTGAAGCGCGCTCGTGCTTTCCAAAGACCTTTCAATGAGTTTAATTGCTACCCACACCCTTACTCACCCAACAAGTGATTAATTTACGCAACGAGCACAAAAGGTGGCTTCATTACAGTTATATAATATTTTGGTGGTAAAATCTAGTCTGAGCCAAAAGAAAAAAAAAAAAAACAGCAAAAAACAAAATTTAATTCACAAATTATAAACATTTTGCCTAAAGAGCAAAGTATCTCGTTTCACTATAAGGACAGGCAGTGCCATGGAAATAATCCGCAGCGTGGGAAGAAATCGTAAATACGCCGCATAAAGCGACAGCAAAAATGTGTCACAGCAGCCACAGCTTAACTTCCTTTCCTTTGCACGTACACACATACATACATACATACACACACATACATATATATGCATAGATAAAAGCTGTTGGCTATGTGTGCATGTAGTTTTAAGCCATTTTGAGATTTCCGCTTTAAATAGCTGACACATGGTGTTTCCTTATTTCAGCCTGGCACGTGCCAAATGCACGCACACATTTAATTGTGAAAATCGATTTTCTGCGCCAACTTTCGACGTAGCCTCTTTTTATGCCTCTTACTATTATCCGCTTGCCGTTGTCGTTGCTGTTGTTACTGTTGTTGCTGCTGTATTTGACAGCATTTTAACCAATACACACGCGTAAGGGCCTACGCGCTAACGGCACTAGCACGTGTATGGGCTTTTAAGATGGCGGACACACTCATCTCTCTATGCACACACATATACACATGCACACATGCACACATGCTATCACATGCAGTTATACTCGCATAGGCTCCTTTGTTCTCACACCACTTCTCGTTTCATTTCGTGCTATGTGCTTTTGTTGTTGTTGTTGTCGATATACTTTGGCTGTTTGGATACTCATTGCTGTCGTTAGCCACTTGACATGAGCATCCTTGTTGAAAATATTTTGTTGTCATAATATTTTCGCAATGCAAGCAAATACGAGTGCGTGTACGAGTAGGCGACGAGGAAAGCGAAGGTGGCGTAGAAAGTTCGTTCTTAGAAAAGTGAAACTGGGTGTGAGAGCTCCTGTTGGTGGGTGATGGGTAGATACTGGAATTATAATACGTAATTTAATTTTACATAAAAAGCATATATAAAGTTATTTATTCATATGTATATATAAGGATTTTGGGCTTAGAAGGAATTCACAATATTCAGTAGAACAAAAACACCTATCTAAAATTCCAGTTTTGGATTGTGTTACTAAAATGAAAGGGTAATATGAATAAGTATGTCAGTTTGTTCATGATGCTGGCAATAGTGGGTCTATATTAAATTTCAAGGTTGCATTTCTAGTCTTATAAACTATATTACTGCAGCAGTTTAGCTCTGCTCTTTGAACTATCGAGCTCGAATTAGAAAATCTGGTGCTATTTGGAACTTCGCATGGTCTCGAATCGCTCAATTGATCCTTCCTCATTTTAACTGGAGACGGATTCACTTAGAGACCAATGCACATCTCCATCGTTTTAAGCATGGCTTAAAGCCACACTCAAGTTCTTGTCCACGATTACGTTTGGGGGAACTCGTATAGTACGGTACGTACAGTACGATTGGTCTAATTTTAAGTATTATGACAGTACGCTCAAAAGAAGAAGAGCGAACTTCGTCATATATGACCATTAATTTGGATATTTCTTTCTTCTCCAATGAAATTGCTGGATATACATATATTTGACCCGCGGTGGCGAAAGAGACCGGAAAATGTTAACGCCATTGATTAAAGGGCCCCTTTAATAGCCTTCGATATCCTACTTTGATTTGAAGAATTCAGAGACCCGATGAGTCTACTACCGGTTGACTATCTAAACGAAAATACATATTAGTTGCTCCCAAAATGGTCACATTCTTTACTGGGTTCCTCTGTGGTTGAAGCCATTAGATCTCGCGCAGTATCTTCATTAGTGGCTTCCTTAGCCAGCAGAGCTTCTCACAGTTCGACGAAAGCATGTATATTCGGTAGTTTGTAGACATTTATTTATCCTATAGTTCGGAAAGTATTTCTATCAGCGAACGAATTTTCTCAAATAAAAATTATCCGATAATGACGTAAAGCCAAGGCTTATGAGGCAGAGACTATAAGCCATCACCAGCAACAAAATCGGATCTTCCAGAGTCGATTTGGGTATAGTTAAAGGGGCGGATGCGGGCTGCTTGTATACCACAGCAATGAGACACAGCCTCCTCATTATATAATATTTCCTATTAAAAGCGTTATGCATTTAATCGGAATTCCGGGACCGTTTATCAGATTTCGTAGGGTGTTACCGCTGCTTGCAAGCAGCTAATCTAGCGACTGGAATGGACAATTTTTGAATTTTGAGCGACAGGTTTCGAACATACCATGCAATAGTGTTGGCAATTTCATATGGGAACTAGAGTTTATATGATAATCTATACTCTTTCTTTTTACGCGTAGAACTTGTGAGGTTTCACGCTCAAATCATGCCATAGGCTTATATATTATCGTACGTATTACTATACAATCAGTGGAATCTATTACAAGCACGTCTGCAAATGAAATATTGTCGCTAAAATGTTTTCTTTTCTAACATCGTTTCAGAATTGCGCTCGCCAGCAGCACAACGTCGGTGTCGTACTTCAATTTTCAATTGAAGCAAGAAATTGATGAAAACTCAACAACAGCATCCTGCAGTAATTCAACTATAAGTAGTACAACAACAACAGTTGGCAATACCTTAGTAGGCGCCACAACTGAGCATAGCGGTCGTGTTGGCGGTGTATACAACACTGGTAGCAATAACGGTAACGGTAACGGTAACGATAACTTCGAAGGCATTGGCATTGTGCCAGTTGCAGCATCACCAACACTGACACCACCCACACCGATCAGTCCCCGAGAATCCCAAAGTCCTGACGGTCATACATCAGTTAGTTCGACCGGCTCTAGTGATACTATTTCAGGTGAGTAAAATTATGGCTTTTTACACTCTCGCAACATGTTGCGCAGAAAAATGAAATGGGCGTGGCCTTGTCAATAATATATTTAATGTACATATCTCAAAAAAAACTAACTATATCTACTGAACCCGTTCGAAACATTTCTGTCTATCGTTTCGATATCAAGCTAGTGGTCAAAAGAGGTCAAAATAGGGACCAAGCGAAATGAAGTCACTATTTTAAACTACACCAGATTATTTCCCTTTATAGAATGGAATAGAAAAGTAAAACATCAATTAAATCATCAAAATAGAACCTCTAATACGTGTTAACTTTCATGTAAAAATTGTCGAAATCGGACTATACCTTTTCAAGCCCCCCCCCTCCCGATACTGAATAGAAGGACTTCAATGCTTATAACTAACTTTATAGCGGAAATATCAGTAAATTTGTTAGATAACTCAAAGAAATTGAAAGATCATATTTTTTGATAAAAATGTGACCCTTTGCTAAAAATGGAAAAATTTGGTTCAGGAATTCCTAGTAATGATTTTACCGAATATATCGGTCAATGTGTGAGTTGTCTTAATAAAGGTAAATGTAAAAATTTTCTCGAGCATATTTTTGTTTAATATCAAATGTAGATGAAACCAATCCACACCTTCCTCTAGGTCCAATAAAGCCAATATTGCGATTTTCGACCTTCCAGTAAACTCTGTCGAATGTACAATGTTCGACTGCACCCGAACTTCGCTCGCCCTTACTTGCTTTTTATCATGCTGTCATGTGCAACATTCGCTATAATATTGCTAACAAGTGCGATTAACATGACAGCGACAACAAACTTGCCATGCTGGTAGTAAACATTTATAATTTACTAAATTCCATTGCAACAATGTAGGTACAAATAATGTCTGAAATAATAAACGCAAAAAAAAATATTGGAATAAAATATATAGCAGCAAGTTGCGGTGCAAAATGCCAAAGCTTATGTTGTTGCATGTCATCCGCGTTGTTCGCTGCCAAGGAGTAAGCTGGCAGCAATGGCAACCGCAAGTGTTGCTGCTAATATAATGCAAAAGAAATTAGTGTTATTGTGTTTTTGTTGTTTTTGTTTTTAACACTATGCGCCATTTTTTGACCGCCGCCACCGACAGACTGTCGGTTATCTTAAGCGCATGTCCAAAATGTCACATAAACATGTTACATAATGTGATGGCAGCCTGCAATAAGAGCAACTACAACATTAGAGCATGGAAGCTGTGCACTTCCTTGCTGTTGCAAGTTGCACGTAGTTGCATGCCTCCCCGGCGATGTTGTTACAATTCCCCTTTGGCTACAAAGAAACACTTTTATTTATGGCTTTTGTGTCGACATTTTACTTCAGTTTGTTATTTTTGTTGTAGCTTCTAAATTTCCTCTGATAAAATGTTGCATGCGGTGACTTTTGCCTAACACAGTGGGTCTATAGGAGTTGAATTTGGCGATATTTCATTATATGCGGAAGTGTACTTGCAATAAAGTTGCATAAAGTTGTTCCATGTGCTTGTTGTTGTTTTGCTAACAAAATTTCATACACACTTTTCACTATAAATCGATCGCTTTCGAAACTTTGTATAAAATTATGACTGCGGAGAAGATTTTAAATAAGGTCACAGTTGTAGTTGTAGAGTTGCTAACGGTAAACACTGGAACCAGTTGCAAAATTTATAATGAAAATGTGAAAGAGCCGATGGGCATTTGTGGTCTACTCCTCGGTGCAACTATAAGTGAAAAGTGGCGCATTAATAGGCTAATGACCGGTTAAAACTTTTACAGCTACGTAAAGGCTAACCTTGCTGAGGGCGTAGGGCACACCAGACCTCTTGTGGTTTATTTGGGGCTAGAAGTGTTTTGCGACTGCGCAAGTACAATTAGTTGTCTCCCGCTGCAGCACTCCCGAAGCTCCCACAAGGCCCAGCTATCGAGTAGTAAAACAAAAGACCGCACCGAGGCTCCGATTGGTTCCAACTCTTTTGGTAGAGAGGCGGAAGAGCCCTTTCTTACCATCTTAACGCAAGTTCCGAAGTAGAATTTTATCAGATATTTCTGATTAAAAGTAAGAAAGATTAAGCTAACGAAATATAATCTCCTAGAACAGTTTCAGAATGGATGTGTTACTTCTCATTTAAAATTCACAGTGTTAGTTTCTTCAGCATTTTAAAGCGTCTTCTTGGCAAGCTAGCTTTGAATATCCTCTTTTAGAATCTAGATATTAGTTCTAGCGTAGTTATCTAGTTTATTAAATTACTCAGAAATGCTCTCCAACTTTGTTCATCAAAAGACTTGCGAATCTTTTCACATTAACTATTTTGGCTTGACCGAAGTCCAATCCATAGTAGCTTTCAACAAAGCTATGCATACATAAATATTTTCCGACACACTAAAGGGAGAAGCCTGCGTAAACAATAAATTGTTTAATTATTTATTTCAAGTAATATTATACCTTGACTCTAGATCCACTAAATCGTTTCCACTACAGAAGCCTTTCGTCTAATCCCTCATCTTTTATGTGAAGCTAGTGAACATTTACTTAGATGAAATCAAGTTATGTCGTACTGAACTTGCATCTTCTTTCTTGTGTCTGCCAATATTAACCCTAGAACAAACATTATAGAGAACAGATTCGTAATTAAAGACTTATAAGGAAAGACGAAATTACTTGGTAGACATGTGTGAAACAGATTTCAGATTTAAAAAGCTTATCATTAGCGAACACAATTGGCGAACTTATGTGTCTGAAGAATAACGGAAACCTTGCCGAAATACTGTGGATAATATATCTGAAGTAAGTAGGACCAAGCTTCTATTCTACATGTAAGTATCACAGCAGTCACAAGTTGTCTGCTTCCAACGTAAAGCAATCAAAGCAGAAACAATGATTTATAAAACTTGTTTCTTGTGGTGGATATGTTTTCATAAAACACTACTTTTTCGGCTGTAAAAGTTCGGTAAGCTTGTGGTTCCAGAACCAATCAAGCTGTGTCAGTTTAATAGGTTAGGCGTCTAAGTATAACATGTTGAGCCAACTAAGCAAATCTGAAATTGTAGAAAAAATTTCCTTTAGAAAGGCTACTTTTATTTTTCGATGGCGGGACTATGGAAAGAACTTCTTCTTCTTATCAATAAACTCAAAACCAACTGGAAATACCTTTTATTGTCCAAGATGACCAAGAATCTCGCAATTTAGGCTTTCAAAGTACATAAAACCTTAATTTGTTCGCAAGAAATCTACTTTAATGGCGAATATTGTTGTTGCATCTATTGAAAGTACCGCAAGCACATATATCAAAGTATAATATATATGTATAACGGAACTAATAAAAAGAGCGCAAAGAATCACAGCACTATAATGAGAAATAGTTGGAGAGCAAGAATGCTTCAACCGAAAACGAAGAGGATCATGACCCAGGAAAAGTCGTGAATTTTTATTGAGGTTGCTGACATTCAAAGCTTCCTTGCTTGCAACGTAAATAGGCGTGCTGCCTAGCGACGCATGTTGCAACTGACAATGTTGAAGGCGGCAGCACAGAGAGTGCACGTTTATATATATGCGCGTATGCTGCCACTCTATTGGCGGTTGCAAGTGTGACAGCAACATTTTGTGATTTTTAATAGCCACGCCGTGATTTAAAGAATTCGCGCTGGTATTTCGCGAACTTGCCACTTTGTGCGAAACGAATGGCAACACAGAAGATGGAAACACAAAGCGCTAACGCAGAATAGAAAATTATATACTACGAGCTCTCGTGTGGCATATAAAATGTGCCATGATGAAATAAAATGCATACGCAGTGCTACAATGTTCATAGTGGCATGTTGCAGGAAGTGTTGCAAGTTCTATTTTACAATAGCGGCAACGAAGTTGTAAAGTGCTAGCAAAATGATTGATTTGTTGCTCTATTGATGGGCATGTGTGTACACTTCTAGTTGTAATGAAATATAAAAACAAAGGTAATACTAATGAGAAATAGTAAAGTACATATATATATATATATATATTCGCATAAATATGTGCTTATACGAATCTATTTCCCACTTGAGTCAGATGCGAATTTATAATTTGCCATAACATGATTGGCCCCCATCAACAGGCTCATAAATCATGAGTTGTCCAATGCTGTATGTGCAACATGTGCTGCATACATTGCAACAATTCAATTGCCACGTTGACTTCGAGGCATACTGCGTTGCAAAAAGCGACTAATTGATGTAAGTTAACTGTAAGGAACAGGAATACATGATGAATAGGTAATAATTATTTACAGTTATGGGCAAAAAATTAAGTTCATTAAATTTATTTTCTTTTCGAATTAGTCAAATTTAAAGTACTATTATTTCGTTTTATAAATTACATATAAAACATCTTCAATAACATATACAGGGTGTGCCATTTGTCAGCACGATATGCAAACATGAAACAACTAATGCATAAAAAACCTGTCTTTTATACTTATTATTTAATTGGACCCTTTAAGATTCATTTGTCACCACAAAATGAGCTCTTTTTTGTTGCATTTTCTATAAAATTTTCAGGCCTTGGGCGATATAGCGTTGCTTACGGTAAATTTTTGCCTTGTTCTCATCAATTTTCCGAGGTTAGCTGTATTTTGCTACTCAAATAATCTCAAAAAAAGAAGTAAACACCTGGAGAAGTAAAAAAAGAAGTTAACTGGAGATCCCTGATCCCTCTTAAATCCTCTTAAATCCCTCTTACTCAAATAATCTCAAAAAAAGAAGTAAACTGGAGACCCCTGATCCCTCTTCAAACACTTATAATCAGTCCTCCTTCGTTTTTTGAATACAACTAACCATGTAAACATATGTACTTAATGAATTTACTGATTTTTTTCTTAATTAGGTGGCAACACTCTTCGTCGGTATATTCCTAAAAATTAATTAATTTGGAACATTTTTATTCTTCCTGAAAGTGTATTTCTCTTTTTCTCATATTTTAATTTTTTTTATAAATAAAGTGGCATCTCTACTTGGAACTCTACTACATTAAAGATGTTTATACTGAAATATTTTATGATGCAGTGTTTTTTTCTAATATTTGCTTTAAAAGCACACATTTATATGTGATATTAAAATTAGGTGGCAGCTCTGTCCAAACACTTTTATTATTTTAATCGCTTTCCAACAATCTCGTATACATTAACTTCTAATTGTATACTAAAAATAAATGGACACTTAATTTTATCAAATTCTTTTATTAACAGGGAATTAGAATCCGATTTGAAGGATTTTGGGAAATACAAGTTATTCGAATTAAAATTGTTAAGCATATCAATTGACTATATATAATTGTATACAACTGGATTTTATTTTTAAAATGTGATGATAACATTTAAAAATAGCTTTTTGAGAACACCTTTTTCATATTTTAACTTAATAAAAATAAGTAAGCAAACCCAGCTCAAGATTATGCAATAAAATACCATAAATATCTAAAATAATAAATATAAAAGTTTTGACCAAAGTGTCAAGAATAGCAATGAGATATAATATACTTATATTATAATTATTATATTTTATTTATTAAAATTATATGGCAACTCTTCAGAAATATATTTTTTCAAAACATTGTGGTTATATCTTAAACCCATAAGAAAAGATGGCAACGCTGCTTGGTACATTGATTTAAAAGTTCATTAATATTTGGAATTTTTTTGGTCAAAGCTTCGAAAACATTTTTAGAGTTTAATTTCTCAATTCTTTAATTTTCAGTTTCTTGCTTCCTCAATAGTACTTTCTTATTTTATGTTTTTATTGTGCTCACAGCTGGCTTGTTTTCATTTCATGGCTCATTGTTTACAACTATCTTTTATTATCAGATTAGCACGTTGTAAATAAGCGCAAAAAAACATTCGCCCACAAACAAACACATACACACACACATATGGACACTAGCGTACTCACAAGCGAAAAGCAAGTTTTTACTACACACATACACACAAACACAGCTATATATATATATATATATGAGAATGTTTATTATTTTTGCTATTATTGTTGTTGCTGTCGTTGTTGTTCTTGTTGTTGTTGTTGTTATTGCGCTCTTGCCCATGACGTTGCTAGCACAAGTCATTGAACTTTAGATTGCAAATTCTAGCGGTAGCTATCGCACTAATACAAAAGCAAACAAACCAATCAAAAGTCAAAACGGAAAGTGAGGCGCGGGAGCGGCAGCAATTGGCTTGTTTACTTTAAGCAGCTACTATATATGCGTTTGTAAATGAGTGTTTGTTTGTATGTAGCAGTTTCAACTGCAACAGCGAGAACAGCTGCTTGCGCCAACAACACAAACTACTTAAGCCATTTCGAACTGAAGGCGACAATCCCACTTTCTTATCTACAAATGACTTCGTTTCTTAGATTACTCAGCCTGGACCTACGAAAGTATGTGCGCGAATTTCTTTAGAAAACAGAAAAAATTCGTAAAAAAATATTTAAATTAATGTACATATACCCCTCCAATTAGAGATGTCATTATTTATATATATATATATATATAGATATTGAAGCTGATATAGGTAACTTTACCATAGGTTAAGCTAATTTAGTTCAAAATTGAATCCCTCTAACGATTCCATTTCAATTCCAATTCAATTCCAAGACACAATTTGCTTCGTTCTATCCTAATATTGGAGAAACGACTTTTCGTGAGAACAAAATGCGTTCTAAAACATCTCGTCAAATTAATTACTTTATAAACACGTAATCTTAAAATAGTGCTGAATAGTGCTTCGATATATTGAGATTCAAAAACATAGCAGTTTTAAAAATTTCATTTCATAATTCTTTCAATTAAACTAAATACTCAATTTCTGTATTTCCATCCGGACTTTCATAGATCGGAGTTCACCAAAAAATTCCGTCGGTTCAATTAAATTATCATCCTAAATGTAGGCAACCATTGCCAGGAAAAGTTGGCAAGCTGATCAAGTGCTCATGATATTTATCTTTTATTCGCTGGTGCCCTGATAAAAATGTTTTACGAAAAATTTGAAACAAAAAATAGAATTCTCATACAAATTCAGAAAGGATTAACAAAAAAAGGAATTTTTAATTCGTTTTTAGGGCAAATTATATAACTGAATAAATCTTAATACGCAGCATCACTTGCTTTAAATGTTTAAAGATTTTTCAGTTATTAGAAATTTTAGTTACGAATTCTTTTTGGCTTGGACTAAGTTCGGGTGTAGCCGAACATTATAGCCAGATTGATATTGATGCTGATATATTCAGTAAAAAGCCCCAGCTATTTGTTTTGAGCTTCTCATATTCGGCATCTGGGTGCTTGAAAGGGCATAGCTCAATTTCGCCCAGTTATATAGTTGCGAGTTGCCACATACTAGATTATATATAAGTATTTTTTGTTGTTTTATTCTATCTATATATCTTTATTTTTAAACTTAATGCTTCTGAATGTTTATTGTTAGAGAGTTAACGCACTTTTAGTAGTTTTGAACCTAACCTATGTATGGGAGGTGGGCGTGGTTATTAAACGATTTTAAATGTTTCCACTGAGTTCAGTCCATAAAGCTTTAGTAATTCGTGAACTATGCACATTAGACATATAATATTAGCGACAAACACTTTTCAACAATTTTCAACCACGGATGCACTACCTATTGTAATACCCTGTACTAAACGGAAATTCTATAGCATGCTATGCAAACATGACTTAGTTATAGCTTTATAGTTTTACTATTATTGTCGTTTTGTGGGCGTGGCAATGGCCCGATTTTACCCATCTGCATAACCACCCCCTCGGAGTGCCGGGAAACTCGTGTAACAAATTTAATCACTATTTCTCAATTTTTAATCAAGTCATTGCTTGGACGGACGGACGAATGGACAGATGGACAGACATCCAGACAGACATTTTGACACGTATAACTATATCTATGTCTATTGAAATTAGTTTTATGTGTGCCAAACAAATAAAATACTCTGTGCTACATGTTGCGAGGGTATAAAAAGTTAAATGGCAGTTCTCAGACTATTCAATCAATTTCGCATTAAAAAAATATTTATATTTTTAATATTTATATATATATATATATATGTAAAATGGACCCACTCATGCTCCTCCCCCTCCTCTTTTACGTGCATTGCCGCCTTTTGCTTACTTCACAACTCCCACGCCGCCACATAATATTATTTAATTATTATATAAATAACGACTGCACCCAGTGCGGAAACTGCCTGAACATAAATATTACATAATCGCAGTGACTTGATCGCGACTTTCAATTGCCGCTGAATAAGCGAGCCTCTTTGCGATTCGGTGCGTTTGTGTGAGTGTCAACATACTGTACATATGTATATGTACACACACGGACATACATGCATGCAGAAGTGTGCCCTTGCTATAACTAGTATTTATTATATTTATATGTATGTATTTACTTTCGCCACGCATTGTAATCAATCCGGTGACAAGCAATAAAATGGATGGCAACACCACCAGCACAACTATGCAGAATTCCACTTTCGTTGCAGCTTTGCTAGCGCTTTGCATGCATGTGTGCATGTGCACGTGTGTGCGTGTGTGCGTGTGTGCGGGTGGGTGGGTGTGCGCACCTGCACATGATCTATGCAACTTTTAACCTCTTCGTTACTGTAAAATTAGTCAGCAACAAACAGGCAACATATTTACATACAAACATACATTCATATATACAAACATGTGTATTTGTGTGTATTAACAAGGCTGCCGTAACACAAACAGGCGCAAGAGTTGCAGCAATACGTTTGAAAGCGCCTCGCAGCAAGTAAATTGTATGTCGCCAACATAGAGATGTTGCTGGTGTGGATCGTAGTGAAAACAACAAAACGAACTAACTGACATACATATATACATACATACATACAATCAGCATACACATACAACATTTCTCTTATGCGCCCATTGCACTTACCACAACACACACACATACACACACATACATGGTAGCAAACACACAGACACGCACACATGCACGGACTTGGCTGCAAGTACAAGAAGTAAACAGCAAAAGTCAGCGACCAGCCGACACTCGTTTACGATTACACAATCGCTCTGCCGCAATCTTAGCTGTTGTTTTGTTTATTGGTTGTTGTTATTATTGCTGTTGTTGCCGCTATGTATAGTTGTTTTGTACGTGCAATTCGCTTCCTGGTTCGTGTCGCAGTCAATACTGGATTGTTACGTTATGCGATGGCAGCAGCAAAAGCAGCAGCAGCGACAACAACAACAACAACAACAACAACAACAACAGCAACAACAACAACAACGCCAACAATAGTTGCTCTCGCTGAAAGTGCTCACGGCACTCTATGCAACAGCAACAATAATGATGTGCGCGGCGCTGAGGATGTCACTGGCAGGCAGCCACTACTGATCAGCTAGGCGCAATGTTGTTACTACTTGCCCATATTGTTGTTGTTGCTGTAGCTTCTTTCGCTTTCGCATTGCTTAGGCGTAGCCTTTGCCCACATTTTTTTTTACGCTCTTTTCTCAACGTTTTTGCGATTTCTTTCTTTTTCTTACTCATGCTCTAACTGCGCGCGCGCTCCTTGCCATTGTTGCATGTGGCACTTCATTTCTCCACTATGCGCTTTTCACGTTGCACACGCTTTTCCAAGCTCGCCAAAGCTGGGTAAATGTATGCGTTTGCCTCTGAACATTGACTTTCGAGAGATTTTCTTTACTTTGCCATTTGTTTTTGTTATTTTTATTTTCGTTGCAAGTGATCATAACAGACAAGTAAGGAAGTGCTATGTGCGGTTGTAACCGAACATTTTATACTTTCGCAGCGTACAGAGATCGAAGGCGGGGAAATACTTTCAGGTGTTGGCAAAACGTTATATTAAAAAATGTTGTGAAAGAATTCAACATTTATCATTCGAAGAAATTGTCAATGGATTGCAATCATATTTGGCTTTATATTAACTTTTACTATAGGTCATATACTCATAAAGTCAATCTAACTTAGACAAGTCATAATGCTGAAAAATCACGGACTTCTTTTGAAAATTCTCATATTCGGTATATGGGGGTTAGGGGAAGTACTATCCCGATCTTATAAATTTTTTCACAAGGATACATCATTACCAGACGTTATATGAATTTTATTAAGATATCGCGCAGATTGTCCAAAATATATGGTATAAAGTCAACAGAAAGTCCGAAAATTTATATTTTAGGTATGTGGAAACTAAGGGAAGTATTGAGCCGATTTCATCCATTTTCAACAGAAGGTCACATTATTATGAATTATAATATATGACACTAATATATCATATCTAACAGAGTTACAGATACTTTATGGCTACGGTTACGATACCGGCAAAAGTTCAGTCATAGGCATCGAGATCCGCATATTCGATATATGGGGGATTGAAAAGACAATATTGTACTGTAAAATTGAAAAATAGTGAAATAATCATAATTACAGGTTCGAGGACAATGCTCTCTTTGTTTACATTTAGTGCGATCTACTACCCTTCTTGACGGTCAATGACCTCTTTGTTTACATTTAGCTAGGTCATTGAGTCCACCAAAAGTGAACAAAAGGGTTATTGACCTTGGTTGGTTAAAGGTTGTTGACCCCGCAAAATGTAAACAAAGGGTTGTTCGATGTATACGGTATAAAGCCAACCGGATGTTTGAAATTCTTACGTTAGATATATGGGGGCTAAGGGAAGTGTTTGCCCGGTTTTCCTCATTTTTGACATAAGAGCAAATTATTATCATGGAAAGCTAATCCTCGAATTTCATTACGATTTCTAATGCATTTACCTATATTTTCGGTTACCATACCCGATATGCCATTACATGCGAAAAAATATGCCAATGTATGACGTATATACTTTAAAGCGAAAGAATCAGATTAAATTTAAAATTGTGTTATATGATAAGTACGCGTGGTTGTTATCCAATTTCGCCCATTTTCACAAAACGACATAAAGATGCATACATAATGTCATGTACCAAATTGGGTTGGAATCGTTTAAGGCGTTCTTGAGATATGGGATTTCCCCTAAAAGTGGGCGGCGCCACTCCCATCGTCCAAATTTTACACGGATTCCTATTTAGCCGTTCCGTAACATATTTGCCGTAAGACTTAATGTTTCTGATGTGTTCTTTCAGCGAGTTAACGCACTTTTAGTAGTTTGCAACATAACTTTTGTATGGGAGGTGGGCGTGGTTATTATACGATTGCACTTATTTTCCCAGCGTATGAGGAGATGCTAGAAAAACTGACTCGGAGAAAGTTTGATAGATGTAGCTGTAACGGTTTTGGAGATATTTATATTAAACCTATGTGGGGGCGGGGCCATACCCACTTTTACCAAATTTTCTTGTCCATAGATGTCGCACCCTAGTAGGATCCTCTGTACCAATTAACACGTTTATATCCTAATTTGTTGTTTAGTTAGAGCACTTTATAGGTTTTCGATTAATGGTATTTTGTGGGCGTGGCAGTAGTGCGATTTCGCCCATCTGTAATTCCAATCGTCTCACGGTGACAAAGAACATGTGCACCAAGTTTCATAGAGATATTTTAATTTTTACTCAAGTTATCGCTTGTACGGACGGACGAACGAACGGACAACCGCTAGGTGAACGAAACCAATATACTCTGTTGCAACATGCTGCGACAGTATAAAAATGAATTTTCCATAGTGTGCGAACTCTCACCGCTTTGTTGTTATTGTTGCCTGTGATGATCATAGCTATTGGCGTTTGTATTGGAAAATGTTTTCAAAGTAGTGTAGTTTTTCTAATGCTCATTGTTGTTGTTGTCTCTTGTCAAACTCTTTTTAAGTTTTCACTGCCTCTCTTGAGCTTCACGCTCCTCACGTATATAGTATGCCTCATGTAACATTTGTTTACACTGTCTTTTTTGCTCTTCTAATTTCCTCATTCCATCAATTGCTTTCGCCAAAGGTATAAGGAAATGATTTTGGCACCCAAGCAATTTATATAACGTTCCCAGGCGGCACTATATAAAGTTTAAGGTGAGAAATGAATGTTTAGAAAAAACGAAAAATTACTATCTCATTTGTGGAACATCGGATGTTTGGCGAATAAATAAATGTGTGCTTATAATGAAATAGATCTACATAGATGCTTGAGGAACAGCCTGGTTCCTTAGGGTTTTAGAACCAGAAATCTTTTTTAAACTGCTTTTGCTCTTCGAAACGAGGTTAAAATGGTACTATTACGGTTGGGTATCGAAAGCTTCACCCTTCATTCAACAGGCGGGTTTAAGTAACCGTACCGGACCCTTTGTAAAATCCGGCTAAAGACTGTTACCTCTGACTACTTTATGCAGCTAAAGCAGCAACAATCGACATCTTCATTATATTTTTCGTTCAAAATAATATCCATGGCAACATGCCTTAAATCGAAATCCAGAAATCACTATTTATTTTTCATCACATTATTAAACATCTCGAACAATTACTTCATTATATTTTTGTAACTGTATATTCTTGTACCAAACACAAGTTAGTTATAAATTTTAATATTATTTAATGCCTTTATTTTGTAGAGTGAGCCTCTCTCTTTATTCCAAAAATGGAAGCCCTTATTCTATGAAGATAGTGAAAGTTTGGTGTTATATAATTAATCTCTTGGAAGTAATTTGATAAACGCACGTTTTGAAGATACTAAAAGCCCTTCAAATCACAACTGTTGCTGACTGAAGTAATGTAATTCTTTTTAAACGTTTTTCGACTATTTAAAGCTTTCTTTAAAATTCATAGCAGCGCAGAGTCATTAACTGCAACTGAGAATGATATTAGAAACGACTCAGTTAGGTTCTGCAATTTCATGTTATTATTATCCTTAACCGAAGTATCATATGTCGTCTCTGAGAAGTCAATGTCATATGAAATGCGCGTAGATCCTCTAATATAAGTCTTCTCACTTTATAAAATCCACTGATAGCAAAAGATACCAGGAACCTTGCCAAAACTTTCATGCTAATGACACTCGAAACCAACTTTACGAAACTTTTCTAACAGTGATTTTTCGATCACAAAAGCTTGCAGATAAAATTTCCCATTTCTTTTTTTTTTTTTTTTTTGCTTCTTTAAGGGGTTAGACCGATGTAGAGTATCCAAAAAAGGCCTAACTCTGGCATTTTATTCTGGGAGTATCAAAAAGGGAATTGACTTCCTTTCAGGCTTTATTAAACATGTATGTATTTGAGTTTGAAAAATATTTTTTATGTTGAGTTTCGATAAAAAAAAATGGCGGCTACCGGACCAGTCTTCGAAATTACCTTTTTCAGGTGGGCTCAGTGGGCGTTGGTGATTCTAGAAAATTGTGCTTTCTGAAACAAAATAAAGTACATGATATTAATCTACATAAGATTTGTTAGTAAGGAAGGTGTTTTCAACTTTACATAAATTTTTTCGCAAAATGGCGGACTTGTAAAAACATATTAAATTTTTGACCTTAAAAATTAGCAGTATTGTTTATAAAAAAAATTGCAAAGATAACAAAAAACTCGTATGTTTTTTACTAGATAATGCTGCTGTGAAGCTTTAGTTAAAATTTCCAGTGAATATGTGCTATAGTCTTCGAGTGCCATCGGCGTTCGATTTGAAAAATACAGTTTTCAAAAAAGGCGTTTAAAGTTTAACGTACTGAAGCTGACTTTTCTTCACTATTCTAGTAATTAAATAAGATTTTTAGAACACTAAAGTGTACTTTAAGCCAAAAAAAATTTTAGATTTCCAATTTTAGCATTTAGATCGAGAATTTTAGAGCTTTAGATTAGAAAACCTTATTACACAGAACGCAAAAGTTCACAAAATATGAGAAAGGAATATTTCTCAGTTTGGTATTTGTTTTGACGCCTTTACCATATTAATTATAGTAAAAAGATAACATGAAATTACCTGACTGAATTGGAATCGAAACCACAAACCACCAAGTGGTAGTCACGAACTAAATACACTTGGTTAAGAAGAATTCAAAAGTGAAATATTCGATGTAGTTGGGTAAACGATATCCAATTTGTTTAAATTTTTCTAATAAGAAAGAAATTAGCAAAAATATTCAAAGCAGAGGCGGCACATTATTTTATTTATATACGCATTGCATATCTAATTTTATGGATTCTTTCATTCTAATGGCGTTCGTATCTAATTTCCATCAAACGCGCCAGACAGCTGTCCTTTCTCCTCGCCGCCCACTTGAATCGAGACCCTGTCGGCTATTGATCCCAGCAAATATGCGCTCTCATCACAACAACTGCGCGCCTGTTCTTGCAATTGCTGCCACTGCACATTTATATTTATATGGATATATGCACCTACGTGTATGTGTGTGTGTATGTTGATAAGTGAACGTTGGCGCTCAATTGTTGTTCGACTGCATTCATTGCATCCAGAAAATGAAATTATCCGCTAATCGCAAAATACTTCCTGCTTCGTTGAATTTTCTTCTTCTTCTTCCTCCTCCTGCTCCTCCTCCTCATCCGCCCGCCCTTCGTCGGTTGCGGCTTCGTTCGTTGTGCTGCAATTTACTTGCTGTGTAAGTTTTTCCTTTTAAAGAGCGATTTCAATTGGCAGCGAGTTTTAATGCACTTTCTTCATTGTATATACATATGTGTGTGTTTGTTGTAGCAGAGCAGAGAGCAACAAAAGCGATGGAGTAAGAAAAAGCCAACAACAGCAGGAGCAACAACAAAAAATAAATAGTTATAACATCAAATTGCAAGTAAAAGCAGTTGTAAGCGAACTTAAAGAACCACATGTGGTTGTTGCTGTAGGCAGAAGAAGAGGAGGAGGAATGGCGGCAAATGATCTGTCTGCCGCCTCGCCAGCCCACTCATGCCGTAACGGTTCTCTGCTGGCGAATGTGTGAGCGCGTGTGAGTAAGTGAAAATAGATGGCACACACACGTGTGTGTGTATGTGTGTGTGTGTGTGTGTGTGTATGTGCGTGGAATTGATCTTGAGTCTTGAAGTTGTTGCCTTGTCTATTTTGCTATTTGTTTTCCCCGTTCTTTTTGTGTTTTTTTGGTTTTTGTTTTTTTTCTGTTGTTGTTGTTGTTGTTGTTGTTGTTGTTGTGTATTTGCACTGTGCGTTGTTTTTGCTATTTTTCTCCTGATTTTTGTTTGTGTTTTTTGTGAAATAGAAATTGAAAATAGCAGTCGGCGCACAAGTCAAGAACGGCAATAGCGACTAGCAGCAGCAACTACAACAACAGCAACAATAATCGCTGAAGAAAAACAGGAAAAGTCCCAATTGAGAGTTGCTTGACTCTTTGCTGATTTTGCTTTTACCAACAGAAGATGGCGAGCTCGTCGTGGAGGTTGGGCAGGGGTGTGGGGAGGGGTTTGCGACAAGGGACTTGCTTTTACCTCGTGCACACCACTTCTCATCGCCCGCCTCCGCAGCGCTGCATAGAATTTACTTTACAGCCGGCTGAGTATCGTACTACTCATAGATTAGATAGATAGAGTTGAAGAACAACAACAATAGCAACAACAACTACGACAACACAAATTACAAGAACAACCAGGAACTGTTGCGCAGCAATGTGCTGTCTTAGACAGCCAGAGTGGAGTTAGCGCATAAGCAAAGTTGCTTGCAGAGATCCGACGACGACGACAACAACAACAACAACGCCAATGAAACGACGGTGTGGCGGCTAGAACCACAGCGACGGCAGCAGCGACGGCGATAGCAACAGTCAGCACAACAATAACAAGCAAACAACATAGTGGCAGTGTAGTGGCAGCAACAACAAAGTGCCAAGCCAATAACAAAAACTACAACAATAACAACAAAATCGTTGCTGCAACGGAGTTGCATGGCATTTCTGTGCGTGTGTATGTATGTATGTATGTATGATCGCTTGGGTGTGTGTGTATCTTGTTGTTGTTGCTGCCGTTTCTGGTGTGGTTAGTTCTTCGCCAGTTCGCGCCCATTCGCTTGCGCCAACTCGGGAGTTCGGGAGCAAGCAGGGAATCGAATTCTTGTTCTTATTCTTCTATACCCGAAGGTTCTACGGTTTGGTTTGGATTTCGTTTGCGCATTTGGAGCGCTTCGACGCTAACGCTTAGCTCGCTAGCACGCTAATTCGCAGGCTTGTCCACTATATCGCCTTTTGACTATCGACTTTTACGCGCTTACGATTCGCTTCCGTATATTCGTCCGTCGGCCGCTGTACGAACGCCGCGTGGCTGGACTCTTTCCTTCTCATTTAATGGCGGCGCGCGCCCATGAATGCGCTTAACTTAAATCTAAACATTAATTCAAGAATAGAGTTTTCACCTCGCTACCTAAGCAAAGTGCGCACAAACAAATAAACTGAACGGCGTGACACGAACGGTGTCTTTGACTGGGATTTTTGAAAGTTGCTTGCTTATAACTGTGTTTTGTTTTTTTGTTTTTTTTTTTGTTGTTTTTAGTTTCGCGTTCGAATCGGGCGTTGCAACGCGTTGTGCGTGTGGACAAATTAACTTGATTGTTGTAACAATTTATTAAATTTTCAATATATATTGTGAAATATTTGCAGTGAATAAATAAAAGTTACTCAAAAAGTGCAGCGTGAAAGCTCAACTCAGGAAGTGATTTTTCATAGTGAAGGAAGTGCTATTTTTGTGAAATTCATTTGTAGTGAAAATATATCTAAACACTCTGATCTGGTTTTTGTTTTTTTGTTATTTTCAAAGCTTTGAGGCATGAAGGAGTCATAAAGGATACGCAAGGATAAACGAAAAAGGAATATTCAAAAATTTTTAATGAATTCATAACATTCAGGAAGTGTATACAAGTTTTTATGCTATCCATTTAAGACCCAGAAACCCCTATTCCATTTGACAATTAAGACCACCTTGCATATAGGCAACACCTTAGAGGGATATTGGTATTGCTTTTATTATTCAACACTTGTATATAGTAAACCTTCCTATTTAATAAATGTTCGCTATGTACATATGTAAACAAAATTTAACTAATCATTTCTTTTCGGCTGAAAAGTATCTTCCAACAACCGAAGCGTGCTAAGAGATCTGATCTGATCGTCGGATTTAGTATAATCAAGTTTGATACGTACCTAGGCAGAGTAATTATAGGTGCTTAGCTTTCGGCGGTTAAAAGTCGTACTGCAAGATGTATAATCCGCTACAAAATGTTTAGTTTAACCTGTCTCCCGAAATAGATATACAAACTTATGAATTTAGATTTTTATCGGTAACTTTTTTAAGTACCCAAAATAATAATACCATCAACAAAATATGAAATATTTGTTAACTTTTCGTCGATCATAGCACCCGAATCAACCCTGAATATTCTGATCGCCTCTATCAAATCAATTCCTAACCTTGTTTTCATATTTTTTCCAGTTGGCTGTGAAATGCGCTTCTGCATTTCAATACCATTCCCAATCTCGTTTTTTATCGTGCAGTTAGAAAGGTTCGCCAAGATTTCAAGCTTAGAATAACCTATAACCTATTATATAAAAATTATTTGGCATATCGATAAATTTAAAACATATTGTTCTGCTCAAAAACTTCACTTTTATTAAATAAAATTTTATCATCGCATTTCATTTAAAATTTTTTGGTTTAAAAAAAGCAACCATATATTTTACTTAGATATCACTATGCAAATATATATACGCCCTGAGGTTATCGATATTTTTTTTTAAATTTATTGCTGCATACATTTTGCAAAGAAAAATTAAGGCAAAATTTATGCACATGTGTCAAATACTTGGAGTAATATATCGAAAAATTATCGATATTATCTAAGCATGATTTATCAAGCCATATTGAAATCTAACATCAGTTCGAAGAGCATTTAAGATTTATGCCAGTAATTTTTCGATTAAATATCGATAACGTCTAAGCAAGAAATCGAACATCAAATTGAGCAATATTCAAAAATTTTACTGTGTATAGAAACATATAACACTAATCAAAAATTTTAGTAAATCTTCTATAAGCAGTTCTAAAAACAACATCCCACTTCTGTTTTTCAAATGTAAAGCATCGAGTGAGCTAAATTCTTTTCTTAGGTATGTAACACAGGGTTTTCACCTATAAACGTATAAACACCGCATGAAATCTGATATATCCTGAGAGTTGAATGACTAAGACGATCTCTTAAAGGGGCTTTACTTTCAAAGAGGTGCCTAGCTTAGCATCATACAAAAACTTTAAATAATGAAGTTTGCTAAAGATCGGACTTTCTACATCTCAGCCTAGTGAATATAGTTTTAGAAAACTCTCCAAAGTCACTTTAGAAAAGTGAAACTGGAAAAGGCAATTCACAGCAAAAAACTTCCTTCCAGAATGGTTGTTTCATGCCAGTAACGTACTGACTTTGCCTTTTTTTTGAATGTTGCATTGCAATTTTCATTTCTTAATTGCAAGGGAATATATCTTTCGCAGATATCGCTAGACGATTCTGAAACTGCTTCATCAGAGATATTTCAAATTTTAAAGAGTATGAAAAACTAGCGATAACACCTTATTTCACCTTAAATGAAAAAACAAGCTGCCGTTCATTATGAAATACGTCGGCATAAAATAAAATTTGAATGAATTTTTTGATTTAAAAACAGATTTATAAAACTTATTGGTAGCTCATTTCGGGCTCATATGTATTTATTAACAATTCCTGAAGACTTTGACCGGATTTAATTGATTGATCATGCTTTTATACTTTGAGTGTCTGATACCGAACTTACCTATAGTTCGAATGTTAAAACTTTCCAAATGTATTTCTAAAACATATATTTTAGTTTTGTTTCTGTAAAATGATTCAGTATTAAATAACACAAGCCTTGTTTCAAGTTTCTCTTTAGAGGATCCAGCTAATAACCAGATTTTATAGACCGTTAAGAGTGTATCTAGACTACCTGTTATGTGATATATTTAGTCTGAGTTTGGGCGTAGTAATGGTTTTAAATATACTTCTATGTCAAAATGGAGTTTTCAACAAAGCTGAGTGCCCAAAAATATGGTAAAAGAAACTTGTCGAACATTTTACATTCTTTATTTACACAATAATTTCCTACTACCAGTTCAGTTCCAGCACAACTAAGAACAGTTTTGCATTTGAATGAAATCTTCTTCTTATTTTTTCATTAAAAACCTCACTTTTGAGGAATACAGTCTTTTCGCCACTCACTTGAATACACAGTCCAGAGCTATCCGTAAGTATATGTATACGTCAACTCGGGAACTCTCAAGTACTCGGCCAATCCTTGTTGTATCCACAGCCCTCACAGCTCAGATTCATGAACAGAATGCTTGACTTGATAATGATAATGAAATGAAATAAATATTATAATGAAGTTAATTGAATAACTAAAACCAGAACTAAGTTAAAAATAATAATTTAGAAAAACTTAAAAAATGGCTGCAAATAAATTCAATGCTTCATCGATACTTCCGTGAATAAACATTTGTTTGTGCGCGCTTCTTGACGCCTTCGTGAACGAACTCAACTCAAACTGAAACTCAGTACATGCGTCAGCATATATCAACTTTGCTGCTTTAGCTACTTTGCTAAGTGCAAGGCCTGTGTCTATAAAAAAAAAAATATTGTGCTCTATATTGCTCTAAAAAAACTTGTTTACATCGCTGCTTTCGCTTATCCGCACAATGTTGACAATGGAGGATGACAACAGCGAAACATGGATGTATTCAAAATAGATTTGGAACAGTCGCATATCCATTCGAGTCTCGTTGAAAGCCACAACAGCACGAATAATAGTAACCAAACACCCAATCTATATACGCCCGGCGGCATAGCCGGTGGCGCCGACAATCGCGAACCGCAACACACCACCCACCACAACCACAACCGCAGCCATAACCTACACCAAAGCGATCATCATCATCATCAGCAGCAACAGCAGCAGCAACCGCATCAACAGCACCAGCAACTTTATAATAGCATAAATGCGAACGACGATTGCGATGAGGAAGACGACCCCTTGCCCGAAGTGAGTTTTGACGCCAATTCCGATTTCAATTTGCACTTCTTCGATACGCCCGACGATTCGTCGACGCAGGGCGCCTTCAGCGACGCTGGTTCGCTTGAATCCGATGCTTATGCCACCAGTTCACCACCCACACCGCCAACACAAACACACACGCTAAGAGGTGTCGAGACCCTAAGTGAGGAGTCTACGACGGTGACAGCCCCAGCCTCAGCAGCAGCAGCAGCAGCAGCACAGCTACACATTGTCGATGCAATAAACTCCCGTTGCAACAATACAAATGCGGAAGTGAGCGAATCGCTGAAATTGTTGACAGATGATTGCACGTCCTTTTATCATCAGCAACAATCATCGGCCACATTAAATGGTAGTACGCCATCTTTGAGTATCCCATCTAATTGCGTCGCTTATTTGGGCTCGACGCACATTAACACAACAACACAAGCCAGCAACGGCGGTATCGCTTGCAATACTGGCAATTCATCGTCATCAGCCGCGTCCACACCGGCCTCGTCCGTTTCATCGTCGTCCACAGCGTCTACATCGCCAATAACAGCGAGTAGCGGCAGTGTAGCAGCCGCTACAGCCGCACATATTATTGCGCTTGGCAATGGTGGAGGTACTTTGTACTCCAACAGCAGTCTCCATTCATTCTGTCAATCGCATTCATCGTCCTCATCCGGCTGCTCTTCAAATTCTTCGGCCGGCAGCAGTTGTAGCCACAACGGCAACACCAACGGCAGTGGACACCACATTGGATGTAGTAACGGAGCCACCGTATCATCGTTGGTTGTTGAGCATTGTCTTGGGGAGCGCCATCGTTCAGCAGCAACAGCAACAGCAGCGCCAGCGTCAGCAACAATCAATCCAGCGAACGCGTGCATCGCAATCACCAACTCTACATTGGCTAATGTAAAACACTCGCATGGTATGTCCTTCAAATCTGTTGTTGTTGTTATAAACCTGCATACAGCTGATTAATGGTAAATATACGTACTTATGTTGTACAGTGTGTCTCATTAGTGGAACAAAGTATAAAAATATAATTTCAGATCACAGTTCGCTGGAAATTTGTTTACAAAAAGTTAACAATTCACTATAGAGAAACGAAAATATTAAAAATCAAATTTGAAGGATCGATACGTGAAAAGCCGATACTTTCAAAAATATTTCTATGATTCTAAGATTTCTCAAATGACTTTCATTTGCTACCAATACTGTAACTCGAAGTTCATATTATCATTAAGTAATTGTGAATAGTTAAAGGTTGGCAACCCTTTTGAAAAATATCTATCGGTAAAATTTAATAAAAAATTTAAGCAGGTGGCAACCCTGACTAAAATATTTCTGAGTGCGTGCTACTTTAAAGCTCCTTAGTTTGATAACGCTATTGCAATAATTCTTTTATGATTTTTATGAAACTGAAAAGTTTCTATTATTTAAACTATTCTTTAAGCATATGGCAACGCTCCTCAATGCTATTTTAAGTTTTAAATTTTGTAAATTCTCTTTAATACCCATGTCGAATTGGAGAGTTTTTATCACACATATTATTTTGTTCAAAGTTTTGAAACAAGTGGCAACCCTCTCTCTGTCTATCTATCTAAAAATATCTCTTAGAGAAATCTGTTTTAAAATTGTTTTTTTTATACTCACATTGCTGTAATTCGTTTATTTAGGTATTATTTTTAATTAAAAGGTTTAAACAGGTGGCGCCACTGAACTTGCATATAATAAAATATTTAAATATTCAGCTTATTTCAACGAAACCTTTTCAGTTTGATACCGCATATTGTAGTGTTAGCACATACAGTTACCCACATTGTAGTTTTTATTTTTATCTAATGATTTTTCGTTTTGCTTCAAGCGGTTGGCAACTCTTATCAAAATGGTTTCTGTGAGAACTTTCTTTGTTGTTCTTCAGTTTGATGCCTGCGTTATAATATTTTATTCATATTATTAATTTTATTGGGAAACATAATTTCTGAACATGTGGCAACCCTCTTCAAACATATTTTCAACTGTAAGTTTCGTAGTCCTCTTCCGTTTAATACCTATTCTACAGTAGTTCTTCTTGGTCGTTTCACTTCAAAAACTCATTAGCTGAACTTATAAAAGCACTATGTTCCATGAAAACCCTGTAGAATCCTCCTTTGTAGCTCAAATCGCTACGCAGCTGAAAATCAAAGCTTTTCCGAATTCAGGCCATATTAATGAAACATGTTGGAATTGCTGTATACATTCCCTTATTTGTAGAGTACTCTCCACTTCCAAAGCACTCAATTTGTAACATTAGTTCATAGACTACATTCGATCTTTCCAGTATAATATATATATATATATATAACAAATGGTTGGGTGCAAACAATTATGCAAAATTACAACGCTTCGTTATTTGTTTTCAACTTTGATTTCTCCATATGCCATATCGATCTGCTCGAGTGCTTCAGCCAATTTCCAATCAATTTAATCGCTTTATTTAACACCCTTTTTACAAGCAACTAATGGCTAGGCGCTCTCTTCTCTTATGCCAATCTTTAATTTCCTTTTAAATAAAATTACATGCATACAAATACTACATATGTATGTGCTTGTTGACTTCGGCCAGGGCTTTATTCAACTTCGTAATTGCATAACCAGGAAATCACATTTCAATTCGCATAAACGCACAACACTCATACATCTATATTGCATTTACAGTAGTGGACAAAAAAGAAGCACATCCAAAAAAATTTTTGGTTCTATTTAAGCGCAATTATTAAGCAAAAGAAGTGAATTTCGAAACTAGCTTTAATAAAAAAAATATAATACAAAGTTTTTACCCTCCAAAATAGCACCATTTACGAATTATTACGAATAGCCTTATTTTACTTACATATATTCGAAATATATGTTATTAGAGGTCAGAAAACAACATTTGTTGCTAGGTGGCGCCTTAGGCGATTTGTTGGCAGTAGCCACATTTGTGAATATAAAACGGTTGGGTTATCCGCTATGAGTTCGAATCGTTTCGTAGCTTGTTATTATATTGAATAAAATCTAAATAAGAGTCGTTATAGGCTTTGAGCAAGGAAAAGACAAGATCCTCCATAAAATTGGACTGCTGAAAACCATAGTCAACTTAGGGAATAAAGTATAGAGCAAATAGTAGTATATATGTTGTTTTCAATCCTTTAGTTTACTTAGCATTTCAAGAATTAGTTTTAGTATACTTCAAGAATACCAATTTAAAAGTTAAGATCGGTTTGGTAAAAATAATGCTGGCGAATTTTAACCGATCTTAGATAAAATACGTAAAGTCCCAGCATACTTGAAGAAGTGAATAGCAATTGATAGCATCATTGAAGCCACAATAAATGTGGGAAAGTTTAAAGGTGAAGATGTTATGTTTCCAGGAATGGTCAAAGTCTTCTTTTTCACTTCAGTAGCTGTACTTCTCTTTATTAGGTGTACTTATTAAAGTAAAAAGTCTTGTTGGAAAGTGCCTGACTAGTATGTAATAATATAATACTTAGAAAAAAATAATCGCAAAGTCTAGAAATATCACCAAAAAAGAACTATTATTTCTTAACTCTTATTATTCTTAACTCTTAGTAGTTAATAATACAAGAATTTCTTTCAAATTATTTTTTTTTTAGCAAAGTGGTTCTTCGTTCAATTTTTAGTCATTCAAATTGTTTCATGTATAGAGTCGGTTTCAGTTACTAAAGGATGCATTGAGTACCGATTTTTTTTAATATTCTGCGCTGAGAGTGTACTGAGAATATATCAAATATTTTGGCTGCTTCAGTTCCGAATTTATTTTAGTTTAAATGTTTTTATATCATACTTACAAATTCCGTCTTAACAAAATTATGCTGAAAGCCACTAACACAGACTTTGAAGAAGCATATATTATTTATATTTTTATGTAGTATCAGCAATCTCAGCTGAGCATCAGGAAAACTAAAACTGAGATTTTATTTTTTTATTTTTTTATTTTTTGTTGTAATATATATATTAAATAATAAGCATTAATGCAGTAATTTAAGTAGGCACCATCTCCATTTCCTTAGACACCACTGTATTTGCATGCATGTATTTGTTCATTCATATTTATGTTTGTTCATTGCATGCAATATTTACAATATCTGCGCATTTGTCGCTTCACCCATCGTCCGTTCGCCACGAAATTTAGTCAGGACAATGACGTCTGGCAATTTATTAGCATTTCAATTTACGAAAGCCGACAAACATTGGCAAAGTGTGGAAAGTGAAATATGGAAATGCAGAGAAGATCACCACAAAGCCGCTGGCAAAGTGCACTGGACAATGACGAATTTTCAATCCGCGGCGATCAAATCGCTTAACGCAATCGACCGAAGGCAAATGGGCGTTTAATTTGAGTATTTTTTGCCAATCGATGGCACTGACAGTGCGACAGCCGCGTAAACGTTTCCGCTTCCTCTTACGGAAAACTTATGAAGCACACATACACACATGCACACATGCACACATACACACATACATATGCACATGTATGTTGGTGCACATAAGCGCCGCGTGCTACTTGTTGGCCGTCATGCAGCGCGCTGTGGCAGCAACAGTCGATGTTGCTTAGTTGTTGTTATTGTTGTTGTGTTTGTATTTTTGCTTTTCATTTAACATTTGACGTTTCGTTGCTTAGTTGTTGCGAGCGTCCAACTGTGGTCCACTAATGAACCCATGTTGAACGGCAAACATACTCAGCATGCAGCATGTTGGATGCTAACTCCTTGATTCACAAATTAATTTATTGCCACCACATACGGTCTTATATGGCTGTATGGCTGTATGCGCAAATATATATAATATTCATTTGTTATTTTTCTTCCTCTTTCGCTGCACTGCTGTCGTCACATTTTATACTTGCTTAAATATTATGTTACTTTTGTTGTTTTCCGTGACTTATATGGTTCATTCCTTGTAGGAAATATAAGAATGTCTTGATAAAAGGAATATATTTATAGTTAGTAACTGTTCAGTTAGGACTATCCCTGTCAAGTTTTATTAAATATGTATTTATCCCAATCTTCGGCATCATCTCTTTCAGGAGGGCCTCCACCCGACGACGGTGATTCTAGCTGCTAGTTCTTTTTTTACTATTCCACTAATTGGATAATGTTTTTAGGGCTTTAAAATCTACTTCAAGTCATACCCTAACCCTTTAAAAGGCAACCCTTGACCGGATATCTCATCATTATTAAGATCAGACAACAAATCGATTTTGCGGTCTAATTGATGTCCTCCGGGGATGCCTTTCTTATCTTATTAGTAGTCTTATAGTAAGCAGGTTAAGGTAGTTCGACGACCATCTATAGCGGCGTAGGCAGAAATTAGAAAAATGGCAAGCCACTGTACCTAGCAAACAGTTCACAGATCTGGCAAGGTGCTGAGCTAGCTTATACTGATTTTTCGACTTTGGCATCAAAGCAAGTACTAAAGGGTTCCAAATATGTACTACTATTTCAATTTAATAGCTTTTTGTTGTTTCGCATTGTTTAAATTTAAGATTTCACATTAGTCGAACATCATCCTCATTTCCTTCCTAGTTTAATTAATTCTCCAATTGGTGCCATTTTTAAAAAATCGTCCTCCGATTTTGATGAAACTGAAAATAGACGAGTTTTTATGACCATTAACAAAGTACCCTTTCATTTCAATTATGAACAAATAAAAATAGTGATTTCTCTCACAGAAGATTTGACGGAATTTTTTTTTCAGAATAGTGTTATTTTGTAGTGAAAATTATAAAATACATTCTAAATCAGCATGATGTACAAGTTTTACATGCGTATTTGTACCACAGTACCTCCTAGCTTTAAGTAAAAATAAATGCCAAAGATTTGTCAAAAAAAGCCAAAAACTGTCTTAAACCCAGGATTACAGATTAACTTTCCAGCATTGCTCCACATTTTCATCGAATTTTACTCATTTTATTTTGGTATATAGTAGGGTATTTTAAAACTCTAAATATGCAACTAAAAGATATCCACATTGGTTCGAACTCCTCTTTTTTTGATTAAAATTTTGACTACCCAAAAACGTTGTATTATATTGCACTGAGATATTTGATTACCAACAATCAGTGACTCCCCGAACTATTTTCAATACAGTAAAGTATTTGAGAGCTTTTGCTGATATTGATATCAAAAATTTTCCTACAAGGTATGCTATTCAAGCACTCACTTGATACCCGCCAACGCTTAGCAGTCTTATTTATTGTGTTGCATGTGGAAAATCGTTTAACAACTGCTCGGCTGCAACAGTTAATTGTAATTTGTATATGTGGAAACTGTTAATTACTCTAAATACGCTGCACGCAAACAATTTGTTAGTGTTTTTGTAGCAACAGCGTGGACTTCCGTTTTCCTTTACGCTTTTCGTAATGTTGGGCTTTAACATTGCGTTTGGCGCCTAAAATTTAACACATTGGATGTTACCACATGTTGGTAATAAGCATTATTACCTAAAAATTTTACTCGAATACATAAGGTAAGAAATCTATGGCTTGTGAAGTAGTCGGATCAGAATGGTTTTGGTCTGACTCACAACAACAATAAAGCTACGCTTGGCGACGGTGAGCCACTGGTGAGCTATTCAGACCATAAGAAGTTTGTGAGAAATTTAGATAGATCGTGTTTCAACCCCTGTATAGATATGTCAGAATGAAAGTATCTCCTTCGATTGTAAAAGCAATCTCCACCAAGGTTAAAGCTCACCACGAAAAAATTCTTTGAATTTTACGAGAATTTATGATTTTAAAACCGAAGGAAGGAAATTTTACCAATGACTAACTCGGAACTTAATAGCTCTTTAAACTTCACTATACGGAACACTATCTGATCCAATGGTATATAAAGTAGTTTTACAACAAGAATTAAGTGATATTTTCTATTGCCGAAACAATCAATAAAAATGTCGAGCTAGCACTACTTAGGACTAAGTAGAAAGTTCGGAGGTAAGGTCCTTTATCAACCGATCTGAAATATGGTAATTAGCGTGCTAGGAACTATGTCATACTTTCCAACACTCCAGCTTTGAGAGTATTCAATAAAATATCAAAAGAATTTAGTTCAATTGCAGAAATGCCCTGACTCTATTCGGTATTACTAGTTTACCGAAGTCAGAGAGGGGTTGTTCAACATCGATATCTTTAGTTTGTGAATATCCTGTAGATTAGATGATGTTCTGCATAGATCTCATCTGGTTTGAGGAATGAATGAGAGAGAGAGAGAGAGAGTGAGAGAGAGAGTATATTTTCCTATCCCCGCGATCAACAATACAGGATTCTGCAGGGTTCTGATGACTTATTTGCCAGTTTTTGTATTTCTCATGTCTTTTTATACTTATGAAGTAATAAACTTGTTAATTTGCTTCGAAAGGACTAGCATAGCACTTTTCTACTAATTCTCTAGTCTCCGAAGATCCATTTCATGCATGCCTTCACTCTTGCATTGCTTTTACGAATTTATTGGAGTGCCTCGTACATTGACTCGTACACCTAAGCTAAAACTAACCTAAAAACTAAGGACACATATGACTCAAGAAGGGCGTGCAACTTAATAAAAATCTTATTAAATTTTTAAATGCTTTTTATAACTGAAAATATTTCAATTTCTTCGTGAAGGTTATAATATATGGTATTGGCAAAAGTTAACCTCTTTGCCTAGCTAGCTGCCTTTGCACATTTCCAATTACAAATGAAAGGCAATAATTATACGTGCCACACAGTCATATGGCCTGTTGATACTTGACGGTTATTCGAGTACTCACTTCACTTCCTAGTGTGTGCAGCGGCGAAGGTGCAGCCGACGGCTGTTGCGTTGCCAACCAACGTCACTCTGTGTTTGCCGGTAAGCATTTATGTTGTTAGTGTTGTTGTTTTCCGTACTTCGACAGCAGCGACAACGGTTTCTAATGTTTCCATTATGCAGATTAGGCAGAGCAACGTGGCTGCCACAAAAAAGGGCTTCGCCTATCCGCCGCCGCCGCCGCCGCCGCCGCCACAAAGCCACGCTAACGTTGGTGATGGTGTGTGTGTACAGTGTGTGCAAAAAGCCATTGCATTCAAGTGGTGCTGTGTGGCTGCCACACGTACCACACGTACGTATGTATGGTTTGTGGCATGAACTGAGTTAGGCTGAATTGGGTGGACGTCGGCGATGTATTCGTCGAGATAAGCAACAATGAAAAGGAAATGCAACTGCAACAATTGCTTGCAACATGAATGTAGCTACTTGCCACATATTTAGCATTGTATGGCAGCACTTTGGTATGCTGTTATTGCTCGCTTTACTGCCTGCCAGTCGACGCACACATACACACATATACACAGTTGTGGGTGTGGCTTTTCTACTGTTCCTGCATTTGCTTGCAACACACTCGACATTCACCACAGTTCATTTGCCTCTTGCCACACGAGTTGCAGTTATTTTGCTGGATATAAGTTTCGCTTTTCGCTATCCTTACTGGCGTGCATTTGTATTTACAGCTGTTTTTGTTCTTGTTGGGGCGCAACCGAAGTGTGTCTTTCATTTGAAATTCAAATTTTTCGGCAGTTACTCGTGCCCACCACAGCCACCTTGATTGTAGTGGCATTAGACGGAAGTGGCCGTGGGCCGAACATGAGTGCAGCATTGATTTAGCAAGAGTACAGTGGTGCGTTTGCACTGAAAATTGTCACAGAAATTAAAAAGGGGAATAATGTGGATTTTAATGTCTGAAATTCTTATAAAACTCTTTCGAATATTTTGTTATCTGTAGTTATTTATTATATATATTTTAAATTAATGAAAGACGAACAAAGAAGTTATTCGTTACTTTTTACATAAGCAATGTATATTAGGAACCCAACTACACTGTATAAGCTCCCTTTCTCGTAGATGAAAATATCCCGCAGTGGTCGGCATTGGATTAACGTTGACTGTGTTCACGACCTCAAAAGCAGACCCAATGAATACTCTGCTTTTATCTCTTCATATTTTATTTTCTCTGGTTCCTCACATTATTTTGCTTTCTTACCATATTCTAGGTTTCTTCCCAGAAAAATCGTTTTGAAAAATCGCTTAAGGAAAGTATACGCCCGGAGATCTTATCAGCTTATGTTTAGTTTGAACCGCCGTGCGAAGTAGAAGGTTGATGCGGACCACGCAGCTTCGAATATGAGCAAGAGCACTGATCGCCGGAAATTACTCAACATTCTATGCCGAGTTAAAAATTTTACATTTTTAGGCCTGAAGAGTGATAACATTTTCCAAGTGGGCTTGCTCCATTTTAGGTTTTGGGGAAATATAGTTTGATCCCCTACCTGAACGGTATTTGAGTGCTTTTTCTTCGCAGTGATGCCTTCTCTCACAGAGAACATATTTTTCTTACATCTGTTGTCGAATATATCGACTCCACTGTTCCGTCGTGAAGCTTAGAACGGTATAAGTTACTTACAGTTGCATTTGTTCGAAGAGTTGCCACATATTTAAGGTTTTTAGTTAATAAAATTTATAAGGAAAACAAATATTTTCAAAATTTCATCAAACTAAGAAATTTTAGAAGTCTTTTAGCTGAAATAATGAATAATGCATAATTCTGTGAAGCGTTGCCATTTGTTTAAATTTATTTTTAAATTAACTGACGAAATAAAAAAATTTTAAAATAAGAGTATTTGTGAAAGTTTTAAAATTATAAAATAAATTCAATGCGGCAATATTGGTATCAAATGAAAGGTATTTGAAAAATATTTGATGTGCACTGAAAGCGGTATCAAATGAGCTTACGTATAGGACTTCTGTTTTCGCAAAATAATCATACCATTCCTATAATGGGCTAATTCAAAAAATAACAATTAAATTTTAATGCCTAAAAATATTTTTCGTCACCAACTAATGCCAGTTAAATCCACGGTGCAATGTTAGTAATCTTTGAAAGGGCAGTAGACCGTTAAGCTTCTTCATTATTTTATTTAAAAAATTTTTATGCCGTCCCTCCGGGGGAGTTGTGAGTTTTTGGTTTCTCGATCAGCACAATGTCCATTTCTATGGCCAAAAAGTGATTTTAGTTTATTGTTTTTCTATTTTGCTGGCAATTCGTTGCGTGGGTGAGTGTTTTTTTCTCTTATGATTTTGAAAGCAACTTTTGTCCCTTTCACAAACCAGTCTACAGTTACCAGTGTTGCTTTTTCACTTCGAGTACATTTCGACCTCTTCCATTTAGGTGTGTAAATATGTACATGGGCCTATGTGGATTTGGTTGCAAAAGTTTGTGATTTGCGATTTTCCACTTTCCGAGTTCAATGGACGATTGTGTGCAATTCACTTGGGGCATGCCACATGCATAGCACCGGGTATATGCAATATCCCAACATGGCGTGCGTGGGTGTAAAAGTTACGTGTTCCGCGTATGTGATTGGAAGCTACTAATGTGTGATGGACTGCATGACGAATTCAAAATAATGCTCACAGGGAAATCCAGAAAAGTGTTTCTCGACAACAATTCATACAAATTCGAATGCAGGAGGTTAGTATTGCTGTTGTAATAGTAAGAAAAATTAACAGTAATAAAAAATAAGAAAAATATTCCACTACCTGAACTATTTTATAGTTGTGCAGGGTATTCGGTGATTTGGAGGTTGTCCGAAAATGAAGACTGGGAGGATATTGAGACCGAGTTCATTCTTTTCGGGCACCTTTTCATTTCAGTATATTCAAAGAAGTATGCCGATTTAATTTCAATTAAATATTTCACTTATTGATCGACATGCATTTAAGGTGTAAAGTCAACTGGAAGTACAGCGCTCCTCATATTCGTTATACGAAAGTTAGGCCAAAGTCTTGTACATTTTGGTAATTTTTGTATCATTTTATACAGATTTAACCAGAGGCAGTTAGATTTCAGTTTCGGTATATTAGTTAATGCTTGAGTTACTGTTTTAAAGAAAAAATTGGGCATGGTTGTAGTCCGATTTTGAAAAATTAAGTTTTTGTCAAAAGTACTCCAGTAGTAAATTCCAACTAAGAGTGGTCGATATCAACTGTTCGTCCAATACGAAAATGAATTAATCGCTTATGCTACCTGGTACCACCTTTAGAAAAATGTGCTTATACTGGACATTTTTAAATTTACACAAACTTCTAAAAAACTCTTGCATTTCATTAAAGATCACTCTTCTTGGAAATGCAATCAAGTAGCAGAATATTGCCGTACAACAACTATAAACAGCTATGCAATGAGTCTAATATGAAACCGCTCTCAACGGCCATTGAATCGATTTCTTGTTAACGAAGCTGTCCAATTGTGTTACTACAAAAAATTTCCCAGGCTTAATTAAGTAGAGGAAAATTGCTCAGAATTACAGTTGTATGCGCATCAACAAACATGTATGCGTATTGGACATGGGCCCCGATACATACGTACAACATGAGCATTGTTCATACCCTGTAGGACAAGCCGCGACTTAATGAGGTTTATATCTAGTTTAGAAAAAATTTAAAAAACATGTAAGATAAGATAACAGCTTGTATGAGAATGACGAATCGAACAAACAAACAACTGATAAAAACCAAGTAGACTGGCTTAGTCAATAAGAGAAAGAATCATATTTTTTAAAAAGAGAGCAGGACCAATATTTTAATGAGTCAGTCAGAAGGTGTATTTATTTAGATATAACGGCCAGGATTTCACTGAAAATTCTCATAACAATACATGTATTAATTCCAAAATGATATGATAACAAATTTTAAGTTGATTTATATTCGATCGGTAGCTATCACTATAAGAGCGTTCATTTAAAATGGTTTCAAACAGTTGATCTCAAAAAAGGAGCCTAAGTTTAAACTCGATAGGCTATTCTTCATATGTATATATTCATATCATACAATTTCTGAAATGAGCTTTATGCCAGTTCAAAATTGGAAGAAGATATCCATTGCTATTACTTTGAGTTTTGGAGCCTTAAGTTTGCCAGCGGGTTGTCCAAAAAAAAAAAAAAAAAAAAAAAAAAAAATTAATAAAAATTGTGTATTTTTTGAGTACGGCTACTAAACGCACCAAACTCACACCAATTCAGATCTAGTGCATTTGGTTTTTCCTACAAGGTATCTGCACAAGCTTGCATTTGCGAAAGAGCATGCCTTTGCTGATTTTTGCGATTTTTTTTTCACTTTTTCCGTGGTCCGTGGTTTACCTTAAATAGTAAATTTGCCACTTAAGTGGGATTTAGTGCAGCTGCAACAGCAATAATGCTGAAAAGTACCCCAAGGAAAAGTTTGATGGGCAAAGCTGATATGCTACTTTGTGGCACGAATTAAGTAGCAGCGAAGGCAGAATGGACGCGGGAACACGTGGCTGCGGATGGTTTATAAAATAAAGTGAGAAGAAAATTGTGGGAAAAATCTATAAACATATGCAACGAGTGGGTTTCTCTTTTTTTATCTTTAACCGTTAATATTTTCGTATTTTTTCTAGCTTACAATTCATGAAGAGACTAAATTTAGTCTTTGTGAAGCTCATGCTAGATACTTACTTTATCAGCTCAGTAAACAAATTCTCGTAGGTTGTTGTTTACTGTTTTGAGTTCGTAGAAATCGGGTTTTGTTCAAAGTATTGCTCTTATTTAATTGTTGGAGATTTAGCTTTAAAAAATTTTAAATTTAGCTTAAGGGTGACTTTGTCCTTTAGGATACATCTACTCATACACAAGTGGATTGAAAGTTGGTAACAAGATTATTCAAATTATTTTTTCCTGAAATCCATTAAACGTTCTATTGTGGGGTAAAACACAGAGAATCATTGCAAGCTGAAAGATTCGTGCCATTCCAGAGGACGTCCAAAAGAGGCTGTTATGGATGAAAAAATTCTTGAAACTGATTACGTGTAATTAGAAGATTGTTCTATTGGTCTATGGTTCGGGATGAAACTTTTGCAAACGAATGAGTTCTCCTTTATAACGATACGAACTTTTCAGCCGGACTGGTATGCCATGCCATCTGATTTAAGGATTATAGGAATTTGGTTACCTTTGTTATTCGGTCTTACTTACCAGGCTTACTGATTCCGAAGTCCCGTGACGCAACCAAGTTGAATATTATCATGCATTAACCAATGTTGATTATAATTCCATTTAGTTTTAGTGGGTGCTAGACTTGTTGGAAAATATATCTGAGTTAATTTTTCAGTACTTGATTTCACTACTTGAAAATACTACCGAAGCTGAAAAACATGTAGTTTCCGGTATTATTCCATACAAATCATTAAAGAAGTATGACACCTCTATAAAATGTTAAAACATCCATGTAAATAAATGCGTTTGAGTAATAAAATACCTGCACACAGTATCTTTGCGTTGTCATCAGTCACCTGTCACGATGACAATTATCAACCATTGCAATGTTCGCTTGCCATACAACAACAACAATTTAGCAGCAAGAAAAGCAAATGGATCAAAGCAACGTCTACGTGAATTATCGCTCATCAATATCAATTACAAGCGAGAGCGCACACGCCGCGGTTATAAAGCGAACATGTAAGACGGAAGATGAAGCTATTGCGGAAGGAAAATTGAAAGTGAAAATTAATGGAGGAAAATAAATCACGTTCATATATTAGCACACCGCTAACGGCTATGCAGTAATACAGAGACGGGTAAGAGTTTCGAGAGGAATTCTTCCCCGCAACCGTCAGTGCGTATGAGTAACATTTGCTGCAGGTACTTCCGTGTGTCCATTTGTATGCATGTGTGTATGTATACATTTACTTGAAGCGACCAACACTTTGCCAATTGACTAATTAGGTTTTGTTTATACACACAAATTTCAATGGTGGATTGAAAACGGTAAAAACGGAGCTTAGAATGTGCAGTGATGGATTAGTTGATTGAATCGAAGGAATTACTGTTTGTGTATGTATATAACGGCATGCATATTGCACTATGTGATAGAACTAAAATTGTAGTGAATGAGTATAGTATATTACTTCTAGATGATTTCTAGATGATTCCAGCAGTAGATTCGTTTTCGGTTTTCTGACAAGAAAAATAAATAAAATTGAGCCCTTGCTGTACTCATGAAGCTAAAATGGCTATTATAAGCAAAGAAGAAGGCTAGAATTTTTTAAAACTTATCTTACTCTAATGAATTAAAAAGTTAAAAAATTATAATGAATTAAATCCCTTTCTAAAAGAAATACTCAGCAGTATCTTGTAACAGACTATACTCGTATCACAAAAGGACCGCGAATAATTCCTTCATTATTTTCTAAGATTTCTAGGGTTTTGTAAAAGGTTGTTACAAAGTAATTGCTTCGGGGCTGCTCTTGAACCATTTTCGGATATTTTTCGGAACTGTTGTGGCACCATATCGAGGTTCTTTCAAAACTATTTTAGGATGAAATGGATCAATTTGAATTTTATAACGGGTCGGTCATTTCGGCAATACTTCGAAAAATATTTTAGAGTTCTTACTAAAATATTTTATTATTGATTACTGAGTTATTTTAGTGCTATTAGGGATGATTTCTTTATAATTTACGGCAAAGCAGAAAGGGAAGGATATACTCAATGATAGAAAGCACTAGCAAAGAAGTTTTTTGTGAACAAAAAAAAAATTTTTTTTTCTAAGTACTAACGAAATACACTTTAGACTTGATACTTCATTTGTTTTTTGTTTGATATATGGTATATCTTTCCAAAACATGTTTATATTTAGGCCTCCTTACTTTCTGGAATTCTCTCTTGTATTTTGCACTCGTTGTGTAATATTTCAATCAGTGAAACTTTTCTGAATAGGTGGCAGCTCTGTTCCAAACCTTTTTTTTTTATTGCAAACTTTCCGATATATATAGAGTAAACTAATTGGATGTAAGTAAACTTAAGCGAGAAGTCACAGCCTCTTCACACTTTTGCATTCCGCCGCTATTCAGCAACATGTTGCGGATTTTATCAGCAATTATTGTGTAAAAGAGAGCTATTTTCAATGCGCTCAAGCCGTTAACATCCTACAAGAAGTCTACTATTAGTCTATGTCTGTCTGAATAGACTTTCCGAATAAGCTAACCTAATCTATCTTTTAATTATGTATATGTACATATATATGTATTAGTTCAAGCAGACAATTTTAATTCTAAATATTTATAAGTTAAAACCGTAATTTACATTGTTTTTTATAAGCAGCAACTGCAATATTATAAACTCATGTGCACTCCAATTACAGATCAGCAATTTGCCATAGCGGACTCCAATTCCAACAGCGTTACGAAATCATTTGTGCCGTGCAAAGTTTGTGGCGACAAGGCGTCCGGCTACCATTATGGTGTAACCTCGTGCGAGGGTTGTAAGGTGAGACATGTAAACACACACACACACACACACACACAAACAAACAAATTTCAAATAGAAAAACTCCAGAAACAAAAAATATATGATATTTGTATTTGTATTTTTTATTTTTTTTGTTTCTTTAAATTAATTTCGATTAACTATTCATTTTGCAGGGTTTCTTTCGTCGCAGCATACAAAAACAAATTGAATACCGTTGCTTGCGTGATGGTAAATGTCTGGTGATACGTTTGAATCGAAATCGTTGCCAATATTGTCGCTTCAAGAAATGCCTCTCGGCGGGCATGAGTCGAGACTGTAAGTAAAAACCAATCAAAGAAAAAAATAAAAAATCAAATTTAAAATAATACATTTTCAATTGTATATTTTCCCATTTTGTCTGCAATAATATTAAGTCTATAATATAAGAGTCCCTGCCCCTCACCGCGCCTCGTGCAGTGCCGACTTCCGCAGGCGCCGCGAGCGATCACATTTTTCATTTCTATCTTCGATACTCAAATAACCGCGACTCACCACGCTCGCCCGCTGTCTGCCACCCGCTTCCGTCAACACGACCCGTTGTCACTTTGTCCATCTGTCCGTTCACTTTTCCGTCGCTTGCTGGTTGTTTGTTGGCTTGTTTGGCTGACGCACTGCAAAGAGTCAAATGGAGTCAAACAACTGTCACAAGGTGACAAAAGTGCTTGACGGCGTCGATGTTGCTGGAAAATTACCTATTGGAAAATCGTGCCAATGCACACACATATCAACGAGCACCAAGCATAAAAAATTAAAAAAACCAAAATCCATTAAAATGTCACAAGCTTTATTTACCGACAGCTATTTGAATTGTAACAACAACTCCAAAGATATTTATCTATAAATCCTTTCATGTCGTAAATTAAAGTCTCAGCCTCTGATACCTCTTTGTCTTAGCGCTGTAAATGATAACTTTATTAAACACAATTTGTGACATGTTTAATATCTCTTCTAGTCATTGTTGTATATTATCGTATATAACTTCACTTTAGTTTTATAGAACTCCGAAAATATTAACAGTTTTTTACATACTAAGTCCTACTATAGTACAGCGTGCGGCAATTTACATACGAGTATTTTTCGGTTTAAAGTTTTAAAATAGCTGCACTATAAAAATTATTGCCCAAAAATATAATATCCTTAAAAAAAAAATATGCTATCGACAGTTAAGAGGCTGCCTAAAGATTTTCTCTTTCCTAAAGTAGTTTGCCCAACATCGATTGATATCCAAATTTTATAATAGTATTAGACTTTTTATAAAATATTAAGTTCAACGATGTTAACATAAGTTGTGTGACTACCATAGTTGAGGACTTCGATCCACCGAAGGTCTACAAGCGGTTTTAATTAATTAAAATTAATAATAAATTCCATTTAAATTAAAATTAACTATTATTAACTATTAACTAAACAATTAGAATAAAATATACATATTAATCTCATGCTACCAAGCATTAATTCTAGCTATGAAAATTTCAGCGGAAGAACTAGTGAAGATAAAACTATGTATTTGTAGTATTAGGGTTTGCTTTATAACAGAAAAAAATTTACAGCTATCTGTTGCAGTTGTTTCATAACTCAGTCAATATTGCAGTCAAATTTTGAATGGCGACTTGTAAAAATAAATTGCTAAATATTTTCAATAAATAATATGATAAATAATATGATGATTCATGTGAAGTGTAGCTTCAAGAGGTAATACCTTAAATTATTATGTTTGCTAAACATTGTTGTTCCCTTATTCAAATTCCCACGTCAAATTCGAAAAATTATTCAAACTAGTCGAAACCATTGGAAATGTTTGATATTTTATTTTTAAAGCAATTGATGACAATGCTTTTCTAACCAAATGGCGGTGGAGTTATACGAGTTGAATTTCTGCTCATTATGATAATTTTGCATCACTTTCTTCGAGAAGCGTTTTCGTGTCATTGAAATTGTCCTTTTGTCAAATTAGCGTCATTTAATTTGACATAGTGAAAACCAGGCATTAGTCTGTCTGTATGTATATTTTCTTATCTATCGGGTATGTGCCAGAGCGCTCCGAATATTTTAGTGATCCAAATATAAACTCAGTCAAACCATGCTGTAAACAATTTCTTAAAATATTGGCATGTGTCAAAGTTTTTGTTCGTTATGTGGAAAACTATATGGGCAAGAAGGTATTGCTACGGTTCTGACCATAACGCCATTTTTACACGCCAGACAGCAAAGAGTTTTTAAGGGGTTCTGTTTCACACAGTTATTTTATATATATGATTAGATTAGATTCTATACCCTTCTTCCACTTAAAATGCATTGAAACATCATTTGCAACTCCAATATATGTATTCCGTATTTCTGTAGAGCTAAGTTCTCAAAATAACCGTTAATGGTTAAGCAAAACAAAGAGTTTTGGAATGTTGTTGCAATCCAAATATGTGAGAAATTAAAATTTTCAATTTCATTTCACTTCAGTTATTTTTGATAATTGATCTAGAACACTATTTACAGATAACAAAGCTATTGCTTGCATACTTTTAGGCGATTTCGCACCATATACACACACACATCAATTTCTCGTGTGAGTAATGCAATATTTTGTATACAGTATTATCTCTAGCGTAGTAAATAGAAAATTGATAATTCATATTAGTAATATTCTGAGAGTGCGTCAAAGGGTTCCGATCATTTTTTATGAGATGTGTTGTCATGTCAGAAGTACACCTCCAGCGCAATGGCAGGACACTGTTTTTCATTTATTTGATATATTATCTTGAATTGAATTTGAATTATGACACTATCTTATATAATTATAATTATAAAGAAGAAATTACCCCAAAAATGCATATGCTAAAGAATTGTGGGCCCACTTAAATGTTACTGTTTACTATTTGAATAAATTATCTTGGTACTAATATAAATAATTATAGACTTGGTAAGATGAAATGAAAGATGTAGTAAATTATGATGGCCTGTGTGCAAGGATATGAAAAAACATAATATTCCTAGTTTGTGGGTATGAAATTATATATTATATACACATTCACATGACATATATATTGCAGTGTATATGAACTGATGCGGAACTTCCCCAATGCTTAAGAATTAAAATTACCATTGAGGTCAAAAATTTCACTTTTTACTTGCTATATATATTTTAACTATGACTATATAGAGTCTGAAAAAAAGAGAATTCGAACTGTTTCTATAACGACAAATATATTCTCGAATAGTATGGCTAGATTGAGAGAAAAATCGAACCTTGAAGAATAGAACGGTAGTTTTTTACTTCTTTATAGGATATTTTCTTTATCGGAAATGCATTCGCACGTGTTTTGCTGTGACCCATCGATTTTGCAAATATTCCGGCCAAAAATTAAATAAAATTATATGTATGAATAATAAGTGAAGACAGATGGTGATCCATGGGAAAAGGAAGAAGATTAAATTTTCACTATTTTCAATTTAAGAATTCACATCTGAAATTCACAAACAACCTTATGTAAAGATGGTTGTGTGAAAATTTGCATTTGCTTCCTACCTTTACTTTCTTCATATGTCCTACAAATCCATATATATAGACATATATATACATATATAAGTGTATGCCCATGTTTGAGCATTACATGAGAGCGACCAGGAAGGATGTCGCAAGCTGCATACATAAAGATAAAAGCAAAACACCAAAGAAAAGTGTGGAATGCGAAGCAAAACCCGACCAAAAGCTGCAGCGGCAGAATTAAGGCGAGTGAAGAAATCAAGAACTGAAAACGTGCAACATGTGGGTGTGCCACTTATGTACATACATAAATTCACATAGTCACATACAGTTTTTGTTGATATAGCATGAATTCGCAGAGCACAATGGGAGCATCGAAGCAATCAAATGAACACTGAACCAAAAAATGAAACCAAAAGGAAATAAAAATTCAGCTTGAACCGGTAAAGCAAAAATGAAGAGTTTGAAAACAGAAAACTGTTTCCGTTAATATTTACAGGGAGCGTACTACATAGGAAACCTTGTTTTCCTCTATTGCAAGAATGTATTATATTAGCAACTATAAGGGATGTTGAACATTTTAAGCAAAGCCTTAAATGTCCTTAAATGCGCTAGTACCTTGCATACTTTTAGCTGTTTTTCTAATTTTCGAAGTATTGATTTTTTATAATTGATGGTGGCAACACTTTTGTGAAAATCCAATGAATGAAATTGTTTAGATTATCAATCAAAAGTTCAATTTATGTCGTCTTTACCTTTCTGTTCGGGTCGATAAGTCTAGTTCCAGTACCATACTGACAATAGTATAGCGGACCTACTACACTACGACTTTTTTTAAGTGCTAAGAAGTCAATAATTAGGCTCTACGGACTTCATTATCCAAACATTTTTATTAACTCTTTTTCGATGTATTATCAAAAAAAAAAATATTTTGGGATCCCGAAAGCATAATTTTAAAATCACGAAATTTCGGGATTGATGTTTTATTCAAAATGCGCACCCTGTACACTTACACTTAAAGCACATGTGATTGTTGATGCGTGCTACGGCGGGATTAAACGCGCGCGCCTGCGGAAGATAGTGCCGTTTGTGCAACAAATTTTATATCTTTGTATGCAACGTGAGGTCTGCAACAAATTGCCACATTTATTTTTTTGCCGCCTTATTCTGCATACATTTCAATCAATTTGCAACACAAGTACAACAACGAAGGTAAAAAAATGGTAACAAAAAATGCGCACTTCGAACAACAACACAAGTGGTGGCATGCAACATAATGCTGCATGCGCTTAGCAAACTGACTTCGAATTGTTTCGTGCAAAGCACACACACACACACACACAAACACACAATTAGATACATATCAAACTGTATATGCAGTCATACATTTGTACATAGCATGAACATTAACCCATTGCTGCACCTTTTCGTAACCTCACGTTAAAGCCATTGGCCTGGCTATTTGGATAAACTTCCTAGACTTTATCTTATTGCTGGCGCTCGTGTTGCTCGTGCTGCTTTGTTGCAATTGTTGTGATTATTGTTGTTGTGGAAGCTTTTCCATTTTCGTCTTACCTTTCGGTTTGCCTCTTACTATATTTGCTTTTGTTGTTGTTGTTTTTTTTTTTTTTTTTTTTTTTTCTTTCCTGAGGTGTAGGCTCTGTCGCAAGCGGCTGCTAGGAAACGGTTCATGAACCCCAAAAAATCCAAAAACGAAACAAAAGACAACAAAAGACAACAAAAAACGGTCCGTTGCACGTAGCTGGCAAACTTGTGTGGGTGAATGGTGCCACTCAAGCGTATAGCTGTCGAAGATAAAGTGATTAACTGAAGTTAACGAACTACAAGTTGCATTAACTGCGAAGGTAGTAAAGTATGAAGAAGTAAATTACCTTCAGTCGAAAATTCTTCCAAATTTGTTTGTTACTTAGATACTCATATTAACAAAGAAGAGTTTCTTAATTTAACATTATAATGAGTTCGAAGAAAATTTCGAAATTTTCTTAACTTATTTCAAGTCATTTATAATTAAAAGGTAGTGGATACTCTAAATTTGTTCCTCGCTTGAATTTGAGGTAGCTTTTGAAGCGTTTAAGTGTTTTAATATATTTCTAATTAAAAAAGGGACCCCGAATGCTCCATGTCATTTCTGAAAGCGCCATTCGAAAATGGTGAACTCCACTAGTTTCATATTCTATCTGATCGAATGATGTAATTTAGCCAGCGGATGAGCTGATTTTTTAAATAGAAATTATTTATCAACATACTGTAGGGATCTTAAGTTAAAATTCTAGCGAACGCAATGTGTAAAAAAATTAATTTTTGAGCAGAGCCTTGCGGTGAAACAAATTTCAAAGGTTCAATGATTAACCATATCCATCCGTCACTATTACTATGCAAACTATTTTTTGAATATTCTTCCGCTCACCTCATTGCTTTTTTCTTAATTTTTTGGCTTTATTGGTTCTTCTAAATGTATTTGAAAGTATATTTAAAAGTAAGTTCTTTCGTCGCACGAACAATTTCAACATTGATTTAATATTTTCGATTAATTCTTCGTGAAGAAACCCTTTATATTTGCTAAGGGTAGTAAACTTAATTTAATAACTTATTTTAATAACTAAAAGAACAATCCTCATCATTAAGTTCTAGTAGAGCTAATAAGATCTGAAATATGGAAAGCGACCGCCGTTGTGTAGAGGTTAGATGTCGCGCTATCACCAGAAAAAGTCAGTGTTCAACCTCTGTTCCGACCAACATCAAAGAAACAAAAATCTTCTAATACAGGTCAGGGCTAAGACAAACAATAGTAAACCTCTGTGCATATTTTTGCTATAACAATTCTTCTCACGAAATTCCTTCGTCATTCACAGCCGTGCTAAAAATTGTAGGTCCCTCCACTTATCGTATTGATCAAGACGATTACTACAAAATGGGGAGAGAAGTACGACCAAATATTTAAGATGATGATATAGATAAGTGAAAATAAGTAAACTTTAAAATTTTTACCATATACGAAGTATTCCTTAGAAAAAGTGCTTCTTTTAAATCACTGGTAATTCCGCAACAGGTACAGAATCGCAGGAAATGCGTTCAGGGATAATGACCCCGCTTAAAATTCGTTTATCTGAGACTTTCAAATATATTCATTTTGTATTTGGTAGTGGATCGTTTTATAGAAAAGTAGATTTATAGACTTTGAGAAAGGTTTCCTCCAATTCTGAGGAAATAAAACAAATCCTGAAAATGTTAATTGGATGGATTGAGTAAGACCAGCAACACAGATATGCACTTAAGGTGAGTCACTATGATCACTACGAACAAAAGAGAAAAAATTTCCGGTTTTAGTGGGTCAAAATTCAAGCTAAGCAGCTATTATAATATTAACATGTAAAGACATCCGAGAAGAAAATATACATTCGTGCACGTTCAAAATTAGTTTCCAACAAACTTTATCTCACTATTTAGAAAGGCAGACTATATAGCATAACTCTACAAATTAGTTAATTGGTGGTGAAATGTCAAGGTAACGTTATTCCCATTATTAATGCCTCGCCCACAAAAATACATTCACCTTAATCACTAAAGTTTTTTGCGCAAAAAGATTGTAACTAACACAAAAACAAATTACGATAAATGTTAACTGTTGTTCAACGTCAAGCTGAGAGAAATGTGAGCAGTCGCCACAGAGTCTGGTGAGTTTTGTACATGCAAAAAGTAGCTGTACACAAAATAAAAATAATATACAAAATTAAAATACAACTTTTGCAATAAATTATCAGTTTGTTTTTTGTTTGGTTTAATTATTTGCAGACTACTATTTAAAATAGGTCTTCTCATTTGGCTTTGCTGTGCACTCAGGCGAAGCCGAGTCAGCGAGTCCGAGCCGCGTTGTCATGCGCAAACGTCGCGCACTCATGTGTTCAAAGTTTGCAACATTCGCCGTTGTTCATTCAGAATTCGCCTGTCAAAGCGCACAAATGCTGCGTCCCACTCTCCGTTGCCTCGAGGCGTACTTAGAGACCCTCAACAGCGGTTGTTGACTAACCGACGATTCAATAGTCGCGAGTCATCCATGGTTTATCGAATTTAACAAGTCCGATGATTTTAACCCCCCAAGTGTTGTTTGTGTTGTTTGTGTTTTTGGTGTTTTGTTTTATTTTTTCGCTTTTTTCATTGTTTCTAGCTGTGCGGTGGTTGCCATTGTGCTGCAATTGGTGTGTCTTGCACTTCCACTCGCGCGTAGACAATTTAATTTGACATGACCCAGTTAGGCGGCTCAGCGGTTTGTCCAACTTGCCCGCTCACTCGCAGGCTCACTTATTATTTTGTCATTGTTGTTCAATTTTGACGTGACTGTAATTGTTTTCCATGTTTCGTTTTTTGTTGTACGTTGTTGTTGTTGATTATATGTTTTGCCTTTGAACTATGTTTATTCTTTGCCTTTGATTGTATTTTAAATGGTGTAAATTTTAGCCAAATTTGCTGCAAATTGTTGCGCAATTACTTTTGATGCTTGCATGCATATTAGGGTGGGCCATTTCATGCGTGCAAATTTTGCTGATAGGTTCTTCAGAACATCTGTTTATTTAGTTATATATATAATTTAGCTTTCTCCTCCAGAGTTGCAGAATCCTTAGAATTTTCTCCGAATCCATCATATAGACATTAAGTAGAGCTCGGTCCATGTAAAATTCCTTTATTTTTCAATATCGACAATTTCAAATCAATTTTGTCATTGTTTCGAAATCTTTCTGTTGTTCTACTTTTATCTGTTTAGTTTTGATCGGGCATAATCAAGTTTTAGAAATTGGGGATTTTCCAAAAGTTTAGCGAGAGGGTTTCCGCTACGTAATGGCCTAAAACTGTTGTACACTGCTCTGAAAACACTCATCTCGATCATTTCGAAGTCATATAATTGCACGGGTTCTTCAAGTTCCCATGTTTTACGAACCTTTCCACTTCAGACTCAAATTCTATAAGATCTTCCGGATATTTGAAGCCGTTTTATGCCTTTTGTGGTACTCAGCTTCGAGTAAGGTAAACTAGTTTGACCCGAATGCTTTCTACGAATCATAAGTAAATAATTTTAAATGTATTTTTTTCGTTCTACCGGTTGTTGTTGTTAGGTCCAGTCCAGAAACCTAAAATTTATTTAGAATTGAAATATTGATAATGAGTTGCTAGGAATGCTGCATCAAAACGATTCACCCTAATAGAAATCGCATCGGGATCTAAGAAAAAAAAATACAATTCAACTTATATTTAAAATTTATATGAGCCAATTTTTCATTGATTGCTACAGCCGTTGTATCATCCAGTTTATTATAGGTGAATACATTATAAAACTAAACTATCAATTGTGATATGGTAAATTAATCTATATATACTACGTAACTGTATGGTGCGAAAGATATTGAGAGCATCTTATAGTAAGTCAACCTTGAAGAAATGTTTTAAACACCAGACAAAGCACGAAGCATCTAACTGTGCCACTAACACTTCAAAGTTCTACCCAGAGAACCTACATATCTATATACCTCTAAGTATAGTTCAGCTGTATCTTTCAACCCTATAATATTTATTATCGATTTGTACATCGCTGGGACAAATTTTATCAAGAACTTAATAGTGTCCGATGTACTTTGGATTAAGTTCATTAAGTCCATATTCCAGATATCTATCAAATCTTCAGTTGCCTTCTAATTATTGGTGAATTATATATGTTTTACTCCACCGCTATAAAGTTTTAGCAGAAATATTAACACACTGAGCTGTTTTTGAACGACCGATTTTCGAAATTTTCTGTAATTTCAGAGTTGCTCTAGTTAAATGCAGAACGCAAGAGCCCTAAAGCAGCATAACAGCACCCCAACCCTTCCATTATTCTGCACACAATAGCCTATTTCAACAGTCTTCGTCCTCGTTTCACAACAACAACCTTAAATAGACTAAGTAGGTCACATGCAGCATCCTTCGCAATATGTTGGCAGCTATTGGCGCTCCAATATTGGTCGCACAATATGCAGCATTGACGGGCGTGTAGTGCGGTGTAGTGGTTGTTGGTTGGTGCCAGTGCTCTATTTTAGTGTTGAAAGAATTCTTGCATGTTGATGAAGTAAATGGATCGGTAAACTTGTTTGCCATTTCGTTGAAATCTCTCTTTAACGGGTCGCAGCGAATGTCTCATTTGTTGCACATACATACACACACACTCACATATATTTGGTATTGGTGCACGAGCACTTACCTCATATGCCATTGATGTGCTGCGGCTTACATTCGCGCATATTAGTGGCTATATCATTAAGTTATTCACTTCACACAGCCTGTGGCATTGCTTTACTCTCATTCCGAGGTAGCATTGTGGGAACTCTTTGCTTTGAGGCTGTTGCTATTATTTTATTGTTGCTTATTACCTATTTGTTGTCTCGTTCGTCTTTGGGGTTACGCTTTTTGCCACATTTTGTTCAATTTTTCATAAATTTTTAGATTTATTATTTTCTTTAAATTTATTTAATAAGTCAACAATAGTTAGAAATGGACAGCTGTCTGGCAGAATAAAAAATAAAGCTGAATAACATTTATGCCGAATTTGTCGATTCTAGTTTTGTTTTTGTTTTTTTTTTGCTTTTTTGCTATTGTGAAATTAAACCACACATGCTAACACTAAAAAAACTGTTTCAGTTAGAAGCCTTGCAATCATTTAATCTCAACTGTAAATTTTATTGGCTGGAACTAAAAAACTTTCGGAATTATAATTTTAATAAAATAGTCTCAAATCAGTCGAAACTGAGTTTCGTGCTCTAAGCCCTCATCAGTGCCGTAGGAAAAGCCTGGACAGTTCTATGACACCAATTTCATTATTTATTCATTGTAATCACATTAACGAAAGCGAGAATAGAGAGGTCTACCAAATATTATTGTCACTCCGGGAATTGTCAATAAATACGCGAAAAGATCTATATTGTGCGGAGAAAGCAAAAGGAGAAGAAATAGTGGGATATATATGGCGCGAATAGACTCACATTTATATTTGGACAAGGACTGTCTACTTACCAGTGTTCCCAAAGGTCTCTTCCTACTTATACCTTTTATAAAATACAGTCTTCTTACCAACGTTCCCCACCTCACCTTAAGCTACTTAATCCTTTTATAAAGCAATAAATAATAAATATACAGTCACTAATTTAATAAGAGCTTTATCATAGTCCGGTACTGATCAGCCGGGTATTTGAATATATCAACATATCTTTGATTCGGTCTGTTGCGGTCAAGAAAGAGAGAACACTATATTAAACATCAGTTATGAGCGCAATTAACTATTATTAACTTGGAACTACTCCAAAGGACTGTTTCACGGTGTTGAAATCCACTAAAGGTCTTGCGTCGTCACAACACTACCTTCGAACATGCATTCGTGGAAATACGCTATGGGAATTAAGTATCTTGAGAACTTTACTAGTCAACTTACTTCTGCTTTTAATAACTAGTTTCTGCGGATTAACTGCGAAGTCAACGAAAAGTAAAAATTAAATTACTTAGCAGGTAAATTTTAGTCTCGAGATTATTGATGTCAATAAATACAAATGATTTTCTAAAATAAAACGATAATATTTAGATTATTGTTAAAACTATTTGTATATACATATATACCAAACAATATAATTATACATACAAGATAAAAAATTTCTGGCAATCCTTAATTCCCTTATATAACAGAGAGGCTGAAAAATTCGATTTGTTTTAAGGGAAAACATCATCGAACATATCGAGAATGATACATCGACTATAACGATCTTCCAGCTTACCCTTTCGATACAATTATTGTGAGCAGATATGTCTTTTGGTTTTTTTTGAAGTTTTCGTCCGCAACAGCCTCTTTGGAAGGTCCACTAAAGCCTCTTTTAAACTTACGATTGGTTGCTTCGACTGGCACAGAGTACCGTTAACACTCATCAAGGCTCTTTTTAATATGTCCTTCTTCTTCTTCGTTATTTCTTTTTAAGGTTAAGTCTAACTACAAAACATATGAATTCGGTGGTACTTCTATACCCTTAACTATAATTTTTGTACTTATTAGACAAATAAAACCTTTCTTGCTACAAATTATGCACAAAATGTTCAAATTTTCCTTTCACTTACTCCTACCGCCCTCGCTCCAATTCGTTTTAAGCTATGTGATTTAGTTTGCCAAAGTGTCTTTGTGTGTGTGTGTGTGTGTGGTGCCGCCTTCAAATCTCATTTAAATAATTAAACCAAAAGTTTGTTAGCAGTCTTATTTTCGACGCCAGCCAAGTTGACTTTAATGCCTCCAATTGCCAGCTAGATTTTAAAATTGTTGTTGTTGTTGACACAATGACACACTTTTTCCGCTAATATTTGGTTGTAACATGTGAGCGGAAAAAAGAAAGGAAAATTAAGTAAACAAGTGAAGTAACAACAAAAAAAAAAAAAATTGAAAAATACATAGGCATATTATGTACAAGAGAATTAAACGGTGCCACGAACTCAATGGTAGAACAAGTTTGGAAGGAACTGAATTCATTTGGGGCAATTAACTGACATAACCTCCCACAACCGAAGAACAGTTTTTGATATATTCTTAGCGAAATAATCCAATTTTAAGGAATTACATTAGTAAATGGAAATTTTGGCGGTCGAAAGGACAAGGAGAGGTAAAACACAATACATAAGCGCCAAGAGACTTGCGAATGACTTGAAGGAAATATATTGCTGTCTGTCCTTCAAATAAACTCATTCAACAAAACAGATAAAGGCCATCAATGGTTTCACCTATACCGAAAGGAGAAGAAACACCTCAGTGGACCCTTCTGGTTATTCAGAATGTGGTAAGTTTGAGGAGGAACAAAAACCGGAACAGATTCGGTATATATTCGGCCAATGACCGTCTATTTTCTAGCATTCCCGAGAACTCTACCTAATGTATTATGTTACTACAACGCCACCTACCCCCAGGAGTTGAACACACTGATCGGAGGGGGTCTGAATCCATTAACTGGAACTTCTTTAGCAAATTCGATGGGATTTAAAGGGTCTTAAAATTAGGAGCTGTATGAAGTCTTTGCTCCTTAGAAGTACACATTGTGTTTTGAGTTCCTCTCCGAACCTTCCGTCGCGGACTGCTATCTTTTAATACGACACCTAAATAAGCCTAAGTCTATGAGGGATTCGTAGTACATGATGGAAGAAATTTAAACAGTGTGCTAAACGGCATTGGCAAAATTTTTGTTCCTAATTTGACACAAGCCCTACTATTACTACGGAATCTTTGAAAATGTCTCAAAAATGTTTCGAAGAATCTACTTTATAATAAGCAAGCGCTTTATGACAAGAGGCATAGTAAGGGTCGTGAGATAATAGAAAACCTTCCACACAAAGCTGGAAAACATGAGTAGAATTGTGAACGAGAATAATTGCTTCACCATGATATAGTTAGCGACGACTTACTCTTCTTATGGATCGACTCAATCGGTTTTTGGTTGATGACTTGGTTGATGTTTTGGGTTTAAAACACGCCGCAATGAGTCTTATGCCGAAAGAACTTAATAATTTGCTAAAAGTATGTCGAATCGAGGTCGGAAAAGAGATGCTCATCAGAGTGGCAAGAAACATAAGTCAGGTATCAGTCACTATTAATGTCCGCTGACTTTTTGTTTTTCTGAAACTTGATAGCCGCTCCAAAGATCCGTCATATGTCGGTTTAGAATATAAAAAGAAACTCGCTGAAGGAATTGTGTATGGTCTATCCTGGCTGATCTCGCAAATTGATGGAAATTTAGATCATTCCATGATATGCTCTATTTATATATATTTAAAGACGATAATTGAGATTTCTCAAAATATAGGACTTTTACACTTCGGGTCCGATTGGATGAGGTATATAATTATCATTGTTGTATAAAAATTAGGTATCCACAATCAGTTACCAATTTTGGTTTAAGATCAACATAGTTTACAAACGAATATTAACTTTCCATAAAAACATACGTTGATTTTCGAAATCGTAAAAAATCGAAATCGAAAACGAAACCGAAAACCCAACTTTTCTGTTACAAATAATTTGATTGCGTTACAATGCAAGTTTAAAAGAATTCTCTTTACAATATTTGAAAATCGAGATCGTGTAAGAAATCATGAGCGCCAACAAACACACGCACATACACACACACTCGCGCGCCTGGCCAATACGGAATGCGTGTGAACAGATTGTGCAAATGATGCATTCGCAATGCTTTTGGTGTTGCTGCCATGGCTGTCGTGTCTGCTGGTGTTGGTGTTGACGCTACACACAACACACACACACAGATCTCTTGGTGCTAACGGCAGAAATCGCAGCCACATACCTACATACATACATACATGCGCGTGTGCAAGTTTGCAAGTAAAACGGCGGTGCAGGTGAAATATGATTGCAAACATACACACACACATACACGCATATATTTAAAGATATATGTTGTAAGATTGTACGCGTTGTTGCAGCTGTGTTGCTGCCGCAGCTGCTGTGTGACCTAAATACCTCAAAACAAGCAGAAGCCGCAGAATGAGGCGAACGCAAACCGAAACTTCAGCAGCGGCGTCAGCGTCGAGCGTCGAGCGTCGAGCGGCAACAGCAACAGCAACAATAAAAACACCAAACAAAACAAATGCGCTGCGAGCGCCATAATATCGCTGTGTATAAATATGAATGCATGTATGGCTATATATGTATGTGTGTGTGTATGTGTAAGCATATATGTTTGTTTGTATGCACTTATTGGCCAAGTTGTAGCTGTTGCCATTACTGTTGCGATTGTTGTCGTTGCTGTTTGCATCAATGTTAGCAATGCGCTTGGCTGCGACGCCGCTCGTCACAGCCGTGGTGCAACAACCGAATTCAATGTAAAAAAAGCTGCTGCCGCCGACGCTGCACAACATTTAACTTGATTACTGTTGATCGCTATTTTTATACCCAATGCACATGTGACTGGGCGCCTATAAAGTTTTACAGAAGTTTTTGGGATCTCATAAGAGTTCAGCGAACTTCCCAAAATTTAATTTCATCATTCCACTTTTCTCAGAGCAAATAACACCGTTAGGGATCTCTTTGTCTCCATGGTAATCGCCTCCAATTTAAACACCACCTGAAATCTGGTCTCTTTCTTCAAACAATATTTCTCCGTAGTGGGGTGGAGGGGTCGTCTGTTGTGGTGTTGACTGTGCAGGTGATGGGTTCAATGCTCCAGCTGAGGCCAAATTTAAAAAATTATCCAAAAAGTATCTTTTTTTTTAACAAAGATCCCCACTTGCCAGACAATTTGACAATTTGAGAACTGCGAATTAAAAATATTTTCGTAAAATCCATCAAACAGCCCCAACTGAATGGAAGAAGAGACTAATAATAAAAGACGCTTAACTATAGACCGAACGAACAGATAATAAACGGTATTAATAAATAAATTAATAATAATAATGTCAGGGTTTTTCGACTAACCCCTATTTCGCTAAGTGCTTACTAGAAGACAAGTATCTAAGGCCTGAATTTATTAAAGTCGCCTTTACAGTGTACGAAACTTAAAATCTTTTCTAGAAATATCCCGCTGCCTGCCAAAGAGATAATGCCATGAAAACGTATGTTGCGGTGCAATGTGAACTCTCAGGAGCGAATTTCACACCTGGACACAAGTTCGGTTACGAAAACATAAATTTCCCAATGCAGTTTTCCTAATTTTTACTCGAAGTTTATTTTTTTCTAAAGGCAGCCTCCTTAAGGCCAAAAAACGCTTAACATTTTCTGGCCCAAAAAAAAAAGTTGTTGGTAATAGTCTAATCTTGCTAGACCTTTGTGTAGAGGTCTGTCCGCATAATTATAATTATTTATTTTTTTATTATCTGCAAACTGCGAAACGTTTTGGCCAATCTCAAAAATCTGAGCAATACGATTTCGAAGTCGTAGCCGAATCGGAGATGTACGTCGAAATGTGATTCCGATGGAACTTAAATTAACATTTTCATCAAGTCACCAAAAAAAAAAAAGCAAAGAATTTGTAAAATATCTTCATATAAAGCGGAAACTATTCGGAAAATATTTAATTTAAATATACTTCGGAAAATATATATATAGTTATATGGTAAACATAGATGACAGAGAAGCCTTTCCGCAAGTTCTCGACAGTAGTAAATTATAGAAAAATAAAATTTTGAATATTAGAAAATGAGTGTCAAGCATAATTCACATACAAAGTCTTTTGAAAAGATTTAGCGAATTTTTCAATATTTACATATGTTAGAATAGGGTCGCTACCTATAAAAAATGTGAGTAAAATATTACAAAATATTGCAAAGAGTTACCTGCTATCGCAATGGTGAAGCTGAAAATAGTTTGGAATGTACTCCAAACATGAAGCGATTAGAAAAGTCTTCCTAAACAGATTCAAACACTTTCCTTCTGGACATATATTCCAGTAGGTATTCTTCAGTGATCTGTTTTCATGCCAAATAAGTTCCTGTAATAGTGTAATAGTCAAAGTAATAGTTTTCGAACTAGTATCCCATGGACCATTTGCATCAAACGTCTGACACAAAACTTCACGATTTTCCAACAGGGTATGCAAACTTCATTCTCCCCTCACAATTCTCGCCAAGACATAGTCCAACATGCTTATGTATATACACACACATACGTCATCTGCGATATTCATACACCTAAGCGTTCATTGTGAAGTTTGCCTAGAATAATTGATGAAGTGTTGCGGCCAACGCTGTGTTTACCAACAAGCCACGCATATGTGCGTATGTATGTGCATTGTGCTTCTTCTCAGCTGCCATAAGTATTTCGTAACATTTAGTTGTTGCCATTGCATTGGTATTTGCACGCAATTGCAAGTCCATTGGCTTCCATGAACCAGGCGACGGTCATTGCACCAACGCATTTCCAAATCGCTTATGGTCGTGCGTCGACTATTCTCCTCAAGCATGCTTGTCGCCGACGTCGCCGTTAACTATGCAAACTGTTGCTATTTGACTAGTAGTGCTTAGACATGCATATGCAAATGGATATACTACATGTGGTGCGAGTATATTGCTTATCTGAGGAAAGGTGTTGGCGGTGAGGATGCTCGCGCATTTGAATTAAAAATTAAAATAATTTACTAATTTAAAATTTCACTTATTTTCATATATATATATATAAACATTTCATTGTTGCAAGGATTAATACTTATTCTTGTTGTAATACACTTAAAATGATTTTTAAGGTACGGAGGAATATCCGCTATCGAAAAGTAGTATTTTAAATAGTACCTTATTTATATAGTGTAATGAAAAGTGGAGAAAATGGGGACCTCATTACCATTTAATTTCAAATTCGAAGAGAGGTAGCATTCCTTTTAAAAATTGCAGAAATTGCAGATATTCCTTGTCTAACGAGCCGTCCAAAGACTATCCAAAACCCTCAACTTTTCGCAATGTGTCCCAAAAAGAAATCAAAAAATGATCTGATGAAAACTGAGCAACTGCAGCGACTAATGCTAAGAGTTTCATGAAAGGGTCTCATGAAATACCATCGGTGGTCTGATGTTATCTGCTGTTATTAGCAAAACAATTTGCTCTTGTTTTTCCAGGTTGAAATTGAAACCCACGTTCCATCAAGTGCGAGTTACAACAATGCATACCTTCCAAATATACAGTACAGAAGTACAATAGATAAGTAGTAGTGGTAAGGTAGCTCATAGAGTTATCAAGTGAATATTTTACGAACCTTATATGAACCTGTGTTTTAAAAAATTTTAAATTAATGTGCGTTAGCCTACTAGTTAGTATTTTTAGAATGAACGAGCTAACTCCAAAGGCTTTGAATATATAGTAGCGGTTATCAGGAAACCGCTGGCTTTAACAGAGAAGCATTTGCTTCATTTAGTATTTGAAATGGGCATAAACTTTTGAACAAAACAAACTGTAAATATGTTGCTGGCGACCAGGCGACCAGGCGACCAAATCTCATGTTTAGTTAAGGTATCATTTAACAAGTAGAAGAAGTGTTGAATGTACCTCTGTTCGTAACATTTGTTTACTGAAAATCAAATAATGCTGGCCCACCATAAAAAAGTGTACATGTAGTTGATGTCGACGTGGAGGCACTCAATCCCATAGCATAGCAAAAAGACAAATATTTGAAATTGATGAGTGAGGTTATGTAGAATAAATGCCAATAGAAAAGAAGCATTTTTCTTGAAAAGAGAAAGACTTATCTTTATATTTGCAAATACATATTTTTTATGTACTTGATTGTAGGTACAGGGTGCGTCATCTTTTATGTGGGTTTGTAAAAATATCTCTAACATATATTTGACATTTACTAACCGATTGAATTGGCTTTTGGTTGTTGGCTTTGGCATTGGCTAATTCAAATAAGGAACTTCAAAATACACGGCAGCAATTCTCGGGGCGAGCTCAAGGCAAACCAAACATTCATGCCGAGATAATGGCAAAAGCAGTTAATTACTGTGTCTCTACTTGAATATATTCCGAAAATAAATTACAAATGCATTTTAAAGTGCCAAATTAAATAAAAATATGTTATATATGTGTATATAAATTTGTTTTTCTAAGTTTCTCCATGTTTACATTACCTAGAAAAAAGATGGCGCACGCTGTATGCATAATATGTTAGAGCATAGCACAGCGTGACTGAGCTCTATTACTAAATCCAAATTTTTTTTTATTTTCTTCTCCATTTGATTCACAAAGCCTTTTGCCACTGTGACTACATCATGCCACAATCACCATATTACGCATGCATTGAAATATTGCAACCGAGCATTGCATATAGCGGCGCTGATTTTTCATCAGTTTCGCATTGTTATTGCTATTGTTGGTGTTGTTGGTGTTGTTGCGGTTTTTTGTGTTGTGTTGCTCATTTTACACTCGTTGATTGACATCACTGACTTAGCATAGAATCTACGCATTCAAATACAATGCAAACAATTGGTTGCATATTCTTTACACTATTATTATTGCAGCATATAGTTGTTATTGTTGCCGCATTGTGCATTGCATTAAATGTTGCAATATTCGTGTATTTGCATTGTGTGTGCTGTGCGTCCTCACTGCCTAATTAGCACGCATCACATCGCATTACCGACGCCGCTTTGCAAAAATTCACACCAATCAAAGCGATAACTGCAACCGCAACAACAGCAACAACAGCAATAACACCAGCAGTGGCAGCAATGGCAGCAGTGGCAGTAGGCAATCGCCTATTGACTAAGTGCAATTTATGAGCGCTACAAATGAGCGTACGCGTCATTGAGGTAATGCATGTTATTGCGCGGCATATTGTTGTTGCTAATTTTGTTGTTTTTTATTTTTTGTTCGCTGTTGCTGTTTTTGTTATTTGGTGGCAATAGTAACGACGACCGCTACGCTGGGTTCATTGCTATGCAAAGAATAGCAGCATGAAAAATCACAGAATGTTGCAAGTGCGAAGCGGCAACGACAACGGCAACGGCAACGGCAACGTCGGTGGTGGCGACACTGCCTTATGTATATGGATGACGCGCCTCCTGCTTTGGCGTCATACTGTGAATAAGCGTTTTTGTTGTTGTTAGTAATGTTTGTATGTAATTTTCCAGGTTTTATTTTGCACGAGCGCGCGTGCAAAAGTGTGTGCGTGTGTGTGTGTGTGTGTGTGTGCGCGCCTCGCTGTGTACCTGTGTTTGTGCATGTAATTTGCACTCAATTATGCATCAATTGCAACATTTTCGTTTCGTTCGAAATGTGTCATCGTCAGCCCAAAAATACAATGCAAGCACCGCGGCGTCCCGCTGCCGCCGTGCTGCGCTTAAGCTGCAAACATGCACACATACACATATGTACGTATGCACATAATGTACTTAAATATATATGTATATATATACTTAATTGTATTATTCAATATTAATTCGCACTCAGCTGTTTACCTTTTATCTTCCCTTCAACGACAACAGCGACAACAACAACAACGGCACAACCAACTTGTAACTTTCAAAGTTCACAATAGTTATTTTATTTTTATGACTGTGTGGCTTTTTATCTGTCTGATGGCAATGGCCGCCTTATTGTTGGCCGAAATTGTTTTCTGTCGAAAATAAAATTGGTCGCAAAAAAGTCCACAAATTGCATATCTGCGGACCTTGAAATTGCGTTGCGCCATCGCCACCAAAAACCGCGTGTACCAAAATCAACAATCTCCGCGCTCCCTTCCGCCACCCTTTCGCCACCACCATCATCGACGCAGTCGTCGCCATTTAGTTCGCTGCGCTCTTCGTGCGCGCTTCGATCGGCCACGCGCTCAACGTGTCATTGCTCCCGTGTCGAGCGAGTGCGAATTGATTCCATGAATGTTGCAATTGCTTTGCCGAAGAATTGCTTTTGTTGACGACGCGCTGGCGATGATGATGAGGGAGGAGGCAGTGGCGGTGGCGGCGGCGACGGCGGCGACGGCGCAGCGGTTGTCAGTCAGTGCTGATGACGGCAACGAAGACTACGATATATGACTCATTTAACTTAAGGCGGTAGTTATATGTGACGAATATGTTGTTGTTGTGTTATTGTTTTTCTTCGCTAACTCTTCGAATACAATAAAGTGCGGATGCCAAGTCATACTAGGCGTTTGAAAACGTTTCCATTCTGATAACACTTCCGCTCTCTTTGTCCCGCTCATGTTGCAAGTTAATACTGGAATAATTACATGTTTTTTTATGTATGTATATACTTATTCATCTTATCCTGAAGTGTTCGAAATGCTCTTACGCATGGAATTATAATTTAAATATAATTAAATTTTCGGGACGCTAAACGATTTTGGAACGACGAAATATTTCGAGAACAATTCAGTTATTAAATAGAAATCAATTAAAATAAATTCAATAACATATGTGTATATTAATGAAATTATAGTTATTCACTGAAGAATATGGTTTTAGTTTACCGTACGATATTGTCACTATGCGCTTGTATAGTTTTGAGAGAATTTTGAAAATTCAAGATTGAGATAAGACAAATTCGGGATCCCGAAAAATTTCGGGACTTACTCAACTGTACAATTAAAAATGATTTAGATAAACATAATATCATATTTATACAATAACATATCACGATAGGATTTCGATTTTCCGGGATTAAAATTATTGTACATATTTTCGAGGTCCAGAAATGTTTCCGAATGGTTTCAAATTATCAGTTGTTATCAATTATCAAACCAAAAGCAATTAGGAGGAAGTTATTTAAAATTATAAAATTAAAATTATGAAATTATAGAATATAACAAGACGAGTAAAGTTTTAGTTTACTATACGATACGGAATACAGGCGAAAAATCTTATTAATTAACATATTCCCTAGAACTTTCATTAAACTTCGAATTTCGGGACTACGTTACAACAAATTCGGGATCCCGAAAGTTCTCGGTTCTTACTCAGTTGTCAAATTGAAATCAATAAGGGTTAATTCAGTATTATATTTATGAAATTATTGTTAGACGACTGGGATCTTCAGTTCAATGTCTGTCAATGGATTTAATTAAAATTAAGGAAACCAATATGGATAAATTAATATCTTGAATGTCTTGTTTTGAGAAATTCAGAAAACGTATTACCTAAAACTGAATGCATTTTTGCATTTTCGAGATTTGTGTAAGACAACTTCGGTATCCCGAAAGTTTTCGGGACTTATTCAGTTGTCAAGTAGAAATCAGTAAGGATAAATTTGTAGGACTAATCGTGCGATTAACTCAAATTAAGCTATGACTAAAATGATTTGCAGAACTAATTGTTTCACTAAAAAAGCGCAATTGAAAATATGAAATATATTTTTATATACATATGTATAGTAAATATGTACCTAATACAAAATGACTGAATTGAGACATCAATATTGAGATATCAATACGAATGAAATCATTGTTTAAGTCATTTATAAAATATCCATGTCGTTCAAGAACCCAATCAGTTTATACGACCACAGAAGATAATATTTTACTTTAACCGCTGGATGAGCTGTTTGGCCCCATTTTATGTATTGGTAGTGTTCGACTATTCTTTTTTCCGCCCTTTGATGTACTGATGGTACTGGTGTATTCAAATTTGGAGGAAATTCGGATGGTCAAATATCCTGTGAATAACAACGAATTCACCTCGATCACTTCAGGGATTTAATGCCTACACTGGAACGGGACTTTGTGTTGATCTGAATTTATTTTGAGTCCAAAAAAGCAAATCAATTCTACACCTTTACTTAGCTGAATTTTACTTAATGAACCCACGATCTGCCGAAGTGTTGTAACGTACCCAAAGCACTCGGTTAATGCGGCTAAGACAAACAACATGCTTAGTTATAAAGTACTGTCATCAAAATAATTCCCCTAATGCAACTTAATGTGTCAATCAAATTGAATCTCAAAAGTACAGGGAGAACGGCAGCATTCGCTAGTAAAATGTATTGTATGGAAAATAACTTTGCTCAAGACGCTGCTGGGACTTCCCGTCGTAGTTGTTGGTTTATCAACTCTACCGCAGTGTTGTTACAATTGCCGTTACTGCGACCACTAGTACTTACATACTCGTCCATATGTACGGTCACTAAAGCAACTGGTGGATATATAAGAAAGAAAACAGACATTTGTCTTGTTGTTATTGTTGCAAGTAACCGCAAAAGAAAAGCGAACTTCACGAAGAATGTTGTTATCACTTTAAGTTGTTGTTGTTGTTGTTGTTTTTATTGTTGATTTTTGCATTGGGTGATCTTGTTTTTGTTGCTGCCATTGCAATTGAAACTGAGGTTTGTTCCTCTCGTAGCTTCAACTTCTTTTCATACGCAATAATTGCAACGCCGCTGCTGCAGCCCGAGTTCATTGCACTCTTCTCCATAGCGAGTGCGTCGCTGTCGATGGCAATAGCAGCAACAGCAGCAGCAAAAATTGCAATCCATATTTAAGCAACAGTCAGTCAACAGTCAACCAGCGGCAACAGAATAAAGTAACTGTAACTGAAAGAAAAAAGCAGCAAAAATCATTGACTTTTGCAGACATTTGCGCGCGAGAAGAGGAAAATGGAAAGAACAGAGTGAAAAGAATCTCGAAACGGACAAAGAATAAACGGTAAATTGTAATACTTTAGTATGAGGGAGAGTGAGTGAGAGCAAGCGCGAAAAGGATAGCGCGTTAGAGTGGAGAAAGGCACATTCTAGAGCTAATGAAAGGCGGTAGGCAATTAAGTATTACAGGAGGTGAAGTCAAATGCCAAGGGAGATGATTAGAAAGATATGCGCGTATGTATGTATGCGTGTATATATAGCAATGGAATGTGGAAAAAGTAAAGCGAGAAAATGGCATGGCTTTACCTTTAAAAACGGTTAATATGCGGGCATATGTAGGAAGTAAATTCCTAACTATCAATATGTATGTACTCATATACCATCTAGGTGTATGCAACTTCAATGTACATATATACAAACAAATATAAGTTGCAATTACAGTTTGTCTTGCTTCCTTCGTTCTTATTCTGAAAGCATCTTCTATCGAGTAGTGAAAGTTTTTGTTGCAACATGATTTCTAATAGTATGAGCATACAATCAACTTCAGCTTTTGTTTAATCCCAGCGCATGGGCTATTACTGTCAATTTGAAGGTTTTCGGTTCATTTCCATGGGGAAGATATATATGTATTTGGCGATTCCTTGTCTCAAATACAGTTTATTTAAATGTTCTTAAACAACAATTTATAGGCAACCTTATTTTCACCAGCATTTCATTCGTGTAACAAAGACGTTTGTAATTCTTAACATGTTTATTCAATAATTATTTATATAGCAGTTCCTTCATTGAGTAGATAATAAGATACTTTTGACTGATTTATTTAGATTTTCTATACTTTTCGAAGCAACTTTGATTGCTTTCTCACTATAGGAGATTCATGTAAAACTTATCATGTTTTTGGGGAATATTGCCCTGAATATTGTCATGAATCGCCAATAGAGAAACTCCTGATTCATTTCCATATTAAGAACAAGATTGTCTGGTCCAAAGTTAATCGCAAGAGGGCTAGTGCGCTTTCCACTGTCACTTATGTTAGTATTTCCTAGTTGTAGGAGTTCGAACTAATTATTGCCCTATCGATGTCCACGAATTTGGAAGCTGCTTGCATGGGACTAGGTATAAATAACTCAATGCTTCCTTCTTGACTGTCCCGCTTTTGCGAGATCAAGGCGAAAACACCTCGTACCCCATAACTTCAAACATCTAGTGAGCTTGCGGGAATGGAAATAAAACGCCTAAGCAGATTTGGTGTCAAGGCGCTTTGTCGATACTTGAGTACTAACTACAGCAGTTTTTTTTCCGGCTTCACAAAGGTCTTTATTTAGAAGTGCAAGCATTAATTAGTTTTTGGTACAGTGTTCCGAAGAAGCGGTCCTTTGCCTATTATGCTGTTAGTAAGATGATAGCTCCACTACCTTTTAAGCTTTTGTGGCCCAATTTTATACAATCAGCATTTTTTGGAGTCCCAAAGTGTGTTCTACGTCCATCGAAATATCGTTCACTCTCTTTTTGGTTGGTAGTAAGCTTCCGAATATCTCTGTACTCCTTTTTTTGCACGTCGCGAATATCTATCACAAACTTTTCAATTAAGACTCTATTGGAAAGTACGCCACTAGGTCTGCACAGCTTCCAATAAAACTTACTTGCGTTAAAAGAACTATTTTCTATTAGAAGAAGGTCTTCAAAATCCAACTTACGAATATACTCATATTCCTCCCCCATTATGTATATCAAATTTATTATATTGTTAATACTGTTTTTATTATTATTAATATCTCTCCATTGAACTAAGTGCCAAAAACTACTTCAAGAGCTAACTATTACTTAGTGAAACCCAAGCATCTACATGTGTGGTCTGAAATGAAATGAATTGACGGCGATTTTAGGCGCAATTCCCCCCTGCTGCTCCCTGCTGCTCCCTGCTGCTACAATTCGCCCATTTTCTTTAATTTACCGATAAATTCGTGCCACTTCGACAAGTGATTGCAATTGCCCAAAGTTGGTGCAAGCAATGACCATTGCATAGTTAAAAGAAAAGGCAATTTCCGCTTGTCGTCTTGTTGTTGCTGTTAGTTTTTTCTTACCACAAACGCTATGCAACAGCAAAAAGTGGCAGTGCCGTTGATTGTGGCAACGTTGCATGTAATCCCGGAAGACGCTTTTCAACGCTTGGCAGCATTGCTTTTTCCTGCACAGCATGTAATAGTTAGTATTTTCATTGCTGTTGTTTTTGTTGTTGTTGCAACCATTTACTTTCATAACTGCTGTGGCTGGCTGATTGGTTGGCTTTCTGGCTTTCTGGCTTTCTGGCTTTCTATGACTTGCGGCGACGCAAAGCTGAATTTAATTTTCATTTCATTGTGTCAGCAAAGTTTTCCTACTTCTTCTTCTTCTTCTTCTGCTACTGGTGCTGCTGGTGCTTCCTCCTCGTCTGCTTTATATTCGCTTCGCTTGCTGGCCATTAGCCGCTGCTGTGGCATATAAAAAGCGAAATCTTCAGCTTGCTATATTAGCTAACGTGATAACAACAACAAAGTACAACTGGTATTTTGTAGTAAGTTGCATGATGGCAACAAGTTGTGGCAGCTGTTTCGCTGCCACGGTTGAGTGTCTTCACTTTTGCATTTTTGTGGCAGCAACCGCATGTATGCACATGTGTGTGTTGGTGTGTATTATAGAGACGACTGAGCTGGAACTTAGTGATTTCGGCAAATGCTTCCCGGTTGCGTGTCGCGATTGTGCCACGCACATTACTCAGTGAAAGGCAGTCAAATGTATATTAGCTGCCATATGTGTAAACTTTCGCATAGTTTCACTTGCTCATGCATATTTTCATGCAAAAATTTCAAAAATTAGCCAACCTTAGCAAACTCCCTGTACGAAATTTTCAATTTTGCACTTCTTCTATTTGGGCAATTGTTGGAAGCACTTTTTAATGTTATGTAAAAAAGTGGGTGGTGGTTTCCTAGTTAGTATTTTAATATTTTTGTTGTTTTTCTCTATTTTGTATGACATGTAGACAGTGTTGCAGTAGAGCGCTATAAAATTATTATGGAACAGATGTTACTTCGGTTTTTGGAACGGTTATTTTAGTTAAGATCCCTTATTAAGGGACTTCTTATCTCTGGCATATTGTGAAAGAAACTTATTACCGGCTTCAGAAACTCCACATTTTCAGATACTTATACCGAAGCTCCTTATTGCAAATAAAAAAAAAAAAAAAAATTGGGGAAATTACTAGTAATTTGCATTTATTAGTTCGCAGAATGTATGTTTAAATAGAATTTCGAACAAAAGTCTTTCCTATTCACTTTCTTGACTGGTCAGTGTTATCTTATTATTCAGACCTATATATACCTATATATACCTATACCTATATATACCTATATATACCTATTCAGACCTATTATATAGACCTCCATGAAAGTACTCTAACGGAGTCTAATCTATAACCTACATATGTGGCCGATTTACAGGCCTATTTCTTAATACAACTCGGTCACCACCAACCTATGTTGGCTTCATGCACTGTATCGTCCCGTACACCATTCTAATTGAGGAAGCATTTCACACTTGAACGATCAGTTTTGAGCTGGAGAACCTAAAAGTCGCAAACCAGTTGACTGTAGCGCTCGTCATACACAGTAATGCCTTTCATCTGCATACAAAGGTGCCTGTTTAGTCTGTTTAGGATTGTTCAAACCTCGACCCCGACAATTTTTTGTATTTTAGTATTTATTAAGCCAGTTATGAGTCTCATTCTTCACTTGTGGAAAGCACTCTGTTGAAACTTGAGTTTTGTCTACTCGTATATATTAACGATTAAAAAAAATTGAAGTTTCTGAATGAAGTTTCAAAAGTATATGGCACATGAGTGTGAAACACATGTATTTCCTTTGGCAGCTGGTGTGACAGCTATACCTCTAAGAAATTATATATGTATCTCTAATACTCTTTAGATTTGTAAGATAAAGTTCTCTTCCAAGTGTGCGAATCGCGAGGGAGGCTCGTTGGTAAGATTAAGGCATGAGCTAGAACTTAGGCGCATCTACTTCACTTCTGTATTTTCAGAAAGCAATAAGGATGAGCACTTCGAATAGATAAACAAAAATATTTTCTTTCTTGAAAAATTGTCTGCAGGAATTGAGAATATATAGCAAAATATCAGGAATAAAATCGTGAAATACTCAAATGCATTTATCTCATTTATTTATGCTTTATGCACTCTCCGAAAAGCGCACATATACCTAGAACTCTGCCGCTGTGGCGCATCGGTGGAATTTAAATGAGTAGCTGCAGTACAATAAACTTTTAGAGAGGCTAATGGTAGCCAATGGCTTGTCGCTTTGCCGTTAACACTTTCCCATTGATAGATGCGATTAATTGGACTAAGAGTTCAAACAAATCACCATTACTCACAAGTGTAAAATGTCAAAGACACCATTGGGATGTCGCGAACGGTGTTTTGACGCACAGCGGGCGGCCGCTGCAGCAGCAACAACAATAGCTGCATGGACAAATTGCCGACTTGACAGCGTTGTTGCTTCCTTAAGTGGACCGCACATTCAACGTTGCAACATAGAAGGCGAACGCAGACGCGCACTCACACACACACACACACACACCACTTCGGCTTCAGCTCGTTTGCTCACTTCCTGTTACTTTTTGCGTTTTGTTTATCCACCTTCTTGATACTTTTTTCAGCACACACACCACAGCCGGTTGGTGGCTCAGCGCGTTGCTAATTTATGTGCAACGTTAACGACGGCTTGCTGCCACAGCAACATACTTATTACCCCCAGCGCACAGCCGAGGTTCACTTCGTGCGGCTTTTCGAACGCTTCCTCTAAGCGTTCAACCGTTCACACTTAATTGCGTGATTTGGAACGCAACCGCAACGATTGCCACAAACCGCGCCCGATTAATGAACGATGATGCTTATGATGATGGCTATGATCATTACGATGATGAGGCGTTGATGTTGTTGTTGTTGTTGTTGTTGTTGTTATTGTTGTTGTACTTAGTGTTGCTGTTGCTGTTGCTGGTTCTATTTGTCCAAGCGCCGCAGTGCCATTTCTCGCCACAACGCCTCGTTGCCGGAGATGCTCGCCGTTGGCTGCCAAACGCAGACACTCACTCACAACTATTTGCGTGTGTGTGCGTGTGTGTGTGTTTGGCCAGCCATAATTGACTGGCTGACAGACAGGCGGCCAACACCGGCACTGGCGCGGGCAAATCAGCTAAGTTGCAGCGAAGTTATTGCTAAGCGGGTGAATTTCCAGCCATCCGGGTGTTGAAAACAGTTTCATTGCACCCATCGGCAGCAATGCGCCACAACACAACGCAACGCAATGCAACGCAAGGCCTCTGCATGTGTGTGTGTGTATGTATATATAGTTATGTATCTCAGTCTGAGCGAGTGTGTGCATATTTGTTGTAAGTGGCAGCACTTCATCGCGCTTTTGGGGGCAATACTCGTTGCATTTGATTGAAAGTGACACGCACAGATACCCTTACAAGCACACACACACACACACACGCACGCATTCATATCAAATATTTGCACATCAACGTTAAATATATAATTTGATTTTGTATTGTGATGCGGATGGTGACAGCGCGGCAGCGGCACTTGAGACACGCCAATTATGTTTACTTGCTTGCCATTTGTTGTTGCTCTTGTGTGCTTTTTCATAAATACCAATGATTAGTATGTTAAACTTAGCAAGGCACATCTCATATTAAGGCATCGCAAATAAATGGAGACCATATGTGTATTTCCTTCTCTTCATAGTAATCTCCATGAGTCGAGATTGTGATAATCATTTGTGCTTTGTCATTTGTGCTAACTTTTTCCCCCTTCTTGAGGCATTTCTAATATGTTTGATACGACCTCAACCTAGCTTGCATTATTTAGCTTCGCAACTAGGGTTAGCTCTTGCTTTTTATGGGTGTCAAGCCTACTAGTTAGGAGCAACTGCTTCTCTCTTTTGCTATTTGGCAACGCTTGTTCTGAAATTTTTTGTGGTCTTTTTTTAAGGATTTCACCGAAAAGTGAGCGGTGCCACCCCCATTGTCCAATTTGTTCACGGATTTCTCTGCAGTCCTTCCGTATCATATTTGCTGTAAGATTTAATGCTTCTGAGGTGTTGCTTCGGCGAGTGCGAAACGCACTTTTAGTAGTAACTACGGTTGCCTCTACTGTGATTTCCTGTAAGAATTTTAACTTTATATCTTAATTTGGGGCTTAGTTATAGCACTTCAAAGGTTTTCGATTAACGGTATTTTTCGGGCGTGACAGTAGTCCAAATTCCAACCAACTACAATACCAACCTCCTCAGAGTGCAAAGGAATACGTCTACCAAGTTTCATCGATTGCATGCAAGGGCGGACGGACAGTCAGTCACACGGAATTCAACTCGTCTCGACATCCCCATCATTTATTTATACAATATATAACTCTGTATCCATTTGGTTTAGTTTTAGCTATTACAAACAACCGTTAGATGAACAAAACTACTACACTCTGTAGCAACATGTTGCCAGAGTATACCAACTTATCGATAAATGTAGCTGCAATAATAAAATTTAAGCGATATAAGTAATTATTTTAATTTCCGATTTGTATATCACAGCAATAAAACAAGTTTTAACTTCAGCCGATTTCCATACTCATTGTGTTTAAGCACTCGTGTCATTGCACTGCATTGCCAACCAGGAAGCGAAGTGTAAACATGCCTAAATGACATCCTTATAACAAATTCAAACACTTTCCACTAATACACGGGTATAATATTTGTTTATTATAACAACAACAACAACAACAACAACAACGACAAATCACCAGTGAATAAACAAAGTGATGGAAAAAAGTCAAATGTGAAAAATCACACAAGCTGAACCAGTGATTTGCTAAGAAATGAAAATTCAACGCTTCACCGCGCAAAAATACCGTTAAATGCAACAGTTTCCTCATTGAGCATTTGCAAGTTTTTTGACATTTCGCACGCATTGAAAGCAAATACATATGTACAAATACATACAGAAATATAAAAGGCGTAACAATCGAAACAGACTTATATTTATATATAAATATATATGTGTATATATATATGTATTTGCAAATGCTGCAACAATGCACCATAGTTGCGCAAGAAATAATACAGGCATATAATTACGTGCACAGCAGCTACAAGGGTATATTTTCTTTAGTTACATAACACAAATATATACATACGTATATAAATAAGTAAAGGAACTATACATATACACTTACATACATACATATATGTTTATATATATATATATAAAACGGCAGCAAAAGTAAGGCAAAGTAACGATAACAAGTTAGATATCTACATATAATATGTATGTATGCATAACCATAAAAAGCAAATCATATACATATATATTTATATATATATATCTAAAATAATATCGCCTTCAACTAATCGGGCCATACTGCGATTGTGCCACAAACTTTCAAACTAATCTATTTATATGCATGCATATGTATAACTCCAAAAGTTGATGCACAAAATTTTAAAGCCTACATATGTAGATATATACGTATATACATATATACATGTGCACCTTCATTCGATTGTGCCGATGTGTGCGTGTTTGCATGTGTGCATGTGTGTCACTTTGGAGTTGAGTTGTTTCATACTAACTGGGTGGCCATTTACCATTTTCTACTCCATTCACCATATGCTCTCTCTCTCTCTCTCTGTCTCTCCAATTACCTATCTCTCTTCAATTTACAACAAAAATAGAAAATTTGCAAAACAAACCGCACAGCGCGCAAACAAAATCGACAACAACTATAACCGCAACAATGACATATAAATTAAACCAAATAAATAGAAACTCCAAAAATCTGTAATACACAAAAGCAACAGCAACAACAGCAACAACAACGGCTACAACAGTAATAAAAGCGAATGCAAATGCTACTTACTGCAGATGTGCGCCAGGCACTGTGCACTGTGGGTCGATTCGCAAATCAAATTGAACAAAAAAAAATTTTAAAGAGATAATAAGGAGAAATGCGAGAAATACTTAAGAAATGAAAATGTTACTAGATATAAAATCAATCATAAGAGAATTTATTAAATTTTATGAAATTATTAGTAGTAATTTTGCTAGGAAATTATAAAAATAATATAAAAACTTGTGACCCGATTTTAGGCCGTAAATTATGTACAAGTACAATATGTAATTGTATATAGATATTTCTAACGATTTTGATTTGCCTTCAGATTTTGTTATCGCTCAGTTTTGCAACTGATCGTTTCATGTCGAGCCCCTTCTCAAATATAAATTAAGCTGGTCATAATTTGCTTTGAAAAATATTTATTGGAAAAAAAAATCGTATATCCAGAACCGTAAAATTATCACAAACAAAGTGTTAAGAAAGTTCTTATGTTGATTCAAAAAATTTTAGTTATAAAATAACGAGCACCAACTCGTCTTTATCAATACACAAAAGCGGAAAAGAATTCTTTTTACTAACCTTACTAACTTTAAATCGCTTTCAGGTATATAAAAATCTAATGCGACGAAATTATTTAAAAAATTTAACTCAATATAATTTATGAAAATTTTATTTTGTCATTTTGAAAAGTTATAAAAACATAATAATTTAAGATTAGAATGATTAATTATTATTATTATTGATTAAGAATTGAATATTTGGAAATCTGATCATGAAACTCTTATAAAATTTTGATTTTTCGAAATTCGAGTTTAAATCACAGCGCCTTAATATTACAAGATCGAGCCCACACATTCAGGTGTATTATGATCTCTTTTTTAGAAGCAGACTACCTTATCGGAAGTTCTCTTTTGATCAAAAATATTTATAGCTCAAATAATATTGAAGACTATTTCTGTGCAAATTTAAGCGACTTGTTTGACATGAATTGTACGAGTTGATCGAATCTGCCGAGTACATGATTTAAGGGTAGAAATTTCAAGAAAGACAGAATCTAAAAGTATTAGAGAATACTATCTAATAATACATATAGTCTCTCACGGTCAAAACAATCGTTTCGGTTTAAGAACAACAAAACTATCCAAAAGCGGAAAATATCTTTGGTTCCCCATTTCAATAGTCCCGAAATCGGGTTCAATGTATTAATCGAAATTCTGACAAAAATCGCGAATACTTCCAAGAAGTATGATTGCCATGCATTAAATTTGCCTCACAGTGATTTGTTTGGCTGTGCCTTGCTGGGCCCTAGTCTCATATACACACTTGCGTGCGCCTTGTACACAACATTTAAATACACTTTTATACACTTTTATTACACTTTTCCACGACTGCAACGAAATGTTGCAGCAACACACGGCCAGCATTAGCTCACGCTTGCTCATCATCGCTGCTGGTGTGGCCATTCAATCGGTTAAATTGCCTAGTACGCACTCGTTTGTTGCATGCAACTCGGCGTTGCAACGCCAACCCGACCACTCGTCACATTCGGCATTTAGCTCGTACATGGTACCACATGCATTTCCAATATCCATGCATACACACACACTCAAATACCTTGTCGTGCATTCGAAGCTGCCTCCTGCTGTGCTCCTCCTCTCCCTAAACATTTCATTTGATTTTGTTTTTGTTCGCTCTCTATCTTACCTGCTCATTCGCGAATAACAACAAAGGTACGCTCGTTGTGTTGGTGAGTACAGGCGCACGCACACACACACACACGCACTTAATTTTAGCCGCTTGACGCGCTCTCATTTCTCGGCCACGGCGAGTTGGCCTCTCTGTTTTTGTTCGTTTTCCTGCTTTCCATTGCAATCGCCTCATGCGACCGCGGCCAACAACACTGTTGTATGCGTGTCTAATTGGAGCAATGCGCTCGTGTGTGAGTGAGTGTGTGTGTGTGTGTGTGTGTGTGTGTGGTGGCGTCTCGTGTTGCGCTCACTAAAGTGTGTATCAGAAATGCATTCGTTGCAACGATTTTTGTATCTACTACTGTTCTTTTCCACCGCCTTTTTCCACATTTCGATTCGGTCGAGATTGTTCCAATATCATTTCGTTTCTCGCTGTAAACATTGCGCTCTCGGCTGAGTAATCGTTAACGTCGCCGTTGTTGTGCTCGCTGCTGCTGCTGCTGCTGCTGCTGTTCGTTAATCGCTTTATTTTTGCTCTTTGCTGTGTTCTCTGTTGTTGCTGCGCTTTAGGGGCCGCCGTACCGGCCTTATTCGACTGCTTGATTGCGCTGCTTACTGCTGCTCTATGTTTGTTGTTATGCGTTTGTATCATATCACTATATATATATGTGTGTGTGTGTGTGTGTGCGTTTGTGTGTTTGGGTACATTCAACGGGTCCATCCACCTCGTTGACTCGTTTTAACTCGTTGGCTAGTTTCTTATGGCATTTTGGTGTATCTGTGTCGTGCGTCCGTCCGCTGGTAGGTTTGTCTGTCTGCCTGCCTGCCTGCCGCTCCAAGTGGCCGAACGACCGACCGACCGAGCGCTCGAGCGCTCCAACGTCGACTCTGACTCTCGCGTTTTCGTTCTTTTTGGCTGGCCGTCTGTCGGTTTTTCAACTTTGTATCTGCATAACTCTGTCGGCATTCGCAGTTATCTTTCGATGCTCAAACTGAACGGAACATCGGAGCGGTAGTCTTTGCTCGTACAATTCGTAAGCGCTGAAATCAAGTTGGAAATTTTTGTAAGGTGCAAATACAAAGAAGAAAAGTATCACAAATTGATGCGTGTAGGTACTGTTTTCGGGTCGCGAGTCAGTGTATCGTTTCGTAGTTTTTTCTACAATATTTTCATCCAAAGTGTGTATACAGCCAAGCAGTTTTTGGAAAATTTATGCCGAAAACTTTCAACTTTTCCGCAAGCACACCAACGAAATTCGAAAAATATTCACTGAAAACTAAAAACAAGTGTACACACACACACACACACGTACACACACATACAAAATACCTACCAAGATCAACCATTCTAATGGACGGTACAACAAATAGTGATTTTATATGAATTAAAGCGAATTAAACCAATATCACATTACATTTTAACTTAAAGAAAAATACTTATTTTAATTGAAAAAAAAACGTATAATTTTAGAAAACTCATTAAATACAAGAAAATATAGTAAATTTTCACTGCCAACTGTTTATTACAGTAACTGAAAAATTGAAGTGTTCAAATATGTAAATTTTTAAACTACTTTTACATTAGTTCGTACACAAGTAGCTAATTGAAAAGAATTTCTATTAAAATTATAAGCGAATGTGTATAAAAAATTTTTAACTAAAAGACAACCAGCAAAAGTAATAATTTAGGAAAAAAAATTTAAATATGTTTAATGTTTAATAATTAGAAATTATTTGAGACGGTGAAAGTTTAAAGACTATTATTAATATAACAAAAAAATTTTATACTACGCGAAAATATATCGCAGGAAATGCACGAATGCATACATACATATAATATGTGAAATATAAAAAAAATATATATTGTGTCTTCAACTCGATTACGCATTCGATTCAAAACAGTGTTGAAGTAACTAATTTTATAGTGTTTTTGGAATATATGCATAAAAAAGCAGTTAGTTGTAGAATTTAGTTTGAATAAAAAACAGTTATTTCATAAAACTGCCAGTTAATCGAACAACCCGCTGATTTTCTTATAATATATACATAACTTATAAGAGATACGAAAAGAACAACCAAGCACAATATTTATAAACCAAAAGCAGTTTGAACTTCATGTAAGGTGAGCACTTAGCAAATAGCTTAAGTTTTTTATTGCAAATAATCTGTGTCAAAGAAGTAAAGTAGCTGAAGTCGACTTAAGACAGCAACAAATAAATGAAGTTGCATGTATACGTACATTTGTAAGGGTGTGTGTATCCACACAGATGTATTAACCTACTTGATGCACATTGTTCATATATATGTACATATACTATACTTGGTTATTGAAAAATTATTTTAGTGCAACTCTAAATAAAGATAATAATGTTAACAATATAATAATGGCCAAAACAATAAAATGTATTACGAAATTTTATATTAATAACATTAATAATTAATAATTATATAAATAAATATTAAATAAATAAATTAAAAAAATTGTAAATTAAAATAATAATAAAATTTAATAATAAAAATTTGCTAAAATGTATAATAGACAATAGAAATAATAGAAATCGAATGAAAAAAAACCAAAAAAAATTAAAAATGGTAAAGCTAAAGATATTTAAAAATATTTAAACAATAATAATGACAGAAACTACTGACACTATATAACATGTTGGATATCAAACGAGTAAAATGTATGTTAAAATAAAATTTTTTAAATTTTAATTAATACATGTATAAGTTGGTAAACATACAACAATTTAAAGAATTGTCATTATTGCAAAGGTAACCAATAAAAAAATAAATAGAAGATGGGTTATAGATTTTGTGCACTTTCAACTTCATAAGCCACTTTCCAATTTGGCACAGATTTTTAAAAATATAGCTGTTTACAACTTAGTAGAGCTAATTAGAAATTTTTGCTAAAAATTTTAACTTACATAAAATTTTTGACTTTAATTAAAATTTTTAAATAAAAAAAAATTTTTTTTTATATTATATTTATAAAAATGTATAAAGTAAAATTAAAAAACAGTTTTTTTTTTAAATTCTTTGTACCTTTTAAACTTACATTTTAGATAAGTACTTGTTTCTTTGAAGGACTTTTATAAAATGTATGTGTTTTCAAGAAATATATGTAATTTTCTGGTTTTATAAAGAAAAAATTAAAAAGCCATTAAAAATACACAAAAATTTAAGTATCTAAGTATCTTGTATTACTCTAACCGGGCAAGCTATGCCTTCAATTCAAAATTTTTTGCGGTTAAAGTGAAGTTTCCATGCACTTAACATCGATTCTTTATAACTAACGGCTCTATTTCGTTGTACAACACCATAAAAATATGTACATATATATAAGTTTTATTAAAAATACCTTTTTGTGAAGAATATATGAAGTAAAATAAGCAATCGGATCTGTATGCTAATTTTAATGCATATAAAACTGCTCTATAACTGTGTTCTCAATTTCGCTCTCAATAGGGTTATTAAACAGTCAAAGATGCTAATTGTTTTAATTGACATAAACTCATATAAATATGTTACACATAGGTAGGTCAAGGTACGGAATAATGAACACTAAATGCGCTTAAGGCACTGACTCCTAATATTCCCAAATTTAACAAAATTTTGCCTAATTCTACATTGAGCTAAAAATATCTTATATATTTAAAATTTCTAATGAGGTCGATGTAATTTTTGATATTTATTATTTTTCTTGTCATACGGTTATATATAGTTATAGATATGCATACATACTTATGTATTTTGAATATCTTAGGATTGCAAAAAAATTCAAATTTTTGTTCTTATTTTATACACTAACTCATTTGGTGAACCATAATAATTCAAGAATTTGAAATAATTTTGTATTTATTTAGGTTGGCAACTCTTCTAATTTTTGTATATTTTTTAAATTTTAAATTTTACTTAATTTAAAAAATTTTATTATCTGGCAACCCCACGTTTTACGTTATCTTACAAGAATTTATTTCTAAAAAAAATGTTATAGCTAAATTAATTCAGTATAATCTCTACCGCAAGCTATTGCATGCTAGGTATATTACACTATACCGTTATTAGCATTTGGAATCCAGAATCCAACACAATTGCTGAAACGGATATTTCTACAATACATATATTCCAATATGAAATTAGAAATAAAACCTTTTCTTTGTTATCGGAAAAAATCCTATTGTTTGTATTTCTCTGTTTTTTTTTTTTTTTGGAAGAAAGGGGGAAAGAAAGTAAGAAAGTAAGAAAGAAATAAAGGTTTTATGCCTCATTTCTCTTGGTCATTGTATTTGTGTTAACCTAAAAATGGCTGGGTTGCGTTTGCTTGCTGCTTTAACTACTGCTTGTTGGCTTACATGTATACACACACACACACACACACACACATACACACACACACACATGCACACACACACAAACATGCATAGTACAAACGACACAAAGTGTCGATAATTTCCTTACCGAATTCCGCATTCGAAATTCTTTCAAGAAATCCATTCACTTTCTTTCGCTTTCTGCACCGCTGCTCTGCTTCTGTCACTGCTTCTTCGTCTTCTTTTTTGCTGCCAAGCATGCTTCTTGGCCTTTTGTTCACGAACTTTTTGATAGCCATAAATATAGCCAAAACAAAAAAGGCGAACATTAACCTGCACAGCAGCAATAGCAACACAAACAGCAATAACAACAACAACATATTGTGAAAACGGCACATTCATACATACATACACACACACACACACACACACTCGCAAAGAGCGCAAACTTTTTGTTGACAGCTGACAATGATTTGCCATTGTTGGTCGGACGAAGTTTGAAGGCCAGAGCGCGGGGCGCATATGTAAGAATTGAGCACTTCTATGTGTGTGTGTGTGTGTGTGTGTAGGAAGCATGAAGCCAGTTTGGTCGGTGCGCTTATTTGCATTTTCGCTTCCGACTCGCAAGTCAAGTTGACCGCTGAACCACATAGTGTTCTGACTTCTAAATGTTGCTGCTCTTATTGCTACTCTTGTTGTTGTTGTTGTTGTTGTTATTGTTGTTGCTGCTGCTGCCTGGTCGCTGTTTATTGTTTTTACTAGGGCGCTGTGCTTGTTTTTGTGCGCTGCATTCGGAATCGTCAACGCCTTGGCAGCAACATCAACCAACCAACAGCAATAGCAAGAATAACAACAACTATAACAAGACAAGCAAGCAGCAGCAGGCAACACAAGCTCTAAACAAGTTCATTGCACTCAGAGTAGCCGCAGCAGCGCAGCGGTCGGGCAAGCAGCTTCAATTCACTCCAATTCTTTGGTTACCCCGCTTGTCGCTCTTGCCAGCACACGGCAAACCACTTGGTGTGTGGAGTTCTTGCCTTTTTTCTTTCTCAAGAAAAGCTGTGCGCGCCGCTGCACCTCTTTCTTTTCAAACACTGCTGCATGACCCTCACCCGCCTCCCCCCACACACACACACACACTTTTGCCATTCATATTAGTATGCTTCGTGTTAATGTTTGTTGTTGTTGTTGTTGTTGTTGTTGTGATTGCTCGTTTTTTTTTTTTTTATTGCTGTTGTGGTCTTTTACCGATTGTGCGAACTTCTTTGACTTTTGGTGCAGCTTCTACTTCGTCTCCTTCTTCTTCGTATTCTTCTTCTTCTTCGTCTTCTTGCACTTCGTTAACATTATTTTGTTGAAGTGCTTTCGGTTGCCTGCCTACTTGCCGAATTATTTGATGTGCTTTAGTGCCAAGCCAGTTGGCGGCGCGCCATTTGCTTCGCTGGGCAAAACAAGTAGAATCGTCCAAAAATGTTCTAAAGGCATAAGGAACTTAAATGCCACATAAATACACTCGAAGAAAGAGGTAAAAAGCAGACTGCACCAAGCCAACAACAAACGAACACAACACAGGTATGCATACAACTCTATATACATATATATATATATATGTATATGTATGTGTGTGTGTGTTTGTGTGCGGTAAGAAGTCTTCGCACTTTCGCACTCCGTTGTTGTAGTTGTTCCAGGAAGATGCTCGTTCGTTCGTGCTTTCATTCGCTAACCGGTTTGCAGGCCGAAAACGTCTTCATTATCGACATTTTACTCGCTCAGCTATCATCGTCAACCAGGCAACCAGGCAACCAGACGGCCAGCGCTTATAGATGCGCTCCTGTGTAGTGTTTCCTCGCTACAATTCGTCCGAAAACTCCGTCCGAAATGTGTGTTTGAATGCACCCTGCAGAGATCCATCAACTGACTGCAAATACATTTTATTGAAATATTCTCGACTGATTTCAATTTATGGCATAATAGTGGGTACACACTATGTACTTTAACACTCGTTTATAATTTAGACTAAATGATGTTTAGTGTAGGTAATTTAACTAGCTGTCATCAAAACGTGTAAGACCAATTTGTAGATGTTCAACAGTGATTAAAGTTTTAACGCATAAAATTATAGACACAAAAACCATCGTGTATGAAATAGGGTTATGTGTTGGTTACAGACAATCATACAATATTTAAATTTTTTTTTCTTCCGAAAATCAAAAAACTGATTGATGGCCGATTGTTTGATTGGCTGCAGTACTGCTTCAAAAAAGAAATCCTGGTATGTTTTCTTAGTGTTATTTAAAATTAATGTAAATGTTACACAAAGTCTCAAATTTATGGTCAGTGTCCATTTATCCATCCATATATATTAATAATCATAGATGTAGTACAAAAGAGGTAAGCTCATTTTTGCCAATTACATTTTCCCAATTATTTCATTATAATAGATATTGCTCATAATAAGGAAAAATTACTATATATATATCCGTTACTAATAGGGAGTATTTACGAATTGTCAGAATAAGTTACGTTACATGTCAAATAAATTACTTGCTATAATATGAATATAGAATTCACATAATTTATCTAACATCATTTATATGAAATTAAGTTACATAGCCTAGAATAAGACTAAGACCTAGACTAAGTTTAAGAAAGTAACTAAAATTGCAATGGTCAATGCGTATTTTTAAAAACTTATAGGCTGAATTGTACAATTATCTATTTTATATATACTTCCGATCTAATATCCATTCATCTTGGACCATATTTTGGATAGCGAACTGTCATCTCAATTAATGATATCTCGAGTTAAAGGTCTGATAATAACAACTTTGGTGCACTTTTATAGTTGTGGTTATCTCAAGAGGACCTTGATGTGGTTATTCAAAAATCTTTACATGTCCTTGCAAAACGTTTTCTTACTAATTTTTGCTGAACTTTTTTTTAATTGTTCTATCATAAGCATTTTAGTAATTTACTAAACGGCATTCATGAAGAAAAACCTATAAATTTTGAACTTCGGGTATTGTGCTGGTCTTCTTTACTTGCTACTCTTCTAATCCTGATTGAGTTTGGAGTAAGCGTCAGAGGCATGACCGAAGCCTAAGTTCGCTTTAAGTGCTCTTGAGTATTATGTGAGACACTGACCTTATTTCTGGCAAACTAGAGCGGTTTGTGCGAGATTTTGCTATAGGTGTAACTTATAGCGTGAAAATCTCTAGAAGCATTCAGACTACTCAAATTCAAACTAGTGAATTTCACTCGAAATCTCTGTTATTAAAACCACTTTTCTGACAATTGTGGTGTTTTAAAGACGATAAGCTATAGGTCCGATGTCATGGAGAGGCCAGCATGAATTCCATCACCCAACAGGTGCCGAAATAAAGAGTTTATTGAGATACTTAACCTCACTTTCAATTTTCTCACTTTTGAAGAATTTTTTGGTTATTATATTGACATCATCGGTGATCGCCTGACAAGAAATGCTCATTTGGAACTAATCTCTTAAACAGGGCGAAAACAGTTAGAACTATCGGATATGAATTCCTTTTCTTCAGATGGGCTTCATTTAACCCTCTCTCACACTTCTCTGACGTTTAAGGCTTGAAATAAAGGAAATGGTAGTACAGTCCTGAAATATTTTCATCACTTTTAGTAGTGGAAAAAATTTCTGATATAAATTAATCTTCCCAATTTCAATTACTAATTTTAGCAGTGGAACAAAAGCGACAAATGAGAAGTGCTTTTTAATAAAAATTCGCTCTGCTGGGTAGATTTACCTTCAAATATAAATACTTTTCAATTTGCGTACACTTAAACGAGGTTACATACACACGAGCGCCTACGAGCGCATGGCTGGTGTGTTATGTCGGTACCCTTGCTTGCATCCAGTACCTGTTTGTACTACTACCACACACACACACACACACGCACATACACATGCATACATACGTACTCATATGCATGCTTGTACGCTGGTGTTTTCGTCTCTATATGCATTTCCTGCATAATCTTTTGTGAAAGAAAGCACTGAAAAATTACGACAAAAAACCACAGCAGCAGCAAAAGCAGCAATAGCAACAGCAGCAAGAACAACAATAACACCAACAGTGATTGCAACGACGAAAGCATTCGCCGCCGCAACCATCACCAGTTTTGCAAGTAATAGCACTCAAGCGGAAGGGTTATATTGGGGCAACAGAGTCGACACTAACACCAATAATAACAACAACAACAAGAGTGACTGTAAAAGCGACAAAAACACACCAACTAAATAGCAGACAGACAGACAGACAGACAGGAGCAATGCACTGCTACTGTTGACTTTGTGTAGAGCAAATGCAAGCGAGGCGACGCTAGAGGAAGGAAACTTTGGGCATGAAGGGAATGCATGCATATGCCATATTGTATAAGAACGTGTCTGTAACCTGAAACTTACATAAATGTGGTCTCATGCTTGTGTAGCATACACGTGTGTCTGTGTGTGTGTAAAAATCGTGTAGTATTATTTAAAGGACGTGTTAAAATGTAAAAACAACAGCAAACAGTTTCAACACATTTAACTTTTAACTTACAGAACACCTTTAACGATCATTGCGCTTCCGCGGTGAGCAAACAAGATCAATTAGTCACCTCCATTTTTGCCCTGCACGGAAGTTCATATCACTTGTAATTAGCATTTTTCGGTTAACGAAGTTGCCCTTAAATTTCATCGACTTACTTTAACTTGTAAGAACTGTGTTGCCATGAGAAGGCAATAACTAATGAGTTATTTTCAAATTAAGGTAAAAAAAAAAGTTATTGCTTCAAACTGGTCTGGGTAATCTGGCTACAATTTTTCAAGCTCAACTTCATTTGTTACTTTAAAAGGATTGTTATCTGAAATTAAATCGTTTTCGAAACATTTTCGAACTAATAAACTCTTCTTGGCTATCGAACCTCCTTCGACTTTATATATTGATATAGTCAAAACATTACAATTAAGAAGCCTCACATAAAAAGTAATCACCCGCTGAGATTCGCAAATTTTCAAATTGAAAAAGATTAAAACTTTTAGTCGAAAAGGGTTTTAGGAATTCAGTTTTAATATTTTAGTAGAGTAAAAAATGGCTGTGCAAAAAAACGGCAAAACAGTTTTTTTCAAATTCTTGAAATAAATATAATCTCAAATTAACATCTTACATAATTCCGTTGGCGGACTTAATCTCAATGTACTGTTTTTAAAATTAAGCCAATGGAAATTTATTTCATAATTTTAGATGCAAACATTACATTTAATTTCCCCACCCAGACAACATAACCGCAATAAAATGAATTTATTCAGTTGCTCTTTAAAGAGCTTAGTTCTTTTTGTAGTTCTGGTGCCATTCTCGAAACAAATTTAATCACAAAATGACCTCCGTATGAAAAAAAACTAACCTCTTTATCAGTTCTCAATTCTAAAGCGAAATGTTTCGTCTAAATAGGAGAAGTTTTATCGCCAAACCTAACCACAACAAACTTTTTTTTGCTAATTTCTAGAAGGAAATCTATTTTTTAGACGTGCTAGAGGTGAGCCTATATAAATAAATAACCACCATTCTGCACTTCTATACAGAAACCTAACTTTAATATAATATTTTTCCAAATTTTTGCAGACAAGCATAACATTCGGGTACCTTACCTAATTCTAAATGTGAACATAGGATGAATTTTGTGTCTTTTATATTATTTTTTATAGTTCTTTAGATAAAGCTAACCTACAAAGGTTTTGAACCAAATATGGATGCGAATATAACCTTAACATTTCACAAAAAATTTTTCTACAAAATCAAAAGTGGGTTTAATACTAGCTTAAAGGCTGATCATTTTATTAGTACACCTAACATCGATTATATTTTTTCAAAACACTTTTTTTAATGTATTGAATTCAAGTATAAATTATTTTATAAGGATTTCGCACAAGACATTTATATAATTTTGTGGCAAATCCTTGATTAACTGTTGTAATAACTTTTGTTTATTTTTTTAGAGTTGCCAAGTTACTTTTCATATGTTTATTTTAATTTAAATTATTCTTTCCATCCATTTATTCTTTTCAAAGTAGATCTAGTGCCCTGTTGATAAAAGCACTGTTATTTTCAATACAACATGTGCACTTGTATTCAAATAACCTCCGATGTGCTCATCTCGCTGACCTCTCCTGACTTCGGTAACAAATGAGTGATCGATGTGTGTGTTCATATCTAATTTCAAATACCCTTCGCACAAGAATGAATTTCTCCACATGCCACGCCAATTGGAAAACTCAAGCTTGCCGCCCAAATATCGCTGTCTGTCTGCATAACTGCACCGCTTGTAGGCTTCGTAGCATTCACGGTCTCTCTTTTTTTGTTTATTAAATTTCGTTCTATTCCTTTTTTCGTTCCCCTATTGTATGTATGGTATATAAGTAGATTTGGGTACATTGTACATTTTTGTGTTGACTTAAGTAATTCAATGTTTGCTAATTTTCGGTAGTGCTTGACTTTTGAGCCGCCATGCCTGCTAACGACACACCTACCCACTCGCAGTCGACACGCAATCTCTCGCAAACATTATGCGCCGCACATACATACATACATACATACATACAAACGTTGTATATATATACATATGTATATGCGCGTACATATTTTCGGTATTTTCGGTATTTTGTTTATTTTCTGCTTTTATTTGTGCCTTCTGTTTCGTTCTTTTTTTTTGTGTTTTATTACATATTTGGTGCGGCGGCACAAGGACAAATGTTGCTTATGCTAATGAACTCTCATCCTGCCAAACTGTAGTGTATTTGCTTTTGCTGTTGCTGTTGTTGTTGTTGTTGTTTTTATTTTTCTTAAACATTGCTCTTGCCTGCTACTGTTGCTAACTGTTTGTGTTTGTTGTATTCGTGCAAACAATATTTGTCTCTTCCACCTCTTTTGTTTCTGGCGTTGTGTTGCAAAGGCAACAGGAGAGAGGTGTGTATGCATTAAGTTGGTAGGGAAAGTGAAAACTTTTAGCAAAACTTGCAAAACTTTTATTTATTTATTTACGCCTTAGTTTGGTGTGTTTGCTACTCTGCATGCTGATGCGAGAACACCAACGTTGCAACTACAGCCAGACAAGGGCAAGTGGGTTAGCAAATATTTGCACAGTGAAGCGCTGTTTTTTCGAATTAAGTTCGAAATATTTTTTTGTGTGGAATAAATGGAGTTAATAATGTAAATTGTGCAGCTCATTTAGGCCAAAAATGTAATTTTGTGTTTCTATAATAATGAAGCAACTCTGTTTAATTTCTTCTCTTTTCTGAGCATATTAGACAGTTCTACTTAAAACGGGGACCAAAGAATCGTTCAAGCATAATTTCCTCTCTCCTTCAAGTATGTGATCTAGTATGTATACACCCATATATTTAGTATATTTACAGTGGCGTTAAACCATTTAAAAAAAATTTCTTATGAAAATTTTGTCCAAAAAGTTCGATTAGGTTAGGTCGCGTAGCTGATCTCTACGCTGAAGGTTGCGAAGATACTACTTGGGCAGCTGAGAGCATCGGTCCTTTGTGATGGCGACAACACCCAAGTATGTATCAATGGTACTTCTGGTATCGACGAAGCCCTTTGATTTGGCGGCTAATATCGATTTCTCACTTTTTACGGTTAGACTTGCTACGTTCCGGTCTACAAAACGTAGTGTTTAAAGGTATGCGACTTTAAATAAAGCCGTAGATTTAATGTTTGTTCCGTTACCTACGGCTGCCTATTACTTTTAGGTCAAAATGGATTTGAAAACACAGTCGTATTCCTATTATTCAATAGTATTGTCCATCTCCAGATGGATCTCTGCTTAAAAACGCTCTTAGCAAGTTAGAAATTGTAGCAGTCCGAAAGATTTTGGACCACCCTCTAAAATGTCATGTAATCTCAGAAGCTAACTGTTCTGTCCCTACATGGCACACATTTAACAACACTTTTTCGTGATTGCTTGTTCGAAAAGATTTATTTTTGACTGACTCCGACGCACAACTCTGTTGATTTCGAGCCATAGCCAAAACGTACCCATTGAATGAAGATCGTAATACTTGCATTGTGATACGAAGCGCATCGCAGTCATCGCGATTCTATAATCGTAGTTCTTAGTAAAATGAATTAATATCTCGAACTTCGAGCCTCAAAGACCAAAATGCTGTGCGTTGGCTTCGCAAACAACATTTTTTTGGTGGCAGTTTAGTCGAAATTTGAGACTGTCTTTAGAACTTGGTTCTTATGCGAGATCAGCGGGAATTTCGAGCATTGAAACATTAAGTTGGAGTCGAAATTAAAATGAAGTGAAAATTTCCCCGCAAAGATCAATTGTATACTCCTAAGTTTTATTTGAAAAATTAAGTATCTCAAACTCAAGTAACTCAAACAAAGTAACTCAAAACTCTTTCCATTACCACCATCAATGCGCATTGTTTCCATTGTTAAGAAATCTCAGCGCCTTTACGATAAATTTCCACCACCTTTTTGCCACAATTCCTATTGAGCACGCAAAATAAAGTACACAAAAACGCGTCGCTATTTATATTTATTTTATGCATTTCCTTAATTCACCTTCACCGCCATCGCCACCGGCATGCGGAGTGCTCTAAGCCCTGGTGCTATTGTGTGAGGGGCATTCAAATCGATTTTTGCTTCATTCGTATTTATCAATCTTGCGAAGCTGTTAACATTTCAACAAAAAAAAAAAAAAAACAACAAAACAAAGAGTAAAAAGGGAAAATAGAAATAAAACGAAGGCAAAATATAGGGTTAGAAATGGCCCATCGAAAGCCCTGCAGTTCAAGGTCACCAATGCACGCACACGCACCGCGCACTGCATTCTACATACAAATGAGGTGGCTGGGAAAAACAATTCGAAAAATACAAGAACAACAACAGCTAAATTACATAAATAAATAAGTAAGTAGACAACAATAGTCGAAAGTAAGGCCACAAAAGTAGCAACAGCTCAGTGGCAAGTGATTGCACAAGCCGCGCACACAGCGGCGCTTGCTCGCATGCAGATGGGCGCTTAAGCTTGCAATTTGTTATGGGAATACGTGTATACATACATACATGCAAACATATGTACATACGCACAGCTGTTTCGTAAGCGCAGTTGCCTATGCGCAATGGTGAAATTTTGTACAAACTGCAACAACAACAGCAAATATGGTTTGTAATAAAATATAAATGGTTTCAATTTGGATTCTGCAGCTGTTGCTGAATGCCCAGAGAAGGGTTTCGTATACCTTTTATATGTATACATATTTTTTATTTATATATCGATAAACTCCGGAGCCAGCCACAAAATGATTATGCAAACGAGTGTACTCTAATCATTGATTCACTGCAAAAGCAACAAAAACCGCTACATGCTAAATACCTGAGCGCGCCGCGGCACCACCAAATCAGCAATCGGTGTGCGCGGATCAAATATTGTAGCAGCGCGACAAAAGTGAAGCTTCAACGCAGAGATATGCGAAATTATGACATAAAACCGCAACAACAACAATAACATGCGATGGAACTGACTAAGCAAGCCACATGCACACAAACAAACTACTTACCACAAAGTAGTAGCCGCAGTCGGTATGCCGCGTCGCGGCGAGGGGAAATAAAAAAAAAAAAAAATGCCAAAAAAGAATGAAATCAAATAAAACGCAGCCAACCTCGGCGCGACGTCAGACAAATAGCGAAATAGTACCGCTAAAATTAATAAAAGTAACAGCAACAAAAACGGTATTTGTAGTAAAACGGCCAATAAACTGTGAGCGCTGAGTTCAAGGCCTAGCAAATGGCAAACGCAACCGAAAACAGACATGAAAACAACAACAACGCGCAACGAAACAACAATGGAATTGGGTAAACGTATAATAAAAGCACGCGCGGCAACGCACAAAACAGCGAGCAAAATAAAGAAAAATCCTAATACTACAGAAAAAAAGTGATTATGATTACAAAAAAAGCAGCGAAAACAAAATAGCAGAAATGAAAAACGCTAAACGCAACACAGCATAACGCACATATAAAAAACAAAAAACAAAAAAACCACACACACACACACACACACACACACACATGCAAACATAAAATGAAATCATTTGCGCGCTGTGCGGCGCGGCGCGGTACTGCGCGCGTTGGGTTGCGTAGATGGAGCGCGGTCGGTGCCGCGAACCGCCTTGAACGCGCTGTCAGCGCTATCAATGCGCTAGCACCAATAGCCAAGAAGCGCTGAAATTGTTTAATGAACGCGCCGCTCTGGGGTGTGGACATGCGCACACATACACACACACACGCACGCCTTCAATTGTGCCATGTCGTCGCTGCCGCTATGCAGCAAGTGTCTGCTGAGGCATTGATTACACACGCCGCTACAATAGGGTGTGTGTGTGTGTGTGGAGAGCAAGCGCGCATACATTTATATATATCTTTATATTTATATATATATATATATAGGTGTTGTTGTGCGTGCGTGCATACACAAATGTGTTTGTCGACAAAATAGATACCTGCTGCTGGAAGGTGTATCTACGCACGCATGTTTTCTCCATGGCGCTTAATATTATGCGGAAATGTTTTTTGTGCCTGTGTGTTTGTGTGCATATTTGATCGAATTGCGGAAAAGAGATAAGATATTGTTCACTTAGCAAAAGATTTAGTGCCGTACGCGCGTTGCGTGTGAACTATATATATGTATGTGTGTGTGTGTGTGTGTATGTATGTAGCTGCTTTAGTACACAAGCGCATAAAAAGGTCATTGTTGGCGAGGTTGAAAGGTCAAAGCACCTTTAATGTGGAGAAATGGTTACGAATGCAGTTAATTTTATTTACATTTATATATATGTATGTGTGCGTAGGTTTACCTTACTACCTTAAATATATTTAACGAATTTTGGGCATTGGAAAGTTTGAGTGGAAATTTCCAAGGAGATTGATAATGGTAGAGCAAAACAATTTTGTTGTTAATGGCTAGTGATTTGAATTCTAAAAATTTGAGAGGAATTGATTAAAAGTATTTGGCTAAATAAATTATATTTTTTTTGTAAAAAACTATGAAATATTTTTCTTTCACTATTAATTAATAATGAAAGATAATTATAATTTATTAAATATTAAATTTTTTGTTTTTATATTTTCACAAAGTATTCTAAATTGCGTCCGAATGTTTTGCTGGAATAACTGTATATGTTGTGAAAGAGATTTTTCCATCGTTTTTCTATCGTTACTCTAAAAATATCAACATCCGCTCTATTATTTCAACATCTTTTTTAATTATTTAATTAAAAAAATACTAATTAAAAATTTTTATTTTTTTTTATATTTATTTTTAAATGTCTCCAATCTACTACATTTTTATTTTTCCTTTAAGTTCCATTTTCTCGCAGTTCAATCTGACAAAGTTAATTGCTTTCTCAGTTGTTGTTTAAAAAGTTTTTTTCTATCTAAGTGAGCCCCATTTTATATAAGAGAGCCACTCTCTTCTACCTCTAAGTTAATTTGGACCGCAGTTCGATTTCGCTGATTTCGGCGTTTTATATGAGAAAATATTTCATTTAGTCCGAGGTTGCTTTATTTAAGTGGTTCTACATAGAATCTCAAATTCCGAAATTCATTGGATGGCAGTTACATATATAATATCCTATAGTTGACAGTTCGCATCAGTTTCACGAAGTAATTAATGTGTTGTCATATCTCTTAGTTAATCACACCTATATATTAGCTTATATATCTGATATTTTCGTGCATAATATTTCATAAGAAGATTTGACCTTCTTATTTTATAGCTTTTTCATAGGAAGTGATTGCTCTTTTAATATTTTTGAAGATTAACAGTTCGAAAACTTGTTTGATCGATTGAGTTTCAAGCAACAAAAATAAATCCACTGTCTTCGAAATATTTCTTAACTTCTTTTTTTGCGCGATTTTCTTTAAATTCGAAAAATATATTACAAAAATAATGTCAGATTTTTTTTCATATATGATATATACAGTGTCATGAATGACCAGATATAGAATTATGAAAAAAATTTTAAAAGTGATTTTGTCTTTTTAGTGATATTCAGAATACAAAAAAAATTTTGAAAACCTAAATTTCAGCTTTCAGAATGCTGCTTTTTGAATGTTCAAACACTTTCTCTCGCATAGATCTTTATATAGTGCGCCTGGCTGGAGTCTGAACACATCCAAGCTGTACATTTCGACTTTTTGAGATATTATAGAGCAAACTCAAAATTTCATTGTAACCGAAGCTCTTTTACGTTCGCCTTCCAGTAGCATAGAAGGCATAATTGATTTCATGATTTTATAATCAAACTAACATTTCGAAATGAATAAACTGCCGTTTAATAATTACAAAAAAAAAAAAAAACAAAAACCAAATCATCTACTAAAAATTTTATCTTTCAATTATATTATATCGTATTTAGGGCCTTTAAAAATAGTATTCATTTTCTTATTATCTTCGTAAGCCTTTACGGAACTTGTTACACACCTACACACTTACAATGTTTCGTGAACAAATTAAATTCAATATTTCCTTCTCACACAAATATGACCACAAATAAGAGCGCTACAGTAAGTAACTTTTGCTTTGACCCACGTTCAATTAAATTTTTTTAAAATCGACAGATCTTCCATATTTTTGGGTAATACTTTTTATCTCTACTTATGCCTTTCAAACTCAAAAAATTAACAGCATACGTACATACACGTATCCCAAACGAAAAAAAAAAAAACAACAACAACAAAAAAACGTTCTAGTGGCAAATTCCATCTGCAACCTCGTAAATGTGCCACATTTTATGCCATTACATCAAGATACGAATATATGATCATCCACTTGCAACATTTCTTCACACGCTCACTCACTTACCCATTCATGGTGGTGGCTATGGCTCCATAAAGTAAATCTCGAAAATAGGTCGCTGCTGCTTATTACCCGTATTTGGCTTCATTCACTGGGTGGAGCACCCAAATGGAGTCAGAAATGATGGCCCTTCAAGAATGTGGAAATGTGTGTGTGCATTTTCATAAAAGTTTTATTACCTTATGTAAATGGGGGAAAAAATATTCATGTGATATATATGTATATGTAAATAATTAAGTCTCTGTGTGTGTGTGTGTGTGTGTGTGTGCACAGATTATTCTCAAATTTGTGTGTTTACACACTTTTCGGTTGGGTCGAACTAAGGCGAAAATGTAACAATCCACACTGTTGTTGCCGCTCATGCGCAACTAAATATCATTTCAGGTGTTAGCAGCAGAACAACCAACAAAAAGAACATAACCATAAAGCTACATACACACACACACACACGCACGTACACACACACATTGAAAGTCATAAAAAATTGACCCCGAAAATGAACAAACAGATAAGTAAAGTAAATAAGAGGCCGGCCAAACACAAAAACATAACAACAACAACAGCAACAAATGGGGATAAAAGAAAAACATATGAAAAATACAAAAACAAAAGGCCAACAAGTTGACCTCATTGTTGAACAAAAGATAAAACTAAAATGGAAAATAAATGTGCTGACATGCGTAATTGCTGTGTAAGTGTGTGTGCTTGTGTGCATATGTGTGTATGTGTGCATATGCGACTTGGCATTTCATCCCATGGACGTGGGTCTTTGGAATATACACTTTAGCCTCAATGTCAATCCCAGCGCTAGCCTCGGCCTCAGCTTCAGCCTCAGCCTCAGTTTCAGTTTTAGAGTCAGCTTCAGCTTCACCATCATCACCATCAATTCCACCATCATCTTGCTTGCACCATCATGCATGCCTTGACTGCTGCGCTTTGCGCTAAGTGCTTATTCAACCTTGAGGCAGCGACAGCAGTGTTGGCTTTGAGCTGAAGGTTCATGAAGTGAAAAATTGGCCATCATGATTGCTGTTGTTTGTGGCGCAACACAGCTGCTTGCCCAAATTGCCTTGGACTCAAAGATCCCTATTTCTGCATGTACCTAAGATTTATGCATATATATATATATATATGTATATATGTGTGTGTTAAGCACATTTTACGCGCTTATATCCCTGCAACAATCGTGCGTCCGTCCGCCTGTCAGCCAACTGTCACTCCTTGCGACACATCTCTCATTTATGTAAGTAAGTAAGTCATCGCAGTTACGCGTGTGTCGCCAACTTCGCTGGCTCAGTCGGTTCATTTTGCCCATTTTACCATTTGTCTTCTTGCATTTTGCTTGATTTTCTCCTTCATTATTACCAAATTGACCTACTTTCCTGCACCTTTATTGACACACACACACACACACACACACACGCGTGCGCGTGTAAGCTTCATTCATTCACATGCCTGCCGTCTTACAAAGTTCAGCTACTTCCTTGCCCGCTATCTGCAAATAAATCGTTCAAACTCCCGCCCGCCCTCACGCCACTCTCTCTCCGGCACTTTGTCATTTCGCGTCTGCGTCGCAGCTGGTTTTCCTTTGCTTCGTTCCTTGGCGTTTTTTAGGCGGAAATTCACTGGCGTGTTGTTGTGTGGCAACAACAGTTTCTGCGACACATCCAAGTTGAATTTCAGCTGTTGCCATATATTATTTCGGTTCTGACATTTCGGTGTTGTGCTCAGTGTGTCACTAAGTTGATGTGTGCATGTGCGTAGAAATCATGCGTAAGGAGGCCAACGCTGTTGGCAACTCCATTACACCATCGACAATATCTTGAAATTTGGGATTGGCAACGGAATAGCAACAATCTTTATGAACTTATATGAGTTCGCATTCAACAATCTATTTTTTATTCGTAACTAGTTCATAGTAGGGTCTTTATACATATATTTCATTAAGGACTCAATAATATAATACAAACAAAACTTTACATCATTTGAGCTTGGCTGAAAATTGCTCATTTGCTCTAACTTAACCCCTTTTTATCATGGCTTAATCATCATGGTCTCGCATTTTGTCTTAAAGAAAAAATTACCAAACATTTCATACATATTTAATACATATGAGCTAAATGCCTCCATATGCATGTTCAACTCCAACATATCGCGCTCAGCGACACCTGTCGGACTCGTCATTATTTAACTTCTCTTCGGCTGCCTACTTAGTGATGCAAAAACCACAAAGCCTGAACTCGTCGATTTGTTTCTCCCATTTTATACATTTATGATTACGGTCTTTAGGCAATAAATAAATTTTGTTACTACTGTTTTAAATTTAGAGGAATAACAAAATTCCAATACCCTACCAACCTACCCTTGTATTATATTTATAGTATTTTTCAAATATCGGCAGCTATTTAAATTCATCTCTTATGAAAGAATCTTCAATTATCTTCTTTCACTTAAAAGTCAATTCGATTAGACCTCAAATAGTCTGACCCAAACTAGATTAAAAGGCAACAACCTAGTCGCAAGTTCAAAATTTTCGACGGCCTTAAGCTTGGCCATTCTTGAAGCCCTTCCAACATTACTGTCGTCGAAAATTGCAATGAAGGCGATCAACCGCAGATTAATCAGGATCCAGTCTTTAGACGAATTAATACTACTGTTGCCAACATCAACCCTTCACCCTTCATTATATGTTGAGAGCGCCATTTTTGACTTGAACATCCGAAAATGTTTGTATGTGTTTTATATATCAAAAGAAATTTGTACTTACTCTTGGAAGACAAGTAACTTTTTTCCAACGAAACTTTTTGGTTGCATTTTTGCCCATGTTGGCTATCATAATTTCACTCATTGATGCATAGACTTCTTCAAAGCAAGCTAGAAGCATTTTATCCTCCTTTCAGTCGGAACTTCCAGTCTAAGGTGTGATCTCTAGATACTTAAAAGGAAGATATTATGGAAGTTTTTGAAGAAAGATATTTAATATTGGTGTAAAGTAGAGTATTTTTCAAAATAATTCTCAGCAGAGATTTTAACATTTATCAAAGGGTTGCCAAATTACAATACTCTATTTCAAAATTTATGATTTTAAATATATTTATTGGAGAATGTAATTGGAAAGAATGAAATAGAAATGTAATAACTAATATTTATCAATAGTAAATAATTGAATATAGAGTTGCCAACTTTTGGAATAGTCACCTTTAGACATTTAAAATATGTTAGTTGAACTACCATCGAATATTATAGTCGGGAAAAATTCAAGTTGATGTTAAATATTCAAAATATTTTCTAGAGTTGCCAACTATATATATATTTAATGTAATTGGAATAACCCTTTACAAAATGTATGCCGCGTTGAAGTGATTTGAGGTTATTTCAATATAAAATTGTTACGCTTTCCTTCTACAAACACACACAATTAAAGGCTGAGTGTTTCTTTTAAGCAGGGTTGCCACTATTAACGTATAACATGGGTGTCAAACAAAAGGTTTTGAAAATTACTACAAACTGGAAAATATCAATTAAGATTTGCCACGCATGATTGAGTATAACACAAAATTATCAGTCACCTTACATTTTCTAAATGATTACTGAAGGCTAAGCTAAAGTGCATTATCTCGCAGACACACATACAAGCTGATACACAAACGTTGGGTGAACTTTGAAAGCGTCAACAGCGACATCATCTCAACAATGTCAGCGCAGAGACGCACCTTTCAACAGCTTTCAATTTTGTTTTAATGGCATTCGAAGATAAAAACAACAACAACTACTATGTAGTGCTGTCATTGTGGTGCGCGTTTCTGTTTTGTTTTGTTTTGTTTTGTTGTTGTTGTGCGACCAAATGATGTTGCGGCTTCCGTGCGAGCGCATACATACATACGGCTTAGTACAGTTAATTCAGTTCGGTTCTGTTCTGTTTATCACGCTGAATTGCCGATTCCCAAACAATGTAACAAACTGAAAGCTCCAAACAATTACAACCACAATTGCAACAACAGCAACAATAACAAGCAACAGAAAAAGACAATGTGTCAGCCAATGAGTGCCAGCGATGCCAAGTAGCTAAGATAGCGCCGCCAGACGTCAGCGACGGCAAACCGCCAGCATTGAGTTCATCAGTAGCTGAAGCATTGCCATAATATGGATTATTGTTGCTGATAACTTGCGGTTACAGCGGTTACACCTTGTGCTCTATAAATACAAACACACACATACACACACATATATATATATATATACAAGCACTAACTTAGTTTCGTGGTATTTACATAGTTGCGAGTAATCTGCAGCAAAGTGGCGCAGCCGATTTGGCCAAGCTTTGATGGCTGCGGCGAGTATGTATGTATGTATGTGTGTGTGTGTCTGTATATATTTCTAAATATCAATCGCATTTTGCCGTTGTTGCCGTTCACTTCATGTTCTAGTAAATCCAAAGCAGCAGCAGCACACAAAAAAAAAACATATATAACAAAGATATATATGCCTATATATATATTGGTTGGTGTATGTGTGTATTTGTGCGCTTTGCATTGAAGTTTCGTTGAAAAAACAAAAACCTCCAGAGCATTATGAATGCCCACAAATAATGAATAAAGCATAGAAATAAGAATGTTCGCTCAGTTGCGCCCAACCAAGCGTGCAATCTTACGCGCTGCTTGCTGACTGCTGACTACTGCCTGTTAGCGGCTAGCGGCTAGCTACTGTGAGTAACGAGCGTTGGGCCGCGAGACGGCATTGCCGTTGCGCTGGGAGGTTGATTCTTGACACAGTTACAAAATGCCAAGCGAGCAGCCGCACAGTCGCCACGGCAATCGGGCACACCACACACACACACCTACATGCCAACATACAAACATACAAACATACATCTCATCTATACATATATATACATTTGTGCGAACAAGTAGCGGCGCGTATTTGCAGGCTTGCCGCGCCGCCAAGTACATATGCGCTTATGGAGCGTGGAACTTTGGAAAATTATACACATGTGCAGTCGTGTGGAAAATCTCTCTGGCATTGTGCCGTGATTGACTGCTCCCGCTCCTTTGTTATGAACTGCCGTTTTTCATTGCTTTTGGCTTAACTCATTTTTGTTGTTGTTGCTATTCTTGGTTTTTGCGCAATTTTTCATGTTTGAATTGAAATTTGAATTGCTCGTTCGTCAATGTTTATTTCAAACTTTATTAAATTCGGAAAATTCAGACGCGCGTAAATGTAATTTTGCTTAATCGATCGAAATTACAAACAAAAGCTTTTGAGCATACGTGTGAGCAAAAACATTTGTGAAAATTATGAGGCAAATGTGGTTTAATTATATCTCAAGCATAAAGGATATGCTGCGGATTTTATTTTTCCTACTATTTTTCATAATTATTATTTTTTATTTTTTATTTTTTTCTTAGAAAGAGTTTATGATCAATTTCGCAGTCAATTCTGATGTATTTCATTATATTTATGTTTCGGTTATTATATTTTTAGTCCTTCGAAAGCGCTTTAAGCACTTTTTTTCATAATTATACCCAATAACTTTTTTCATATTTTTTAAGAACAAGATAGGATAAACTAAGGAGGATAAACCTGATATACGAAATTTTACTCAGCTTGAATTGCCTGTGCATAAAACGTGCCCCCGACAACCAAATAATCAAGAGGTTGGATGTTATTTTATCAAAGGTGATAAATTTGCTTTCTTATCTTCTTTCACCGCCAAGCAATTGCTTCCTGTATATATATATAAATATATATAAGTGGTAATTTTACAACTTTTCGACTGTTTAGGAATCGGTAAAAATGCTTTAAATCTAAAAAAAATTTCGCTTATACAAACAACGATTTTTTCTAACAGGAATTATTTGATTAATGGAAGATAGTCGTTGGTCTGAATATTAAACTGTTAATTGGAAGCTATGAAAACAAGCAAGAATATATTCGTAACATTAGATACCAAATAGTTATTTCCTCTGAACCCATACTCAAGTCATTCACCAAATATCGTATGTAGAAATAAATATTATTAAAAGAAATTTCAATTGGTTTCAGAAGAAAGCAAGTTTCTCTAGCTGGGTTTCTATTCGGGTTTCAGTAAGCTTAATCTATCAAAAATGGTTATTTTGTTCTAATTTTCAACTATATAAAGCTGTCATTGCAGACCTATCTACTTTAGGACCTTTTTTGGTCTCTCCATTTCATCCATGGTTCTCAGAAATGTTATCACCTTAGGAAAAAAAAAGAAATGGAAATTTCTAGTATCAACTTCTGCAATAACCCCAAATGATTACCTTTCGGTGACCGTTTTGAAGTCATATATGCATTTGAGTTGCATATTCGATTTAAGCCTACATTGAGGCCCGTGAAGTTCAAAAGAACACGCTCCATTCTTCACCTACATTAGCGAGTAAATTTTGATCGAGCCTTCTGCATAGTGCATTTTATTGCCAACTGATGGTTTCATAATTTTCGTAAGTTGCCTCCAGGTGGTTGTTGAATTTTCATGAGAAGGCTTTTTATGGCCAGTAAACAATGGCAGCTTCGACCGCCCTGCCTTTGCTAGCGTAAAACTTTTCTATAATTCTCAAGTTAATTGCTGCAGAGATTCGACCTCAAGGCCCGAAGGGTGAACCATAAGTTAACACCCGCGATTTTGGCCCCTACGTCATTATTCCTATCAATATAAATTTGTACCATATACATATGAACATTTCAATATCCGATCCGATCCGAATTCCATCTATTACTTTCCCTTAGTTAATTTCATATATACTTATATATACATAGGCACATGTACATATGTATATTTATTTGTACATTTGTATCCAGTTAGCAATTCCTATTCGCATTCCTTCCTTGCAACTATAAAATTGCTTGCTTCCGCCTTACAACTTTACAACACACAAAACATACACACACATTTGCACTCTCACTCACACATGCGCACACACGCAAACGCCATGTTTGAATTGTGTGAACTTGAATTTCAAATTTGCTTGCAGAGAGAAGGTGAATTGCCTTAATTAAAAGCGCTGCGATTGAGAAGCCAGAACAGAATACTCGTGCAAGCCTATAAAAGGGAGGGGTAGTGGCGCAAACAACTCCAAGGGAAGAACGCCACGACATTTTGATGATGCCATAAATTTGCCCTTTTATTAGCGGCATGCGCATGCTCGCCCATATTTTCATATATATGTGTGTGTGTATGTATGTATGTATGTATGTATGTATGTATGTATGTATATATGTATGTGTAGATCTATGCTATATCTTTGCCACTTTTATTGGAATTTTACTGCGTTTGTTATGCTTGTTATATTTGTTTGTCCGTTTGCTGGCTTATTTGTTGGCTGCAATTGTGCATTTCTGCGAAATAAATTTGCCTACATTAAATGGCAAAGAAGTTCAATTGCAATGAACTAGCGAATAAACAACGCAAGTGAGCAACACAGTTTACAAATACATGAATATATGTGTGTGTGCACGCATGTATAAGTGTGTGTGTGTGTGTACGCGCGAGGGCAGCTCGATAAGACCCAGACTTCTCCGTTTCCATAACAGACGAATCCACATTTACATACAATATAGCGGGCCAAGTAGTACTGGCAATTCGGCAGCATTTCACAGAATTATTCGGGTGTATTTTCTGCCATTATAACAACAACACCAAATCAGATTTTTGAAATAAAAATTTTTAGAGACGAAATATAGGTGTCCTTTAGAATCATGAGCGAGAAAATTGTGTGGTTGCCACTACTCAGTTGTTCGTAGTTTTGAGTTCCGGCTTGGTCAGTCCTAACCTTTAAGTACAAGTAATTTCATGTGTCCGTGTTCCCTTGGTAAGCATTTTATCGTATTTAGCTCTTCGTAGTTAAAATTACTGAGACCACTACATACATACATATTTATGTTTCATGTTTACAGAACATTTTTCTAATATTTTCCCTTTCACTAATAATTTCGGTAATGAACTATTTATTCGCTTCCCAAAAGAAATCGTTTAATACCATGACCCTTCTTTTGCTTTTGAAGCAGTAATAGACATAGAGAATGCCTGTAAACAATAGGCTTATTTCCTTGTGCCTGCCTTTGTGTAATCACAAAATTTTTCATCGCGCTGCACTCTCTCATTAGAAGTTACCTGTGAAGGAAACTAGAGACTGGGAGACGGTATGTTAAATTTTAGTGGTAACATAGCACAATATACTTCATATATATCGTATTTTATTGTATGTAATCGACCAATGAGAGATCCTTTTGTAAATAAATTATGTACAACTTGGGTTTCTTAAGCCTCCCGAAAGCTGGTTTAGATTATTTCATTCTAAATTTTTCCTTATATTTGCTAGAAAAGGGTCTACCTACAAATCTCTATAAATCTAAAACATCAATTATGAGAATCTGGCTCACTAAAAACACTAGCGAGTACAGTTGTTAACTAAGTATAGGTCGAGAAAGGTAACGACACCAACAAGACCCTGTTCTAACGTAGAGCAATCTAAGAGAAATAGAAAAGCGCAACAGCAAGAGTTTAACACTCAGAACTTCTATCTCTCTGCGCTCAATAAGCTTAAGAGAAGGAAAATTGAAAGCGCTGAATGCCGAAGTGCCTGCAAGGTCAGGTATGGGGTTATACTCTAACTCTTACGTATTTCTTCTACACTGAAAATCGCTTAACCGGTGTTTTACTTTACCAGATCGTCAGTGCACTTAAAAATGACCGAGAGAGAAGTTAGACAATTGTCCACAACTTTGATCTGACTCAACGCTTCAAAAGACGCAACTTGTTAAAACATTTTTGTTGCATGAAACTCGACAGATTTGGTATTATAAACTAGATATTTATAAAAATTCTGCGTATTGAAGCAGAATTTATTGTTTTGAGTAAAAACAGAGCAACAGTAGTTTGTCGAATGTCGAATTATTCCTCTAGTTAATTCACTTTTTTGTCGGCTTGTGCCGATAAGTACGCAGAAGGGTTAAAATCTAAAATCTTAAAGTTCTACTGAGATCCGTCTGAGTGAATTTTAACTGCCAGCAAAGACGGTATAAACTTAAATAGGTGCTTGTTCCGTAATATCTGTTAAAATGAGACATTTAATAACTCACTGACTTATCCAAGTACCCTCGTATTTATGTTTGGTTACACTTTTCTACGCATTAAGAGGTGGCAGCGCGGTAAAAGCGCAGAGCTTCTTGCCTCTTCGAAGCATATCTTTGTATATATGTATGTATGTTGTGTTGGTGGACTCCACTAGCACCAATCTCTCTCAGATACTCCAATGAAGTGCACTATCGACTGATGCGCGCCCGCCGCTCAACGAGGCTGACTGGTTCTCGTTTTGTTGCTTGTGCAATTGCCATTTTTAACAACCAGTTGCAATTGCAATTGCATTCGGTGATATTGTTGTTGCAACATAGCTATTATTGCACTTAATTCAAACTCCTCAATAGCAATTCCAATGCGAGCAGCAGCAATAACAACAAATACAAAAACGCAACAACAACATTGCAACATTGCAATATTCGAAAACAAAAACAACAACAACAACAGGAACAGAAACAGTCGTAAAGTTAAGAATTGCTTGGCACAAACCATTAAGCGCAGACATTGCATTGCATTGAATGCCATTTGACTACAACAAAGCAGCAGCAAATACTTGAGCCGTTGCACAGTTGAGGAAGTCTATTGCCAAGACGCACTGCGAAGGTAGGCGACAGAGCAGGCGGTTAGCAGGCGGTTGCAACAAAAATACACACACACACACACATACACACACACACACACACACACACACACACACACACACACATACGCACATACATACATACAGATACTTGCATGCCGACCATATTGCCGAGCGTTTCCAATGAATGCCCACTAAAGATGCAAGTGAACGCGACGCGACGCAACGTCTCGTTATGTATGCAACTAAGAAAAACAAACGAACGCACTTGCAACACCAGCACAATGCCTCCGTATATTTGCATGTGCATTCATGCAACATGTAGCGAAATGAAACGATAAAAAATAAGCATAAATAATATAATGAAAGTGAACTGTGCAGATAGATTGTCGTGCGAGCGTTGCGAAGCCTCCAGTGGTCTAATGGTCCCTACGCTGAAGCACACAGCCACTTGGGTAGACAGTAACGACAACAAAAACAACAACAACAGCCGTGGTAGTTCGATGCAGTGCAATGCAGTTCACCGCGATGCAGTCTAAGTGCAAGCGTACAAATGCATATGTGTACAACAACTACAACAACAACACCAACTAAAAGAATAATAATGAAGCAGACAGCAATAACAACATTAGCTTAGAAGTCAGACAACGGCAATCAGTAGAACAAAAAGCAGCGACCACAGCAAATCTATTTGTATGCATGCATGTATGTATGTATGTGTGTATGTATGTATCTATATGTGGATACTTGCGAACGCAGGAACTTCTAATAAGAGGGGCTTTAGTTTCTTGAGATCGTATATAAATTTCAAGAAATATTTTGTGGTTCAAAAGAGATTTTATTGTGTTTGAAAACCTGCTCTTTTCTCCTTTTTTCGTAATTTCAAAAAAATATATATATTTTCAAACTTTCTAGTATATAATATAACTTTTTTTTTTTTTGTTTTTAGACATATTTTATTATTTTTAATTTTCAAAGGCTTTTATTTATTTTTTCTAATTTTTCGTTGCTTTCTTTCATGCTCTTTATTTCTACAACTAAAAAGTTTAGACCAACTTGTTAAAATAGAATTACATAAATACCGGATAATTTTGAGATAGAAATAATACTTACAAGCAGTAACTAAGAGGCTCCAAACGGCACCACTCATTGTAAATTGAAAAAATTTTGCTCCCAATTTGTTGTAACAACTATTATTCCAACAAATATCTACAAAATAGGTGCGTGTCTTCGATAGGTTAGAAATATATGTACTCTCATAACAATGCGCCTGATTGTAGGCAACAATAATTCGATATTTGAAGGCACAAAAAAAAAATGCCTCAAAAAGAGAGGAAGTTAGAGAAGGTTTTTTGAGACCAGAAGCTGGCTAAGAAATTCTAGGTCGAAAACCGGCATTATGTGATACTAAGTTTGTACGCATTGTAATATCTAATATATAGGATCAGCAAGCTTTTTGAACTGATTTCAGACCTTCCAAATATAAGATTCATATTTTATATGGAAAGCAAAGTTTTCACGAACAAAAATTTGCTGCTTGACAATGGAGTTTTTATTATCTATATATACAGCCAATATAACAGAGTTGTGCGGGTTATATGCTGCTGGATAGAATCTAATTCTGAGTGTACTTGAAAGCTCTTACAATCAATTCAGCAATAAGCTCCTAAAATAAGCTTTTTAAGAAGCAACTATCAGTTTATAGCTCCAGGAAAAAGAGCACTGAACTTTCGGTATAAGCTATGGGAGGCCTTTCTAAACAAGAATGGACTTGAAGCTGTTCAGAATATGTATTTCAGAATAAATGTTATTGAATAATAACACTCTGTCTGCCCTCCTACAGTTTTCGGAAAAAACAGCTTCTGCTTCAACGAGCTTCGATCTAGATCTGTTGTTCTGTATTCTATTGAAGAGAACAAAATTTTTTAAAAACATTCTTTGTTCATGAAACATTCTACTTCTTTGTTCAACCCTCTAACCTTTCAAATAGTAACTCCGTTCACCGCGTAGTATTTCGGCCTCTAAAACCGTGTCTCCCCTAAGTGCCTGCCCGTGCAGTGGCACATACATCTGCACAACTTTCGTAACGCAACGAGCCCAAACGACTGCACGTGTGAGTCGGCTCAGTGCTCATTGACTCGCAACGAATTGCATACGAACGCATTGTAAATAGAAATGCATGAACACACACATGCACACGAGCGCACATGTTTGCATGCGTGTGTGTGTTTGTATTTTAAGTAGCGTTGCGTCTCGTTGGGTATCTTAAAAATTAAAAGGATTGAACGCTGAAGTGCGGAGCTGACTGACTGGTTGGCTGGCTGGCTGGCTGGCTACGCAGTGCATTGACACTTGTGTGCGTCGCCGTTGGTTGTTCCGTCCGTCCGTCCGTCCACTGTCTGTGCCCTTCCACTAAACAACTCGACGCATTGTCGTTGACTACTGCAATCAACGCCGCACGTGTGCGTGCTTCGACACAGCTTTTGTGTCCATGTGTATGTGTATGTATATATATATGTGTGTGTGTGTGTGTGTGTTTGCCCTGCAAGTGCATTTGCAAATGTTGACGCGCGTATGTTTGTGCATGCGTAAGCGTACGTACATATATGTGCCTGCGTTTGCTTTTGCTGTCACTTTTCGCCTTGTTACTTTCATCGCAAGTCAGAACAACAACAACAACAATGCGCTTAGATCGACTGCAAATCGTGTTGAAAATAGTTGGTTTCATTTGCTGGAATGAAGGGTGGAAATACATGTAAAATATTTTAGGGTTCTAGAATTGAAAGAGGCAGGTCTAACATAAGGTTACTATACTAAATCTGTTTTTTGGAGCAAATACCCAACTATATGAAAGTTATAACAACGCAAAGCATTTTACTTTTCTAGCTTAAAGTATGTAGTTCGCACTACAGAACCCTCTTTTTTGAGTTGCCAGATTTATTTCTGACCTGGAGATTATACTACGGCGGCTGCTGATAACTATGCACTTCGGTTTAGAGCATTACTGTTAGTTCCACCTTCTCCAGATCGAGCAAGAAACCAATTATTAATTAACCAACCAAGTCCTCAGAGCAATAAATACAACTTTGCTTTCACAGAATTTGTCATGCAAAGTCCAATTGAACTCATCCTCCTGATAAATGGCAAATAAATATATTTGTCTATGCAAACTGGTGGGACTTAAAACTAATTTGATTCCGGAACTCGCTGTTTTGATTGAAGCAGGAAAAGTTTATGCTCCGAATGGGCTTTTAGGTTAGATATTTTAGAACAGATGTCGCATAGAGTTGATCTTGTGAAACCCATATATCATTATTTCGACAAAAAAGATTGCTTTGCCGAGATCACATTGAACATATATTGCCCGGGGTAAGACCTGGGGAAAAAATATATCATGTTCCCTTAACATACTGATCTCTTTAGCGCTGAGCTTTATGATTATTACGCTTTTAATATAATAACTGAGGCCTCGGTTATGATTCTTAAGAGCCTAATTCCTGGATTGTCTATAAATGCGTTCAGTTTTGAATATAGTTATCGTAATAAAGTTCAAATCTTACCTTGAGTACATTCAAAATTCGGATAGAATCCCCTGCTTTGATTTTTATGTAACTCCCAATGTTTGTGAGAAGGTTTCCAATCGAAAACATTTAAAACATTTTTGTCATCGTCAATGCCTTAGATCATTTCTTCAAAATCTGAAGTTTGAAACCCTTTAAGTAGCGTCTTAAGGTTTCCAAGCACTTTGAGAGGTCCAAACATCTTGTTATAGATGTTTCTCGAACTCTCTAGAAGTGATAAAAGAAGTAAGTTCCAGGAAAGACAATAGAGTAAAGTCTAACTGGGAGGCGTCGTCGCAAGCTAATAACATTTATGAGTCCAGTTTAAAGTCCAAACATATAAATTTATATGTATACTATGTGCTCGTTTGCATATGTAATCGTAGAATTGCTCGGCTGTAAAGAGTATGTATGTACATATACATAAGTTTTCAATTCAACCACTCCACTCCAATAGGAAGTTATTTTTTGTGCGTTTGAGCAGCCACACATTTGTTGATTGCCAGCGTACGCATATAATTGAGTCCAAAGCATTTACATACATACCCACATACATACATACATGCATACATACATACTACATAAATGAATAATTTGAAGAGAGGAACGAGGGTTCACATACTCGCATTTGACCTTTAGATAAAAATAAGCCAAAGTGCTGGCACCGTGGTAGAGCGCTTGTCGACTACGTGCGCACAGCGTGATTGCATACAACTGAACTGAACATACATAGATACATACATATGTGCATACACTACTCACGCTGTAGCTGGGGTTTGAACTCGAGCGTTAACTCTCAACCCACAAGACAGCTTGTTGCTAACAGTAACAAGTAAACTTATGTAAACATATACATATATATGTATGTATCTATGCATGTAGTTGCACTTGAACTCACAGGAAGCGCAAGAGCCACACAATGGCTGATCCCTTCGGGAAGTACCTCGTACACCAGCGCTGACAATAAGTGCTGCCAATGGCAGCGTAATCATTGAACGAGGTCTCTTGCTATGCGCACGCTTCAAAGTCACAAGCGTTGGAGCAGAGCAACTTGGCAACCAAGCCTGAACATACCGATCAGCCGCTTCGCACTCCTGCATGCATACATGCCACCTCTTCACTTCACGCAATACCACGAATGCCGCGCACTCGGTCATTCACAGCGATCCCCAAATCCGGGCAGCGCCGCGCAGCTTGTTTCAACTTCTTACATGCCGCTTGCCACAGGCCGCCAACGCTCTGCAACTACATGTGCGTTGTAGATGGTAAAAGCGAATGAACCTTTTATGCTGTTTAATGCGCTATAACTGGAAAATCACGGAATGCAGCCGCAGAACGATGACGGCAACAGCAACGACAACAACAGCAACAACAATAATTGAAGTACAACCACATGAATGAGGGAAGTGCAGCAGATCAGAAGGCAACAACAAAGAAACACAGAGAAGTGTAGTGGCAAAGAGGCGAAAGCAAGCAAGAAATGAAGAATTGTAGGCAAAATAAACTACAACCAACGACCAACAACGAACGAGGCAAGCAAAGGTGCAGCAACGCAACAACCGATTGTTGGCAATATTCTAATGCCACAAAAGTGAATTCGACGAGCAGCTGTTGAATTCTTCGCGTTGTGCTTTTATATGCTCCCATCTTCTGCAAATTTGCCGTTCGCGCTGATGCTGCGGCTGCTTAGCGTTTGCCCCGAGAATGAATCGAGTTGATTGGACTTTGAGTGTGCAGGTTCCAATGATGCATTCGAGCACATCAAAGCGTTAAGTGTGCCTGTGCGTGTTCTTTATGATTATAATATGATTATATATATATATATATATATATCTAAGTCTGTGTGTATGTACATATTTAGAACTTAACTGCTTAATGATTGTATTTAGCACCTGCAAAACGTTGCGAACTAGTCCGAAACTAAACCCAAACTAGTGCAAAAGTTGTCAGTCTTCAGTCATGGTGTTTCGCTTTCACTTGGCTTCCGGCTAACTTGCGTGACAGTGGCAACTCTTAGAGTTTAAATAGTGAAATTTCATGTAAAGAAGATTATAATAGCAGTGGGCCGGTCACAAGAAAGCTAATTAGCCATAACCAGCGTCGTTCGGGTAGTGAGTATTTATTGTAACCAAGAACTTCCACTCGCATCCATCCAGCAGCATTCCTATAAAATATTTGTAGATTGGCCGATCAAGGAGGATTAGTGAAATATCCGAAGGCACATTTCCTAAGCTAACCGAATGCTAGAGGAGCTGCCATTATTTGCATGGTCGCTAGCGCCGGGAACTTAAAGTGTAATATCTTCCGAGACAGTTCCAACCTTTCTAGTTGAGCCATCGGAACGAAGGTAATAGAGGTTCTCAGACAGTCGAAGCTTTGCTTTCGAACCTGAGAAGTTAAGCTTCTCTTTCGAAGACGCTGATATATTGGCACACTTATAGAAATAATCGGTTAACCATCGCCGCTTAACCCACAAAGAAAATAATTGCAGAAGCATTACAACTCCGCTACTAGGAATAATGCAGTTCGGAAGTTCTGTGGAACACTTACTTCATCAGGCTGAAGCTACCTACCGAACGGAAACTTATGGATATTATATTTGTCAGCTCTCCACCTGAGCCACCCTACATCTCTATGCTCCAATAAATATGACTTTTTCAGACCTCTAGTGGCAACTACTTCACAATCAATTGTATGAAACTTTGTACTAAGCGATGGCTCCATACACAAGGTCGAAAGAATTATCGAATTGAAAACCCCACATTTGCATGGTCAGGAAGTTTTTAGCTATTTAGTCGCATTTATAGCTGTTCAGCCGTCCGTCCGTCGACATTAGTCGGCAGAAAATCTGAGGAGACTGTGCTGAGTTTCTGCGGTACTTCTTCAACCACATTGAACGGTTTCGATCACCAACTGTAACCGGCCGATGAACACATTGTTATGCACCTACTTTAGGTAGTGTTCTTACTTGATCACTAAGTAAATTTCCCAACTGTAAACTGTAACTCGCTGTAAATATTTATTCGGGTTGATGCAGTTTAACATTTGACCCGGATGTGCGTAAGTGCACTGAGCCCCACAGCCCCACGCAAGTGCTCACGAATCAGCTAGATTACCAGACTTGAAGACGACTGGCGACGGCTGCACTAATTGTCTTGCGCTCATTTCACTGCATGCAACGCGCCGAAATTGCTGCTGCGCTTATTAAATTGCACTCTCATTCCTCTGATTGCTGCCGTAAGTAACTGTTTAATGGCAGCAATAACAGCAGCATGTTGTAAATGAGTAGCGTAATGTTGACATGACGACAATGGCAGCTTAGTTGGACAAACAACGGGGCACGAGCAGGCAAGAGCAATAACAGTAACAACAACAAAAACGTTGTCGCATGGAAAACCCAAGGGACGGCATATTGCGCGAGACAACAACAATAAAGCATCTCATCTACTGTGCACGTTGATTCGTTCATTTGCAGTTCAACGCCATTTTCGAAAGCCACTGAGTGACGAGCAATCGCTGCATGGAGATATGGAGTGTTGTCACAGTGTTACGATTTTTTGTTTTTATTTCTATAAGCCCCTGCTTACATGCGACGTTCTTTGAGAAGCGCATATGATATAGAATTATACAGCGGTCACTGTATGCTTATGTAGCCGATTCAAATCATCAATCGTAACTTGCTTTCACAAAGTTCCCAGCATCATATAGCGTATTGGGTCAATACTATCGGACACACAAACACATTTCTGTTTATCAACTGTTCGGAGTTTATGCTGCTGTCCCGTCACTTCGCTGCTTTGAGTCACTTTATAACGCGAACGAGTTTATTTATGCACACAGCGCCCAACGGCCAGCAGTTCAGTGGCACGAACACTGCTCGTTGAGGAGATCGTATGCTCAAAGCGACGCGATCGTCATTCTAATATCGCTACAGTCGTTTTAGTTGTCGTTGTCGTTGTCATTGTCATCGTCATCGTCATCGTCGGCGCGCTGTGGTTGTCTACTTTATTGCGGTCATTGATCGTCGTGTCGTTTAGTGCGTTGATGACGACAGAGGTACAACAACAATAAAAAATAAAAAAAAAATTAGAAAAGAATCTACAAAAATCACAAAAGCCTCGTTGAGAACAACAAGCGGCAATCACAACTTGAGTTTCTCTAAGCGCGCGCTCAGTTGAATTAGCATTCGTATGTGCGTTTCGCCGCTGCCGCTGTGTTTGCGCATGTATTTCAAATTTTTCGATTTGTACTAACTCCCACAGTTACAGTTGCTAGTGGACTAGCCAAAAATCACCAGAAAAAAAAAACAAACGCTTTGAATGAACTCTACAAACTTTTATTTTGCCGGCGTTCGAAGAAAAATCCCCACATATACACACATACATATACATGTACTTGTTTGTATACCTGCAAATCTAGCCGTTATTTGGCAAAATTCGCACTAATTGGCCGTTGCAGACTCGACTAAGTGGGTCGAGTGTGCCAATGTAAACATGCCGCAGAGCAGCGCTATCATCGCTTGTCCAACTTAAGAACTTAAGCTAAAGCTAATCGCTGACCTCAACAGCTCGCGATCGCCGCTAATGCGCTGTTAGCCAGCCAATTGGCTTTATTAATGGGTGTGTGCACCTAAATACCTTCAACTGCTGCTATTTTTTTAAAATTATTTATTTTTGTATATTTTGTAGCATGTATGCGCTGCGGTTAACTGCACACACATGCTTGTACTATATGCTATGTGTATGTTTTGTTCTCACAGCGCGATCGCGTTCTACTTTTCAAAATACACACTTACAACAACATTTTTTTTTTTTTTTTTTTTTTTTTTTTTTTTTGAAGATTATCTCTTTCATATTTTTGTGTTTGCTATTAATTGGAGTTTCATATACTTGCGTATGTATGTACTTTTGTGCACACATGTACAGATTGCTAGTTTGCTGCTTCTGCTATGCACATTATTTGGCTGTTTTTTCGTGTGCTAGTTGGCTTAAGTTAACTTAAAAGTATTCTCAAACACATCTACATACAAACATATATGCATACATACATGCAAATATAAGTACACATTGGCAAAAAAAAAACAAACAGCTCGCAACACAAGCGGGCGCCAGAGTGCGCTTATGGCCTAGCAATACTGCTACTTTTCGCTAATTAAATTTATTGCTTATCTAAATGGGGTATCTTCCCATTGTTTTGTACTTAATATTTGTAATCGTCTTTAGTTTTGTGTTTTTTTTTAGTTTCTTTGTGCCGTTTCTGGGAAAATGAAGAGCTAACATTAAGCTCATTTGTAGCAAATGAGTAATATATACATATTTGTAAATAGCAGCACCAGAAACCATTAGTACAAAAAGCACATTTATTAAGATTTATTAACTCACACGCATATTGTATTTGAGCTAGTTTAAACTAGAAACTTAGTCAGTTCACCCTGTGCCGTCACGTCAAATTGTAATCCCCTTCCCTTCTTCTTCTTCTTGGCAGCTGCTGTAAATTCCTAAGAGATTTTCGCCGAACTCTTATCTAACACTAAGGCTATTCTTTTCTTTTGCCAAGTGATTATCAACACCGAAGTGGGACACTGACATCCATTTCTATTAATTTCCAACTCTCCTTGTGCAAAAGTTGCCGTCGAGCGCTCGCAAAGCTCTATAAATGTTATATAAATTTTTTTTTAATATTTAAGGAACCGTCTGTCTTCGACTCAAGCCAAACTAAATACAAAGTCAGTGCTTCTCAATGAGAGCGAGAGAGAGAAAGAGAGAGAGCGCGCGAAATAGACTCAATCACAATCCCGTTATTCAGTTCATTTCTTTTTACCAACTAATATCGTCTCGTCTCGCTTCTTAAAATTATTAAATACAGTGTGTTAATTGTATTGATTACAGAAGGGATTACTTTTCTCTCTAATGATTACTTAACATTATTTATGAATTTTAACTACCGATTACCACAAAAATAATCATTAAACGTTGGAAGATTTGATTAATTTTAAATATTTGGTTTAGTTTTTATTTTAAGCCTGAATAAATCTGCTTTTAGCTTGCTCTGCTGGAAAGCTAGTACGTTCCTGTACTGAGAAATTGGGAAAATAATTTAATATACTTCGGAATAATCAAATGTAATCGGAAAATATTGAATTGTTGCTGAATAATTATGGAAATATTTAATGACTTAGCTATTGTAGTAATGTGCTGTAATTAGAAGGCTGCTGAAATATTTTAAATGCAATCGAAGCTATTTCGGAGTATCAGTTGGTATTGTTATATGATTAATTGTGGGTAATCGAATTATGAAATTGTTGAAAATGAGCAATACGTAGGTCTGCAAGTTGTTTGGGGTTCCCTCACATACATTTTATTTGCTTTAATTAACCTTCAGTATAGAGTTAATTAACTTTGATCCAAATTTTTAAATTTTCTGCTACTGTTGTCAAAGACTCCCGACAATATATTGTTTGCCTTAATATATATTTTCAGAATTGTTTCTGTTATATTCCGAATGGCCTATTGGCTAAAGCAAATAGAATCATAAATATCAGCTACTTTTATATGAAATGCTAAAAAGCAATGAGGAAGCTGTTAGGAAGCTACAAGGCGCACATCCAAAAGTGTTAAGTTTCTTATCGACAGCGAAATTTTGCGAACAGAAGAGTAACAATGAACTCCGTTGATTCCATTTTATTTCCAAAGCACAGCGCATAAGAAATTGTCATTGACCTTCTTTGTATGAAGTAAAGAGAAAAGAAAGCAGTTATAAAGCATAAAAGTAAACAATAAAACTGAATTTTTTTTATTGGTAAATATTACCATTTTTTTCTTGTTCTTTTTGTGGTTAAAATATACTGTCCTTAGTCTTTAAATAATCACACTTGTTACAGAAGTAATTACAGTATTGTTAGAAATCTTGGCACTATGCTGCTAGGGAATTATAATATTTTTAATATTATTTCAGAGAGTGGAATTTCGAAAGCTGCATATTTAGAGGGCCATTTCAAATATATTATGCGAATGGGTTAGACGATAAATCTGGAGAAGGAAAGTAGAGTAGAGTTGACAACATTTAATGTTTACATTTATTTTTTTTTATCCCGGTCTATATTACCAAATGCTGGGTTGAAGGATCCATTCCAATTAAAGTTATATTGAATACACCTTAGCTGATCCTAACACTAATACCTTACATTTCGATCGATAATATGTAAAGGGGAACTTTTGTAAGAATTCTGACTTTCATTTCACGGCATAATCCACCTCCACATTATCAGCCTTCGAAAAACCAATAATGAAATGTCACTTCAATGGAAAATTTTTTATATTTGAGCTTTTTAAAAGCAACTACTTCTCTAAATTGTTAAGTTTTCTTAGAACATTTCGACATTAGGCTATCTCGTTTCGAAAACGACTGTACCGATTTCGCTTCATTGGTCCTACATGAAAGTAGTTTATATTTTAAAGCGACATATTCTTATTGTTGTTCTTGTCATATGACAGAAAAATAGCAATACTGCCAATTTTGTGCACAGCATTGTACACATACTTATAGTTTTTATTGCTACATTTTGGCTCACTTTTTGATGATGCTACTTCTGCTTCGTTTTGTTTGCTAATATTGTTGTTGTTGTTGTTGTTGCTGCTGCTGCCTCATTTCTTTGTGCGGCCAGTGTCAATGCCTTGAGATATTTTATATGATTTCGTTTTATTTTATTTTCATTTTTTTTTTTTGCATTTTGTTTGGTTTTTCATACTTTATTGGCTTAATTCGGCTTAAAATAACAAACACACCAAAAAAAAAAACCTCAATCGAGGCAATGCTAATTTTTAAGGCAAACTGATAGCAATGTATTTTTGTTATTGTTGTTGTTGTTTTCTTTTTTTTGTTTTTTTTTTTGGTTTTTTTTTTTTGCGCAAATTTATTTTACTTCGTAATTCTTCCAAAGTAGGTATTTTTGCTTCCTTTTTGCCATTATTTTCTGTATATTCATTGTGTGTTTTTTGTTTTTGTTTTTGTTTTTGTTTCTTGTTTTTCTGTTGCTCTGTGTTGACTTCTGCCAAATTTAGCCACTTGCATATAATGCACATAACAAAGTGCGAATATACAAAATAGGCAACAACATCCCGACTGCAAGAAGACAACAACGAGAGAAGAGAGAGAGAGACGCATAAAGTAATAAAAATGCAATAAATGTGGCAGAGCAAAGCGAATAAAAACTCTTGAAATAAATAAACAATAAAACGAGTGCATGCATATATTACGCTACGCAAAGCAAATCAACACTGTGTGCGTATGTAGTATGTATGTGGCTCTAGCTGTTAAGGTGCGGACGAATGCGAAAACGTGAAGCAGCCAAAATTACATTTCATTCACATTTCACATTGGAGCAATAAAATAAAAAACAAAAGAGTTTAAATAAAGCAAGAATTAAGGGACGTGCCAGAACGCTTAAAAAGGCAGCAGAGGAAACAGAGGAAGCAACAAAACAAATAGCGTACATTGCGGGACGCGCACGGCGAAGTGTCACTAGCAGCTCGAACGCCACGCTGCGAGGCAACTTCTGAGAAAAGTGCAAAAAAAAAAAATAAAAATAAAACAAAATATTCACCATCAATACATACATACACATATATACGCATATATAATTCAGCAACACAGGCTGCTGCTCTCCTCCGAATAACTTAAAAAATCGCTGTGCACCACCCTCACCTGTGCATCAGGTTCACCAAGTAGCTGCAGCAACAACATCAGTACAACAACAAGTAAACGCCAGTGAATTTATTCAACAATTTCTAGCATATACACATACATATAAAACATATGCAAATCAGCAGTTTGTCTCTTTTCCAAGGTATACTCTTGCGAAGCATACCCACATACATACATACGTATACACATATATACAGAAGAAACGAACTGTAAGTGAAGTAACTCACTTTACTTCCAACTTTATAGTGAAATTTTGTGAATTCCATTGCTTGGTAAGCAGCAGTGTGCAAGTCTAACCTGCTCTATTTGTGTGTTAGTGTAGTGTTAGTGTAGTGTTAGTAGTGTTATTAGCCTACTTTTTGGGTGTTATTCGCTTTGTGTGCTCTGCAATAACATACCGTTAAAGTGGATACCCAAAGCAGTTTGTATTATGTGGATTATCCATCGTCCATGTTGCTCTCGACGAAGACAAGCAACGCCGCCGCCTCAGCTGCTGCATCCACAGTCGCCGCTGTTGCCGCCATGCAGTGTGACATACCGAATAGTTTGCTCTGCGATAGCATAACTCTCGGTGAAAAATGTAAGCGAACCTTTTAATATATTGTTTTTTTTTTTTTTAAGCATAATTTTCTTTTAATTATTTATTAACTAAAGTAATGAAATATTTTGGTTTGGAAATTAATTTTCGATGACTTAAAAGAGTATATGAAAATAAATCTGGTAATTATATTTTGCTTATAAATTTTTCCATCTGTCTGTGGTTGACTATATACTGCGGTTAAAACAACTATAATTTCGTTAGAATTACGATTTTTTTTAATTTTGAATATTTACCGAAAATAATACTAAAATTCTCTATTAAAAAATGCTGTCACAAAGCTCACTGCTAAACTCAATTCAGGGAGTATTCTTGGTTTATAGCCTAAAAATATGCTTTAGAAACACATCGCTTATTTAGATCATCAATATTATATTATATATTCAGCGTATTGAAACTTCAAACTAACCAGAAATAATACCAGTTGACTACTAGAGTTTCAGAACTGAAGCTGAAAAAGTGCAAAGAAACAGACTTTGGCTCACATTTGGATAAAGTTTTGGCTATTTTGAGTTAGTATGAAATCTTTTTGTAGTATATATATTTTGTAGTATATTTTATATACAAGTTATTTATATGAAAGAAGCTACTCTGTTACTAGTTGAGCTTAGGTTCATTACATAGTTCATTACACTGCTGGGTTAATAGGTCAGTAAAAGTGTTTTTAATTAGGCGCAATGTGTCGGTGAGGCCTTAGCTTGAATTTTATATAAAAATAAAATGAAACTGAGAGTATAATACAGCGAATAATAATACTTAAGAGTTTCCAAATGTTTCGTACTTACCAAATAGCCAGTATGAACGCGTAAAAAATGCGCCACTTTCTCGTGCTTCGAAATGAAGTCAGTCAATTCATATACTACCGGATTTCGAACAATTGGTTATCTTTTGTTACATAAAAAATGGGCACATATAGTTATTTCACCGACAAAAAAAAAAAATTAACTCTATTTGAATATTAAATATAAAAAATTGTGCCTTCCGTTGGACTCAGCTGGCACGGTGGCGGAGAAAGGGTAGTTATTCTAACTAAAATGTGCAGTGGACAGGTTTTTTAGTACAAAATTCCCGTATGGAGGCAGCACCTTATCTTTCTTGTGACTAAATTATTTAAGATTGTTCTTTATAGGTTTTGAAGACCACAATTTTTTTTGATAATTTTATGTTTTGAAAGTTGTTTTATGATACAAAATGCCGCAAAAAATCTGGTGTTGAGGTCATTCTTACTTTTTTATAAAAATATTATTATTGAAATTGAAATGAAATCTTCTGCACTTGGATATAATAAAACAGATTTGATATATAACCTCAAATATTAATATGAATCATTCCAACACATGAGCAATTGACCAAATACATCACTTGCTGGTAGAGATCTGTTAAGCTCTCTCATACGGTATGTACAGTATGTCAAAACCGTATGCGTCTTTATTTCTTTGTCGAAACGAACTTCTCTAAATAAATGCTCCAGTGATATATTACACGCTTATTTATATATGTATATATTCAAATGAAGCGAACTCAGCGCTGCAAAAGTTCAATTAAGCAATATATTTCACAAATTTTTTTTTTTATATTGGCCACATGTCAATGGCCGCTCCAATGTGTAATTGTGTCATGTCAGGGCGATGTGTGTACCATATGATTAAAATAACATTTAACTTACATACACATTGACATATTTAGTAAAATGTTGCGCTTTGATTACACTCAACTCAGCTCAGTGCCATTTACAAATGACACACTTGCCACACCTGAGAGCCGCAAAATGATGCAATTGCCCCGCATCAAGTGAGACACACCGCAACTACATGCGAAATTGCCGATGCTGCAATGCAAAAATAAAATGCGAAAATACCCTATACATATACACATACACATATACAAATACATACATACACACATATGTGCACTTATCATACGAGTATGTAGAGTTTTGTGTATAGTTTTAGCTATAAAAATACCTGCTTGGGGGCGCGAGAGCGCTTAAAGTTATTAAACGCCCCTCGGTGATTTCCAAACTCAACACAAGTACCGAAAACAAAAATAAAAAATAAAATTAAAATACACTAAATATGCCATGGAGGGTGAGCGGAGTATGCTCTTGTGCTCATATGTTGCTGTTATTGCTGGCCTGTGCCATGGCGGCGCGCACAAGTGGCAGCAGCAACACTTAATTATGGTATGGTATGGCATTACAACGATTTACGCTGTGAAAACTGTGCCAAGCTGAAATTACAAAAACAAAACAAAAACCATATAAAATGAAAATAAACTAACCTAACCTCATTTCCAGTACAAGTCGCCGTGCATATGCATATGCTTCTAAACAATATTTGTATGGATGTGCATTTTAGGTACATATCCATACCTACATATGTATACATATTATTGTACTTCGGAGCTTATATCACACAAACATATGTGCATGAGGGCGCGTTTACTCTCAAATATGCAGCGGTTTCAGATTTATAGTACCTAAAGTGGACAAAAGTTGGTAATATGGGACTCTTATTTTTCTAGTTAATCAAAATTAAGCTTGTCATTAATATATACACATGTATATATATTTTTTTATTTGGTCAAACGATTCGCTTGTTATTGGACAGGAACTTGAGGGGTTAGGCCACTCTAAAACCATGAAAAAATGCCAAAATTTTACAATTTATTCTGGGATAGGAGAGAAAGGAATACAGTTTCTCTCTTTCAGGCTTTATTTAGAGCCCGTCTGAGCGACGCAAATCGCGCTTTCTGAAACAAAATAATAACGGAATCGTGATATACATGAGACTTGATTTGAAAAATACGATTTCGAGCAAAACGATTTCAAAGTTTTTCGTTGAGGAAGGAAAATATTTCTATTCACTATTCTACTAATTGAATAATTTTTTCAGTTTTCCGGAGTGTACTTTAAACAAAAAATGTTTGATTTTATGAAAATCCTATTCTGGCTCAACGCCTTAAGCAATATTTGAAGTGATTTATCTCTGAATATCTGAAACTGAGCCAAGGAAATAAAGCTCTAGATCACCGATTTTTCTGAGCTTTTTCCAAGCAGTTCAAAAAATATATACAAAAACTGTGCCTGGACCTTTCTGAGCTCATAAACAATACTGGGGTCCGCCTTAACTGCAAAAAATATTAGCATTTTTTTAAATCAGTTTTTTTCTTTATTTTTATTATTATTCTTGGGTTGGCTTTTTTTGTCTAGATTGAAACTTTGAGGTTATGGAAGTGATTGATTTCATTTTAGTTTTAGTGAAATATTATTTCTTTATCTCAATGAAAAACGGTCATGTCATCTGACTTATTTTGTGAGGGTTACTTTCATTACGGCTTATTCAAAACAAAAAAAAAACTTTTTCAGAACAAAAGAAAAAGTAGTAGGGTCTATCTTTTCTTAACGTTAACGTTATCCTTAACGTTCAAAACTATGATATGAACAGATTATAAAAGGATACCCAACACTGCGCTCTTCAATGTGTCAGCCTTCTAAAGAAAAGTTGCTAGATATTCTTTAACAAGTGTCATAGTCAAAGCCTATACTTGAAAAAACTTATGGAAAACCCTGCTAAGACAGCTGTCAGAAACTTACCCATAAAAGTTATTACACCTCACATCGTTATATTTATTTCATGGTCACTATTTTCAATGGATCCAAAAGCACAGTCCTTATTATTGTAAGAATATTTACTTTTAGTTGACTATTACAAAAGTGGCTAAATAGTAAAGCTATTCATATTATTAAATATAAAAATATATTAAAATGTTCTGCAAACAAAAACTACCCACCCTAATAACCCTACATGGACGATGTATGCTAATACCTTTGTAAACACACACACTCACACACACACACGCTCATGAAAACATATCTCATGTAATGACTAAAAAAAAAATTAGCCGCCATAAAACACTTCAGGGCAACCGAAACAAGTGAGCACCACAAAAATGGAACACGAAAAACAACAACAAGTGCAACACAAACAGAAACAAACGCCCATAACTCAATGCTGTGCTTGCTTGTGCGCGTGCAACAAAAGCATCTAAGACCACAGACAACAACAACCAACAACCAACAACAACTTCTTAAAACGGCAGTTTTATTTTAGCTTTTAATCCATCAGCAACAAATTTACAATAACACAATTTACTTAGCAAGCATCAGATGAAGAAAGCAGAATGAACAGTGGTGGGCAGTTCAAGCAACTAAAAACATAAAAGCAGAGTAATTTAAACAATTTAGTATGCTGAGGAAGGAGAGAAAACGAAAAAAATTAGATACTGAAAATGAGGCAAACTATCAGGAAATAAGGGGGGCAGCCAACGCTGACGCGCGTCCAGCACATATTCAAATTGAGGTCATTCATCCCGCTTCGTTAACTGGCATAAGTGAATTACAGACGCCCAGCCACCTCCCTCTCGCCACCTAACGCGCTGTCACCTCAATAACGGCAAATGATAACCCTGCCGTGGTCGCTGATTGCAGCGACGCCGGCGTCGTCAGCCACCTGAAGTGGGTTATGATTTGATGCGGCTTGGGATAGTGCGCGCGTGTGTGTGTGTGCGCCTCTGTCCACCTGCACGTTTCCACGCTGGCCGCACTGCGCTCCACTTGCAACAGCAACAACAAAACAACCAAAACAGCAGCACAAGCGGCTAACAATTAACGACGTCTCTTACATTTTTATATGTGTGTGTGCGTGCGTTTATTTAAAAATGTTTTTTTTTTTTAACTAGTTGCTGTCTATTTAGACAGCAGTCAGCGATTTCATTAGCATTAACTTTTGGCTACTGCTCTTTGTTGTTGTTGTTGCTTAAACAAGATTTGTTTATCTTATTTTTACACTAGTTATTTAGTTGGTTTAATTTTGTTCTCCATATGAACCATTCACCGTGCACCATTCACCGTTGCCCCACATCTGCAACTCAAAAGTTGCATACCCACGCACACAGCTGCAAACCTCCATACATTCATACACACATACACACATACACACATGCATATATTAAGCAAACCGTTTTCGAAATTATCTCTTCTATTCTAATATTTATACATATAAACTGCTATCTTAAATACTTTTATGTGTGTATGTGTCGCTTATGGATTTCATCACATCGTATCTAGGCTAGATGACAACAGTTCGAATGAATAAAATTACCATAACTATAACTATACACATATATACATACATGCACATATATTAGTCGACATAGTAATTGAGCGTTTCACCGCACTTTGGTGTTGTTGATGTCACCGCTCGCGCTAAGTAGGTGGTGTTGGTGCCACACACCATATTTAATAAGTATGCTGATGTGGTTGATCCCATTGTCACTCTATTCTCTGATGGAGAAAAGCATTTACGAATTTTGAATTAAACCTTTTTTTTTTTTGTATTTTGTTCTATTTGAGCGTTTAAATTAGCTTTTGAATTGAGGTTAGTTGATAATGTTATTTTTTTTCATTGTTCTCATTATTCTTTATGTTGCTCTGAAATTGTGTTGAATTAGCGGGTGTGCCACTTTGTAGTGCAGCTTGAACGCGATAATGTGCAATTAAAACGGTAAATTTAGCACGAAAATGGTGTCGAATTATTATTTGTTTTTTTTTCTCAAAATATTATTTGGTGGCTTAGTTTCTTTCTCATTGATTATAAGCATTTTTTTGCCTTACTTGATCTTCCTTTTCGTTGCATTTCTTTGTTGCTTTGCAATAAAACTGTTGATGGAAAAATTCAAACACATATGCATATTTAAATAAATACCAATATTAAAAACTAAGCTGCCAAAAAGGCAGTGGGTTCACGTCCCCCAGCCCTTTAGTAAAATAATGTAGTAAAAATCTCTTCGGTGTTGTTTTTAAACATTTTCTCTTAGCTTGTTCTCTCGGATTTTCAAAACACCACAATGTTTTCGTTTCAATAAGTAAATATCGTCTGTCACTTAAATCAAGATGATATGTGGTCGAATTTTGATATTCAAGCTCAGCTTTAATATAAAAGCGTAATGAGTCCCTCTCTTGAATGGCTCTTGAATCAATAAATTTACTTTCTCACTTCTTCTTCTAGTAATTCCAGCTAGAGGTATACTTCCTAACAGTTAAAATATTGATTCAGAGTTGGGAGCTGCGCATTTTAGTATGGATCACAACCAATTGTTTATACTCAGAATATCTCACTTCTGATATATTTATTCCATTTCTGGTTTTTTTGTTGAAGTCTATCCTCTCTTCACCGCAAATTGGCCCCAATGAGTGAATATGGGAGTAGAAGAAAAGCCACGTCAGTATATTTCTCAGGCTCTAAAAATAATTTTAGTCGAGGCTTTAGCACATCATAAAAAAGCGTACTTGGTGCTCTAACTCTCTTCTATACAAGAAATAGGAAAAGGAAATTTGAGATCATATTCTCTTCTTATTTATTTTGCTGTTACTTGTGTCACTCAAAGTCATTCCCTAGAATTTTAGTACAAAATGTCTCTCTTACTTACTCTACAATCAGAACAATCGCTGGTATAAATGGGTCTTCTCGCAGTTCCAAAATTCGTAAAAACATCGTAAAACTCCTCTAAACCAACTGAATAGTTCAAAGTTCTGTAATATATGATAATTATCCGTTTACACATCAATTCTTGTATCTATTTGTATATTAGCCATGGTATCCACAATTATTTGGACGATTATTTTTAACTTTAGAATTTTAATAGCTAAATTTTATGTTGGAAACTTAATTAATGCTCGATATAATTCGATAAAGATTTATATGCGGTCTCTAATAACTAATTTGACACAATGAATGGATTTGATACATGAAAAATATTGCGCAATATATACGGAACTTCAGGCATAAAATCACTCTTTCGGAATGTACTTGGGAAAGTTCTATTTGAAAAATATTTTCGTGAAAAAAATTGCTAAAGATATAGTTGAGGACATTTTTGGCACCTTACCTTATATAAAAACTTGCTATATGGGATTGAACAATAATTTAATAGGTAATAAGTATAAAATATTTTTAGGAATAATTGTTTCAAAATTGTTTGTAATATACCCTACAATAGCGCAGAGGATTTGCTTAATGTAACTAGAGTAGGCGCAGTTCAGGTCGACATGGCGTATACGCAACCTTCATTATTTGCCAAACAAAAAAATCCACCGCACTTTAATGGATTTTATGCGAATAATAAAGCCCGAATTGAGTAAATTTTGAGCATGGAAAAAGCTCGTTTGAAGAACTATGCAAACAAATGCTTAAATATATTCGATGCTTGTGTATTTATGTATGTGCTTAAGGATCATTAATCATCAAAAAGCATTGCAAACAACATAAATGCATGAGTGTGTACGCATTAGCGGTGTTCCACCTTCGCAATTTGACCTACTTCTTTTATTTTGCTTATTATCTAACTAACTTTGTTGTTTTGATTTGCCCAACACAGTCACAAATCAGCCTTCCGCATTGATCGAAAAGCAAAAAAAAAAAAAACAAGTCAAAAATTATAAGAACCCACTCAAAGGCAGACAAAGAAAAACGAGCAAATAAATTGCAATTTGTGTGCAAATTTGTTCGTGCCCAATAGTTTTCAAATGGAGCAAAAGCCAGTCGGTCGTGGTCAATTCCCTCTAGAGAGAAAGAAAGCAGGAGTGAGGGGGCTAGAGAGTGAGTTAGAGCACGAAAGAACATTTATGCGCCAATATGTGGGCAGAATGATAAACGAGGCGATTTCGGTTAGGTCGATGGATGCATAAATATTATGAAAACTGAAGGAGAAAATGCAAAATAAAAGGCGAATAAAAATCAGAACAAATCAATGCAAAAGGTAATCAAGCTATGTAGCTAGGCAAATTCGCACATACACACTCCCACTCACATACAAAAGTAGATACACATTTAAGAAGGAGGCCACCGAGCTTTGGTGAGACAAAATTGCAAATAAGTAAACAAATTGCGAATTTCGATTTGTGACATCGATTGGGCGATTGTGAGTAAAATTTATATGAAAAAATATAATGTCAAGAAGAAAAAACAACAACAATGGCAATCGAAACGCACGAAATATATGCAAATTTTGAACTGACCTACTCTCATAAAATGCGCGCAAGCATGTCTGATTCGCGATGATGACGGCGATGATGATGATGCCGATTTGCGTGGTAGCAAGAGAAGATTAAGACATTTTTAGATATATATGTAAATATGGGCATACAAATTCATATGTAATTCTAATAATCATATGTGATTGCAATGGTTGTGAACAATCATACTCACTTTTATGGCATGCAATCATCTACGAGAATTATTAATCGATCTGAAAAGCTTTAAGCTCTCATTCATTTTGTGAATATAGCTTTCTCGACCAATCCCCATAATGAACCAACAAAAATTTAAAGTAAAAAAGAAAGCAAATATATGTGTGCATTTAATAATTCATATCTTTATTAAATGTTTTTGAACTTCTAGTTTAAAATTTTAAGCTCGCTTTAGTGAAAAACATTCCATTGAGGTCAGTACGAAAGATTACTCGGAAATTCTAAACACAGCAGTCTGAGAGCTTTTTGAAAGCTCTAAAAGCTCTAGGATTGAATTGCTTGATATTTCAGGAATACGATGTCTAGATTGTTCATAAAATAATATTAATTTATGATATCGAACAAAAATGTATTAAAATATCTGAAATGATACTTCCATGTTTGGCATTTTTTAATTTTTATTTACACAAAATAGCAAATGTCCCGTGATCAGAAAATTACAAAATGAATTTGGTCTGAGAATAAAATAATCGATTCGATGTTTTTACGATCTCGGGATTTTCTAAACAAGAATCTATAATCATAAAGACCTTTCGATCCTTTCAGGAACATGTTTAGGCGCCCAAAATGAGTGCTTATTTTAAATCATAAAAGTTCTAGACAAACTTGGTTTAAGAATAAAATTTTCTATATTTATTTTGATCTCTTTAACTTTAACCAATTAAAAGAACCGAGAACTTCTTTATGGGAAAGAGTTCAGGTACTCAAAGGTGCTAGTATTTTCTGAGATTAAAAAAACTGCTGTATCAAATTTGGTAGAAAAATAAAACTTTTGATGTTTTTATAATTTCTGAGATCTTCTCTCCAAGAATAACATGATAAATTGCTTTCTCGAACATTTTGAGAAAACGTACAAGGACCTCCAATTATTTTTTTATTCATTTTTTTAAGTTAAACAATTCTCCTCCATATTTTCCAAAATTATTGAAACTTTACTTTCGAAAGATATTCCGAAAACGGCGAATTTTATATATCTGATTCAATAATGAAACTACATACCTACTATTTTTAAGGGAAAAATGAAAGTTATTTTTAATAATCAGCAAGTAGGTCAACCAATTTTGTTTAATTTGAATAAATATTGAGTTAAATTTGACGCTAAAAGCATATTATTGCATATTATTAGACTAGGAAAATAATTTTCCTAGTTCGCCGATTTCTTTATTCCAAATATCGAGTTTTTTTTATTCTTTTTCGTCCTTAATCATGCGCCTTTCTCCGCAAGATATACCCTTACACCACATTTTTAGCGTATTCAAACAACAGTATGTGAGGTGGAATGAAATCTCGCAATTCCAATGAAAAATAACTACTAAACGCCCAAAAGTATGCCTCTGGGATTTATGTGGGATGTGGGAGTACAAAGCAAACGAGATAACAAAATGAAAGCACACGCCATTCCCCATTCTTGACAAATGACACAAAGTACTCTTATACTTACATACATAATTGAGATAATATACATACATATATACTTATATACATAAAAAATAATACATACAAACTACTTGTATACGAGTCTATAAATATATGAAGCCTATGCGTCATTGTATTGATGTTTGGCCTACTTAATCACATCACATCGCCCGACTCTTTATAATGCGCTACATATCTACATATCAACGTACATATGCATAAATCAATCTAAATTAGAATATAAAAGAATTTGGAGCAATTTGCCAAACTAAAAGCACAAAAGTGTGAAAATAGTGCTAATGCAAATGTTAAAGTTAATTGTTAAAGAAATCAACTTATAAAATAATGTAAACACAAAATCAAAATCAATGCGGAAATTTCAAATAAAAACAAGCTCCCAGCATCTCGCCTATACAAAATAGCAATAAATATTTATTTCATAAATAACTGTTTGAACGCACCAGTGTGCCACTGAAGTTTCCGCATTTCGAAACTGTTTACATTACACGCAATTGCTGCAAGCATTCCTAAGCGCCGCATAGCGACAGCGAATGAAAGCAATCAACAACAATAACAAATCAAAAGCCAAACAAAAGCCAAGCGAAGCAAAGCAAAGCGGAAAGCGGTCAATAAACTTCAATTGGCGTTTATTTAAATTCGAAGAACGAAAAACAACAAAAAAAAAAAACAAAAACAAGACCTGCTAATCTAAGTATGCTTCGCTTTGTTGTTGTTGTTAATTTTAATATGGGCAGGTGTGCGCCACTGGCCGGCTTTCCTGCTGCATACATACATACATACACCCGTGTGTGTGTGTGTGTGTTTGTGTAGCCGCATAACTTTGGCACCTTTATTTAAATTGCATTGTTGCCAAAAGCAAATCAAACAACACCGAAAGCAACAACAAAACCACAAGCGGTCAAGCGACCAAGCGACTCTTACGTACATACATATGTATGTATGTAAGTAGCTGGTGCAAAAATGCAAAAAATCGCAAATAAAAATTAAAGAAAAAATAGATAAATTAAACCAAATATTTTCAATCAAAGTGGCACACAGTTTACATTTTTAGCTGTTCCAGATACCACAGAGCGAGTGGCGAGCAGCATTTTGTGGTGGAATTAAAATAAATCGAACGAATGCATACATACATACACATGCATGTACATACATATGCATACGGTTGAAGAGCAACTAAGTGCAATAAATAAAAATGCAAATCTGAAAAAAAAACTAACAAAAATGTAAGAGTAAAAGATTTTTTGGTGAATTCGTATATTTTTATGACAAAAAAATGTAACAGTACATTGTTTTATTGAAATTTAGATTTTATTTAGAGAAAAATTTTCAGTTAATTTTTTTAAATAAAATGTTATATATAAAAATAATACAATCAACAAAAAAATGAAAATAAAATTTAATTTTAATCTTAAAATAATTTTTTTAAATAAAATTTTTATAAAAAAATATTTTTTAATAAAATAATTTTTTTAAAAAAGTTAAATTTTTTTTTATAAAATAATTTTTTTTTTGCAATATTTCAATTTTAAAATAACTTTTTTTAGACAATTTTAATTTCAAATTTGTTTACTTTTTAATAGAATTTTAATTTTAATAACATTTTTTTGTAATAAAATTTTTATTTAAAATATATTTATTTTCTTCAATAATATTCAATTTAAAATGCATACATATGTGTACGTATTGTACATATGCATACATATTGCAATAATATTTGAATTTTAAAATAATTTTTTTTTAATAGAATTTTCAAATTATCTTTATTTAGCAAATATTGATCGAATTATTTAATAAATAGCTGGAGAAAGTTCAACAGTTTCTTTGACAAAAATTTTTTGTATAGAATTTTATTCGTAAATCATTTAAAACTAATTTTCCTTAAAAGATTTTTTATGGCTTCTAAAACCTTTTCTTAATAGTTGTCACTTTACTACCAATATAAATAATAAATTACAATAAATTATATATTTGTTACAACAATTATAGATAGAATTTAATAACCAAAACAAGTTGTATGCAAATAAAAAAGAATGCTTCAAAATTATTCTTATTTTCTCTACAATTATTTCTATTCTGTTATTACAAAAAATTGTTTTAGAAAATTTACAATTTTAAAATAAATTTAATAAACGAAATTTTCTTTAAGGGAATATTATTTGCTTTCGATAAAATAGTTCAAAATAAATTTTTATTTAAAGATTGTTTTGTAAATTGAATTTTTTTTCCATTATGTTTCAATAAAAAAATGTTAGCTCTAAAAACAACTTTAATGGGAAAATTTTTATTTTTCAAGTAAATCTGTTAAATTAGTTTTTATTAAGAATTTTTTTTACTTTTTTGTTGAAATTGTTAAGATTTGTCAAAAGTCGCATATACAAAAATAATGAGAGACTGTTACTTACATATATATATAATATAATTCCACTAAAACCTGGAATATTTTCATTTACATATACATACATACATATGTATAAATTTAGTTGGTCATGTAATGATCACAATAAATACGTTGTTTTTCCAATAAAGCCTACGCATAGCAAAGGCAGAACTTCCCATTATACAGTAACAAAGGAAATACAGAGAAAACCTTAAAAACAAAACAATCAACAATTAGCGGTAAACAAAAACATTTCCTATGAAAACAATAAACAACCACCGCATTACAACAAAACTTTATCTACATAAGCCATAGCAGTATATATATATATATATATATTTTTTTTTTTTTTCTTAATAGTCGCTAGTTCAAGAAAAATCTATTAAGTATCGTCAAAAAAAAAAAGAAGGAGACAACAAAAGCAATTTGTACACAAAATAAAATCAGCAATAACACGAAAGAAAAACAAAACCACCATAATATGGTATATAAACAAGCACGCAAATATTTGACGCAGTGCTATCACGCATTTACCACCTATTGAACACTTTCTCCGGCCGGACAGTGACACACGCCTTCTCTGCCATTTGACAAACAAATAAACAAAACATCGAATGCATGCAAAACTACTAACTTGCCACGGGTCTACGTGCAAACATATGCTAAAGTCATTCAAATTGAGGACATATGCAACTACAAGAGTACGCAGCGTGTACAGTGGGTTATTAATATAAAAAAATATTAAAATTTTTAATAAAATTATAAAAGTTTTGCAGAAATTAATAGATAAACTAAATGTATTAAATTAAATGCATTGTTAAATAATACTTTAATAATTAATATTTACTATTTAAAAAAAAAAATATATGGCAACCCTGTTTAGTAAAAATTTCGAAGCACTGTCTTTCATAATATACCGTTAAATTAAAGCCAAGAAATATGTCTACATACTTGATATATTGGTTTGGCATATTTATTTCTTTTTTATAGGAGGTAACCCTATTTCAAATAAATACCTGAAAACTTTATTGGTATGTTTGGTTATTATACCTAACGTAGGTTTTTTATTATTTGATAAGTTTTTTTTATTATTTAACTTTGTTGGCAACTCTTTTCATAAATAATTTTTTAAATGGTTTGAAACCTTTGTTGGAGCGAATATCAAAATAAAGTTCCTATGATGTTATGTAAAGACTGTCTGTAATACTTGTATTCTTATTGAATATTTTTTGTGTACGAGTATTTTTGTGTATGTATTTTTGTAGCAACTCAATATTTCAATTAAAAATATGTGTGAGTCTTTCTCAAAATATTAAACAAAAATAAACTTTTAATAATATCTCTAAAATATCGCCTATAAAGTTTTGTTTTTGTATAATATTTACTAAGTTTTGAGAAATGCTCCCTAAACTTGCCCCTAAATTTGTAACCCTAAACGTGAGGCAACCCTAAATTTGTTTAAAATTATTCAAACACCTTTTAAAAACTTATAAAATATTTTCTCCTATTTTACTTATAGCAAAATAGTACTCAAATTCATAAATATATTAGTATAAAAAATGGTATAGTAATAAAATAGTATATAGTAGTAAATATAATAGTATAAAAATAAATATTCTGTCTAGTTAAGTTGCGAAATAAAACACTGTACTTACTAAAAACTAAATAATAGTAACTTGTAAAAATCACGGTGAGCTGACAATGAGCGACGAACTACCTCAAACGAGGTCAACGTTGTCTACCTCATGCCTATTCGCTAAAAAGTAGGATACAACAACAGTGCAACAACAATAGAAGTATAAAAAAAACATGCAGATTTACATGTATTTTCATTATACATATACATACACATATAACGACATTTGATTACTAGCAGTTACAATTATATGCATGTTTTATTTTGAAATAATATACGCCTGAGTTGCATACACACATGCTTACACACATGAGTCCAGCTTTGCAATTTTGAGTTTTCCAAAACTAAAACAAGCACATACATATGTATATGAAAATACTCTATATACATATGTATGTATATTTTCCTGGAGTTGGAAAGAAGAAGAAGAAGAATAGCTGCACCTAAAGTAACAACAACAACGGAGTAAGGACCCATCTGGAGGATTAAGATGGAGTGAGTCCACACTAGTTGTAGTTGTTGTTGTAATCTTATAGGTTTTAGTTGTTGTCGTAATTCATATAGACCAGAAGTAGCTGTAGTTGTTGTTATAACTTATGTGGAACGGAGTAAGGGTGGGCGTGTTTTTAGTGTTACTAGGTGGGTGTTTCCTAGGTGGGTCAAACGGATCGGATGATCTATTATGGATATGCCTATGTGTTCATACAAAGCATTTTGTCTGAGCTTGTTCCTACATATTTACATATTTATATATATATGTATTTTCGCACAACACATCCCTCCGACATATATTTCCCTGAGACTGAGACCTGAGAAAGGTACAAAACGTGTAAACCAGTTGCCTTATGCAAAAGTCACACTTAACTCCATGCCAGCATAATTGCCCAACATATGAGGACTTTTGTGGGCCACTTTGTTAGTATATTTACCTCTAAGCAATTTAATATTACTTATGTACCTCTCATTCTAACTGAAAGAAAAAGAGGTGTGAGTGGGGCGTATGAGTGATTTTTTAAAGGAAAATATTAAAAATTCAAGAATAAGTGCAATTATAAAGGTACGTCATGTGACTGCTTCGTCTTGTCTTGCATCGATTACAAATGTATATAAGTTATATTCTAACCTTGGAAATCTTCTCTGTGTGGACCAAAGCAACGCTCTAATTTCGTTTAACGACCTTATTGTGCAAATATCAAAACAAATTGGTTATTTAAAGAAAAAAAATAAAATATGAAATAATCTGGATTGCATTCCACTTGTTACAGATAACTGCACATTTACCGTTGCTCAATAATTTAAATCTTCTCAAAGTTCATAATATCATATATGTACATAGTTAATAGCACTATAGTACCACATGGCTAGTACCAGTGCTGTGTTAGAGTTTTTTTTAAATAATGTACTAAATTAAAGTGAAAAAAATTCTTCAATTTCTATGAGAGATTTCTAATTTTTCTACAAACTTTCAGTTTAAATATTTAATTGAAAACCATGTTTTTAGCTGTTATAAAATTGTTTACCCCTATTATTGATATTAAAAATACTCAATAAGCACGGAAACTATTTATTTTATTTTACTTTATTTAATTTAATTTTTTTGAAGAAATACTTCCAAATATTTTTCAATGAAAATTAAACTAAATAAACTCAGGAAAGAGTATTCACACTAAAAATTATAAATATACACACTCTAATATACATACACATGTCTTCCCGAGCACATTTAGTTTATTTTGTGCCATAAAAAAAAACCAAATATTTACGAAATGTAGGTGAAAGCCATTTATAAAACAACCCTCTCTTTCAGCATGTCAAAGTGCATTGAGCAGGAATAACTACAACAACATTTAGCTATTACAACGAGTTACAACGAGCATATTACAATACAATTTAATTTCTTTGTGGTTTTGTGTACTGTTTACTTGCTTTGTTGCTGTCGAATGCCTGCCACTTGATATTTGTGGCGCTCTACCACTTTGCTCTAATCTGGTGTAATTTTAATTTCAATTTTGTTTTCGATCATTTTTTTTTTTGTTTTTTGTTTTTCCTCTACAACTATTCACTTAGTATATGAATGCATAATGACGCATTCATCATTCGCTAGCACTTGCGCGGGCATACACGCACACGCACACACATATATACACATACACATACGCAGCAATGGAAGTACACCCCAGCAAATGATACGTCAGATGCATAAACTGAAAAGTGTAACCACCTACAAGCCATTACGAAATGCCATATATATATATATATATATACACACGCGCATACATACATACAAAGAGCCGTATATGCATATAAATGCTGTGATGGAAATTTAATTGAATTCATTTCATATTTCAAACAAATGCACACTAATGCGCTGGCAGCAACCCCACGCCAAGCGCACACACACATATACATACATACATACATACATACTGGCATGCATACATATGTGCACATAGGTGATTGCATTCCTAGCTGCCACTTACAAACATACAATGCGCGCAGCAAAGCACTGTCATGCCATTTGTTTGTAAACAAAAACAAACCGCGCAAAGAGAACTTGTACGTCCATATGTGTGTGTGTGTGTGTGTGTGTGTGTGTGCATGCATGTGCAGCTTTGATAAATTTAATGGACTCCAGCCAAGCGGGGCGATTTGGAAAATGTGTGTCAGCTGCAATGCCAACGACTAATTCAACAACATTACCAGTCAGCTACAACTAAAGCAACAACAACAACAACAACAACAACAACAGCAGCAGCAGAGAAACAATAATCTGTTATAGCAACGACCGGTGTATCTGTCAACGGCGCTGCACATTTCACACCAACACATAGTAATAGAATCACACTCACACACATACACGCGCATACACACATCAGCACCAGCCTGAAGACTTGTTGGCCGCCGCTGCGCACCATCATTGGTTGACCCATATTTCTGCGCGCTGCTCGCTTTGTTAGCATAATTTAATTGTAATCGCATTTGGTGGGAGTGAAATATATTGTAGTTTATGGGAGATGCCAACAAACTCGGCACACAAACTATATAACAACAACTATTTATAATGGCATATTAGCGCACATACACATACACACTTACATATATAAGTACATATGTATATGGTATATGAGTTTGCCTTTTGCCAGCAAATTTGCATTTAACATTTCCACATTGTGGAGACTTGCTAGTTGATTCTTCTTCATATTTATTTTGTGTTTTTTGTTGTTTTTTGTTGTTGACGTGCAAATGTAGGTTATCAGATATGAAAGACTTCGTAATTGAATTGCCGTGAAATTGCACAAATAATTTGTGCAAATATACTTTGGTTATGCATTTATGCTAACAACCACTTTGAGCAGCGGGCCCATGTATTAGGTTTGTAGGACAATTATTTCACTTTTGCAAATTCAAATTTACTTAGAACACTTTTCAAATTAAATATTTTAATGAAAGCTACTCGTATTAGTTTCAAAATCATATGGCAACGCCATACACACTTCACCGATTTCAAAAGTGTTTATCTCATCGTCAATAAAAATGTATTAAATTGGAAATTTGTTGATGATGCAGCAATTGATATCGGAGTTTGGGTTCATTTGTTAAAATTTCGTTCGAAATCTGTAACCACTTTTAGTTGGGAATATATTTTTACTGCAAATATATATTTACTTCGATTTCCTTTATTTATTGCCCCTATTCATTTGCTCTTTTTCCTTTCTTTTTTTTATATTCCCCTCCTCTGTTGATGCTGCACTTTTTCTGTATTTAATCCCTTCTCTTCTCTTCTTGTGCATGTTTAATTTATTTCAATCTTCCTTTGTGTGTTTTGCCCCAGTTTATATTTTCCCACCCTTTTCAAATCCATTCCCTTGCATTGCCTGTTTTTTCCTTCTCTCTTCTAGAGTTGACTTTCCTTTAACTTCCTCTTTCGTATTATCTGTTATTACGATTATTTCCTTTTAATATGTATGTTTTCGTTCTTCTTCTTTTTTATCATTAATTACAACTATTATACAATAACCTTACATAAATTCAAGCTTCAATTGCTACCCTGTTGTTTTGTCCTCTCTCAAGTTTTAATTCCTCTTTATACTCTCGTTCTTATCTAAATTTCTTGTCTACCCTTATTTTCTTGTATTTTTCTTTCTTTTGTCATCTTTCCTTTCCCTTCCTTTCCTTCCCTTCCTTTCCTATCCTTTGCTTTCCTTTCCGTTCCATTTCCATTTCATTCCATTTCCATTTCTCTTCCCTTCCCTCCCCTCCCCTGCCCTTCCAACTTTCTTTTCCTTTCCTATTCCATCGGATTTTATCAAATCCTTCTTTCATTTTCTCACCTCCAAACTTTTCTAATTTCTTCCCCATCCGTTCCTTTCATTTTTTTTCATTTAATGTTTTTCTTATTTCAATTCATTTTCCTTCCATTCTCAAAAAACACTCCCTCTATACCTTTATCTAAGTCCTTTTCTTTTATTTTTTATTTTCCTTACATTCTTTGCTTTTCTCTTAGCTACTTAACCGTCCCTTTCCCTCCTCAGTATTTTTCTTCTTCGGTTATTTTTCTTATCTTAAATCTAGACTTCGTGAACCTGTAATATTCACCGAGTATTATTTCACCTTGCCATCTATGTGAACTCCCAAATGCATGTGCCCCATAAAAATCGCCATCCCTGAGCATAGTTATTCATTTCATATATGAAAATATGGTATATTTATACTTACATCCAATCATATTTATTTAGTTACAAGCAAGCTTTTTAGCGACTTCACCTTCAACGAGTGCTTTAACCGCCCTTAGGCCGTAGCCAGCAACAGAGAGGAAAGCAAAACACAAACTATTTTGTAAGAATATTAGAAAATGAAAGATATAAATACAAACATAACGAAAATATAAAATTATTTACAAACAGCATATGGGTAAAAATTTATTTGTAAGTTTGTGTTGAATTTTGTACTTTGCAATGGGAACCTTCAACTTTGCGTACACGCTTTACACTTCAAATGGTCGGATGTTATGTTATTATATTGTTTAAAAAATATATATATATATATGTTTATATAGCAATGAGTACAATAGGCTATCGTATTGGCAGATTAACACCCAGCCAGAAATCTTGCTTGCAATTCTCAACAGTTTCTCTAAATTTTCAATAAAAATTTGTCTACTAAAACTGATACTATGTAGCAAGCAAGTGACTCATATTTATTGAAATATGGTGCACAAAGAAAGAGAAATGAATATACTCGAAGCATGCTTATCTAAACATTTCATATAATCATATAATCAATAGGCCCTAAAAAAGTTTTTGTTTTATATTTGAATAGAGTATAAATTGCTTTACTATACCGCTCTGATTGAAAATCAAATGCTTAATTAAGCGAAAGCAGCGTATCATAATTTTTATTTAGAGTACACGCTTTTTATACTTTTGATTTTGGTTGGCATTGCCGACTCAAAATTATTAAAATTTATAATTTAACCTACCTGGAACTGATTTCCAAGAGGTGAATTAGCTGAGTTAATTTTATTGTTAATTGACAATTAGTATAGTTAGTTAATAGGCAATTAGTATTTAATACGAATTGAGCAATTAGTTAATTGCTTCATTATTTAGTAGATTGGGAGCAATTAGTGGCTAAATTAGAAATTTATTTATTCATAACATCCTTTTGGATCTAATCATTAACGATATTATTTAGATTTCAGAAATATTTTTAAACAATAATTTGAAAAATTCTAAGTTTTTCCCACAGGGTATATAATGGCATATAAGGGTATATATTGTTGTATGAATTATATATACCTTTGTGCTATATATGTCGCATAGTTGCAATAATAGTTGCATTTCAGTGCGCGTTAAGGTACAAACTTTAAGCTTTTTTTTTCTATTTTCTTTACTTTTTCAAATTCAAGAAAACCATTATTTTTGTATTCAATTGAAGATTGTATTTAGCATAGTTCTTAGAAATAGTTAAAATACAACATTTTTGTATTTCACTGCACTTATGTAACTTAGGAAACCACAGCTTAAATCACAAGCTGTCAAATACATTTATGCCTGTTAGCGAGTTTAAATACATAACTAATTCGTCGACTAGTTCCAAACAAAGTATCTATAAAGGCCCACACATCGGACCTTTTAACACACATTTATATTTATATGTTGGTACCTGTATACATTCATACATATGTATGAACTCTCAATATCGGCCGCATTCACCTTGCCTTGACTGCAGCGTCAAGGAGGCGATGTCGCGAATGATTGACAAACTGCAAAGGGTATAAAAATTACATAAAAACTAAAAGAAAATGCAACAAGCAAATGGCTAAAGTGCGCATGAATTAGTATATATGTATGCATATACAAGCGGTTAATACACACACACGCATTTTCACTTGCACAATAGATGCGCGCGCATTTATACCCAGCTTTATAAATTTATGTGCAGCTCTTAGTATGTTAGTCTGTGCGTTTAAGCGTTAAAATGTGCGTGCCCTGCTGGGAAATTCACTCAGTATAAAAAATGGTTGTCTTAAGGTGGGTTCTCTGATATTATTAGTGCATTTCTTGCTTCTTCTATTCAAGAAAATTGTTCAAATTTGCTTTGAAATTGGTTGTATGCTCTTTCCATGCACTATATGTTCTTCTATAGTATAGAGTATAGAAACAGTTCCCGACTAGTACTCTACAAATAAACTCAGTTGAACCTCGCAATGAATCGCCGATAAACAGCCTTGAAATTACGTACAGGGTGTCTCTATTGGTTAGAGTATACATGATCCTATCTTTTATTATATATAGTAGGAGGTATATATATAGGAAGTTTATATTTTGAACCATTTAGATCAAGACATGAAAAGTTCTCTTTCTCTTCTACACATTTATTTCATTCACTATACTTCATCTTATCTGCTTCGCTTCATTAATGGTTCGTTCAAGTGAGGAAACTGAATTTCTCAACCTTTTTTCACACACTCAATATGAGTGGTGGTCTTCAGATGAAATTCATTGTTTTTTTACAATTAGCGCTTCACCAGTGTCTCAACAACTTGAGGAAAGCTATATATTCCACTATCGAAACTATTATATATTCGCTTGGTTTTTACTTTTTGGTTGGCAAGCCTATAACTCTTCTCGGAATAATTCATAGGGCCTTAAAATACGAAATCACAATTGTAATTTGTCAATGAAGTGAAGTGATATGTCGGACTCTACACCTATAAATAAAATATATTATTCGGCCAAGTCTTTTCACTGGACTAAGTAGATAACTAGCACTCAGCTAGCCACTAATTAGATAAGTTTTTCCCTGTAGGGAAACAAACACGGGCTCAAGCTACACATATATATACATATATTATATATTCATATGTATATATATATATGGATGTATGTATGTATATATATATATGTAAATTCAAACAACTTTGAACGCGGTTTAATAGTGTTGCACTCGCGTAGGCACAGCGCCGTTCGCTAATGGCGAGCAAATTTACGAGTGACTTTACGGCATGTACAAAACATAACTACATAATGTACATAATACTATATGCATAAGTATATATATACGAGTATAAAAGTAAACTATGTTCATTTATAAGTGTATAAAGTGCACCTTTGTAGTTTGTATGTGTGTGCGTATGTGTTTGTTTTGCTTTTCAATGCACGCCTTACAAAGCTGATGTGTTGTAACCACAATGAAGGCCTCCCGCATCGGTCGTTCAACTACCCGCACATGGAATTCCATTTGTAAGCGCCAAAGGCTAAGCGGACGCTTGCACCATTCGTCTTCAATATGCACTTTAGCATATACATATATATGTATACAGATATAGTTATATGTATGAGCTTAATATAAACATTGGCATAAATCGCATATCATATTGCCACAAAGGCTGATTGATTTGTAGAGAAGATCTCTGCACTCATGCATCTGGATATACTACGAGTATATGCCGAACTATTAACTCTTCGAATTGCTATTAATATATAATAGGTTAATAATTTTATCTTAACGGACAGTTGATGCCACTAATAATGATGAGTGAAGAGGTCTGGTATGCAGCCGCTGAAATTATTATGTTATTTATCTATAAAAATGAAATCATTTAGTGAATTGTGTATGAAATTAATCATGAAAAACTCATTTGCTGAAGTTGAGCCCATTTGAACAGCGAAATTCGAGGCCTTAGTTACAGTTTATTAATAAAGAATGTTTACAAAATGGTCTTTATTACTTGCTGCTAGACATCTGGACTCCAAAACCAAGTTCAAATCCGCCTTATAATTTTCGATTTAAACTAAGTGCTTGCTGTGAAAACCCGGAAGGCAGGAATGCTAGAGCTGTTTGCTTTGAACACATAGTACCTAAACCGATTGAATTTCTGGTCCATGTGCAGTGCTGTAGTTATCTCGGTACCCTCTTCAATGTGTCTTTAAAATTTTTTAAGAATTTAATGTACCACTTCTTCAACTCGCCACTCATTTAGAAGAGAGTCTTGAAAAGACCCAGCGATAACCACATTTAAGAACCTTCCAATCTAGAACCAGATAGAATTTTGCTTTGTAAGAAATCAACTTTTTTTTCGAAGACAGCTTTCTGTTTCTTATTAATTTTGCGCTAAAGAAGTGTCTCTTGTTGCTTCTTTCGTTGAATCTTAACCCTTCGTTTAGTGAGATCATGGAACATTAGATTTTTGAGAACATTTTAGACATATTATATATATAACACACATATATAACATATTAGAACATTTTATTAATCCATATAATTTCGTTCTCCATTCAAAATACACACATTGCATTTTAAATAGCCTCTCGTAAAATCTTTGGATGAATTTGGGTCATATTTCTTTAGCTGATTGCCTTGCTGATGATGGGACATCATTTACCTAAAGCATGATTTATGAGTCTCTACTTACTTTGTTTTCCTACGTTAATTGATGGAAGTTTGAATTTCGATTGACTTCTCATAAACCCTTAATGCAATTTCCTTTTTTTAATTGTACCGTTTTTCGGTAATACCGATTTTGGTAATTTTTCAAACTTTCACTGAATTGTGGTCAAGTCTTCTGAACAAAGAGTTTCCATTATGCAAGCCACATTGTCCAATCTCAATATAATGCTTGACAACACTTCAACATTAAAGGAAGCCAATACGAGTAATCCTAAAAACATTTAAATTATTTTGGGTGTAAGATTTATACAAGTATAATAAATAACATAGTAATTTAAGCCACCTCACTGAATGCTCTTTCGTCTTACAATAGTTTTTGAGAGGACTTAATATTATTTCTGTGTACAAAATACATACATATATATTGCTTTGAATTTAGGGCAATTAATAGAACTTGTAAATTTAGAAAATCTTTTTAAACCTCAAATTCCAACGCTTTCGTCAACATAACCTAACTTTATCAGCCTGCCATGTTGTTTTCGATGTCTGCGCTTAGGCAACACGAGTGACCGAGAAACATCATCACCAATTAAGATTTTTTTTGACGAAAACAACAAAATTAAACAAAAAACACAGCGCCAGACATACTATCGCTCTAGCTCTAATTATTGCCTTGACTCAAATTCTTCATCCACAACATTAAAGCTAAACGAAGGTCAGATCAACAGCTGGATGGTTGCTTGGTTGGTTGGTTGGATGACTAGTTGATTTGCTAATTGAACTAAATAAATTAATTATCACATAATCGCAAGAATGAATGAATAAGCTGAAAGCTCCATTTAACTTGCATGCACGCACACACACATGCACACACATATACACATATACACATGCTTTGCGCAGATAAATTTGCAAATTTAACAGCAATATTAAATAATATGTTATACTTCATGCTAAAAACAACAACAAAGCGCAAATTAATAGCCAAAAAGAATTAGAGCAAAAAAATTTGCAAAAATAAACACACCCAAACAACAACAACAACAACAACAGCAAAAACTACAAACAAATAATTTTTCAAATTTGTAGAACATAAATAATCAATGGCGGATTAAGGTGTGTGAGTGTGTGTGTGGTATATATTTATATGTAACAATGCCTGCTTTTGCATATCTACACGATTTATATACTTATACATATGTGCATATGTGTGTGTAAATATATTTGTTTGCCCTTTGCCTGTTAAGTCGGTTCTATCCATATTCACTTAAATAAAAATCCAAGTACACAAATGTTCGCATGTCCGAAAGTTTGCATGTGTACGCGCGTGTGAGTGTGCGTGTGTATACTTACTAGTCTCAGTCCACGCCGGCGTCGTTGCGGCAAAAGTGTGTCAAAACCATTGCCATTAATTAATGATTTTCTGTGCTAATTTGTAAATGCGACATGGCCCACCAGCGAAAATATGAAATAAAATAGAAAAAGTAAATTTAGTACAAAAAAATACTGTAAAAATGTGAAATAATAATAAGTATAAATAAATGTTCAGAAAACAAAAAAATTGTCACATGCCGAATATGGCCACCCAAATGTGCAAACAAAAATATTGAAAAAAAAATATAGATATTATCAAGTGATAATTTTGACAATTTCTTTATTGCGCGTAGATATATGCATGTACAGTAGTGTGCAAAATTTTACAACCGGAAATTTTTGAAATTTCAAATCAAAACGAGAAAACTAAAGAACTAAAAGAGAAAATGCCTCAATGAATTTTAACCTTTCGAAATAACATACAGTACTTAGTATCATGTAATCTTAACCCTTCATGAGAGGTACTAATGCTTTTACGTTACATGTGATGGCAATTGAGCTATTTAAAACATAATTTTTATACTCAACTATCACCTTAGGGAGGTCTATAATCTCTTCGTGGCAATTATCACAACTTGCAGACCTATTTTCTTAACGAACAGGTCAACGAACTGAATAAGACATTATATATAATTAACATTTATAAGTTAATTGTGTTAATCTTCCGCCGATATGATTGCGGGTGCCAAAAAAATTATTTTAAGAGAATAGAAAAACTAACCAGAATCTCGGTATATTTTTGGTTTATGCTGAAGTCTATCGATTCCCAACAGCACCTCACAACGAAAAGTCTAAGTGTATCTAATCACAGTCTGAAGATGTGGTTAACTGATACCACCGAAATGACGCTTAAAATAGTTAACGAATCTGACGGCGAAAATATCTTACCTATGTTGATAGGATAAAACAAGCCATTCTGTTGAAACCAAACCAAAACAATCTTCCATATTCTTCCGAAGAGTCTTTCATCAACCGTTTTTGGGTTTCACTGTCCACCGAATAGAATTATTCGTAACATAAAAAAGAGTGACTAATGATTCCTCTATTTCAAAATCCGTACAAAACTATCATTCTCTGAGAATGTATTGGATGCTCAATGATCATGTTAGGGCTTATGTTTTGATCTACATCTCCAAAGTACATATTTTTGAGAAGATTTTTCTTAATAACATTCAAGGACTTTCAAAGTTATTTCTTCCGGAAAAAATTTAAAATTCTTTACTTAAATGGAAATATAAATTCAGTTTAAAGAACTTAAAAACAATATATATAGCTATGAGATTGCAACCCTGTGTGATAAAATCCAAGCGCTTTGGCTGCCATCTCGCTATAGATATTATAAATCTTTTTTGAAAGTTACTTATAGTTTTTTGCAGTCATTGCTTTTATTTTGCACGCAACTGTGTATATTGCTAAGTCACTTTAGTTAACATTATTTAATTAATGTTACTAAAATGCGGTTATCTGCCGTACTTAAATTAATGTATATATAAATGAGTGACAATTAGAAGCATAGTAATTATTTCACTGATTAACTTACCCGGAAATCAGTACTTGTCATCAAACAGCGTTTGGGGGGTGGCCAAAGTATACTGTAGTGTTAAACTGTTGCTAGTTATTTTGATGCCATTTAGGTTTGCTTTTATTTAGCTTTCACTGTCGCCTTCTTCTGTTTCTCTTCTTCTATTTCTGCCATTCAACACTCACTCACTTATGAAGTAGGTTAATGCCTTGAAATACTGTTCACCATGTAATTGACGATAAAATAAAGATGCAGTTGATTTCCGGCAAAGCCTAAGCATTTATGTAGACATGTAAATGTATGTGTGCATTATTTTCACTGAGATTTCAGTTGAATTGCTTTCCAATTTAAATCAGTTAGTTAGAGGCCCTCAATGCGCTTCACATTTATGCTTGAGGGATCAAAAGCAAAGATTTTCATAGCTCCTTACTTTCGCTTGCTTCAGCAGCAGACAGAAAATTCTTAAGAAATAACGAGCCGAGAGGAAAATTTGGATTTGCAAAAAATGTTAAATGAAAGAAATACTAGCTAGAAGATTATCCTAGCCTGATGAGCCTAGCTACTTTTTGGGATTGGTGTTAAGGTATTTTACTCTTTCCAAACGAAATCATTATTGTTTTTTTTGTCTATTTAATATTGATAAAAAAAAAATTCCGATCCCGAAAGTTTTCGTACAAAGTTATTAAACCTATTATATCAGCTTTATATTTTCAGATTTTATAATGATTGAGCTGAAAAAAAACGCGGTCCCGAAATAAAAATTTCGGGATCCCGAAATTTTGATACTTCTATAATGTTTAAAAATTGTATAGACTACTACGACGCTAGTTTGAAATCGCCCTATTGCTTAGAACTCATTAACTATTAACTTTATTTAATTTGAAGCCAAATCGTAGAATACAGCCAAAACTTTCCACTAAAAACTTCACTTATAACTTTTGTATAATATCAACTGTTTATTATGAGATGCTGTAATATGTAAATAAGAAAAAGTTTATAAACCCGTAAATATTTTCGGGATACCGAATTTTACTTACCGAGACTAACAAAATATTTTAAATTCGAATGTACTACCAGAAACTAGTTTAAAGTAGCTTAGCCATTAGAATAATTTTAATTTGATCCAAACTTAACAAAAAATGCAAGCCAGAACTTTCCACTGCGAAACTCAGTTTATTAGTTTTTCGGAAGGGAATTGGTAATTATAGAGTTTCTTTTGCTACAAACGCTGTTGACCTAATTCTTAAATAAGAAGTGCGGATACGTATCTATGCAATATATTGAATAACTTTGCCAACGCTTCATGTCTTCTGACTAAAAGTTTAGAAAGTGTACATGCTTGCATAGGTTAGCGTCCCTACCACAAACCCCCTTTTGGGCTGAGGCATTTTTGATCTTTCATGTTTAAGTTGTGAAACATTAATCCAACTAAAAAAAATTTAAATGCATAAAATCTCTGAACTAAAAGTGTGCCACTTGTACTCGTAAAGTTCCCAACGGCTGTTTAGCATGGCGCTGTGCAACGGTAATTTGCAGTTTTCGGTTATATTCAATATGTACGCCCAAAATGTTTAACAAGTAGATATCCACAATTGCCAAATCAATTTCCATTCGACATGGCGGTGGAAGTGTGTAAAAGCGAAAAAGTTCGAAAACTTAAATTTCAAAAAAAAAAAGAAAACAATCTAAAAAATATTAACTTTTGGCTTGGCACATTTCCATTACCATTGAAAATATAGGTCGATGATTGTAATGGTTTTTGTCGAGCTCTGCAAGTTGAAGTAGCCGAAAAGTTTTGCGAAGTGCTACAATACATTCAGGCTAAAATGGAAATGCAAAAGAAGTCATCTATGCATGTGTATTTGTGTATTGGTCATGCCATTTTTCCCAAGAAGTGGGTTATTTGCTAGCAGTTAAGTGTCATAGTGGGTGTGCGGAGCGCAGCTAAGATGGCAAGCAAAGAAGAAAATTTCGATTAGAAAATGAAAAAGAAATCGAAGAAAAGAGGTCAGATTTAACTGAACCCAACTTTCGGCAAATTTATTAGTTTTTGCTGAGAAAAAAAGAGATTGCATCCAATCCCTCTGCGAAGTTTGCCATTCAGATTAATCTAACGTAGAATGAGAGTATTAAAGAGGTGTGCTGCTTTTTATGGCTTTAATATGAGCTATTTTTAGATGACGGAAATTTTTTTAGTAAAATTTTCTAAATTTGTGACTAGATATTTTTCTGAAGATACCAGAGTTGCTTACTAATTATGGGCAATTTTCTGAGGGTCTTAATACCAGTGCAATAAATTACAAATAGTCCACGCTTGCCTCTAGCAGTAGGTCCCTTTCGGCGAAGTAAACCTTTTATGTTATTTCTCCATTTTTTGGTATTTTACTGAGAAGTGTCTCAGTAACGAAAACATTAGTTAAACATATGGTAAGCGTGTAGGTTATGTTAGATAAATATATGAGGAAGAGGCTAATTGACAAAGTAAATTGTTAAGAATGAGATATAAGTTTTCTCCTTAGAGTAAAGTAATATGGTAATCCCTTTATCCATAACCCCGAAAAGAGCTTGATTTTACCCTTAGCAGGAAGAAAACCTTGAGAAGGCTGGGTAACGATGTACTACTCTACATTAGATGATGCTCTCGTTTTAGCATATATTATATAACTTTGTATGTATCTCTTTCATTGGAAGTGACGTCTTTAGCATTGCTATCACTGGCGCATTCTTCGATATGATATTACTTCGGCCCTTTCACAGCAGACCTGGTTTGAACACTTGCTATCCACTTCGTCATCTACAGTTAGGCAACATACATGTTCCATTATCAGAAGTTCCACTATACATCAAGAAGTATATATACATCAATACTTCGTCAGTTTGTATAAGATTCCAACTTTAAAACAACAGAGTTTTATCCTACAGTCAGTATTAATCCATACTGCTGAGCATTGGCCATGCCTTCGGTATTTTTTAGTAGCTACCTTTCTTTTCTGCCAAAAAATCGCCTCGAATAGGTGCCCCTTAGAACATAGAGAATATTATACCTATTAATACATTATTGGTTGGTCCAAGGTAATGAGTAATTCCATAGCCACATTTTTCCTTTTAATGTTAATGTTTGCATTTCTTCTCCTCTTTCCAAAATCCGTTGCTTCTTGCTTTGCCTCAAAATTAAAACGCTGTCGAAGAACGCGAAGAAGTAGAAATAATATTGTATACAATAAAATAAAACAAATAAAATGAAATGGTCGCGCAATCAATTGGGAACACTAGGTCAATGTCCATAGGCAGTTGATAACGAAAAGCCATCACGAAATATACGCTGCCGCCATACGAATAGTCTCGCTTGCGACTAAACCGGTCGCTTTGTCATTTAATTATTGTGAATGCTCCACTTTTACACCGCCAAAGTATTCACCATAAAATACCATTTAGGGCAATAAATGATTTTAGTATCTCGCATCCGTTTGGTCTCTTCGAAGCGTGTTGATTGAGCGCCATGGAGAATTACTGTAGTAATACGAGTAGTAATAGTAAGTAGCACGAGTTAGCAGAGCAAATTTTGTTACTGCACTTTTACAAATTTATAATGGGGAAAGATGTAGATGATAAGTTTAGTGGATAGTGGGGCACTGCGCCAATGATACGACTGATTTAAGTGCGTAGCTGCCACTCATTGCTACAAGCCTTCAAATCTCAGCCGCAATAAAATCCAAAACTCTTGTAAATCTTCAACAGCCGCAGGAAAGTCTATATGCACTCGAGGAATTGAGAGCGCTATGTGTTATCGTTTTCGCCTCTCTAATTGCCTTTAATGCTAAAGGCGGATGTTATCGTTTTTCTTTAAGTTTGTTTTTAAATTTTCTTGAGAAATGCATCTTCGAAAGCCTTGCTTTTTTTGTAAGGAGTACTTTCACTTTCAAATGCCTGCCATTCCGATGTGATCTTATTGAATAGCAATTGCCGATATATTTTCCTTCCTTCGTTATTTGAACGTTTGTTGTTGCTAGAAACGAAAAGTTGTTAGAAGTTGAGAATTTCTTGAAGGTCTTTCTTAGCTTTCACGTGCACAATTTGCTTTTTTAGTTTCAAACAACCTGCTGCTAGGTCAGACTTCACACTTTCTCCGTACGCTCCTAAATATATGCTAAGAAAAAGCAAATTTTTCACTCCAATGTTATTTCAAGCAGTATCTCGAATAGCTTCTATACTTTTTGACTAGCATTATTGGTGTTTTACTCGTAAGATTTCTTCTAGCAACATATTTTAAATATAAGAGGAAATCTCAGGACCTAGTTTTAGTCGCTATAATTAGCAAACATTTTTGACTAGACTGTTTAACTCGATTGGGGGAGGTTTTGTAGGTCATAGAAGGCTAAAGCCAAACAGAATCAGCCTTTATCTTATGCTAACTCAACTTTTAATCCATGATAACGTTTCCTTGTGGTAGCTAATAAAGATATTTGGTTTCTTAGAATTAATTAAAAATTTTGCCACCATGAAAGTACCACCATACCGATTTTATCGAGTAAAAATTCCACCATATTTCTACTATCACTTAATTTTCTGCCAATTTATAACATGCGAAAAACATTCTTACCGAAATAGCTGTTTGTAAAACGCTTTGAACTTTTTATAATTTCTTCCCTCATTTCAGAAAAGCGAGCGAGAAAAGTTTCACACACACACACACATAGGAAATGCACATGTACACATACATATGCAGCAAGCATGTGCAACTCTCTTACGAAAAATTACAACTATTCGTACCTATATTTACTGGCATGTGTATATAAAAGTTTCTGTTGTTGCCACTTATATTATTTATGCACTCACAGCCATTATCGCTGCTCCGCTGTGCTCAATATTTATTCCACATAGTTTTTTTTTTTTGCTTTTGTTTTTACTTTTCTCTTATCATTTGGTGTCGGCATTTAGTGAAAAGTGTAACGCCACCGCAGGCAACAGCAACTTAACTACTCACTTAGCTCGCTCTCACCAACTTGCCACCAAATGCCGACCGCCCGCCATCCCCACCAACACATTCTTCTGCAATGCCACAAACTTACGAATATTTTCCAGCAACAATGTTTTCTTCGCCTAGTTAGTTGTTTGTTGTTGTTGGCGGTGCATGGTGCTTGTTGGTTGGTCGATGGCGATAGTTGCGCTGCGCTGCGTAAAGTAGCTGGAGGACAAGTTGCTGCCACATAGCTGCATACATATGTGTGTATAAGAAGAAAATTAGTGTTTACTATGCGCACGTAATGCCATGTATGTCGGTGTGTGTGTGTGTGTGTGTGTGACGGTGTCTGAATTTGATGTTGGCCCACAAACGCGCCATGAAATGGGCACAAGTGAAAGAGATGCTGTTGCGTTGCGTTGCGTGCTAACTTTGTACAAGCATTCGCACTAGTGTTTGTATGTGTGTCGGTGTGTGTGTTGCTGTTGCAAGTTGTTTATCTTTGGCGGGTCGGAACGTCCGCATACATATGTATATATGTATGCGTGTGCATGTACCAGTTTCAGTTTTTACTTTAGTGCAGTTTTCGCATTTCATTTTCTTTTATTTTGCACTTACCATAATATCTTTGTAGTCGGTCAGTGGTCACTTTCTGTCACGGATGTGGCATGAATTTTAAGTGATTCATCATGCGTTCTGTTTGCCGAGTTTTGAAGTTTAAAGAAAATATTTATGCAGAAAATATTGAATTTTGATACACACACACACATATATATATATATATATACCTACATATCTTCATCTGTGATTTTTTATAAGTTTATAACAAGAATTTTTATTTTATTTATTGTAGTAACCGACATAATTTGTACTAAGAAGACCTATATTAAAATTTCCTGAAGAAAACTTTTGCGGAATATTTTAAGCCTCCATTGACCCTAAAACTTAATTTATAATTAAATTTAATTAGGTTTTAATTAATTATTATTTAATTAATTACTTTAATTAATTTTAATTAATTTATTAATTTAATTTATAATAAAAGTTTCCGAAGTCAAAAGAAAAAAAGGTTTAAATAAAAGATTTAAATATTGCATAAAAAATTTAATATGGAAATTAATTTTTATTGTGGGTTTCTAAAGAAGAAACCAATTATAAATACAGTTTTATTTGAGATTTTTCCATTATTTTATTGAATTTGAGTTCAATTTAAAAAAATTTTAGTGCACTGTATGAAATGACCATTTAGAACCGATTAGCGAATGGTGCAACTGTTTAGGAGACTGCCACTTTTAAAAAACATGCCACATTTTTGTTTTTTCGCCGAATTGTCTTCGCACAATTTTGATATCAAGGTCGCATAAAACTTCCTTAAATGAGATGACTTTGATTGTTAAATGGAAAATATTTGATTTACTAACAATTAACTATTTGTCAACTGAGATTTTGAAGTGCTTATCAAAATATGCTTATGCAATCTGAAAATCTTAAAACATTTTAGAATCCGAGTGCTGAATTGGAATAATGTGTGTAGATATTCATGTCAAACTTTTAAAATTATCTTCTTCATTAATTTATTTTTATATACATATATACGCATATGTAATATAATTGGCAACCCTATTCAGAACTTTCAACTCCTTTTTTAGTAATGTATGTAATTTATCAAATTATAATTGTTTAAATAATATTTATGCATATAATTTATTAACATGAACGCTTTTGTAGTTTTTGAATATGGTGGCAACCCCAGATAATTAAGTTATCAATTTTAAAATTGTGCCAGCATTCCATACCCGATATTTACTAATATTGCAATTTTTTAGCTAAATTTTTACAACAAATTTTATTTGCAAATAAAGAGAGCTGAAACCCTGTCGTTTTTTCTTTTGCCGAATTATCTTGGAAACCAATAATATCTTAAAAATATCCTAATAAATACTTTATAACTTTTCTTATGATATATCTTCGTAGAAAAATTTGATAAATTTCACCTTGTTGTAAATATAGGTGGCAAGCTTTTTCGCAATATTTTTCTTACTCCCACAGGACTTAGTATGCGCATAAATTGTATTTGTAATTGTAATTGTATTTGTATTCATATTGTCATATTTAAGGTAATTTATAATTTTATATTAAAATTATCAGCTTAATTATTTTTCCATAATTTTTGTAGTTTATTGGCATTATTATTATATTTTAATTGTTAAAGATTGATACAATTTTGTGTCGTTATTTCGGTGTATATTTTTTCCAAAACCGTAGAATTAATTTCTGAAATACTAAGTTGAACTAGTCTGACCCACTTTATTTATTTATTTTAATCTTCCAATCTGAATTTTATTTCATGTCATAGGTCGCATTTTTTTTTAAAGAAATTTAGGGTTGCCAACTAAGCAATTAATCTAAATTTTTAATTCCAATTACTCAAAATGGGAGTCTACTCCAAACAAGCGCATTATTTTTATAAAAATTCGCTTTAAATTTATGAGTAATTTGGTGCGAAGATTGACTACAAGTTAACACTTCTGTTGCTACTGGATCACAGAAACAAATATCAGCTGATTGCTAGTATTCTACAACCTAAAATAAGTTCACTTAACCAGATAGAGGTTTCTTGGTGCTGGCAATGCCCAGAAGTTCAAAAATTTCTAAACTCGCTTCCAAATTTCAACCAATTAAACAAGCGTTTTCACATTTGTGGATACATTTTGTAATCTGAAAAATCTGAGGACTCTTTTCTGCATTACGTTGATAAATTCGGCCAATGCACAATTGACGTGCGCATACCGTGAAGTTGCAAATTTGTGGCATGCAACGCTACGCAACGCAACGACATGCCATGCCTGCAACAATATTTCTATGCAACACATACATTTTAATGCATAACAACAAAAGCAATAACAAAAACAAGAAAGTGCGAACTCATGCATGTCATTGCAAGTGCATAAGACTGCGAATCAAATGAGAATAATGCAAAATGAAGATGTTAAAATAAATAAAATAAAAACATATTAAAAAAAAAAAAAAAAAATCTAAAGACTCAAGAGTGTCTACAAATTGCTGTCGACTAAATATGAGCGCGTTTCTAAAATGTGCAAAAGCGAAAAATTCGTGCAAAACAAAGTCCTTCACCACATTGCAATGCGATGCGGTCGGGCTAATGAACTCATCATTCACTCTTCATTTTCGCATTTGCAACTCAAAGTCGCCACACACACAGCACACTCACACATACATACATACATATGGTCTCATACACATTGGTGTATCTCAGATGGTCGCACATATCCGACCACTTAATAGCCAATGACTGACAATCTGTTGCTGCCGCTGTTGCGTGGTGCGCTGCTGGCGACTGCAAATGATCCGCCGGTCGACTCGCTGGCTGGCTGGCTGGCTCGCTTACTGTTCTTATCATGCCAGTGTGGTCTGCAATGTTGTTGTACTAGAAAGCGGATAGCTGCTAGAGGCAGGCAAAAAGCTGTTGACATGCATCAGTGCCTCTGACCGCATGCTGATAGTCGTACACACACACACACACATATATGCATAGACTGAGAATTAGTGGTACGCAAGTGCTACGCAAAAAAATATCTGAAGTTTTTATCTATTTAGTGTTTCTTTTTTTTTTCAATCTTACTTTTACTATATTTTGTAACTGTTGTTGTTGTTGCTGTCGGATTCGTGTTTATTTGTGCTGTCAGCATGCCAAATGGCACAGCAGAGAGGAATTGACAGCTTAGCAAATGTGACACTTAATCATTTTGTCAACACAAAGAGGGAGAAGCAGCAGCGGAAAAGGGAGTGTGAACTATTCGAACTGAAGATATGTGCGAAAAGTATATTTTAAACTTAATTGATGGGCAAAATTTATATAATTAATTCTTTATTTAAAGCATATATAATATTACGAAGACAGTTTGACAAAAACAAATTTTTTTTTATTAAATTTTTATTTATTATTTATTTTCCTTTTTAATTTTTATATATTATTATTTAATTACTAAAAAATTTAATTAAATTAAAAAAATTTTTTCAGTAAAAGTACCCGCTTAAAATAAAACGTTCAAATTCTTAGTATCTCTTAGTTAAGGTCTCTTTTTTCAAAAAATGCTCTGAAATAATTAAAAACAAATAATCTAAAAGCTTAAAATGTGCTGCAAGGCTTATTTGGAAACCGAACTAATGATTTCTAAAATTTTAGCATTTTATTTAAACGCACAAAAATTAAAAAGGACCGAATTTTGAGCACAATATAGAATACGAAGGAATATTTAAATTTTGAGAATTAAGTCTTTCCAGTGAAAAAGAAGTTCTTTATTGAAGAGAAGGTTTAATTTTAGTTAGATAGACGTCTAAGAAGCTTGGTAACATGGCAGGGAATAGATTATCTTGTACATATGTATAAACGTATGAAGATTGAAAGCAAACGCAAATCGTCCGATTTCCTTACTGCTGTAGAGTGTGTGTTAACAAGACAAAAATTCGACTGCTGGCTACCCTGGAACCGCTAAAATGCTACTTTGGTGTTCTATACTTCTTTACGCAAGATTCACATTCTATTAACTGCGCCTAAATCTCGATTATCTTCTCCAATGTGACGTAACCAAAAGTATTATATATTAATATATTTTCATTGTTGTCTTAAATTAAATAAATTTTTGGTGCTCAGCTTCCCATTCGGTATAGGTGATTCTGGAATTATCAAGGTGATGTCGCGTCAACTATTGAAATTTATTGTTGAGTTATTATTATTGAGATTATTGAGTTTCAAATAAGCCCTTAATTTTAATTAATTTTATTAATTGGTGGGTGGACTGGCTGAGCAAATTATTTAATAACAGCGCCTTTCGCCGGCGCGGTTTCGAAAGAGTACCGAACAAGATTCTCATAGTGTTGCCAACAATTAAAAGTATTCAATATCATAACTAAAAGAACAAACATGCACCGGAAATTAAACAAAAAAAGAAATGCTATACAAATATTTTCTTTGCATTGGCAAGCAGCTCCAAGGATGCATATTTTTATGATACCAACTTATTCTAATATATAGTTTAATAACTATGTAAAAATAACTTCTTCATACAAATGCACACATCTTCTCCTTCAAAAACTCCTTCAAACTATTTCCACTGTATTAACAAAAATTTTTTGTAATAAATATCAAAAGTGAGTAATTTTTTGTCTTAGAAATATTTAAAATATTTTTGCACAAAAAAAAAAGAAAAACAATTATTTGCTGCTTGCCAAGCGTCTAAATGAGTTGACAGCAATAAGTTCGCTTATTTCGCACAAATTGGCATGTGGCCTGGCGCACACTTACTTTCGAAAGCGGAAAGCAGCCAAATAGTTTGGCATTTAAGTAGGGAATTTGGCTAAATTTACCTTTGAAAAAAAGAAAAAATTGACAAAATATTAATATTTCTCTAATTCTTTTTTTTTCTGTTTTTATATTTTTTTATTCACTTTTTTTTTTGATTTTTTTCAGCTCAAGTACATACATAGGTCAAATTTATAAAAGCACAAAGCCCTTTGCAAATTTAGTAATTGAAAGGAATTTCTATCGTTAAGTGAAAATTGCACTTAAAAATTTTCGTTAAGTCAAATATTATATTAAATTAAACCAAATTATGTATGCAATTGCTTGGTACTCTACCAAATTAATGAAATTGGAGCACATTACAAATACTGCCATAATTAATTACTCATACGCCCAGTCGCACACTTGAGTCGGCGCGCTTTGATACTAAATCAATAAACACACGCGCTCGCCAAGAGACAATCATTAATGAGCATAAAATTTTATGTTGTAAATAAATGCGATTAATAGCGCAATACAATCAGCTAAACCCACACAAACACAAACACAAACACACTAAGCTGCTGCAAACACTCATGTAGAAACATACGTATATGGTATATGTCAACAAATGCATTAGCTTAGAATATTACAGTCCTTGCTTTAGTGTTTCTTTCGAACAAACTATTTGTGTATGTATGTATGTATGTATGTATGTGTATACATGTGCAACACCCATCTATACCACTTGCCACACAATTGCTTACTTGGACTTGCTCGCTGGCATATTAACAAAGTGTATTGAACTATGAGCAATTTAATTGTTAACAAATAAAAGTGTCGCTGACAACACACAAAAACATGAAAGCAACAGGCTGAAAGGCAGAATAAACTAAAACAACAACAACAGACCGCTACTACTAAGAACCAACTATGTGCCACTAGCTATTTATAGTTTATATGTAAAATACATACAAAAAGGCATACAAGCATATATGCAAAGTCAAAAGCAATAAGAAAAACAAAAACAACGCACAAAAAATACTATTTGACAGTAAAAATCCACTTGACGCTTACAAAGAGCAATTTCTGTCCGATTTATCATCATTCTCCAAAACGAAAGTCTCAAACGCACAGTTGCTATTATCATTGTTGTTTTTGTACATACTTGTGTAGCGTAAAAAGCGCTGAATGAATGCTCTTGACTTATGAAATCTTAAGTGTTATAACAGCTACAATAAATCTTTGCATAGGCATATACTATATACTGTTACTATATATACATATATAGATATATGTATGTATATAAATGAGCGTATATATATATTTAACTAATATGTGACATGTTGAGGCATAAATTTTGCGCGCATAATTCCTTAAATTCGCACTTATGTTCGCTCTTTAAGCCTTTTGATATATGTCTTTTGATATATTGGTTACATACATGCATACGTTATTGCGAATATTAATGAAAATAATGAGTGTACAAGTGGTGGATATTAAAGAATCGGCACACAAAATATTATAATGTGAATAATTTATTATTGTGTCAAAAAATTAGTAGTCTCGTGCGTAAGCCACTACAACTGCGCGTGTATGTGTGTGTGTGTGTGTTAGTAAATGCTCTGGTATTAAATTTTTTTATTTTTATAATTTTTTTTTTTTTTTTGATTAGACCTCTTTTGTCCACATTCCGAGCATCCTACGTTATTTTTTTTTAATTTGTGTTTTGGAAAAAATTATTTTTTGCTAAGCAGAAACGCTTATTGGATGAATAGACTAAACAAGGGATGTCTATGAGTACTTTAGTATTTAACACTTTATTATTCAAATTATTTAGTATTCATAATGAAAAATATAGAATACAAAAAAGTTTTTTTTATCAGAATTGCTATAAAATAAAATATATTGCGAGAGTTGGTATCTATATTTCTTATCCAGCGATAAAAATATTAATATTCGTGGTTGTGAATGGTTTTACTGTTTTCGAAAAATTTGGAGAATACGTTGGATAAGGCAGCACTTGGTCGAATTATGCTTTACTAATTTGCGTGTGGACACTATTTCTTCGCCAAATGGGGCCAAATAGTGCCATATGCAATTCGAGGTTGAATCTGATAATCGATGTAGATCACACCTTGCCTCTTCGGCTGATGGGACAGTCTTCGCATTCTTCGAAGCAACTTCGCTGGGTCCATCGTTTCGACTGTTTCTTGGTTTCTGGTGAGTACCAGTGGATCCATGTTTCGTCGACGGTAAAGAAACGATGCAGACAATCCTTCAGATTGCGCTTAAACAACGTTAAACGCTGTTGTGAAATGGTCGCACGGTTGCATTTGCTGTTCGGTCTTTAGTGCTGTACCCAGTCTTTTGATAATCAATACGTGATCGTGAACTTTTACCACGTTATCTCTTGTGGTATCCTTTTCGGCGCACCATTGCCTAGTTTACAGGAGAAGAGAAGTAAATCGAAGGAGAAGAATCATCCAAGCGCTCTTCGATTACACTGCTCGATTTCCCTCCCAAAAAAGCATCGAAACACCGAACGATATTGCTAGTTTTCCATTTATTTATAAAATTTACTAAAGCGATTTCAAATTTTGCGCTTATCATAGTACTCGTACCATCGTTAATCCCGATTATCTATCAAGTCGGCAATAACGTTCTAAGATCCAATATTATAAACACAAGCAACGGAACTATAATTGACGAACCCGATAAGTTCCAAATAATAACTGTCATTGCTAATTATTGCACATATCTGTAATTGTAATAATTCCACGCTTCAAGGTTGGTTAATCTGACGTTAACCGCTAATAAGCAAGCCAATGTAATTATAATGCGAAAACCATGCACTTCGAAAGTAAAAAAAAAAAAAAAATCTATTAATTCATTGAAGCAAATCGTCGACGCCTAGAAAAGAGAACAAGGTTAATTTTAATTAAAAAGCAAAAAAAAAGTAAACGTAAGTAAAAAATTCTCTGAGATTTCGTTGTGCGTCTTCGCACTACAATTACATATCGAAATAGAAATATAATTTATTTTAAGCGTATACGAAAATATGAAAATATCGATGGTGTTCAACTATTTTAGACCAAAAGCATAATGGACTAAAATTTAAATAAACATTCCAAGAAATAAAGAGACAAGATTGTAAGGCCAAACAAAATCTTTCTCTCCTTTCGTTCATGACGTCATGTACCGATGCTCTGTCAAATGCTCTCACAAAAAGTAACGGAACGAAACTATCGTAATCTTATAAATGAAATGTCACAAATCGCTTTTTCACATTTCCCCTCTTCTTTGTACACGGTTCTAATATGTAACTGGTTTTAACAGCCTCAGAAGTGCTTTTGTTAGTAAAGAATGTGATATTAGTGCATGACACCATTCTTCTCTAACTTTTCTGAGTTCACTTTTGTTCGTCTTTCGAGCTTTAGAGAAGCTTTATTTTCGTTATTATCAGATAATTACTAGTATTATCGTAACCGCCGATACAACTACTGCCTTTCAACGAATCACTAAGGCACTTCCTATAGGACCACAAGTTCGAACACTTTACTGTTCAAATTTTTTATCCATTTTGATTTACCGGCAATTTACTGTTAAGTTAAGAGCAAGGAGGGATCCAATTTTTCTGAGAAATTTTAGTTTGTTATTTCATTACCGTTAATTACGAAAAATTACATATACATACATACATACATACAATACATATGCCAGTTTTCCAAACTCAAATTTAATTTTCCATTTTCTTTGCTTTTTCCAGCTGTTCGTTATGGTCGCGTACCGAAACGTTCACGTGAGCTGAATGGCACACCTTCGTCCACGGATGATCCGAACGTTATTGTGCGTGTGAATACACCGAATACACCGCAAACGCCACAAATGTGTTCAGTCGCCTCGTCACCCTCCGAATTGGGCTGTACGGGCCAAAGTAGTGTCGCCAACACAGCCAACACACCGGGACCGGGTGGTGTTGGTGGCATGGGTGTGGGCGTCAATATGAACGTCAGCGTAGGTGCCGGCGGTGCTGGCGGCATGATGGGACAATGCGGCAATGTTAGCGTCGGTGGCATGAGTGTGGTCGGCAACGGTGGCGGTAGTGGCGGTGGTGGCGGTGGTGGCGGCGGTAATGTTGCCATTACAAGCGTCGATAATAACGGTTGTGGTGTTGTCGATATGCAAGGCCCCACCGCCGAACTGACCGTTTACGATGTGATTATGTGCGTCTCACAGGCGCATCGCATGCACTGCTCATACACGGAGGAGCAGACACGCGAATTGATGCGGCGACCGGTGGCGGTGCCGCAGAATGGAGTAAGTACATGCTATGTAGGTAAACGTTCTTCTTGTGCTATATATACATGATGCAAATCCTATGTTCACGAAATTGTTTTGGTTTTACATAAACCGCCACTAACTTCTCACTTCCACCGACGCATACAAATTATTTCAATATTCATCATCATCCGTGGTTGTCATGTAGTTCAACCGCTGACCCATAAAAGCTGCCCAACAATCATTAAACTATCATAACCATAAACCAGTTTTAATGTGTGTATTTCCCCCGCCCGCCTCTACCTATTTTCCCTTAGTTATGCACAAGCCGTGCCACACTCACAACACTCCACAAATTATTTGTTGTATTCTCTTTCGTTTGTAGATTGCCACTTCAGTATCGGAGACAATGGAATTTCAGAAAATTTGGCTGTGGCAACAATATGCGGGTCGCGTCACGCCCGGCGTTCAACGTATCGTCGAATTTGCGAAACGTGTGCCGGGCTTTTGTGATTTCACACAAGACGATCAGCTGATACTCATCAAATTGGGCTTCTTCGAGGTGTGGCTCAGCCATGTGGCACGTATGATCAATGATGCAACGTTGACATTCGATGATGGCACTTATCTGACACGACAACAACTTGAAATTCTCTATGATGTAAGTCACTTCACATATTTCATATAGTTTGTCAACCAATTTCCTCAGAAGGAGTGGCATAATATTTAGAAATAACAACCATGAACATAATAAGTTAGAAGGGGGCTCAAGTAAATATACATAAGAATCCAAGCGGCTAGGTGTTTAATACCTTCCCAGTCTTGAACCTTAGAGTCAACGAAAGAATCGAATTATTTTCAGCACTGATCTATATAATCTAGCTATGATCCTCAGAGGGGCAACTGGACCTTTTTCTGCGTTATTGGATCCGAATACATATCTTTATATAATCAAGTATTGGCATATTTTCGACACAGCATCCAAATAGGACCATTTTAGACGCCAAAACTTCCTCACGAATATATATTTGTGAATAGGATTTAGAAAGCTATTGTATTTCATCCTCCAAGACGTTTACATTACCTATGCCAAGTTCGTCGCGGTTTACAAATATCCTTTATATAACTCAACTAACGGTTGTGTCACAAAATATTATTCCAACCATATCATATCATTGTCGAAGAACGACAACGTTTATACCATATGCGCAGTGCTCTCTTTTCGATCGGTCCTTCACAGCGGTATACTCTTAAACTGTGAAACCCCTCGATAAAAATGCCAACTGCGTAAAAACAACAAAAAAAAAAACGCTTCCTGAAATATGGATGTATTATGTACAATGAGGGTCAACGTGGTTAATTTTTTTTTAGATAAATATTTCTAAAGCTTTGGGCGAGGTGCTCGTATTAACCAGAATTCGAAGTTCTCATTTATTTGAAATTTTAAAAGTGTTTGAAGTAAATAATTCAAAGTCCTTAGTATAAAAAATATTATAGCCACTAATATCTCTGGGGGAATAATACCTCATGCTGATATTAATGCAAACATAAGTGTTTTACGATTTAATTATTTTGTTTAAATTAAAACAAAAATATATATATATATATATTCCCTTCCAGAACGACTTCGTCATCTCACTAGTGAATTTCGCTAACACCCTCAATAGTTACGGTTTAAGCGATACCGAAATCGGTCTCTTCTCCGCCATGGTATTGCTCGCCTCCGATCGTTCCGGCCTCGCCGAACCGAAAGTGATTTCACGATCACGCGAACGCGTCGCCGAAGCACTGCGTGTACAACTTGTCCGCTCACGTGCCGGTTCCACACAAGCGCTACAACTGATGCCAGCACTGGAGGCTAAAATACCCGAATTACGTTCGTTGGGCGCCAAGCATTTCTCACATTTAGACTGGTTACGAATGAATTGGACCAAACTGCGATTGCCACCACTCTTTGCAGAGATATTCGATATACCCAAGACAGAGGATGATCTGTGAAGGACGAATAGACTGTGACGCAAGATAATCCAAAAGGAAATGAGAAAACATACACAAAGAGTAAGGATAAACGTTATGAAAGTGAAATTGCCGCAAAAGACGAAAATATATACAGAGGAAAGTGAAAGGGACCGTGAAGAAAGAGTTAGCAGAGAGTAAGCTTTTGTGTAAGGAGTCGCTGTGGAGCTGTGGGAGCGCTTGACCAAACACACTGTTTGCAAAACGAGATTAATGAATGTGAGAATAAGAAGAGAAAACAACAAAAAACAAATAATAATATGATTACTAAACGTTTTCTAAACCTAGCGTGAATAGTTCTTAAGCAACAGAAAACATATTTACATATTTACATATTTAATTTATGTTACGGAGAAAAGTGAAAATTATTACATAAAAACATATTAATACAAATTGTTTATATAATTTTAAAAAAGTAATCGTAGAACGATTAGCTTATAAGTTTTTCTGCTACTTGCTAAAAACAAAAAAAAAAAAAAAATACAAAAATTAAAAAAAAATGTTTTGTTGTTTTTTAAAAAATATTTTAGCAGAAACATAATTTCATAATTTGTGTTTTATGGAAAATAGATACCAGTTTTAGCTATACAAACATAAATTTATATACAAAAATAATTTTAGTAAAGTGAGAAATACATTATTTACAAGCTTACATACATACATACAGACATCACGTGATCATGCCACAGACAAATGTAACATTGCAATATCAGCAAAAAAAAAAAAAAAACACAAAACCAAAAACCTTAAATATCTAAAATTTAAATGAAAAAAACTTTAAGGTCAAGAAAACATTGAAAATAATAATAAAAGTTAGAAACATAACTACATGTGTAGTAAAACGCATAAATTCAATACAAACATAAATATACATAACTAAATAGTGAAAATTTAGCCGTGAACAAATAAAATAAGTATTCATACTTACATACATATATTTAAAACCATACTAAAATGCGAAATACTAAAATCGAAAATCTAAAAATATAAGGCAAGTTCTAAATAAATTTAAAAAACGTATTTATTTAACAAGAACTTAAAAACAAACTCAGAAACATAAATTTATCGAATGTTATGCAATATTTTGTTTTTAACGGAGCTACATATGTATATCATGGAGACAGCTTATATAAATAAATTAAAAAGAAAAATTAAATACTAGATGACAAATAATTTTAAAATTTGTTATTTGCTATAGAACTTATGTAAAACAAAAAAATATTTTTATTCTTTTATGCGAAATGAATATATTTTCTGTTAATGATACACTTGCCTAGCAGTTCATTTTACTTAAAATCGTTTCAAATGGCAGTAAAAAGAAAGAACAAAACAGCAACTATAAATCTCAATTGTTAAAACTGTTACACTTAAAGCATATATATGTATGTATATATATGGCATAAGTAAATTACATACAACTACGGTACATAGCATTAGAGAATATTACCAAACTTAGCGCCCATCTCCATTCTAACGTCAAATAAATATTGAAAAGAAAACAAAATACTACTCGAACAAAAAATAAATAACAAATCAAATGTAAATAAGTGCACGAATAATTGAGTAGTAAACATGAAATACATTATGCCACAACACAAATTCCTTCGCATACGCTCTACTCGTAAATTAAACCTCTCGAACTGCTTAAACGTTTAAATAGAACATTTGAAAATATTTGGAGTAGCAATAACAAATCTTAAATACATATTTTATTTGCTTCTAGCCACTTGAGTTTCCCTGGAGTGCTTTAAATGTATAAAATCATTTTCATTAATTTTTTTTTCGTAAACCATAGAGCTTCAAAAGTATAATTAAATCTAAATAAAAATTCATTCATCAAAAATCACACATATATACATATATACGTGTATATGTAATCCACTAGAATTTCTTGACAAATCATACACTAAGTATCAGCGTCTGTCTTCATTACTCACAAATTCGTAAAAAATATTTATTTCATTACGTCTCATTAAAAATGTTGTAAATCTTGTAGACCTAATGGTATTTCCATTGAACACTTTTGTAATGAACTTACGGTTTCACCTCAACTGCAATATAATTTTCCCACTTTGGTTGCATATACTACTTAGGTACATGCATACATTTGAGTTGGGGTTCTCCTTTCGAAATCTTCCAAAACATGAATGCGTTGACTTTCACACTGACCTAGCCTTAATAATAATGTATATAATGTTTAAAATAAATATATTAATCTAATAATGTGTGTTAATCAGCACATAAGCATACATATTTCACTCATTAAATATATATACATACATACATCCGTACGTATATACATACTATAAATATATGATCATTTTATAAATCAGCAATATACATAAATATGTGCATCTGCAGTAAATATATACATACATACATACATACATACATACAAATATCATTTTCGTCCTTCTCATTTAAATGATTTAAACTATAAGTGCCCTGTAATTTTTGTTTCGTTATTTTTTGTTTTATATAAATAATTAAGCATAATTTTAATGAACTACTTTACATTAAGGCCTGAGTATATGTATATGTAAGTGGCAAACACAGCAACAACACTGCGCATTAATTATTATTTTTGTTTGTATTGAATATTTTTTTTATACATTATATGCAAAAAAAAAAAAAAAGAAACACAACAAACTACATTAATTCTATGTTTTACTTTTACAATTTTAAATAGTTAAAAGTAAATGAAAGCAAACGACTACAAAACATTATTAGTTATGTAGATGTGCATACATTTTTTTCTAAATAAAACTTAAACTTTTATTACACATAACCATCACTTTGTTATGTTTTATTTTCAACATTAATCGTTATAATTAGTTTGTTGCAACATCATTTCAATTGAATTGGAATTTTTGTATCTCTCGTCAGTTGCAATTATTTAAAGATTGTATTATATATGTATTGGCTGCTCGTTAATTAGAACAATCTAATCGCAAGAAAATCCAAATACGAACCAAAGGTACCAATTAACAATGCACGCTTAATTACTTCCACATTTTAAAGTGGGAATTTAAAATCTTTGCAATATTTGCATATAACTTGACTGTCACAAAAGTTATTATAAGCAGCTGTGTGTAAACTAATGTCAGCTGCGCATTGCCAAAATGTTTTCACAGATAACTTTCCTTGACAAATGCAACTTCAAGTTTTTTTCATAAATTTGTTATATAATACTACTTGCATTTATGCTACAAATTCGATAACAAATTCGTAGCTAAAAGCCAATTTAACTTAATCTTCGCATTACCGCATTTCCCAGCAACAAAACAGTGACGTGTGCACATGATATTACCCGAAGCAATTAGTAGGCAAAGTCAAATGCAACCGTGAAGGAGGCCGTTAGTTTTCATTAATATGCATGGCAGAGTGAAAAATTTGCAAATTGTGCAAAAACTTTAATGTTATATTATATCAAAACTCTAAGTAGTGCAAGTTATTTAAAGATACATATACATATCTGATCGACTGATCGATGTTGGTGCTGAAACCATGCGTGTTGAGCGGAAAATATTACTGCTTTAGCGCTCTATTGTGATTAAAGTGTGTGCAGCACGTTTGCTAAATTTCCCACCATACCGCGAAATTACCTAAAAAGTATAAAAGTTCGTCACATTGCAGTCATAATGTAGTAAAATGTGTGTGAAATTTTGCAAATTGAAAGTAAAAGTAATTTGAGGGAAATCAGCGGAAAAAGTCTTGAGCGGATCTGCTGCACAACATAATACCCAGATTTCCGGTTGTTTGCCGTGGTTTAAGTCAAGATCTTTTTCAGATATGTATGTACACACAAATTGTACAATGCAAATACTGACCATCTATGTATATAGAAACATACATATAAACGGTTCAAATTGAAGCAAATGTAAGTAATTTTGTGCCTATTAATTGATACATATGTTAATTTTATATGCATTAGATTTCTCTCTTTAAGCATCTTTAAGACCTTATAGATGTTTATAGCTTAGAAAGTGAAAATCTCAAACCGTCATTACATAATTTCATCATCAACTTCAAGTTACATATGATAATCAAATGTAAATTATTTAAAAAATAATATTACTTACTTTTAATATTATGTATAACTATATAAAAGCCATTATGAGAAACCTAATCACTTGGTAGTAAATATAACTTTCTGCCTTTCATTTGCCTTTATTCAGAGTAAATCATAAAGTACAAGTTGCGTATATGTGTATGTGTTTAAATAGTAAATTTTTAGATGAAACCTTTGCATTAGTAATATTAAAAAAAATTAAGTGACAGAGTATGTAGTTTTGTATAAGAATTTATTTTTAAAATTATCGCGATTAAAAAACTACTTTAAAATAAAATTAACATTTATGTCAAACACATAGGTATGTAAAATATAAAAACCGGGCGTGCGCCTGGGTATATATGAGCCATGTAGCTTTTAAGTATTTTTGAATGTCACTAGTAAAGCATTAATTGGCTTGCATATTCTGAGTTGGCTGGTATAATGGAAATACTTTTCCCATCCATTTTGTTTTAGTTTTGTGTTTTAATAAAAATGTATGTATGTTAATGATATTTATACTTACTTCTATACTTCTACGTCTAAAAAATACAATTGTGTTTTTAGTAAAAACATTTGCTTCCTATTAATATAATTTTTTTTGGGATCACAAAAGAATGAAAATATTATTAATAGCGAGGTTCGTGTAACATATATTGCCTTTTGTGATTTTAAACAAATGAAAACAATTACAACTCCTCTTGATTAAATCCAACACCTCTTTAAACGTATTTTTATGTATGTATGTCATAATATTATAACGGTTTTATTACTCTAAAAAGATCATTTTTCAAATATAGTAAAATAAAAGCTATTTAAAATAAATTTACACTTATACAGTGATGACAATGAAAATCACCAACAGTATACTATGTAGTGACGCTACTATAGTTATAACAAAAAATACAGCATATGAAAGTGTCAAATTTTTCAATTTTTTATGAAAATTCCAATAAAGTGTGTAAAAACGGCGCATTAATAAAGTAGACTTTAAGACAAAATCGAGTTGTAGAAGATGTGTGCTATATCTACATACATACATACGAAATTCTGTATTAGATATAAACATATCGACATATGTATATATACATTTTGGCAATAGATATATAAATACACATATGTACATATTTTATGTACATATGTACATCAACATATTCGATTTTATGACGTACTCGTAATTTAAAAAATATGCATATATATATATATATATATATATATATACCAATAATATATATGAATGTACGCATTTATAGTTAATACATTTAAAAATATGTAGCACAAAATCACTTAACGCGTTTCCTTAACTATTTAAGTGGGTATATGTACATATGAAGATGAATTTTAAATAACACAAATATACATATAATTTAAACTATTGCTCTTCTTCCTAAACAAAAAAAAAAAAACAAAACAAAAAAAATTAACTCAACATTTTCAAATGTACATATTTTATGAGGTACAACAATGTAGGGTTTTGCAGTACTATTCTAATCTACTTATCTAACAGAACAATAAGCAAATTAAAGATTAAATGCTTATGTACAACATTTGCAAGTACCACATGCAAGTACACATATACATACATAATTGAATGTGAATGTAAACTACTCTTCGCTTTTGCTGTGAAAACCAAAAATAAATAAATAATTAAATGTTTACTTGATCTCGAAGTAGTTCAATTTACTCTTTTAACTATTTGTGGATAGATAACAAAAGAGATGGTACACTTAAGCGTTATACATACGTACATGCTTGCGGTATATGCATACACACAGACATAATTTATTTACAAATATGAAAAATGTGCAGGTGAAGCGTTTCTAATACAATATAATATTAGTGAACTACTGCAGCAATAATTAATATAATTGAAATTATAAAGATGATAGTCGGAGCTATTTCAAAAATGCCAGATAAAATAATAATTACATATATGAACGATTTGCTGATTTTAACACAAGGCGAAAACTAAATGGTATTCGACACGTTTCTTTAATTCTAAAAATTTAAAAACATTTTGTTAAATATATTGAAACATATATCGGCGTACTTGCATACATACATACATACATATGTAGAAACACAGACAAAAATGTGAAAGAATATAATATGAATATGAATATGAAAATAAAAAATAACCGTTTTATTGCTAGAAAATTTAGAGGTCTTAATTTTTATAAGTTTCTATTCACGTTATTCGCTTATATCTTCAAATATCTACCACGCACGAGAATTTTCCACAATTTGACGATCACTTAATATATGTCAATTGAGGCGTTTGTGTTACGCACGCAAATAATAATGTCTCAAAATGCTAATTAAATGCTTATAAATGTGTAAGCATGCACAATAAATAGCTACACATACATGTTTACTTACGTATCATTTTCTACACTATTCATCTTCTGCAGCTGCAGCAATAAATTATATCGGAAAGGTTTTACATTTTTATAAACATTTATGTATTTAAGCTTTCAAAACAATTCGACTCCAGCTAGTGCGAAAAGTCTTTATTTTTTCCAAAATTTTTGCATAATTTTTTACATAAAAACTTATGTATGTATGTGCATATTACAGCAGATCTTGCACATTTACTAGCATCGCTCGGCAGAATTTTTCCTTCAACTTATTAAATTCTCTAATATCATATGTGAGTTTAAGATTAATCATCTCGTGGTTGTGGATAGAATTGTGTCAATTGTTTAGCAAATTCTTGTGCCAATTCTTCACTGGATGCAGCCAATACACGCCTAGACATAATATCGAATTTGTCACCTGAGGTATCAATAACAACGCCACCTGCTTCAAGCACTAACAGTTCTCCAGCACATACATCCCAAGCATGTACGCCAAATTCGAAATTAATATCGGCCGCGCCGAGAGCAACCATAGAGAGATTGAGAGCGGCAGCGCCCAACATACGAATTCTGGTGATAGAATTTACAAAAATAGCTTTTATAAACAAAATGCCACTGAAATAATGAATTGTCAACCTACCCGTGCACCTTTGGTACTATTTTCTGAAAGTTTTCGAAAATTACTTTCAGCCTTTCCGTATCGCGCGATGTACCAAATTCGGTTGTAACTAACGATTTGCCCAACTCCTTTTGACCACTCACATGAATACGACGTCCATTTAGATAAGCACCCTGTCCACGACGCGCAGTGAAACGTTGGTCCAACATTGGATTAAAAACAATACCAATTTCGGTGACTTTATTCACCTTCAAACCAATTGAAATGCATGAGTGTGGAAAGGAATGCACGAAATTCATGGTGCCATCAACCGGATCAATAATCCAGGTGGGCGCATCTGTTAGCTTGTTTGGTGCGCCCCCAGCAGCGCTCTCTTCCTCACCAATAAATCTAAAGTGAATTAATAATTTAATTATGAAATACAAATTTGATACTACGTAGTTAAAAAGTCTTACTTGTGGTCGGGAAAGGCATCGAGCAAACCACGTATCAACAGCTGTTCCACCTCTTTATCAGTGGCAGTGACCAAATCAATATCGTTCGCCTTTTCTTCGAACTCTTGTCGTGTTTCATTTCGTTTCGCCACCAACTGTATAACAAAAAAAAATCGATATACATACAAACAAAAATATGTATATGTATGTATAAATATTTCAGAATAAACTAACATGACATAATAGTAAAACATTGAACTCTATTCTATTTTCTGGAAACTTACTGCACCAGCTTTGTCCACCAATTGGGAGACAACTTCAAAGCACTTATTCAAATCCATACTGCAGTCACCCATTTTGTTGTTTTTACTTTTCCAAAAGTGACCTGTGTGTATGAATTGACAGGATACGGAATTAAGCGCCGAATAAATGCACTGATGAGTTGCAAAGCGTTTAAGTAAAAAATAGGAACCGCGGAGCGAAGCCGTTGTAAAACAAATGCCTTAGTCACAATACTTCGCGAAAACAATCAGTTAACATATATAAGATGTTTAATTTAATTAACAATCACGACACCACTTAAATGCAGAATACGTGCATTTTCGCACCGAACTGACGGAAATGTATTAGAAAACTAATTGCAAAAGTTGGCGAACGGAAATATTCCACTATCGCCGGCAAAATTACGATAAATAAAAAAAAAAAATAAAAATGTGTGAGTGTAAACGCTGCGTATGAGCGATTTGGGTGTTGCCATAATAGATTTTTCAATCATTTTTCTTTCAAATCTTAATACTGATAACAAAAATTCTTTTTTCAATAAATTTAGAGTACTAGACTGAAATTTAGGAATAATTAATTCATTATTCTCATTTTCAAGAATTTCATACAAAATTAATTTTTTTAATATTTTCGATATTAAACTTTTAGTAAATTAAAGTTATGCAGTATAGCAGTGGTCCTTCGAATGTGCCGATTGTGTATTCACTTTCTACCATGCTTGCAATGTGCGAGTCGCGGATATGGGAAGCCTCGCTTATATAAGAATTTATGTATTTTGTTTAGCTTGTTCTACATCGCTTGCAGCCCAAACTGTCCAGACTTTAATACAGCTAGCTGATTTTTTTAAAAATCTTTTCTAATTTATCCTCTATACTCCTCTTTTCAGTTTCTGCCGTTGTTACATATTTTTCCATTTCTATCATTTCTTCGTTTCTACCATTGTTACATGTTCAGCATCATATTGCTTAATTAATTCATCAACAATTCTTTTGTTTTTTCGTTACATTTTGCTTCCCTTGCACTCAGTATTAATAACCTCCTCTTTGCAAATATTTGCAAAACACCACGCTTAAGAATTAGTTTTCTCGCAAAACCGAAATTTTTAAATAAATATAATATATATTTCATACATATATAATCATATCAAATCATATAATCATTCATACATATATTGTCCTCGCATTGAAAGCTTTTTTGCGCCGACATAATATCGCGCATTTCTTTGACAGCTCTTCATGAACAGGATAACGAAAAAACTAAGATTATTTTTGAAAGCTTCGACTTGTACAATTTGAAACCTCACACTTCATTTCAGTTTTTTAAAGTTAATGTTTAAAACTCCATGGCAAATAATACAAACAACGCTTTATTTGTGAAAACAGTTTGCTGTTATGATGTGCACCGAACAGCTGATTGTGTCAAACTCATTGCGATTGACACAGTATGCGAAAACAAGCAAGAATGAACAATCAATTGCACAGAATTATCGATAATCGGCTAAAAGCTAATTTTATTTTTAAATAATTTCATTTTTGCATTTAATAATTCATAATTTATTTGTTATTTCGCAATATTCGTAGCTTATATTGTTCAATTTTAAGGCATAAACGCATTAAATTTAATGCATAACGCGAAGTTTTGTCTCATCTCTTATATTAACATACAGTGCTCGTAAAACTGTATCAGCTCTAATATGTTAATATTGACAACAGCATTCCAACTGTTATAGTGGCGTTTCAAATATTATAAATTCAAAGTCAAAAGCCTTTACACTAACAAAGTTCAAAGTTTCATTTAATGAAAATAAATTTTAAGCCTCTTCATAGTTTTTGTATATATTTTGCATTTTATTGCTCTCATATTTTCGGCTAAATATTTTATACATTAATTTACATACATATTTGCATATGCGTTAGTGTTGAATAACCATTATCATTATATATTTTGCAACAATTAGACAAGTTTTTAAATAAATATTCAGCTTTTTAATTAACGAAATTCACATTTAATATACGTACATATGTATTTAGATTGGCTTTAAGGCTTTTTGCCACAGTTACAATAAATTTGTAATTTATTCTTTAGCTTTACAGTCACTTTAAACGAACAACAACAACAGCATGCTTATGTAATAAATTAAGATTTCAATAATACTCTTTCAACATGTAAATGTATGTAAAAGTCATGTAACTTGACTTCGAGCTTGCGTAACTTTAGTAAGTGGCATATTTCCGGGAGGGATACAATGCGTAAAATTTTTTATTTCCATTTTCGAAATTACATTTAAAATGTGTAAACAATATTTATTTCCTATATTTTCATAATAAACAAGTATAATTTACGTGATATGTATTTGTTGCTTGCGAGTCTTTTGCAAATAGTTTGCAGTTAAACAGGACTTTGAACAGTTCGAACTGCATACACGGTATATCCAGATGTGCGTACTTTTAATACGAAAACAGCACCAAGCAGTCATTAATTGCCTCCCTCTTGAAAATCGCTTATATTTCTTAATTTCCAGACTCATTCACATTTTAACACATACAATATGCTACACAATGCTCACTGATATGTTAAATAATCACAACTTACAGCCTAACGATATGTATGTACGTTTGTTTGTGTGATTGTGGGTACAGCCATGTAAACTTTATTTATTTCCTATAATTTACCTGTTGGATTTAGGAAGCCATAAGTATGTATGTATATCCTACTCCTTTCATTTTCTCCTGCTAAAAATATTTGACCATTTTTTAAGTATACATTTTTATGTTTATATATATCTATGGATGGCTTAATGTGAAATTTATATTTTGTATACGTTTTTTCTTTTAATTAAGCACGTTTAAAAATGGTAACTTAAAAGAAAAAGGCTGTCGCTCTTAGTTATCATTCAAAAATTACATTTATGAACAATTTTTTATATTTTTGACATAGACAACAGTGTCATGTTTTGCAGATATTCTAAACTGCAGATATTCTATTGAAACTACGAAAAATCAAGTCAATTTTTAAACAAAAATTGTTCTGGATTTTATTTAATATTCTAAAAAAAAACTACTTCCATAATTAGGTTAAAAAATGATGATGATATTTTTTTTCGATTATAGTAATCGTTTTTCATTTAGTTTGATTCAACATTTCTGAGTCGATCTAATATAATTTTCAAAACATTTTTGTCGCGCACGTAAAACAATAAATTACTATCGTCAATAATTATAATTTTCGACAGTTTTAATTTAATTCTAAATTTTTTTTCAACTAAATAGCATATTTGTTTTTTTTTTGCTAATATTTAAATTTTTAAAATAATTAAATTTTTCAATATATCCAAAAAAAAAATTTCTTATAGTGTTTAAAATAATAAAATCGATATTTTAATATTTTGAAAATATTAGAAAATTTTAAATAGTGACAGATTTGCAAAAAATAGAAATAAATGCTATCGACAAATTTTTAAATACTTCTTTTTTTTACATTATGCCAACTACATTAAAATTTATCAGTCTAACTATTTTGAATTGTAAATAATAATTAAATATAATTTGATTTTTTTTTCAAATTTCTACCAATAAATTAAAAGTTGTCAAATAAATTATTTTAAATTCTAAAAGCCCGATGAACTTAGAATAATAATCATTATTTGAAATAATACTAAGTTAAATTATTCTAAATTTTTGGTTGAGGAAAACCGGATATACTTTATCGATATATTATCGATTAAAATTCTTACATAACTATGAAAAAATATTTAAACTTTTAAAACATCATTTAAAATCGTTAAATATGGATGAATATATTATATATCAGGCAATCATTATACTGAAAGTTGAAATTTAGAAGAATGTGAATTTGTTGAATGTTGATTTCAAAAAAATATGAATTATAATATGTTTTTTGTTTTTTAATTTTATAGTAAAACTAAAATGAGAAGGAATTATTTAGTATTAATGGAAAACATACTTCTAATCGAGCACAACGATTATTTACTATATTCTAATGCATTGTTTAGAATACAATGAGAAGACATGTTGGAGGGTATATTATGTCAAATACAAGCATATATGTAACTTACCTTTTATAGACGCAGTGTCAACCCACAAATGCGTTCCTACATACGCACACGTATATACTCTATAGTTTGTCTTCGGTGTAATATGAAAACTAACTGTTTTGTATTTAAAGGTTTTTTGTTGTTTATGTTTTGTTATGTATTTCTGATATTTCTTACAAGTTCGCTCATTTCTAAACATAAAAATCTAGATGACAATATATTTAAATTTATATGTATATATATATATATATTTTTTTTTTTAAATTAATATATACGCATTTATCACATTAAAAATCTACAATAATTCCAAAATAAAAGGCAAAATTCATTAAATAAAAAATCATAAGCGAAAAAAAAAACGAGTGCATTCATATCAACATGGTGTAATATTATATTTTAAACTAATTGCTAAACATGCTTTCTATAAACCAATGCGCTAAGAAGTTGTACAGAAATTATTATAAAAACTAATTACATATATATTTCAAGTATACGCCGTACATTTATATATATATGAGAGAATTCACTAATGCAAAAACTAGCGAAAACTAATTTCTAAATGTTTCTACAAACTTTCATACATATGTACATATGCATCTATATGTATATATACGTGGTCCACTTGATTCCTTGTTGCACATTTGCCTTCTCCTTAGTTAATATTTGCATTTGTTACTACATAATAACATACTTATTTTTCAATGCTACAAATTTACATATTCTATATATATATATATATATATAGATATGTATATATAGAGTGCAGTAAATTATTTATTAAGTATATACTGGAACAGCAAGCTACAAATGTACATATATTTGATAGGCGCATAAACAGAGAAGTAAAAAATTATTTTAAACTTTTTACAACCGTTTAAGAGGGGCAACACTGGCTAAAACTCTTCTGTAAAAATTGTTTTTTTAATGAAAAAACTTTTGTGAATATCAATTTGTTTAAATTTTTTTCCGATATCAAAAATGTCACTAAAATTAATCGACTCTTTCTATTAAAATTTGGTTCAAAACTTTTTCATAATATCCTCAGCTCCAAATAGCTGATGTTATACTTTGTTGTCCAAAAGGTTTTTTCTTCATTAAATATTTTACGAATATCCTGAAATGTAGGCGTGGTTAGCATTCGATTTTAAATACCACCTTAAGTCACAAAAATGTCATAGGGTCTGAAATTCTACCCCTCTTCAGCTAAATTAATTCGTCTATATTATTTATATATCTGTCTCACAATGCTCATTTTCGAAATTTATAATTCAATGAACTATGATGCGCCTAAAATTTTCATAAGTACCAAAATGTGGGAACAAAAATTTGTGCTACGGAGTTTTAAACTAAAAGAAAACGTATCTACTTACGTACTTGAAACATTTGGAGAGTTCACCATTTCATACATATGTATAATACGAGCGTTGCTGCATGACACACATAAAATTTAAATTGTCAAAAATAATTTTTTTTTTCCTAAAAAACAGCTAGAAATGTTGGTATGTATTGAAGTGTTATGGCTTGTAAGCATTTCCACCGCTCTTTGTGTTTGAATTCTGATTTTTGTTTAAAATCTTAAGCACTTTGTTTGTCAAACATATTTATAATTGTCTGTTACCATTTTGCTGCCCACTAACTGTATCGTTGCACATCGACGCCGACGTCTCTTCCATTTCGTACATTTTACAAATTATTTCTAAGATCTTTATATTATTTTCATACAAACATGCACAACTCTACCTACTTTTGTATGCATGCTTGCCGCAGTTGTACTTTCAACGCTTTACTGTTATTGTTATTTACTTTTCCACCGGTCGATTCTTAAATAATTGATCCACGATGCTATCATCGGCCAGCGTTGAGATATCGCCAACATTGCGATCATTCACCGCTACTTTGCGTAGCACACGACGCATTATCTTACCGGAACGGGTTTTTGGCAAACCGGGTGCATGTTGTACAACATCGGGCATAGCGAAGGGTCCTATACGTTCACGCACTAATTTCTTCAATTCCGATATGAGTTTAGCATCGAAGGTTTCATTCTCATTGGGTGTTATGAAGCAGTAGAGACATTCACCCTTCACGGTGTGTGGTCGCGCGACGACTGCAGCTTCGGCTACACGATGATGTTCGGTAAGCACTGATTCCACTTCAGCGGTGGACATAAGATGTCCGGATACGTTAAGCATGTCATCGATACGTCCAGTGATCCAGAGGTAACCATCAGCGTCGCGCCGAGCTCCTAGAAGGAGATGATCATAAAGTAAAAAGATTAATCAAAGGAGAGGAAGAAGACTTGTCTAGCAGAAAGTCGACGAAGTAAGAATCGTTTATAAATCGTCTTGTCTGATTTTCAAACCTGATAAAATATGATACCGTTTATATCTTCGAAAGGCTTTCTAATATGAAAGCAACATATAACTATAAGAACTAGTGGGAACCTTAAGTATTTGTAGAAGATAGCTTTTCTACCATGCTCCCGTATTCCGATTGAAGTACGTCTCCGTAACACAATTCTCAATTCTTATAACCAATACTACCCGCATAGGTCATTACTTCGAGAATCACACGGACTCCGTCTTGGGATAAAATTACGAGCATCGAAATTTGGATCCATTTACAAAAATACTTTCAAAAGCAATGAACTTCTGAGAAACTGTGTTATCAGAAGGAGATCGGCTCTGCCAATAAAGAGAAAGAAGACGCAACAAAAACTGTATTGAGAACTGAATCGAAAGCTTGAAACACGTAAGAATAACAGAGGATTATTTAAGCAGCCCCATATAAGAACAAAAACCTCACTCACCATCTCCAGTGCAGTAGAACCCAGGAAATTTCGAGAAGTATGTAGTCTCAAAACGCTCATGATTGTTAAACAACGTGCGCATCATACCCGGCCATGGTTGTGAGAATACTAGGTAACCTTCACCTTCGCCCTTGATTTCAACACCACTCTCATCGAGTAGTGTCGGCTTAACGCCAAAGAATGGGAATGACTGCAAAAGAAAATTACAGACTACATTATTTCAACTTTTTTTTGTTTTAACCACCGAGAAGAGTTTACCGCTGAGCCAGGTTTCATCGGAGTAGCGCCGGGAATGGGTGTGATCACGTGACCACCAGTCTCTGTCTGCCAGAATGTGTCAACAATCGAGCATTTCTCTTTGCCAATATAACGATAGAACCACATCCAAGCTTCTGGATTGATGGGCTCACCTACGCTGCCAAGTACCCTTTAAAAAAAAAAAGAGACAATTAATATATATTTTCAAACTAAACCCTCTAAAATTTCATTGAGCTCACTTCAAACCGTTTAGATTGTGCTTCAAAACCGGTGCTTCGCCGAACTTCATTAGCGCACGGATTGCTGTTGGTGCGGTGTAAAATTGTGTCACTTTGTATTTGTCGATCACTGCCCAAAAGCGATCATTGTCAGGATAGAAGGGTGTACCCTCGAACTGTGAGAATTAGTTAGAACTTTTGTAAATCTGTAGTAAAACTATCTATAAGACCACACTCACCATCACCGATGTAGCGCCATTAGCCAATGGTCCATAAACCACATACGTGTGCCCGGTAATCCAACCAATATCAGCTGTGCACCAATAAATATCACCCGGCTTATAATCAAAGACAATTTTGAAAGTTGTAGCCGCATACAGCAAATAACCCGCTGTAGTATGCAATACACCCTTTGGTTTGCCAGTGGAACCACTGGTATACAACATAAAAAGTGGATCTTCGGCCTCCATCCACTCGGGATAACAGGCTGGCTCCTTGTCTTCCATCTCCTCATGCCACCAGAAATCACGATCGTCCGTCCACGGTATATCCTGTTCGACATGATCATCTGCACAGGGTGTCACACGTTTCAAATGCGACACCACAATGCACTTTTCTACAGTGTGACCCATCTCTTCAACCTTCTCCAATGCCACATCACAGAGTGCTTTCAGGTACAATGGTTTCTCGCCACGCCAGGCACCATCAGCGGTGATCAATAGCTTCGCCTGGCAATCGAGCATACGTTCCGCCAACGAATCGGATGAGAAGCCAGCGAAAACAATGGAATGTACAGCACCGATGCGGGCACAAGCCAACATGGCGATCGGCAGTTCAAGGATCATCGGCATATAAATGGACACACGATCACCCTTCTTGACGTCATGATCTTTAAGTACGTTGGCGAAGCGACAGACTTCTTCCAGCAATTTACGATAGGTGAGACCACGGGAATAGTCATCGGGATGATTCCCTTCCCTGCAAGAAATAAATGAGAAATGAAAATGGATGCTAAGGTGTATTGATAACAGATATCAGTAGTTGTCTAAATATATAACATCTATGGAAAACCCGTTATATTTATTATGTTTCTAGAATAGCGCTAACAACAAATAAATTCATCTCCTTCGTAAAAGTAGCAAATTTGTTGTTCGATAACGTTACCAGATAACGAGGAGATAATACAATCTCATCACTTATTTGCATGTGTGGTGTGGTGGAGTGTGTGTACTGCCGTCAAACTGTAAAATAATTATCGCTCTTTCACTAGTTTTTGTTGGTAATTTACTGCTTACCAATATGAATATGCTAGGTATCTTTAAGTGATTTTGATAAACTGAATTTTATTAGATCGTAGAATTCAATACTCAGTACGCTTACTAATTAAGTAATTATATTTAATATGCTTGGCTTAAATGTCGCTGCTAATTAGACTGTCCGCACGGCATAATTGATAATTGGCGTTTTATGCTAAAGCCTATATAATTTGTACATTGCTTGCATATATACATCTCGTATGCTGATTTAAGATTTTTAATATGTGCTACTAAATTGTTGTATATGCGTTTTTTTTAATTAGACTCGCGCTATCATTTCCGGTAAGGCCGCCGATTGAGATTTTCTAAGGGCTTGGAAATATATATTTTTTTCTGTTTATAGAAAGGGTTGTTTGGTAAAAGACATATGTATATGATACATATATAAATACCATACCATAAATACATATGTATATGATATGAAAATCAGTATGAAAATTATAAGTAATATTAATTTGATAGTTTTAATTGATTTAATATTATCGTTAAGTTTAATTATTAAACAGAAATACACTTAGACAGTAAAGACCTATGTTAGATTTGTTAGATATAGCTTTCCAAACATACAAAACCAAAAACAAGAAGTTGCAAACAGAAGCCCACTAAACTGCAGTTCCACGGCTTTCATTTAGGTACCGAGAGAGAGAGAGGGAGGACAGTAAGGGTGAGAGAATTTCTGTCAGAGAGATAACAACCGTCTTAGATTTCCCAAGAGCAAATCATTTCAGTTTCCATCAAAATCTTATAAAAGAAGCATTACGAAAGAGTTTACACATATCACCTCTTTCATTTTGCCGAAAAATCGTCCTCTCTCGCTCTATCTGAGAAAAAATCTATACCAAATTTTCTAAATTGATTTCTTCGGGGGCTGCGAAAAAGCTAAGCAGTTTTAATCAATTAAATGCAAAAGCTAACTTCTAAAAACGGGAATCGTGGAGCTTCCAGGCGAAAAAATACTACTAAAAAGTCGAATTCAGACTCTAAGTAGAGAAGAGTATTTAAAGTTATGATAAAGTATCTTTAATAATCACAATTAATGCAAAAACTCTCACACTCTTTGTAAGAGTATAAAAAATACCGTTATGCATTATCTAACGTAACGTATATCATACACACGTACGATACGTATTCTTACTGCATGCATTTTATTTCTAGACACTTTTTCACGGTATTTTGTAATGAAATAAAGTATGCTCGTATCAAGTACAGCATGATTTCGGCACGCTTCTAGGCCGTGCAAATCGCCATAACACAGGAGTACGGAAATAACTACAATTACATAAACTAGTTCACTAACACTCATAACACACACAAAAAAAAAAAAAAAAATTATAATTTTGTTATATAATTGTTTCGCTTTTTCCCTTTCACGGGCGCCTTACAGTGCAAGCAGTGTATTTTTCTCAGTGTATCACCACCTGATGCATGCAAACGTATTGCAAATTTTGCATTTAATGCGTGAAACCCAATTGCAAATTGCTTAAATACACTGCAAGCGCACATTTAAGCGTTTACAAATATACATACGCATATGTATATATGTATTTATTGCCTATATTCGTGAATTTAAATGCGAATTAAAATTCCAGACTTTCGAGAACAAGCAAACACAAGCCTTTTATAAAACACACACACATACGAGTTTATTTACTACGGTGCTTGCAAATCGAATCGAATATAACGAAACGACTTACAATTTCACTTAATACAGTTATATTGCATTTAAGAAAAAATAAATAAAACACGCCAAGTGTAAAAAGAACTGTGCTTCAGCGATGGCAGCCGATTAAGCAACAAACACAGGTCAATACAAGGAATTACAAGCAATTTGGTATTTGACTTTACGTATGTACATATGTATCTACAAAAATATAGTATCCAAAGCAAATAAAACAAAATCACTTAATAGAAAGTGTTTGTTGGCATTGTGCAATTTTCAATTAAAGGTCAGCACGGATTAGCGACAAACAATGAAGCGTGATCTGTCGCATGGCGAACGGAAGTAAACTGCTAGCGGTTAGTTCTTTAACCCGTATTGTTTGGTAAGACACACAAAAGTCAATAAATAATTGTTTCTATATATTTTTTATGTTATTGCATGTAACATGTTAAATTGCTTGAAGAAAATACCTGTTTACTTGGCGCTTTATAACCTCAGCGAATTTATTTAGAAAGGTGTGGTGGTTTCTTTGTGACGAACTAAAGGTCAACTAGAACATAACAGTTCGCTTTTTTCAACAACAGCATTAAATATCACTCAAAACATTGACATTTCTATCGATTGATAAATTACAAAAAAAAAGAGATATTAATACAAAAAAAAAGGTAGTAAGGGAGTCATAAGTTCAGACGAAACAGCATAACCCAAATTCTCTCAACTTGTCACAATTTTTCTCTCAAGAGGTTATGTCACTCTGAAGCTATCAAAAGCGTCTAACTTAGGTAATGTAATCTGGAAGTAAGGTAAAAGAAATCGATTTTCTCTCTCTCTCGCAGGTTTTATTGAAAATTTATTTGGATGTATAAAAAATTGTTCATATTGACTTTTTCTTAGAAAAGCCTTTTAGGCTTCATTAAAAATGTATTTGAGTGCATAAAAAAAATATGTATTGACTCTTTGATAGAAAATGGCTGCTAGTGGGCCACTCTTCGCAATCACCCCTTTCAAGCGGACTTCAACGGTCGATGGTGTATCTACGAACTCATGCTATGCGAAACAAAAATAAATATTTGGGTCATAATCCACATAAGACTTACTAGTAAAATACGTACGCTCTTAGCTTTGCATCCGTTTTGCCCAAAATAGCGAATATGTGAAAAAAGCTTAAATTTTTATTGAATAATTTAGCAGTAAATAGTTTATAAAACAGTTCTTATAATAACAAAAACTCTTTATGCAATTTTCTAGATAAAGTTAATGTTGAGTTGTGGTAAAATTTCTTGTCGCCCGATTTCAATTGCTTTTTAGGGCATTCTCACCCAATAATTTCATCAGAAGATATCACATATTGAATAATATTAGGGTTAGAGAAGGATATAAATCGATTTCGTTGTCGTATCGGTGAATAATCTGAAAGGTTTCAAAATGACTTTATATGTGACGCCCACGATTTTGGTGCAAATTGGTTTCAAATTGGTGCATTTTTCTATTCGGTCTATCAATTAAAAATCTTAAGAAAGTTAATTTAAACAAGGAGTTCATCATTTCACATCATAAAGCAAGTATCTCTCAATGAAAGTATTAGACATTAAGAGGGTTGTTATAGAAGATTGTTGTTATAGATAGATATCTATTCGGTCTATCAATTAAAAATCTTAAGAAAGTTAATTTAAACAAGGAGTTCATCATTTCACATCATAAAGCAAGTATCTCTCAATGAAAGTATTAGACATTAAGAGGGTTGTTATAGTAATTAGTGATAAAGGCCGGAGAAGAGAAGAAAATATTGCCAAGCTCGACGGCAGAGCAATCTGAAATCTCCATAATGTGGATTGACAGCCAAAGAAATGTATATATTATAAAAGTATATATAGATGCTACGAAAATATACCTCAGTTAACCTCACTTTTTTACTTTCTCCCGGAGTGTTCAAGAATCAGTCCAGAATCGATTAAAAACCCATAAAATAACGTTACATCGCAAACATAATAATATTCATTGATAAAGGTAAAAATATATAGTAAATGGGGCATCACACCTCTACTTGGGTTTCGAAGAGCTAGATCATTCACATAAGTTTTTTATCTATATATTTGAAGCCTAATGGAATATATAATTCTATTTCACTTTGATAAAGCACCAGCTGAGAATTTACTCTTACAAAAAGATCGCATAATAATATTCGAGAAACAAGACTAATCTAAACTGATGTCACTCGATTATTATTAATCACATGAACATGGGCAAATTATGAATCAATATTTTACGATACCTTTAAAATTATTTCCTTAATCACTTGTTAATTATAAACAAAGTCGTAATTACTGCTTTTTGATAAAAAAAAATTGACAAAACGTAAAATGTAAATGCAAAGTGAAGTAACGGAGAATTAATGCTATAATTAGCAATGCTAGGGTATGAAATAGTATTATTGAGTAATTTATGATCGTTTGCCTTAAACGGCTCCCTGTATTTAACGCATATTCAACTCTTTTTAAATTACCGACCATTACCAATAAAAACTTTATAGACCTACTGACGACGCTTAGTCTACAATGTCTCTACAATAGCATGTGTATATGTACATATATACACATTATTCATTTAACAATAAATATTTGTACTTGTTTATTTACGTATAGTACGTACTCCTTAATCCTTATTATGAGTTAATGTTAATCCTTTAATAATTTTAACTGATTTACAGTCGCCTACACGAAGGCGATTAAATATTATTTTATTGTATCTCATAGAAATTAAATTGTTGATGAAATCGTCTGATGAAAGTGTCTGAATTATATATGTAGTTATCGTTATCGTGTTCCGTTATCGTTATCCAAGTCCAAAATGATCTCAATGAAACTTTACAATGTAGATATAATTATATATATAGTTATAGTATATAGTTATAGTTGTTAGAGTAGTTGTACTGATAAGATGCAGGAAATTTCCAAGTTCTCTCAGAGAGCCATTTATGCTCTCAAAAATGTTCGATAGAGGCACACAACAAGCGCCGAAATTTAACTGTTATGTTATGTTATTATGTTATGAAGTAAATATCGCCCTTGCCATTTGGTGTGTTGAGATCACTTACTTTCCTTAACCTTTTTAACCGCCTTTTTAACCATTCAAAATCAAATTAATTCTCATCACTCCGCGAATTTAAAATTTTCCTTGCATGTTCCAGTATGTAAGAAGAAAATGAACATGATTTAAAAGAACTGTTAAAAGGGTTGGAAAAAGGGGAGAAAAGTGATCACTAAATATCAATGTTTAGTATGTTAATACCTTCAAAATAGTTGTTTTCCGAGATTTCTTTTAACAACTAAGTTTACCGACAGGCGACAAAAGTTCGAGAAATTAGATTTAATCGCGTCTATGAATTTCACAGCTATCGGACAATTGGTTCGTGTGATAATCGTGTGCTTCGTACGGATCATATGAGCACCGAAGACGATAGAAATTCAAAAAAGGCTGGACGAAAATATCAATAACAAAAATTAGATGACCGCAAACGAAATTGATAGATATAACTCACTCTCTGAAGATATCAAATGAACGTGTTGGATACATCGTTCAACATATTAATTACTCTAAGCAGCTTTCCAAGCTTTTCAATCCTATTAAACCAGAATTTATGCATCGATATGTGACAATGGATCCATTATTTCACTCTGGAGTTTAATGGGCAGTCATCCGAGCTGATTGCACGCGTTGAACCGAATCCAAACCGCGAAAAAATCGAAAAGTTATGGCTCCTATTCTCAGATCTCAAAAAATACAGTAATAATGAAGATGTAAACGCTGACACGCTAGTCCTATTTTTAGGCAAAGAACAAGTCGCATTACAAGCCAAAAGATTGAAAAGCACTGTAATTGGTACATCGTTCTCGATGGAACTCTGTTAGGTAGAGAATCAGGCCCGAAAAAGCCGATAAAATGTTTGGGAGTTGGTTTGGTGTTAATTAAATTTTGTTATTATCATATAATTTATAAAAAATAAACAAATTTAAAGCATATGTCTTTAGGGTTGTGTCATATGAACAGTGTAAGAAGATCGGTGATATTGCACTTGGATAAGAAATAAAAAAATCAAGGCAACTTGTGCTGAAGAAGTCATACTCAAGACCTGAAGTATTTAAAAAGTGAATAATGGGATAATTAGAATGCTCTCAAACCCTTCGATCTCCGTAATCAATGTTTCCTGAGTTAAAATCTCATTCCAAATCCAATCCCAAGCAGAAGATATATATAAAGTAGGAGAAGCTCAACCAAACAGCTACTAGAAGTGAAAGCTCCGAAAATTAACTGATAAAGTGAAAGTGATTATTGCCTTAAAAGAAGAAGAAGACATACATAATATATATTTTTTTTATTTATACACAGAACTCACGCGCTAAAAGCATACAATTACACGTAAATTTAGTCTTATCAACGCAATATAGCCGTCCAACAAATATAAATTTTCCCGCCACGAGCAAGCAAAACATACAGCATTTCCAAGAGACTTTTGACAGACAGACTTATAAGCAAGCAAAACTTATAAACAAACAAAAAAAAAACAAAAAATGATGGTCATATATACTCAAACACATATATGTATGTATGTACATATGCGACTAGTGTTATGTAACTACTTAGTGTTTTATTAAAATGTTTGCGGATCAGCTGTTTGTTAAGACAGTTTCGTATTGTATAAAGAGCTTAGTGCTTTTAATGAGAAATTCCGTTTTGCCTCATTGATGAAATCTCTCTGTGTTAATGAAATATGTTGACTTGGCAGGAATTTGGCTAATGACACTGATGTGAGTAATCAAACAATGAAGAAAAAAGCCGGCAGCAGTTGGAATATTTGCTCAGGCATATTTAGTAGACATGCGATACCCACAGTAATATATGTATAAAATTGTCGTATATATGTATGTAACACAGTAACAGAGCTGGTGCGGCTATGCTCTCCAATTGGCTGCGGAATATCGGGCGATGTTGATCGCGTGATTCGGATGGCGACACTACCAGCTGGTAATATTTGAGTGGTATTGGGTATTGCATTTTATAGCAGAAGCGTTTCACCAAAGGAAAATGTAAAAAATAAATTTTTAATATAGTACGAAAGCCTTTTTTAACATATTAGAGGAGCTTAGAGAATTTTTTTTTTTATTTAAATATGTAAATTATTATATTGTATTTGTAAATATGATGTTTATGGTATGTTGATCTTATAGATAATGTCCAAAAGCAAAGTCCAAGGGCACATCTATGTAAAATCCAAAATATTTTTCAAACCTATTTTCTGCAGATAAGATGACACGGGACATCACTTGGGTGACCTTGGACATCAACCAATCGCTTTCACATTAATATCAATAAGTCTCTCCTAAATTTTTTTTATATAATGTAAAAAATCTGTCAGGTGTTAGTTTATTATTGGGATTGTGTCTATAAAAGTATTACAAAATTTACTTAGCAACAACTATCCTGAGATCAGCAAAGCTAAACTCATTCAATAAGAACTGGCTATCAATAAATGTAATATATATACTTAAAACAAAGCCGTTGGCATACAAATGTTTATGAGCTGTATGAGGGGGGAGCGTCCTTCTAGGGTAACACATTTTTTGTGGGAAATACAAGAAACAAAATATAGTTATATATATACAGTATAATATATTAGGTTGTTCGGAAAGTCATTTCGTTTTTTCCCGCCAGAGGACTTAATTACGTTTTTTCGAAACTAACTTCACACTTAAGCCCCATTACCATTATATGTCATGAGAGCTGATATTGCAAGGCTTGTGTGTGAAAAAGTTCTATTAATTCTACCCAGTAGTTTTTGGTTGGTGCCTTTTTAAATATGGAGAGCAATAAGCAGCATTTTCGTCATATTTTACTTTTTAACTTCAGAAAAGGTAAAAATGCTGTCCAAGCGAGAAAAAAATTGACGGATGTGTATGGAGAAGGCATGTTAACAGTACGCCAGTGCCAGAACTGGTTTGCAAAATTTCGATCCGGCAATTTTGATGTCGAAGATGCACCACGGTCTGGAAGGCCGGTCGAAGCTGACAAAGATGCGATAAAGGCATTAGTTGATGCAAATCGGCGAATCACCACACGAGAGATCGGTGAGAGGTTAAATTTGTCGAATTCAACTGTTTATGGCCATTTGAAAGGCATGGACTTAACCTCGAAGCTCGATGTGTGGGTGCCCCATGTCCTTACCGAGCGAAATTTGTGTCGTCGTGTTGACGCGTGTGATTCGCTCCTCAAACGTCTAGAAAATGATCCATTTTTGAAGCGGATTATTACTGGGGACGAAAAATGGGTTGTATACAACAATGTTAAACGCAAGAGGTCATGGAGCAGAAAAGATGAACCGGCTCAAAGCGTGTCAAAAGCCAACATTCACCAAAAAAAGGTGATGCTCTCCGTTTGGTGGGATGTCAAAGGAATCGTTTTTTTTGAGCTTTTGCCGGACAATACAACGATTAATTCAGAAGTCTATTGTCATCAGCTGGACAAATTGAATGATTCACTTAAAGAGAAGAGGCCCGAATTAATCAACAGGAAGGGTGTAGTGTTCCACCAGGATAATGCGAGACCTCACACAAGTTTGGTCACTCGCCAAAAACTTTTACAGCTTGAATGGGACGTACTGCAACATCCACCATATTCTCCAGATCTGGCGCCTTCCGACTACTATTTGTTCCGGTCCCTGCAAAATTTTTTGGATGGCAAAACCTTTACCTCAAATGAAGATGTCAAAAACCACCTGGACGAGTTTTTTGCCAGCAAGGACCAAAACTTTTATGAGAGGGGAATTATGTTACTGCCAGAAAGATGGCAAAAGGTGTTGGACCAGAATGGCCAATATATAATTTAATAAAATATTTATTCATTATACGAAAACTGTCTTTCATGTTCCCCAAAAAAAACGAAATGACTTTCCGAACAACCCAATACTTAGTGTTTTATTAAAATGTTTGCGGATCAGCTGTTTGTTAAGAGAGTTTCGTATTGTATAAAGAGCTTAGTGCTTTTAATGAGAAATTCCGTTTTGCCTCATTGATGAAATCTCTCTGTGTTAATGAAATATGTTGACTTGGCAGGAATTTGGCTAATGACACTGATGTGAGTAATCAAACAATGAAGAAAAAAGCCGGCAGCAGTTGGAATATTTGCTCAGGCATATTTAGTAGACATGCGATACCCACAGTAATATATGTATAAAATTGTCGTATATATGTATGTAACACAGTAACAGAGCTGGTGCGGCTATGCTCTCCAATTGGCTGCGGAATATCGGGCGATGTTGATCGCGTGATTCGGATGGCGACACTACCAGCTGGTAATATTTGAGTGGTATTGGGTATTGCATTTTATAGCAGAAGCGTTTCACCAAAGGAAAATGTAAAAAATAAATTTTTAATATAGTACGAAAGCCTTTTTTAACATATTAGAGGAGCTTAGAGAATTTTTTTTTTTATTTAAATATGTAAATTATTATATTGTATTTGTAAATATGATGTTTATGGTATGTTGATCTTATAAATAATGACCAAAAGCAAAGTCCAAGGGCACATCTATGTAAAATCCAAAATATTTTTCAAACCTATTTTCTGCAGATAAGATGACACGGGACATCACTTGGGTGACCTTGGACATCAACCAATCGCTTTCACATTAATATCAATAAGTCTCTCCTAAATTTTTTTTATATAATGTAAAAAATCTGTCAGGTGTTAGTTTATTATTGGGATTGTGTCTATAAAAGTATTACAAAATTTACTTAGCAACAACTATACTGAGATCAGCAAAGCTAGACTCATTCAATAAGAACTGGCTATCAATAAATGTAATATATATACTTAAAACAAAGCCGTTGGCATACAAATGTTTATGAGCTGTATGAGGGGGGAGCGTCCTTCTAGGGGAACACATTTTTTGTGGGAAATACAAGAAACAAAATATAGTTATATATATACAGTATAATATATAATACTGTATATAATAACAAATAAATACAGTATATCTTGAATTTTTTAGTCATATATATGAATATATGTGGACTAAATAACTTTCATATTTTAAAATTTCTATTTTCAAAAAAATATGAACCAAAGCAACAACTTTTCTAACTAGTAAACAAATAGTTTAGCATGCATTACCACATCGCTTACTTTTGAAATAGGTTTCAAATTTTTTATATTTTCGTGAAATAACTTATTTAAAAATTATTTTGAAGCTCGGTGAATTTTGAATATTCATGGTTATCACGTAATATTTGTATAAGCTATATAAATTCTATATATATATTTTATATATTTATTGTTTATACCGGTAAATAAAAAAATTTCCCAAGAAATAAGACATAAAAAAATCGCCTATTTTCTACAGCAGTGATAACCTTTGAGCTATAATTGCTTTGCCTTTTGCCGCGATCTTACATTTAGACAATAAAATAAAATTTCACCGAAAGTTGTTCAAATCACACAGTTGCATCTAATATGCGACCTTGCACTTGTTTAAAAAATAAATAGGCTTTATATAAAAAATATTCGTCTATAGGCAGGTGTCATAAGTGATGCTTAATACGAGTGCTAGTAAAAAATTTTTAAGTAAACAAATAAATATTTGTAAAAACATCACTTGAGACTCTCGCGGATTTGACTTTCCAATAGCCGAAGCACATTAATGTGAACGAGAACGCAAATGCATGCACCTACCTTATATATGTGTATACATATGGAAACATATGAAACGTGTTAACAGTTGTATTTACATACTTGCATTTGCTGTCTGAGCTTGGGAGCACATTGCGTGCTTTAGAAATTTTGTAGAGTAATGAAAGGTGGCCTGATGTGCAAATTTAATAACATAAATATGTATGTATATGCGTGCATATGTATGTAGAAGTATAAATGGTTGAGAAGTGATTTTACAATTTTGAAAATTATTGCATTGCCAGTGCTTGGTAAGCAAAACTATTATTGTAGATATTTTGTTTACTTAAGGCATTCTCAGTCGATTAGTAATTGATTAGCTGTGATTTTACAATTTTGTTTCCATGCCTATATAGTCATTATGTTGGTGGAAATATGATATACACATATGCAAATACAAACATTTTTCTTTATAATATAATTTTGAAGACTGGCGAATCGAACAAGCAAGTTAAAGCAAATAGACAGGTATAATCGATATAATTGGTATAGCAAGCGATTATAACAGTTTTAAGATGTGCACGCATACTCTCTTGTATTGAAGTCTTTTGAATAACTTTTACTTTACTCTCTCATGCAAATTTTTAAAAAGAGAGTAGAGCTTAGCTAGCAGAGAAATGGCGAATCGAAAATGGCTAATATTCGCCATGACTTCTATTACACATTTTCAAGAAGAAATGAGCATAATATTCTATTTCTATTTCTAGTTATTTTCAAAAATCTCAAAATTCTCTTAATTTCTTGCTGTAATGATATTAAATTTTTTCAAAAAAAAATTTCTTTTTTTTTATTTTTCAAAAATTGCTTATAAGCCACAAGGCCAGATTGAATTTATCTTGTTGCTGAATTTATAATTAATATTCAATAATAACGAGCGTATACTAGAGCGGCATTTAAAAAAGGATTTATTAACTACGAATAATAATTTAGTTTCCAAGTTGTCATAAATCTTCAGACCACAACCATGCGCAGTCTCAAAACAAATCAGCTGATAATCGATCTACGTGTGTGTGTGTGTCTACGTATACTGCGTATTTATAACTGTGAATTATAACTGGGAATACCATAAGGGTCAAGGGTTTTACGACAGCATATATATTGGGTTGTTCGGAAAGTCATTTCGTTTTTTTTGGGGAACATGAAAGACAGTTTTCGTATAATGCCTTTCAAATGGCCATAAACAGTTGAATTCGACAAATTTAACCTCTCACCGATCTCTCGTGTGGTGATTCGCCGATTTGCATCAACTAATGCCTTTATCGCATCTTTGTCAGCTTCGACCGGCCTTCCAGACCGTGGTGCATCTTCGACATCAAAATTGCCGGATCGAAATTTTGCAAACCAGTTCTGGCACTGGCGTACTGTTAACACGCCTTCTCCATACACATCCGTCAATTTTTTTCTCGCTTGGACAGCATTTTTACCTTTTCTGAAGTTAAAAAGTAAAATATGACGAAAATGCTGCTTATTGCTCTCCATATTTAAAAAGGCACCAACCAAAAACTACTGGGTAGAATTAATAGAACTTTTTCACACACAAGCCTTGCAATATCAGCTCTCATGACATATAATGGTTATGGGGCTTAAGTGTGAAGTTAGTTTCGAAAAAACGTAATTAAGTCCTCTAGCGGGAAAAAACGAAATGACTTTCCGAACAACCCAATATTATTTTAGATATGAAATTATTTTCCTTATAAAAAAGTAAAATAAAATTTTTTACTTTTCTTTCGCATTTAAAAATTTTGTTTATAATAACATCTAAATAATGCAATTTTAACACATTTCAATAATATACACAGCCTAAAATCAAATTTAAAGCTTGATGGCACCATCCATCATTTATTTGCTAACTATTAGCTAGGTTGTTAGAGTCTCTAACGTTTAAAATCCACTTATGCTATCTTACCTAAGATTACGGTAACAATTTATACAACTTTTCACTTTTTTACTATGAAGTGTTTTGTCTGTCTTTTATGATTTTATTTTATGCCGTCATTGAAAACATATACTAAATATACGAGGCGCATTCGAAAAGTAAGATGACTTAAAAATTTAGAGGCTATGAGAAATTAAATAAAAAAAATTTATTTTTTTTTTTCAGTTGCAGCCAATTTTGTGTAAATAATGGAGTTAAGAGCTCCAAAACATTGTTTAATTGTTAAATTAATCTACAGTAAGCCTGATCAAAATAAAAAAGGTTAAGACTCTTCAAGACTACTCGTCCTTAGGCAACAAAAAAAAAAATAAAAAATAAAAAAATTTGTTGAATAAATACCAAAATAGTTGCTGATGACCAAGGCATCTCAGTTGCTATGTACGATGCAATTTCAGCAATTTTATGCGTGTCAGCGAAGTTTCTACCCGAAGTGCTTAATTCTGATTCTGATAAGGCGAATCGTCGCATGAACATCGTTCACGAGCTGTGAAATGACTTTGAAGACTAATCAGGCAATCTCAAATTTGTTCAAAACGATTATAACTGGCATTTTATTTAGTTATTACACCGAAACTAATGCTATATATAATAGTGCACGAATAAAAAATCAAATGTCAAAATTTTGCTCAATTTTCCCTTAGAATATAATTGCCTGGTGCTAAAAAGAGGCCCATGAAAGAACAGAATTTTGCTAGGAGATAACAACTGTTTCACAAGTATAACCTATGGTGATACCAAAAATGCGGTTATCAGAACTGCTTTGAGGATTGGAAAAGGCGTTCGCATAAGAATATTATCTCTAAGGGTTGTTTCTTTGAAGCGCACAGTGTTTATATTGTTGAATAAATAAAAGTTTTTTAAAAAACGAAAAATCACCTTACTTTTTGCACACACCTTTCATCTATTTGCATATTAGTGTACATATTTACGCTTGCAACTATACATACAGACTAATATGTATGTATATATGTATAATTTTTATGACCATGCAATTGCAGTATCTATGACAAGGTGCATTTACGAGGCATGTCTCTGATGAAATCAAATATAGTTACACACTTTAGTATTTTGTCATATTTGTATAGTAATGTGCGAGGGTAGTGCGATATGTCAGTAAATTTTATTTACTCACAATTTTAACTAAACTTTGTCATTTCGTTTGATTTTGATAGTGAGAAAAAAAACACTTGGTTACATTTTTAAAGACTACACTATTTTTAAATAGAAAATTATTTGTGATTAATGTGAGGTTTGATAAATTCTAGCGAATCTTGTCGTCAACATATTCAGTACTTAAAAAGGAGTTCACTGCATTTGTTCCACTCGTACCAGCATAAGAGGAATCGCAACGTTCAGTTCGCTGAAGACTAACGCCAGATTCCAGCGTGATAATTCAAATTCTCGAAAGAACCCAGTCGCGTTGTATATCAAGTAGACAACTTTAGAAAATTAGCTCAAAATTGGGGAGATTGTCACAAATATTCACAAAAGCCCTCGAAGTCTTACGATTACTTTAATTACGTTATAGTTGAAGATTTACTGCAGCCTGAATGATATTTTGTTCCATGAATAAAGAATGAGTTCAATAGAAAACAATCACACACCAGAGACCAGGTGACCAGGGACACCAGGCGAAAAATTCTTCAAAACAATGGACTTCACAGATTTCAGTTACAAAAAAAAACTGAGGTGATCCAAGGTTATATGGTTGGAGCAACGGTTGCTATGATCATTTTGCGGGTCTCCTTTTCGTGATGTCAAGCTTACCCAATTTAGATTTAACCATAAAAGGCTGCCTATTTTACTTCATCAATTTTCAGGTGCCACTACTTTCGCTAAAATATTTGAATTGAATATAAAGAAAAAGTAGATTTAAAACTCAGTAAGTCGAGCAATTAGTTGTGCCCCCTGGGAATAATTCAGCAAAATGTTTTTTATACCTTAATGAGTTCATATACATACAAACATACAAACATACAAACATACAAACATACAAACAATATATAATATAGATGCACGCGTAAGAACATAAATTTATTTATTATATTTACTTGAATATAATTATCTGTTAAAAATAAGGTATAATAAGTCCTTCTCTTTCATGTTGAAGAATCAGAAAATATCAATTCAAAGCGATAAGAGCAAAAAATTATTTGCAAAAAACTCATTTCATTTGCAAATACAAAATTTATAATATGTGAGAGCCCACACACACACTGACACACTACATATATGCGTAAGAGTGTTATGTGGAGGCATTATCATGTGTTTAATATTTGTGTAGACCAAGTCGCAGACATTATCTAATTAACACTCAATATAAAAGGGTCTTCGTACTTAAATAAGTGCCTATAATTTACTTAGTTACACTGCAAGCGCCCACTAATAGATTTCCATTAGAAACTTGTTTACATTTGCAAACATAAATGTGAAAGATTATTTTAATTTGATAAGTTGGGCTATTTGAGAATTTTACGATTGTAATTATTAACTGACTATATATAGCAGACCATTTGATGGACTGTGTTTCTAAATTAGGGAATAATTATTTTGGATTTGGATACTACCAAGTGTTCAATGAGGAAAAGTTTCAGGCTTAATATTTCCAAATATTTAATTTTTAATTTTAATTTAAAGATTTTTAAAAGATAATTTAAAGATTTAGAGTCAATTCAAGAGCAAACCTAATCTGTATTTAGTATTTATAGAGAAATAACGGTAAATTGCTTGTAGGCGTGGAGTTACTTCGTGTTCGAAGTAAGTGAAGCTGTGATTTAAGTGTGACTAAGAAATTTTAGTTTGTTAGACATAAACAATACATACCCCTATTGGTTAAGTTAAAATAAATTTAGGCACCATTGTGCTAAAGCATGGATTGAAAATTTTTGAAAACCGTTCGCCTTGTAAATGCATATGTAAGACTTAGATAATACCTCTTTAATACGATTGAATAATTTTTATTTTAATATGAACTAGATCTAATTAGTATCTGGATACTTGTTCTACAGCACACTCCACTTTTATTGACATGGTACCTGTAACATGTAGCGCACTGAGTTCTACAAATATTATTACTGCAATGCGAAACCAGTTCCAAAAAAAAAAACAGAAGCAAAGTCAAGGGAAATTATTGACAATGACGAGCTGCACAAAGTATATGAAATGAAAGAGAGACAAATTTCCATATGGCGAGCTTGTTTCTTCTAATAAAAAATTTATTCGACTTAGGGTCAATTATATCTGACATTTATAAATCATGCAGTCTAACCACAATTAGAGCACGGCACATAACCCTGAAGGGAAAGAAGAACGATTTAATGCACTAATCTGATATAATAACAAGAGCAATTTCGCCAAATTTATACCAGCTGGCTTAAAATATTTCGAACATAAAAAATGGTAATGAAAGAAATATAAATAAATGCCTCGATATTTTCGTTTGATATTGACGACTGGAGGGTGAATTTTCGAACACTACGCACTCGTTCGTTACTATCGAGAAGTAGTATTGAGAGTACAGATTGACAATATCCACAACAATATTAAACTCACATATGTAAAAGTGCATGGAGACGAACTGGTAATGGTGTTCGTTGCAGAAGAATCGAACCAGATTTGAACCGGTGAATTTTCCTACAAGGATTGCACATTGTATATACTTATATATTCAAGCACATTTGTAACTTTAAGTATAAAAAATTAGTAATGCAACAAAATTTCTGAAGTTCAAAACAAATGCAACTTTGTAAAAAAAAAACCAAAGTTTTCAAGCACATTTATTAACGGAAAACTTGAGAAAGTGATTTTAAATGTTTAGCTAGGCGGGCTAGGCTAGGCTAGAGCAAAACTAATTGCTAAAAAAAATATAGCAATGCTCATCCGCAGCTTCTATTAAAGATAACATATTTTATATAAAAAAACAAAAAAAATTTTTTTTTATTGACAACTCAATTCATAAACTGAAAGTGAAATTACTGAAATTCATATTTCGGGAAAAAATGATTCGCAAATTGCATGTTGACGCAAGCCAGGCAGAAGCACTCTCAATTTTTAGGGTATATTTTAGTAGGCCAGTTATTATTTTGCCTAAACAATTAAAATAATTACTCTAAAACTGGGTCTTTTGTATTACATTAATTATACTTAGGTTGAAAATAAAAACTAATTAAGTTCAAAGTAGAAGATATTTATTACATAACACATTATCGCTTTTGAAGAAAACGCATTAAGGCTTAACGTTGTTGTCTAAAATGTTTTTTTCACTTACGACTTTCATATTTTCAAATTAATATATGTGTGATATAATAAAAAAATGATTTAGGATTTTCAAATTGAGTTTCAGCATTAATTTTTCGCATTTGCAATTCAGCGACCATTATATAATTTTGCTTTGATGATATAATACGCTATCAAAATTCAGTAAGGGGTATTTACATGCTCTCAAGTACTGTCAGACACAACCGGTTGAAACTGGTAAGGAACGGAAAAGAGCATTTTGAAAGCTGCAGTGAGATCTTTTACTATAAACAGCTATAGATTTAATTTAAAATTATTAATTTATTTATTTTTTATTAATTAATTTATTAATTATTAATTTTTTTTCTTCTAATAATTTCTTCCTGATCCTTCCAAGAGGAGAACCAAATAATATTTTGTTCAATCCAATCAATATTTTGTTTGAATACTCATCTGTTTTCTTAGTTTCTTAAAAAAAATCACGAATGTAAAGAAAACGTATTTAGGTTTAAAACAACAAAACTAAATTGTCAAAATTTTTAAATGGTATTTAGAAACAAATGATGAATTCTGTGAAAGTTTAAAAAAAATATATCTAACTCGACTTAGTACTCTTATCCAAACAAGCTGTAATATGACTCATTTTTATAAAAATGTCAACCAATTAGCTATGTTAGAGTGTCTTCTTCCTTAAAATGGGTTTAACATATTTATTTTGTTTATAAATAATGAATTATTTGCAAATTTGGCAAAACAACTAAAACGATATAGCACTTTTATCCAAACAAGCTGTGAAATTATACTTAAGTCAAAAGTTCACAAAATTTATTATTAGCACCGTTGTTTATAAGCTAATTTTAAGAAAAACATGATTTTTTTCCGAAAAAATAATAGCTAGACGTCTTTATCACTGCCACTAATTTCATCAGTGCATTCGTATTAATCAATTAAAATTAAAAAATTTTACTTACAAATCTATTTTCTTTCATCCCATATTTGAATATATTCAATTCATTTTATTAAATACTTTGAAACACTAATTAAAATCCTTGAAACGCTAGATTTTTTAACGTAATCATCTTCTTAGAACTGTTATGTAATTGCATTTCAATACAAAACATTTGTATGCCACCGCAAAGTGTGATTCCAATACAAGGCCAACACTACTCATTACTCACAAAAGGATTTCTTCGTGACACTTAACCTATACAACGGTACTACAATTTACCTATCCTCACCGCATAAGGACACACACACACATATATATATATACTCATACACGTACGCGTGTCGCAGGAAACGACAAATTGCAACGAATATCCACATTGTTTATATCGCCTGCGCTTTACCTTCACAACTTTCATATACTCGTATGTATGTATGCATGCATGCATGTGTTCATAACAACAACGAGAAAAATCGATATTTTCGAATGAAAGCACAAAGGAGAATTCGTTTAAATTACTATAGTGCTTGTAGGCGCTTGTTATCCTTGCGCAAGCAGAATCAATGCTGCATTCGAAATGCGTCATCATCTGATTTCTTACATTTGCCTATCACTTTTTCCATATTCTGCTTTAACCTCCATTTACTTTTACAAACATACATTTACTTTCATTATTATTATTTATTTTTTTATTTCTTTATTTTTGATTTATTTTTTTATTTCGTATTATTTATGTATTGGCTTACCAGTAATAGGCTATAGTGTCGCCCAGTCCATTGCGTACATTGCGATCTAAAAGATTATAGCAAATATTTGTGGAAGCACCTTCCATTAATTTAATGGAAATCGGTCCTTTGGTTATATTAAAATTGTATTGCAGGAACTTTTTGGGATCGGCTGGTGTTTCCCAATGAAATTGTTTGGCTACGCGCATCCAGAATTCTTCTGGATTCTCCAAGGATTCTTCATAGAATTTTCTATACTCAGCCATGCTGGATATGTAGGCTTCGCGGCTAAGTGCCGCATTTGGATTGTAAATTGATTTTTCCGATGGCATTGTTGATAACGTCGAGTTGTGCTAATATTTTTCAAAAAAATTATTCAATTTTTTTTTTGGCGCACACTTTTATATTTTTTAAGCTATTTTAATTATTTCAACTTTCGCTTTAAAATAAGGCGTTACTAAATAAAACAATAAAATGTCCGCTTGAGCAGTCCTTATTTAAACAATAATTATATATTTCCTTTATTTAAAATTTCTTCTTTTTTTTTTTTTTGTAATTTTGTATTCTGTTTGCAATATGATTCCTTTGTGTCAGCAATTAAATAATCGCGTTTGGGGTCGTTGTAACGTTTGTTATTATTAAATACAAGTACTATGTATTATAGGTTGCCGTCGAGTTCCGAGCTTATTCCACAACACCGTCCAAACGGATTGAGCTCTTCGCGTGTACTGAACTTGAATTCCTCACAGATATTCCACATTTCGATTTTTCACTATTCGCTACGCGTTTCGCCTTTTTATTCTTATTATTATTGTTGTTTTATTAGCGGTTCTCTGCGCAAAGAGCAAGCAAATAATCGAGCGTTTGCTCCCTAGCACCATAGTATGCCTCAAATGCACCGCACTCACCGCAAAACAACCCACAGCCTATTGGTAGTGGGCATTTTCCAGCATTTCAGCAAGAATTTTGTATCTCTTCATTGCCAAATTTGCGCTCAGAAACTGTTCGCATTTTGTACTAGCGAAAACTGGCAGAAAGCTCATTATTTACAATTTCCTAAATTTGCTACTCATTCAAACAGCATGTGATGTTTAAGAGTAAACGGTAAAGGTGTGTTTTAAGAGTAGAAATTTAATGAAACATTCCCAAAGTTTTCTTGTATAAATTTTATATTTTTTCAATGCATTTTAATTGTTTGTAGAATCTTAAATAAAATGCTTATTCACTGCTTTAATTTGCATTTTTCTCAATAATGCTGTATTCTTCATTTCTTTTTTTATTTATGCATTGTTGAAACGTTAAAGTTCACTTCCACATCACCACTAATGCTCTGTTCTGAGGTTAGGCGCCCCTGATAAGGAACGTCTCAATGATTAAAAGCAATATTCCTAGTCTTCATTGCCGACAGCTTATACCGTCTATAATTTATAAAGTGATTTTACCAATTTTTACTACATCCTAACTCGCTAAGTATATTAAAACCAGTCTGTAGCCTCAAAACTTTAAAATTTAATTTAAGAATAGTGGTCTTAAGACAGCTATTGTTTGATAGTACCAGAATAAGACGAATTTTAAATAGTAGTTTAAAAATTAATTCGATAATTACTTCCGATGAGATATCTTCCGATAATACGTACAGTTCAGTTTAATTAAATTAAGTTTATCTACAAAGAGTGATATCATTGAATGCAGAATCCAGAATTTAATAAATAAAATACGGAGTATTGCTTAAGCAAGCAGGAAATTTTGCTTACCGATTACATACCAATAGGCATTCTCTCAGTAGTTTCCACAAAGCTACGTCCCAAAAAAAGTGATGAAACTGTTAACGTTTGGTCATTTGCCATCCTTCAAACTTTTCATACAGTTTCAATATTTTGGAAAAATTGAAATATTCGGTGTGAGAAACTTCGAAGCCTCCAAAGAACTGTAGAACATCGTTTTAGAAAAAAAATTATTGCTTGGTAATAGTTGCATAGGTATTCAAAAATAGCTGTAAATTACTTGAAAAATCTGGGATTGAAACATATTGTTTTACATACAAGTTTTATGATAAAATCAGACATTGAATACTCATTCCCAATATTAACTTATTTAAGTATTAATGCGTTGTATCAATAGAGAACTGAGTTTAAATTTTAACGAATTACTTATTGGCCGCAAATTTATTTTAGAAAAGTTCCTCAGTAATGTATGAATATAGTTTACCAACAAAACTAATTGAAATTAGACGCCTCATTTTGCACCGAAATGTGGGCAACATTTTATAAATTTTCAAAAAATCCAAATCCAATCCAAAATCCATCTTTTAATGAAATGAAATATTAATAATGAATGAAAAGAATACTTTGTAGTAAATCATTATTATGAAAAATCTTTAGTCTAATAATTAGACCTAGCTTTGATCTCGTCGTACAATCGACCAACTATTACCAACACAGTAATATTGTTTGTTGATTATTTTATCATGTTCGAGCTAGCCGATAAAATAATTCCATGTGAATTCTAAAAAATACTGGCTAAACCTTGCCGGGAATGTTATGTTTTCGAGCGCTTTGGAAGACTTTCACTGAACAAAAACCATTGCATATCCATGTTTCCGCCAGTGCCAGATTCTCCTTTCAACATTTACCTTTTTCAACGCGCTTGTGGTTATTCGATAAAGAAAGTCCGAATGTTTTTCCCTCTTTCTACCTACCTTGAATTATATGATCTAAATTATTGGCATACAGATGAAGTGAGATCATGTATATGAATTAACCATTTCGTATTTGATAATGATAATTTCTCATTTAACAGATGGTCTCTTTATTTTGAAAGAATGTGATTCAATTACTCATCAGATACTCAGATTAAAATAAGTGAGGTTGATATCAAGCCTACTGGATGCGGCTAGCATATCGAGCTTTGCCAACTGTAGGTGTTCGTGAAAACATAATACTGAATTTTCTCTACGAAAGGTATGTAATTAAGTTTAGATTAATGTTATTAGATAATTTTATATTTTTTTTTCTTGTTCTTTCACTTTGCCGAACCTTTTTTCACTAGAATAAACTTCAGTTGCAATCTGTAAAATTTCGCTGAGCGGTTGATAAGATATTTGCAAGAAGCTTTTTGCTGTTACAGATATAGTCGGCGGTTCAATGTATAAGCTTTCTGGAGAAAAGGTTTAATCACAACTGCAATTCGAGAGCTAAAACCATTAAAGCACAAAATATCGGCAAAAGTTCATATCAAAGATACCGATAAGCTTTGTTTAGCCTATCCGATAAGCCTATAAACCATAATTGAATATCTCTATTTAAATTCTACTACAATAGGGGGCGTTTCCATACATCTCCATCCAAAAGTGTAACGTCCGGTGTCTTTAACGTGGGCACATGCCGTGTTTAAAGCCTAACCACACGGCACTCAAGAGCACAGCCTATCAAATATACATAAATTGTTTCTATTACGTAAGTATCGATTTTATTCGCCGGTTGTTTTCAAGATGCTGCAGTAATCTGATGTTCATACAACTTAGTGCCTTGAACAGGCGCACACGCTAAAATATACATACATATGCATTTGACCCACAACTGACTTGCTAATTATTTTGAAAATTTCATTGAACATACGAACAATTTCTAAACATATTTTTTAAATTTCTATATTTTCTAATTTCTGATAAGCAAAGCATCTCCTCATCTCAGGTCATTGTCTGGCTGCCGCGCTGTGCAACAATCATCACCTGATTCTTCGAAATTTCACTCGTAGACATGCCATATCATTGGCTTATCACCGCCGCACACGCGACTCTCCAATGCTCAGTATTAATATTTCGATTGATCATTGCATATTGAATGTATATGTGCAAAGGTGCCTGAGATTAACCCATACATACATATGTTTTTCTTGGGTATACATGTGGATATGTACATGTGTAGAAAGTATATTTAAAAGAGAGCCTATAAGTATGCTAAATATGTTTGTGCGAATGCGTTCTTCATCCTCATATGACTTAATTGTAAAGTTCAAATTTAAAATTCTATAATGGTCAATGTACCGTTAAATGAGAATAAGGTCTTTACTGTTATTATTTTCTCCATTTGTCCATCCTATCTATACCTATTTTTAACTCATAGCATTACATTTCCTGTCGAAATCTTCGAGCATTGCTTAATGAACTTAGGTTTTGACCCTGATCATCCTAGACTTTCTTTATATACATAAGCTTGGTTATGAATACTGTAATTAATAAAGAGAAGTTCTGATATAATTTTATGAAACCTTCTAAGTTTCGAGTACTTGCTATTCGTTCCAGAGAAGAGATTACCAGGAGAGGCTCTTCTTAGATGGATATCAAAATGGGTTGAGAAATTCTTTTTGTTGTTGCTGTTGCTATTGTAACTGCAAATATCATTATCCTAACTATTTAGAGGAATGCTATCGAGTTAACAGTCCATGGTCGGGTATAAATGCGGGTCCGCTCCGGTTACAACCGACTTTCGCCGTATTCCTCCAGTATGATTTACATAAATTCTAGCTACAGGATGCTTTGGGGTATGCTGTGATTGTAGTGGTATACCAAAATCTCGAACTCACTATGGAGAAGGTTGAAGTTGAAGAACTATTCGAAGTTCTAAACAATTACAGCTCACAATATTGTTGTGAATGCTATGGAGCGACACGCTGCTTAAAAATATCATTAACTTAATTTTTTTTCCCGAAGTAGTTTCAGCAAGGTTGTTCAGATCTACGTCGTATTTTATTGAATTCAGACCTGCTCCCGAAGAAGGTCTTCGAAAACAAATTCCTGCTTTTCGAACGACTCTGTCGTTTTCTAACGTTAACGGTGAATTCAAGAAAGTGAGAATTTAAATGAGCTCTTAGTGTCTTGACTTAGTCTTAGTAGTTGACTATTTCACACTTTTACTTTCACACTTTACTGTTAAAACGTTGGGTGTTAATTTGATGACAGGCTCTGCTATGATACTGTTAGCAGTCTACATAATAATCTCATAATCAAATATTTCCTTTTCATTTTTTCTTCACAGAATTTATTTACAACAGTCAGCGAAATCTACACAAAAAAATTAAACACATTTTTCTACAATAATGTATATAAGGTAATTGCTTCATAGGTTGGATATTATTCCGTGTGCTTACTGTGAATTTTTATTTATAAATATTATATGAAACAAAATGCTTCCACATCGTAATATACAATTAAATTGATTATTTTACTTTTTTTTTGGTTTCTTATTGACTCTTTCATAATATTCGAAGCAGCAAAATAAATCATACGAAATGATAACAATAAAGAGTCAAAATTTTCTCCAAAGTCTACAAATAAACCATTAGGACCATTTTTCGACAATAAGCTAATCTTAATTACTTTGACACATGCATGTATGTATAATCTCTGCCAAAGTTGTTAACCAATACATTTTCAACCTTATCAAATTTTCACTTATTTTTATTAAATTCTGCCCGCCGAAAACACATTAATGCTTGCTATAAAATAAATGTGGTTTTAGACGTGTAGCAACCAATATACAAACTAAAGCTAATAAATAAATTACTGTCAAGTTGAATAAAACCCCGCTTAACCGATTAAAAATAAAAAATATTTTTCGTTTTTTTAAGGCAATTATCTGATTTGAAACACCACGTGCATTATGCAGATTTGTACCATTAATGTTCAGCAGCTTTTAGGAATTCTTTGTACTGCTCCTCACTCATCAACTTGTCAATTTCAGCAGGATTACTGACAGTCAGCTTGAAGAGCCAGCCTATTAAAAAATATATTTATTTACTTTGAAATACAAATTTTTCTTTTTTGTTTAATTATATTGACCTTTGTCGTAGCAGCTGCTGTTAATTAAACCGGGCGTCTCCTCAACATCGTCATTCTTTGCAGTTACTTTGCCACTCACGGGTGAATACACCTCACTGGCTGCCTTCACACTCTCCAAAGCGCCACATTCATCGCTCTGCTGCAGAGCTTTGCCGGGATCTGGCAGTTGTGCAAAGACGACATCGCCAAGTGCGTCCTGTGCGTACTCTGAAATGCCCACAGTCGCTGTTGTGCCTTCCACAGAAACCCACTCGTGCTTTTCCGTGTAGCGACGTTCTAATAATGAATAAATTTTTATTTATTTTGGTAAAATGAAATTGTAATTTGTACTGGCAGCGCCACAACCTTATCGTATATAAACGGGAACAGTTTGAATTCCACTGTAATAACAGCTGTTGATTCTATTATCATTGATATGGTTGCAGAAAACGTTGCATAAATATAGTTCATGAATCAAATTCTACCCTTTCTTACCTGCTAACAATAAACTGCTTACATTAAATGTACGCCAATGTTGGCATTGTGGTGTGGGCGTAACACACAATGTCTTTGTAGCCACACTGGTGAGTTGTAGGCCGAAACGTGCGAATCTTGTAATCGAAGCCATTCTCGTAGTGCTCTATTGGATGCTTGTTCACCAAGTTGAATAGCCGGTACTGCCGTTCTTGTTCGCCCGGTACGTTTCACGTCCACTATTAGAATGGTCAATTTTTGCTAATGACAACAGCAAAAGTTATCTCCAAATTTTTGAGTCAAATGTTTCGCGGCAACCTCGTGAACGTCTCGTCGATGGCAAAGGTTATCAGTGTATCTCACAGTATTACGATTATTACTTTCACAAACAAAATAAAATTGCTGCAATACTACTTTTACCACCAGTGAAGCAATCAGGTAAAGCTTACAATCAGTGAGAAATGTCAGACATCTAAAAATAAGCAAAGAGTTGCCAGTGGTATAATTTTAATTAATTGGAAAAACATTCTTTTTTTTTAATTTTGATCTAAATAAGAACTGAAATTCTATGATAATTATTTTAAAGCACTTATTTAATATAGGGTCATTAAATGATAAATAAAAATAAAAAAAAAAATTAAATTTTTACCATGCCTAAGACGTATTCAGCCATTTTGGAGAAACAAAATTGGAAAAAACAATTCCTTGATTTAATAGCGCTATAATTTGTATATTTGTCCTGGCTTAGTAGTCTTTTCTATTTTTTTATTATTATAATATGCTTAAATTGGAATCCGAACTTGTCTCTGCTCTGCCGTTCATAATTCAATGGCCAGACACGGTATATATTTTTAAACTAAATAACATCTATGAGCATTTTTGCTAAATGTGATTATCAGTACAAATACTGATAATGTGTTTGAGCTCAGCAGGGGGTCCAGCATCAGTAAACATGTCCATCTTATCAGTTCGACTATTCAGTATTTACTACGAAATAAAGTTAGCAACAGTGGAAACTTAAAAATGCACTTTCTTAAAAACTTAATACTAAATACAGAATTAATTAACATGCAGACATCTGAAGATTTTTTTTTTTTAATAATATTGGTAATCTACAATAATACCAATGTACAATAGATATGGTCAAAATCAGTAATCTCTTTAATTACGAAGCATTTTTTTTCCACACCACCTTAGTTCATTCAGCTCAACACCGTTATGTTTTCTTGTTGCTCTTCTTTCCTACTGAATTTAGCTTTACCTCATATACATGTATATATTATATTAATAATTTTCGAATAAACCATCATTGTCGATTTCCGTCTCCTTATAGTAAATATATTATATAATAAATTATAGAAAATATAATCCATATATAACTGTTTTAACCTGTACCCTAACTGTATATAACCACCAAATATATTTCGCCCACAAGTATTACCCTGAACTGAGTAGGTACGCCCTATAGGTATAGGTCGATGGGTTTGGAAGCTGAAGAGATTTTTATAGATCAACTCCTCTCTCCCTGCTTGTTTTTGATGCAAATGGTTCGTTAGAGAACGTGAACATAATAAAAAAAACTTATACTTAAGGCATTAATATAGCTTATACCCATTATATTATACTTACCACGTGTCCAATTGTCGAAATAAATTTCTGTTTATAAAGTATTTACAATAGCGTATATTTATTATTTACAATTGAATAAATAAAAATATACAATTAAATACATTCTAAAATTAGGTTCATTGTTGCGTTTGTGTGTATGTATGTATGTATGCATCTATATACGTTAAGCTATGATTTACTGAGGAAAAACAAGTGAATTTAAAACAGAAGTGTTGCTGGAGCTGTTACCGGATTGATGATATGTATGTAAAAGCTGAGACAGATTTACAGAGCGAGATGCAATGGCGGCGTTCTGCTATAATATTATCGAACGCAGAGCAGCACGCATAAATTATTATAACGGAATGAAGCTAATGGATGGCACTTAATTTATGCTAATTTAACTGACCCAATGAAGAGATGTGCAGTTACTTCGAGCAAACATCATTTGCACCCACTCATTCATTGGTAACGCTGATTGCGTACACCGTTAGCTGTACGCGCCATTGGTGGCGTATAGTCCGGTACCGGGTAGGATGATATCACATCCGGTGAACTCGCTGGCCCCGCGACGACAACATTTTCGTTTATTGAAACCTCTTTGACGAAATGTTTGTTATTATTAGTGGCATTGTTATTGTTGTTAAATCGTTGTGGTGGATACTGTTGGAAAGCGTCTAGATTACGGAAGCGTGGTGCGTGCGCCAAGATATCGGTCGACATGCGTGCAGCTCGCGCCAGAGCCTCCTGATTCAATTCGACGGTGACCACAGAACGACTGTCCGGAACAAAGGCCTCATTAGTGTATACCTTTGTTGTGCTGCTTTAAGAAAAATGCGGAAGAAATTAGAGAAATGTTTAAAAGGGATTTGAGATATATAATATGTTTTAGTTTGAGACCCTAATGGAAGGATCATATACTGCTACCAAGAGATTTGATGTTTCTGTAAATATTTTAAAATTTCGGAATTAGAAGTCATGATTATCAGGCGGACTATTTCACAGTAAAACAGTGAACAGTAATCTTAGAAAACCTACCATGGAAGCAATATTAAAAGTCAATGCCAAAAGTGGCATACTATTTATGCTTCCTAAAGCTATGTCGTCGACATAAGAAAGTATTCCAAGAAATTCTTTAGTACTGAAAACGTCTACCAGCAGCTTTTACTGACCTAGAGGTCAAATGTATTTATTCTAGGCAGTAGCCCACTACTCCAATCTACTACTGGGCAGATTCAACAACTTGCTATTATTTTTATATACTATTTTAGAAAGTTATATCGATCACATGAAATTCATTGGTCCTATCATCCTGTTTTTACTATAGAAACCCCGTCATCATCTTCCCGTCTAATCAAATTATTATCATCATTTTCCAATAAGTTTTGATATAGTTATAGATATGTAATGTTCGAAGAATGAGGCAGAGAACTCCGGTTTCTTAACAAAACCGAGTGGCAGGTGCAGATATTGGCATAAGTAATCGGCTAATACTGTCGTTTTTGTGGTATTATAATTTTATTAGAGTACTTAATTACCTCGATTACTCGTAGTGAGTGCTTTAAGAAATTTGTAGTGCAGAATTTAGTGTTTTAACGTTAGAATCTGGCACAACACCAGTCCTTATTAGAAAGAACTAGTAATTCTACTTCCAATGGCTTCACTCTCATAAATTACTCTAAATCACTTCATTATAATATGTGTAATTACAAAATAATGCAAAATAATTACAAAATAATTACAAAATAAAAGTAGACTTACAAATCTTCCCCATAAGCTTTGATCGGCGGGCGGTTAGATATAATGTCATCTGAGTCCTTATCTGCCATGGGTGGCATGAATAAGGTATCCTGTGGATGTAAAAATAGAAGGTTTTCGTTACATCCTTCAAGGATTTATATTTTTGATATTTATATAGACATTATTTCAAGTGCCCATATTGGCAATTTCTTAAAAATATTACAAATCGTATTGGTAAACAAACAATAATAACAATGACGAACTTTTAGATAATGCATAAGAATTTACCACTAATTAATTTTGTTAAAGCTCAAAATCGTAGTAGTGTTCGCAAAAGAATGGAAAAAAATTCCAACGTAAATGATAGTAAATAATATATATATAAATATATACACATATTTCAATGAATAATGCAAATATTTATTGCAGAGCAATTTTTTATTTATTGTAATATTGTTCGGAATATTGTTGTGTTTTTATACTCTCGCAACATACTACAACAGAGTAAAATAGTCTTGTTCACCTAACGGTTGTTTTTAACACTTAAAAGTAAACGAGATAGATATAGAGCTACATAATGTATATACATTAAAATGTTCAGGATGATGAGGCGTGTTTAGTTGCAGATGACTATCTGTCTGTCGTTCGTCTGTCATCCGTCTGTCCGTTCGGTAATGCAAGCTATAACTTGAATAAAAATTAAGATATCCTATATTAATGAAACTTGATACACGTGTTCTTTGTCACCATAAGAAGGGTGTAATCGGAATACTGCCACGCCCATAAAATGCCGTTAATGGACGTGACATCTGTGGTTGAGATTTTTTTTAAGTGGACATGGCGCTGCCACCTAATACGCTTAATGCACATATCTCACAAACTACTGAAACTATTTAAACCAACCTTACTGGAGAAATATATTCCTAGCAACCGTTTGAAAATAGGTGAGATCGGATAATAACGATGCCCACTACTTCCCATATAACATAATTTTAAATTCCACACCATACTTCTGGTTGACTTTATGCCGTATATACCGCAAGAAATCTCAATAAAATGAAGCGAGAATATTTAAATTAGTATCATGTCATTCGGTAGTATAAAATACGGCTAGTAGTATGTGCATTTACACAGTACTAATGCGTTACTTAGTTTGATTTTAACATAAATAAATCGGACATGAAACAAAATTTAGTAATGAAATTAAGTTACAGCAATTAACAATTTCTTCAAATAATGAATAATGAATTCATAAATTTTCCCAATACCTGAAACTATTTCCGCGCCTTTGAGCCTCGCAAATATTGTGAGAGTATAAAGCGTTCGCTTACAACCGAATTTCGCCCTCCCTTACTTGTTCTCTTATAAGCGAAGAACCACAGCCTTTCTTATTATTAATTACCAAAATACATATTTACCTTTCTAAATACATATGTACATATGTATGTTTGTTCTCAAACGTTAAAACAATCGCAATTTCTTTAGGGGATAAAATTTTGATGCGTAATAGAATAATATCGGGGTTTTTAGTACTTAAAGTAATAATATATAGGTTATGCTAGTCGGCGTTGATAATAGAATTACATAAACAGATGTTTTACAATACTTAATATTATATTTGATATTAGTAATACCAATTGGTTCAGCATTATTTCCAACTAATCACTCGCTCTTTCCAGTATTTAAATTGAAAACTTAAGATTAGCTTTGAAGGCTATACTACTCAGTACAAGCAGTCTTAATTCATGAACAATACTGTATCAGTATTTGGCCAAAGTGTCCTTATTTACGATCGCTTGAGTGAATGAACAGAAAAGGAAAGATATTGGCAAAAAACTGTATTTTCGACGAATTAGTCCCCCAAATTTGCTATATATATTTCATTTCTGGGTTTATGGTAAAGTGCATCACATTTTCTTGATATTAGATCACCAGAATCAGCTTTAAAAGACTAATTACAGATACAAAATGCGATATGTTAGAACCGGTAAATCTTTCTCTTTCTTTCTCTCTCCCTCACTCTCTCTCTCTCTCTCTCTCTCTCTAGCCAAGACTTAACGGTCCAGAAAAAGACGGCTTGCGAGTATTAAATCTTTCTTCCATATTTGCCACTATTACTTCCTTACCAATAAATAAAAAGTGAAAGAACCGACTATTTTACAGACTTCAAAAGACGGGTACTGAATTTCGGACTCAAAATTATTTTAGATATTTATTAAATCACCACTAAATAAAAAAAAAAAATATATTTTAAGAACCAGTTTTGTGGATATTATAGCCACTAAGAAGTGGCAATCTTCGCGGGTGGTGTATCGAACAAATAACTGGTATAAATCAAATACTTAGACTAGCATAATCAAGTAGTGATATAATAACAAGCGGTTATGTAATTATACGGTATATTTATAAGTGTTTCGTACTCACATTGTTGTCCTTATCGTAGGCAATTTCAATAACAAGTTTTAGCAGACAACACATTAAACCAACATTAATCAGCCACAAAATGAAGCCTTTAAATGAGATAATCATCAAAGAAATAGCCGCTACACCTCCAGCCACTAATTGTGCTGAATTTGGATCGATCGCGCCCGCATTCATGCTAGACAAATTGTAATTGTAAGCGGCAGTATTAAAGTGGCCATAATCAATGCCAAATATAATGCCCAACGCCAAGTCCATTAAGATTATGCACAATATCGTCACGATCCAGCTATAAATGGCGGCGCTGGTGTACGTGATGTTGTCTTTTCTCACCACTAAATCATAAATGTGATATAAAAATATGTTGTTATTTACCGAAAGTTGTCACTCACTTATCAACAACAGCAGCGATGTAATGCACCAACAAAACGCCACCGCCAGGTACACGCAATTCCAAATGAGGATATTCTCTGGTGACAGCACTGTTTCCACCGATTCCAACATTGTGCGATCGAACTGCTGATAATCGGAGGGAATGCAATTGCCTTTAAAGTATAACGTGTAGAACGCGTATTGCATCAATGAACCATAAGTGAATAGTGAATTAATGGGCATATTGCAGGTGTACGCGATAATTCCGATTATGGTGAGACCCATCCATATCAGAGACTGAACCTGTGTGAAAGAGTGAGATAGAAATATTTTTGAATTAAATACAATAAAATACCATTCTGTGTAAATATGTAATTTAGCGAGAGAATCTTAAAAATTGCTGTGTTTTGAGATTTAGGAATCTATATCATTAGTCTCCAGTTGAATGCAACATATTTATCAAATTGTCTCGAAAATATATTCAAGACATTTGGTCGTGCTTTTCCACTTATTTATATTATTCACGTTGTCGGACAAATGGAGAAGCATAACCTAAAATTTTTGGCGGTTAAATTCGTTTGTCGAGAGGCAACCGCTTTTGGAAAAAGCTTTTCAATAACAATGAATACCCTAAGTGCTATTACGATTTTTTAAAAGAACTGACTAATCAATATAACTGCTCCTTATTCTTAGTTTCCCAGGTAGCACCCGCATGATCGAATGGATTATGATTAGACACACAGCTCAGTTTCGTTTTCTGAATTCTTTGCTTAGAAAAAACATGTCTAAAATTATAAATCTTGCATTAGTAACGATTTGAATCCTCCTCCCAACGAGAGACGAGGGACTTTAAACACCGTGATTTAGGATACTCTTTTACCCACGGAAGGTACAGAGCTTGAATCAACCAGTGAAGTCAAAAACTTTAATATTAAGATGATGGAGGCGTAGTTGGATTTTTTTTGTTTTGTTGATGGTGTTTTGACTTGATTTGTTGATTCTTTAGAACCACCTGATTCCCAAACGTTTGTTGACTCTTGTAACACGTGCTTATTTTCAGCCATTCAGCTCATAGTATTCTGATTGTCTTCACTTGATCAGCTGAAGGATCCCGATTAAGCGAGAAAGTGTTTGATCACGTCGTTATTGGAATAATATTTAATCCTAGTCAATATATGAAACTATAGCTACATATTTTGTTCGACAGATTACGCCAAATTCGACAAATATAATGTTGTTAGAGATGAAAACGTCAGACTATTATTACAGTACATGCATACATGTATTTTTGCACGTGCCTTCATTCAGTTACCCAAAAAGAATGCTGTGATTAGATAATACGAAAGGGAGGTATCTCTACAATCATCATATGAACGAACGAGTCAGGCACTTCAAAACTTTTATATAGTACCACAGCTGATCACATATGAGTAAGGGGCCACTTTATTATATATTGTATTTTGAAGTATCTAGGTAGCACAGATGTATATGTAATAACTTACTTATATATATGATATGTATCTACATTAAGCACACACATCCCGTTTACGCCTGTTAATTTATTATGAATCATAATGTCTCTTTGTCATTTTGGGTATACAATTTGGTTATCTTTACTAATACCTTAACACTTTTACAGAAGTTATCATAAAATAGTACACAAATGCTTAGTATTATTTATTTACATTTTGCTTACACATTTAATGTTTACATTAGCAAAAAACAAAATAAGGAAATGATTCGAGAGACCTTGACAAAATCGAGTTGGGTATAGACTTATATCTAGATGACGTTCTGATCATTGTGATTTACATATATAACTCTATATTTATGACGATTTTGTTAAGAACTCTATAGATTACCGGATGAATATAGCCAGATGGTTAAATTTACCACAAACTTTGATATAACAGTTCTACATAAACATACATACATCAGGACGAAAATGGACGTAGCTTACTTTTAGATCAAATTTCATAACTCACAATCATTAGAACAAACACTCTTTTTACTGCCATATGCTACTACTTGAAAGCGGGGTAAATCGGGTATTTACCACTTACTTACTTTCTACATAACTTCATTTAAAAATTCACCGCTTTCTTTCGCTTTGCAATAGATAAGTCGAGCATCAAATAGTGGTCCTAAGGTATGGTATTTCTAATTTAACGATGAATGGAATCCATACCTTTCCACTCCCTGTACGCAATTTAGTACTTTTCGTAGCATTACGTGATTCAGAACTAAATATCCACCAAATAATCACCAGCAACTAATGATGAATCCGGTGATTTTTTTAAAATTAGATTGATTATATATATTTCGGGTGTAAAGTGGGATATCGTAACAAAACTAAAGAAATTTAGGACCAAGCTTATCCCTTTCTTACTTGTAAATTATAATATATTCTCGACCTACTTTGTACTGCGTGGGGCAATAAATATGATATTTGTAGACACTACTGCATCGCCATCACCTGCCGGGCGAATCTAAACTATTCTTAGACACCTGGTTCAAGCGCATAACAACAATTAATATAATTACATATGTATATAGATATGTATGTAAGGGGCTGGCATTAGATGAAAAACCGTTTGAAGCATCAAAAGCTATTCCTAGTCTGAATACAAACAAACACCACAATATCTTTGGGGTATTTGAAGATATTGGAACTTAAAGTTATGAAGCTATGGTGACAGATTTTTCGGTGACCGATTGACTGCTATCGGTGCAATTTTCTGTATCGTTGCACATTTTCGGTACATTAATATTCATTTAAATCATTCTATAAATATACACATTTGCCAGCAATTAAAGATATCAAAAACTTATGATAATGCCGTAAAAAACTGGAGTTTCACATATAAGGATCATTCTCATTGAGTAATTGAACTCACATGCTAGCTCATTGGATTTACTGGCACTAACAATATAAAAGTTATTTATTTAGTAGATATTTTTTCTTTTGATTGCAGCACTTGAAAGTTATCTACCACAATTGCAAATGCAAATAGCCTATCTTTTGTTCATGAGTAAAACTTGGTTAATTTTCATGAATAATACAGGTAGTTTTATTAGCCAGGAATTTTATTTATATGATTCATTATATTTACGCATAATTTCATTCGGACGACATGTTTCGGACAAAATTAAATATTAACAATAACGGTTTGTATGTTTGTATGAATGTATGTCAGTGGAATTAAATTATCAATGTAGGCAAGTCAAACTAGTAGTAGCTTCTAGGTTTCTTAGTCACATTCTTGGCATGATAAAATAATTGCAGATTGCAGACATGTTTACAATTTCATTTGAATTTTGAATCGGTGATTCAATGCCTGTTGTTGTTTTAAAAAAGTTCAGTTAGACAAAAAATAAAAGAAACAATGACAAAAAAGGCGCAGAGGCAGTGCAATTAATCACAAGATAAATGACGAAAGTTCATGTTCACTGATAAGTCTGAAGATAAACTGAACAAACTTTTTCCTCCCTTATTTACTCCTATATATATATACATATACATACATATATATCGTTATAGCACTGCCTTCAGTGAAGTAGCTTTATAAGTTACTAGAGCAGTTAAATATGTCAGTATTTTAAGATGCAACTAGTAAACCCGTTGAAAACTGCTTGAGAGCCCCTGAAAACACAAAACTTTTGTAAATTTTGGTATGAAAAGAAGAGAGCTAAAGCATGACTTCATAATTTAAATTTTGCTTAAGATTATCTCGCCCTTAACTTCTTAACAAATCAGATTGTTTTGTAATCACAGAGCGCCTATTATCTTGTCAATTTTAATACCACCTAAAATGTCTATTTTCTTCTCTCACTCAAGTCAATTATTTACGAGAATGTATTGTATTCTAATTCTGATAATATTTCAATAATTTGGATAGTGTTTTGCTGATGATGATTATGAATTTTAAACTTTACATTTGTCATGAAATAAATTGATAGTGCTGGGAAGACCGAGGGTGTACGAAGTAGCTTATTAAATAATTAAGCGGCAGAATTCACTCAACAAGCAGTGGTAAGGATTAATAATTTAAAACTGATTCAAAAACACGCATTGTTTTAGGCATTTCTATAGACTCAAACTATTAATTTCAATCATTTTGAAAACTTTAAACTAAAACTTCTCGATGACGTTTTAAAGAAAAATTTTAATGGGTGGAACCAACTCCCCTAGAAAGCCTATTTTCAGATGTAAAGAACGACTTTGTCGAATATTGGTATTCAAAATTTAACTGATTGTATGAAAAGTAAACAAATGCCTATTAAAGAATATCACGTTTAAAATATGCTTGAGTCCCATTGACTCCTTGCCCTGCAGGTGTCCGACGAGAAAAAAAATATATACGTACGAAAGTCGAAATATCTTATTTGCTACATTTTTGGTATGACATAATTTTGGTTTTTAACCATAAATATTAGAATGAAATCCCAACACTTCTAGTTGATTAGGAACTCCTAATTCCAAAATGTAATATTGAAAAACTTGTTTTTTCCACCAAGAAAAATAAATATAAGAAATATTTTTGTCTTTCCATAATCGGGTAGGCTTTGTATTTCATCACCGAGTGAATATATTTACACATACTTTTAATTTTAATTACTGCTAGTTGAATTTTAAAGTGACTCACAGCACCCACCCGATTTCGTTTTTCCGCTTGACCCACGCCCTTTCTTCGTCCACAACGCCTAGATTCCTTCATACTGTTGCAAATGAAAAATGAAATGTCAGTTGAAGTAAATCCCGTTACGCCTGATGCACTCGGTTAGAAAACCTCTAACGTATTTTTGCAACTCAAACAAATTTAGCTGAATCAATCTGCTCTGAACATCGTTATCTAGGTATGTACTTACCAAACTGAGTATTCCAGCCCATAATACAATCGTCCGCAGACAGCGGAAATTTTTTATATGTTTTCTATTGCCGTAACCGCCGTAGCCACCCGCTGCCATATTGCACTTGCTTGTAATCACGAATTACAATTGACCAATATCCCGGAAACAACACACTAACACTGCCGCGATCCTTAAAATTTAAATGTATGTATGTGTATTGTACGTTTGTATATATGTATATTGATAAAGTTCCGAATTAACATGCGTTTGAACTTGAACGTTGATGCCGGAGCATAAAATTCAAATTATCGTATAATATTATCAAGGGAATATTAAAATTATGACACTACACTCTTAATTTCGTATTGAATTTGCGTACGATAAAAGCCGTTGGTGAAAAGGGCCAGCAACTATGCCTTAACGTGTGCACTTAAAGTTAGATAAAAAACTTTAAAAAATTGTAATAATAGCTTCGCAATCAACAGAGTTCGATTACGCGCGAATCGTGCAACTATTTATGGCATATAAAAGTCACTCGTATATTTCCCGATTTGACAATACTATATTTATCATGCCGCCTTTAGCACCCTCCTGCTTCCTGTATCGCACTCGTACGCTTCTAAGCAACTAAGGTCGGGGTACAAAAAAACAAAATTAAATTAAATTAAATATAAACAATACCACAACAACAATTCGAGGGATGTGTTTAATGGAAAAGCGCGTTTTGTTGTACTTTTTCGTTGCGCGTTCGTTTTTGGACTGTTACGTGTGCGTCGCTTTTTTACGGGCCACAGCCAAAGCTGTTACAGGTGAATTACTGTGTGTGCCAACTGCCAATGTGCCTTAAAAAAAGCAATAATAATAATTAGCCAGAGCCTCGAATACGTTTATTGAGCGCTTAGATTGTGTGTGCGTTGTGTATGCATGTGCGTGTGTGGGTGTGTGGGTGTGTGATTGTGCTTGGGAGAGGCGCTCAAATAATACAACAAATAAGAAGTAAGGAAGCGCTAAGCTTGGGTGGAACAGAACATTTTATACTCTCGTAATGTGCAAGGATCAGAGGCTGGGATATGCTTTCAGGTGCTGGCATAACTTTATATTAAAAAATAAATAAATTATCCGACGAAATTGTCAATGAATTGCAATCATATTTAGTATCTTATTAACTTATATTACAGGTCATACATTCATGTACTTTCATTGTTATATTTTGCTTCGTGTCAGAGATATTTATATTAAAATCTACCAAATTAACTCAAAAAAGATATATGCGATATAAACTCAACCAAAGTGGCTTAGTTGAAAATATTAAATATATGAGGAAAAAGTCAACCAGAGAAAATGAAATCATTATATTAAGAATAAGTGGCTTAGACCATGGTCTAGACCGATTTCTTTCATATTTAGCGCGATATCACATTGTGTTTAAGAAAACATATCCACTTAATTTCATTAAAATATCACACATATTGACCAACATAAACGGTTTAAAATCGGATGGAAAGTCGGAAATTCTTATATCGGGCATTTTTGGGATAGAGGAAGATCTGCACTGATCACATTAACTCTTTTCATTATTCAAGTATATTAGGGAACATGTTTTCATGCAATTTTGTGAAGGTAACTCACACAGTGACCGACATATTCGGCATAAAGTTTGCTCGAGTAGCGAAAATCATTATATGTGGTATATGGGAGCAGGGATAGTTCGTAGACCGATTTCACACATGTTCGGCAGTAATCTATGGTATATCCGATACTACACATTCACTTAATTTTGTTAAGATATCTTACATATTGACCGAAATATATGGTATAAAGTGTACCCAGAAGTTGAAAATCCGTATATTAGGTACATAAGGGCTAGGGGAAGTGTTTACCCGATTTTCCCGATTTTTGATACCAGATCACACTATTATCATGGAAAGATAATCCTACAATTTCATTACAATATCTTACAGATTTCCCGATATTTTAGGTAAAATTCAGATAGAGGTACTGAGGTCCGAATATTGGGTATCCGGCGGCTGGAGAATTTTTAATCAGATTTCGTCTATATTTACGCATGAGATGGCACATTTTGAAAGAACTATTTGTTCAAATTTTTATTTCCATATCTTAATTGCTGCTCGATTTATCTACTTTAAAGTGAAAGTATCAGATGAAACTTAAAATTGTGTTATATGAAAAGTAGGCGTGGCGACAAATATCAACTCAACCAATGGGACGAAATTTGCTATATTGTGTTTATGAGGAAAAAATCGACCAGAGGGACATAAATCATTATATTAGAGATAAGTGGTTTAGACCAAGGTCCAGACCGATTTCATTCGCATTTAACTCTAAACCTTATTATGGTTAACGAAACACTTAATTGCTTTGAAATATCACGCATATTGACTTCTTGATTTATATAAATAGCTGAAAGTAAGCTGGAAAGTCAAAAATCACCATATTGCGCTTATTGGGCTTATGGGCAGGTCTACGCAGATAACATTTATTTTTGGAATTAAATTAAAGTATGCTCGAGAACATATTTCTAGGTATTTTTACTAAATAACTCAGAATTTGACCGATATATTCGTTGTAAAGTCCGCTGGGGTAATTCGCATATCGATTTCATAATTTTTCGCCCCCCAACCAATGTAACATCCAAGTTTATACGTTCATTTCATTTTGCTAAACTATCTTACATGCTGACCGATATACGTTATATAAAGCCAGTCGGAATTTTGAAAATTCTCATATTAGGTACCAAGACCATGATTCACATTATTACCAGGAAAAGTGGTCACTTGAATTTCATTAAGATATCTCTCAGATTTATATCTGGGGCCTTGAAAAGGTATAGGGTGCTATTATCCAAAGCAATATTTCACATTTTTCACTAATTTTTCCAGTGTATGAGAAGGTGGCAGAAAGATTTGTTCTGAGCAAGTCAATATAGCTTTAGTGGTCTGTGAGATATGTACCTGTTAGGGGACGGGGCCACATCTACTTCTTACAAAAATTTTAAAGCGGAGATGCCGCTCCCTACTGAGATTCCTTGTACCAATTTACAGGTTTGTGTCTGAGATTGTTGTTTAGTTATTGCACTTTATAGGTTTTCGATTAACAGCATTTTGTGGGCGTTGTAGTGGTCCGATTCTGCCCATCTGCAAAACTAACATTCTAATGGTGCCAGGGAACACATGTACCAAGTTTCATCAAAATATTTTATTTTTACTCAAGTTATCGCTTGCATGAACGGACTGACGGATGGACACACAGACATCTGGAATTCAACTCGTCTCGCCATCCTGATCATTTATATATATATACATAACTCTATTTTTAACTCGATGAACTCGGTGAACAAAACTATTATACTCTGTCGTAACATGTTGCGGGGGTATAAAAATATATGAAGACATAGCAAAGTATGGGTTGATTGGTAGGGGTTACTATGTACCCAAATTCCTACATACATACAAGCGCGCGTTTGCACGAATTTTATTATATTATATTTGGAAATATGTATGTAGGTATATACACATTCATATTTATGCTCGGTCTATGTCGGTGTGTTTGTACTCGTGTTGGATATAGTTTGATTTTCGCTGGCTAACATTCGTTTTTTTCCTTCTTTAACCAAACACTTTGACTAACTGTATTAGTGGTAGTGCGCTGATGACGATTATGGAAAATAATTTCTCAAACCGTTATCAGTTGAACGATGTTATCAGCAGTTATCAGCGTATTGTTGTGTTTTTGCGCTTCAATTGTGTCCTTACTGCTATGTTATATAGAAATATTCTATATATAAAGGGTGGTCCATGCATTACCATTTTTTATTCCACTCATTCCGACAGTGGTCTCTCTTTTCGCCTGGAAATTCGTCTGAACACAAATTTCGTCTGCTATTCACAATTTCATGCAATAGTTCCGTGGGGTTGGCAAGCTACGCCTAACGGTGAACACTAATGTGAATATGGTTGTCATAGCCGATAGCGGCAAGATCGATACATATCGAGACCGCTTAACTTTTCATTTCATGTTATCAAAAGCCGTAGTGATAGTTGAGAAACCATTGGACCAGCAGAGTATGGATTTTTGTACATTTTCCCTTTAAAATCTGCGTAAAAGCTATACCAAAGGCATCCTGAGGCCTGGTAATCGCTTTCTTGTGGCTGAAAATTAAAGACATAGATTTAGGCAACCAATAGGTCATTGTTTGCAATAGAGGGCTTGTGATTACTGCGTTTTAACACCCTAAGATTTCTTTGTAGGTTATAGAGTAAGCAACCGATGTCACGCAAAGAGTGCATTCAGGAACTTGGGGTTAATAACGAGCAAGACATTCGTGAGATAGTGGAGCCAAACCGGTCACAATGCTTACTGGCAATATACGGATTGAAATAAATCGAATACATACATACATATTGATATTGCCTTTAAAAAGAAACGATTACTCATATGAACCACCCAATTTATAAAAATGTACATATTATCTATGCATCTAATAAAATATGTGTTATCAATTGATATGGTTTTATTTTTTCGGCTTCTAGAAAAAAATATTTAACATTGACATTTCATACATATAAATTAAGACAGAAAAGTAGTACTCTTTATCTAATCAGTGTCTCCTTCGATCGTCGTCCATAATTTCTATAATTGACCAACTACTCTAAATAAGCATACTGCGAGAATGTATGTATGTACATATGTAAATTTGCAGCTGTGTATGGGAACAATGTGACTTATGGGCGGGCATTTTAGCACACTTACCTCATCTTTTTAACTGAATTTGTTGCTGTTGTTGTTGCTGTTGTTACTATATATATATATATATATATATATATATATATATATATATTGTTATCTTATTGTGTAAATGTAGCGCGTATAAAATGTAAAATGTAAATTTGTTATTGTCCACACCATAAATACTTTCGCTATCATCCAAAAAATGTTGCGAAATATTAAGAGAATAACATATTTTGCCGCATTAGTAAAGCTGGTTAGTGAGCAATGGCTTTATTTATGAAATATTTGGCATATTTTATAGCATATTATTATAAGGCAATGACAATGAAGTAGGCGAATATTAGTAAATTATTTAACTGAAGAAATTTAAAAAGATGAAATGAGTAGCCTACAGTTTTGTATACCTAACGGTTGTTTGTAACATCCTTATCTTAGTGAAAGTGTTCCACTTAGCGCATGGGATTGAGTAGAAAATAATGCTTATCCTAACCCTACTATACCTAATAAATTGACGCATGCGTAATTCCCTTACTTTGTATCGCTTGTCTGTTAAAAAAATCTAAGCTGCAACCTTTTCGGGATCGTCGTAAGCATTTTCAGCTTATCTCTCAACCTAATCGTTTGATAAACACCCATAAAAATATTGTACAATCTTAATTAAATTGGTCTAAATTGGATTTTCCTGCGGTTGTTATTATGCTAGTTTCGAGGACTAGTATGCTAATCCAGTCCAGTCTCCGATAGTATGTTGAACCATATTAATTTGAGTTCTACTCATGAGTTTGTGCAAATATTTCTTTTTATGGTAAAAGCAATATATCTTCTACTACAACAATACCAGATTCATACCATTACATGCTCCTTTGCTCTTATATTCGATTTTTAAGGCATGGACCATGCAAACAGCTGCGCTTTCCATATTATGTAAGTTTTGTGCTCAACTCTGATAAATTTGTTTTAATTTCAATTTCGTGAAAATCACAATTTATTTTTTTTAACACAGGTGATTAAATTTTCTAACTAGATACATATATGGATAACAAAAACGCAATTACTACCCCGCTTCAGACAAGAGGATAGCTTTGAGACAATAGTGTTTTCACACGCAAAGTTAGTCGCACCCATGGCTTGCAGATTTTGTAGAGTGTGTGAGTATGGCATGCTCAGGGTCGTCGAAACAGAAATGAGAAGTTGTTCATTACTACAGTCCCTCTCCTAAAATCTAATCCAGCAGCGTTTTCTCCTCGATCGAAGCAATGGTTGTTGAAACCTTTCAGCCATCGTTTTTGTAGTCGTCTCAGCAAATTTATTTATTTTTTTCTTATTCACAGATGCCTTACTACTAAGGTACCTGCTAGATTTTGAGTCTCCGCGAACAATCTCGGTTTAAGACATGAATTAGTCGCTGAATCTCTGTGTCGTTTTCCACCCTTCGCATAAGCTATAAATTAATTAAACTATTATTCATATTTAAATTTAAATATAAATGTGTTGTACAACTAGAGACCAAGTCACGCCGGTTTGATGAAATAACTTTGCAATAATTGGTAATATGACTTCGTTGGTGTCATTCGAAGTAAGAGAGGTAGTGAAAGTATTGATATAAGGTAGAGACAACTTGAAGGGCAAGAAATTAGATCAGTAAACCTTTTATTAGTGAAAGTCCCGGCGGTTGTGTGTATTCATTTTTGTTGTGGTAACGGCAAAAAAAAATATTTGAGGCACGCAGCAGTGTTGACAGTTCTTGACCGCATAAAAAGCCGGGTCCGTTCCGTTTACGTAGACCCGGCTGTCGTAAGAAAGCTGCATATATTGCACCGAGTCTGTGCTTCGCTTAATACTAAGTGTACACCATTTGTGTCTATATTTTATCAAATTAAATTTCAATTAATTGCTCTTCATATCAAATGGAACATAAAAACTAAATTCATAATTAATTTTATAAAATATCAGTGCGACACAGAAATTTTAGATCCGGAGCATCGATCCTCGTACCCCTAGCATGCTAAGTGAGCGCCGTTCCATCTGAGCCACATTCCCTTATACCCTTACTCAATCTGTTAACTGTAATTTTTTATTTGCTTCACCTAAATAACAAAACAAAGCAAAGCAAATCAAAGTGAAATCGTGTAAACTGCAACTACTACTAGACACACACACAGGCAAACAAATACATAAACATAGGTATGTAAATACCTGTCACTAGATGTCCAAATTTATAGCCAATTATATAATAAGTTAGAGTGGAAATATGTATGTTTGTACCTACTAGGGTATTTTTGAGATTTTTCGATGAGAAAAATTGCAACATGCATGGATTTATAATTAATATTTACTTTTTTATTAATTTAATATTAAATTAAATTAATTTAATATGAGTTAATTAAAAATAAGTTAATTAAATATAAATGAAATTTTAGTAATTAAAATTAAATAAAAATTTAATCATATAATAATAATTTACTAAATAAATTTTAATAATAAAAATACTTTTAATAATTAATCTAGTACACAGTAAAATAAAATTACATAGAATTACATAAAATTAATCTACATAGTAAAATAAAACGTAATCATTTCCACATTTGGTTTGAGTTTTATAAAATATTTTCAAAATAGGTTATGTTATCTTGCACTAAAAATTTATTTTTTGGAAACAAATTTCTAATATATTTATGAAAGGAGCTGTTTAAAAGTCGTATAAAGATATTCACAGGTTTACATTTTATATTATATATTACTAATATAAACCTTCTTTATGTTCTATTGCATTCTTTAATAGCAAAATTATTAGTTTTTCGAATGGAAGACGAAGTGAACTGCGCACTCATTTTATATACTTATTTTAAATACCAATTTAAAAGTATTGACATACATGTTTGTTAAAGCAATTCAAATATATTTCACTTTTAACATTATTTCGGCTCAATTTTCTTTTGAAATGTCGCATATAAACCTAATTGATTTGTCGAGAGTGAAGATTTAGAATTTTTTAGAGCAAAATCGAATTCTCTCATATTAATTTTGTAATAATTTTCGCTAGTTTCCATACTTAGTCTTTCAAAAGCTAACAATGCAGCCTCATTACATAGATTACAAATATCGGCACCTGTGTAAAGCTCTGTAGATTCTGCAATTTTTATTATATTAACATCTTCCGCAAAGGGCATATGTTTGGCAATTAACTGTAAAATGGAGATACGCGACTGTAAATCCGGTGCTGGAACATAAATATGTTTACTTAAACGGCCAGGCCGTAACAAGGCGTCATCAATCATATCGGGCCGATTACTAGCTGCAACAACGAGTATTTGCTGGTTGTTCTCATCCGAACCGTCTATAATACCATCCATTTCGGTCAATAGGGTTGACAGTATACGAACCTGCACATCATTTGAACTATTCGAGTTGATGGGACGTCGACCGGCCAGCGTATCTGATTCGCAACAAATAAATGAAAATTTATGCATCTATACATATATTTGAAGATTTGTTTTTACCTACCTATTTCATCAAAAAATATAAGACAAGGTGCATTTTTTCGTGCGGTATCAAATATTCGCACAATAAATTTTTCAGCAGCACCAACGTAAGGTGAGTAAACATCTGCGCTAGATATGGAAATAAACGTCATATCGGCTTCTTTGGCTAGACATTTTGCAAATGTTGTTTTCGCGCAACCCGGTGGACCGTATAGCAGTAGGCCTGCCAAGAAAATACAATTTATTTAAAAGCTACAATATTCCCAAATGAAAGCTTTTAAATTACCTCTTGGTAATTTTAGTCCGAACTTTCTAAACCTTTCTTGCTTACGTAGACCTGCTAATATGCTAACTTCCAGCGTACGTTTTAGCTTATCCATACCACCGATAACTTCGAAACCGTCCACAAATTTATATACCCTTACATCGGCATTGTGCACCGCAGCAGGCCTTACCTAAAACAGCAAATATCGATTTTTTAATTATTCCCGAAGATAACTCATTCGATTTTATTACCGTATTCAGTGCGGTCTTTACAAAATATGCTATGTCGTATTTTTCCCCTTGTTTTACTTGATTTTGCTCTATTTTTTGCACCAATAAAGCTAAATCTGCTGCTACGAAACCTTGTGTACGTTTGCCGACTAAATCGAGAAGTTCCGCGTCAAGTTTCTTTGGCTTCATAAATATTTTTGACTGACTAAATTCGAACATTGCATTAAATAAACTTTTGCGTGTGTGGACATTCGGCCAGTCAATGGTAATTTCATGTTGGAAACGTCCAGGTCGCCGTACGCTGGTATTTATGGCACTTGGATTTGATGAAGTCGCTATACATAATATTTTAGCATTGGTATTATGTAGGTCGTCGAGTAACTTAACCAATTGTACGCATATACGACTTGAGTTGCCGGCATCTGTGGTGGATGCATTATTCGGCATGGGACATAACAACTCAATATTTTCGAAGATAATTACGGTAGTATCTGAAAATTTAGATGATTTAATTGATTTATTTGTACGCCAAAATATCAATATTCTCTCTTACTTTTAGATTTCAAATGGTTAGTTAGTAATAAAGCATTTTCGAATTCTTTGCGCAATTGTGCTTCGGCCTCGCCGGGATATTCGTGTAAGATATTTTCCGTGGAAATATGAAAAGAATTGCATTTATGTTCCAAGAAAAATGTATTCAGCATGGTTGTTTTGCCACAACCTGGTGGACCAATTAGTACAGCGTTAAGATGCGGACGAATACTATTGGATTTGATTTGCATATCACGTAGCCTGCTGTTGCACAATAAATCCTCCATTTCTTTCCAAACCAATTTGTAACCATGTTTAAAAAAAGGCATTACTTCCGGTGCATCCATTTTGGCACTAATATATATGTTGTTAATATACAAATTTGTTTTACTATCTAATTGGAAAATTGTATTTTCATTTGTATTTATACATGAATCAATATAGATAGCAGATATTCCCAATTTTTCAGCACTTTTAGTGCGCACAACACATCCTACAATCAAATTGAGTGGTGTTAATATCTGTTTCATGGTGATAGTTAACATGCTGGTAGACAGCTTGCGAACTCGACTTTTGAAGAAGCTTTCTTTGATTTCCAACGTTATAGCCACCTGTTCTTTATCTACTTCTTGGCATTCTATTGTTTCTAGGCTATATAAAGAACCACTTTTTTCTAAAGGAAATGCAGCTCCAACACCATGGTCCAAATAACAACAATTTGCATTAATATCTCGAGGATAAACTTGACATATAAAACAACCGATGTTAAAGCTAGTTGCTTCAACAACACATTTCATCCACGCACCTGGGCGAAAACCGTATTTAATAAAAACTTCTTTGGGCAGCAAACATTTCTGAAATGTGTTTTCTTCAATTATGTGAAGTGGTAACACGGTTAGTTTCTGATCCAAATCAAACTTCATTATTAATTGATCGAGCTTTAGTACAATATTTCACAAATGTAAACACATTTTAAACATATACGCTATTTTGAAATGTCATATTCATATGTTATCCAACAAACCGGCAAAATCGCATAACTATTTTGGCAACAGGCGAATAAAGAGTATGAAAAACAAGGCGAATTAGTAATGTGAAAAATAAATCCTGATACGTGTAAAATGAATAAAAAGAAAATATAAATGAATATATGTACATAAAACTAAGTAATGTAAACACTTAAATAACACATACTAAAACTAAAAATTGTTTTAATAGTGCTTTCGTTTTATTTTAAAGGAAAATAAATGTGATATATCAAAGTAACACTGCACTTTTTGAAAGAGATGGTTAGCTTCGCGTCCTATTCCTTTTCACTCATCCACCATTGCTGAGTTTGTGAAAGAAAGAAGAAAATTATCCACAATCCTATGAGGTGTATGCAAATTTCATTCCACGTTAAATTGGAAAAATCAATAAATAAATTAACTCTTATTTGCACAATATTGTGAGAAAACGATTACTGAACAATTGCTTTAAAAGAAACAACAAGTTGAGGTAAGTTAATACGCCACGAACAAAGAATTGTAAAAAAGTCGGCATCACACTTAATTTTCATTTTTCTTTTCGTCACATTCGCTCTGCCTGTAGAGGCAGAAAAATACCCATTAAGGAAAAGCATAAGAGCAGACTGCATTATATATATAGTGTAAAAACAAGGAAAACAGATGAAAATTATGGCCGACTTGGACGCAGTACACTTAGGATTAGATGAAAACGAAGCAGATATTGCAGAAGAACTACAAGATTTCGACGACTCCTTTGACACACGTAGTGAGGCTTCAGAATCAGGTTCGGAGTCTTCGGTCTCCCAGCCTAGTATTAGTTCTGTGAGTACGGCTATATCGTCCATTGGTGAAAAACGTAAAAATAAGACGAAGAAAAAAGTGAATAAAGAGAGTGAGAAGAAAACAACTACGAAACGCACAATATCGCCGGGGGTCGGAGCTGTGAACGGAAAGAGTTCTGTCGGTGGTAAAAAAAAACGAAGTAATGAAGAATCATCACATAAAGACGAATCGACAACTAAAACTTTAGAGAGTAAAGGTACCAGCAGTAAAGACAAAAAATCGCAAAAAAAGGCTAGCAGTTCTAACAAAAATTCTACTGCTTCAGTAGCCAATAGTAATGGCGCTGCAAATACAAGCAGTGGATCTGTATCGGCGCACGCCAATACTTGTGGTAATAAAAGTGAAGCCAGTGATGCAGAAGACAAGCCTACAACGAAAACCCCATTTGATAGCGATTCCGAATCAGAGGACTCTGATTCTGCAGCAAATATTAAACGCAATGGGCGAAAGCCGATATCCAAGAGTGTTTCCCCCGAAAAGAAAACACAAAGTGGATCGAATACTGGTGGCAAATCGTATGATTATATGACTAAACTGAACTACTTGTTTCGGGGTACTCATTTCTTTCTTATTAAATCAAATAATGCAGATAATGTTGCCATTGCAAAAAATAAAAATGTTTGGGCTACATTGCCACAAAATGAGGCAAATCTCAACCAAGCATTCAAGGAATCCCGGAACGTTTTATTAATCTTCTCCGTCAACGAAAGTGGTGAGTCATCATGCTAGCTCATAAGTTTATTACTAAAGGGACTTTTTTGGTTTCGTTGTATGTATATGTTTTATACACGAATACCATCTTATGAAGAGCATAAAAACGCACCAAAGTCATTGAACTTGCTAGCACTATATAAAAAAGTTTTTTTTTGACATTTTGGCAAAACAAGCAAGAATTAACGTGTTAAACTGTATTAATATTATTAAATATTTTACCAAATTCTCATCTCTTTTAAATTTATAGGAAAATTTGCTGGGTTTGCTCGAATGAGTTCTCAGTCACGCAGAGATCTTTCCCATCCGACCTGGGTTTTACCTCCTAGCATCTCTCCAAAGGCTCTGGGAGGTATCATTGAATTGGATTGGATATGCCGAAAGGAGCTGTCATTTAACTGTACTTCTCACCTATACAATACTTGGAATGAAAGTAAGCCTGTTAAAATTGGACGTGATGGTCAAGAAATTGAACCCAAGGTAGGCTCAGAGCTATGTCGGTTATTTCCCGAAGATGAGAAAATCGAAATGACACCTATATTACGTAAATCGAAAGAAACTGCTAAGATGATGCGTGAAAAAGGAATTCGTGTCTCATATCGTCCACCGCGTAGTTTATCTTCACGTGGTAGTCGCGGCGGTGCTAGTGGTGGCAGTGGTGGCAGTGGTTTTCCGAACTACCGACAAGGCGACCGTCGAACTGGCAGTAGTGGTGGTCCAATGCGGCATAGGCGTACATTTAGTTCAGGACCACATCGCCCTTATAAACTTCCACCTCTCGGGATGCCACCAGGTGGTGGTTTTAAACGCTCAACTTCGCCATACCGAAGTAGTGGTAGCGTTGGTGTGGGTGGAAGTGGAGGATCACGTGCAGGTGGAGGCGACACCGGCTTGCCATCATGGGATCGGTATATGAATTCTGCCGAAGCATATATGGTTGACTACATGCGCTCTATGCATGGACAACTTCCTCCATTACCGTTCGTTCCGCCATTTGCGCAACTTCCACTATCTGCTTCCGGTTCGGGTGCCTTACCGCCACCAGGTCCCCCATCTATGTACGACCAATTACCTCCACCAGTGCGTTACTACGATGGACCACCATTGCCAGATTATCCTCCACCTCAACCAATCAGGCCTCCACCTCCTGGTTTTGACAAAGCACCATCTTATGAAGACTTTGCAGCTTGGAAAAATGCCGGTTTACCTACATTACCAGATGGAATGCCACCAGGGTTCCCCAGCTTTGCCAGTAGTGCTGGTACATCTTCCAATGGTGGTAATAGCGGTATTGGGGGTTCCAGCTCTGTCGGTGGTAGTGGTAGTTTTTCAAGTTCTGCTAATGCTATCAATGCAGGCAATACATCATGTGGTCCTAACAGTTTTCGTAGCAGCAGCCAACGTTCCAACAACTCAAATATGATGCGTCCACGTGAACGAGTGGGTGGTCGCGACTATCGTGGACCTAGCGGCAGTGTAAGTGGTGGCTCCGGATCACGTAGCGGTGGAAACGAGAGACATTTCCGCGCTGGTGGGGGTAGCAGCGGTGGAGCGCGTAATTACCGTGATGGTAGACGCTAAACTAACGGTGTGACAAAAAAATAACATACGCAACAAAGGTGTAAAGTGAAGTATTTACGGGCAGACGATCACAAACGTCCTCCCATTGTTAATGCGAAACCAAGAAAAGAAAGCAAAGTTGATGAAGGTTTTAAGTTGTGTGAAAAAGTGCGCCGAAATTCTTGGAAAAAAAAATTAAATAAATATCCCGCTAATGAACCACTTTAAATGCACCCCGTAGTAACCTCTTCGCGTTCGAACTTTGTAATCGGAATGAATGTGTGTCGGAAAACGAGTGAGGTTCTGAGCTGCATGAGAGTAACTTATATTATTCAAGTGTGGCTACTAAGATCTTAAATATAATGCTCTTTAAATTACCTAATACCGGGTAAAGTGATTACAAATTTAGGCAAAAAATTTAACAAAGGGATTTAAAATTCCCCGACATATAAAGTGTATATGTATTAAATCTTAAAAAGTCATATCGACATCGATAGAAACAAAGAAAAACGCATATGTTCATTACTTTTTAGTTGTTTTATCATTAACAACTAATTTAGTCGAAACATATATTTTCAGCAAATAGTCATTCAAAATTAAAAATCATTCATTCTTTAATTGGGATGACAAGAGCAAATCAAAAAAAGCGAAAATAATTTAAAATACATATTATTTATATGAAATCAATGAACAGGCTTTATTGCCGTTCTATCTCGAATGCTAAAGTTATTAAATTAAAATTGCAATGCAAAAACTTCAGTTCTTAATACTTCATAGCATTGTTTGATATTTACATATTTTATAATATATCGTACTTGCAGTCCCAAATTATAAAAATGATATCAACAAATGTATTACTTCAGTTTTGTTCGTATAAATTATAAACAATATATATATTATTGACTAAAGTTAATTTTAAAAAGTACATGATTAAATTATAACACACTGTGTCGCTGTACAACAAATGCAATTCCATGGTTAAAGGAATGAAAAGTTGACAAACTTTCTCAATTATAAATACAATGCATATACATATATAATTTTAAATCATAGCTTATAATTATACGTATCGTAAAAATATAAAAAACCATACATATGTGAACTTTATTTGCTAAACGAAGGCGGAGAGGTTGCAATATTTCCGAAAATAAAAGAAAACATACGAACTGTTGTGAAAATATGGACTGCTTTGACCGGTTTAAAGGAAAGACGCTTACCCTTACCCATTCCCATTAAAACTATTTGAAATATCAGCTTTCCAAATAAAGAAAAATAGTGCTAAAAGAAGAAAAATCAGTTACATCAAACTAAATAAAAATTTTGAAAAATGAAATCAGAAGCAAAAGTGTGTGCAGTGTTTCAAAAGCAAATGTCATCCAACAATGTACATATAATGGAATATTTCAACATTCATCTAGAAAAAATTGAAGTGGCAAAAGAAATATAGTGTTTGTGTTGAGAAGATTATATGAAATTATTGCCATACCTTATTCTGCTGAAGTCACTTCGGCATTCAAGAAAATAACACAGCCTTTTGGACACAACTAGTTATTCATCAATCTCCTCCTCCTATTCAAATTTGATTGGATTGTATGTGTCAACCCCATATAGCATTTATTTATAAGAACTTTGCCGCTTGGGTTTAGACAACATAAAAATGAAGTGCTTGAAATGAAAATCTACGAAATGTTTCATACTCAGTTTAACGAGTAAAGTGCATAAATATGTATCGGGATTCGAGCGTAACGCTTTTGAGTCCTTTCTAGTTCCCGCATTGCTTACAGCACATAACACACCATAAATCAAATTTGTCTGGAACCAACTGTATCTATGCTTTCTAATTAAATTAATTCTTGTCTTTCAGACCATGCAGACTTCTTATGGGAAAAGCTGTTTGACTTTGACACTGCTGTGTCCTGCATTATGCAGCAAAGATTTGATAGTAACACCAACTGAGTTCATGGGACCGAATATTTCGCAGCAAAAAAACTAAAAAAACTTAGTGTTGTTAAGACAAATCAAATCTGCTAAATATGATCCAATATTACCTAAACAGGAATCATTTTGGAGCCACGAAGTTGCCTCTTTTAGGGGCTATTGTGGTTTTAATGTTTTCAACACAGTTTTGCATGTAGTGTCAAAATGTATCCCTCACAAAAATGAAAAGGAAAAATGTTGTAATTTACTGTTTGATGAAAGTCATATCTCACACAATGAAAAATATTTATTGATGAAAAAGTTACTTGAATAATTTTGGGAATTTGAATAATAGAATAATTTTAAAGAAACATGAATAAAGGAGTGCCACAGCATCCTCCTTCTATGTAAAATAAAACTTGCTTTAAACATTCTTCCTAACATTGGAGACGTAGATCATTGAAAGATATTTGAAATGAAACCGTTGCCACTTTATATAAATGTTATAAAAAAACAAAGCTACATTCTGTTACAACGTGTTGCAAAAATATAAATTTTGAAATTAAATTTGAATTCTTGTTCCCACAAATGCAGTTGACAAGATTTGTTATATCCGACACTAAGGGTGCTTTTACAGTTTTGAGGCTGCAATTATTTCCTATTACCTTACCATTCATTTGAAAGTATTTATCTTCATCTCAAATGACTATATAACGGGTATATTTAATACTCAATGTCAACATGAAAGAAGAGTAAACGATGACGTAACACAGAGACTAGACCGTGGACCGCTTCTAGACCAGAAACACATTTTTTTCCTTTCTTTTCAGCGCCTCTCTTCTGGTCCAAAAGGAAAGCGAAGGAGATTTTGCGTACACAATGTGATAATTTATTATATGTATGGAGTTTCAATATTTTGAAGGTGCAATTAATTTTTTAATAAATTTTTATTTTGATATATAAAATTTAAATTGTGTTTAATATGCTGTGAATTCAACATTTTACAGTCTTATAATAATAATATTGGGTTGTTCGGAAAGTCATTTCGTTTTTTTTGGGGAACATGAAAGACAGTTTTCGTATAATGAATAAATATTTTATTAAATTATATATTGGCCATTCTGGTCCAACACCTTTTGCCATCTTTCTGGCAGTAACATAATTCCCCTCTCATAAAAGTTTTGGTCCTTGCTGGCAAAAAACTCGTCCAGGTGGTTTTTGACATCTTCATTTGAGGTAAAGGTTTTGCCATCCAAAAAATTTTGCAGGGACCGGAACAAATAGTAGTCGGAAGGCGCCAGATCTGGAGAATATGGTGGATGTTGCAGTACGTCCCATTCAAGCTGTAAAAGTTTTTGGCGAGTGACCAAACTTGTGTGAGGTCTCGCATTATCCTGGTGGAACACTACACCCTTCCTGTTGATTAATTCGGGCCTCTTCTCTTTAAGTGAATCATTCAATTTGTCCAGCTGATGACAATAGACTTCTGAATTAATCGTTGTATTGTCCGGCAAAAGCTCAAAAAAAACGATTCCTTTGACATCCCACCAAACGGAGAGCATCACCTTTTTTTGGTGAATGTTGGCTTTTGACACGCTTTGAGCCGGTTCATCTTTTCTGCTCCATGACCTCTTGCGTTTAACATTGTTGTATACAACCCATTTTTCGTCCCCAGTAATAATCCGCTTCAAAAATGGATCATTTTCTAGACGTTTGAGGAGCGAATCACACACGTCAACACGACGACACAAATTTCGCTCGGTAAGGACATGGGGCACCCACACATCGAGCTTCGAGGTTAAGTCCATGCCTTTCAAATGGCCGTAAACAGTTGAATTCGACAAATTTAACCTCTCACCGATCTCTCGTGTGGTGATTCGCCGATTTGCATCAACTAATGCCTTTATCGCATCTTTGTCAGCTTCGACCGGCCTTCCAGACCGTGGTGCATCTTCGACATCAAAATTGCCGGATCGAAATTTTGCAAACCAGTTCTGGCACTGGCGTACTGTTAACACGCCTTCTCCATACACATCCGTCAATTTTTTTCTCGCTTGGACAGCATTTTTACCTTTTCTGAAGTTAAAAAGTAAAATATGACGAAAATGCTGCTTATTGCTCTCCATATTTAAAAAGGCACCAACCAAAAACTACTGGGTAGAATTAATAGAACTTTTTCACACACAAGCCTTGCAATATCAGTTCTCATGACATATAATGGTTATGGGGCTTAAGTGTGAAGTTAGTTTCGAAAAAACGTAATTAAGTCCTCTGGCGGGAAAAAGCGAAATGACTTTCCGAACAACCCAATAGTTAGAACCACTTAAGTTTATTCGATTTTGTTAGGAGTTTTTGTGGCCATTGCCTCATCGAATTCGTCATCATCGGAAGACGTATATTCTTCAATGTCTAATATGTTCTTTTTTGAAGATACGCGCGGACAGGTTGCCGTTGATGATGTACTTGGTAGATCAGCGACGGCACTGCTGGCAGTGGCACTTGTAGACGGGACATTGTGTCTGGGTTCTGCGTGATAAAAAAAATATCACATAGTGTGAATATTAACGACATATACAAATTGTTTGAATTATATAAAATATTGGCATCATTGCAAATTCAAAAAAATACAAAAATTAATTCTCTAAAACTAAATATTTAAGTTTTTTTTTATACAAATATTAGTCCATTTATGATTTCGTACCTTCAATTAGAATATCATGATATCTCTCCTGTCGTTTTGTCAAAACATATGTGCTGCTATAAAATAATAATGGGAGAAGGGCTGTAATACCGCACATAACAAGAAAAAGCAACATATGAAATTCACGTTGACAACAATTTAAATCCTTAGACCAGTGTGCTCTCGTTCGATTCATCTAGGGGCAACAAAAACAATGATTTTTATAAAAAAAAAAAAAAAACCTAAGAAATTAATGATGTTAATACCGAATCTTGCATGTCGTAACAAACTTGTCCATTATTATTTTTATCCAAATTGAGGTAAAATTCGTTTAGATCCAGATAGTTTGACAAGCAGACTACACATTCTTTTCCTTGGTTCTCACGCAGGCATTTTTCCAGTTCCATTCTTTTTGAGTCAAATATATCCGAATTATTACTAGCAAAACAATCTGGACAATGTCGAAACTATATAAAGGCATTTACTTAGTTTTTAATTATAAAAAATATGCTAACCATCACAATAAGCTTTTGTCCATAATCCGGTTAGTATCGATTGCGTTGTGGAAACAATGTTGATGCGATCTTTGTCAAAGAACGTCTCTGTACAATTTTTCTCTTCACGCATATGCAAATAAATATCTTGCATTTCGGACAATTGTAACTTACAACCTATACAAAGGCTCACCGGTACTGAATGCAATGTTGAGCACTGCACGAATGCACTTTGTTTCTGAGCTAACTCGCGCAAATATTTCTGGCAGATCTGAGTCATTCAGCGAAATTATGAAAACATTTAGAGCAATAGTTAAATTTAAAAGACAACATTAAAAACTTACATTTTCTCCTAGTACATGGTGTACAGCAAATAAAAGTAGAGTTATTTTTATTAAATTACTGTAGGAATACATTTTAGTTTTAATTAACAAAGCGAATTAACCGCACAGAAATTGCTGTGTACGGTTGTTATTTTTGACTGACAGTAAACGGCAGTGTTGCATTTAGTTCAATTTTTTCAGTTTGATTTTGCAACTTGGAATATATAAACATTTAAGTAAAAGTGTGACAAATTGTCAAATAATGTTCAATTAAATCGTTCCTAAATTATTTACAACCACATAAGTAAATATCGGGTAACTCATTCACATTTAATGACATTCGCAATTCAAACGCTATATACTGCCATTAATTGTTATCTAAATTAATCGATGAGCGATTTTTTAAAATTCCATCGATATTAGCGTAGTATTTAGTAACAATGAAAAAACTGAACAGAATCAGCTGTTAAACGCAAATAAATTATATAGTTGCAAAGTGTAATTTTCTCTAAGCGCTTAATGAAAACACCAAAAATGCTTGGCTACATACACATTACAAAATATCATATACATAGCCATTATAAGCATTTACCAGCTTTAAAAAAAAATAACGTGTTCATTTATTTACTTGGTTACTATATGTATTTTAGTAGAAATAATAATTACCAATTAAAGTTATACGTTAAAATTATGGTTTTTCGAAACTGTACGAATAGCCTACTCCAAATCCTTATCAGATCTTGTCCGTTATGGAAGGTACGTCCGGACGTGTAGCTTCTGTTGTGGTTGGTAAATTAGCAACTGAATTACTTCCATTTATAGTAGTTGAAGTTCCATTCCGACAAGTGTCTATAAAGTATTCAGGGTTATATTAATCATTTAATGGAAATTTAATTTAATGTAGTAATGGGTTTTATTATATTATTAGAATATCAGTTTATATAATTTACCTTCAATTATAATACGATTACGCTCCTGTTGTTTTGTTAACACGTACATCGTAACATAAAACAATAACGGTAATGTCCCAATTATACAACTGGCAACGACGAACAATAAAATATCAAACTCACGATGACAGCAACCTAAATCTTTAGACCACTGTTCTCTTGTTCGATTCATCTGTAGACAAATGCCATTTTACATATGTAATATATGGTAGTATGTTTGTTTATTAAGGCGAACTCTTACCGAGTCCTGCATGTCATAACAAACTTGCCCCTTGTTATTGTTATCTAAACTAAGATAAAATCCATTTAAGTTGAGGTATTGGGATAGGCACGACGTACACTCCTTATTTTTGTGGTTCCTTATACAATCATCAAATGCAACTCTCTTTAAGTCGAATACATACGAATTATTACTGGTAAAGCAATCTGAAATGCATTAAAAATGAAAACTATAATTGTAGACAACACTTACAATGGTTAACTTTCTGCTAACCATCACAGTACGCTTTTCTCCATAAACCGACGAGTATTGATTGTGTTGTTGAAACAATATTTATACGATCTTTATCGAAAAATATATCTGTACAATTCTTCTCCTCACGTAAGGTCATGTAAGCCACATGCATCTCAGTAAATGGCTCTTCACATCCAACACAAAGACTCACTGGTACCGAATGCATTGTGGAGCACTGCACGAATTCACTCTGTTTTTGAGCCAACTCACGTAAATATTTTTGACAAATCTGAAAATGGATCAAATTAAGGGCAATATTATAAACAAAATAAACAATTAAGTCGCAGAACATTCACCATACAAAAGGAGAGATAGCGGAAACACTTACATTTTCCGCCAGTGTGTAGGATATATCCGTTAAGAGAAAGATGATCAGTGCTGAAATACTTGAGCCATACATTTTTATATTATTTTTTAATCATAGTGACATATATAAAGAAATTTTCTTCAATTTCACTAAATTTTACACCTAAAACATAACAAAACAATTGTTTTATTCTAATTACAGCTGACATCAATAATTTTTACAGCGAGGCATTGAACAGTGTTGCATAGTGTTATGAAAGGAATCAGATAATTAATGAATTGTTGAAGGCCTTTTAAAGTTGTTGATTATTACAGGAGTTTACAGCAAAAAATACTTTAAAAATGTTTAAAAAACAATTATTGTCATATAAAATATAATTGAAATATGTATGGTAAATATATAAGAAAAAATACCGCTATTCGGTGCCTATCGGATGTCCTTATTTGCACCATTTGCATGTTTTCCAATAAATAAACTTTACTAACTCTCTGAAAGTCAATCACCATATTTGTTTTATTGTTGTATTTTCACTAATATTATCATTTCATACACCCTGTTCAATTTCTAGATTTCCTATAAGCAGTGTTGCATATTTTCGGCCTGCCATCCATATATCCAATTCAATGTGCATTTTTAACTATTGCCATTGCAAAATACGACGCCGAAAGAAACGTATGTCAGTGGAGTTGATCGGTGGATAATTTCTTGGATAAAGATGTGCACATTAAAAAAGTTGAAATAAAAAAATGTATAATGTATGATTTGTTGCTTTCAACACAAATGTAATAACAAAGTGAGTGCAAATTACCTATGATAAAGGTAAAGAAGTTCCGAATTTTTAAATATTTTGTACATTTGGCATATTTGCCCGCTAGTACCTCTAGTACCTCTAGTTGATTTTCTGCCTCCTGTGTTCACATATGTGTGAATTTGTATGTGTTACTTTACGATGGAAGCCGGAAAAGTATATAATAAAGTTATAAAAAAAATAAAAACAGAAAAAGTAGAAAAGTGCAGTGTTAATGAATAGAAAAGTAAATAATTCTATTATAGAGGACCAAGTCATAAATTATTTGTGAAACAACATAATTTTCTAGCGTAGCTCATTCAATAGTTCAGACGAGCCCGCCACTCCTTCACAGGAAAATTTTTCAATTGTCTGCAAACGCTATTCTGCAAAATTTTGACTCGACAGTGAATATAGGAATAATATATATGTTCCTACTGGAGCATAAGACTAGCTGCTGGAGCCGATATAGTGCTTTAATGTATTTGTGTGTTTCATGAGCCTGTAAATAAGGTAGCCGTAGCTACTACGGCCAGTTTAGGGAGTTATTTGTCTGCAAATAATGAAACGGAATATTTTTGCAGCGGCTGCAAAGGAATAAAAGTAAATACAGAGAAAAGCTATGGTTAAAAAAGTGTGCAAAGGAAAATCTGTAGTGAACTAAGATCCTCAATTATACAGGCTAAAAGTATTTTACAATAATATACGGTCGGTCAATCGTTCAAATAGTTACCTATGTTGTATAGCTACTTGCTACAATTAAATTTCTAACGGTAAGTGCCTAATGTCACAGTCGCTTATTAAACATCGATGCCGTTATTTTATTAATAAGTATCTATTTTGCCACGCCTGTGATAAACCCTTTCCTAGCATTTCATTCATTAAGTACATTGCTCCTCTTACATACTTTACTACTAAGTTTTCGCAGTAGTATATACCAAAATATTTACATATGTATATAAATACATTCTATTAACACTTTCTTGCACCAATTTGTAAGGCTGTTCTGTTTTGTTGCCTTTGTTTATATATGTACATACATATTATAGTATATATAGTACATATGCATATTACACAGTATGTATGTACTTGCTTATGTAGCAGCATATTGTCCTAAGAATATTTTGTTGAACACAAAAAGAGTATGTATATTCGCCGCAGCTTCGCAAGTAGCTTTTCGGAATGACAAAATTTTATGCGCAAACTCTGTTTTTGGAGTATTTCTACGCTGCACAGCTCTCCTGTATACAGATGCAATGCGTTACTACCAATTAAGTAAATACAAACATATACAAAGACATACATACATATGTACATAAACGACTTCCAATTTAAAAACTCATATCAGTTGTAATCGGTGATTAATATATTTGTTGTGACAATTCAACTTGCCCATTTCATTTCAACTGGAAACCATTTGTTAAAATTCTTCAAATATAATTATATTTTGAAGTGATATAAAAAATGTGATGATGCATAAATGTCGTTAAAGATTTTACAAATATTTTAAACGATTGTTTGTAATAAGCGACATGAAGTAATAAATACCATATATGTATGTGACTATGCACTTAAATTTTGTGGTATAAACATAAGCACATTACAATATGCGCCAATGTCAAAACCATTGCACGTACTCTAGTTCTTTGAATGTTTTGCAATTATGTTACACTTATGTCTAAATATCATTGTAGTGTAGTAACGAATAGTTTTTAGTGTTAGTTACTGGTGAGGCGAGGGTTTGTTGTATAAGCCAGCATAAGATGCGTTTTCAACCAGTATTAAACTCAAAACACTATATGGACCAATAACATTGTATTGTTTTCAGTGTCTCACAATAGTTATGATTGTGTTTATTGCAGATATTTTCCAAACCTCCTAACCAACCAACACTTTTGCACTGATATTGATGAAAGTAAGTAACACCAGCTGCAGTAGTTTGATAGAAGTCAGCATCAGCAGTAGTCGCAGCAATGAAGGCCACACTGGTTGGGGAAGTGGCGGCCGCAGCGCCAACGTTCGCTATAAAAATGCAGTTTCAGATTACCAGCAGCCCGTAGCAGGGCGCATGTATTCGTACTTTGACTGCTGAATATGTAACTTTTTAACAAGCTTGCAAGCTTGTAAATATATGAATGCATTAACATTTGTGTTAGTGTATGTTGTGGCAGATATGAAATCAACGTCTTTGCCGCCTTGCGACAACTCACAGACATTGTATCAGTTGGCCAGTTAGTCATGGGCTCGCCAGCCCAGCTGTAGTCAGTCAGTCAGTCAGTCAGTCGGGCGAACAGCTTGTGCTGTGCGCTATCGCTATATGCATGTGTGTAGCATGTATGTAGCATGTGTGTACTACAACACATGCATCGATTATATTTGCTATACGAATTTTGTTTTCATTCGTTGACTCTTGTCTGCCAGCATGTCAATTCTCCAACTTGTATGCCCACAAATGTATGTGAGATATGCAGTGGCTGTCTGCGCTGCAAACCAGTCAGTCACCGCGGCACACTTGTATGGGCATGTGCAGAATACAGGAGCAGTGCTACATGGGGCTGCATGTACTCTTACACTGTACAACCCCCCACCCCAACCCCTCTCTCTTTTATTATTGGTTTCGCATTATTACTCTTTCTCCCTTTTATTATGCATAGATGCTTGCATGTGTTTTAAAAGGTGTATGGCAACGTCAGAATTTTAATTCGATTTTCAGTTTCGTTGTCATTGTAGTACTGTTATTTTTATTGCAACTTCGCACATATTTCCTTAGAGTAAGAATAATGCATATTAATAATAGACAAGAAATTAAGTTTAATTCATTAATAGCATGATTGGCTATAACGTTTTATAAATTTTTTCTTAAAGTTCAAATTTAAAATAAACAGTTCATTTTCGTTTTAAAAACTGCACATTTTATGACCACCCATAAAATTCGTCAATTCAACGAAACAGTTAGACACTTGAGTGCTTCAAATGCACGACATCGATCGACATCGTCTTTGCGCGGCAATGCTCGGTTTGTTGTTAAGTCGCCAGCCGTCAGTGTTTGGGCAAAAGTAAAACCCACACACAGCTGTTGGGGAAATCAGGTTTTCGCCTGCCAAGTCAGCCAAGTCAGCCCAGTCAGTTTGTTGTTCTTACTTTTTTTTTTTTTTTATTGGGCTTTGTCTTCCTTGTTTTTTTTTGCACTCGATTATCTTAACCATTGTTGTTGTTGTTGTGCTTTAGTTTAATTTGTCATATATGTACGTATGTTAGTATGTATTTTTGTCCGCTTTTCGGTTTCGGTTTCGGTTTCCAAAACACTTGTGTTACCGTTTGCCAAGTGTTCGTGTCTATTCTGCAAGCAGCGTTTTGCTGATGCTGTGCGCCCGTGGCGGCATTATTTGTTGCTATTTTTGTAAATACGAAAATTTTGCATCACGCGATCAGTTGCGTGTGTTTGTCAGCAGTAATGCCTCCAAATAAAAAATGTTAGATAACTACCATATTCAAACTTATAATCTGTTTATATTCAGATGGTGAGCGCAAGAAAGACATGGAGTAGGTTGAAATTATTGTTAGTTTGAAAAAAATCTCTATGATCTCATTGATTTTATTTTCAACTCATACGAACACTTTCATAAAGTTCACTTCCTTTGCTTAGTTTTAAGATAAGCACCGCTCCCTAATTAGTTTGAACTTAATTTCTACAACACCTTAATGTTTTTGTCCAGAGAATCAATTTCTCGTTGTCATGATCCAACACTATATATATATATATATTAGCTGAACCAAATTTGTATGAAATCATTCATATCAGAAGGTACTTTTTAAACCCCAGATAGACTTCTTTAAGATTATATAATTTTTTATTTTTTTAATTCAGAACCCATTATATACTTCCAGCATATTACAAAATGCCATTGTACGTGTTTTCACTTTGACTGTCTTCTTCCTAAAGCAGTCTAACATAAAAATTTAGTACGTGGAGGTATTTAGATGGCTTAAAGCAAGATGGAAAGTTATTTTTAGTGTTGTCCATGTTGTCTGCAACTACTGATTTAGATTAGACAATTTTTATTTATGATGTGTAGAAATTAAATTTTAAAGATTTAACTATAATTATTAAAGTTATAATTCAGTTTGACACTAAAATAGCAGTTAGATCAAGTTGGCTGTTCCGAAATCAGATAAAACAAAGCTGGAAATGAGAAAGAATATTTCAATTTAGAAAAAACTAAGATTAACAACAATGTACTAAGGTTCATTTATTCTAAAAATATTTAAAAAAAACGAGTAACATAAAAGTACTGAACAAAAAAAAAAAAATAAAAAAAAATTAGAAACATTAAAACCAATATAATTAATATAAATTTATAAACAATTGGTATCTTTTCCAATTTCTTCAAATTTCTAAATCTAATATGTATCTAAATAAATTTAAAAAAAATTACTTTAAATTTTATTTAACTGTTGTAACCTGTGTCATGATTGCATTGCTACAAACTACTATCTCAGCCACCTCGATAAAAACATATATCAAGCCACCTACATTGTACATATGTAATGTATATAATCTATGTATGCTTATTCATCACCTTTATTGCCGCTGCATCATCAAAGTCTAGCAGCGAGTTATTTAATTACTTTGGGATTACCCCACGAGTGCAATTCGGCAGCGTTTTTACAGCCTCCATAGCTACGGAAAATAAAACGGTGCCCACGGCGCTTCGATTACATAATGTTCTCTAAAATTAATTTACTTAGGTTTATGTACTATATGCAGTATATATATGTATGTGTGTATGTGTGTATGTATGTATGCATGTATCTCGCATTTGCATTAGCCGCATACTTATTGGGTGTGTGTGTGTGTGTGTGTGTGTGTGCGCGTGTGTGTACATATGCATATATATATATATACATATATACATACATATATATATGTACAAAGTCACCCGTCATTCATGTTGATATTAAATTTTATAAAATAACAATTATCTTAATGGGTATCTCGCTTATTTAATCACTTAAAAATTGCTGAACGTTTATTTTTTTTTGTGACAATGTAAATGACAATTATCTCTTTGAAGGAATTCTTTACATACTTTACTGTAAATACTTTAGGAAATATTTACCCTCTTGACTCTAATTTATTTCAATTATTTTGTATCAAAACAGATAGGTTAAATGGTGGAAAGTTATAGCAGACAGTTCGTTTAGTTGTTCTTGTTGTCTAAAAGATTGTTGGACCACTTAATTTAAAATTTAAAATTTAATAGTCATATATTATATATATCCTTCTGTTAAAGTGTATATTTGAAAACTCGTGTCATTTGAAAGGTCCCTATGCGATACTAACCAATACTACAGATTCAAACCAAATTTTAATCAGAGAGTCATCCTCTCGAATGGAATTAACTCAATTTAGCAAGATTTTTCCATGCTAAAGTGTCGCTCATCACCTTCTGACCAAGTAGATCAACACATTATAAGCAATAATTATAATAGTAAAAGTTGGTGTTGAGATTAATTTTGATATGCAAATACTCATTTACTGGTACTTTTGTTTCTATCCGGTAATATTTATATATCCTTCGAAACGATGTAAATCTTGTCCATAAAATGTTAAAACACCCAACCTTTTTCGAAATTTATTTTTCAGAATTTCCGCTCATCTAATTCACTCACACCCCAAGACAGAATATTTCTTTGCTATATGTCTACAAATCAAGCGATGTCACAATACTATTTTTATATATTATTTTGAACCTTTAAATTTATTTCTTTACATTCTTTAATTCCAAAAATTGCTCAAGATTAACGGCATTGTCAATGTCAATATTATTTTGTTGTCAAACATTGTCAATATTTGAAAACTCGCCACAATTTTCTACTTGTAACTGTTATTTTACTCCCCTCCCAGCCGAACTGTCATTTCGATACAAACCTTACCACAGTTTCTGCATGTCAACTGCCATCCGGCGCGCATCCTTCCTACATCCGTTCTATTGAACAATTGCATTTGCTCTCTGTTCATTCCTTAACCGAATAGTGGTTGGTGCATTGCCAATGTGCACGGAAGCGTTTTGACTAAACGCATCAAAAGTTACCCACGGCACGAAGCATTACATGACATGGCAATGGCAGCCGGTTAGCAAATTCAATATTCTCACAATGACGTTCTCATTCAATGCGAAGTGAGTGGAGCGAGCATTATTCTACGCTCACAAATCGATTATTGTTGTTTGAGCGGTAGCATACATGACGTTATCAGGAAGTAAAGTTTCTCTTTTCACCGATGTGCGTCTCATGTGCGTGGAGACTCCGCGAAAGTTTTATTTTATAAAAGAAAGAAGAAAAAAAAATGCTGCATTAAAAACAAATTTGCATTTAAATTGAATTATTTTTCTTCATCGTCTCAATCTGTAATGAATTACTTTTAATTTTACGACAGGAGATGCTTTTAAGGCGTTCTCAATAAATTTGACAAGTCAGCTGTTTCGCTGACTTTCACAAAAGTAGATATTTCTATTTTTAAAAGATTTGCTGACAAAAAAAAAACCGGACTCCGACTTTATTCTTATTTACTCTGGCCAAGCACTGACAACCCGGTTAACTGTCAACCTGGTACCGTTCGTCAAAAATATTTGCGGAAAGTCGCTACCGCTGCCGCTATAACAACAATACCTAGCAGTTGTCTAAGCGGATATCTAAAGATTATGGACATCCCTAAGTACCATCTATTTTTTCAAAGTCTTAAAGCCTCGGTTGGGCTTTAGACCTCATTGCCTTTACGAGATTGATCCATAAAAATTTGTAACGCGATCCGGTATGCCACGACACTGAATGAGTGCTAAAATTACTTATAATCTCCAACTGGGGATATATACATAGAAATCGTGTATTAAAAGAGCAGGCGGAAAGAGAAGAAGAAGAAAAATTCTGGTTAGATCATTTAGTTCTTCACTTTTTGAAGGAGCTATTCCTTAAAATACCTTAAATTCCTCCTTAGAGCCAAAAAGTGTTATTCTGTAAAGAGTTCCCATATATATATATATATATTTTTTTGTATGCTTTATTTTTTCCCGCCTCTACGCACTCACATGAATAATTCTTACATATAAATATTTGTTGGTATACTGAAATATTTCTTATGCCGTTGCCTCCATGTCCTTTGTATTGTGCTCGACATGCGCGCGTGGCATTTGCCATATTAGACGCTACCTAAGCACACACCCACACACAGACACCACCATACACACCATACACACGACCGCTCCTGCAGGAACATTCATCGCATTACGAGTCCTTTGAGGAATTTTCGTTGCATTTTTTGCACTTTGCTTTATTATGATTTTCTTGCCCTTGACGTAGCGATTGGAGTCCTCTGAGCGCTGTCAAAAGCAGCAGTGAACGCAGCGACTTTTGTTCTGCTTTTCTTTTTTCCATCTGCTTTTTGTTTTTGTTTTGTTTTTGCATTCGTGCTCCGTCAAACTGGCTGCAGGATGCTTAGAAAGCAGCAGCCTGCTGTATATACATATATCCTGCAAGAGGTTAAACAGCAACGACAAACGCTGTGTTTGACTGCGAGTTTCTAAGTTGGCCGTCGCTTTGCTGTATGTCAACTTATCTGCATCCCTGGCCGGGGCCAACTGTGTGCTGTGTGCGCGGCACAAGAAGCAGCGGAGAAAAGAGTAAAACAAAAAACATAAAGGAATAATGCAAAGCAGCCAAATGGAAGGAGCAAAAACTATGCGTCGGTCGGAGTTGAGGAATCGTTGCTTTGGATCGATATTTAAACGATGGCTCAGACGTGGATACGTGGCTACGTGGTTACGTGCCTTACGCGCAACCGATTTCTAACACCTTTCCGCCATTGTTACGGCACTTACTGCATGCGACCATTGTATTTTAGTTGCATTATGTATAAGGCTTTTAAGGACATCCATGCCCATGCACAAATCCATTCATATATGCGAGATGTCTGTGTATGTGTGTGTGTGTGTGTGGAAGTGGAAGTGGAATTGTTTAGCATTTTTTTCCTTTTATATGCGTCAGTGACTTCCTTGTTCGCATGGGTTTCTAAAATGCGGTGAGTGCGGGATGCTAGCGCTTCTCTGGATTTTGGTACCATTGCTTGCACAACTTTTCTTCGAAGTCAAGCTAAACAGAGTTTAGCAAAAACCGAACGACTGAAGTTGAGCTGCTTACATTACTCAAACATTTATTACTTTATGCTGGATATATTTTTCTGTTCTTCAGGTTCATTTTCTTCATCCATATATTTTTTCATTGATATGAGAAAATGTTATAGGGAGTTCGAAAGCGGATGAATAAGTTGAGTTTTAGAGTGAATTTTGTGAATTTTTCAAGATAATTTTAGTCGTGCTGTACTTAAATACCACTCCTAAATACTTTGAAGGTTCATGGTGACTTCTGTCTGATACTGTCGGTGGTAATCTTGGCCATGATACGGATTAACTCGTGGGCCTTTTCATTACCGTCTGTAATCTTACGTTCTGCGACCCTTTTCTCTCTATAATAATAAGTCTCTCTTTGTTCACCAATTTCATTGTTTATCTCTTTGATACTTTTAAGAAACCACATGCGAAATTTGAAAAGTACAGAAGTATTAGTTCTGAACTTGAGCTAAAATTTTTGTTGGTCTTGACAGTGCAATTGAAAGCTTATAGACTTCCCTTGTAAAGACAAATCCCACTTAGCTTCACTTTCAAATTTCAAGATAAAGATAGGCATGAAAGGCAAAGTTTCGCAGAAACCTACAATCTACTTATAATGAATTGTTATATATAATTCATAATATATAATAAATATATAATTAGTTTAGATTAATGAAGAGAGAGAGATGCTGAGAAGCCGGGATTGTAATTTTCGGGTCTCGGGTTCGGTTCGCCCGAAGAAACCATTTACCGCTTCCGAAGGTCTCCTGTTCTCAAGTGTTTGTCGATGTCATTGTTTTCATATACATATATTCATATATAATATGTATTTTTGTAATCTTTTGCATTCAATTCAATTCGTCTTCGTTAAAGAAGCAAAGTTTTGGTGGCAAACTTAGTATCTGCAAATTCTCAATTGCTAACGCTTGCTGCCAATGTGTGCAAAGTCTTTGCTCCTTGTCTGCGCACACTTCAGCCAACGGGCAACCACCTCGGCTACCGGTATACAAAAACTTTCTCGCAACTACTATGTGTTTGTGTTCACAACTTTTTACTTAAATATATTTGCAAAGGTGGAACTAGGAGATTCGTCTTTGATTCACGGTCTCCACGCACGCTTACGCTGCTTCTCTTCTCTCCTTATACACTGCACTTGCTTTTGCGGCATTGCATCCTGCTGGCCTAGGCCGACTCCAAAGTCTAATATTACTTCATAGTTTATTTACCTTTTGTAACTTCTAAGGCTTTATACTTGTTGTTGTTTTTTTTTCTTTCACCACTTTTCCATCTCAGTTGTCTTCTATTTCTGCGCTTTCGCACGCACACACCTGGCATTTAAACTTGAAAAAGGAATTTTTTTTTCCGCTTTTTTTCATCACATCACATCACATCACCAAGGTTTGCACACCAATCCAACTGAATGGTTTTCCATTTGTCTTTTTCTTTTCTTCACTCACTTAGCTATCTCATTTGCCTTTCCTGGTTGTTGGTGTTGAAATTTTGACGTAATGTGCAAACGATTTGCTTAAATCCTCTGAGCATTTGCATAAAGAGTTTTCTGCATTTTCAGCTAGTTATTTCCAATTCTAGCAACTCTTTCCTACCTCCCCTGTGCTCTTGCGAAATTATGGGATTTAAATTGTGCCTTGGCGTTGCACACGTTACTTACTGGTATGTGCGTGTATGTGCATGTTTGCATGTATGTGTGTGCGGGTTGCCATAATATTTGAACACTTTTAAGCGTTTGCATATTTAATCCGCTTTATGCTGTGTTTGGTGTGTTGCAAAGGGCCGACGTGTTAGTTAGTGATTAAATTTCCTATTGCTAGCGCAAAGTTTTTTCTTCCTTTGGTCTCGGTTTCCTACGTCGGCTGACTGAGCGATGGGTTGGGTGTTCGGGGAGAGAGTGTTGCGTTTAAATTGCAAATTGATGCGGTTGCCTCACCTATGAAGCAAGTTTACATTTTAATTACAACGATGATACTCAGTTTGGCAGCCTTTTACTCGACTCAAAGGAATACTTTATTATGCTTGACAACAATTAATTACAGTTGTGCAATAACATTTTTACTGAAAGTTCCGAAAACACCTGGCAACAGTACTTATGTCCAGATTAAATGAAATTAAAGAATACTTTGTCTCCAACGCTTAGTTCTTTAGCCCTAACTTATTGTATTTTGGAGTCTCCCAATTTTTTCGTATTCGAAAGATACTGTTAAAACCTGAAGGCATGAAAATATTATGATGCTTAAATAAAGATGTTAAACCAATAAACAAGAGCATTTATTTCAGAGTCTTAGAGGTCACTATATTAGAATCAATTCTATCAGAGTCATTCTTCTCAGGTTCAGAGTTCAGGTTCTCAGAGAGGCTCAGGCGTTTCCCAGTTAACAGAAAATTATCCTGAGCACTGGTCGTTCGCCAGTCTCAAGATACATCTTCGGTCAATCTGTTCACACCGACAGTATCTTTTCCACTCTCATAAAACTACATATGCAACTCTGGTATCGCCATGATCCACTATTGCGTTACCAATTGTGTGGAATAATTCAATTTAAAACTAGGTTGTTGGGTTCCTGTGATTCAAATATGTTGAAGTTCCTTTTTATACTCTATTGATTAACTATATAAGGTCAATATGACTCAACGTCATTGTTGACGGATTAACCAATATTTTTCCATTAAAATGATACTCGTAGGTCCACTCTGTGCTACTTTAGTGATGTTTTGGAACGACATAGAAAGAATCATATTTTGATTTTTAGAATTATCGCATAACCATTGAATATATGATCATTAAATTTTATTTTAGGTTAAGTGTTGATGGTAGCTATGTTATTTAAACAAAGTCCACTTCCCAGAAAAGGATCGTTTTCACTACCTATAGTAGGATTCTCTAAATAAATGTTCTTTTATAACACCATTCTGAATCACAAAACCTTATTTAACCACGGAATGGAGTGTATTTAATCTAAAATCACCAATTCTCTGTGAATTGTCGCAATTTAGAATATGGTTAGAGCATATTTATTTACAATTAGAGCAGATTACCCATTTACATACCCGAATACTGCGGCAGAGGGACAGATTTAGTGGAAATCGATTCGAAATGTTGCAAGCATAAGATATCAGTATTTCAAGAATTAATAACTCACTGAGAAAGGAGAAAGCTGGTGCATTTTCGTTTGCTAGTTTGTAACTTTAAACAATGAAAATAACATTTCCTGAACAATACTTTTATAGCACACTGTAAATATGCATTTATGTTCTGCCTTGTAACTGCTTAATTTCCTTCTTCATTACCTGAGTATTGGCTTTGTATTTTACTGTAAAATCTTCAAATATTCCCATAATTTCCCATCCGTGAAATGAACACTAATCAGGTCATCCATATTTTCATATTTTCGCCGTTAATGAACGCTTTTACATTTTCACACGGTTTTTGCTTTGTATTATTCTCTTTGCACTTAGTGCAGCGTTGCAGGTCATTTGCTATTGAACTTGCAACTGCAAAGCAAATCATTGGATTTGTAGCTGAGAAAATTTTTCGTTATAGGTTTTGTGAAAAAAATTACGTAGTTCTGTTACTTAAAAATACAATTTTTTATATAAAATAAATAAATAAAAATAAAATTATAATCATTGTTTTGTAATTATTGTAAGATACTTTTTTATTTGTTTCCTTTAATTTTTCCAAATAGTATACTTTTTAAACATTTTCATATAAAAATTAAAAACTTTTATATATTCTTCTTTCTTCTTTTCTTCTTCTTTTTTCTTAATTCTTTTTTAATAATTTTAATATTGTTTATTTTTAAAATTTCTTTTAAACATATATTTTATATAAAAGCTGTGAGAACCAGATTTTGTAAAATAAATTACTTATTACTTTACTTGTAGCTAAAAAAAATAGCGATATTTACGACTAGAAAAAATTAAATGAAAAAAATTTTATTTGCAAACTAAAACAAAATTATTTAAGGTTTACTTTTTTTCAATTTTATATTATAATTTTAAATAATAATATTTTAAAATTCTTTTTTAAGTGTATTTTCAAGCATTTTTTTTTAATTTCATTGTAATATAATTTTTAATTTTTTTTTAATTTTTATAGTTAACAATTTTCACTGAATAATTTATTGTAGTAATTTAAACCATTTTCTTTATTTTAATACTTTTTAAATAATAAAAAAAAAAATTTTTTTTCTATTTAATTAATTTTTGTTTAATTTTTTTTAAATTAATTTTTTTATTTAATTTTTTTTATGTTTTGTAATATTTTTTAAGATATATATAATTTTTATATGAAAGCTGTGAGAACACAAAATACTCTGATGATAAATATTTCTGTTTCTCTTCCCCGCATATGATTACAGCTGCATATTACAAAAATAATATATATGTAAATTATAAATTGTACTCGTTAAATAAATAAATATGCATTGTAATGAACTTTGAAGCATTGAAAATGCACTGTGCACTGCCGCAATGACGGAAGTTGCTGTATGAAAGCCAGTGTTAAACCAACAGACAAAAGTTATTGGATCATCATCAACAGCAACAACAACAATAGCAACAGCAGCAGGAGAGGCAACGCTCAAGCTTTAATCATCGCTTCAAGCTGTTGTTTGCACACTAACATATACAAATCTTTAAATATAAATATATTTATATGTATGTATATTTATTTATGCGCATTAAACTGCCGTTGGCGTAAAAGAACCGCGATAATTGTGACAAAATGTTGACATAATATTATTTGCTTTCATTTTTTTTTGTTCCCTTTTCAAATTGGTTATTGTTGCGGCTTTTGTTTGTTGGTGTTATTGTTATAGCTAGTATTGGCCATTTGCATTTGCTGGCTGCTGTCGTTTCATTGTGTGTTGGTGTTGACTCATATTGGTTGCCTAAAAGCGTTTATGTCCCGTATTAGCACATAATTTTTCGCGTGGATTAGAGTTCATTAAGTTTTCAATAGATTTATTTTTATCTGTCAAAAGTGATATATAAAATAATTTGCGCAGTTTAGGTTAGGTTCCACGCCTGCTTCCCAAGATGGGGATCACACTTGGACTGCTAAAGAGAATTTTTACAGGGTACCGGTTGGTATGCATTCTTTTTGTAAAATTTTGGTAGGAGATGTGTGTTTTTTTCTAAAAATTATTAGTATTACAAAAATCCTAAAAAACAACATCTGTACAAAGATACCTTGAGAACTATTTGTGTTTATTTATAAAACAGCTCTTTTCTAAAAAGGTCTCTCTTGTTCCGTCTCTTGGATCTAAAAGGTCTTACTAATTTCGAGGTTCGAATACATGTGGTTTTTCTTCTTCGTGTTTTTTAGTAAGTTTTCACCGTAAAGTTTGCAAGGTCGTAACAGCAAAAGTTTAAAACTTCAGTATTTTTCTTATTATCTCCAAGTTCCGCATGCAAAAAAATTCCCAAATTAATTAGAAAATCAATTTAAAAAACTTCTTACTTTTTAGCAAAATTTTTCCATTAAATAATTTCATTAAATTTACAGCCGGAAATAGCGAAAGTAAGGAATTTTAGTTAAATTTAATGAATTTTGTTAAGAGTACATAAAGTTTTAATTGCTAATTAAGTTGGCTGGCGCAGTGAATCACACAATACCTGTAAAAGTAGTTACTAACACAACAATGGTCAACTTTACAAAACAGTCAGTTTAAAGTATGTACATATATAAAAAAAAAAATACTATGTGAAATGTATACACAAATAAAAATTACAATTTAAAAGTATGAATAAAATATAGAGAAATTTGGATTTAATAGTAACTGAAAGTATAATTTTTAACAAAAATATAGTTATTAAGCAAAAATGATAAAAACTATAAAATTTAATTAAAAAACAAAATAGTATTCAGAGGCAAGTAAGAAAGTGTATTTTTAACTACAAGTGGTAATGTTTGGCCAGGTATTTAAACATTTTCAAATCGAACACTAAATACTTTCTAAAATTACCTGAAAAATGTTTGAAATAAAAAAGGGGTCTCAAAAATCAGATTTCATTTATGGAGCTATTGTGTCTGGGTTGGTAATAGCTTACCTTGTGCTAAGAAAAAAAATGTATTATTTTTATTATGTCATAACTTATTGTCTGAGATGGAAGACTTCTTCAAATGGAAGACAGCCATCCGCAGAGAACTCAAGATACTAGTTACATGGCGATCAGAGAAGACAAGCTATCCATGCTTAGAACCAACTTTTCAAATATTATCACCTAATTGTCTGAGATTCTCACCCACCAATATACAAATAGGGTTAAACTTAACCCTTAATTCAACTGATCTTTATAAATCTCTACTATATAATCTTTACCCTCAAAATTTTGCGGTTGTGATTTCTTTAGAAGGTCATTGAAAGTAGAACCGAGAGCAGAATATGTTATATGATTTTGAGCGCGGCTATTAGTCGATTTCGCCTATTTTGACACAGTAAAATTAAGGGTGAAATGCAATTTTGTATGCGAAAAGTTTGCTTTTCTTTTTCATAGTTATTTTTTCCCGGATCTAAGTGGAAAAAACGGTAGTCATCCACTATAAAACTGTGTCTTTATATATTAAGTTTTTAAAAATATTGAAATCGGGTGATGAGATTTTACAAAGAAAATTAAAAAAAAAAAGAATTATGACAAAAATAAGAATAAATGGTGAACAAAATTATTGAAACAAAAGCTTGCCACTCTACATCGAATTGAATGGCAAATAAAATTTCAATGCCAAAAATTATAGAATTGAGGCCTACAGCCAATCCAACTGAAATGACAAAAACAAATCTATATCAAACATAGGAAAACATGCACATTTTTATAGGAACTTTATGGCAACTATAAAAGTCATATTAGAGTTGGGCATAAAATTACAAGCATATCTCGATACAAACATGTACATATGTATGTATGTTAAATTATTGCATGTAGTTAAAAAATTCAAATTAAAAAAAAAATTAAATGCTAAGGCAAAAGCATGTGAAACTGTAAACTGACCGCTGTCTCGTTAAATTGTCCACATAAAAGTTTAACAAATTCAAAATAAATTTTACACACATGCAAACACACACACATGCACACACGCGCCAGCTCATTGCAGAAGAAACGCCTCGAATGGCAAGCCGAAGTTTGCGGCTTTCCCCCCCCTTACACTCATCCTGGCATCCGCAAACGTGGCCGGCGAATTGTTATCGTACGCAGTTTAAAAGCGGAAAAGTGGCATAAAATATACAAAAAAAAAATAAATATAAATAAAGCTGAACAAAAGCAGCGCCCAACAATAAAACAGTTGACAAAATGTATAAACCAAATGCAAAAACAATAACAAAACCATAAAAAGGTGCAACTAAACAATGCAGTTGTTTTTGTTTTTGGTCCCTAGTAAGGCCGCACTTATTTATGACCGCGAGTAGCACACCACTACACACATGCACACACATACACATATATGAGCGTTACGGTGCTTTCTTCATGCATGTTGTTGGCGGTCATTAAACTGCTAACTGAGCTGCTGATGACTGTTTTTTTTTTTTTTTTTTTTGTTTTTTGTTTTTTACTTAAAGATATTATAAAATAATATATGTACTAATAATATGTATTGCGGTGATAAAAAGTAAATAAAAGTGTCTCGTTTTTCGTTAATTGTTAAACTTCAAGCACTTCGAACGCCTTTTTTTGCAGCCAAACAGACAGATAATTTGCGTGTTAACAGCAAGTAATTAACGTTTTTCACGTTTTCATGCTCTTAATTATTACTACGAGTACTTTCCCAACATATTGAGTTTTGCCGCCAAAGTGTGCAAATCACAAATCTCCACAATGTATTGTATTTAATATCAAGCCTAAAATGAACATTTTTCCATATAGCGTGAAGTTTGCGGCACTTAAAAATTTTTAAGACTTATATGCTTTAAAGTCTCTTACAAAATTCACAAAACTCTTTTCTGACCACAATTATTCCCTTGAGATTTTTAATATACTGTGTGGACTGAAAATCCTTTGAATCCAATGAAAGACAATTTTCTTGAATGAAAATAAAGCTGCCTTCTTCGACATAATCTTGATATAGATAGAATATGCATTTGTTGTATCAGTCCTATAAACATTTCGATACCCGTTCGATAGTGTGAAGTTTCGAGGTCTTTGAAATAGACGTTTGTTTCCATCTGGTCCTCCTCATTGTCAGTCTGAGAAATAGGAGACAGTCGCTGGGGACCAAACCTGTCGAATACGGTGAGGGGGTGGGGGACTAGTTCATAGCGTAATCCCTAGGTGCGTCACTTTCAGACCAACAACTTGAGAACGGTTCTATGAAATCAAATGAAAGGTTAGTTCTCTAAGATAAGGTTGCAGCTTTTTTGTTTGTGCAGTTATCTCTCCGTCAGGGTAAAGACTTTTCTGCTCATGTGGTACCGTACTGGTACCAGTCCAGTCCAGTTCAGTACCAGTTTATAGTCGAATTATCAACCGGCTTTCTAACACTCAGGAATCTCCTGGCGCAACTTAGAATATGTATTATTATTCTTTTTTCGAAGTTCGTCAACTGGAGCTGACTTCGCAGTGATGATAAAACGTTTAGGCCTTATAAATATGTCATTAGCTGCCTTAAATATATAGAGTAAAATAATATAAAATTTTTACAAAGTATTTAATTAAGATTGAATAGATAATTTTTATTACAAATTAAAGTGAAGCTTTTAGACAAATCACTTAACACCCACATACACACATACATGCATATATATGTATATGAGCTCATAAATTTCGGTTTGATTTCCAAATGCGGTGTAAGTATGTATGCACATAAATGATTGCCTAATGAAGCTGTTATTATTATCTAACTGCAAATTTGGTTCCGTTATGTGTGCATATATTTATTGCGTTTAAATTTCCACATGCATATGTATATGTCCATTAACATACTTATGCGCATGCGTATGTAAACATGTGTGAATTTCTTATTACAAAACTGGTAATGTGAGCCGAAAATTTTCATCAAACGTGAAATGCCCGAAGGGGAACCCCCCTCTTCTCTTTTTATGACTTTCATTAGGCATTACCCAACATTTCAGCGATTATGAGTTCTATGAGTTCTATGACAAGAGCAAGAACAAACAAAATAACGAGAGTAGACAAAAAGACAAGACAGCAGACCAGGAAAGAGGTTTATGTTGTTGTAACAAAAAAAAAAAAAAATGCAAAAACATACAAAAACTACATGATAAAGTCAGTCAAGGCTGTAACGGCAATAAAATAGCAGAAATTTTATTGCGAGCTCATGCAAATTTCAGTAGAAGAGCCAGCCCACGCGGAAACAACTGAAATGCAAATAAAAAATGAGCAGCAAGAAGTTGTTGGTTGGTTGGCGTGGAGGGGAAAAAGTTTTTGTGTTCGCCAAGTTAAACTGATTTCAACTTCTTCCCGAAATTGATATGCTAAAATAAATAAACAGTTATTACTAAATGAAAATTTTGCGCAATTGTTGTTGTTGAGCATAAGAGAACTTAACTTATATGATACGGTTCACATTGCAATCCACAAGTCTTTTCAGTTTGTTTTCTGTCACAAGTTGCATACGATATTATATGATTTAAGTCCAATTTTTTATTTTTTAAAGACATTACCCTTATTTGTATTGTTGGCAGTCAAAAACTCTGGGAGCCTCTTGATTTGGCAGTTTTTTCAGCTTCTGACTTATATTGATCATTCTTCTATATCTATATAGAAGAGAAGAATAGAAGAATCTATATACTCAAACCATCCTATAAAATCAAACCATCATATTCAAGAGTTTTCAGCACACCAAACCTCTCTTGTATGTCTTATTTGTTCTAATAGCCTTATTCTTGATGAATATAGGCGGTATCTCGTTCGTATTAGCACCTACCTAAACAATAGTATTAATCAGTGTATTTGAAAAGGATTTCACCTTCGTAAAGGCTCTTAATTTACCTGGTATCAATTAAACTACCGATTTGAACCAATTCTCGTGATAGACATCTCGGAAAATTTATTGGACAATTCTTTATTCAAATCTCAAAAATTTTCATAATTGCTATTAAATTTAATCAGATTCTATGTGAGGTGCTGTTTGAATTCAAAAATACATCATCTCATCTCTCAACTGTGTAGCTAAGACTAAAAGATCGTATCAAAAAATGGATCAGTTGTGTTTGTTTGTGGCCCTTTAAAATGTGCTGACATAACGGACTACGTTTCTGTATTCTTATTTTGCAATATTTTCATCGGTTATGATCTCAGGATGATATACATTATTTGATATATATTAAAAATTTTTCTTCATAAAATATGAGATCTCCTTTTTGTAGCCACTTCTCTAATCTCTTCGCATTGTTTTTGTAAAAAAATTCAAGAAATATGCGGGAATTTAACTCAGAATAGTTTCTAATTTATCACACAATTTAACAACTAACTCATTGCTCAATTATTACTTAATTGACATTAAGCTGATATAAAGGCCCCGTTGCCAATTTTCACAAACCTGTGAGGAGAGTTTAATGTGAGAAGAAAATTGGCTCGTTAATTTGAAAACAAAATGATAGAATAGAATAGGATGGAAATTTATTTCTTTTTCTCCTCTACTAGGCTGGATTGCAATCTAAACTCGATTAGATTGAGTGTCAGCTAATTGCGTTGTGCGAGAATAATCTAAATTAAGTACTTTTCAACACCAAAAACGATCAGTCAATTTAGGTCTTAATTGCCTCAGCTAATTGTCCTGTTTGTATGTGGTGTTAAGCGTGTTTTGGTACGTCAACAATTTGCAACTCACCTTTGCTCATTGCTGTTTTCAGTATTTAATTTCACTTCGTAGGTTGCTGTTAAAATTGAAATTGTTATTTTCTCATTAATTGTATCTTCATGAGAAATTTTGACAGTTCTTTGACACTTGCCAAAACAAAGCCTAGAACACTTAAACTCTTCTCAAGAACGAATGACACGAATGAATGTCGTTCATGCTCCGTCAGAACTGTGAGATTTCCTTCCATTGATATATATCAATGTATCCGTAATATTCAATAATTTTACTGTAATTATATATGTATATTATATTATTCGCTTGTTTGGCAACAAAAACTACCACATCTGTTTGCGGCAGCTCTTAATCAAATAGTCCATTAAGTATTTTTCGCAAAGAAATCTTATTGCTTATTAACTTATGCAGTCATTGTGCTGTTTATCTCATTTATTTCTGTCCTTTCTCTCCTCAAATTACCGATCATTATCATTTGTCACACAAACTGTCATTATTCGGGCAATTATGTAAGTATGGTTTACGTCGGTCGACAAGTGCACTTATGTATTAAGCAACTTTTTATTCGCATTATTCGCACGACATTTATGTAAATCACCTACTTTAAATGCTTAATGGCAGAGCATAATGATGTCTCACCTCACACCAAGGCGCTCAAAATTTAATGGAAGTGTGGATTTGGTTGCATGGTTCCATAAGTTCTTGGCACAGTTGTTGTGTGTGCTGTATGCAGTGTTTTCTTTGTTTTTGCTGTCTTTTGACGACCTCAACCTCTGAGCTGCTGCGAATAAGAAAATTAACACCGAGCCTCAAATCATGTTGTATACAGGATTCCAACGCTATTACATTAATACATATGTATATCTATATGTATATGTATTTACATATGTATATTTTATATACTCATCACATAAGCACAAATGGCATTCCTTCAACGCAACGACATAAATTTCGCTTATGGAATCAACCGTCTTCTTTGCACCACTTACGCACAGGATATACTCGTATGAACAAAACGAGCAAAAATTGAGGTTATGCGTTGACTTCTTTGTCATATTCCGCAACACTTTAAGGCCATAACCACACGTCGATACATATTATGAATGGAATAAAATGGTGAATCTTGCTTGGTTGTTAATAAAGCCGAACAAGTGTAAACATATGCAGACACCTGTACACCTGTACACCTGTACATATGTACATATGTAGATATCAGTATAACCATTTTATGATGCGTATTGCTGCAGCTAATCGTCACCATGTTTGATTTCTTTGTTATTGTTGTTATACATGAATTCAGCACACATCTTCTGATTGCGTCTGACAAGCAAATAAAATACTCTCGTTGCCATTTGTGTTGATTCAACACATTTGTACATACAAAATATATACATACAACATGTGTTACATATATAAATATGCTTGTTGGTGTATAAGAAAGTTGTTACACGGTTGCATTTGGTATCGCATACTCAGCAATTCATGCCACACATCCGTAATTAGGGATGCACCACTTCCTAGTAAATCAATACAAATGTATAGCCCATATATGCGCATGTGTATGTGTGTAGTTTGCGTGGTGAGCATTTCAACACAACTCGTCGGAGAGGAATTTCTGCAATCTCTGTTTGGCGTCAGTTGGCTTTATGCTTTAGTTGTGGCAGCGCTTTTATTATATTTGCTTTAAATGTTTCCTGGTAGTGTTAGTTCATTGCTATTGTGGCGATATATTTTTACTTGGTCACTATTTGACTTTGTGAGAAGGTCATAATAGATGTCTTCGATTCGCCACTTCTGTGCTTGCTATGTTTGTGTTCTGCTATCTTGGTAAAATTTTATATATATGAGAGCATGTGGATAACTCCTTAATTTGGCACAAAGTTTTCGATGTAATATCTATTTCATTATGCCAAGTTTCTATTATTTATGCCAGTTGTTTGTTCGATTCACCAAGCTCCCAGCTTTGATGAAATTATTATAACTGTTATTTTTTGAATTTGAATTTTTGAATTAGAGACTTATAAAAATTTTGATAATCTGACAACTTCCCATTCTTCGAAACACCTCTTGTTTCTGACTTCTATTCTTAACTCAAACCGGCCATGTCAATGCCAATAAATCGACAATCGACAATCGACGATCGACCGATACCTTTGAAGTCGATCTGAGTATAATAGTAATATAGTGAAACATTATTCTTTAAATATTTGGAGACATCAGGTGTGTTCTTTGTTTTGATGATAGAACCCGTCGTAATTTGGGAAATCAATGACGACAATGTGCACCTCGATTTTATTCGGGTAATAAAGGTGGCTATAACTTTCACCTATGCTCCAAGCTACCTCCAATTATTGTGTATTAAATTGTCGAATTGCGATAATCATTCGAAAACACTCTTTTTGTTGGTTGGCAACTGACATCGAATTGACATTGAAGATTTTAAAAGTCCAGCTTGACTGTCTTTTCTAACTTGGCCTATAAACTAATACGACTAAATCTCGTTTAAATAAAAATATGCAATTGTCATTAAATTTATAACGGTGCCGCATATTATAAACTGCGTGGTGGTGATTGTAGTCATTGGAATGCAACGGATAGTGGTCTCAACTAATTTCAATTCAAATGCAATGGAAATATTCTAAACACTATTATTACGTTATTACAGCACACACACACACACATGTGCGTTTACATATACATACATATAGTATATGTTAACAGTAATGACATGCAATGATATCATGACCAACAGCCATGACTCGTATTCATTAGGCAGGCCAATAAAATATTGCATGCTTGCATATTTTTCTCACAAAATCATAGGCAATACAAATATAAATCAACGTTGGCTTAAATGGCAGTTAGTTAGTAGGAAGAAGAAAACGAAAAGTAGCAGAGAAATGCAACTGGCATACTGGCGAACTGTCAATGCAAAGGTCGCACATTCTGGCAGAGAGCAGCCGAGGGAGTGAAGGGAGCGCTGCACTGGGGGGCGAAGGTGTGTACAAAATAAATTGTCTTACCGCTGCGTTTTCGTGCGATAGTTGACGGGAGTTGCTTTTTGGAAGCCATATTAATGTCAAGTTCATTGGCATAATCTATCATCATCACTTCCATGCCATGCCTTTGAAAGTTACCGGTCGAATAGTCGCTGTGATGGTTGGCTTTATGCGTTTGGCTTTCAATGAATCTCATCACCGGCAATGCGGCTACGCGTTCCTCCGGCTTTTTACTTTATTTGTTTGTTTGTTTGTTTGTTTTTTTTTGGTTCTGCTGCGCTTGATTGCACTCTATGTGCGCTGTTAATGGGTTGTTGTTGTTGTTGTTGGTGGTGTTTCTATTTGTGGCAACACTGACTAAGTCAACATTTCCATACTTGCGGCAGCCACTTTGTATGGCCTGGCCTGCAGTAGTCAATATTTAGTATACACGCAGCGAGTATATATACATATTATACATTAGGGTGGTTTGAATTTCAGTTTCGTTTTGAATTCCCGATCCAGCTGATCATTTTTAGTTACTAATCTATTGTAGTATTAAGAATTGTGAACTAAAAAATATACCGAGTACTTCAGAACGCTCGCAGAAGTGAAGTCTTCTATCACATACCTAACCTAACTTTTAGTTTTATGTTGCTCGTGAGATGTTTTTTTTTTTTTGAAGTCATTGTTATTTCCATAGCGCTTCTCTGCTTCACGCCGAAATGTAGGCAATTATTTTTTATAATGCCGAAAGTGGAACCAATCAGTTCTTAATTACAGTTATGTCGAATATTACTTATTAATTAATATAATATAAAAATAGTTTTTGTGTGAAATTTTTTTTTACATATTTTTATTGAAATAATCGTGAGTTAATTGTTTACTTATATAACACGGCATATAACATTTGTTTTTGAAAATTTTCGTTATAAAATATTCATATTTTTATTTTTTTTAATTTTTTTAATTAATTAATAATTGTATTTATTTTTTCTTTCAGGTAAGCTTTATAATCTATCATGATACCCATTTAGATATATTTGATCGGTGGCAAGTCTATAAATAATATAAATAATTATTATATAGTAAAATAAACATTTCCTGTAACTTACATTTATATATCTTTAAAAATAAATAATTTCTTTATAAAACTAAAATTTTTTAATACCAATTTTCGGGATCGATTGTTTGTTTTGTTTTTTTTTTTTTTGTTTTTTTGGTCTAAGATAATTCTCAGTTGCGGCAATTACTTCTCCAAGGTCGATAAATCTCGTTCCAGTGAGCATTCTTTCTGGTTTTATTTAACTAGAAGTGAGAGGTCGTGGTGAAGTATTTAATATTTTATTCTAATTTGTATGAAAATATTTAATTTTTATATTTTCAATCAAACGATTTATGGCAGCGTTTTTGTTAGTGATGTATTTGAAAAAGTTTTCCGGCTAAGAAAGCCAAGACTAAAATTTCAGTAATAAGGAACCATCCTAACACTTCTATTTGATATTTTGTATATGAAAGCATCATATTTATCAAATATGTAGTATGGCAGTTGTAAATCTGCGTTTTTCCACGTCTTGTTGGACTGGACATGTTGCCAACAACAAATTGCCTACAGCGAAAATGATGATGACGCTGAGTGGTGATTACATTAACTACAGTGCTTACGGCGTTCACATGGCATTTTGTATGGACAAAGACAAAAACAAAAACAAAAAAAAAATCATTTATGTATGAAATTTGCGTATTTCTCCACAATGCGAAAAATACTATAACAATTATGGCAAAACGCTAACGCCAACAATAAATAACTGCGTGAAGTATTTGCATGCAAATGTATGCATATGTATGTATGTATATGCATGTGTGAGTGACCAACTCACTTTGATGAGCCACCATTTTTTCGTGTAGACTCAATCACATTTCGATGTCAATGCCAGTCGAAAAATAGAATAAAGGAGAAGCGACAAAAAGTGCGCTATTTTAGCGCACAACACTCAGCCAAAACAGCCGCCCTACCCACAGCAACAGCAACAGCAACAACAACAACCACAGCAATAACAGCCACAATTCTGTGCTTTTCAATTAGTCAGTGCATCCCATCCCATTTCGGTTTCGGTTTCGGTCTGAGTGTATGCATTTTGTTTAGCCAACTAATTCATAATCTCTTGAGTCATAAGTGGCCCAAGCGCAAGCACGCATGTATTGTATGTATGTGTGTTTAGTGTGTGTGTGTGTGTGAGGGGCAGGCAAATCGTGCATTACCTGCAGTCAGTCGTGCCGCCACTTACCACATTCCTACCGCCGTTCGGCGCACTCTTCAGCTTGCGCTTGCTAACCAATTCTATTGACTATGTAGTGGCGGCTCTTGAGAGTACCGCTGCTTCTTGTTCCTATGTCTGTATGTATGTGTTTGGATGGATGTAATTGCATAGACGCAATGCAATGAATGCTCAAAAAACTTAAGTCTTTACAAAATAGTGCGCTTTGTAGCTACACATATATATATAAATATATATAACTTTGAATGTGTGTGCACTTGTTGAACTTGCGCTCGCCGGCAGCTCCTTATGGCGCAAAAGGTGTCTGACACTCAAGTAGCTCGGCTCGTTTTGTAAACAAATAAATAAATGCTCCAAAGTGTGCATTTATTTTTATCATTCAATTTCAATTTTCTGCTCTTTTATATATTATTTATGTTTGTATTTATCTATGTATATATCTGTTTAATGCGAACAAATAGTGGTTGTGGAAAAGTTCATTTTATAATGTTCGTTTATCAAAACTAAAAATAATTTCTGCTCAAAGTGAGTACATTTTGTTCTTTGCCGCCATTAAAAGCACAAAGAGCTGAGGTACTTGAACTCTATCTGAAATTTAATCAAATACACACAATTACCCAACGAACCAAATAGTGTAGAATACTTGCTCACGTGGTCAAAACTATTTTTTGGTCAAAGCCTTCGAAATATGGGTCAATAATGGGCGCTTTCTGTCAAATTCACTCAAGCTGTAATTTTAGCTTTAGCTTCGATAGCTATCTGGAGCCTATGTACATGGTCTCAATGCTTTCTCTCGACTGGAGCCCCATTTTAATTTTTCTTCTTCCACCCGTAATGTCTCAAGTACAAATCGTCGCGTCAAATCTTTGTTAGATATAGTCGTTTTAGTCTCCAGTCCATTTATAAATTCCATGCATCAAAAGACTGATCTAATCGATCATTCTCAAATTAGATCATGGTCCGCAAATTTACAATTTGATACATTTATATAGATATATTGTTGCTGTAACGGTAGGAAACACTCCCCAAATAATTTTGGAGGTCCTTGGCCGAATAAAAGTCCGAGACCGTTCCGGTTACATAGACCCGACTTACGTGGGTGCGGTTGCAGTTAACTATCTTCTGTTTAGCGTAGACTATTCTTTTGCTGAAATATTTGTTTCGAAATTTCCAAAACTTATTGTCATCTTTGATCTTGCGAAGTTCCACTTATGGTTTTCAGCAGCTTTTGGTTTGCTGGGATTTTGAAAACAAAACAAAAATTTAAATATATATTTTATTGTAAACTGCTACACATCGAGCTCATTAGTCGCTTTGACCGCCACTGCCATCTAATTTTTCATTTGCGTGCTTCATATCTATTTAGAACTTGTTTTGGTTTTATCTTAGCTCTTTTATTAGCTTTTCAACGGCTTAGCTTTTATTTGTAATTCGTTGCGTGAAGTAGTTTTTTACGCTCGTCCATATTTGTGGACTTTGTGGGTGTTTGTGTTGAAGCTGAATATACTTATTTAGTATTCTTATTTTTTTTATAGTTGTTATTTATTTTAAAGTTATTCAGCGCTTTCGTAATATTACTGATATTGTGTGCAGCTTTTCTGATCTCACTATTAATATCTAGTGATATGTTTCGAAAATGACAGCTGCAGAGAAGAATTTAGAAAGCTACCACGCAAGAATATGCTGAGAGATCTACTTTGTAATTGGCTCTTCCTCAAATTTTACTATCCCTTCTAGAAAGCTTAAAGCTGAATTTATCTGAAATAAAAACTAAGTGCAGTTGTGTTGTGTGTTTTAGTTCCATGGATGCTGCTTGCTACCTCCGATTTTTTTTAATATTTTCTTCATAATATTTCTGTTACCTTTACCCGACTCCGCTTTTTCGAAATCTACAGACCTTTTACTATAAGTGTGGCGACGATGCTTTTAGTACTCAAAACCAAAACCAAATAGTTTTGAATCTTTGAATAATCGATTTGGAACTGGAATCGATTTGAATAAGTTCCCAGAATAGTGGGATATACTTAACCAGAACAGGTCGTTCCTCGTTCGATTAATTTTTCCTAGTACTGTCAACTCGGCAGCATATCAAATAACAGTCAAATACGCACGCTTTGGCACATTTCGTTCAAATTTTCTATGAATGTCGTCGGCGGGGGCTGAATCAATTAAGCGAAAAATGTACCAAATCAAATTTGGTCAAATGTTATAGGTTTTTTTTTGTTTTTTTTTGTTTTTTTTTGTTTATTTTTTTGTTTTTTTGTTTTTTTTTGTTTTTTTTCTGTTACTTAACCCTTTTCAAGTTCATTCACTTCATTACTAATAGAAATATACTTACACATATTTTTTTATATTTGGGTACATTTAATGTGTCTTATTTATACGCTTTCGGCTTAATGTGTTTCGCCATTTTTATTTTGGTGTTTGATTTTTTTGCTTGCGGCTAGTTTTAACGAACCTCGCCGTGGTAAATTTTACTACAAGTTCTTGTTTTGAGTAATCATTAACCATTTATAATTAATAATAGTATATTTTCATGTTGATAGAAGCAAGGCTAAGAACCGAAAGATGATTTAATTTCGCAAAAACAGTGGGTGTCTTAATTTAAGAACTAGTTTTTGTTTTTATTTTCTCATTTTTCGTTTCTTTTTACTACTTTGGAACATAAAGAGCTGAAATTGTATTCATAAAAAAAACAAATTTTTTTAATATATTTATTTCATATTTAAGATATTTTTTCGAAAGTCATTCTGCGACTTACAGTGAGGTACATTATACGTATGCAATAATTTAATTATCAATAAATCACTGCGGGAAGCCCTCATCAACGCGTTTCTATTTAATTTTCCCCCTTTTCACGCTTACTAAACACATTATATTTAATAGTTCACACCTCTTAGAAATTATGCGGAAATTTAATTATCTCTATCTCCCTTGGATTATAGTCAAACAGCTGATAGCTGAAAGATGTTTAGATAGAAGCACAGTGTACCCAGCCAACCTTAACCTTATCGTTTCAAATATAATATAAGTATATAAAAAACCAATAAATTGTTGGGTTGCCAAGTTAATTAAAAGAATAACGAAAGGTATAAGTAAATTAAAAATCATATCAAACAATTTCCAACCAAGCTAAACGGTGGGCACTGAAGACCAGCTCATTAGATAAATAAAGCAAAGCGCCGTTTGACTTGGTCAAGTCAACCAGCCAGCCAGCCAACCGAGCGAGAAAATCATAAATAAAGTATGACTAAACAAACAAACTTGCCATACTTGTATGTTTACAAAATATACTGGGCAGATTAGATGTGCATAGAGAAGTGTGAGAAAGTTCGTAGCCTACGAGACATTGATTATTGATTTAATTTGGATTTAAAAATAAATAATAGAAAATAAAATAAAATAAAAAATTTTAGGAAACTTAAGTAGAGTAAAAAATAAGACAAATAAAAATGTAGAAATGATATGAACGAGAGTATAAAATGGAGTACAAAATAACTAAAATAAGCTGAGCGGGAACAGATATAATATGTGTATATGAAATAAAAAATAAAAATGATATCTCAGTAAATTGAAAAAAAAGACTTTATTGATTTATTGTGTGATAATTGTCAGACAAAAACCTCTATATGCATTAACCGAGGACATGGAACGAAAATTTAGTGTCGTTCGGGGACTTGCGCCATATGTTAGGTATGTCGACATTAAACCGGAGTAGGTGAGAGTTTAACCTGCAGTATCCATCAGTAAATTGTCTCACAAGGTAACTCGAACTCTTTGCTTACGATTGATGTTTCTTTCTTTGACTTTCGGAACATCATCCTCAGATTTGAAAAAAGAAATTTGACTTTTCGACGTAATTTCTTATCGAGTTATCGGTTTTTTAGGTTGGTAAGGTAAATAAAATGTATCAAAAGGCGACATAGCCTAATATTTGATTTGCTTATTTAAAGGCTAATCTAGGCTGGATTAGGCTAGTCTAGAGCCCTCGATCAAAAGTCTAACGTTGACTATTTATTCTGGGAGTAAAGAAAAAGGTATCGGATTTCTCTCTTTAAGGCATTATTAAACATGTATTTGAGTCTATTTTTAATATAAAATGGCGACTACAGAGCCAATTTTCGGAATAATTTTTTTTCAAAAGTGCCTCTACGGGCGATGGTGATTCTAGAAACTTGTGCTATCTGAAACAAAATAGAAAACGCGATCTTAATCTATATAAGAATTGCTAGTAAAGTACAAAATAGCGCACTGGCAAAAGAAAGGTTTAATTTTGGACTAAAAAAAGAAAAAAAATAGCCATAAATTGTTTATAAAAAAACAAAACAATTGTGTTTAATAAAAGTAAAAATAAAAATAAAAATAATGGTTGTTTTTTCTTACAAGGCGTTTAATTTGCGTTCGCATGTGGGCATTTGAGCACTTAATGCACTCATAGATTATTACTACGTTACAATAACTTAATTGTCTGCTAGCTGTTTGTTGTTGTTGGCCAAGTTAGTTGCCGCTTAGTTGGTGAGCTGCCCCCAAACATATACACACATACACGCGTACTTAATTACTAACTGTTATTAGAGTTACAGCAATAGAGGCAAAAGCCTGCCGATATACCAAATCAACAAGCGCATTAATAAGCGAAATAATAAAATGATTAAATTACGCGTATAAACGTTACAATTATAAGTTCGTATTGCAATTCAAACAGTTAGTAAGAGCTATGTCAGTACATATGTACATTTGTAAGACACGCGATAATAGGTGTTGTATTGTGTAAAAGCTACTTCGACCAATTGCTAGACACCTACATACATATATGTAGTTGTTGCAGCTTGTGCAAATGCAACTCTGCTAAGTGATTGTCAATGAAAATGTATAATATTGTTATTAATTACAGTTTTAATGGCCTTAATTTACTGTATGCTCATACATTAGTATAACTAGGCAATAGATAAGCAAATAACCTACTTTCTATACTTAGCATACTTTAAGGCGTGATTACAAGTTCTACTTTACTATTGCATTTAATTGTTATTTAGTTAAAGATACAATTTTGCAAAAGACCAGAAATTATATTTATACATTTTTTTATATATTTTTTTAATTTTTTTATTTATTTATATATATTTTTTTAATTATTTATTTATTTATTTATTTTTTTAGAACACTCCGCCTTTCAGTATATATAATTTTTAAGTAATTTTAGCAAATCCCTTAATCCCCGTTGTGGCTAATTGCATAAATACTTCTGTGGTTGCTAGTAAATTGCTAGTATATATGTCAATGCCATACGTATGTATGTATATGTGTGCACATGTTTGGGTTTCTTGGCGCGATTGCACATTAATTAATTGCTGCTTTAATTATAAAATTTGCGTTGTTTACATTTTTATGCGCTGCAGGCCCGGGACGCTGCCGTTTGCCACTCGCTCATATGTCTTTGCCATTTCAGCTGCTTGTCTTGTCGGTTTCGAGTATAATTAATGACTTTGGCTGGGGCAGTTTGTTGTTGTCATTATTATTTAACTCATTGTTGCTATTTCTATAATCGCTTAAATCGAGCGTGAATGTAGGTTAAGATTAACAGTTAACACCTCGATGCATGCTACATATGGTATGTGGTTACATATGTACATAGATGCTTAATTGCTCAAAAAAGGAAAAAAAACCGCATAATGTGTTTATTTTTAATAAACATTAAGTATGTATAACAATAGTAGGATGAAGCATAGTTTAATGTAATGAAAGAAAAATAATTGGAAAAAAAAAATATATATATATATATATATGTATATGTGTATGTATGTATATATATATCTATTATAAATAGTGATGAATGAATGTAGAGACCTAAATTCCAATGTTTTTTAACTTTTGATTATTGCATAGTTCATGTTTTTTCTTTTAATTTTTTAAGTCAATCAGTTTCTTTTTTTTTATTTATTATTTTTTAATTATTTAAAGAAATTTTATTTATGTTTTTTTAATTATTTATTTTAATATTTTAATTTAATTTAAATCGTATATATATATTTCTCTATAATAACAAAAAAGGGTTTGTAGCTTAACTAACGGCAAAAGTTACGGCTTAACGACACTGTTACTCAGTTGTGGCTCTTTTAATGCAAGTTAAAATTTTTTGAAAAATTAAATATAAAACAAAATGTAAAAACTCAAAAAGCTTCATTAAATAATGTTTTTATATAACTAAATTTATTTCTTATCCTCAACCTATTACTTTTTAATTTTTATATATTTTTTAATTCATTATTAATTTTGTTTGCTTTTTCTTATTTATTTTTATTTATTTGCTTTTATTTATTTATTTTTTCTATTATTTTATTATTTTTATTTTTTATATATTTTTTTATATCTTTTTATATTTTCTTAAATTTTTTTTTATTTCTTTTTATTTTTTTTTTAATTTTCTTTTATTTTTTTATTCATCTATGTTTTGATTTTTTTTATTTAAAAAAATTTTTATTAAGTTTTTTTTTATCCTTTTAAAATTTGTGTTTCATTTACATATACTTTTACATTTTATTTATTTTTCATTTCGTTTTAAATTTTTAATTTGTTTTAACTTTTATTTTTTGTTATTTTTTTTTAAATAAATGTCTTACATTTATATTGTTTTCATTACTTTTAATACTATACTAGCTACTAGTTAATACTATATTCCTTTTTGTGGTTTCTTTCATTTATTTCAATTTTTTTTCTTTCATATGTTTTTTAAAGTTTTCATAAATTTTAAATTAACTTGCAATTTTCTTTTACTATCTTCAAGGACTTGCAATAGTATAACACCGCTCAGCTTAGCCACTTGCTTTACAATGCCAAATGACAAAATCAATAGGAAAACTGCGCGTTTATCCATAAACGAAAGTAGTCAACTTGCAGCGTATGCCATTAACGGTTTTTGCGTCTCTATATGTTATTTATGCTTGTATAAAGCTACAAGTGCGTATAACAAATAACCAGTGGTCAATATGCCACTTTTGTATTGTGCTTGACTATTAAAATGCCACATGCCACATGCCACACGCCACACGCTTACACCTTCAGCTGTCAGGGCAGTCGGGCGCATCCGGTGCGCGTTCACATTTATTAAATGACAAGGCTGTTGCAGGCATAAATACTCGCTTATGTCCATTCACACATACATTTGTACAGGTGTGTGCGTGTGTTAGATATAGAAATGTTATAACAATTGCTAACGCGTAGTCAGCGCCCGCTTTATGCCATTTACCAAGATTCTCTCCACAATTCTTGATTTCTAGTCGCTAATACACATTTACATACACACTTGTGTTAATATATATAAATGTATATAGTCGGCCATTGTTTGTATAAAGTTGACGTATAATGTCCTCATTCTCAGCTTACCGTTTAGTTCTTTATTTATTTATGATGAGCGTGTAATCTAATCAGCTTAGCGAGTTTAGTAAATAATCGTTTATGCTTTTTTATTAACGTAACCAATGTGTCACATTGCAATTTTCCGTTTGCCACCTCACCTTTACGAGCTGTTTGCTTTTAATTATATGTATGCTTGCAAGTGTCCACAATGTGCCATTACAGCGTTGGGTCAAGAACAATAAAAATAAAAACAAATAACAAGATTGTGTATAAATATATATGTATGTATGTAGCCTTGACACGTTTTGTTTCAAACTTTCTTGAGATATACAGGGTCGAACGATACAAAACAGGTTGTTGTAATAGCCCTGGCGTTGCCTTGTCCCATTTGAGTTGTATTTTTAGGTGTATACAAGTTTTGTTTCAAATAAAGGAGGGACAATTAATGAAATAGCCAACATTTCGGTTTCATTACCTCTCAAATTTTATGGCGCACTTTGTGTTTGAACATAGTTTAGGGCATATGGCCGCGGTGACTTCGTCTTTTGAAGGTCATCTTATCGAGTGAATTTTTCATCACTTCTTCGCGCATAAGCGGCCTATATCACCAACGCAGCGCCGACTAACTGTTCAGTTTTAACGGGTTTAGCAGCATTGATTTGGATCCATGACCTGAAAAACTCTCACAAAACCTGGTCTAACGAAGTAAAATCACACGACCTCTTTGGCTAAATGACAGCGAATTTCTTCATATCATTCGTGCATCAAAAGATTTATACAAGAAAGTGCTGTATCCAAGTTTCACGCCATGCTCGAGCCATCTAATATTTAAATGAGAGTTATTGATATGGGAGAACCAAAAAGTAGCGGCAATTTCGTCTTATCGGTCACTATTGATTATGGTCTCGGACAGTATTTATTTTAATAAAACTTAGTGAACGTACAGCCTACGTACAGCCTTGGCATAAAGAGATTTAAGATGGAAAAAATTAAATAGATCATTTAGATCTTTGACCTTTCATCTTTATAAAGTGATTTCCGTCCTTAAGGTAAACTTTATAGTGCATACCTGCATCAATAAGAAAGAGATCTCAAAGAAATTAGATGAAGAAGGACGTAGAAAGGTCTGGTAACCAAAATAGATGAAATCGGCCAATAAAGCTGTTAATATCTCTTATAACAAGTATACAGATTCTAGTTCTTCCGGTGAACTTTACTAAGGATATCTTGAATAATAGAATAGAAAGAGAAAAATTATGATATTCTCAAATAATTTCCACAACCGCCCACATAACGGTTATACACTAGTGGGCCATTACATCTTAAATGTATTTCCGTTAAAAACCCGTTATGTGTGTTTACATATCAATGCCTCTAAAGTCGTTAAAAGAATTTGCTGAGAATTTGCCCGCATTTGCTCATTGTAAGCAGAAGTAGTGAATATGTCTGCAAATACTGAACACAATAATTTCGTGATAGTTATTTTTTTATGAGCATTATCTCTATATATATGTATATAAAGGTATGGTTATGTGCGAGTGTGTGTGTTAGCTGCAATTGGAGTCTTTTGACCGGCTTTACCAAATTCGCTGCCATCCATTATATATTGCGTTGTGCATGGTTGTCGCTTTTTGTTGGTTGTTGGTTGTTGATTGGTTGTTGTTGTTGTTCTTAATTTAGCTCAATTATCATTGTATATCTAATTCGCTGCCTTTTCAGCATTTTTCGATGCTTATTAATTTTATACTGTACGTGTATGTATGTATGTTTGTATGTATTCATGTACGTGTGCATGTGCAACAAATCTGCGAAGCTTCAATGCGCAGAAAAAAGCATGAAGTCAGCGCTGATCTTCACACTCGTCACACATGTTACTCGCAAGCGTTAGTATTTGTACCTGATTGTATGCATTTGAACAACAATAAGAAAATTTCGAGCATAAAATACACACTGCGTGTATGTATTTGTGTATTGCTGCAACCACAGATAGTTTGTTATGTGCGTACAACAACATCGCTGCAGCCACGCACAACATACAACACAGTAGCTGCTATTGTCTAACAGAAACGAGCACAAATTGCAGATTAAAATTAAATAAATCTCACTGTTTACATTAATGTGTTTGTGTGCGTGCACACCTCTCGCTATTGTGTCTTGGCTGATAGTCTCGCTGTTGTTTTCTTCGGTTGCATTTCGTTTTCTTGAAGGTTATATTGCTGGTCTGATTGTCATCTCGTACATGCAACGCCGTAGCTTACATACATACATACATATGTACATATATATATATATATATAGATATATGTATCGCGCGACGTTTGCTTGCTTATTTACAATTGTAATTAGCATTTTTATGCTGTAAGATTATTTAATTTTCAACGCTTTGTACGCTGAAAGCTGAAAATAAACGGAATAATATTTGACGAAGAAAATCAAGTTGCCCACTTGGAAATTACCGAATGGCCGCATGCGATACTCCTGTGTCATTTAATTGCCTACATAAATTTTCTTAATTTATTATTTTCCTATCATCTTCATTGGCTGTATAAATTACAAAAAAAAAAAAAAACTAAAAAAATAAATAATGTTTGTTGCATTTCAAGATTCACCGTATTCACCCGCTCAAGTAAAAAAGAAAGTGTAATTGCTTCCGGTCGCCGTTCGCGCATACTAAATTCAAATGTATCAATAAAATTTTATTTCAAAAATTACTTTTTTTTTTATGAACTTCACTCTCGTCCGCTGGCATTTCATTTAACATTTTTACACTTTCTTTCCTGACCAATTCTCGCATCGCATCTGCAAATGAATTGCAGAGTTATTCGTTAATGAACTCGCTCTCTCTGCTTGAAGCGCTAGCTATTGAACTCACCGTTAACTGAAAATGCAATTAAATGTAAAAATCAATTAAGCAAAATTTCAAAACAATCGACAGAAATGCATATATGTAGATATGTGTGTCTTCTGAATTTGTTTGCGGAAATGTGGGAAAGTTGGAGAGAATGCTTGAAATTCTTAGCTGCAAATTCATTTAAATAGGGAATAAATATTAAAATTGAGCAACAAACAGGAATTTTTCAAAGAGTAGTACACGCTAAAGAAGAGTCTCAGAAAGGAACTCGGAATTTTCGCAATTGCAGCAATTCGATAATTATTATCAGTTTGAAGTCATCTTCGAAAAACCTTTTCCGAAAAGATATAATCAAGTTCCGGATCATGTTAAAGTGTTTAAAGCGTGCAAACTACACATACTCTTTAAAAAAAGTTTTATTTTTATGTTTTGTGTGTTTCATATACGAACATATTCGAAATACGAGATCCAAAAATCCGCATCTTTCTAAAATAAAAAAAAAATTTTTTTTTTAAATAAAAAGTTTTTCGAGAGAATATTTTAGTTTTGAGTCAAAAATTCATTATTGAATGGCATACACTATCTATGAAGTACCACTTATTTGTACCACCAAAGAATCTTGGTTGTAAAGTTATTTCTAGCATTTCTGGCAACCTCAAAAATCTGACTTTCACACTTGATTGTTTCTCGTCGGTTCGGTAATTTACGAACAGTTTGGCAACTGCGAACATTTAATTTTAAATTATAATTTTAATACATTATCATGTTGGAATGGTCACAAAATAACTTAAACCCAGTTTGTTTCGGTAACGAGTTTTGTTACATGGATGTGTATATTATAAATCACTATTCCAGCAAAAATTTCGTTAATAAAAAATGACTGAGACTTCACCTCATATAGCTTCTGGTATACCTAACTTTCTCTTTCCATCCGAATTTTTGCAGTTTAAACTTTGAATCATCAGACAAGCCAAGATTATTCGTTTAAAATTTTTGTTTGGAATTTCAGTATTTTCTCATTTATATTGACTTTGACCTTGAACCTTGTAGGTCAGGTTTTAGCGCCTACTAATTCAAAGGTGTTAATGACTCTAACTACTGATTTCTTGTTTATTCTCTTACTATTCTGGCGTCTTCCTTGATTGTTTGTGGGTTTTGATCTCTTCGTGAATTTTCAACATATGTTGCCAGACCTTCGCAATTTCAATTTCGAATATATCAAACCCCGCTTTTTCTTTGTTCAGAATTTGTTTTACAATTTTCATTTTTCAGTTATCACCATTTTGCAAAATTTTAAGTCGTTTTTGAACAGCTGATGAGTTTTATGCTAAACTTTAAACGTATTAGGAATATTATCGGAGGTCTTACTTGTCGAGATATCGAGCGCAACTCGGTGAACTTGTATTCTCTACCAAGCAAGAAGTGAAGAAGACGAGTATTGACGTGAATTCGACTACGTGGGCCGATGACAGTCGATAGTCAATATCTATATATCTCGATTTATTGTGTTTAACCCTTTAAGCTATAAATGGAATTATATAATGGAATCGTATTGATATATTATTAAATGTGCTCAAAGAGAAACCTGCTAAAGTAAATTAAGAAATGGTTTTGTCAAATATGCAAATCGACTGTTGAGAGGTACTCATTACTGGAAAAAGGTTTCCAACGTTAGTTCAATATTCAAAAATTCAAAAAACCTTAACTCGATTATATTAAATATCACTTGGGTGAATACCACAGATAGCATTACAATATATTTTTCCGCCATTTCTTTACAGTGACGAGTATTTTGTAAATTGAACGAACACAAACGACATCAACGATTGCAGATAAAACGAGCTTTTTTCCTGTTTTACATTCGAAAACTAAATTTTGTAAACAAACAAAAGTCCAGTCGCCATCAGCGCCGAATTCATTCATTTGTGTGTAGTCGGCGGAACGAACAATTGTTGGTGCGGCGGTGCTGTTGCTGCATGAATGCACAGCTATAGCTGGACGGCGTGCGAATAGAAGGCGGAAGAACAAAAGGAAGTGCCAACAGCAGCACTGAACGCTGAATAGTGGTGGCAACGAAAATGTTGCAACGTATTAAGTGGCAACAACAGCAACAGCGACAATATAATAAACAACAAAAGCACCACCTACAACAACGAATAACAAAATAACCAACAACAAATGAAGAAGTGAAAGGAGGAGGAGGGGACGCACGATAACAGCAACGAAAGCCACCACAGACCAGACCAAACATAAAGTGCAAATGCAAATGCAAAAAGTCATTCCAGCCACCACATTGTTGTGGCCTTCAATGGAGGCGGTATAATAAATGAAAGCAAAAACAACAAAAGACACAAAACAAATAACTGACTCGGAATACATGTTGTTTATACATGTTTGCTATAACGTCACATATACGTAAGACAACAACAACAACAACTATAACAATAACAAGAGACTAACCAATCAACGGAACAAACAACTGTTGCTGCGCACAAAAACAACTAAATTTAGCTGCAACAACAACAACAACAACAAACTAACCAAGGGACATTCACACTTCTCCACTGTCATCACTGACGCACGCAATAGCTGGAAGGGGCGGAGCAGGAGCTAAACGAAAAAGACGAAACACAACACAACAGTATTTGTGCAATTTGCAAATTTTTATTTTAAGGTGAGTCCTCAATCGTTTGCGTTATGTAGATGTGTTAGATGTACATACACTTGTTCATTGTTTTAAATATGCATGTGTAACTGTATATATTGCATCTTTTCAAATATACATACCCACAGGAATCATTTGGTTTCGAGAAAAGTGTGCTGTAACTGGTAAATTTTTAGGCGCAAAGTAAATCAGTAAATCACTCGAGAATCTTTCGTCTGTACACTCCATAACCTGGAACATGGGATGTTGTTATCATTCACGCTACTGCGACTTATGTGGAACTAACGGTTCTGTTGATTACTTCAATAAGATCGGTGTAATCAGCATACGCCAACAGTTGTTGTTTTCTAAAATAAAATCGTATGACAAAAAGCCGTCTTACACCTCATTTTATGTGAGACAGTTCGGAGAGGTTCTTTCCGATTTAGCTGAGTTACGGCTGTTGCTCAATATTTTTCTAAGCTATACGATATTCAAGTATACCATAAATAGTCGATAAATAGAATATTGATGGCGATGGTTTCTCTCGAACCTTTTTCAAGATTTATGACACGGTAAGTATTAGACCAATTAGCGACTATAGAGGTCAAAACCGTTTGGGTTAAGTTCAATATTGAAATATAATTATTATGTCGAGATGATTAAAGTAGTAGTAACTATCATGGAGTCTATTCTGTAAGTAAAATATATATATAACGGAGATATATATATATCTATAATTAAAGGTTAAATGCTTCACTGAAGTTCAGTGTTCATACGGAGAAAGTGGTTAGGGAGTTAAGTACTCAGCAATATGACCTTGAATTTCTTAGTATCAATAAGCTATTAGAGCGTAGTTAACACCATTCAATAAACAGTTGGTGCGTATTCATACAAATACTTCATTTTCCTACAGGGTATTTACTATATGATTGCATTTGGTGGATGACTGCAACGAAAGGAAAGTCACGTATGAATGCATAATGTTCGTTTGCATACAAGTGAGGGCACTAACCAATTTAGTATCTCCGTTACACATCTGTCCTTCGTCATTACCATTTCCAACATAATAACTCGATTGCAGTTCAATATCTGATGGCGCCATCAGGCTGTCACAAATCAGTGTTGCATGACGCTACAGATTAATGTTGTTGCAATATCTGATATGGCATTTATGTTAATGACAATCCATCAGTATTGATTTATTTTTTTTTTTTGACTATCCTTCAACTATCTTCATCCGGTTGACTGACGCATACTTGCAACACGCAACTGCATGTATTTATGTGTCATAACAATTTGTTTGCAACAGCCATAATTCCTCCGCGTGTGTAATGTTGGTCCATAACATGGCCAACACAAAAGACTAACTCAATCAACAGATCACATATTGCCGGTTTGTGCAAATCATTTGTGGGATTTCCTTCAATGACTTGGATTTATGTTGCATGCAACATTTGTGTTTTCTTTTTGTTTTTGTTTTAGAAATGCCATTGTAAAAAGTAGTGAGAGTTTTGTCGAAAGTGAATGTGGCAAATAAAATTTGCGGCAGCTTCGAAGTGGAAACAAATATTGGGTAATAAAATGCGAGGAAAAGTAAGTGGGCAAATGCAAGATGCAAGTTGGTGAAATTAGCATGGCAATGTTGCAGTTGTTTTGAAGGATATCATGTTTGGTTTCTTGCTGTTTGTAATACTTTATGCTTCAGTGAAAGTGAGAGCTGCAATGATTAGCAAATGCTATGCAAAATATGTTTTCGGCGAACAGCATCTAATCACTGGGCCCTTGATTGTGAATAGATTGTGCATTACATGGGTTATATAGTACGTTGACTCTGCGCCGTAAACTCGAGTTTAATGGTTTGTGTTTATGTGCAATTGTATAGTGCTCGCATTGGAGTCCTTATGTATGTCCATATGTAGCGGCTTTTGACGCTAATTTCTAACTGATGGACGACCACATTACCGGAGTTGTTGTTGTTGGAGAACCATTCAATTTCTACACAGTCCTTAGAAAAAAATTTGTCTCTGTGCAAGCAGAAAATAAAGACATCACTTTACCTCCCTGACAGTAAAATATTTAACTGTCGTTAAAAGCAAAGTTACAACAATAAAAGCATTAGTGCCATAAATGATATGGAACTGGGTTTACCGCCTTTTCTGCTGTCTTAAAATTCAGATTTATATCATAGCTGTATCTGTATCAGTTGCTAGTGCCGAAAAATGTGACTCTTCCACAACAATATACATGCATGCCTACATATAATGTATATTTAAATGCCTGCAACCAGTGTTACACCCCATCTCTCTTTAATTTTGCAGCCTATTGGTAAATAAGAAAAAATAGTCAAATAAAATTATTAAGAGTATGCAAGTAAGTCATTTATGCAAAAACAGCCAAGCTACTCCATTTCTAGGAAACTGGGTAAAGTGTTGCTGATGCCGCTGCTGCCGCTGCTGCTGTGGGCTGTCGGCTGTCGGTTGTCGGTTGTTGGCGTACTCTACAGTTGATGTACAATTCATTTGGCTTACATTTCGCAGCATATAATTCAACAAAGGGGTGCATTTATGTATACATGAGCGTGTGTGTGTTTGTGTGTGTGTGTGTGTAGTTATGACAGCTGAGGAGTGGCTTGCGCTAAAATAAGCCAGCGCTCGCGTCATTCTAAAATATGCAAAGAAGCAGTCAAGCTAAGCCGGCCAAGATGAATGACGATTGAGATATTTATAACGTGTACTTTTTTATCTATGTGTGTGTGTGTGTGTGTGCGTGTGTTTGTGTGTCAGCAGGCGGTATAAGGAAGAGTGCAGATATAGTAAAATGAAAATAAATTGCTCCAGTTTTTATGTTTTTTAGCTTTTGCAGCACTATTTTCATGGAGACGCTGTCATTCGTAATATTCTGCAGGATGTCCTAGAAATTGGCAACACCTTGCCATTAATAATTTTGCTTGCATTGGAGACACTGACAGGAAATTATTAAAATGCTCGGCAATATATGTAATTGGGATAACTAAAGCTAACGGTACAACTACAATTGATTGTGGAATGTGATTACAACTTTAATAATTTTATTAGATGAAGTTTTGGGTTATTTTACGTTTTTGTTAAGGTATTCCGGAGTATTTTTAATACAACTTTTTCGAATCTTACCATTACTCGAAGTTATATATCATAATTGTAAGGATATTATTGGAAATCGCAACAAAATTTTTTAATAAATTAACTGTATAAGTTGGAAGTGACATTTGAAGTGATAAGATCGGGAGCGATAACGGAAAAGTTGAAACAATAGCAGCTTAGAAACTGAGGGTGAGATCGTTCTTGTCAAGAAGTGCTCTTTAAAAAAACATTTAAATGTAAGTCTTCTCTGTACAAATTAAAATTCCATCCCCATTCCACATCCCTTTCACAAAATACTATTAAGACGCATCGACGAAAGTAACATACGATCAGCCCGCCTCTTGTAGTTTCGAGCAAAACATAATACAAATGGCTTATGGAGCTTACGAAGTATAACGCTATGAACATACTATTTAAGCTAATTAGAATATAAAATCCAATAATCTGAAAGTATTTAAGGCGGCATCAACTCCTTTTAGTATAGAGAGAGGACCCATTTAATTATCAATGGGCTTGATTTGACTTTATTTTAAGAATCGAAGCCAACTTACAAAACGAAGAAAAAGTTGACATGTCTGTGAGGACTGATATATATATCGCTTAATAAAAGGATACCGAAAACAACCAAAACCTTTATTAACGATTGCGCTTTCCCTTTATAAATACGTTTAAGAATTTCGGCAATCGGAATATTTCTTAAATCATGTCAATTTTTAGGTTAGATAAGGTTCGGGGTGGTAATACGGAATTTGAAATTGTTAAAAATGCTGGCTATTAAACTAAAATAAATCAATTTGTAATGTCTTTGTTGCGAAAAGTAATCGATTAATCAAACATCTTTAGGTTCAGAATAAGGTTAAGAAGATAAAAAAAGAAGATTGCTTGACACTTTCACCATACATATCACTTTTATATGAGCTTAGCTCCAACTACTAAGGAATTTTCTTCAACATTGTAAAGCTAAATACTTTATCGTCAACAATCATTTCAAAAATATTTGCAACATTTTGCTTTGGACATTCCGGCGACGTACCTCTACCACACATCTCTTACCACTTGACTTCTGCCATTCACATAGCAAGCTAATATCTGCAAGTGTATTTAATAATATCTCATTTATTTAACGCGGCTGCTGCTGTTGTTGTTATTGTTGGTTGATATCAACCGAAACACTTGTTCTGCAATCTTGTATATTTGAGCTCTAAAGTCTCTCTGTTGGCTTCGAGTTTTTTCACTCGTTTTTCATTTGTTTTGTTCCGTACCTCCAGTTACAGCTATTAAGCAGCCACTTACTTTTTAACGGTTTGTTGCCCATGCAGTTGGAATTGTTGTAACAATTGCTCTTGCGAAATTGTTGACAATTTGTTCTCAGTCGCCATTGTTCCAGCCAACGCTTCTAACTGCTCAATATTTCCAGCTTTTCGCCACCAACTGCCATCGGCCCACAGCCAACAGAACTTAATTAAGTTTTCAACGCATACACTTTGTTTTATTGTTGGGCTATCAGGCTTAAATTCTTGTTTCTTGCTTTGTTGTTTTTTTTTGTTTTTATTTTTGCTTGAAGTAGTTTATAGGGTGTGTTTGAAGTTGTAGAATGTTTTCTCATAATTGTTTTGCTTGGCTGCTTGAAAGAAACCAGCACTTCGTAGTGCCAGGGAGTGGAAAAGGAGGGGTACATATTTTGCAAATTGCATGTTATCAAAGGTTTGTATGCAAGTTTAGTTGCGTTTGTAGTTTCTATAGTATAATAAGTGTAAACAATTTTTAAAATAAATAAATAAGATAATAATTAAATCAATATATGTTTAAATAATAGACATTAGCAAGGGAGCTTGTTAAGTCCACAAATGGTTTTTTATTTTAATTTTTTCCTTAAAGTGCACTTTATGATGTCTTGCTTATACCTAAAAATTTCCGAAATACAATTTTCCACCACTTTGTTTTTAGTTTGTTGAAGGTAGGGTTGCTTTGTCGACTTAAGTTCAAAGACTCTCGCCCTATTGTGATAAACGTGGATATTTATAACAAACTTCCCTGTTTACTACTACCTTAATTCTCCTCTTAAAAACACATTCTGTATTATGAGTGCCTTCTCAAATTTTTTTTTTAATTAATTTCCAGTCTCTGAGATACTTATTATCTATATAACTTTATTTTCGAACATTTCAAGAACCGCCTCATAATGTTTTATTGCTCATACCCACGTAATTGAAATGGTACTGGATTTCCAAGCATCAACCGGCCAAGCATCTCAGCAACATTTCTCAGTATTATTTTCTCAGTTTCCAAAATAAAGTTCTCAGATTACATTAGGATATGTAAAATTTGGGAATTTTGGTGAGATACTTATGTTCATCGAGAGAAAAGTTTTCTTCTGAATTTCCGACTTATAATAACTACCGTTACAAGTCCGGTATTTTATTTTAAAGATCAGATATTATTATGGGCTTCAAGGTAGGACTTACGTTAACGTCGTTATCTAGAAAAACTAGGCCAAACTGATCCGGTATTGAGGGTGCGAGGGATATCGATATTATAAGTATCGTGTATATAGAAATTTGTATGAAGACAATTCGGTTCTATAGGACGAACTATATTCAATTGAAAGTATCGACGTCAAAGGGTTTCCTACTAATTCTAATAAGTCTGATGTTATTACTCCAAATTATTAACTAATCCCTTAACTATTTCAAATTATTATATTTAATTAATATTAATTAATTGAACTGTATCGGAATTGCTATTAATTGAACTATATCGGACCATAAATACGATTTTTGATAATAACTCGACTAACTCGATCGATAACTCGTCGTCGATAACTCGACTCCAAAAACGCACTCTGAGGCAAAAATATTTACAAATCTAGTTTTCTTACCTATTTTTTTTTGGGTATATATCAAATAAATATAAGACAATTCAGACTATAAAAACGATTTTTTGTCAAAATACGACTCTACCCCCATCTAGCGGGTCCAAGTTTTCGAAAAACTCTCCGTGTTTCCATAAAGCATCCATAAGTCTATGGGATCTATGAATTTCATCTGACCTTAGTTCGAAAAACCCAATGAGTGGCTTAAAGAAAGAGAGAGAGAGAGAGAATGTATACATAAATTTTTCGTTCTTCAGTATATTGGTATTTATGCTCTTCTTAATGCACTTTCTTTTAGGTTCATGGAAATTCATTCCAGAGTCCCAATTAAAGAGTTAAAGCGATAATTTTGAACAAACTCCGCCAACAAATCTCGTTTGTTTATAAAGCGCATACCCAAATCCATTACATATATTTTTATGCATTTGTATATAAATACATATGTATTCACTAATAAAACCAGAGGCCACAGTTGGTGGGAGAACGAAGCGATCTAGTACATATTTACATGGCTTGGCTTTTGCTGCGCTAAACTATTTGCATTTAATTAAGAAAAAGGTGTTTTTCTGACAGCGATTTCAACCCCCCTACCGATGACCGCCGCTTTCTTTTTGCTCTTCGCCTTGGTGCGAGCTAACAGCAACTGACGCGTAACCCTCATTTAAATGCAACAGCACCAGCAGGCACGGCCCAAATGAATTGTTGACTTTTTTTTACTCTCACTCTCACTCTCGTGCTTGTGCTTGGGCTTGCAACTGCAGCAAAAAGTGATTTTAATTAAGTTTTAGTAATGAGCTCTGGAAAATGAGACACTGATTTGCGTTAAATAAAGTGGTGTTAAATTTTCCATTTCAATTATTAAAAATATGTGAGGCGTTATTTTATTTATACCATTTTATACCTTTTAGCACGAATGATCTTTATGTTAATCATATAAATTTGTTTAAAATTTGATTAGGGACATAGCCTTATTCTCAGGGCCAAACACAATATTTGTACCCATAATGGAATTTGAAAGTATAATATAAAACCTGCTTAAAGTCCTCTATTGCCTCCCTCGCAAACCTACTCCACAGTTACTCCACAGTCTGGTCTCTCAAGCACAAAAGTTGAGCATTTTCTTGCTTTTTATTATGACTCTCTCCGTCTCCGTCTCTGATATAAAACCGTTAGTGTATGAGTGAACTAGAAAATGGTCCATATTTCGTTGGTGTTGGTGGTGTCTGCTTTGAATTTACTACCAGCACTCAGAGGTCCTGTTACCGAGAGTATGTATTCCAAACGGCTTATCAAATTATAATTTTCAATTGCAATTTCGATGTGAATTATCTAAATTTAGGAACCTTAATACAAGTGGCACAGGTTTAATTTCCTAAATTTACCATTTCTAAAGGCATGGGAGATTTCAGAATTCCCAATAAATTATAGACTCTGCAAGCTTTGACCGATTGATTGATCAAATAACTGCTAAAGGCGTAGAAATTAGTTGTCATTGGTTACCCCACCCGCTTACCGAGTGGCGTAATGAGAGAGTGTCTTCGTGGAAGTTTATCAGTACTTCAAAGTACTTCAAATGAAAACAAGGGATTTCCCGTACTCAGCAGGGGGAAATAATCGAAAACGAAAAGAATAGTTCGTTTATATCAACATAGAGCGTAAATCTTATAGCTTATTTTCCAAACCAAATCAAGAGTCTCCAATGCTACATTAACTAACACACTTGCGTTTTCTTCGGGTTGTTTACTCTCTTATCGTCACATTTAAGCATAGCGTTTTCAATACGCCACACACACTGCTAACATAAAATGCTGCGAGATAAGATAAAGATTATAATCACAATCTATGAGTCGGTTTTATCTCAAAGACGGTACTGCCCGATCTCTTCGCATTTAAATTGAGGAGAAAAGAAACAAAAGTGCTTGTTGTTTACATACCAAAAGTTGTTGTTGTAGTGGAATATATTCACTCACGTTATCGTGTCATGACGACAAACGAGAATAGAACAAATCAGTCTTCTTACGGGAATGTAGGGTTACGGTCTCAGCATTTAACTAAATTATTATTTCATTTTTTTTACTTGCGAAGTTGCTATTTTCACATGTTATCATACATATAGTATAGAATCTAGTGTGCCTTTTGTTTTTTTTGACCCACTCTAATAAAATTTCGCTCGTCTCGCGTTACATTCGGTTGTTACCAGCAGTGTTGAAATGGTTCAATATTTCAACTATTTTTATTAACAAAAAGTGTTTTGTCTACAATTACAACAATTCGTTGAACATTTTTGAAAAATAATAATTTTGTATTTCGTGTGGTTTGAAATAGTTAAATTGGTGTAAGGTGTGTTCTTAAAAGATGTGGTTTGCAATTATTGTTGTTGGATCAAAGTGGTAGGTTTTGGAAAATTTATAACTGTTATACAACTTTAAATTATTTCTTTACTTTTTTATTATTTCGGAAATTTTCTTCACATTTTATTGCTTTATCTACATTTTTCGCCCTTTTTTTTGTCATATTTATGACATTTGAGGTAAACCTCTCGTCGTGTTTGTTATGTCGGTGTTATTATCTATTTTAATGTTTACTTATTTGAAATATGTAATTGTATTTGTGGATCACATACTGTGATACTTGAAAAATAAACAAAATGTGCAGTGAGCGTAGGTTTAAAACACTGTGGATACTGTAGTTTTGCTCAAAATAAGAATTACTGACTTTAGAAGTTCTATTTCATAAATTTTTTTTTTAAACTGATTTACGTATTTGGATCTACCGATCTACCGATCTCAATTTTGCTTTGGTTAAAAAACAAAACATTTTTATTTGATTAAGGTTCAATAGCCTTGTTTTGAAAATCGCTTACCGACGATTATTTCGGATCTTTTGTTTTGAAATCATTTCAAATGTTCTTTAGCTCGTTTCGTTTTCGTTTTGTTACCGTGATCTGGAAACCACTTAAACTACATACATTGAACTTGAGAACTTGAATTCTCATAAAGATTAGATTGAAATAATATTTATTACTGTTTAAATATTTAAGAATTTGCATTGCAGCGGCAAAAAGATGCCATTAATAAATTTAAACCATTTTGCTGAGTTAACAATTTTTTTTGCTGAATCGAAATGCGACGCTGTTCCAACTTCGTAAACCCGACTGTCTTTATATGACATTATTACCCTGATTATGTTACCAGTGACAGCTGTTTGGGTTAATTAAAAATATTTACGATAATATTGGATTATTATTGTAAAAACGTAATATATGACATATGTCGTTTAATATTTTTTCAATTCAACCTTTTTCGTCCTTAATTGAAGCAATTATAAATACTTTTAAATAAAAAACAGTGCAATATTTCCCATATGTTTCTACTATATTCTTTCGCTCAGGGGTGTCAAGGGGTGTATATAACCCTATAATTAAGTTCTTGAGCAATTTTATTGTTTTTCAAAATTAATTTATTTTTGATCAACATTAGTCCAATTCTTTATATGTAGATAGTAGGAAATATTTGCTTTTAATTAAATTTTTCATTTTGTTTTTGTTTTTTTCCAACTTAGTTATTTTCAAACACTTGTTTAATCATGGTTTCCTAAAATTTATATATTTTAGATTATAATATCTAATATATTTCTTTTTTTTTAAATCTTTTTCAGAGAAAATTTTTTGTCTTCATGTATTCATCTCTTTGCCCTTTTCACTTTCTTTCTGTGATTCACTTATATTTGCAGTGTTTATAAGTTTTTATCTGTTTCTCGTTGTCTTTAACTTCGTTATTGTTTCGAAGTTATATATAGTATTTTGCCTCCTTCCTACCTTCCTTGTATTTTTACATTTATGGTGTTGGTGCGGGTGCGGGTGCGGGTGCGGGTGTTTGTGTGCTTTCGTGTTCTTGTACATTTCTTGGTAAAGCATTATCAATAAGAAATTGTTGTTTTTATTTACATACATACAAATCACGGGTGCGTTAAAGTCGCCTGCCGGCGGATTCAACTGTAGATTTCTTATACCGACGCCAATTCACACTCTCTTGTCTGCAATTCAGCGTCGGCAAGCATACTAAATATAATCTACATACGATAATGCATGTAAAAATATATACAGGTAGTGTACATTGAAATAGGGAAATAAACGATTCTTTTATTTCACATACTTTTATATCATAAAATGGTTATATCATTACTTCTGCACTGTATGTACATGTATCAGATAAGCTAATTATTGGTGCCATCGAGGACCATATACCAATTATAGCGATTTTCCAACTTTTCGATGCCATTTTTGGAGTATGATCTGTGCTTTACTTTAAAGTAAGCCTTATTATTTGCGATTACTTCTACAAAATTTCTTTGCAGCGAGCATTCCTTTGAGGGTTGAGAATAAGAAAAAAAATGGCTGAGTGTGGATTTGAACTATACGCTGGATGCGAAAGTATGCGAAATCGATTGATAGTTATGCTTTGTACGATTTTAATAAAATACATGTGTTAATTGGGCGATGCGAAGCCGAGTAGTATTCGGCTGCTTGACACGTCACGTCATTATTCGAAAATTACCGTTATGCAGCAAGTGTGGAATTATACTCGAGGAGTAATAACGCTTTGGTTTTAACTAACTTTGACGGTGATCTAACATACATATGCACAGTATGTATGCATTTTATTAATATATCAAACTATCTATAGCATTTCTATTTCTATTTCATTGCATGTAGCCTGTATACTACACACATTGATTTTCTTAATTGATTTCGCTGAGTTTTCAGCACAAGAATTGATATTTGATACTCATATTGTTATTCATTTCGTATGCGCTCAACGCAATCGCTTAAGTGACCATGTTCTCGCATTCCTTTTCTTCAACTGTTGTTGTATGTACCTTCATGTTTTGTTTTTGTTAATAATTTATTGCGATTCTATGGAAGTGCTCGTCGCTCGTGATTCTCATTCGCCTACACTTCGTTTAACACTTTTCGCTTGCAATTTACGTTCATTTTCATACTTTCTTTTGCTTCTCTCATCATGCCTTACATTTGCCCGTCTCTGCCAGCGCTTGTCATGCCGTAACACCCATACACACACACACACACACACACATGCAGGCTTATGTACACATTTTTCATGGACACCCCATACCTCATAACATTCATAATAAAAATCAATTTCATGTACATATTCCATCGATAATAGTAATTGTATGTATGTCTGTCTGTATGTAAGAGTTTACAAGTGATAGCGTTGTAGACGAAGTAGTTAAGTACACACGTCAGTAAAAAATAAGGGAAAATTTGCAAAAAATATTCGTGAGCTATCTCATCATATCGACAGCGCCACCAGCATTGGTGCCTACTTCTTTGGCGTTCACCGCCACCGCCTTCAGTCATCATTCAGTCACACGATACAGGTGTAGTGCACGAACAGTTCAATTGTACACTGACTGACTGGTCTTGGCCGAGGCGGAACTTGTTAAGTGAAATATTCCAATTTCTGCTCTAAAACCTTCAAACACACACAAAAATAATAACAAAAATAATATCAAAAAAACAACAAAACAAGCGACTTTCGCAAAAAAGTCAACGAAAGCGTAATCTCAAGTGGAAGTTCCAATTTGGCAATCATTGTTGGTCTTTTTCTCTCTATTTCGGTTTCGGTTTGTGTTGAAAGAATGACGGTTAATTTCTATCAATGCTTATATTTGTACAACAATAACAAATAAAGAAACGTGATCTGTATAATTTTATTCGATTCGAAAACGTCGGTGAGTGTTTGTGGCTGCCGTCGGAAGTAAAAGTGTTTTCGTTATTAATTTGGCATTGTAAGAGTGAAACTCGTCTCCAGCGAATATTTATTTAAAAATTTTATTATTTTGATTTAACTGACTTGTGTGTTGGTGTTTGAGAAAAATGAAAGCATACTCAATCAAAATGGTAATTTGGTTTGTAATCTCTTAAATGCATATCTTAACACATGACCAATTTAATGGCCTTGTACATAAAGGGGGTGCCTTCGTTAGATATAAGTTCCTATATTTACAATTTTATTCTGGAATTAGCTGCAGAGAAAATATTAATGTATTTATTAAGTTTGGATTTTAAGTGCGTTGATTTGGCATAAATTTTTATCGATTATTATCAGAAAGACACAAAAAGTACAAAAATAAAAACAGAGTATGAAATAAAAGAATACTTTATAAAAGACCAATCCTTCGACGGTCCTATCATACCCACCTGGGTCCTATCATATCACATAATAATCGCACACCTACTTCGAGTTTCTTCCACACCCACCGTAAACTCTGGATCTGGCCTCCAGACACGTTTTCCTGTTCTCAGTTCTCGACCGAGTTCTCGCTGGGAAGAAGTTTTGGGGCAATGAAGAAGTTGCCGAGACTGTGGCCTCTTTTAAAATAAAAGACAAACTTTTTAAAATAATAGCATCGAAAATTTTGAAGTTCGCTATGATCCATGTGTCGTAATAATATAGCCGAATAATAAAATAAAATTTCTAAAAAAGAAAATGTGTTTTTAAACTTTATATACTCCTGCAGGACTTAGAGGCTACATATCTACATACTAGAGGCTCTCCTGGAAGGTACTACAGTGATTTGGTAGCCAATGTGACTACTGATAGTATATTCCAGGGGTGATATTTTAATCTATAGGTGATATCTCTTTATTTGCTAACTCTAAATATGCTCTAGAAATCTGCGAAAGAGAACGTTTTTTTTTCCGTGAAAATATTCTAACCATGAAAATCTCACGTAATGTTAATTTTGGTACAATGCTATATATTCTCTACATCATTGACAAGGTCAGCCTTGTCGGCTTGTTTAAAGGCGTCCCAACACCCTTACCTACTCTGTTCCGAATTCAGCGCTATTGTAAAAGTTTACTCAAATTCCCCGATATGTCGTTTTAATTATCCTTTCTTCACTGTCTTAAGATTTCGAAACTTTACGAATTATGATAATTGGGATAGTTCTTTATCGATTTCAAAGTTCGAATTATTTGCTAATGATTTTATATCAAGCAGCCATCCTTTCACTGTTCAATCGATCATATTTTGTGGAAAATAATATTTCAGTCAAGGATTTTTAGGATAATAGTAGTTTTCAAAATTGCATCCCAAATTGATTTATATATGTGTTTAATATTGTATAAATATATTTTCAACTGTTTTGTATTTTTTCAGACGACTCTCATACCGCTATCGAATATAATTCCTCACAGCCAGAATGGAGAAACCGATACATCCGACGCCAGTTGGTAAAGTTTCGCAAATTGCGAATCTCTTCCAGCGCAAACCCATCGAAATACAACCAGTCGAACAGTTAAGCGCCGCAGCCGCTGCTGCTGCTGCCGCCGCCGCCGCCGTCGCCGCAGCTAATCAGCAACAACAAGCAGGGGGTGGTGGAGTTAGCATACCAGCCACCGTTGTACGCACCGAATCACATTCGGCGCGCTTCAATAATGCACGAGCACTCTTCGAGAAGCTCGGCGTTGAGAATAATTCAAATTCGAATGTGAAAATGTCACGTTCTGGCTCGCGTGACGATAATCTTTGTGAAGGCAATAGTTCGGATCGTTCGTCGTCGCGTTCGTCAGATCGTTCGATATCGCCACCGAAACGACGGTCGCCATTTCCTCCCGGCTGTAATGTGGCCGCTTCGTTGGCGAATAATAATAATTGTGCTCCGCCGCCGCAATTGAATGGTGGTTTGGCACTGAGTAACAGTAAATTTATCGTTGAACCGGGCACGAAACTACATCACAATATAGCGCGTCACAAATCCGAAGACGGTGTGTTAAGTGGTTCATCGGTTGGCGGTGTGAGTGCCATACTCTCAACCGGTGGCGGTAGTGTCGATAAGCCGGAGAAACCGGAACGTAAATTCAATTCACGTGAGTTAATTGAAAAACAAAAGAAGTGGACCTCACACTTTACAAAAACAAAATCAAATCGTACACATAGCGATCAAAATCGCTGTGACATCATACGAACCGTGCCGGGAACAACACTCTTTTCCAGCTCGGCCATACAGATGAAGGAGAAGGAAAAGGAGAGAGAAAAAGAGAAAGACAGGGATAGAGATCGTGAACGCGACAAAGAGCGTGATCGGGAAAAGGATAATGCCAATATTGCCATAACTGTGGCCTCTCCAAACGCCAATCGTAAGCCCAACGCTGCCAACACAGCTGTATCCGGCATGGAACAGTTACGCTCACCCATTTTAGCTGCTGCTCAGCAGCATCAACAAGCACAGGATCATCCACCCAGTCCACCGGTACGGCATACAGTCGTACCACCGGAAATAAAACCGCGTAGTACCAATAAAATTGGTAGCCCCATCAAGTCGCCACCATTGCCACCCATACCAGCTGCCAAACCGAAGAACGTCAGTCCGGTTAAATTTAATCCGGAACGTGTACGTTCGCCTACGAAGCTGCCCGATGTGTCAATACAGCCACCGCCGCCACCTGCCAAATCGGCAGCGGTCGCCGCAGCTCTACAGCGTTCACTAGATGAACAGCAAGCGGCAGTCGCCGCCGCTGCCGCCGCTGCCATCTCGTCAAATGCGCCAGTGCCACCCGAGAAGCCACGCAAAAAATCCATTGATCTCATTGAGGGCGAAGACCGACTTACGCCATCCTCACCCACCTCAGCTACATTCCATATTCCATATGTGGCGGTTGCCGCAAAACGTGGTTCCGTAGACAGCTTGGGTGGTGGCGCGAATGGACTGAGTGGCAGTGTTAATTCGGCTACGTCATCTTCGCCAGCCGCCAGCGCTTCGTCCGGACCTTGTTCACCGGTGTACACTGAGGACGAGAAGCAGGAGAATGAATCGACTGAGAAATCGGAAATTCAGCAGTATTATAACAGTATGCCACGCACACGTCGCAGCGATAACGAAGGTGAGTGCCTAGATGTGTTACTATTTTAAACGAAATTTTACTAGAATTGCTATTGGCGTGGTATAACAAAGAAACTCGACGTTTCTGGCAACCTCTACTAGCTAGAATCTTCTAGCGGAAAGTCTAATTGACCGATTTTAACGTATTTTAACCTCTGTATGTTGTGTATCTGCATCCAAATCTTAGATGGATCGAAGGAATGCCAGTTCCCAGTTTGAAGATTCCTTGTATCTCATTATATTTTTATATGCATGCTCAAAGGACTTAGATACCTCCAGCCATGGCCAAGCTTAAGTAGAAGAAAACCCGTTCTCTTCAATACTTTATCGGTGTGCAAAACTAGGAAAGAGTCTCTTTTCTAACCTTAAGCATATGGCCCAATGCTTTTTTGATGTATTAAAAGATTTACAATAGGACAACTCATATTAAAGTATAAAAATTATGGTGCTGCTAAATCAAATCAGCTAAGATTATTTAGTGACTATCGGGATTTCAAAAACCACTATATCGGGATCCCGTTAATCTTCGATAAAAGTTTATGATAATGTAATAACATATTCGTTGAAAATGTTGAGTAAAAACAAAGTAAGATATCGTCATATTGTTTCCAAATATTCGTAGTCCCGAAACGTACTCAACTATGTAGAACACAATTTTTTTCCAAACAGGTCATTATACCTTGGATTTAATCTGCGAAAACTAACTTTTATATTCAAGTCTTGCAAATTGCAGTGTATCTAATAGTGTCTGTAAATGGCACGAACAGACGACCATTGTCCATGCACAAGCCTCCATTAGTAGCCGTATTTACTTCAGTTGCTCACATTGTGCGCGTGCCATTTATGTTTACCCACCATAAAAAGTCTAAAAATACCTTCTCCGCTTTATGACATAATTTTAAGTCCCAGCTCGCTAGCATATTCTCAGTCATATGCACATCCATTGGGTTCAAGCACCTAACAACACGGTAGTTGACGACTAAAATATTGTCACTATAGCCACAGCGGCTTTCGCCGTTCGCGCTACACCAACAACATGAAACTTGTTTACAAACAATTGTTAGGCACGGCACGCTGTTGTTGACATAGAAATAGGTAATTCATTGTAATTCACAATACCACCTACCAGCCCTCTCTCGCGCGCTCCCAACCCATCGCACACCCGCCTATCGCCCAACCAACGCGCCATTCAATATCCGCCTGTTCGGTGCAGCCCTTTTTTGGTGCTTGTAAGTCCAGACACAGACACATACACAGACACAGACACCGTGTTGTAGAAGGCGGGCTGGGCAATCCGAGCAGACAAATTCCAATATGGGTCAAACATCATTTCAACATCAGCGACACAAACAACTACAAAGCATTGCATGCGCCTGGAAAAAACGACAATAAAACGATGAAAAGTAACAGTAGCCACAACAATGACAACGACAATGCCCCTTTCAAATGCAGCCATCGAGTGAGGTGGTGCATCTTTGTTCCCCGCTCGCTCGCGGGATTCTAGTTTGATTTGTTTCGTTTTTCTTTCCTGTTTTGCTTGCATTTGTACAATGTCTGCAATAACAAATTCAAAGCGAGCGCATGCTTCTTTTTCCGCCAAACGGCCTCACTGCCTCTACGTAAAAGAAAAAGTAAATATATATATATATGCATATATATATTTATTTACCGATTGTCCCTAACTTTTGATTAAGCATTCATTGGCTCAGAGTCACTCGCTGACGGCTCGGTCTCGTGGTTGGGCTGTCATGTGTGTGGAGTGCTCTTGTTGAGCCACCTTCAACACGTTCGACCACACGCTTTGTACATACAGACATATATAAATGCATACATCAATACATACATAGTTATATTATATGTGTGTTTGTATGTTTCGTTCGCGTTTTGTATGCTGTTGAAAATTGTATTAATGCCAGATTAAGAATTCCGCCGCTTGCAATGATGCGTCTCTGATTAAGCATTCGCGCTTTTTTACACAGACACATACATACACTCGACATGCACACCCAACAGCCAGTTAGCGTGCATTGCACTGTACACTGAGAAAAACAATTGTGAGGTTAGGCTTGAAGTTAGGTCAGTTGAGACTGAGACCTGGTATCTTCCACAACTCCCAATGTTCCAACTGTTCTAAAAGCCATAAGAACTTTATCAAATTCACCGATTTATTGCATCGTGGGGCTCACTTGGGCGCACCATTAGCCTAACGTTGGCTTGAATATGGGCGCTTGTGATCAGGCATTCGCCAAAAACAACCAACTCTCCAAAACAAAAAATATATATACATATAAATTTTTCTCTAATGTTAACCCGAAGGATTTAAATGGAATATAATAGATTAAAATATATCCTCACGTGATTCTAGCGGAAATAGTTGTTATAGATTCTACTTTGATCAGTATTTTCTGAGTCTTGCTATATGAACACATATATTCGCAAGCTAATGCAAAGTGTAAACCGATTCGGTATATATCTATTGACCTGAGATCAGCGTGATTTTATTTTCAATCTTTTCTAAAATTTTCAATTTCTGCTATAGACCCTTAAAATTATTTGAAATACTGAAACATGCTCAAAATACGGCACTCCACTCTATTTTACGATACGACACATTCCGATAGACGTGCCATTTCTCTCACTGTTCCAAACATTTCCTCGATTAATCGATAAATTTGCATAGACTCGATTTGACGTCACTACAAAAACAATTTTGTCGATTTCTTACAGTAACGAGGAATTAGAATCTTTTCGGTGGATTTATAGAGCATAAAAATAACGAAGCCACATAGACCACAAAGTCAACTTATAGACCATATAAGCAAACTTCACCCGGGAGATGTATAATTTGCATAAATGCTTTTCTTGACATAATTGAAAATGAGGGTTTGTCCAAAATGATGCGGTTTTTACATTCCTTAACGAAAAATAGAAGTTGGTTTGACCCGAACCAAGTCTATTTTGGTTACTAATTATCGCAATCGGTTGAGAACCACAGGAAAAATGTATAACAAACAAAGTTTGACCTGATCGGTAGACCCTCGTATATGCGGAATAAACATATCGTATATTTACGATGGTACATTACTCATATAAATATTTGCAATGGGGTAACAAAGTTTTTATATCATTATATATGTACGAACTTGTGTGTATATAAATATGAATTTATTTGGAAGTCTGCTGATGCATGTTTGTGTGCGGTCGTGAGCGCTTATCCGCAAGCTTATGTTATTAAAAGTTTTTGCTTGCGTTAATACAAATACATTGTAAGCTGAAATTATATCCTGACTGTGAGGAGACTGAGAAACGAGTGGGAAGAACGAATGTTTGAAAGAGAATTTATTTATATAAATGAAAGTAACCAAAGACATACTTACTACAATATATATATATATATATATATCATATATATATATATATGATATGAGTATGAAAGCAGCGATTACATAACGAGTTAGGATATCAAGCGCGTCTATATTGTAATTGTTAAGTGAAAAGGATTTTCAATGCAATAACTGTTTAAACCTGTGTATGGTATGTTTCTTTGGTCTCTTTGGTCTCTTTGGTTCTTTAAAGGAAATAGAGTTTCGTATGAGCTATGATATTTCCGAGCCTCATTTTAGAACTATACATTTATGTTGAACTATACAAAATGTTTATTCGAATGATAATTACAAATGTTTCACCGCTTCTAAGGTGGTACTCTATATGGGAGGCCCGTTATTACACAACTCCGTTTCATAATCCACACACGAGGCTTCAATGTGATTTTTGGAAGCTTCACTAAAGTGGTTTTGGTTTTTCTTTTGGGATTTCTCGAAAAAGAAAAGCGAAATGAGTTACAAAACCGTTTGTATTGGTTCGTTTTTTTGACAGAAGTTTTATAAAAAAACGATTCTAACGAATTCAGTCTGGAATGAACGAATAATAATTATTTATCTTTCCACATGAATTTCCTGATATTTAATTGTGATGTTATTTTAGATTACTAAATGTAAATATAAGTCTTTCATCAATAGTTCACTTATAATTGTCAAAGTCTAGTGTATTAAATATTAATAGCATAACTAACTCCCAGGGGCATAATTTGGGATTTCGTCTAAATATATCGGATATCGATGGTACCACAAGTATCGATTATTATCTCTTTACTAATTTGCTCTCCGTAGATTTCAGTTGAATACCAATGCTCCATTTTCAGTCGGCAGTCATTTCCATACATATTTATAGAACATTTTAACTACGTTTCGATCCAACTAACTTTTTGATACCAACGAAAACCGCTTAAATTATATAAGTTTATACATATTTAGTAAAATAATTGTTGCAAACAACATAAATATATATAGAGTATACAAGATATTTTAAAAGCGCATTTTTTTTACTTTTTGAGCTTTCTAGAGAATAATTGATTGTGTAAAAGAACTAATCGAAGTTACAAAAGACATAGATAAAAAATTAGAACAATCGATACATCGATTTTCTCGTCGAGTTCTAAACCGGTCCGTATGCCTAATGTGAAAACAGTTTTCACAGCAGTTTATCAGTCAACAAATAATTGTAGAAAGCTCTTCAAAACTCTGAAAAAATTTGAATAAGAAACGAAATGTAATATTTTTTTCAAAATATTTTAGATTAGAATTCAATTCGGTTAGTTTTATGTAGTTTTATGAACAGAAAATATTTCTCCATCTATTAGTTATTTTTTGAGCAATAAGAAAATATTTAAGAAGATTATATTTTCGATTTTTATTTTTATTTTAAAATTCCCGAAGCACTCGAAAACTCGTTTATTCATAGTAAATTCAAAGACAAAGTAAAAGTCTAAGATATATTCTGCCAGGCCCATTAAACTTTAAAAGTTTCTCAACAAACGTCAACTGCTCAACATTTTTCGAAACTTTTAGTCATATCCCATTTGATAAGATAAAATGTTCACCGATTCATTTAAAAGAAATATAAATTTGGAATAAATATGAATGGTATGAGAGAGCAGAGGAAGGAGAGAGCACGAGAAAAGTAATAAAATTTCCTTTTGAAACCGTTTGTATATAGATTTGTTTGCTTTTATATTGATTTCCATCACATTTTCGTGGAGCAGACCCCCTTTTATTAACATCTGACTTCCACCCACTTGACGCGCCCACCCACGTTTCGCTACATCAATAACAAAAATTTTCCTTTTATTACAGTTATTCACCTTAATACTTTTGTTGTTATGACTTTGTTTGCGTGGGAGACACATTTGAAAGCTTTTCCTCTTTCTTTTCCGAAATAAACATATGCATGGCTTGGAGAGATTGTAACTCTACACTCTCTCTTTGCACTCAGTTGGTTTCTCAACAAGCTTTTCTATTGTCGAATGGTTGTTGTGCGTAGTGCGGAGAGTTTTTCTTTTGAGCACCCATAGCGGTTGGCAAGTTGAGATATTTGCTAGTGAGCTTCCAAAGCTATTCGTCCACGAGTTTTTAACAGCAGATGGCGCTTAGTGTACTTCCGCTGTGGATTTTTCCAATTTTTGTAGCAGTAGCAGAGACTCATACATATATAATTATGTGTATATCCAGAGATATATTTATAAAATAATAATTGATGCACCTATGTCTTCTACTTTGAAAACGGTGTTGGGGTGAGTGAAGGCTAAGCTCTCTGTGGGTGTCAAAACTTAGTAAATATTCTGTAAAGAAGGCCTATTTTGATTCCACATTTTATTTGGAAGGGAATTTTGACAAGAAATTTATATCAAAAATTCGATCTATCATGTATGAGGCACGGATTTGTACTTGACTCTTGTAGTAAGCCAATGTACTTAGCTACCTATGTGATGCAGGATTACAATGCCTGATTCTCGGCTGAAGTACAGCATGGGGGCAATCTCTGTCGGATCTTTCTTACGACGTTTTTACGACAAAGTAAATTCAAGTTGAAATATAATTGCGTCCTTCACATTTTTTATATAAATTTTGATATAAGTCTTACGAATTTTCTCCTCGTGTCGCCAAGTCTTTCATCTTCTAGATCACTGTGACCCAACCGATAATACGCATTACAGCATTTCGTAATTACTAGCGTGCAAACCCGTTTTTACACTGGGTCATTATTATTAATGCATAGGTGGTAGACGACTTCCGCAACGGGATCTCATCTGATCTCAGGATGATGATCTCATTTGGTCTCAGTCTCTCATCTGGCCTCAGGAACTCATCTAGGTAGTCCTTGAAGCTTGATTTTGTTTAACTGAGGTAATTGGAATTTAATGAATAGATTTCTCTTTTTATCTATCTGTCTTTCTCTCTATCTATCTCTCTTTTCAATTGATTCTCTGTCTGATTTTCAAGTAATATCAAAAATTCGATTACTTCCATCGTATGTGGATTATTGTTCCTTAGTAATAAAATATTTTCAAATTTCCTTTTTATTTATATATTTGAATAAGAACATTTTAAGCGTAGAAATTTAATGCGCCTCTATTAATTGTCAGCTACTTAAGAATCTTAATTAATTTCTTGAAATTTTGAGGCATTTTCCTTTCGAGAATGTTGCCTTAAATTTCGATGATCATGACAAATTTCTGGCTGCCAATGGTGCGCTCGAGAACAGCGCGTCGTCTATGACACAGTCGCTGCTATTATCATTTGGCGTTGTTTAATGGTTTTTATTGTATTTGGCGTGCACATGTTGTCCTCTTTCCAGTGCGGATCCACGATCAATAATACGAACACTCTTCGACGAGTGCCGATCATATTAGCATGTTGACTGATGATTACTTTTGCTGACGTCAAAAAATAAAATAGTTTCATAATTTTCCGAAAATATTGCAACAACAAAAATGCCCGTATTTTTTGTAAGGGAGTTTGAGCTTTCGCCAGCCATTATTTTTCGCTTAGAAATACCGAATCTATTAAGAATTATTTATAAAAAATGTGATTCCCTGCAAAAGTATTGAAATAAGAAAAAAAATTTTTGGAACCACGAACAGGCGCAGACTCATTTATGAAATGGTCGCCTCTTTCGCTGCCAGACTATAGGCACGAACGTGTTGCCAAATTATATTTTCGTGAAAGTTCATTTAAATTTTTAGCTCACGAGTATGTATTTAGGTATATATGTATGTTAGTTTCGAAATGTTTGCGAGTGTGCGACGTAGGTGCTAACTGCGAGGGCTGGAGGAAATGACACGTCTTTTTGTCTGGCGCCCGTGGTGATTGTTTAGCCATTTGGCACGGTAATTAAAAATATTTAAGTATATAAGTGGGTATTAAAGTTAGAATATGTCTCCCGATTTTTTCTGAATCACATAAGTTCTTTTGTTTGTTGTTGTCTTATGTTGGCAGAAAATTCTTTTCTTTTTTGTATTGATTGTATAATTGATCATGTGAAAAGGTTTTTTTGTTTAAATTTCTTTTTTTTTTGTTAATTTTTGTTTTAAAAATTTTAGTTTTTTTTTTAAATTTTTTTCTCGATACTTTTTACATTCATATTTATATATTACATTTTCAAATTAGTTTTAAATAACTAAAAAAGTATATTTTTAAGAAAATTCTTATAATTTCGTTTTACTTTTACTTCTTTTTGGGATATTTTCTATTGTTATAATTATTTTTAATTAATTGTGTTTTGTATTATCTTTAAAATGTTTTCCATTATATATATGTTATTTTAAATTGTTTTTAATAATATTTTCTTTATGTTGTAAACTAATATTTTAAAATAATGTTTGATAATTTTTAAAATCATTATTTTATATACAATTATTATACAATTTCATTAATTACATTTGAAAATTATTTTATTTTAAAATAAATTTTTATTATAATTTATTAGTTTGTTATTTTTTGTTATATATTTCTTTAAGAGGTTTTTTTTATTAAATTAATTTACAATTATTTTGAATTAAATTAAACTTTTAAAATTTATTTGAAGTAATTTTTCTATACGTTTTTTAAAATTATTATTTTATATTATACGTGGTGTGTTCAACAATAATAAATAATTTATGCCTTATTTTACTTCTGACTTGTTTTTTCACTAAGTTGTTTTTTTTATGTAATTATATAATAATAACGAAACAATATAAAAAAAAATACAAAGAATGAAGTAAAAAAATTAAAAATATAGAAACAAAACAAATACATAAATAATGTATACATGATACATAATACATAATAATGTATAATACATTAATAATGTATTTCTTTTGTAAATTAATTAACAATTATTAATTTTTTTTTAATTATTAATTAACAAATTTATATGTATTGTAAATTACTCTTGATTAAATACATTTTTTTGATTTAATTAATTTTTTATAAGCGTTTATTTCTTTAATTAATTTTATATATTTGTTTCATTTGCATATTTTTAAAATTTTCTCGCTTTATTCTTTAAGTTTTTTTTTGTATTTTCTTTGTATATTTGTAATTTATACATAATGTATGTAAATATTTGTAATATTTATTATTATAATTGCTTTATATACATACATAAATATATATTAGTTGATTAATTTTTAATATTTCTTTTACTTTAATAATTTTATGCTACTTTATTTATTTATGATTTTTAAATTAATATTTTTAGAATTTATAATTTTTAAAATAAATTTTATATCTGCTCAGATCTTCTTCAGATCTTCTTTCAGATCTCTTAAATATATGTGTTTTGTTTTTACTATTCTTTCTAATTGCATATAATACCATTCAACCTCGAGTTGCAAGTATTTGCAACTCCGCAGCGTTCAAGCAATTAAGACTGGAGTATGTGCTGTGCATTTCTCTCTCATTGTTGAGAGCAATAAATTAGCACAATAGTATGATTTTGCACTTGCAGCTTCGAAAGTACTCCAACACCCCTTTTTTGCAGTGTCTGCAATTTGTATTTCATTTTTTATATTCCTTTTATCTTATTTACTGTCTCCTCTTTCCACTTCCCTTGTGCCCGGTGCTTCTCAATTCATTATAGCATTGCGTACTAGAGTGGAATACTTTGTCTAGAATTACTCGTGCCTTCGCAGCCGGCAAACGCCAGCCGACATGCTGGGCACAACGCCAACGAGAGTCCAAACCGTCTACACGCTTTGTACTTCGTGTGCTCCACTAAGCTCTCAGCTCCACACAGAATGTGCTTGCGCGATCACTTGGTGATCATCGCCCCGCATCTGCACAGGAAGTTGTTATGTGTTGTGTCTGATGTTCGGCAACGAACGCCAAAGTCAATTTGCTCTCGTTTGCTCCCGTTTGCCACCGGTATTCGGCATATTGCCTTGCTGCTTTCTTGCTGCCTTGCCTGTACTTTCAGTTGGACGCTAACTGTATTTGCGCGCACATATTTTAAATCGTCCGGATGTGTCTGAACGCACGCGATCCGTTCGCTTTTGACTTCGATGTTAAATCAAATAGCAAAGCAAACAAAACAAAAACCACCAACTAAAGATATAAAAATAATCTTTGTGCATTTTCACATTATAAAATACATTTGTGCCTCCACGTTCATTCGTATGTATGTGTTAAAAATTGTGTGTTGCACACGCATAAAGGCTAAAAGTAAAAGCAAAGTCAAGTGATCAGGCAAAAGAAAAAATAAAAAATAAAAAATTAACAAATAAAAAATTGACAAATAAATAAAAGTGTTGTTGCCGCTTTTTGTCTTCAATGGCATTGCATTATCTGGCGATTTTTCTTTGATTTGTGTGTATTTTCATTAAGAAAACCGATTCGATTGCCAAAGAGCCATCGATCGCCAGCGTCATTGATTAGAAATTGAAATGAAAAACCCTGAAAATAAATTAATTAGCCTCGAAAATAAGAAAAAATCGACTTAGTAATCTCTAGTTTCGGCAAAGCAAACAATATGCGAAATTTGTTGCATAAATAAAAGTGTGCAAATTTCTCTCTAATTCAATCAAATCTCCAGATGTTGCAAATGCTGGCTGCAAAAATTTTACAGAAAATTTCTCAATTGTTCTAAGGAAATATTGAAACCTAAATCTTTTTCGAACATGCATGCCATTTATAGATTTGAAAATGATTTAGCATGTGTTCTAGCAGATTGTGAAATTAACAAATGAATTTTAAACATTTAAGCGAACTCGTCACAAATACAAAACATTCCTCAAATTTTAAAGTGTTCAAGTAGCCCACACTAGAGGGATCTAGCACTGATCTTTGTACCGGCTTACGATCTCGCCTTCAATGCAGTTCCTTTCGTTTTGAAATGTTTGCTTGCCCTGTTTGATATGTAACTGCAGGAGGCACGATCACTTTGAAAAATTAATTTATAAACTTTTTCGATGTCTATTTTGGTTCACTTGGAAATTCTGAAATGATAAACATGTTTTTGGGCTCATAATGAACGACACTAAAAACCTAATCTACGAGTAATTTGTTTGACTATTTTATGAAATTTGAGTAGGTGGTGATTTTGGAAAAGATCACTACATTCAGCTCAATATTCGAAATCTTTTTTCCAGTCTGACTGAGATGTCTTCAAGACGGTTAGCTTCTTCAGGTGTCGAAAAACAATTTAACCTGCTAATTTATATTTGATCCGTAGGAGCGCGCAGGTATTATTTGGTAACAAGTTTGGAGTTGGATGCATAAAATTGTCTTTTTGAATGCTCAAGAACGTTTGGTTCGAATTTAAATGTGAGATGTTTGCATTATAGTTGGCGATGTTTTGTCTTATGCTATTTTCAAAATATTTCTTCCGAAGAAAGTATGGATGCATTGTTTAGAATTGATTTCTCCACGTTGTTTTAATGAAGCATTGGCAAATTGGTCCAGTGATTCCAGCCAAAAAAATTCAAAGTGACACCTAGAAGTGCCCAAACATGCTACGATCTCACGATATGTCACATGTCACGATATGACAAGGTTTTTGTCGCAATAACTGTTCGTCGGCGGCCTTCGTCGTTTGAATTCGGTAAACCTTCGCAGCAGTAGGATTCTTGTTTTGAAACTGTAGTCGTGTGAGCTTTTTGAACTAAAACTACATTATTCCTACTCTTTCAGCTAATTGCTGAGACCTTTTAATGGTCTTGGCATTCTTAGTTTGAACGCAATAAGAAACTTATTAATTTTTAAAAATGTTGGAAATAAGACTCTTTTATACAAATTCAAACTTATTAAACCTAATATAGATGCTTTTCTTCTTTTAATTCACAAAAATTTCTTCCAATAAATATCTTTTGCTTTCTTAGAAATGGCACTATCTGGTGATATATTTAATGTTGCCTTGTAGAAATTGGTACGTTAGAGTTTGGTGTTTCTTAAAATAACACCTTAGCAACACAAAAATACAGGTGTAATTCACAATTTTTTTAGCTGTTCAAGGGTTTTTTTTTTGTCACACTATAGAAATAGTATCGTTTTTTCTATAGTTCAACAGCCTTTTTCGTTATTATGTAGAAATATGCATTTGCATACATACATACATACATACATACATACTAACTGGTACAAGCATATATTAAACATTTGGAAGATCATTTGTCAGCGGCATTAAGTTTTTAATTAATGTGACCTCTTGACCCCCATAGCGGTGGCTGCTGCGCGTAGCGCTGCCTCCACACACACAACATTACATATTTGTATGACAAATTGCTTACTTATACATATATATATGTTCATCTTTTGCTGAAGTAAGTTTATTAGCGTTTACATAACCTACACATACACACACAATTATGCTAAAAAGTGTATGGCTTATACATATTTACATATATGCATGTGCATATATGTACGTATGCTAGTATGTGGTTGACAGTTATTCAAATATTCTTTTATAATTATTTTTTTCACATCTTGCAACTTTTGTGTGGACTAATTGAAGTACTAATTTGTGTCGAAGTGCTTTAATTGTTTTAATTGTGCGTGCGTGCTCCACTTTAATTCGCACGTTGCTCTACACTTCAACGCACACATATATAGATGTGTGTGTATGTGTGAGTAGACACGCCCCCTATACGTGAACATTTTTCATATGTTACTTGCTTCTGTGTCACAAATAAAACAAATAAATCTTGCATTAATTTACGAACAAAAAAAAATAAAAAATTTATTTAAAAAATGCAAAATTATAACCGTATAAATTTTTTCGCGTAAAATTTAATGAATGACTAAGTCAGCGAATTTGCTGCTGAAATCACAAATCACCGAGTTCGGGTGTGTCAGTGTGCAGCGGACGGAAATCAATTTCAATTTGATGCCTTTGGTGATGATCGCGCGTTATCCGCCTGCTGAAGGCTGCACGAGCTGAAAACAAATGGCGAAGGTCGCCGAACTTTTGATAGTGTTAAATAATTACATAAAAAATGCCTTCTTTGATTATTTTTTTTATTAATGCTTGTTGTTTTTTTTTTTTTTTTTCAAAATGAGATAAGCCTATATTTGAATTTAATTGTTGACTGATTTGTGCGAAACTTTATGACTTTTACGTCACAGTTATATATGTTTGCAATATTTATGTACGAATCTAGATCGAAACTTCAATGTAGCATACTAGCTAAGCTTTAGCTAACTCAATTATATGTGTTTAAATGTATATATTTTGATTGTCTCATTTGATTAAGTGCTTGAAGACACGAGCAGATCTGCTGTACGAGTACTTAAGTATTTAGTTGGTATTGCTTTCTTGTCCGCAGTTGAAGAAACTGTCACATATCAATCTCTCGAAGACATTGTTTAATGTGGGGTCAACAGAGTAACCTCAAACTAGCTAACAAATAAATTGAGTTGGTTACAGCGGAATTGTGCTACGTGACACAATACTCGTTTTTAACGAAACATTTGAAGTTATTTTACCGATCCAAAATTGTGCTCCCGATCTTTGCTGGCGGGGTCTTTGTGATGTTTGTGATAAATTGAGTTGGTTACAGCGGAATTGTGCTACGTGACACAATACTCGTTTTTAACGAAACATTTGAAGTTATTTTACCGATCCAAAATTGTGCTCCCGATCTTTGCGGGCGGGGTTTTTGTGATGTTTGTGATGCTTTGTTTGCTTTTAAACCACGGATCTATGCTAACAACCCAAATTCTACCGGTGAGTGTCTAATTGACGTGAATAAGCATATCCCGCCGATTTAACTGGTTTCTAAGGGTAGGACCATTCGATACAGTGTTCGGTACCTGACTAAATACACGGACCTTTTCATTATGCCGGTAAAACTTCGACGACATGCAAATCTTCCACCCAAGGTATGCAGAAACATGGCTTCCAAAAAGAAAGTACTAAGCATACATAAATATTCGGTCCTTTTTCTATGACCGTGAAATCGGACAATACGTCAGATGGAGGATTTTTCCTACTTTAAAAATAATTAGTTAGTGATACCTAAGCTTAAATGCTGAAATTTATCAAGTGAAGTTGGTGTACACAGATAAATTATTGACCTAGAATGACAGGGGTGGTTTTGGAAAATTGATTTGAGGCACACATTTCACCGAAAGTTGGTCGTTTTGAAGACTAAGTAGCTCAAACGCTTTTGATGACTTAGTAGAACCCATTCTTAACTTTCGAAAATAAGCCTGGGAACATGTCTCCTCGGTTCCTTCCAAATTTCCAAAATATTTTTCGAGTTTTCATTACGCACTTTTCCTTAAGAGTTTTAGACTTATGTATTATCTTAGCTGTAGTGTTCGGTGCAGCACCTAATATCACGGCTTTATATGCAAATATGTACTGAAATTTTCGGAAAATTCGGAAAAGTTCGGAACCCTTTTTTTTGGTCAGTTTGCGTAAATTCCTGCCTGTCTGTGACAACGGAATGCACCGAGACAATTAAAATAAAAATTCTAAAATACTATTGCAATGCTGCCAACTTTTTGTACACTTTCACCTTACTGCACTCTCCCTTGTCATTGTTGCAACAAACTTCTACTATGATGGTAGTAAAGTACGCGCTCGCTGATATTTCAGATGCTCGCACTTTTGTTGCTAGCATTTGGCGTTAACTGCAATTTGTTGCATGCATCCACCATGTATATTATACACATACACATAGACGCTCTAATACTTATGTGTACATGTGTGGATTTGGTCGCATTGGTGCGTTGATAGTTGATACTTTGAATTCCTGAGAAATTTTGCATTGTCATGCCGGACATTGTATCTCGCTGTGGATATTGCGAATTTGTGAACTGTACTCAATGCTTTTATACGAGTTTGAAGGCATACATACTGTAGCAATCACTGGGAACATATGTAGGAACTTAAAATATATATATGTATATATATATATGGTGAATGCCACAGGAGGTATAACTCTTAACTCAATATTCACTAAAGTGATATAAGCTATGTAAGATGTAGTGAGGCGCACTGCGAAGCCCTGAAATCCATGTGTCTGTGTGTCGGAAGGAGACCCGTGTTGCGTGAACTATAGTATCGATATAGTCAGAAGTTCAGTTTTGTACTTGAAAACTTCATTGGTCGAATAAGTTTAGATTGGCTGCCTACTAGAGCAGGCAATCTTGGGAATACTTAGTCAAATAACCTCAACAGCCTTGCTCTGCCTATAGTACTGTTATACAGGACCCTGTCGGAACTTTAAACCAGAATCTATGAAGTACATTTATCAGTTTATAAAATAACTTAAAACATTCAAAAAATGTTCACAATTGCTACTGGGTTTTTTATTTCTTTCTAAATTTGTTTTGAGTTTGAATATCCTACACATATTCCTCCTTCGACATACTCACATATTGTATGTAGTATTTCCGGTAAATTTACATTGTAGAATGTTGAAAAATTTTGGCAAGCAACGAGTGTCTCTGCGACTCTTCTGCCATCACCAGACACTTCTACTATTGAGTTAGTTTCGATTGTTGTTATTTAGAATAAATGTGTTCGAGTTCACCAAAGTTTTTTTTTTTTTTCAGGAGTTTAAATAATTTAGCATGTTCCGTTAGGTTCTATTGTCCTTCACTTCTGTCGTCAGTGATTTATTTATTCCTTTATATTACTTTTTTCTTTTTTTAGAGTTTCATTTGAAAATTTCAGAGTTTTACATTTTGTTTTTATTGTTGTTTTAAGAGTTTTCCTCGTTATCTTTCATATAAATATGCCATCGTGTTGTGCATGTTGAGTTATTTCCAGGGTTGCATTTTCTGCTGGTATAAAATTTAGGTTATATATTTCTTGCCGTGTGGACAAAATATGCTGCTCAAGGCTAGAGTCGAACCTAGCGCTTAAGATTAAATAGAATATCTATGCCTTTCTACAGTCTCTGCTTGACTGAGAAGGACTTGAAATGATTTCAAAGCTCCCTCCACCGTAAAACGGATTTTATTCAGCTTAGAAGTTACAACTTTCTACAACAAAGTTGTACCCCTACCCTGTATACGATTTTCTGAAAGTTGCCTACTTTTAGGCGAATTTGCAAAAATGTCCCCTGATTATCCGCAATGTGTCAAAAATATAGACAGAACAAATAATATTATCAAAGCTCTTGAACTCAAAAATTTAATTTCAGGAAATTTACAGAAAACACAAGTATGTACAAATTGCAGATATATTCTATCAAAAAGCCAGATGGTGCTCTGGTTTCAAAACATGAAATTTCTATATTTTGAAGACTTCTTCGTTCAAGAAAACACCACTCAATCTGGAAATAATCCTACAAACGATACTGTTATATACACCCAAATGTATGTACATATATTCCTCATACTGTTCAGCAAATTTATTAAAAATGTCCTCATAATCCCAAAGGATACTCCAGTTAGAGTCACAAATGAATTTAATTTCGCTTTTACTTTTGTTTAACCAAAAATTTAGAATTTGAACAAAGACTTTCAGAAGCATAACTTTCATATACACTTTTTTTTTGTTTCTCTTTCAACACTCTAACGAATATGTACCGTATGCATGTATGAATGTGCGTATGTTGCATCATCTCTGCACTATCTTTGTTCTAATTGAATTTGACTGTATTGCATTAACTGCGACTGAGTTTTTGATGGAAAAGTAAAGCTTCCGAGATGTATATTAAATAAAATTTGCTAACAAAATCACAAAACACTGACGCTTATGTGTGGTTATCAAATGCAGGCTCATCCATATTTAAATTCATACATATAGTTTGTATTATATTAGTTGATAAACTTTTTTTCGAAAACTTGCCGAAGTGATTGTATATGACTCTGCTTTCATATTGACATTTACATTTTAGTAATATATGAGTGCAAATCGATCATGTGTGTTTAAAGCGGATTGATGTGAATAGAATGAAATGTTTATAGCGTTAAGCTTTTCATATCAAAATATTACACATATTTTATTCTATGATAAGTTGGTAACTTAAATGTAAAACACTAGGTTTTCACAATATTAATGAAAAAATAGTCTGCTTTTAAAGAAGTTTGTTCCACTCTCAGCTGTCAAATAGAAAAATATCAGTTCTTCAATGCCTTCTAAGTTGTTGGATGTTGTAGTTTTGTGATCTGGAGCACTATTACATTTTACCAAATAACTGAATCTGCTTACTAAGAGTAGCAAATGAGACTAATTTTGCTTCAATTAAAATCAGAATACATACTATATGCTATAAGGAAGCTGTGGATATCCCAGGGCATAGCTTTAATATCAGTCATGTCTTCAACAAAATAATAATAGTTGAAATATTTTACTTTTTAAAAAACCTGAAGTTTTTTTTAACGAAGGTGAAGGCCTCCGGTTTATGAATATGTCTATATTTTTGAGTTGCATTGAATTTTGTTTTTGTAGGACTTTTACTTTAGTTACATAATATTACATATCTATAACTAAAGTTTATAGGTTCCGTAAAAATCCTTATAGCTTTCTGATCTTAGATTCGTTGGAAAGACTTTAAAAATTTCAGACTCTTTTGAGTCAGTAGATAAAAATATTAATAGTAGCAGATTCTTCTTTCAAATCTATTATTAACTTTCAATTGATTATTCCGACATATCTCGCTAGTGAAATTTATATTAATTTAAACACAAAGAATAGCTTTGACTGGGCCATGGAACGCTTGAAGAATCATAATCAATCTGTTGTCAATTAAATACTAATTGGGCAATTAGTTAATTATTCTATTAGCTGATAAATTGAGAACAATTATTGTGCTTAGCAGACTGTCTGGACATTGTGTAAAAAGCCCCGCATATCAAAACTTTCTTCTATTTGAAATAAAAACCAATAAGGAAACTCCTAGCAGATTCTTAACTAATAAATATATACGTATGTATGTCTATATTTTCTTTATTAATGGCAAAAGTTCCATGGATCTCAGTTTAATTCAAACTTATATTTTAAGCAGCTGAGTTTATTTTCTTTTGAAGGGTATAAACAATTATAAATATCTGTAAGAAAAAGTGTTTGTTTGCGTATGCTGCATACATATATTATATATTTTTTGTCGTATTTGCATATATTCGCAATCACAAAACTGCACACTCCCACACATACGCGCGTCCATTCATTCCTTCAACACTTGAGTATTTATAAACTGTCAGCAATTTACACTGCTCTTTGATTGTTATCTTTTTCATATACATACATACATATATATTTGTATATGTACATGTATATATATCTATATGTCTGTACACTGTATGCATTTCTGCGGCTGTTTATATTATTCTTGAACTGACCTTGACTTAATTCATATCTACATATCTGTATGTAAACATAATTTGTTTATATGCAGCCATTTGAGTTTGTTTACATTCAATTTAATAGTTGCAGATGTTTTACCTTTAAATTAATATTACTTTTAATTCCTTTTGATAATAATTTGCTTCCATCTTATTCACTGGCAACATTTTTGGATATTTCGCACCGGCTGCGAATGTCTGGCTGTACTCGAAATATACTTGACTGATGTTCTGTTTATTTGCTTATTTATTGTGTTTAGTTAATCTTAATGGAGGTGGCTCCAGGTATTAGCTGAGTGCTTAATAAAAAAACCAAAAAAAATAGAAAATATATATATGTGGGTGTGTAGTTTTCTGTAAGAATTTTCTCTTTGTGATGACCACTGTCGAAATCATCGAATCGTTTTTTTTTTTTGTTTGGAAATATTCGTTTTCTAGATCTAGATTTTTGAACGGAAAATATATTTTTTGAGATAAAATATTTTTAGTAATGTTTAAAGTATTTCCATATCGGTGTGTAATTTTTCCAATCGAGACTGACAATCGAGCATTAAATATGCTGTATATCCGAAGGGAATCAAATGAAGATGGTGTTTATCAGCTTACTTCGTAAAATTTGAATAATATGAATTTTCTTTATAGACGATCACAATAGTTTTGGTGACAGACGATGTCTTTAAGTAAAAACATATTACATTCCCAGGTTCAAAGTATCTTTATACCAGACAATTTCGATCCACCACAAAGTTGTACAAATGAATTATTGTTAGAGTATGCTCTCCTGGAGGACCTATGTTCCAACTAGGAACTCTGAGGGGGGGAAATATATATGCTCTCTTGGACACCTTTCTATAGTGGTATATTCTACCTGTAAATAGATTATACCACTCTGTGTTATTTATACCAGTTATTTCTTCGATATGTGCGACCCCAGAGTTTAATGAAACAAAGGTAGCCTTATTTATGATTTTGAATTGTATTATATTTTAAAGCTAGCAATTTAACATTAATAAATTGAAATGATTATACGGTGCCACGACACCTTAGTCAAATTTAAACAAAAACTGTGCCTTGAATTTAAAAAATACTTCCAAGAAATAACGCATTTTTCTCGCAATCTATATAACAATGGCTCGAGGTCTGTAATACCACCAATTGAGAGCATGCTCCAGCAGGAAACCAATACAACTAAACAACATGCCGATAGCCCATACGTAGAAGGCACCTTGCAGTATGTGCATATTTAACACCACTTTTTCCTCTACATCATCTGTGGTATCAATTTCCTTCGGTTCGAAATTCAGATCATTCCGCAATTCATTACGAAACTCCTCCAGATTGGGTGAATGCACATTATTACGTTGATGTAGAGCATTACGCGACCAATACTCGAAAATACCGCTCTCCAAAATACGACTCTCGAACTGCTGAAACTTGTAGCGAAATGGCGAACCCTTCGGCAATAAATATGTCTGCGGCATAGCGTGCAAGTGCTCCTTGACCACATGAAATCTCGGACGCCTGCGTTCAGCATCGTAGCTCTTTACCAATAAATCCTTTGCCGTTTCACCGCGCAGCAGAAAGGCGACACGCCAGCGTTTCCGCTTGCTTAACGGCACAGCGAATTGAAAGGAGGAGAATTGCAGTGGCAAATGCACGCCGTGCTGCTCAATGGTACGCCAATGCTCTGGCTTCAAAACCGATTCTATGGCCGTGAATATGTTTTCTACACCAAATATGGGCACATTCAACTCGTGCAAATCGTCGAGCCGATCAATTTCCGGATAGTATGAGGCATGTACGAAAATGCTCTCGACTTTGGCGAAATAAATGCTTGTCATCACATAATTGAATAGTATCCAAGCCATGAGAAATTGACGCAATGTGTTTGTGTTGGAGAAATGATCGACGGGCACGCCGAGTTGAACCTTCCAGAAGAGTTCGATCAAATCATACCAGCGACCGCCACTCATTTTCTCCACATTCCGTAAGCTTTCGATTATCCACTTGAGCAGCGCGAATGCCGCAATTATCAGAAAGAAAAATACGAATAAAGCTCGCCACAACGCATCCTTGTAGGCATAAATGAAAATCAGATAGGCGGGAAACATTTCTGCTGCCGGCACTACTACATATAGGATGCGTTTCAGGTAAGGATACAAGGTTTCAATGTGCTCGGCTGCACAGGGCAACACGAACTGCGCGTTGAAATTGACGTGCGTTGTGCCGGCGAGCAGATCGCGCAACACGCCCGTGAATGTGCCATTCTCCAGACAAGCGCCGTAATTCTCATTGTCCGCTGGCGTCACATATTCCACGGTTGCATTTAGTTGCATTACCAGATTACTCGCCATTAATCCGTCCACACCACTGTAGCCCACTTGAGGTGCTGGTTTGGGCACGGCGCGTAAAAAGTCTCTAAACATTGAGATACGCAGCTGATAGTGTTGCAGATTCCTTAATTTATCGTAGAAATGTGGTTCACCCACGTGCTGACGCTTTGTGGCGAAACCCGTGGCTGTGAATGGCTCAAAGGTGTAAATCGCTTCGGCGCCTGTGACGGCGATCGCATTTAAGATTAGTTTAACCCAAACAGCTTGGAATAGTTGTTGCAATTGCGCCTCTTTAGCATTTCTCCAAACAAAAATATATTTATGATATTGCTTGCGCTGTTTCGCATTCAGCATGTCGGTAATCCATTTGAGATGTGTGTCATCGTGTCCAGCTAAAATGAAGACACTCAAGCTGCCATAATCGCGCGAGAGTTCTTTGCTGTAGTTCTCCAACTGCAGTGTATAGCTTGGCAGTTTCGCCATACAGTCGAGTAATTTATGTTCCAAGTAATACAGGGTGTTATCCTGCGTCCGCTGGTTGATATATAATAAATTGACGCGTGCATCCACTTGTGCGGCGATATGGCACACTGTTTGGCTAATGGCCTCATAATCGTTTGGTACTGATAAATTGAAACGCGATTGCGGACGCATTCCAGCGACTTTTACGAGGATTTTAGTGGTTAGTAGCACTACGACTAAGCGCGCGTAAAACATGTTTGTTAGTGAAGCGTAGTTTTGAAAAGCTTTTGGCAGAAGATACAAAAAAGCTTAACGACAGAATGCAATTAATTAAGTAAATAATAAACAATGCGAGAATTGACAAATGAATTAGTATTAACTAATTTTTCAGTTTATTAAACATCATCCTAAATGTAGGCAAGGTTTTGCTGTTGATATACCAATCACTGCTCAGTCATTAAAAAAGGCCATGTTTTAGGCATACTGCTAAATGGCACACAGTTTTTGTGGCCCAAATTCAAAAGACTCGAAAAGATTCAATAAAAGTAATTGCTTTGTGGCTTTCGCATAATCCCATCATAGGATTCGGGTCTCAGATGTCGATGTCAAGGCATTGATGTCATTTTCGATTTCTGCTTAGGACTCAAATTATATTTCGGGATTTGGAAATGATAAAGTTGGTATATTGGAAATTTTATTTTATATATAATATTTTATTTTATATATAATATTTTATTTTATATATAATATTTTATTTTATATATAATATTTTATTTTATATATAATATTTTATTTTATTAAGAAGTAGTTGTTCACCAAATTATTCAGCAAACAGATCGATTTTATTGCAATGAAACCGGGACCACTTTATAAAATTTCGGGATTGCTATATTCCATTATCTTATGTTTGTAGTTTTTCTTGAAGAAATTAGTTTTGGACTATTTAATGGATATTATATTTCGGGATTCCGAATCTACATTTGTTTGTAATTACTCTCAACGATAATACTATTGTTGTAATCGGTATTTGCATTTGAATATTGTCTTAAATTGGTGGCTTTAATGCCCTAACCTTAAAATTACTGAGTGTGTCTTCGAACCCACAGAAAGAACGTCGTGTTTCCTTAAGTGTTTTATGGTTATCTGCAATTAATGGTTAACATTTTCATCTTCTCATTTCTTTATAAATATCATTTATTAATTAAGACAAATAGTCACCTGGGGAGTAGTAGAAACCAAATATCAGGTTCTGCAGTTGTTTACTCCGTTAAATGTTGTTCATGCGTGTAAACATACCCTTACCCTGCCAATTATTTACATTGCTAATGAGACGCCCTGCAGAAAGCACTGTGAAATCACTTAGCATGAGAGACATTACAGTATTTGTTTTTTATTAATTGTAAAAATGTCTTACCGCAAACTAGTCACATTGCTTCTGATCATCGAAATCTGCACGGCGACCATCGCTTATCACTTGGAAGCTTGGAATACAACATTACCGCCCGCGCAGGCCGACTTCCTGCTAACACATAAAGCATGCGAAATCGCTACAAAATATGATTCCTACATCTACACAGTCTACACTGGCGCGCAGCCAGATAACAGCGCATACGATTTGGAGTTGAATTTATTGAAATGTATGACTGAGTTGCCCACACACGTTACGGCAGTCAGGACATTAGCGAAAGAGCCTCAACGGCGCTACACCAGTTTCAGTGTTTTTGTGTTATCTGCGAGCGCTGCCGCGAGTTCCGAGTATCTGCAGCGCATTGTCAGCATGTTGAATGAGAAGCAAATGCGTAAACATTTTCATAAATACATCTTCATTTGGCGAAATGCACAAATCACACAATTGCTTGTACTACTTTCGGCTGTGTGGCAGCGTAAGATACTCAATGCTATTGTCATAACTGATGCGCAACACATTTACACTTTCGAGCCATACACAGCAGCGGGTTTCGCGCTCAGACGCATCACAGATGACCAGTATTTCTACGATAAGTTGAAAAATCTACACAAACAACAATTGCGCATTACAATGTTTAAGGATTTCCTACGCGCCATACCGCGTACGCGCGCCGCGGATGGTTACACCGGTGTGGATGGTTTGCTCGCGAGCAATATTGTAGCGTATCTCAATGCGACAGCGAATTACACGCAACCAGCTGATAATGAGAATTATGGCGTTTGCTTGGCGAATGGCTCGTTCACGGGCGTACTGCGCGATTTGATTGTCGGCGCGGCCGATGTGAGTTTCAATGCGCGCTTTACGCTGCCCTGTGCCGCGGCGAAAGTGGAAACGCTCTATCCATATTTTAAGCGCAAATTGTATTTGGTTGTGCCGGCGGCGGAAATGCAAGCGGAATATTTGATCTTCATCAAAGCGTTCACATATACGCTTTGGCTGTTCTTGGCGTTGAATTTCTTTGCGGTTAACGCTATCTTTGCGCTGCTGAAACGCTACGCTGAACATTTACCGCGAGCGGTGCGTATGAAACATGGCCGTTGGTATGAGCTCATCGAAATATTTCTGCAGACCCAATTGGGTGAGCCAGTCGCTGGCTTCTCGCGCATCAGTTCGCTGCGTCAGTTTCTCATCGCTTGGATCTGCTTCAGTTATGTGTTGACCACAATCTATTTTGGCAAGTTAGAGAGCAGCTTTGTGCATCCGAGTTATGAAGCGGAATTGGACTCACTAGATGAACTGGTTAAATTAGATGTGCCAATAATTGGCGTACACACGCTCTTCACCACGGTACAGCCAGCGCTTAAAGCGGCACACTGGCGTGAGATCGAAAAGCGCGCGGTCTTTCTGCCACTATACTTTTCCTCCTTTCTATTCGCTGTGCCGGTGGGTATGCGCAAGAACTGGCGCGTCGCCTTCCTGTTGCGTGGTGAAGCAGCCAAAGACTTCTTGATAAAAACCTACGATGTGCAGCGCCGTCGTCCGCGTTTTCATGTGGTCAAGGAATATTTGCGGTCCATGCCGCAGGAGTACATATTGGCAAAGGGTTCACCGTTTCGTTATAAGTTTCACCAATATCAGGGTGCGGTGTTTGAGAGCGGTCTTTTCGAGTATTGGAGTAATAACGATTTGCGCTACACGGGTCAGCGTGAATTTCACAAAGTCGAGGAGTTCTACGAGGAGTTACCGAACGATTTGGATTTCGATTTGAGTGAAATAACGAGCAGCGTTGGCGGCAACGCGGTTCGTAACCGTAGACAGGTTGTGCTGAACTTGCATATACTGCAGGGCGCTTTCTACTTGTGGGGTTTTGGTATACTATTCAGTGTACTAGGTTTTGTTATGGAATATGCCTACTGGTGGTATGGCAAGAGGACAATGAAACAACACAGGTACATAAAGCCATAAAAACAAAAACGATATAAAAAAAACAATAGATTTTTTTTGAATTCTAGTTTAGCCTAACCACCTAACTGAATGTCATAACAAACCTAGCAAATTAAACTATTAGTAAGTCATTGAAAATTGACGAAAGTTGATTTAAAACCAAAATTCATAGAAGGGTGAAGTTAAAAGTAAATGTTCAAATAAATTGCTGGATGAGTACCGATCCTAAGATTCCCAAAAACACACTGCCTTTCTACACCTCACTGCTCACTTCATTTTCCTTTGAATTTTGTTTCCACAAAATTTGTTTATAAATGTGACAAAAACGTTGTGAAATCTCTGGAGACATTCTTATTTTGTGATTTTCCAAATTTTAAGTGACGCCCAAATTGGATTATTTAAAAAAAAAAAAGATCTAATTAAATAAAATGTCCTACAACAACAATGGCATAGATTTCGATTTCCTACTCACCGAGGATTTTCTGTTATTCCTCGATCTATGTCGCGATCCGAATCAGGTCTTCAAGCCAAACTCCGACGAAAGTTGCTTGGCGCAACAGTGGCTGGACAAGCTGTGTCGCTACGATTGTGCCGATTTGGATGAGCGACGTTTGCGCAACATCTATATGAGCTATCTGTGCTGTTGCCTCATTGAGGGCGTATTAAAGGGACCCTTTTCGGATCAACCACGCGATGGTCGTCTGGTGAATATGGTGAATTTTAATGCAGTCAAAAAGCAGCCGCTCTCCTGTCCGGTAGTGTGTACAGGTGATTTGCAATTTAAGCTGCACGATTTTCTTCGTGAATTTATTAAACCATTACTCTACACGCTCCTCCAACCGCAGCCAGAACGTATAAGGAGTGTGAGGATCCCAAATCAAAACGTTTCTCGGACAATTGTGAACAACAGTTGGGCAGCTGTTACAGTAGTGACAATATGGGTACAAGTGTCGCTGGTGGCAGCAGTGTGGAGAGCAGTGTACATCGTGAAATTATGCGCTGCAGCACACCCGAGGTCCGCTTCAGCACGGACATACAATGTGAACCGCCGGGTGTGAATGGCATGAAACGTCGCTCCTCTGGCAATGTCTTCAGCAATTATATGGTGCGTGAGATTATAACACCGAGCGCATATAATACACTCACATCGGAGTGTAATATGCCGTGTGAATTGTGTCAGGAGTATGATGTTTTTGCGAATGTGAAGGACACGTTTCGTCGCGATGTGGTCATACTGTTGAAGGCAATCGCGGCAGAACTGAGCGGTTATGTCGGCTGCGGCTGCAATAAGTATTTGGAAAGTGAGCTATTGCGTTATAAGAATTTCATAATGAATTTCTCAAATTTCGCACGCGTTCTGAATAAATTGAAATCGCAGTCAGCATTGCGTTCGTTTTTGCTGTTGAATTTGCAGGACGATTTGATCAAGTTAATCAATGAAGCACCGTGAGCGTGTCGCCTGTAAGTCTATGTAGTATTTTTGTGGGAAAAATTTTATGTTTTTTTGTGATTACGTTTTCGAAATAAAGTGGTATTTGTAGACTCAAATGCTTCTTTTTAACGGTAATCCAGTAGATGTGTACCATTAATTTGAAAAATTGCATCTTAAACAGGCAACGTTTGCGAGAAGAGAATCCACAACGAACGGGTCGCGTAGCCTGAACGGATACTTAGTTTTATTCGTCCCAGGACTCTCAACTCGGCAGCATTCCTCAAAATTCCTTCTCAATAAAAGAGAATTTCTTTTGTTTCAGAATGTAATCGAATTTTCGCCGGTTCTGTCTAAGAACTTGAAAAAATTCTATGAAAATTAAAGAACCCTTTTATTCTTTAGGGATAATATTCATATTTGTTTACTTAAAATTGGAGAAAAACAGTTCCACATACAAATGGGCCTGAATTTACATAAAGAGATTAACAGAGTTGTTATAAAGTATCGGAGAAGTATGTATAAGTATCTTTGGAAGTATGCCATAAACTCGAGTTTAACAGTTATCAAGTGTTATCAATTCGGTGTTAGAGTATCTACCACACTGAACTGCTAAACCAGTCATTAGTGTTGAACATACTGGTGTTTAAGAAAAGTGAAATGTGATTTTTTTATGGTAAACTTTGTCTACGTGGTAAGTGTTTAATACTAAACACCAAAAAGTTTTATAAACTCGAGTTTGTGGCGCAGTGATCAGGTCATTAAGTTTGCTTCGAAAATATCTTGAGACTTAAATCGGCGAAGAAACTGACATACAGCGTTCTACTTCATATTCTAACAGTATTTGACTTCAATCACGTGGGTTTCTACTCTGGCTATTTGTGCCTATAGTTGCCATTTTAATACTTCTGCTAACCTTTTCTTAACTTTATTGTAAAACTTCTTTATGTCCAATCGTAGGCTGAGTTCATCTTCTTCTCTTTAATTTCGAAGTTCTCTTTGAATTATCTAAATTTTTGAACAATCAGATTTAACATACTATAATTGTATCAGCTATCTGGAGAGCACGTTTGCTTTTGACCGCAAGGTTTCTTTGAATAAAAAGTTAGTAAATGGATTCTTTGTGTTGCTGTGTTCATTTCTCGATGTTTATACTGCTTTCGGGTGTCTTTAGGCATTAGTAAAGTTTTCGTGGCACAGTAAAAAGAGGTTAGAATTTAATACTCCACTGTTATGGTTTTTAATCTATCGCCACTTTTGCAACATTTTACGTAATTTTTATGACTTTGGGCATTACAGTGAAATATTGTGTTGATGCATTTAAACACATCTATGTTGAACTTCGAAAGCAATAGACGAAATATTTTTTCTACACACATTAATAGAAATAAGTATTAGAAATAAGTGAGCACGAAGCATGAAATGTGATGAAAGAAAAATTTGCATAATTTACAAAGTGATCCAACTCAAGAAGGACGAAAGGCCAATAGAAAGCAACACAAAAGCCAATCGAAAGAGAGGCTTGCGCTACAGTGTGTTCAACATGTGCCTGAGTTTAAAGAACTTTTGTAACACCTGCCGAGGTTTGTATGTCAAAATATAATGTTTTAGTTATTATTTATAGTTTAGAGGCAATTGCCGAGGTTTGTATGTCAAAATATAATGTTTTAGTTATTATTTATAGTTTAGAGGCAATTAAATAAATAATAATAATATAAGATTACACGAACTATTTGCATCGTATAGTTTTGACTGGAATAGCTATCTTAAAACTTGTTTGAAAACAGCACTGATTTTTGCCGTAAACTACCGCTTGAACATCCAGCCTTATTTTTAGTTTGGGCACAAAATAACTTCGATCAGCAGATTATCAGCAGATGGCGCTGTTGTACATATTTCAAGAAATGATTTTAAATTCGTTCGGTAACAGTAAAGAGTTACGGTGTTTCAAGTATTTAAACTCGCAAATTTTTTTTTATATAAAGCTGAACTGAGGTCTGCAATTTTCTCTCGACCGCAATTTGGGTGTAAGCAAACATAACATGGAAAGCTCTCCCTAGTTCTTTCAAAGATCACTAGTCTTCCCACATTTAGATAGTTTTAAGACACAGAAGTTTCAATTTGTCTCTTTTCTTGAAAACATAACTGCGCTCTTCAATGAAGGCGTCCCTGTAAAAACTTATAAATCTTTCATTTAATTTTTTTTGTTTTTAGCAGACCCACAGTCGACCATGGCAAATTCTCAGTTATAAATAAATGCTTTTAGTGCGTTCCTCTTCAAATTGCCACATTGCTCTTGTTGTTACTTGTCTATGTACTCGCGCTGCTCTCCTTTACTATACTCTCACTCGTGTGGCACCGTTGAATCTCTGCGCTTGGCGACAATTCTAAAATTGCTTGAAAACATTTTCTTTCCAGTGTGAGTGCGTGTGTTGTGCGAAATTTCGCGCATACAAAATATATTCGAATACCTTCCTTGGAAACTTTCACTGCTTTCTTTTTGTGGTTATTCGCAACAAAACGGTGCTGTGAACTTTCTACCATGAACAGCGCATTCTTTGCGCTTTAAATTTAGCAACAGCCGAAATACTGGCGAATTTTGGCCTCAAACGAATGCGCGTATTTATTTATAGTTTTGAAATATTTTAAAACTATGCACAACACACATATTTTATTCGCATTCCAAAGCTTTTAATATGCAATATTAATTTTTGTTCTTGCATGAAAGTATAATAAATTATGAAATTAATTTAGAATGTTGCAATTAGTTAAAAATGTGTGTCGTTTGGCTTCGACGCAAACACGTTTATATATGAAACACCCAGCAGGAAAATTATTAAGCAGGTAAACTGTTTAATAATGGAAAAAGCATTGATGGATGCTAGTGAATGCTTAAAAGTTTTATCATAATATGCTCTTAAATGCAGTGCTAATGAAATGCTAGTAATATTTAAAATAAAATAAAAAACCTTTTATGTAATTCTCAAAAATAGATTATAAGAATTATGAAATAGTTTGCTAGATTACTTACGTAACTAGTTAAATTTTTTTCTGTTATCAAAATATATTTCCTATAATACTTTAACAAATTTAATACTTTTTTAATCATAAATAAATAATAATGCTTCATCCCGCAAATATAATACTATCATCTCCCTATACTCTTTAAACTGGTTTGTGGCCATGCTAAAACCAGGGTTGTGTGTCAAATTTACTTAAACTGTTATTTGAAGTAATATTCTCCGAGTGTCAACGTCCCCCTATTCGAAGAATACAGTTTCGAGTAAAACGCGTTTAAAGTTTTTCGTGCTTCAGCTGACTGACATTAAGGCGGATCGACGGATTGAACAGGGAGCAAATACTTTTTGATTAGGATAGTGATTCTACTAATTGAATAATGTTTTTGGGATCTAAACTGCATTTTAAGCCAAAAATAAAATTGATTTTTGAAAATTTTGGATTGGGCTAAACTTTTAATTTTTTTTTAGTTAAATACGAGTGAATCGCGCCATCTGTTGATAATAGAGAACACGACTTGTTGGCATGCTGAAATAGTGCTGTTATCTATTTTTAAAGAAGTTTTAAATTAAATTTATTTAAAAAAAATTAAAGCAAATATATTCAACAAAAAAAGTGTTAATGTAAATATATCTTCCAACGGAAGTTTTTTTAATTGAATTATTATTATTTTTATTTGTTGTTTGTTTTTTATTTCACTTAATATTGTTTCATAAAAATAAAAAACTTAATACTATCCTGTGTTATTCGAATACAAGTTTACTCCCTTATATCTTTGAATGTCATGCGCAATCGAAAAAAATAGATTGTGTTTCTTCAATAACAAAAACAAATTTAATTTTGTTTTCGTATTTTCCGATTGCAATTGGAAAGCCAAAACTTGTCAAACAACTACGTCAGACTTTGTCATTTGGCAATTGTTTGTAAAAATATCTTTTCTAAAAAAAACTTGCAATAGATTAAGTTGGTATTCCAAAATTTTTACTATCAAAATTCTGCGTAGAACATGGACTCAGAAGACAATATCGGATATCAGTTAGCGCAGAATTTCATATTCTTTCAAGACATCGTAAAAAAGCCCGAAGAAGTCTTCGACTGCCGTTCGCAAGAATACAAATTGGCGAACGCTTGGCTAAACAAATTGTCTATGTTTGGTTTCGAGACGATTGAAGACATGCGACTGCGCAATGTTTATATGAGTCATCTAGTCGCTTGTCTGAATTACGGTAAACTTACTGGACCGTTCACTTCAATGCCCAGGCCGGACGGTGTTCTCGACAAAAGCGATTTTCAGAGTCAACAAAAGCCACAACAGGCTGTCTGTCCGCGACCTAAGCCCAGCATGTCGGCATCACAGAAAGCTTGCCTCGTCCCGAAAGTCGACGGTACTCCCTGTGAATGTGACTATGTGTGTTGTGACAAAAACGAGCAGAAGAAAGATTGCAGCGGCGCGGCCCCAACCTCGGCATTCGATCACATTTGTGGCTATGTGATGCAATATGTGAATGTGCCCACTTGCTTGGACAGCCAGCTACGCTCAACTGTCGAACACAATCAATACCATTCACACGATGCGTTTACGAATTGTGCGGACGCTGCAGCGGCAACAACATCGGCAGCTTTTTACGGCCACGAAGTTGATGATAAATGTGTTGGTGGCGCTTTTGTTGCTAGTAACTGTACAACGTGCGGCGAGAATGTGGGATTGGATCATCAATTTGTGCGCAGTCAAATAACGACATTGCTGGACGCCATCGGAGCCGAACTGCGTGGCGAGCAGTCGCCGGGCACCAATGATTATCTGGAATATGAGCTGGCGCGCTATAAGAACTTCAAATTGCAATTTCCCCAGGTGGCCGAGAGGATAGCCAAGCTGAAGGCAGAGCAGTCGTTGAGATCCTATTTCTTGTTGAATTTGCAAAATGATCTCGTGAAGTTGTTGAACGACTGCTGCTTACAGCCCGATATGAATATGAGGCGGACCTACGATTTGCATTAGCGAAGGGATTTCAGAGCATTTTTTTTCATATTTATTTTGCTTATTATTGGAGCGGTTGTGTGAGGGCTTGGCCCATTCTTCGTGCCATGTATATTTTTTATTTCTGTTATATATTTCCGATATATCTGTATGCCACAGTTTGAGTTTGTGAATAATAAAACAAAATGTGCGTCTTATTAACATGAGATTTTAATATTTTCTTGTATAACAAATTTGAGGATGATGTACTTTTTTGGACCGAAATTTTTTTACGCACATTATATATTAGATTGGAATGAATTAGTTATCAATCTACAGATCAACCCAGCTGTATAATCAGTCTACACTAGTCAAAATAGATATCCTTAATTGTTGATGGAAGATTCTAGAACCTGGAATAGTTCAAAAATATATCTGTTTCTAAATCCGACCTCCTCATCATCTTAACAAGTGTTTGCATGTGCTATAGAGTGCAGATTCTTGGTGGAATATATGACTTCTGAGTTCTCATCATTGCATTGAGTTGTGACTTGGTAGTCTGGTTAAGCTGGTCAGATCAAAATATTTGCCCCTAGTAACCCTTGGTAAACGAATGAAATCAATTTAAGATTCCTACTGGATTCAGAGTTAGGCTCCGAGTCCGAGGCTCAATGTTTGCTCACGAAATATTAAGAGCTATTGCATACATAAGACCCCTAAGACGTTAGCATAAGTGCCTATGTAATCTTACTCATCGTCCGATTGTTAATATAATATAAATTTCTATATTTCTCTTCATTGCAGGACGCTCCAACAAAAACGAACGTCAAGACGTCACCGATGTCATGCATCAAAGTCAACAACAACAACAACAACAACAAATTCAATCTCAAACTCAAGCGCAAAATCATTCCAACAATATGTCACCACAACGTACATCATCAACCGCCTCGTCGGCTATATCGAAACGCATCTCATCAAGCATTTCTGTGCAATTACCAGCCGCTGGTTTGGGCTCACGACCAACCAGCATCATCTCAACAAGCGCCAGCCTCGATGAGGGCGGCTTCAATGAACCCTCACCGGAGATAAAAGCCAAACTGAAGCCTGCTTATGACTTCGAGACGGTCAATGGGCGACTTGTCGCTGGTGTGGCCACCGATGTGGATGAATGTGACCGCAGCCGTAAGGCAAGAGCGGAAGAGGCAGAACAACCCAGTTTAAATTACGTGGATGTGGGCTATCGCCTCAATCCGGACGGTAGTGAAGCGCGTGAAGTTTTTGGTGAGTCGGAACTCTACGACACTGCCAAAGTGACTGAAATGCATAAGAAATTCCATGCTAATGGATTTGCACAGGAGACCACCACCGTGTATGCAACTATTAAAACGGAAGTAACAACAGCCGTTGAGCTCTACTATCCCGGTGGTAAGTTGGCTAAAGAGCAGCGCGAACGTGAACGTGTTAGCGGTATTTTGCATTCGCCAACGAAATCCATTGGCAGCAGTGGTTCGCCGGTGAAAACAGTAATCGCCCCGTCACCACCCGTCGGCGTTGTATCGCCCATACGTCGACGCAACTCCGATGTGAGCGTCAAGTCCACACCGCCCATGTCACCCACATCGATCGGTAGTGGCAGCGGTGGCAGTTGTAGCGGCACAGCAAACACGAACACGAACACGAACACGACAAGCAACACACGTTCGATTTCTTCCATTGCTGTGGCGGCGGCGGCGGCGGTGGGCCAAAACAAGGGGATCGCACCCATCGCCTCGCTCGACACGCAAGAGGAATTCGATAGTTCGGAACTGCCGGCATTGCCCGAACGCCCACCACCGCTTAATGCAATAAATACAACTATTCTAGCGGTAGCTAGTGATGAGCAGTGCAGTGCTTTGGACATGCAAGACTTGGAATATGCGGACAGCAGCGCTGGCGAGGATGAGGATGATTTGATGCGCGCAATTGAGGCGGACGATGATGATGACGTGCATGCGGATGTTAGCGAGGCGCCACTTGCCACCGTGACCGAGGAGGAGGAAGATGAAAAACTCATTATAACAACGGTGACGGCGACGGAGGTGGCCATACCGCGCGAAGACAGTCTCCCCGATGCTATGACTGCCGACGAGGCGGAACAATTGTTGAGCTCAAGGTGAGTGCATTCACTCAGAAGGAGAATTATTATTAGAATCCGTTGCGTGCGGCATGTTGAAAGTTAAATTTTTCTTAAATATAAATAGTTAATTTGCATTTGCTAATTACTGTTAAAGATGAAATTATAATTTTTATAGATTTTTTTTCTTTAATAATGCTTGACATTATTTTTTTTTCAAAATTCGTATTTTTATATATATAAAAGTCTTATAAATATTTGAGTTTGTTAAGCAGTAGAATATACGATGTAAGCTAATTTAAGCCTTCACAATTCAAGCAGCAAGAATTCTAGTTCTAGCTACTTTTTTTCGGAACAAAATTGTCACCTACTACCTACGACCTTTTTAAGGCGTGGTACAACTATGGCTTTAAATTTTTACACTTTTGCCGAAAAAGAATTTTTATTATTTTTTTTTTTCAAAGTAAAAAAAATATTTGTGCTTCAATTTTAAAATTTTGCTTCTTAAAACCTTTTGTGCATTTATTCGAACACAATAATTTGTGAACTAATTTCCACACGTTTGATATGGCAGGAACACTTACTTTATTTAACTCTACATCAAATACGATATTTTGCCACAAATCAATAAAAATTTTATCTAAATAGGGAATAAAATTCCGAATATCCGAAGGGCGGGATATCCAAAGAAGTCTTTACTTTGGTTTCTAGGTGTTCGGTACTCTTGTTAATAGCAAAACAAATTGATATTCGTAGGTCAGATTTTAAGCAATAAAATTTACACAGAAGAAACCATGCGGTATTTCGGAAGCGCTTCATTTTTATTGAAATACTTGAGGGTAAACTACCTCTGTTAAAATTTATCATCTACACTCTTTACAAATTATTATATACTAACCGGATCTATTAAAAAATCGTACTATGACATAATTTTCAATGAAATTATGTATAACCCGAACTCATGAACCCCAAGATTTTCATGATTTTTTAAATACAAGGATGACCTTGTGTAAGAACAAGTAATAGGGAAACACAACTGTGATTCGCAAACATAGTTTTCCGACATATAATATAAATAGATATACAGTCCGGCATTTCATAAACCAAAATTTGGTGATTTGAACTTAACTATTTTTTAAATTACACCGCTGTCTCTTTAAGGCCAATATGACGATATTCGAGCCTAATTTCCTTAAACTTTTGTATGTTATCGTCGTTATTTAATGCAATTAGATAGGATCCCATGGATCTCATGAGGTGAACGAGGTTCTCGCAACCCTCATTGAATGTTTCATCTCTCGCAAGTACTTGCATTGTTGAAAGCACTTTTGGAACACTTTCAAAAATGCCTTTTGAAGCACTCTATTTCAAGCAAGTACTATGCTTGACGAGTGTCAAAGAAGTTCGGTTTTGGTACTTTGGGAATGCGATGTTACCATATGTGAACTAGTCCTAACAATTATTTTGTCGTACCTTAACATTTATCAATCTATATGTACAGAAAAAGATAAAGCAGCCCGCATAAACCAACTGGAAATTCACAATCTTGCTTTTATCTTACTAAATTGGTTGCAAAAGTTGTCGAATGTACCTAATGGCATAAACATACATATATATATATAAGTTCTTACCTATATGTTTGCATAAAACTCATACAAGCATACACATGAGCCCTGCACCACCATCTTTTTAGTCGAAATACTCATACCACAACTCAACACACACACAATTTCACATTCATACGCACTTATGAAACAGTTATAGTCATGTATGTATACAAAATGCATTTGGCTTTTAAATAGCATTTAAAACTTTTACCAAAACTATCTAAAGCGCCCTCAATGCATTAAAATTTAAGTGTGAAAACTGCAAGTAATTATAACCCACACACACACATATACACACAAAGGCGTCTCTGAATAAAAGCGAATCAGTGAAATTATGATTTGCGGTGACAAAAAGCAAATAAACACACACACACACACACACATTCACAGCCACAGTGAGCATAGTTTCATTGGCTCATCAGTGTATGAGGTGGCGAACAAATATTTACATATGTATATGTATATGTGTGCTTTTTCAACATTCAGCGTATAATCTTAACGTTGCATTTAGATAAAACTATTTGCATAATTTATGCATGCTGCTTGTTGTTGCTATGCAAACATACATGCACACATATGTTTTCGGCTTGACTTGTGCTAAGAAGCACTTGAGTGTTTGCTCTTGAGTTATTGAGTGCATTGAAAGAAGCATACTTAGAGGCGCACTTCAGCGCTTGTGCACTTTTTTGTACCGCTAGTGTGCTGCTGCCGAAAGTTTTGCGCATATGAATTGAATTATTCGTTGGATTTACACAATGCATGCTGATAGCTGGGGGTGCAAGGGATAGTGCATTACGGGTGCAAGGAACGCATTTGAATAATTTCTATGCATTGAATAATTTATTGTGCTACATTTTCGAAAGTGATTTACTTATATTTTTTTGTATTAATTTGAAGAGTGTTATTGCTAAAATTAATATTTAAAAAAAAATTTTTTTAAGCATTTTTAAATGTTCACATTGAAAACATTGAAAATAGCCGAGTTTTTAAGTTACAAAAATATAAATTTTTTGACAAATATATTTTTACCTAACGAATTTTGCCTGAGATTTTGATTTTTAATGTAGTTTCATCTTACTTTTTATTCACTTTGTTTCTATTCGCTTGTTACACTTTATATTTAATATTTGAACAAAAAATAAATAAATGGTGCCACTTTGTCTGCTGTCTCCGACTATATGCTATTATTCTATAATTTAGTAAATTGAAACATAAAATTTGTTATGTTTATTTGTTTATTACTATGAAACTCAGCGTAGCTATCTACTAAAATTTAATGCAACCATAAATTCATCGAAATCTCATTGCATTGGTCGTATACTTGGCATCTCTTTAACGGTTATGCGGTCATTTACATTCACCAACCCTATAGAATCAGCTGTTCGGCTGCTGTATTGCAGTTAGACATGAATGCAAACACACGAATACCCAGTAGGAAAATTCGGCAGTATTGAAATGTGCTTCTGAAGCAAGGTTTCTTCAAAAACAAAAATAATAAATTAAATAATTTCGCTTGCCAAATAAAAATATGTTTTAACCTTGCATATGAGAACCGAAGCCTCAGGAATAAATCACGATATATTTATATGTAGGTTTAATCCAGATAACTTAAAATAGAGACTTTGAGAATTATTTACCAACAAACTAGTTCAACTTGAGCAAAAACTTGGCAAATTACTCTCAAATTTATAAAAATATGCAGAGCAATTGTTTGTGTAAAATCCGGTAAGAAATTAGTTACTATCTTAATAATTTTTCTACTAGATTATATTCACGTAATAAATATTAAAACATAATTGTTTACGATCTAGTTACTAAGACATTGATTACGGACTAATTACTAACAAACTACATGTCTCTAGTGAATAGTTCCTAGGCATCTATTTGAGTACTACGAGTATTTACTAGGTTAAATTAAATATTTATAAATCATACCATCAAAACAACTGCCTCATATATAACTAGTAACATACTAGACCTTGTGGTAACTAGTTACCATTTAAACACACATTTCGCTTTAGTTTTAGTTCATCCAGCAATCCCTTAATAATCTTCTTCAATAAAAAAAAAAAAACGAACCACTACAGTGACACTAAGCACCTGCATCATGCAACAGTTGATGCTAAATTTAGACATACCGTTTCTGCCACGCCTATTCAAAACTAGTTCGCGCTTTTATTTTCTCAATGGCAAAATCAGTCCTTTTAAACATGTCGCCATTATATTTAAGTACATACATATCCATACAGTGCACACTCAGCGCTGTGTGTACACATTTGACGCTCGTGTTTTTGTCTGCCATGAAAAGCTTGTTTTGTAAGTGTGTTGCGCCTTTTGAAGCGCTTTATATTCACTGAGTTCCTTGACATTTTATAAAAGACTTGTCCACACAAACGCAATTATTTACATACACACACACACACACATATTTATATATGCAGACGCAAATGTGGACTTTGTAATGCATTACATCGACTGTTTGACCGAGTGACTGACTGGCTGACAGACTGACTGAGTAACCAAAGTGCTTTCATCAATGTACACAGCAGTTCATTTAAATCTTTTAAAGAGGCTTTTGTAAAATGAAATTTTTTGATGCGAGTTTTGTATGATTGAAAAATATGTTAATAAAAGGAATGTAAGTAAGGGTATAAAATTTAATACTTTTCCTAAATTTAACAGATCGGAAAAATATGTTTGTTGAAAATATTAGCGTTTTAGTAATTGCTCAATGAATCAACTAATTTAATGCATAACTTTCATAACCCGAAAAATTCATTAACCTTACAAAGATGCCACTGGGTCTTATTGATCGGAAGGCTTACTTTGAGTAAAGACATTAAGACTAAGAAGATTAAGATTAAGAAAGAAGTTAAAACAAAATGCTAAATTTTGATAATTTTCCTCTGGGAATGTGGGGTCTTATCATTCTTTTAATTAACGGCATATTATTAAAGCGGAAGCCTTCGGGAGTGAGATAGAGAAAGAGTGAGATAGAAAGAGAATGAGATAGAGAGAGAGTGAGATAGAGAGAGAGTGAGGTATAGAGAGAGTGAGATAGAGATAGAGATAGAGAGAGTGAGATAGAGAGAGGGAGTGAGATAGAGAGAGAGTGAGATAGGGAGAGAGAGTACGGTAGACAGGGAAAGAGAGAGTAAAAGGCAGGAGAGAGTGAGTAAGAGGGAGAAAGATAGTCTTCCGTCGTGCCAAGCAACATACAGTCTCTACCAACTGTCTAATGTTTTGAGTCGATATCCCAAAACGCCTTTTGTATCGGAGCTTTCGGAGCTCCTTTCTAACAAGGGATCAACAATCCAGCTCTAGCTTTTTATGCCAACACCCAATAGCTTAGAACTTTATGACATTACACGACTTGGTAGCATAATATTAAACGATTGAGATCACAATTTCAGTAAAGTGGCCATCACTTTAGCAACGTACTCGCGACAGGTTCAACAAGAAATGTTTCCCAGCCCTGTACGAAGCCATAAAATGTCCGTAGCCAATGTGTGCTGGCATGTCAATCGTCAAAAAAGTCAAAAAAGCGACTACTTTCTTATTGTTTTAAACATTTTCGTCAGGATCTTTTCAAACATTACAGCTGTGTGAGAGTGTGTGTGTAAACCAAAATGATTAGTTCATCGACGAAAGAAAACGCTAGAAGCTCAGCCATTTAACAGCTCAACTTGTTTGCTGCTTTTGTAAGACATATATGTACATATATACACAGGGTCACCAAGCATTTTTATTGTACGTGTAATTTACGCTCTCACATAAATATGTATGTATGTATGTATGTGTCATTTAAACTTTTGTAAAAGCTTTGCTTTTTTTTTTTGGAAATTTTTCCGTGCGACAGTTAAAATTACACTTTATGGGAGTGTGCGTGTTTTGCGGTTTTTGTGGCAAATTGACTATTCAATGATTTACGATCGCCTGAAGTGACGCACACTTACACATATGTGTGTCCATACATGCAACATACATGTATGCTATGCATGCCTCCTCCTCTGTGAGCGCGCACTTTTTTCATTTCAAAACTATACGAATTTGTCAGCGGCGTGCATATGTATATGTTTTAAGTATATACATGTATGGTTTTGCGTTTTTCTATTTTTTTTTTTTATGCATTCGAGCAGCAAGTGCTATGTATTGGCACTTATTTTATAGCTATATATAGTGGCGTTAGTTAGACAGTTCATGGTATTGGAAATCACACTGGGTCATGTGGTTTGGCCATGTGCTTGCCCAAAGTCCAACTAATTTTTTATTTGTGGTATGCAAAATATCCGTTTGAGTGCGTATGTTTGTGAGTGTGTATTTCTGTGCAATGCTTGCAATTAACTTAACTAGTTGTGGACTAGTCTGAAACTAGGCTGTCACTAGTTTGATCTTTCTTTTACTTTTATTTTTATGTTTTGAGTATTTCTGGTTAGTATCCAATTTTGTGCTACACTTTGAAGTCAATTAAACTTTAGCTATATATCTGAACAGCTCATTAATTTTAGTTTTAATAAGTTTCGTTCAGGCTTTTATTTTCGAAACAAGGTTTATTTAGAGGCTAATTGAATTATTTTATTTTACTCTATAACAGTTCATATATAAACTGAAACTTTGTAGCCTGTATTTGAACTAGTTCGAAACTAGGCCGTTTGACACTAGTGGTATTTTGCCATTTAGGCTTTAAAGCGTTTGTACATAAACGTTTGACTAAAATAAATTTTATTTCATTGAACTTATTTCGCAACTAGTCTATAACTGGTACATTTTCGACTAAATACCATTTAAAGCAGAGAGTTAGATTCCGTCATCCAAATTGAGAAGTTTACTCACAAATTTTGGTTAAACTAAGCATGTCGTTGCTTACTCACCCCACCCTCTGCCTCTCAGACTTTTACTGTAGGGTTATGCAGTCACCTGGTTTTATTCCACAAAGTCTTGGGCAACACAGGTGGCAGTAACTGCTGACACATGGCTTATATACGTAAGATATAAGTGTATGATTATGCGCCTTTATTTATGTTTGTGGAATTTGCAGTGTTTCGCTTCGTTTCGAAAGATTTATACGAAGTGCATACAAATGCATAAGACTTAGTGTGCATTCCAAAATTGCTGAAATTATTCAGCTTTCTATTTATTTATTATTATTTGTTTTTATGTGGGTTTTGTAGTTTTTCTTGCACTTCCTTCCGTTCGGTTCCAATAGCATCATAGCTGTCAGCTGACATTGTGACGTTAATACCGTGCCGACATGCAAATTGCATATTTACTTTGAATCCAGTTGGTGTGTAAAATATGCTATGTGGTTTTACGTTTGTTGATTTGTAGTGGCAGCTGTCATTCTTTGCACCTTGTTAATGCAGCGCCTGTTTTATGAATTTACGCTCACTCAATCACACTATTACTCAAACAGTTTCACTCAATTTCACTCAATTCCACACAATTCTGAGTGTGTGCAACTTCAATTTGCTCTTTTGCTCGTCGCAAAATCCCGCTCAATTGCAAAGTGCATTTTTGTTGTATTCTCATGTTGCAACTGCAACATTCACTGCTGGTGGCAAACGCGCCTTTTTCACCGAACCAGTGACTCATTCTGCGGCAAGAAAGCCAAGTGTGCACTTGCTGTTGCACATCGCGGACATCCGGATAATTACGAATCCATTAAAGACATTCAATAAAAAGAGAACTTCTGCTTTCAGTGTGAACTTGAACAGTTAATTGCCGTACATTTCACAATTGTTACGTATACGACACCGTGCACCAAGTGCGAAAGTGTGAAAAAGTGTTTGCAACACAGCCGACATTTCTCCGCTCCACTCTTAAATAGTGTGAAAACTATTTCCTTGCGTGTATTTAGCAAATAATTTGTATAAATGAATTAGTATTTGTCCATAAAATTGTGTTAAGGTGCGCATTTTAAGTTACTCATACGCCCAGGCATACGCTGTCGTTGAGCTGATGTGGTTTTAATTGTGGTAAGTGTGTCGTAATTAAATTTAATTGCATTTGACAATGGTATACCCTAAGAATATTTAAAATTTTGTGTGAAACATTTCATTTAAATTTGGTGTGATGTTTTTCCACATGACCTAGGCCACCAAGTTTACCTGAGGCATAAGCCTCTGTGCGCTAAGTGTATGCGTGTTTATTAGTAAGTAGGTATGTGTTAAGAAAGGTGTAGCTGTTGGTTGAGATGTTTCACATGTGGTTTACTTTCAGAAATCGCTGAGAGAAAACATGCAATAATTGAAAAGCAAAATTTTAATATTTTATAATTTCATAATTTTTGAAAAATCTGTGTGAAATTAATTTTCAACTTAAAGTTTTTAATTATTTTTATTTTTAATTTTATATGTCATTTTATATATTATTCTTTTTATTTATATGCATTTATTTCCGCATGTCTGCTATTAAGGGCGAAATCGGTTATTTGTTGTACTTGTCTCCCCTATGACCCTGATGTTTAACTGACTAAAAATTCAAAAATCATCAAAAAACCAAACCAGAAACAAAACTGTGAACTGAAAATTTGGCTTACAGATATATAGATCAGTACCGTAATCGGATAAGGGCGCGTGATACCGCCCACTTGCAAATGAAGTCATAAAAAATTAACAAATTTTGGAACATACTTGTTTCATGGTTCGATCATAGCACGGCTTAAAATTTTATCAAATCAAACCACAATCAAGCCTACTTCTAATATGCTCTAATGCTTCTAATATAATTCTAATGTAGTGAATATGACGATCTTGAATTTGTTTAACAGCCAGTACACGATACATCTTCTGGGAAATATATGAGTAGATTATATGTAATTTATAAGACTTATCATGAGTTTGCCCTATATACAGGGGGAAACGAAAGAGTTTTTCGGCAAATTTTTTCGCTCACGTATTAGAAATTAGTTTTAAATCCTAGGAAAAATTTTATAAATTTAAATTGGAATTTTATATAATAATATTAAATATAAAAAATTTTATAATTTCTTAATTTACTATTGAACTGTACTTACACGTTGCAATATTCCTCACTCTTTCATCAGCAGTATAACAGTTCTGCAGTAAATTCAACCAACTGTGTGTACGCTTTGCTAAGCAAGACTCATAGCAACTTATTGAAGTTTATTGAAGCATGATTAAAGATTGCTCTAGCTATACGCAGAAATACTAATATTTACAGCTAAAACAACTTTGCTTTCTGCTTTGCTCATTTGCTTCCGCAATCCAGTTGCATATGCTTGGCAAACGATTAAACTTTTTCAATTTCAATTCATTGCTTTTCTGTAAAGCGTATTTACTTGCTCATCATTTTATCAACCGATATAAAATTGCACATTTGACAAAATTTTGCAAAAATTGAATTTTGCTGTACAAGCAAAGCATGTAACTCATACGCCATGGTGAAAGCATGCTTTTGATTATTAAGTAGGATGGTTGAATGCTCGAGCAAAGTTACCAGCAAGGAGAAATCTAATATTAATAAAATTTGTAACGTAAAATTAAAATAATTTTTTTTTACTAAGATAAATCTTAATATATGAGAAATAAAGTATACGGTTTGAGAAAATTGTGTATGAAATTTCCGTCAGCTTTGATTGATTGCAATCAACATTGTAACGTAATATGTATTCCTTGGAATGAAGTTCAAAATGTATGAAACATTTTGCGCTTTTGACCTTATTTTTGATACCGCGTAGCAAATTTTAGATATGAAAGGAAATATTGTTACTATGTATGTGTATATCTAGCACAAAAAGAAATACAATCCTTGCTCTGTAAATTAAACAATTTTTCTTATATTCTTTTGTTCCATAAACAGCAATGTCTAAATCTTTATAGTTACTTCTGCACAACAGTGCGCATGATGAACACTAATATGGTTTAGCATGCCAAATATGCTTTTACTACGCGTACTCTAGGATATCATGACTACATATTGCTTTTGTATAATAAAATTTTTTGTGAAATAAAATCATTCGGTCAAAATTTTACATTTTGGTCTTTATTTCCGGGATCACGAAATTTCGGGATTAATTATGTATGTGAATACCTTAATATGCTAATAAAAGATTTGCTAAAATTTCACATTGCAATTGACATTTTTCATTATTTAGAATAATTTTAGTAGATGAATGTGAGCATTTGGCATATGGGGGTATAAAATGTTTAACGCTATATAGACAACTTAATAACAATAATTTAGAATATTACCAAATGTTCGATACAGGCAAAAAAAAAATTAGTAGCAGTAACGTATTTATTATCTCGAAATATTTCGGGATCCCGATTTTGATCTTGTGATATTCGATCCCGAAAACCTTAGATTCACAATATGTGTAAAATTAGCAACAGTAACGGATTCAACAAACTGGTAACAGAAAAAACCACAATCCCGAATTATTTCGGGATCCTGAGTGCTGTAATTTTTCATCCCGAAAACTTTAGATCTGCAATGTCGACACACAAAGAGTGCAACATTATTTGAAGTGAATTAATTTGCATTATGAAATGTTTTTTTTATAGACACTTTTCCTCACCCAATTCTTTTAACATTAATTTACCCAAATTCAAGTCAACTTTTACGAGCACCTTTTTAATATCATATTGGCTATCCTTAATACCTACACAAATTCTCCTTTTGTTGTCCGTGCTAACCGAAGTATTCTTTTTGCCATTTCATCAAACACTCTGTGGTATTTGCTTGTGACCGCATTGGCCATGGCATTTAATCCAATTTGTCCAGCACTAATAACGGCTATATCATGTATTTCGTAGACTTAAAAGTACTGCTTAATTATGAACAACACAAAGTATTTAATATACTCTAATATGGTTTCCGAGTTGTATGTTGCTGTATTCAGTGAAAAGTGCATACAAATTCATTCAAAGGTTCTGAAATAAAACACGAAAGGACAATGGGCATGTCAACGTCGATATATTGACAGTTCTGTCAGCTTACATTGGATTGATGCTAATAGACATTTTGGGCGATTGGTGCATACGAACGTGAATGTACATACATATATATGTATGTATATAAAATGGGGCCGCTAGGAAATTTATTGGCAAAGAAATAATTCTTTTAATTTTATTCAAAAATTTATTAGACAAATATTTCTTTGATTTCTTCAACTGGTTAAACAAATTTTATAAAGAAGAATTATTCACTAGTTTAGTAGTAGTTACTTTTGAGACAGTTGTTATTTTAATAATAAATCATGTGCTTGGCTAACATTGCTCTCCCTCAGCCGTCCAACAGTCGTATAAACCGCTTTTTACAAATACAATAGTCAGTTGCTATATCGGTAGTAGAATTTTAAATTCCTTTTATTGCCTTCTCGATACATTATTTATTAAGTAAACCGTACTGCTTACTTAGCGTCGTGACATAAATACACTAAGACCTTAAAGCAACCACCACAACCAAGTTTTTAAATTTCTCTGTAATTCAAAGTTTTGCCTTCAGCGACCAGCAGAAAAATACTTTAACCTCACTTTTTTTCGTACCCAATTCACTTATGACTGCGGTGATATCCAAGAGCGAAATTGCCATGCCAAAATTGCTTTAAAAACTGTGGCACCACTAACCACCACAAGATATTTCATACATACACTATATATACATGTGCGTATATATTTGCACACATACATACACACACACACATATATATATATATAAATGTGAAAATGCCTGGAAAGGCAGCAACGAGTATTATTCGCTTCAAATTCAGCCAATTGTGCCAAATTCCGTTTGCATGTCTGCCAGCATTTATTGTTCCTTGCACTCCAATGCCTTTGTTGTTATGTGCCTGTGCTTGTGTATGAGAATGTGCATAATATATACATATACACTTGAGTGCATACGTACATAAGTGCTCGAGTAATCCTTTGAGTTTGTACCGTCCGCAACTTTTGACTTTCAACAAATGTCCTTGACATGTTGCATTTTAAAGCCCCATTTCGAATTAGCAACTCTCAGCCAATATGGCGGGGCACACTTGAGCTATTCGGTGTACAAGGTAAAAAAAAATATAAATAAATTTTTAATTTAATATTCACCATAAATGGTTCATTAAAATGCTAAGTTAAAAAGTAATAAATACATATTTATATTAATAAAAAAATTTTTTTTGTGAAGAATTAGGACTAAAGCGAAATTTTTTTTTAATTTTTCTCAATTATTATCACTATTTTGTATATTTTTCCCTCTTTACATTTTTTTTTTTTCAGTTCCTAATATTTTTCTTTCGTTAATTTTTTATTCATTGCACTTTTAGTTTAATATTATTATTTCTTTGCTCTCACTTGGCATTTCTAGTGCTCTTTCACGTGCAATTTCACTTTGTTTCATTCCATTTCACTCGCATAATTTTCATAAACTGCCCTTTTTGCCCAGACGATGCACGGTGCCATTTTTGTGCTGCCAATTTCCATTTAACTGTTCGCCTTTGTCTACCGTTTTACTGCCTCGTTGTTTTGGTGCAACCATTTATGATTTCTGTGTGTTTATTTTCTGTTATTGCTAAAAAAAAAAAACATTTCTTTTTCTGTATTTGCAATGTTCACGTTCCATACTTTGATCGTTTTTGGTTTTTGTTGCTTTTTGTTGCTTTTTATCACCTTTAGTTTCGCTTCCGTTTGTTGTTTCCATTCATTCATCCATTCATTCCTTTGTTTCCATTTTCGATTTAGTTTAAAACAAATGCGATTTGTTAAACATCTCAATTAGTTTTCACACCTATTATGTAGGGTAGGGGTCAAAGGTTATGTGCCAAGTGGCTTGTATTTCTTCTTTCTGCGAGATTCAATTTTTGCTTGTGAACTTTTACACAAATTTATAAACCACACTTAAAAATCTGAGCTTAGTAATATATGCAATATATTTAAATATCATTTATTAGAGAAGAAATAGGTCAAATGAGAACTTGAAACTATGATTTGGACTATTAACTATTAATCGTAAACCCTCTGCGGTTGAAAATTCTGCAGAGAACTTAAAAATTAAAATTCTGTAGCTTTCAAAGCATACATTTAGGGTCACCATGGCTTGGTAAGCGAGCAACAAACGAATACTCACTAAAATAACAAAAAATACAAATAAAACGACAATCAAAACGACAATAAAAACTCGGCAATTTGATCGAGTTCATTTAGATCGTTTTTAAATAACTTTAATTATAATATTTCAAAACGCTAACAACTAACAAATAAAGCATATTTTTGAGAGCACAGTTATATAAGTCTTGTTTAGACTTAGGTATTAGTACCTTCCAAGAAAATTTACCTGAATATAGTATTTTTTAACACTCGCGCTTACAAAAGCAAAAAAAGGGTTATAAGTACATAAATTGTATATATATATATATATCAAGCTTCTATATATTTTCCCATTTTATATAGGCTATCGCTGTTTACTTTCATATGTATTGGTTTGTACCGCATTCGGGCAAACTTTTTTGCCACAATGAGATCGACACAATTTAAAGTTTTCACTCTCATGTTTCTGTGTTTTTTTTTTCTTTTTTTTAGTTTTAGTTTAATAGTTTTGCCAGCAATAGTTTCTAGCAGTTTATTTGTTTTTTCACCCCACTATCTATCCTTCCGGCGCACTTACCGCTAACCATTTTTTTCCGTTGCCAATTCCGTTGATTCTTTAGCCTTATACTTTTATTAGATTTCAGTTTTATTGCAATACTCTTCTCCTAGTAAAGTAGCAACAGCAAGAAAGTTGGTCGACAAGTTGCACATGTGCATGATTTGGTGGTTTACAGATCGAAATCAGGATTAAAAGCGACTAAATGAAATCAAAAAATAAGTTCAACTAACTGAAATGTTTAAAAAGTGAAACAAGTGCGGTTAATAAATAATGCAAAGTAAGAATATTTAGTGAGTTGAATTAAAAGTAAAACAAAAAAAAATAATTAAAAAATTTAGCATTTATAAAATAAATAGAAAAACTAAACAAAAAAAGTAAATAAAAAAAAAAATTGAAATTCAAACACAAAAGGCGGGTAAATAAAAATAAAAAACTAACTAAAAGATAAATACAAAAATTAAATTAACGGCAAGAATGATGTTGCCGTCTCATCATTCTTGCCAGAAGAAGAACCATTTGCGGTTGTGAAATTCAATTGAAAAAATCAAGTACGAATAAAATTCAAACTAAGTAAAATAAAAGATTTAATTACACAAAAATTACATAAAAATAAAGTTTTAAATAAAAATACAATAAATCAATTAAGAAAGTTAAAATTGAAATAAAAGATTAAATTATAGTCACCATAAATAAAAAAAAAAAAATTTTTTCTACTAAAAATAAAATTCAAAAAAAATTGTGTAAAAAGTTTTAAAAGAAAATATATGAAAGTGCAAATTTATGAAATATTGTGTTCTACTGAATATTGAGTACCACACATTTTTTTGTTTTAATATATCGCAAAATTGCAACAAATTCCCCTTTACAACCAAGTTCTCCATGACTTCGCTTGCATACAATTGCAACGCATTTTGCTCGCTTTTACCTCTCTTCGCTATTCTCCACTACTTCCTTACCCTACTACGAAGTTGTTACTTCTTCCACTCTTCGCGTTTAGTTTTAATCTGCGCGCTTCGCTGTAATTGTTTATTCGTTCGCATAGATACGTTTATAAATGAGCTAAAAAGTTTATTGACGCTGCCAAATTCTGAACTGTAATGAAACTTGTTTAATAGTTTCATCATTTTGTTTTTTTTTTTATTTAGCCTCTGCGTCACTTTCACAATTTCTACTTTCGTTATCTATGTGCTGGTGGTGGTCTGGTCTGGTGTGCATTGTCAAACTGCTCCTTTTACCTTAGCCAATATTCATTCCCAACTATCTGCCCAATTGTTTGCCAACTTTCGCAGGAGAATAGTTTGTTGCGGGTTTCGTTCTCATTATAGTAATTGTTGCCTGTTCACTTTCTCTCTTAAACTCGGTATTACTTCCGAGTTGTGGGTGCATGTACACACACACACACACACACACACACCACAATAAATTTATTTATTTTAATTTAGTGCAGATCATTAGGGTTTTTGAAACCCTAACTTTTTCGACTTCTTGTGAGCAATTTTTACGCTTGAAGGTTTGGCTCTTTCAGCAAAATTTTTAAATAACGCTAGCTCTTGTTAGTTATCAAGAGGGGGTTTCTTCAAATTTATTCTGTGTTAATGAATTGAATTTTTCGGTTTTGTATATCTTAGCCAATCATTTATCATTCTTTATTATACATAGTTATCGAATAATTTTTTGTAGTCACAAATGGAAAATTTTTTTTTTTGTATGGTTTTGTATGGTAGAGAAGAAGATAAGTAGAGAAAGAAGAAGTAATAGTGGGTTAGAGAAAAAACAGATGATATCACCTTTACCGCATTTTCTTTTTGAATGGCATATTTACATCTAACTTCTTAGCATGACTTGCTATCCAGTTTATATTCGAATCCTCCTTTATGAAGCCTCCTTACGAAAACAGGTCTCTAAAAGAAAATATTATAAACTTAAATTGTCAATTTTTATATTTTCTACTTATCGCTAGAAATTGCGAAATATAATAAGTTGTGTTTTTTGTAAAGATTTGACAACCCCAAATATAGTATTTTATATTGAAATCGACCTTAAACTTGGTATATTTCTATGAAGCTGAATTGAGATGAACTTTTAAATAATAAAAATAAAAAAATTATTTTGAGAAAAAAAATTTTTTTGGAGAAAATAACTCATATGGCAACCCTATTCATTATCTATTAAGTTGCGTTTTGAATTAAAGTGACTGTTTATCCTTATTTTTGTCAACAGTTTCTAACAAGTTGAAGCAAATTGAAGTAAAGATTTATTAATGAAACAAATGCAACTAAGTTTTGGAAAATAAGTGTTGTTGCCTCTTCATTTTCTAACACAATTTGATTTAAAATTTTTTGTATTAAAGACTGCTATTTGTTTTGATACTTGTTTTGTGTAAGAAAAAATATTCGAGAAAATATTGTATTATAATGAAAATTGGCAACCATAAATTAAAACAGTCCCAAAGTTCGTCATTATTACTATTATTTTATTTTTTTCCTCTTTTCACATGTATTTGTAAGTAAAACTTCAATAACATTAATTTTTTTTATAATATTCTTCGTACTATGTTGAATGAATAATAAATTTAAAATTTGAAAAAAAATCACAAATATTGTGGCAACACCAAAATAATAATAGTAAATTTTTTTTCACATACATTTTATTTTTGCGTTATAAACTAGTGCCAACTCGCAATTGACTCAAAGTCGCCGACTTTGCATTTAGCACAAATTAAACCACTAAATGAAATACTAAAAGCAAGAACTTATTTTTTATCCACTTATATGTGTATGCGCTTTCTGTGCACACTTTTATTTTTATTGTTATTTGTGCGCTTTAGAGAGTATTTATTTATGGTTTTTTAATTACTTATTGTTCGCTTTTAGTTTGCCCACTTTTGTGTATTTATGGCACAGTTTAACTGGTGCATAGTATTAGTGTTGTTGCTGTTTTAAATTATATTTTCAATGTGCACTTTATACAAAGTATTATTTCTACATACATACATACATACATACATACGTATAAATATGTTTGTATTGCGCATTTAAAGGCTTTCAATACTCACACTCTCATAAAAATGGGTCCTTGCAGCTACTATGCCACTTTTTTTCTTCTTTTGTTTTTGTTTTTGTTTTTGAGGACGTGAGCTAAGTGAACCAGCTAACACTTTTCATTAATATGTACCACTTCATACGCAAGTTTAGCGTGCGGCGCTTTTCCCGTTAACCCAATTCACGCTTTATAGCTGTTACTGTTGTTGTTGTTGTTGTTGTCGTGGTGGTGGTGGTGTGTTAGTGTGGTGTTGCCACTTTTTCGTGTCGCAATATTTACAATTTCTATAGGGTTCTCTTCGCAAAAGTCCTTACGTGGCATACGCTTACAGTTTGTTATCGCTTATAAGTCCAACAACAACAACAACAACGGCAACAACAATTTTTAATAATTTTGTATTTTTATTTTCCTGTTTGAAAGAGTTTCTTAATATAGCACCTACTGCAGCGAGCAGCGAGCTGTGAGAAGTAGCCAATTTTTGTGTTTTTTTTTTGTTGCTTTTTATGTTAAGCGCTGCTGCTTTTAAGCGCGGTATTTTTCTTGCTGTTGTTGTGCATGCTGTTTATGCTATTGTTTGTCAACTCTTCTTGCTTTGACCGCCACAGTTTTCGCTGCGCATTTTTTCTAGTTTGCAGGCCTTTACGCTTCTTCTTTGTTGTTATTGTTGTTATTGTTGTTGGTTTCGGTTTTTACGTTTTTGTTTGTTCTCGCTGCTCCTTTGCTTTGGAACTGCGACTGAAAGTTCCAGCAGCGCAAATTTCAATTGTTTTCACAAAAGTTCTCCACAAAGTTTTGTTTTCATTTCATTGTGCAGGCGCACACACACACACACACATCCATATGCCTACCTTTGTTGTTGTTGGCATGTGAGTGTTTGCACTTGATTTTACTCAAAGAAAATGTCAAACAGAATGCTCTTGAAAATTTGTAGTTTTTGCTCTGGTAAATTCATTGTTGCTATTGTTGTCATTGCTGTCATCAGCTTGTCTCTCTTATCAATTCTCGTTCCAAAACCACTCCATGAACTTCGAAGTTCAAATATATTTGAAGTACTTTCTAGCTGTTCGGAGTGTCTCGAATATGGCTGCAGACTATTAAAATAATTTGGGTTCTGCTTTTTACAAATTATTGAATGATAACTTTTGGATTTGGAAGCCATTGACCATTTGTTGTGTTTTTTATGGCACCCTTTTATTTTTGTTCTAAATTTATATTGACTGATGAGAGAAGACTAAAGGTGGACTATCTCTAAGTTACAAAATCTTTAATGATTACTAAAATTGATCTTTATTGAAGTTGAAGTATTTCTTACATCACAAGGAATTTAAATCATTCAAATTCTTTTTATCGAAAGGAGGACTTAGCAATACTAAACACATTTTATTAATAACACGAGTATAGGTTAGTTTTGGTCAAAGTACAGTTAGACTCTTTAGTATTTTTGTGTCACTCTTGTGAACAATAATGGCAGGGGAAAATGGAAGAAATGTGAAGACAACGACGATGAAACAACTTTACGACTTATTTTAAAGATCGAAGATAACCATAGCCGACTAAGAACTAGGCGAAACTGGAGCTAGGTCTGTCCGAAAAATCTGAATATTTTTTAAATCCTAGAATTTCTTGTGTTGTCAGCAATTTTTCGTAGCCCTCTGTCTTTTAGAGGCCTCCTGTTCTCCTGTTGATCTTCTGAATCATTCCCATAGGTTTTGAACTCCCCCAGAGCACCACTTCTAACATGCTCATCTGAACTAAATACAAAAGAGGAATACTGAGATGCATTCTGTTCTCTTAAGCGTAAAATAGTGGCCTATAGATGTACGAATTCGGTTATTTCTCTTGTACTTATAAAATCTTCCAGCGCTGCCTCAATAATTTCCTGATGAGTATAATTAAAAAAGATTTTACAAATATCTGCGACACAATGTCATCATTTATTTTTTTTTGTTGTCCTTCGCTCCACTATGTGCCTAACTTAAGGCTGTTTTACGTGCGATATGAGCATACGAAGTTAAGTAGCCTTTTGTGCAAACAAAATCACTACAAATTAATTGCACTGAGATATTCCACAGTGAGTACACTGCTATTAGGTGCAGTAAATCGCAACTCGAACGATAGACATGTTAATCAGGTGACAGCAGCCGTTCTGCCATAACCTACAATGTAAGGCCAATTTCGTAAATTCCTCACGCGGTCGCCCGCATTGGCCATAATGCAGCGTTCAGTTGACATCTTGTTGCGCATGCAGCTCACAAGCTGAGTATGAAAAGTGTTGCCATCGGCATTACTGCTTATCTGGCTGCAGTGACTTGGAAGTACGCGTGACTTCGCAATGAATGTTGCGTATACGACATGCCGTACATTTGCCTGTCAGTTCGTATGGTACAAAGTACGCACTTGTTTGTATATGAACCTGCCGAAATGCTTATTTACTTATTTACTTATTTTATTAATTTGTTTTTTTTTTTATAAATACAGCCAACAGCAGTTTTGTTGCGCCAACAACACCAAATACAACTAAAATAATATTATTGGGAAAAATTATTTTACAATGAAATATTATGTTTTTTGCACTCAACTCATGGTGCTGTGTTGTGTTAAATCAGCTGTGAAACGGAAATTCAGCATGCTCACGCACATATTTGCACGCATTTGCCTGATTGCCGACGCTCATAGTTTGGTGGTTGTGTTGCTGTTGCTATTGCTGCCATCAACGCAATTGCTCACGTTTACGATGATAATGTTGATGATGGTGATGCCAGAAAAGGAAATACTATATTGGTGTTGTTGTCGCAAAAATATTGTAACGGCAGTGGCAATTGTGATGCATGCAACAGCATTGTAGCAAAGTTCCACCACTAAACGCAACAGCAACAACAACTACATGCACGACAAAATGTCAACGCATAGTTCACACACACACACACACACTGCAACATAATTGCTGTGATGCGTTAACAATTTGTTTGCCTGCAACTGCTGTTGGCAAAGCTGCTTGCCTCAAGCGCCAATGCCACGCGTCAGCCCTGACAATGCTGTCCCATCTATGTAGGTTGTGTGTGTGCGTGTGTGTGCATGTGTGACAAGTGTATGATTGCGGTTTTTGCTGCCAGCTGTCGCCAGTCGCCTGTTATTGTTGCGCTTAGCTGCTTTTTTGCCCAGCCGATATTATTATTTGCTAACCTTACTTGTGTTGCATGCTCCAATTTCGTATGTTGTAGGTTATTTGCTGCTGTGGTGGGCGTCTGCCTCTGCAAATTGCGTAGATTTTATTTCAAGCACAGTTTCACACAAATCATTTTTTTCATCGTTTTGCTGTCTCATGTGTACACACCTCCCTTTCGGTCCTTGGATTTGCTATACATATATATATGAGTTTTGAATATTAATTTGAACTATAATGTTTTCGTAACCCCCTTCATTGCAATTATCAGCAATTCTGCTTCTTCGCACTGTGTGCGCCTGTCTTTACTTTGCTTGGATCTCTCTTTATCCGCCTTCTGGCTTCCTTCTTGCGCTTTAGCTTATTCTTATTCTATTATCCTTATTGTGTTTGGTTGTTTTTTGTGGCGCCTCTCTGTTGGGCCAAAGCGTAATGATGTAGAAAAAATGAAGTTTTGACCTAAATTCCATTACTTACACATCCATTAGTGTTGATTAAAGTCGCTTCAAAGTGTAGCGGATTTTTTAATATGCACACATACAAGCTCACATAAATATAAATGTTGCATATTTAGCGTAAATGACAGTTATTATTAATTATAGTTTCACATTTTACGAAATGTATTTACTAAAACTACGTTAGATAGTAGAAGCTGTTGTTATTGTCAAGCTTTGAGCGCCATGGCAGAGGAAATATATATTTTGATACAAACTAGTAGACTCTACCGATAGTCCTTCAATATAAACAGTTAGTAAATTATTTACACTAATACGTTTGGGTAAAAATAGACACTTCACTCAATTAAGGGGTCTTGAAAGAGTCTACAATGCTCAGAAGCTTGATTGTGCTTTCTAAACACTTAAAAATATAAATTCGGACCCGTCATGTGTTCAGTAAAAATTTAATTGTGAGTCGTTTGTAATTAAGTCCCATGTAAAATTAATGTTTTAGTCTATGTCGCAGAACTATTGATCAGATTAGATTAAAAATGAATATATCTTGAAGTGAAAAGCCCAATAACAAAAACATATTCGATTTGATTGATGACTGAGAAGGAAAATATATCGTCTGCACATATGCTGCCTCAATAACAAGTTGGCATTTGCCAAAAGATAATAATTCCTTTTTTATCACATCTAGGGTTAAAATGTGCAACCTCGCAAAAAAATTCTTCGCAAATTCTTTTAAAAGAAGTGTATCCATTCTTTCTAACGTTGTTTTTTTTTTAAAAGCTATGTTATGTTCCAAAAATTTACGAAATCGAAGAAAAATGGTGATTTTTATAAATATTTGTCCACTGCGCCATCTAACCAAAGAAACCACTAACCAAGCTAAATAACCAATAATCTACCCAAAACTGGTTTTTAAGATTACTCTTCTTTAAGATTAATTCTTCTAATAAAATTTTCGGTAGCATTATTTTACATATATTGAATGAGTTTGAAAATTTAGCCAAAAACCCAAATAAAACGTTCATCTGCTCTGTTCCACAGCATACAAAGTAATTTTCAGTAAAGGTTGAATCTAGTAAAGGAATTCCCTCAAATTCAGCCCAAAGGTATGCAATAAACGTTTTTTTTTCTTGTATTATAAATGCAGATTTCGATTCTTCGCTACAACTTTACACTCAAAGCGTTACCTTGATAATAACGAACTTTCCGCCCTGAGATACTATTGGAAGTAATATTATTATTTTCATTTCTTATTTTTTAAACTTTTTATCAGACGGGGAAATGTGCTCTCCCCTATCCAAATTCAATAGCGCAGCTCTAAAATTGATTTAGCACACACACACACACACACACACACACACACACACACACACACACACACACACACACACACACACACACACACACACACACACACACACACACACACACACACACAAACTAAGGCACTCATACATGCGAACAGATTACACAACGCTATGCTCGTGTTTCGCATCTCCTAGTACGCTGACAGCTGCCAGCTGCCAGCAATTGCCTTAGTTAAGTTGTTTATCGGCAACAGTTTATAATTAAATAACTGGCAATCGAATGAGATCAACTGAAGCGTGCATTTTTCACATTTTCACACTTTGGCATTGCCAGTCGATGCATACGTAATACCAAATTCACATACATATATACATATCTCAATGTTGTGAATATGTTTTTGTATCGGATTTTTTTGTTTTGTTGTCGCTACGTCATAGTTCACCTTGGCATAGTAGTTTTGATGTTATGACGTCGTCGCTCACATGCTGGGGACTATCTCTGCATGTATATACATAAATACATACATACATATGTATTTGAAACTGTGCTAGAAAAGTTGCTAGAAAGCAAAATTGTATGCACATATTCTGCAAGAGCCTTCATAAAATTTTTGAATCCTCAATAAGCACATGGCTAACTGAACTCAAAAGGAACACCGATACTATGTTCGTGAGCCCAAAATCTCATAAAATTGTGGTTTGAATTAATATTTGAACTTTCACATATTTAAAATGCACCATTTACTTGGCCCAAAATCTAAACTTAGCCTGTGGTAACCACACCCTCTCTTTGGTTATAATTTCTCACTCAAATTTAGAATTTTTCCAAAATGTATGCATTTAAGAAACCATATTTCAAATATTATACAAAATATTATTTGTATGACGTCATTTATTCAAACACCCATATATGAGCACCACAACAACTAACTAAACTCAGCAACTTAGCGCTATGTATGGCCTCCAACACCGCTCTCTCCACTTTCCACCCGAAGAATTGAAGTGCCGAAAATATTTTGGCTAGCTTGTCAATGCATCATCGCATATGCAGTTCCATTGTTTGAAGGGAGTATGCTGAAGGACAACCAGCTACATCTGGTACATATTTACATTCCTATACTGCGTTTCTTCTAACCTTGTACTGCATTTTCAATTCCATTGTGTACAATCTTTTACTTGCCTGTTCAACTCGTTGTGACGTAGTGTTGTGACTGAGTGGTAGATGGCCTTGCATAGTTTTTGGCGCCCACCACCCTCGGAGCATGGCTGCAAAGAGCGTGTGCCAACTGCGCTCTTTGAGCATTTGTGAGCGTAAACTCTTTGAGTGTTTTGTGTGCACTCAAAGTGCTGTGGATGAGTGACATAGAGGAGTGCAAGAAAGTAGTGTAAATGAAAGAGTAAAAATTTATAGTAAGAGATTGTGTATCCCAGCAAAAAAAGTGAGAAGTTCTATTTTTTGTCCATAAAAACATTTTTTATATACATAATATGTGAAAGTTAGATTAATAAATAAATTTGTGTCTTAAACTGGTTCTCTTATGAAGCAACAATAACGACTGTTGCTGACTAATGCTAAGTGGCCTACTGTTTCGTTTATTCGAAGCAATTGCTGGCTGTTTTTGTACCTTGAATATCGTTAGCTTCTGTGCTATTTATTTTTTTTTACAAATTAATTCAGCTAATAATCATTATTAATAATTTGTATGTCATTATTATGTTAGAAAATATTTGTGTGATTACCTTTTGGTATTTTTGCAACTAAACCAAAACTCGTTACTTGCGAACCAGTTAACTAAAATACTATTACTATTTGTTAAAGAAAAATGAAGTTCCTGCTTTGATTTTTATAGTAATGTTTTCAATGAATAGTACTAAAATATTGGAATTACGATTACGAAAATGTAACCAAATGTGAAAAATATTCTAAACTACATTTGTTATATTGTTACCCACATTTCAGCTGAAAATAATGTAGATAGTTACATAACATTTTTTATACGATATTTGACGCTATTAATACCTTCGCGCGCAAAAAATATTGCCAGAGCAACTGCTTTGTCAAAATTGAAACTGGTCCGAAACCAATTACACTCGGGCTAGTTTGTCGTTTTATTAATTGCCATTACCGCTGAATAGCTTTCGTTAATTGAGCTTGGCTTTGCGCTTAATTAAATGAGTGAAAATGTCTGAAGAGTGATTCTGTGACCGCCAACTATTTCGCTTCAAGTTTAAAAACCATTTAGTGAGATTGGTTTGAGCTAAAAATATTATGTGAGTAATCGGTGCGCATTGGTAATGAAACGGTCACGGCTACAACTGTTCATTTGAATTTATGAGCTGGTATTAAAAGCCTTTTCGTACTTAAGATTTTCTTGTTACCTTTGAGCCCCTATACGACCGCTCGCACTTTTGCATGTTTTATTTTGAACATAACGCCGTTATTGTTAGGTTACTTCCATAATACTTTGCAGGCTTCTTCGCTTCTTCGCACAATACTCGCACACACGTGGTGCTGCCTTCAGTTCACCTCTATTCAGCATATTCTGTGCTTTTGTCCATTTTCCGTTCCGTCCGGTCTCCTCATTTACATATTTTTTCATACATGTGTGTGTGTGTGTGTGTGTGTATGTGTGCGCGCGCATATTTGCATTTGCCTTTGTGACTTCTGTTCTCGTTTTTATTTCTTTACTATTTGTATTGTGATCTCCTTGTTCACTCCTTTCTTAACTACACACATACACCTACATATGTGCGCTTGTGTGTGTGTGTGTGTACACTTACACTTATGCAAATATATATTGTGGTAGTGTTTGCCTTTGCTATTTTATTATTGTTATTTTTTCCAGCTTTTTCACTTCTTTATTGTTTGCTGGCATTCCTGCCAGCACTCACACATACACACACACGCTCACACACATATGTGCACTACCACATGCTTATGCATATTTGTTTCGCCTTGTTTGCTTGTGTATGTGTGTGCTAAATGTGTAAATTAATTAAAAATGTATGACAAAATAATTACAGTTGACCTTGTTTTACACGACCACATGCATGCATGCGTGTATGAGGGTGTATAAGTGTGTATGAGTGTGTATAAGTGTGCGTTTCTCCCCATTTACTCGCGCTATTTACCCATTTCTGTGCGTTTTTCCTCATTTCCATTTGCGTAGAATTTCGTCATCGCCATTATGGCTCGCTGGAGTCGCCTACATATTCCCGTTTGTTCTTCGCAGTGTTGCCATTCCATATGTTAATAACGAAACATGCTGACTGTAGTGTCGTTTGCGCCTTTTACTCGCACACGCTTCGCATTGTCCGATTCGCCTGAGCGTGATTTAAGCGGAAATTTTCCTCCATATTTAATATTTTTACATCGTTTTTGTTGTTGTTGTTGTTGTTGGTGAAAATATGAATTTCAATTTGTTCGCAAATGGAATTTTGAATTAAATTTATGCTGCAACGCGGTTTTTGAGGTGTCGCTGCTGGGCGAGTAAATCGAAAATCTATGTGAGTATGTGCTGGTGTGCACGGCGTATGAGTAATACACTTTGATTACTCATACGACAACGCACACCACGTGCTGTATGTGATTTGTTTTTACATTAAATTCACTAGTGTTTGTGTTAATGCTATTCTTAGTGCAATTTGCTTACTTTTTGTGCGGTATACATACATATTAATTTTTTGAAATATTCTCCTCTGTTAATCCATTATGAAATTTTGTTGTCCACCTCCACCTCCTCCACCTCCTCGATTGTGCGGTGAATAAGCGGCTCCAGTCATGCAATTTAATGTTCTTAACGTGTCTCCCGTTGTGCTTGCCGTAAGTTGGTTCGCTAGTTAGTTTCATTGCGCCTATTTGTCATTATTAAAAATTTAGTAGTGCCCGTAATTGGGTACTTTAGTTGTCGGTTAGGCGTTTGTTTGGTAAATTTAATGTCCATATTTTGTGTCGAGCGATCGAATTCGCGTTGTTTGGTTTGACGGTGTGCTGTTTTATACTCGTTAAAACGAAAAAGCAGTAAAAATTAATTACAAAATCAATATATTTTTTGGAAAATATTTGAAAGTATTTTTTTTTTATACTTTTATTGATTACTTTTTAACCAGATTGCAAGTAGTTATATTTGGTCCTTTACATTTTTTTTTAGAAATATTTTTGATCATAAATAATTTTTACTAATCTAGATTTTCGACATAATGTTCTAATAAGTGGTCAAAGAGACAAAGTAGTGTAAAGAATGAAATTGTAATAAAGAGTTAAAAAGTTTTTCGTATAAAACCCGCGCTCTTTTGTTTAAAAAAGTAGCTCTTTCCTAAAAAATTACAATAATACAGTTCAGAAAGTAAGTAAACCTTTCTTTTATCAAACCTTACAATAAAAAAAAATATTAAATAAAAACTTGAAATTTCTTAAAAAGCACATATTACATAAAAGATTTTGTTTTTAAAAATATTACTGTGGGTTAAAGTGCTAAGGAGGCGAGTTTCCGAAGCGAAGTTCAGCATAAATTTCTTATAAAGTTAATGTGTTCTAAAAACAGATCCTGATCTTAACATATTTAATTTTATTTGAAAGTTATATAGCCATAAAAACCCAAATCTATAATATCTAATATTACGAATTGTAACAAATTTAACAACTATTATTAAATTTTGAAAAATTGTGTTACATATTTTTGGGCGCATTTCTAGTTGAAGAAAAATATATGCTAGATAGTTATAAAGATAGTGATTCCGAGCTTTTATTTAGAAAGTCAATTATATTTATTTTCGTGCGAATAAATATAAATGGTCCAGAAATATTATTTATATATTAGTTTCTAAGTTCAAAAACAAATTTTTTTATTTTTGTAGCATATTTTTTGGTGCACAATTTCTAGCAAATCCATAAAAAATGCTTTTTTAACAGTTCATCATCATCAGTGTCATCGATCATGACACTCTAATACAAAATACAAATCGTATTGCTTGATTATGAATTTTTTAGTATTATTTTTAATAATGTTGTCAAATGGCTTCTAAAACAAATTTATGTTGAAAATTAAGGAAAAATAAATATATCAAATTTATAAATTTACATTTAACTTCCGGTGAACACTGTGCAACATTTTGCATCATTTCGGCGAAATAGACACGCCATTAGTCGTGTAATATTTCAAAATAAAAGGCATTGTTGTTACTTTTTTTTTTACTGTACTCCACTTGCAAATCGGTCTTTACAGTACAATGTACCGTAGTAATGTGTCAGTAGTGGTTTGACGGTGGCATGGCACACTTTGGCCTGGTGGTTAGCGCTATGCTATGGCTAACTCTCTGCTGGCACCAAGCTTTATTAGCGTCACTAGCGCACAAGGCGAAGCGTACAATTACCTGATGTAGCACAAAAACAATGCCACATAGCTACAAATGATACTGCCATTATATATATATATATATATATGTATATATATGTATATCTACATACGCGTATACACATGTTTGTATATAAAAACAAGTTAAAGCATGTTGTAAATTGAAATTAAATCCACACCGAAAACTCAGCGGACTCGCACACACACACACATGCATGCATTGGCCTTTGTGCCACACTTATTGCGCAGGCTATATATTTTATCATCAACATAAGCCCTTGCTGAACACTAGTGGCTGAAGTGGCTTTGCGCTGCATATACAACATACACTCGGTTATGTGTGTATGTCTGTGTGTGTGTGTTGTGTAAATATTGTCGAAACGGCTGACAGTGTTGATGCCAATCAGTGCAGTGGCCCAAATGCATTGGCCGCTCATAACTTGTCCAATTACGTCAGTTGGCATGTCGACCGGCCGACCGGCCGACCTCGCTGACTATTTATTATGCTCCCAGCTCGGCCTGCTGTCCATAATAATGCAACAAGCACAAACGAAAACAATAAAAAAACAAAAAAAAAAAAACGGAATCAAAGTGCCAGTGAAGGGCTCGCCCAATTCTTCACTTAATCGCATAACGGTTTTGTGATATCTCACCTTCTTTCACTTGACTGAAGTGTTGCAATTAATGCGCATTTATTGTTGAGTCGCCACGCCCGCCACTGCTCCCGCCCACTGCCGCATTGGACAAGCAATAAAATTCATTTTTACACCTGCCAACCTGCCAACGCACGCATACATTTGCATAGTTAGCCATGTTGAGAAGGACTTCATTTATATTTACCGCATTTACATTGGTTTTCATGGCACGTCCCGGCCGCAATTAACTGGCTGACTGTGTTCAGCGCGCTTTTAAAGCTAAAAGCTGTGAGCTGCATGCTAAAACGCGTGTACGACCGCCATTTTGCCCTTCGGTGCAATAAATATTAATACCGTTATAAAGTGTTTTCAGTACACTGCTTATTATCCTTGTTAACTCACTCCTGTGTGTGTGTGTGTGTGTGTATATATGTGTTTGTGTTTGTGTGATTTCCGCGTGCGTCAACGTTTAATGATGTTGCGCTCTCGGCTCTGTTTATTTTTTATCATCAGTATTTATCAGCATTTTTTCGCTTTTTTATGCAATTACCATTGTCCTCTCTCGCTGCCTTTTATATTTCATTTTCAATTGTCTGCAGGTGCAGGGGAAAAAATAAATTTCTTTATTTACTCTACTGTTTTGCCATTGTAATTTGTTCATAAACAACATAATTAAATGTTATTTAATTTGATGCTTTCATCAACAATACATTTCATGCTCATTTTTACTTATTTACATTATCACAACGCCTCAAAAGTTGACGCCAGTTTTTTGCCGGCGCCCGCAACTTTGTTTAAATAATTTGATTTTAAATATTTTCATTCGGTTATTTCATTTTCATTATTTGATATTGTTACACTATTTTTGAAACAATCAACTTATTAATTTTAATCATAAAGTAATTTTTTAAAATGTTCAAAAAAAAACACTAAATTGTTTTGCTGCTTGTGCTTGACCATGTTATTAAAATAAAGTTCAGTGTGCCATTTAAATTAGGGAAGCAACATTTTCAAATTTACCTTTCAAAGTTGAATCGAAAAAATATAAGAATGCAAAAATTGTATGTTTCTTGAATGAAAAATCACTAACTTTGCTTCTGTGAATTTAGAAAATGGCCAATAATTAATTATAATTGAAACTTTCGTCATAATCGGTCGAACCAAAGTCCAAAATACAACCAATAGAAAGCTGTTCTTAAGAGCGGTCGCTTTTTGACAGGCAATGATTAAGTTTCTAGTAGGCTGCTGACGCGAAAATGCTTCGTAGAAAATACATTTCCCCACATGAGCACTTGTAAGACCAAATAGCAGGTCTCGGATCAGGGTCAGGTGGGATATAATAAGCCCTAACGCAACACCGGTCTCCGCTATAAGCTACATTGAATAAGAATTCATATAAGGTAGTAATGCAGAGTTGATTAAAGTCCCTGTTTTTGTTGCTGGAAACCTAGAGTTGTCAAAAAAACTACTCCTATGAGGAAACCTCGGAATTACGAAATAAGTCTTAGAGAACAATTTTTGTATTTTTGAAGATCTCTGAATGTTCATCGAATTGATTGTAAATTTTCTCAATAAAAATGTTATCTGTTACTGTTAATTAAGGTTTAATTTACCTATTTTGATTTAACGCAATCGCATTCGTTCAACGTAAGGGTCGGTTAAAAATTGTTTCTTTTTTTTATTTTTCGCTGAAAGGTTCTTTGTGTAGCCATATTAATATTAAAAATTATTTGAAGTGCCCAATTTAAAGTGCCCAGAGTTTAAGCATACCATCTTCAGGAATAATTCCGCGTATAAAAATTGAACTATTATCTTGTTGTTGTTGTTGTTGCTGACGGGTTAATAGTAAATGCCCTGAAAGAAGTCCCATTTCGTTGAGTTCACATAGAACCGATTGTCGTGGTAACGGAACAACATCGACCGATCACTCGATTATTTTCAACAATTACCGATCATTTCTTCGTGGCTAAAAAAGTACTCATTATGACATGCATGAACCAAACAACCTATAGCATAGGTTCTCAGCGGTTTTGATTGTGTTTTTAATTGCAAAAATTCTGTTTTTATTTGTTAAATACATTTTTTCGATTGAAATATGTAACTGGGCATAACTGATTCAATAAAACTTACTCATTAACACTTTATGAATATTAGAAGCACTCGGTATTGTTTAAAATACTCGTTTTTCAAAGTATTAAAAAATTTCATTAAAATTCCCATATACGTAGTATATAGTATATGTGTGGAGAAATCAAAGTACTCATTTGCAAGAAGCATTACCAGTAGTTATTTCGAATCAGGCATTTGACTCGGCACAATAAAACGGCTCAAAAGTGTTAATGAAAGCAAATTAACTAAAATTTCATCAATTACAATATTAATAGATTTGGTTTTGATTTAAGCCACTAAAGTACTCATCGTAAGTCAAGTGACTTAATTCCGAATGTAAGTTTGTATTCAGGAATGATTCCAAATAGTAGTATAGATGGTACTCATTATAGCGCCAATAATTAAGGAAATGTATTGTGAATCAACCGAATATAGTAAATTTATTTTATATTTAATATTAGTAGATTTTATTAGTGTAAAATAAGTTGTAGCTGTTTTTCATGTTATACTGGCATGTAGTGTCACTGATAAGTATGTATATTACGATATTTGTAGTCTTTTTTTTTATGTAGATTAGCATTTTAGTTAATGCAGTGCCTATTTTGCATGTACGCTCAATAATATTTGTACTTTTTCCACTTTTTTTTCTTTTCTTTACATTATTTTATTTATTTATTACTCTTACTACTACATCTATACAACTTGCTTGCTTCGTTTTGTATTTCATTTGTGCCGTAAAATGTATTGTATTACTCCAACTACATGAATTGTGAACGTCTCGAACATTCGTACGTGCAATTGTTGTATTTGCTTGCCATATTATCTTCACGGTTATACACGATTGTCACACTGTGCATGGATATTGTCCTGTCGCCGAATTTGCCTGCACCCTTTCTACTTTGCTTTGAATGCTGCTGTTTATGCATTTGATATATGAATGCTGTTATTGGCGCCTTATCGTCACAATAATTCGACTGTGTCGGCAACATGTGGCAATAAATACAATGCAATCTGCCTTTGTCTGCTGTGCGTAGAATTTTGGAAAGCAAAATCAGGTTTGTTTTTGTTTCTTTTTCTTTCACGTACAAAAACTATGATTTGTTTTATGTTTCATTTATGTATTTGTATTTAATTGGTTTCCGTATTATTATCAATATGCCAATAATCTAATTTCAGTTAATTGATTTTGATTGTGTAGACATTTTGGTGTACTAATCCGATGCATAAGCATTCTGTCTGTGCTGGGAGTGTGTAGAAAATGTAGCGCTTGTGTGGACTGGGTACAATTGCATGCTCCTTTTAAATGAATTAATTCGAAAATATGTAAAATGTACTAAAATTTTATGACTTGAAGCAATATACAATAATTTAACTAAAACTTAAAAGGAAATTCAAACTAACACTGATTTGTTTTTTTTTTTGTTAATTACTCGATTTTAGGTACTCAAAAGATTATTAATTTTTGAGCATTTAAAATCTATGTATGTATGTAAAGTACTGATCCTCTAAGTCAGGGCACTAGACTAATTATAAAACAAGGAAACAAAACTCAAAATTTATTAAGTTTAACCATCAAATATAGCCTTATTATCAAAATTATTAAAATTGCCAAAGCAACGAATTGGTGAGGTGTGTCCTTTCAGTGATGATTCTGTTATTTCACCTTTTTTTTAAATTTAACTTAATTTTATTTTATTTTTTTTTGTTTTGAATCAAAAGAGAATTTTCGAAATCTCTTCAAAATTCTCGGTTTTTACTACAACTCAGTAATTAACTGCAAATTTCAATTAAAATATCAAATCATACGTGAAACTAAATATTGTCAATCAAGACCTATTAAAAATATTGTAAACTAGAAAATACTAATTTAGAGTATAAAGTATTAATAAAAAGTTTTGCGTATTGATTCAAAATTACTTGAAAATACTGAAAAATTATTAACGTGTCCAATAGTGATTCAAAATATAATTGATACTAACTATAGTTATGGTATATATAGTATGGTAATTTATTGGAACGAGGAGATCCTTTTTCAAAATTCAAATAATTAAAAAATAAAAATAAAATATTAGACCAAAAAAAGATAATCTTTTCTAATTGGAAAATCAAACAAAATGAATAGACAAATCAGTATAGAATAGACAAAGTGAATAGTCTATCTATCAGAATTAATTTTTTTAAATTTCATTTCTTTTGTTTTATTTATTTAAATTATATATTTCCGTTTGACTTCTTGCGAAAATTTTGTAAATGAAAAATTGATAAAAGATCGGAGCTTAAAAGTTATCAGAAAATCTTTATTTAAATTTAATATAGTTCCCGTTTTCATATTATTTTTTTTTATAAATATTAACACATTTTTTATATACATTTATTTTCTATTTCTATTTCTATTCTATTTTATTTTTGTGCTTTGCGTCTTTTTCTTGGTGTTGCTTATTTTTGTAACTTTTTTGTTTACATAAAAATTTAGGCTATAAAAATGTTTTATTTTTTCTTTGGTTATCTATATTAAGTAATAAGATTATTATTTCATATAAAATATGTTTGTAAATTTTTCATATAATTTGCTTTTGGATTCTTTAAACAAAATTTTTTTTTATTTATACTATTCTACTGACAACATTCATCCATTATTTATTAATATTTTTGTGGTTATTGTACTTATATTATATAATAGAGCATTTTTTTTTTTTTATTTTTGTTATTTTTATTTTTATTTTTTTTTTTAATTAAAATAACTCTATACATCTCTTAGATCTCTTATCTTACTTATATTATATAATAGAGCATTTTTTTTTTTATTTTTGTTATTTTTATTTTTATTTTTTTTTTTAATTAAAATAACTCTATACATCTCTTTATTTTTCCACTGATTTTGTCATAAAATTTTTGCTTATATATATATATTTAATTATTGGAAAGCTTATACGACTCTAATAATTATTGCGCATCCTTTAATTTTAACTATCATCTCATTAAAGGAAAATGGTTATCAATTATTATATTAAAACTCTTTAAGGGAATTAACTTCTTGATGTATATACATATACATGTACATAACAGAACTCAATTGAAATGGAGACGCCGTTATCTTATGATTACGCTGAAATAATAACGCTCTACAACCCCTTGCCCTACCACCATTTGTTTACCAAGAATTGCCAATTTAATTGTACTTTCCTTTCTTTTTCTTCCATCTCTTCGACAATTTCTCTCGATGCCACTAATCGGCGCATTTGGAATTTGATTGCATTTGCCTGAATGCCTTCCGCATGCACGGACCCAAACGCACACTCACACCCACACCCACACACACCACACACCAACCAACCACCTTTTCGACAACAGACAACAGTCGTTGCTATCGGACGAACAAGCCAAAGAAGTCGAACAGATACTCTCTGCGGCGCCCACTGTGGGTGTGGCCGTAGCAGCTGTTGTTGCCACAGCCACTTCACCGACAAGCATTAAAAGTCTAATCGAAGAAACACAACCAGAATCACCGCCAACAGGGGAGCAACACGACAGAAAGGTTATTACAGCAACAGCCGTTGCTGACGCCGCCAAAGTTGACACTGGCACGACCAGTGACGTACGTGCCCCGGCAAGTGGCGGAAGTAATCCAATAACTGTCACATTAGCAACAGCCAACGGCGAAGGTGGTCTTGCCTTTGCTGTCGAGCGGAAGCCGGCGGAGGAGCAGCACGTCGACGGTGAGGTCGACGAGGATGATGATGAGGAGGACGACGAGGATGTCGACATAGTTGGCATTGGTGCCGCACCTGTACACATTTTGAATGCGACCTTCACAAAAGCGGACAGCTCCAGTGCTATAACCAGCAAGGCCAATAATAACAGCAACACCAACACCAACAACAATAACAGCAGTAATAATAATACACATGACGACGATGAGCCCGAATGGCTACGTGACGTACTCGAAGCGCCTAATCGCAGTCTTGAGAATTTGCTAATTTCACGCTGCACAGCTGCCAGCGAACGACGACGCTCGGAGGACAGCCAAAGTGGTGGTGTTGAAAGTAAACATTCCGAGTTGGTGACTGCTTCGAAAGTCGAGACCAGCTACGATGCCGACAATGATTCTACACTTTTCATACAACAACAAGAACTACAAGCATCACCCAGCAAACAAGAGCTCCAGTCACAGCAATCACTATTGAATCAAACATTTATACAACAAGATCAAAGCAGTCCAACGCCCCACGGTCAAACGGGTGAATCGTTGCAAGAATCGATTGTGTCCGTTGAATCAACGCAATCGGATGGCACTCTTAATCAGACGACAACCATCGATGATAGTATAATCTCAAGCAAACATAATTCGACCTATTCATTAGCAGAGGGTGAACTACATTCAATTAATACAAATACAACAACAACTAGCATTGGTGCAGAACTCGACGATTCACAATTCTACATACCCGAATATCCGCCAGTGAAAAGTAAGGAAGTTTATGTGGAGTCGGGTGTGCATTACTTTGAAGATGGCAACTTTTGGATGGAAGTTCCTGGTGAGTTTTACTAAACCCAAACTTGAGTCAATTACATGCTATCAGTAGGTAGGTATAGTATCGTAGGTTCAACCAAGTCAAATCCATTATTCGAGGATCTCGTACTGAGACTATTAAAGTTCGCTCTCCACTTGAATGACACTTTCACTTTGGCATATATTTTCCGTTTTTGCCTTTTTTGACTACACTGGGAAAGGCATTCGGAGCTGGTTCGTAAGTCAGTCGGATTTACGAACCGAAGCGAATTAGATATCTATCCAATCGACGGCTCTCAACCCAGCAGCAATCCGTAAAACTATTTCGTTAATACTTTATCATTCAAGATTTATATTACTTAGGTAGATATAAATATAGTATCTTATTCAGAGGCTGCCAGAATCAGAAAATTCTCTTTCCTATTAGATTTGTTTCATATTCATATTCTTGTTTGCCTCATGTCAACTAATGTGAAAATATTTCAAGGAGTTGAGGGTCATTCTTACATAAAACTTTGTTCTCTGAATGTGGGGAATTTGTTTTCGAGACCTCTAAATAATATCATTTTTATCTCCAACTTTCATTTCTTAGGTCTGCTGGACTTTGATGACGGCGAACTCTCCTACCCTCCAATACCAGTGAAAAAGAATACAAAAGTCCATTTTAGCTCGGGACCCATACAAGTATTTTCCACATTTTCCGTAACTGACTATGATCGCCGCAATGAAGATGTCGATCCCGTTGCCGCTTCAGCCGAATATGAGCTGGAGAAGCGTGTCGAGAAGATGCATGTCTTCCCGGTGGAATTGATGAAAGGACCCGAAGGTTTAGGTTTGAGCATTATTGGCATGGGCGTTGGTGCCGATGCCGGTCTGGAAAAATTGGGTATATTTGTAAAGACGATAACCGATAACGGTGCAGCAGCACGCGACGGACGCATACAGGTGAGTTGAAATTTTCAAGTTTTGACACCGACGGTATGTACATTTATGGTCAGCTCCCGACATCAACCCATGACGCCATATACATTTGTATACATATGCGTGTATATGGTAAGTTTGGGTAGGTGTTTGGGAGCGCATTTGTACTTGCTTTAGTTAAAACTTTTAAATTTGCTCAGGTCAATGATCAAATCATCGAAGTGGATGGCAAAAGTTTAGTGGGCGTTACACAAGCATATGCCGCATCGGTGTTACGCAATACATCCGGTTTGGTGAAATTTCAAATTGGGCGTGAACGTGATCCCGAAAATTCAGAGGTGGCGCAACTTATACGCTTGAGTCTACAAGCGGATCGCGAAAAGGAAGAGAGACTGAAAAGGTGAGTGCATAGATTTTATGGTATTACTCTTAACAGACAATAAATAAAATTGCTAATATGTATTTTATACCTTTCAGACAACAGGAGGAGTATTTGCGTCGCACGCTCGACTACTCGGAAGACTCCACACAACCCGTTTCGGCCAATTCTAGTGTTTGCGAGGGACCCTCGAGTCCCGTTCAAGTCGAACATCCAATGGAGGTCGAGGCTACACACTCACAGGAGGTAGAGTCTCTGAAGAGGCTGCTACAGGAGGTATGTAAAATGTCGCATCAATTAAAAATGTGGACTTTAATAAAATGTTTGGAGTGTTCGAAGAGTTTTAATCTGGTTAAACCTTTTATATGTTTCTTTATGTGATTTACTTATGACGTGGATTCACGAAAAATAATATGAAAACAAAACGAATATATACGCAAAAATAAAACAAACGCTAAAAACATTACGAAAATGCAGCATAAAGCGGTAATTGGTTCAAACGAATAACTATAAATAACTTTTAGCGAATTCATGTGCTCTTTCGTTACTGCCCGAATTACTCTCTTGCATTTATTTGAGTTTTTTTTTTTTCTTTTTTCTTTTTTCTTTTTTTGGAAGATTAAAGTAATAATTCATTAAGTAATTGTATTCACCATAATTCTTAACTATTTTAAGATCATTATATTTTCTCTTATTTTTTTTTTTTTTTTAATTTTATTGGAATGTGTTTTTCTTTTCGTTAATTTTTTTTTAGAGCGAATTGAGTTGCCTGTTGAAAGACGACATTATTGATACGCTTAAGCGTAAGGTAGGTGTCGCCTTTATTTTATATTATTTTACTTTATTATTATAATTTTTTTTTTTGCTTACCGTTACCGTTACTTACCATACTCATGACGCTTTTATTTGCAATGATTATTCTTGTGTACGCATGCGCTCTCATTTTAACATATTCCCCTCACGTTTTCAATAATTAATCGTACAATTTTCGCTCTACATCAGCTCGTCAAACTGGAAACAACCGGCAATGAAAATGAGCTGCTCAGCGAACGGCTGCGTCAAAGCGAACGCGAGCTGACCAACATCAAGAAAGAGGCTTCAAATCTACAAAATATGCTACAACAGTCACAGGCGCAATATATGGCGCTCGATAAGAAATACAACAAAGCCAAACGTTTGGTACGTGAATACCAACAACGCGAAGTGGACATGTGCCATCGTGAAGAATTCTACCAGCAACTGCTGCAGGAGAAGGACACCGAATACAATGCACTTGTGAAGAAATTGAAAGATCGTGTCATCAATTTGGAACATGAACTGCAGGAGACACAACGTAAGGCCGGCTTTCCCGTTGGTTTGCCTTACGATAGCGCTACGCTCAAGTTGACGCCACAAATGATGCGTAAAACGCCGCCAAAACCTTTATTCCAGAAACTCGACACAGAATTATCCGATACGGAGATTTCTGATCTCTCACCCGATGGCGAGGGTGTTAAAACGGCAACTGTGGAGCGCAAAGTGCCAATTAAAGATGAATTGGACGCAGCAGTGCCGCAACATGAACTTTTGGATAATACCGTTACAAAGACGAAAATCGATTTGGGTAAGTGAAAATGCGTGTGTAGCGAGACATTTATGTTGACAGTATATATAGACATATATATAGATATACATTTTATATGCGAAATTGTTATACGCTCTTACTCGTCTAAAATTGTTGTTTGAGTTGGCAATGCTTTGGCTCGTTTTTTTACATTTCGAATTACTTGTAGTTCAGAAAGTTGTTGGTGGCGGTTTTGTTTTAATTTTTTAATAACAATTGCACTGAATAATATAAACTGTAATAATAAATTATATTAAAAATATTTTATAATAATTTAATGCATATAACAAAAGGCATATATTCGCACACTATTCAAAAGAGATCGAAAAGAAATTTTTCTAGGTTATATTAATGAATTTTGTGGAACCTATTTATACTATAGTTTTCATATTTAGATATTTTAAATTATAATAATAACCTTTTAAGCAAGTCCGTGATGCAAAAAATAATAGGTGTCACGTCTTTTTTACTTTTGAAACCGAGTCGGTATGCAGAATAGGTCTGAAGTAAATATAAATTCATTTCGCAATCGAAAGCAATCGAAACGCAGATAATAAGTGTTTGTTTACAATAAGAAATTGTGTTTATTCACCTAAAAGTATAAAAGTATTGCGCACACCTTAATAGTTCTTATAATTATGCGATTATTAATCCAATTGTTCTTTTAAACTGTTTATTGCTTCTTCTTAGTATCATACAGTTCACAGTTCAAAATATACATATCACATACAGTTCATTGTAATATTTATCATAAATCAAATTAAATTATCAGCACAGTAATTGTAACAATTGCTTAACTTAAAGATAACTTTTTAGACAAACAAGCAAAACAAATTATTTAAAGCACTTACATTTTTAAATAAAATTAAAATTTATTTATTTATAAAAAAATAATATAATTTTTTTCCTTAATACAGTAATAAGAAAAGTAAATTTTTTTGTTTTTTTTTATTTAATAATTTAAATAAAATAAAGTGTGTGCTTATTTTAAATTAAGATATAAAAAAATTTACAGAAACATTGATAATTAATTAAAAAAGGAAAAAATTTTGAAAAATAACAATTTTGATTTAAGCACTTTTTGCCTTTAGTGTGTCAACTGCTCATTATACATACATACATACATATATAAACACATACGCGCATATTGAACAATTCCATTGTGATACTTAGCATTTCGTTCTACATAAATCTACATTCGTTATTTTTATACATTTCTTTCTATCTCTTTCAATAAATTGTGCCTGTGTCCTGTTTGCTGCCATTTCCATATATATTGTTGTTTGTGTTGTTGATGTGCTTTTGTCCAAAAAACAAACAAAAAACAAAAAAATTACACTACTTGCCGCCTACATTTTGCTGCTGCCTAACTGCCGCTCAACAAATATAAACCAAAAACAAAATCAAAAACAAAAAATTACTGTAAAATCGCTTTCGCCGCCGCCGCTTGTTGCCTTTCAAACCGAATAAACACACAAATAAATATAAAATTTATAACAAATAAAAAAGCATCACGTGGTGGTTTAGCTAATCGCCAGCTGCCTTCAACAGCAAACAACGGCAACAACAACTGCAATACAACAAACACTGCAACAACTAACGCCACCGTTACCGCATCCGCAAATGCCTCTGCCGTCGCCACCAACAACAGCAGCAGCAGCAACAATAGCCAAATATATAGCGCACCCTCAGCCGCTAACACCGCTACTAACACCAACAGTCACAGCAGTAGCAGCAACAGCAACAGCAACAGCAACAGCAGCAATAACAACGGCATCAAGAGCATCACTTTCGGCAAGCGCACGCTCAGCAACAGTAGCTCTGATTGTGCGCTCGAAGATAGTGAGGACGATGGCACCGCCACCACAGTGGCGCATGTGCACGCCAGCGCCGCCTCCGATAGCAATGGTCTCTCGAACGGCAGCAATGGTAGTAGCGTCATCCATCGGAGTTACTTACAGCATCAGCAGCAGCAACATCCTACCAACGGTCATCATAGCAATGTCAGTGCGGGCACAACCACTGCCATACTGTTGAATTCGACCGCCATGGCGGGTAGTGGTATTGCGACTGCGCGCGAACAGCAAATCAATCAGTTGTATGCACAAGTGCATAAGGATCATAATAAGAGCGCCGTAGCGGCAGCGGCAGCAGCTGCTGGTCTTGGTCACTCGACCATACCGAATATATTTAAGAATGCTATTGGTTCGCCGCCCGACGTAAGCGTAGGTGTTGGCCTCGGTGTCGGTGTCGGTGTCGGTGTCGGTGTCAGCGGCATTGTTGGCGGTGTTGGCGGTGTTGGCGATTTCCATCGCAGCAATATGACAACGTTCGGTACTAGCAGTCGTGATCTCAATAGTTCATACGATTCCATTTTAGGCTCAAACGATAAACTCTCCGAGAATGAGCAATCATCGGAGAATTGGATGTATCCGAGTCGACGACGTGTCGGACCGACTGGTGCCATTATAAGTGGCAAAATGCCACCGTCATCATTTACGGAGCAGCTGAATCAGGCGCTCTCCGAGCGTGAGCGGTAAGTGAAAGAATAGATATGTACACAAGAAATTCATAATTTTTGTTCCAAATTTTTTTTTTGTATGAAACTGGTTTTTGTGCATACTTACACCGTTATACAATTGAAAAATATAAGCGATGGTAAAGAATTACTCTTCTATGTAGTTTATAGAAACCAGCTTCCAAAAGTTAAACTCTGAAATTGGTTCTAAATTCTCCCCTCTTCGAAATTTCATTCACCTGCATTCATTCATTTACATCCACCAACTCAATAAACCTATTTATGTCCTTCAAAGGGTCTGCGCTAAATTTTCATTGCTTCCTACATTTCTTTGGAAAGTTAATCAGGATTCTCAATGGTCAACAACACCAAAATAAATTTATCCTCTTCCGTGAATTCTAACCATCTATTCCATAAGAAATCTTTGATCCTCTCTAAAAAATCACACCTAACCCACAAAAATATATTTTTTGTTGTCTTCGCAACCTGAATCCAAGAGCAAAATATTTTTTTATGGTACTAAGTTATAAAATATATGAAAAATGCGTCTAAATAATATATAAATATTCTATGAGAGAGAAGCTTTTATTGTCACTCAATAAAATGATATTGACTTCGATCAAAAGTTGGAAAGTATACCAGCTTATACCGTATTTTTAATTATTTAAAGTACTCAGCTTGAAGCAATCAGTTTTTTTAGTTGGTTTTATATCCAATATATCAGCTTATATGCTTGTTATACCAATTATATTAGCTTAAATATTGTTCCTAACCTCAAAAATCCTATATTCATAATAAAACAAGTACGCCAACCATATTTATTCATACTTAAACAGCAACAAATGTTAAATACACTCATATATACGTATATTCTCCATTTGCAGACGACTTGGTGATGGCTCCTCACGCCATTCCAGCGATGATTACACCGAAATTAATAAAAGCCAAAGCACAGCGGCCATAAACTGTAAGACACTAATCAATGAGATACGGCAAGCGGTGAATGAGGCGCAGCCCAAAGGTAAGTAACAAGCAATACAAAATTTAATTAGTTTTATGCCATAAAACTGCACAATAATTATCTTGATATTTTCTCCCTTAAAAAGAAAATTAATCAAATTACTTGCGATCACTTCTACCAACCAGGCCAACCAGGCCAAACACTAAACCAATGCATATCCCTAAGCTATACTTTATAACCGTATATTGATTGCTCTGTCACTTATACACTTTATATCTTATACTATATGCCTATATAATCGTATATATATAAATATACATATATATAATATATAATTACTTACTATATGCTATCTGTCGTTTGCATCCATTTTTCTTGCACATCAACTAAGTATTTCAGTACATTTCGTTGTATAATTATACGCGTGCATTACTTTGCGCTATCCCGTAACTGTTTTGTTTTTACTATTTTACTACTATTTTTTTTTTACAACTTTTTTATGCAGTTGTATAAACACATATATGTATATGTATGTACCGTTTGCGCGCCCATAAGATACTAAACCGAGTAACTTTTTGTACTTTCTTTTTCTTCACGTTTGCTCTTGTATTTGATTTTGCTGAATATGGTAATAAATAATGGCAATGACAAAATTATAAATAATTTGATTAATTCATGCTATGCTGCCGCATTCTACGTTGTGGTAAACGAACAATTAAAATAATACAATAAATATTTAACCCTCATGTGGCTACATTAAATATAAAACATATTTATATTACATAACCTTTGACATTTGTGGCGGTTTCATTTAATATATAAATAATATATGTGTACAGTTAAACAAGTTATACCTCAATCCCTTTCTCCGCCTGGCACAGTACCATGGCAACAGCAGCAACAACAAGCCACCGGTCCACCCTCACCCACTAGTATGTCATCGGGCTGCTCCTCACCCGGTTATTCGCCCAGTCGTGCCATTGATTTGTCCGGTTCGAGTAGTAGTTTCTCGGATCGCAAAGCAGCCGCTTGCTACAATTACAAAGGCGGACCCGTGCACGAATGGACCAAGGAGCAGGTAAGCGCTAAATGAAATTACGTATTTCTTTAACAAATATAAAAGATCTCAACTACAACAGGTTGGCCACTGGCTGATGGGCATCGAATTGGAACGTTACATACCCGTTTTCAAGGAGCACAACGTTGAAGGTGGCGCACTTTTGTCACTCGACTCGAAGGATTTCAAAACGCTCGGCGTTAGCGGTGACGACAAACATCGACTGAAGCGACGTCTTAAGGATCTGAAGGCGAGCATCGAAAAGGAGCGCAAGGATCAGGAGCGTGAACGACGCGAGCGAGAGAAAGCTATACGCAAAGCAGAGAAAAAAGCGGCCAAAAAGAAGTAGGCTTAGTTAAATTAGTATGCTGAAACTAAAAACTAAAAACTAAAAACTACAAAGTAAAAGTAAAATAAGTGGAAAAAAAAAAAAACAAATATACAAAACATGTAAGAATTGGCAGTTATAGTAAGTAGTCATAGTAGAAATTATAGTAAAGATTAACAATTAAAGCAATCGAAAATTAATGCACTAATAGTAAGCGACAACCAAAAATATGTACTCTAATTCTAAGCAGCACACAAAAGAGTGGACACAGAAGCGTTTGCGTGGTGGAAAGATTGTTGCAGACGTGGTAGAAAATAATTTGATTTTTGAAACTATTTGTGTTTTTTAATGTTGATATAAGTTTTTTGATGTCGTTAATTTGTCGGAAATGAAAAATTGAAACTGATTTGAAAATCAGAATCAAAGAAAAATCATTTTTACACTCTATAATCAACTGAAATATGTACATTTTTGTTTTAATAATAAGTAATTTATTATAATATACGAATACTCTCCAAATTGTAATTTTAAAATTTGAGTAAATTGTACGTAATTTGAATATTCACTGAATATTACCATGAAGTTTAGTGTACAAGTCAATTGATGGGCGTGACACTGAACCTAAACGAGCAGCAGTAGCGACACGGAAATGGAAATTGATTTTAGGCAATGAAATATAACGGCATAACATTTGAAATTAACTGACGAAGTTATTGAAACGAGTATGACAAGTGGCAAGTTAGAAGTTTAAGCGTTAAGTCGTTTGCGTCGAAAGAAAAAGAAAAAGAAAACAGAAAACAGAAAATATATATAAACAATGGACTGATTTTATGAATAAATGAATTAATTTAAATGTAAACGAGTAAAAGAAATCTTAACCAGGTTTAATGCATATAAATATGAAGTAAAATAATCGATATATGAATAATATTAATAATTATTTTTTAACTTTAACTACTATTTATTGCGTTTACCGCAAATAACTTGAAATAATTTATATAGAAAACACACATAACAAAACAATGAACACACACAATTTTTATTTCCGGGCATAAACAACATTAAAATGCCATGTATTTATCTTCACAAAAATCTTGATTTATCTATTTTTTCTTACGAAACTAAATTGAAATGTTTAGGCGAAGGCAGTAAGCAAGTGCAGCAGGAGTCTAGAAAATTTAAAACATGTGTATTTAATTGCAAATTTGTTTAAAATTTTTAATTTAAGTATACTTCAAAAATTACAATTGTACAGAAATAATTTTATAATAAAAAAAAAATTGTCATATATGAATTATAACTTTTAAGTAAAATTTCAGTAATACAGTTTAGAGATTAGTACGCTTTTTTTTAGATCTTAATTACTGCGATTTTAGTATTCGAATATGAATTATCCGTAATTACTATTTCTTTTGACACTACAACTTCAGCAGATATTTCATATGTGTTGGATATTTTTTTTTATACTTTAAACAAAAAACAACAACATTGTTTCCTTTGAGAACTACGCCTTTAATAGACTAGAATATAAACCCTTTTTTTTATCATTTACGCTATAAATTATATTAAGGTTTTATATATTTTTAAAGAAAGTTGAAGTCTGCAGACTACACACTACTTATATCCAGCAAAGGAACTGAAAAATAAACAGTTATTTAAAAGTCGAATATTTTACAGTAGTATACACGAAGTACAGTGAACCCTCCAACTAAGTGATTATCTATTTTTTTATTTTATTATTTCGCAATTTTTGTAATTGTAAAATAGAACAACCGTGAACTGCTGCATTTGTTTTCTATTTTTCGCCACTTTTTTACATAGCCCTCGAGTTATCTACATAATAACTCCGTTTCGCCATTAGTCATTCAGAAATCATCGCTATAGTACTTAAGAGTGTTTTCATTCTACCGAATATGTGAAAAAGGAATAAATAAATTAGTTGTACTAAATGTGCTATCGCTGTAAGGTTTTATTTTAAATTATTATATCTACATATTTTTACACTTGGCTATCTATATATGTATGTATGTGTGTATTAACGCAAATATGTTGTTTTTCAATACACTCGTACTACTAACTGTTGTCCATTGTTGTGTATGTATGTAGTTGCTCAATTGCAGATGAATATGTGTGTTGTACTTTTTTTTGTAATTAATAACTTTAATTTGATTTTAACAATATGTACCTATTTATAATTTATAATTAACTAATCGATCTTTTTTGTTTTAATGTTTATGTTAATTTTTGTTTATAACATTTTGTTTTCATTAAAGTGCGAAATTGAATTATTAAATGTGCGAAAGTCGTTTTTTAATTAGAATTAATATCTTTTGTTTTATTTGCAACATTTCTTATTCACTGAGTAACAGTTATAATCTTACAGACGGAAACAAATGCGTTTCGAAAATTTATGTATGGTGAAGTTAATGATACTTTTTTTTGGAATATTTTTACACATAAATATTTTTTAGATTTTAGGAATTTGAAAAATTTTTTGTTCTCTGGAAAAAATGTCTTTTTGTAAATTTGGATTAGAAACCATGTGAACTTTTGTCTTGGACGTTTAACACTTTGATTTAAGAACTGAAAAACTTTCTAAAATATTGAATTTAAAAAATTTTCATTTTAATTTCATAATTATTATTTTACTTTTATATAAATTAATATGTGTAATTTTTATTTTAAAAAATGTTTGCTGTGAATATTTGTAATTTTTTTTCCGAGGAGTACAGTGCTAGCAAATACTAGTGTCCTTCCAGAAACCTGCGCTGATATTTCAAATTATTTGCATAATTAGTTGTTGTTATGTTTATTACATAATGTTTATATTATATTATTTATTTTTTTTTATATGCTCTCTGATAACAGTACACATACTCTCCTAAATTTTATATCACTTTAGAGATATTTGAGATAAACCATAAATTACTAGAAAAAAATTTTTTTTGTGTTTTTATTAAATCAGAGCACTTTTAATTAAACTTTTTTATAAGTTGATCGCAATCAATCGAAGTTATGTAAACCACAGCAGTGTAAGCCCTCACGTCGGCAGTCTCGATCAAAGAAAAATTTGTACTAATTGCAATTATCAAACGATTTGTAAAGCTAATGGACCTAACAATTTGTATGAATTTTATAGACATTTACCATATTCAAAATTATTCAATTGTCCTTAACTCTTTTCGCTAAAGCGTTAGAAATCGCTCGTCGGACCATCGCAAAACTTCATTTGCTTACTAGTAGTAAATTTAAAATTAAACCAAAATCTTCAAATAGTCTTAAATTAATTAAAATACAATTTAACGATACTAAAAAATTAACAAAAAATTCAAATCTGGCATACACGCTTTCACATACTTAAGTTAAGTATGTGTGTAAATTATGCGCATGCGCATGCGTGTTTTGTCAGTCTAGTGCAGGTTCACCACATGTGCATTAGTCGTTGTCTTGTCTAATTGCTCTTAAATAAAGCTTTCGAAAAGCTCGCCTAAAAACAGTGCCATATTAAAAACAACAAAAATCAAAAAAACAAAATTTTTAAAACAAAATAAGTTCAATAAAATTAAGTTCATAAATAAAATAATACTAAAACTATAAGTTCATTAACGGTATTCACAGAAATGAAATTTTTATTTATACTTACATATTTTTGAGTCATTGCACACCGCTAGTTTCTTTTTCAATTTTGAATTAGTGTTTTTTTTTCACTCCAGCTGCCCATGTATGTATTTTTTTAAAATAGTAATATAAAAAAAAAAATAAAAATTTTGTGAATACTCTAATGAATTTATACAAAATATAATTTTTGTTTATTTTTTAAAGTAAACTTTTCTATACTAGTTTTTTTTTAATTATTGAAACGACTTTTTTTTACCATAAAATGAAAATTGAAAATATTATTTCTGCTTTATTTTGAAATTGTAATATAACTTAAAATTTTTGGCAAACACACGTACGCCTTAATATCACAAAAAAAAAAAAAACAAAAACATAACTAAATAATTAAAGTAAAAATAATAAATTTAAAATAATACATTTGTTATCTAAATATATATTTTTTTAGAAACCGAACTCTTTAATACTACAATCAAAATGCCATACAAACGAAAAGAGAAATTGTCACTTTTTTACTTAGTAACCGCAACAAGTAAAATACACATACATACACATATACACGTTCGTGCCTTTCATTGTGTAAAACCGTCCCACACTTTAGAGGAATAATCGCTTGTATGGTTGACTCGCAGGCATCATGCATTTTGCGTATCGCCTTAAATCCTTAAACCGTTATGTAAAACTGTAAAACTAAACCGCTCTCAGCGTGTTTGAAATTCATTTGTCTTGCCTTAATTACAGCAGAGAACTTGCGGTTTAGTAATGAGTTTCACATTTCTGGAAATTACCGTTCATCATTATATGCATGTACATATGTATGCCTCTATGTACATATGTATATGATGCAAAATATGAAATTGGCAATGCTGCTTTGACTTTGAGGGCGCTGGAGCAGTGCTGGGCTTACATACATACACAGGAGTTGATCTTTTAAAAAGTGAGTTAAAGAAAATGATTCATTTGGAAATTTTAAACTTTGACTCTCAGTAGTATGCTCTTTCAACTCTATTACTTCTCTTTCTCTTTTAGAGGACATGTTTAACGAAATGAACTCAAATTTTATTGTTAGATTCTACTCACCACATTTATTTCATTACCCCAACATTTTCAGTTCGTTTATTCTAGTTTTTGTTGCGAAGTAAAACATGCCCCAAATAACTTAATTCTCCGATTACTTAATTCCTGTCGTTAGAACAGCCTATTCACGATCCGCTTCGCTGAATACTTGCATATTGTCTTAGTAGTTTTTGTGAATATAAAAATTTCTTCTCACTTAAATATACATAGGCTGTTGTAATTATTTACGTTTGTGAAATGTACTTGTTTTCATTGTATATAATTGTTGAGCAGCTTTGGTAATAAATAAATTCGTGTTTCGGAGTACAATTCGTGTCTGGATTACAACTCACCCCTGTTTGTGGTGAATATTTTAATGACACGAAGTATTTTTGGTTTTCTCTTTTCATTTTTTTAATTAAAAAGTTGTTTGGGTTGTTTGTTGATAATATCACTATGGTTTAGTTGCTACAGATTTTTATGGTAAAGCTCCCAGCTTCAGTTCCGTGTTTTACCAGAGGTGTCAAATGTTCAAAATATAAGAGGTTCGTCGTATCACTTTCACTTCTGGCTACGTAAGTTGAATTAATCAGCTGATTTGCTGATGTCTCAAGAATATAAAACTGTTTAGCGTGTTTTTGATTAAAAAAATTCTCTTTATGTCTCCTATGATCTACAGTTTTTTATTTTTATAATTTAATAATTATATATTTTTTGTTTCATTGACTATTAGATTTCATTAATTAATTGTCTTTTGCTTGCTGTGTGAATGAAAATAATTGCTATAAACCTATATATATATATATATATATATATATATTTGCTACCCTTAAACTGATGTTAATAATAAGTTAAGCTTGTTCATTATAACCTTAAATATGCTTAAACACTTTTTACATCAGCTTTATAGTCGGATAAAAGCGCTATATATATGGTTTATATTTACTTACAGTTTGTATATATATAAACCTCTTAGTGCAAATACGCGGGCAGTTTGATTAATAATAATTTGAATTTCGCCAAGATGTACAAAAAAGCGAATTGCTAAAACAAAAATTGCGCTAACTTATCAAGCCACCCTCGTAAATGCACATATTTTTTGCAAAAAAAAAGTCTGCTTCACAAAATTTGTTCAATTAAAATCCATAACAAAGGTATTTGTATAAGCTTTTGCTACATTATTAAATATTTGTTATATAACTTTTGTGTCAGCTTCAACATTATGCCTGCCATATTATGTACACGTAAAGCAAATATAATATGTTCAACTATTTTACTTAGTCAACAATTAAAGTTCAACAAAACTTGCTTTTCTTACAGTTATCTAAAGCAAAAAAAAAAGAAATAAAATAAAAAGGATAGTAGTTAATGTTATTAGCAGTAAAAAACTATACTAATTGAAAATCTAGTCAATAACACTTTCATAAAAAAAATTAATAATAAGAAAAATTGCACTGAAAACAATTTTAAAATTTTGCAAAACCGTTAAAATGCGTGAAATTTGCGTGAGTTAGAGGGGAGAATGGCAGCGAGAGAGAGAGAGAGATGACCAGTTAGATTTGAGTGAAAGTCAAGTATGTGCTTCGAGGGTCACATTTTTGTATTAATCAATATTCTCAACTATATCTATGTAACTAACAGTTCACTCTATGCAACGCATACTAACTTTTTATTAATCAACATCGAAGTGATTTCAGACTCTGAAATTGAGAGTCATACTGTTTCATAAGAATTAAAAAATAAAATTCTAAAATCGATTGTTTGCACATTGCATTTCGTACATGAGAACAGCGTTAAAACGTGAGAGAAACAGAGAGAGAGAGAGAAAGAGAGAGAGAGAGGGATTGCGTGTATGAATTATACGAATTATATAATGATAAACATAGTCGAATTGGTTGCATTATTAAATTATTAATTTAAATTGACTTTGACATGTCTATGATTAAATAAAAATATTATTATAGAATACCGTACATATAATATATAAATGTAGAAAAACGTATGTATGTATGTAAGATTACTAAAACACTTATTTAAAAGATCTTAATCAATACATGTATTCCAAGCTAAGTAAATAAGTCCAAATATTAATAAAAGTACATAAGGAAAAATATTAGTAAAGCTTTCTATCTTTTTATTAAACGTATTTAAAATTAATTAGTGGGTTTAATTATCGAAAATTTTGCCTATACGATCGAAAAATATGACGTTGAAATCAGTAAAATGGTATCGAAAATTAAATTTTCGTCTCTCTGAAATGTCCAACACAATAGGACCATGGGTTGAGTGCAGAACTTATTTTATATATATCCATATAAAGTTCCGCCGTACATGCGAAGGAATTTTCGACCGATCCAAACTTGTTTTCATCTATGATTCCAAAGTTGTTTTCCGTTAGTCGAGAAGTACCGATAACATTTAGAAATATAGACTATACACTGTGAGCTTTGCATAATTTAAGACTTAACCTAAATCTAAACAATTGTTGGATTTGCTATGCCGACAAACATAACCGTTTTTCCAGGTCAGACAGTCTGATTCAGTTGGCACTTACGCTAGATTTATCTGTTTAATTGCACATATATATATATATACCATTAACATTTACCAAATGGAAATTTACCAATCTCTGATGTAATTAACACGCTGCATTACTTTATAAATTAACGCTGTTATATATGTACATATGTACATCATTATGGGGACTGGGTGAGTGATCGATAGATTGAAGATGTGAAAATCTTATCAACGAAAGCACGAAAGCATATTCTTAAACCAATGGGAGGACAAGCGAATTTGCCAACAAGCGCGTATGAGCATTTGTGCGATTTATGGCAATAAAACTGGAATATGAGTTCTGAAATTGTGGAAATAATGAAGATTCTAAACTGGTATAGAAGGAACATTATTTTTTCATTAATTATGAGTTAGTATTCTCTTGTAATTGGTACTAACGCCCCTCATCGATTATTGATCGACCTTATCCTTCCACTTGTGGTGGCACTCGAACTGGGCTCGTAGGTTTGCCAAAGGACGACTGGGGCGACCACAAAATAATTGTTTCTTATAGTGGTCGATGCTCCAGATTGAATTTTCAACTACTTAGTTAGTTTCTGAATACAAAAGATCCAACACCCAAAATCTGCCAGCTATTATGATGTTGCTTACGTGGTTAGGCCAGTCTGGAACCCTCAAAAAAGTCCTAACTTTGATATTTTATTCTGGTAGTAAAGAAAAAAAAACTAATTTATCTTTTTCGGGTCTTATTAAACATTTATTTGAGTGTAAAAAATTATTTTTTTTTAAATTTTTATACAAAATGGCGACTAATGGATAAATACGGGCGACGGTGATTCTAGGAACTTATGCTACCTGAAACAAAATAGAAAATATCTCACTGAAATTGCGTATAAAAAAGTACGTAGTTTACTTGCAAATTTTATTGTGAAGCTACTGTTGAATTTTCAAGTGGATACGTTGGATAATCACCGAGAACCATTGTCACCCGGTTTGAAAAATGCAGTTTAGAGGAAGACGAGTTCAAAGTTTTACGTGATGAGCTTAGTGACCCAAACGCAACGACACTATAGCGGATTGAACAGGGGAACATTCTTATTTCACTAATTGGCCAATTGAATAATGTTTCTGGACGCTAAAGTGTACTTTAAGCCTTACTTTAAGCTTAATTTTTTTAAAAAATTTTTTGAATTTTTGAAAACTCTAGACTGCCTAACTCCTTCAAATTTTAAATATCCATTTGCTAAATCATAGCAAAGTATCCTTTAACATATCGATACTTCTCAATCTCCGCAATACTTACTTAGTGTGCTATGAGGCCAACTCAGCCATATTTATTCACTTCCCTTCCTCTTGGAAACGAAATAAACAAATATGTGCTGGGTTGGAGGAATTTTCTGGCATCACAAAGGACTTGCCTTTAACCGTTCAAGTGCGATTCCCGACGATCAGCCAAGTAACCCAACTTTCATACGAAATCTCTTAAAATAAACAATTGAAATTCTATATTTCAATAGTTCTTATTGAAGGGCATAGAGTGCCAGGCAGTACTTTCAGTAAAATATGGCACAATCGGTTGTTTTGAACACATTCAATCGGAAATATTTTAATTTAACACGAAGCCATCAAATTAAAATATTTCTGCCAGGTTAAAAAAACATTTGCATCAAGGCTCCTGCTCTGCCGAAACACAAATGCTCACATACTCATACAAATAGAGCGCCTATTTACATATTTGGCAATAATTTTTTCCTTATCACCTTCGTGTTGTATAGCGCAGATCGTTCGACTTGCAAAACGAACCGTTATCAGCAACACGTGAGGTTGTTTGCCAGCTTTTACATACCAATGTTTGTCTGTGTGAGTATCCACAATTTCAATTAATTTATTTGTATTTAAATATAAAAATGCATGCAACTGTGTTGGTGCATATTCAGTTTCAGCAGTTCTGATTTATTTTCACTTTTCATTTCGTCATGTATTAATATGCCATATTAATTGCTACCAATTAATGGCTAATGCCATTATTGCTTACGCTCACGTGATCTAAAACACTTTGTTAAGCGATTTGTGAAGGCATGAGTAGCACGTGCTGAGCGCAACACATATATAGTGTTATAGTATACACTCATACATACACGACTTATATGAGGGTGTTTCAAAGAGTTTCTGAAAAATATGACGAAGAAATAGCTTTGCCAAAATCGAAACATTTTTGGTGGAAAAATCGTTTCTAAAAAGATTTTGTTTTCAGATTTCTTTTTACCGAAATGCCCTCCTATGCTTAAGGGGTTAGACCAGCCAAGAGCTCTAAAAAAAGTCCCAACTCTGACCATTTATTTTAGGAGTAAGGAAAAAAGAATCGAAACGAAGCTTTTATATTGACATCTTGAAACAAAATGGCAGCTACTGAGCCAATCTTCGGAAACACCTTTTTCAAGAGTGCCTTTAAATAATGTCACTAAAAAGCTATAGTTAAATTTTGAAGTCTACATATGCCGTCATGGTCCATTCTTAGAATGCAGTTTCGAGAAAAAAGCATTTAAAATTTCATCTGCTTAAGTTGACTGACCTAAAGGCTTTGATAGGATAAGGATAAGGAATTTTTTTTTTCACTATCTTACCAATTGAATAATGTTTTTGGGACGCTAAAGTGTACTTTAAGCAAAAAAAAGCAAATATCCAAATATTGTGGAGTACACAAAATTAATTTTTATTATTTCAGGGATGATGTTCGTAATCTTTTCGTTTCGGACAGTATTCCGATACATATTAATTCTTTCGAAACCCTTCAATTTTTCGGTTGGCTTAGAGCTTGAAAACCTCCGAACAAATAAACAATTAGGGAAGCTTTTGATCAATAAAATGCTTACTTTAAATTAATTCTGAAACCAATTTTGAAAGTGGGAGCTCGAATCTACTTTTTGCCAATAAGAAAAGTCCCCCGAACCCAAACAAATCTCTTAATTTTCCATGTCATCATAAGATTAGATTAATGAGATTAATCTTGTTGTGGAATTCTTATTGTTTTTAACCATTTGATTGAAATATTTTATAAACAGATTATATACTTATATTGTAATAATAAAAACACAATTGTTTTTATTTGCTTTTAAGTTGTTTACTTCATCCGAACTGATAAGGTGCTGACGTATAAGACATCTAAGTACCTATATCTATATGAATCGATTGTAAAAACATCCGTAAGCGAGCATAATGTGTGTCATAAACACAATTCTACCGAGAAATCAATGTAAACATTAAGAAGAAAAGAGATTTCAATGTGGTTAATTTAACGCATTAAAAATTAAATTAAAAATTTTTTTAATATGTTTTATTCTTGAATTTACCCTATATACATATATATATATATGGCATTCTTAAATGCAGCTTGTAACTTCAAATCAATATGCAAACCATATATTGGAGGATCGGTTCAAAGATTTCCGCTTTAATTGCCTACTTGGTTCATTTCCATCAACACACATATAGCTTTTTATGAATACATCAGCAGTAAATAGATTTACGCACATACATGTGTTTGTTTTTATATTTCAATATCTCATACATATATACGCACATAACACTGAATTTGTGATTACCCCCCATGAAGTAGTGACGCGCTGCCCAAGCATCTCTTAAGCAATTTCATTATACCTATAGTGTTTATTATACACAAAACCATGCAATATTGTATAAAGTAATTTTATAAATAAATAAATAAACAAACGGAATGAAAATAATAAATACCGAGGGATATCACCAAAAATTTGTAGTTCAGTGCATGACAGTTCCTTGAGAAAATATTGCGCAAAAATAAAGTATGAGAATTCATGCCTTTGTTGCTTTTCGTTACCCGAAGACACTTCAGCGACAGAAGCCACCAGATCTTGGTGTTATTCCGAACTTTCCGAACCACTGAATAACCTTAATACAAATAGATTCTCCTGAACAGCAATCTCTTTTAGAAGCCTTGGTAGACATTTTGGCATTTGAAGTCCTTCCTTAACCTCACATTATCGTCCAGCGTGCTGGGAGCATTCGCATAGTTTTCTTGATTAATCCCTTTTACTAAGTTAAGTAGTAAAGTTTAAAAGCGTAAATTAAGAGTGTATTTAAATTGTTATCTATCTCAAGGTTAGAGTTAATGCCTGGAGGCCAGTGTCAATTTGGTTTCTGCGAGCAATAAATTTGTGCCTTTCTTACTTTAGATTGTGTGTATAGATACTTGCAAGGGTATTCATATTAATTTAAATATAAGAATTTTATAAAAAAATAACTTCATTTTTCATTCTTCTTTCATTTTTCTGAATGAACAAGTAGATCAGCACTTGCTGATAAAGCGATATTAAGATTAATTAGCTTAATTTTTTAGGATGTATAAGACAAGTTCGTGATTTGTGCTATTCAGAAAGTTTATATTTTACAGTTACCTTCCGTGCGGCTCATAAATAAAGTTGTTTATCGGTTCTGACAACTGTTCGCTGAGAGTAATGGGAGTTGGTTCAAAAGCAAACAAAATAAGAATCTGAAAGACTTGACATACTTATAAATGAAATTTTAATGAAAGCTTCATTAAAATTTTCGAAGATTGATCCAAATTTAAAAATAAAATGGTGTCGTTAATATTTATGTGCTTGTCAACATGAAAAATGTTTTTAATTCCTAAAATTTTCTTAAAAATTTAAAATTTTCTATGATATGTAATGAAAGCATGAACTGACTGATGAATCGAAATCTTCTTCTCTCCTTTTTCCTCTTCCTCATGTTATTTATATGATTTTTAGCACTTATTTTAGAAATTGTAGACGGGCCCCGTGGGTAATTTATGCTTTATCGTTTCAAGATCTGCAAACCTTTCACTATAATCGATTTGAATTTGTCCAACAAATTTTTATAAATTTTTCTCTACGTTCTCCTCGTTTTCGTTACCCTATTCCTACATACTTTTCGTGATAAATGCTTACTAATTTGAAACTTTCTATGGAATCATATGTGTGGTTTTTGATTGCACTTCGTCACTTTAACTTAATTAAATAATAATTAACTTTCCTCTGGGAATACTTTCTTCATTTCGTAAGAGCTCGTTCCAATATCAGTCGGGTCGCCATAATCGAGCTCGCGCTTATATCGGACCAATAACCGACAATCTGTCAGCGTTCCCCCAAACAATTCGGAAAATATATTATGTCGCTATAATAATGACAAATACATCCAGCGGGAGATCAATTATGGAATTTAATAAAATATATAATTCTATTGAAATTAATATCAAACCCTCTTTTCGAAACATCCTGTTTATATTACTCTACCAAATTTTTGCCAGAAATATACATATGAATATCAAATCTCTCAATGTATTCCCTCCCATAAAACGAACCGTTACGCTCTCAAATGTATAAGGGCCATCGTAGTGACGCCGAGCATGTTTCGGAACTGTATTTCGGAATTGCAGGAGCTCTCTCATAGCAAATATAGTTCAATAAGCTTTATTTATTATAAAACATTTGTTGACCCCTGCATATATTTCATTTGCTAATTGAAAATAAACTTCATAATATAATTATTGGAAATCTCATCAAAGGCAGTTTCAGCTGGTTATATTAAATTTACTGTAGATTACCAAGAAACGGCAAATTCGTTAAAATTTTCCTATAAAAATATGCCCATATTTATTATTATTATATTTTCCTATTTTTAATGTGTCAGTACTGATAGTAAACAAAATAATATTATATAGATTAGTGTTTCCAATTTAAAAATCACCATTTAAACGAATTTTGTTCCTTAGACACAAGGATGGTGTTAATCTGACGTGTTGTGAAAAAACAGTAGGCATTTATAAATAAAGCTTGTTTACTGTTATTGTTAATGATGTTAAACTCAATAATCAAAATAAAACTTTGATTTTCCTGATACGCTAGGTTTATAAAAAATATTACACATATTTACGTATATACATCGTAGGTAAATATTGGTTGCTTTAGAGGAATACTATTTAAAACTAGTTACTAAATATTCGAAATTGATAATCTTTGACTGATTTTTTTTATTATTTTACTCATCTCTTATCATTCTACTTTTTCTCTCAATCTTGAGGATTTTTTTTTTATTTTTGTTCACACACTTTTCCAAGTAAACTGTCATAAGCAGCATATATAATTCTCAACACTACAACAATATGCAAAACAGCACTAAAATACCGTCTTTCAAAAAATTTAATAAAATAAAATTACCAATAATTTCAGTCACTTTGTAAACAATCTAAAGTTTACTATGCGTATCAACTAGTCTCATATCAACCAGCGAAATGTATACCTCTCCAATGGATATGCGGAAATTCTCCAATTTCTAATTCCCATTTTGGTGTTGTGGATTTAGTGACGAAAAAATATTTCCTTGAATTCGATTGTTTTGAAGTAAACTGAGCTTATAGATGCGCAAATGATTTGGTCATGCACAAATGTATAACGAGATGATGATCATTACCATCCCCCAATAAAGTCGTATAATTTATCGCTTTCCCTTTCTGCTTATTTTGCGTAATCTTTCAGCATTTTCTAAAAATGAAACATAATGTAACGCATGTTGCATGTCTTTCACATATATGTATCCGCGATGTTTTCAAGAAGTACAACTGAATTGGGGGTTATAAAAATTTTAGAAAAAAAACCGAGCTTTTCTTTTCTCAAACCGAGCTTTGTAGACCTCTTCTATCTTACATTCCCCAATAAATTTTTTTATAATTTTTAGGTGAACACTTTATTATTATATTGTGCAATAATCTTGAATCTTGAATCCGCATTATTGATATAAAACACTTTACCAACTTTCTTCAAACGGTTAGTCGAACGAAGTAGTCAAAATAGATGTTATTGAAAATTTACCGACAGAAATGCAATGTTAATTCGGACTTGGGGCCATCAATAAATTTTACAAATATACTCAAATCAAGTTGCGATAAACACCTATTAGAGCTGGATTAGTTTAAGGTTATGATCCTGAAAATATAGCTAAAAGTCTAACAGCCGAAAGCGAAAAAATTAACGTCAATTTTGTACACAATTTGAAGAAGCGGTGAATGATCTCCATCGTTTCCAATTTTCCATCCAACTTTAAAAAAGGCAAGGTAACGGAGTAACAAACATATATTTAATAAGGCGACTTAAATAACTAAGTTGAAGACTTGGAAGACAGTTTGAAGACTGACTAATGTTGAAGACTGGATAGATTATGCATAGCATACAGTATCCTCTAAGTGTATTTCTGATATTAAAGTCTTCACTTTGAAACGATAACAGCTGATCGGAATCGGTTTGAATCTGGAAGATGTTATATTTGTAAAAAACAAAATATTAGAAATGTTTTAAAATTTTGAAGTTTACAATTTGTTCAGTGTATTCTTTTGTTTATTAATTTAAAAAATACAGTATTTATAAACAATGTTTTAGTATATTTTTTATTATTTTATACATTTTTTTCCATCTTTAATTTATATTATACGTTGCAAATTAAAAATCACAGCATTTTATTTACTTTTTTAAATTTATTTTATTTTTCAAGCCTGTATTATATAATATCACAGCACAAATGCAAATCCTTTATGAACTCTTTAATGCTAGATATTTCTCTATACTAACCATGGGTATATTATATAAATTAACCGGTTACCTGTGGGAGAGGTGAGCTGTTAAAAAACATCAATAACATTTTTAAACACAAACAGTTTTCGACAATCTCTTAAATATGCCCGCATTTCTCTCAGCTCATAAAAGCGTTATATATATATTTATATCTATACCTAAATACAACCTATGCGAGGTTACTTAACTGGTCTCTTAAACTCCGCAAACACCGACAGTAGTGTGCTAAGAGCGTATTAGCCAAATGTGAGACGAAAGAAAATGTCGAAAAATTAAAAGTCAACACCGCGCTCCACATCGAGCGAAGGTTTTCTACATATGTACGTTGGCATACTACATAGGTACCTATGTACTTTCCTTCCTATTCTTACTTGCCTGCCTGACACTACAGCTGGTTCCGAAGTACTCGCAACTGTGTAATCTTCTATTCACCATTTTCATAGGCGTTGAAATGCTGTGTGTAGCGTGCGCTGGCAGAGCGGTTGGACAACGATCGATCGGCGAACGAGCATAAATTGCGCTGATGTCCACTGCCGACGAGCAGTTACCAACAAGTAGCAAGCTGTTGAATAGCGATTTAATAAACGCGCATTGATCAAACAATCAGTGAAGATCTAAAAGCCATAGGAGCAAACAAAATATATATGTGCGTTCGTAGAAACCGTGACAGTGGAAAAAGTTATTGGGAAAGCAGCTAACAGCAAATAACTCAAAGAATTTACCAGAAAACTTTTAAACGTGGAGTTTGATCAAATACTACAAGAAAGACATTTATAATTATTGGATCAATACAAAGAGCAAATAACATTCTCATATTAAACAAAAACAAAACGTGTGGCACTTGTTCTTGATCAGTTCAATTTTTTTTTTTTTGTTGCATAAAACGTGAACTGCTGTATAGTAAATAAAAGAAAAGAACAGAAAGACAGTTAAATAAACAATTGAGTGAAATCTCAAAACAAATTAAAGCAGACAGGAATAACCAAAATTTCGTAATTTTGTGTGTCAAAGCTAGAAGACTTAGAAAAGGGTTACATCCGCAGTTCGCAGAATTTGCGTTATAAAACCAAAACAATACAATAAAACTAAGTCACAACAAAAATGACAGGTTTCGATTTGAACGGCAATAGCCTGTTGAAAACCAAAGCCATCAATGGCACCACCAACGGCGAAACGAATGGCAGGAACAACTACATTGCCGAGGAATGTCCCAAGTAAGTAGATTGGAAATTTTTACTCATTCATATGAAATACACACACACACACACACATGTATAAATTCCGCGAAATTACTGAATTGTTTAGAGGCTGCTAAATAATATAAATTAAGAAATATATAGGCATACACATATATTTATTTTACACCAAAATTCAAAAAAGTACAATTTTCATCGCCAAATAATATTTTATTAAAATTTAAATAGCTTTATTGGACTTCTGTGAAAGTGGTCTTTATTAAAAACAATTATTAAGCGTATTTTTTATTTTAAAAAGTGTTTTTAAGTAAAACAAAATTACATATAGCAAATTTTGTAGTTGTTTACAGTCAATATTTTTAGATCGCGATCAGAGTGTGCGAAATATTTTTTTTTTACAAAAATTTCAAATAGTGAAATAAATTTGGCGAATGCTGCCTTCTAAGGAAAATATTTTTTTTTTTCAACTTCCATCTTGCTATTCTAATAAAAACTTATTTTTTTTTGAGTGGAGAATATTTTATTAAAAAAAATATTTTTTTTCTGCTATTCTAACAAAACAAAAACATTAGTAATAATTAGAAAACTAATTTTAGCTAAAAAACTTACTGTCATTGCATATTTAAAATTAATTCTTGCTGTAATTAAAAAAAACTTTCAATAGCTTTTTTAATTATTTTAAATATTTGAAATTTATTCTGAATTAAATTTAATGAATTTTGCTATCTAATAAAAACATTTTTTAAAGTTGGAAAAAAAGCAATTTCATTAAAAAATAAACTTCTCCGTAGTTTTTTTTGTAAACATATTTTCTACATTACCATTTAACAAGATTTAAATCTATGTATTTTTGTATATTCCTCTTTTATAAAGATTTTATTAAGCTTCTTCATTTAAATATTTAAAAAAAAAAGTTTTAATTAAATTTGGCGAGTATTTACTATTAGTTTTATATATATTTAGTTTAGGACGTGCTCACAAAAAGTGAAAACCACTCATTTTATAAAAAAAATTTTTTTATTGTTACTTTGGTTTCCTTAATATTTTTTTTTTTCAAATATAAATGTTTATTTAAAGAATTTAATATAATTATTTTTTTTTCTAAATATAACAGTCTCAGTGCAAAATCACTTCTCAAACACAGTTAATCAACCTCACAGCTGTTGAATTGCGATCATATCGGCCTACATTGACTTAACTTAGCATACTTATGTACATGTACTCATACACATGTACATGTCCACTTTTGGGTTGAGGTTTTTGAAAATCTACACCGTTTGCATGCCAATACGACAAACACAAAACAAATGACATATGGTTGTGCTAAGCAGGTGTATGCGCTTTGCTGTTTAATAACAAAGTAGTGGGTCAACTTAGTATGCGGAATAGATAAAACTACACAATTTATGCTACTAAAAAATATATGTATATATATTGACAACAATTAAATACGTATAAAAATTTTACTATTATATAAATTAGAGTCAACAAAGCAGATCATCTGCTTTCAAAGATCGCACTCGAGTATCGCATTACGAAAGTTGTTTAGGGTCATTCTTTCCAATCGAATGATACTAGTATATAGGCAAAAACCACCAAGAATTTACAGATTAATTAGCTCATTTCTGATTTCTGATTTCTGATTTATTTTTTATTTTTTAAATTTTTTTTTGTCAACACATTTACCTACCAAGCGACACTGCTCATATAACCAAATGTATGATGCAAGAAATCAAAAATCATCATGTGTACCTATTTGAATGTATGTGTGTATGTGTATATATATATATATTACAGATTAAGTATTAAACCAGTTGAAGCCGGTTAAAGCAAGACTTTAGGTTCTCTTTTTTTGGTTGTTTGTTTGTTGGCAATCATAGACAAATGAAACAAAAACTTGCAAAGCGAATGAAAAAATTTAAGAAATTCAAAATGCACAACAAATTAAGCAAACTTTTTTAGAAAACACTGAATTACCTTAGCCTTGATTTCTAGAAGTTATTTGTACTTTTAAAATAATTATGCAAATATTTAAAATTTCAAATTTAAATGTCCGATTCAGATTTTTTATTTTTATATATATAATTAATTTTTAGTTATATATATATAATTATATATAATTTATAGTTTTGTTCTAGTTTTAGTTAGAATTATTAAGTATGAGATACAATAACAAAAAACAAACTGAATTTTCTTAACCCAAACCTTTCGCATGATAGTCGAGTCGGGTTTAAGAACTCGGGACGGATCCAGACTTTTATCCAGCCAAAGGCTATCAACTTCCCAACAAATTATTTACGGAATATTTTTATTGCTACAACAACAACATCAACAACATCCAACCAGCTAATCAAAAGCACATTTTTTTGTTATGAAAGGGTGGATCATTGTAGATCTTTTCAAGCTCGATGAAGTCTCATTCGAATGTGTTAAAATTTATTTAATATTTGTATGTATATGAGAAATAATTTCTAACCTACTATTTTTACATATTAATAGAATGATAAACAATATTTTCAACAAAAATTATGTTGATGCCAGGTACGAGATAGTTCTGAAACTTTTCATTTCAGTTGATTGTCCGTTCAAAGATCATTCAATTTGCATGTATTAGGGCATCTCAGTAAATATTCACAAAAAATATTAAGTTTCAGTCAGACCTTTGCACATTTAGCCAAACACCCAACGTTATATTTGTTGTCCAAATGTTAAAGTTCCACAGTAAAAAGACAGTTCTGGAGAAATACACTATTGTTTCTAAAACAAAGCAGTTCAAAAATATGCAAAAAAGACATCATGTTACCATTCACATACATTTTTATTTAGCGTTAATTTGTCTAAATGCCTTTGTATTTAAGCTACTAAAAACAACAAAAAAAAAAAAACAGGCTTTCATATGCGACTTTCTGAACTTGAACGCTGGTTCAAAATAATAAGAACGAATATTTTCGAAAATTCATCAAGTTTGTTGTCTACTAATTTAGGTGAATTATTCATAATAAAAAACAGAAAAATGCGAACAAACAGCGAACTAAGCAAAATAAATCACAGACAACGAAAGTTTTGAAATTTAGCATTTATACATACATACACATAGAAAGTGTTGTATGTGTGTGTAATAGGCAAGAGGCAAAAGCCGCATAAACAAATATGTACGCATATTGTGTGTATGTAGCAGCAAATGTGTGTTGCCAATATTATTGCGAGCAACTATGCAAATATTTATATACATATACACATACATACATACATATGTATAACATATTTGTTGGTGCACACACATGGCAAATTGGTGCTGATAAAAGTTAAGTTTCGCCGATTACATTTACGAGCCAACAACAACAATATGCAGAAGAAGACAAATAATAATAAAATCACAGAAAGACAGCACGACTATTATAAAAATATGACACTGCAAAAAAAAAAATAAAAAAATAGAAATTGTTTGCAAAGCCACTTAATGACGTTGCCTGCCTTTTTACCAGCAACATTTTGTTCGCACATCCGCTGCGAAGTAAAGAAATATGTTTCTTAGGCTGTGTTCCTCTTTGGCTTTGCGCAAACCGGTTGCGCGGTTTTCCAGCAATTGGCAAATTGCAATTTAACACCAGACACACAACAACAGAAAATGCTTAAAGCAACGCAACTGCGGTCGTAAACATCCACAAACATTTTCCTTTTACCACATTGGCACGTACTATTGCCACAACAGCTGCTCAACAGCTGCTCATTGAGACCGCTTGCGGCAGATGTGTGTATGTGAGTAGTTGTGCGCACTCACACACGCGCAAAGCACGCCAAAGCACATATGCGTGCATGTACATATCGACATACATATGTATGTGTAGTCGGTGGTGTTATTGGCTGCAAAAAGTGGGTGTGTGCGCGATATCTACCAATAAACATACATACATGAATACATATGGACATGTACGTGGCTGATAAACTTGACTTTAAGTACATGCACGCTCACTGACACTCACATACACATACATACATACATACATATTTATGTATTAGTATTTCAATTAATTCAAACACGATATTCCCGATCCGATCCTGTATCGATGGAATGAATGTCAATGCTAAAATAGTTAATTAAATTTATTTCATTTTAAGTTTTTGTAATTGATATTTTTTTTTCTTGTCTTTTAAATTCTTTCTGTGGCCTTTGTTTGAATTTTTGTGTACTTTACCTCATACTTCTTACTAATCTTACCTCATAGAAATTTATCAACTCTTTATCACTAAAATTAGCAGGTTTATTTTTTCTCTTTATATATTATTTTATAGCATTTTATTGGCATTTATTTTGGTAATAAGCTCTTAGGAGTTATAACTTTCTTATCAAATCATTAAAGAATTTTGCCAAATGTTTGGAGTATTTTGTTTTTTTTTTTTGAGTACATACGTACCCAAAGTATTATGATGCATCCGAGGAATTAAAAATTTGTGGAATTTTTCGAATATATAAAAAGTATATACGATTGTATTTCTATAAAAAAATTTTAATTCAGTTTCCCATTTTTGAAATTAATTATCTTATTAAGAATATAGCACAAGTTAGACAGTAACCCAAATCGCCTAGGTCTTTCAATCTGTTGGAACACATGATATTTCTCAGATTTTATAAGAAACCACTTTTTCGTTGAATTTAGTGGTGCCAGACTATCGGCAATAACGGCTATATGTGCAAATGTATTGTGATATTATGTCAATTAAACAGACTGTTGTTCAAAAATGTAATCAAAGCGATTAATTAAATAATATTAAAGTTATTAAAGTTAAAATGCTTTTGACTACAAACTGCCATCAACAATCGATAATTGCGATTATCGATAATTTGCCAACTCTACTTGAAGTATTTTCGCAACAGTCAGAACTGCTCCATGGTCATAAAAACCGTTACTCCTACTCTACTCTTCATGAAATCAGACGCAAAAGCTGTCTATAATGATACGGGTATCTTTGTATTTATCTCATAAATCAGAGCCTATCTCCATAAGCGAATTTAAGGCTATTTTACTAGTGTATTTAATAGTGCTTTAAATTTGGGTTTTGTCAAAAGGAAACTCCAAGCTCAATTAGTATTAAACTATTTAATTGAACTAAATTAATGCATTGCAAAAACGTTTTTAATACACACCCTGCAGGAAATGTTGTTGCTAAAATTGTATGTCATCAGTACGCCTAAGCAAATATATGCAAGAAAATGTGCTCTCCGTAGACAAATGTCAGTTATTTTATTTCATATTTATTTAATACATAATATATATAATATTATTTACTTTATTAAATGTTGTTTAATGAAATAAAATATAAATTAAATTAATTTTGTACAAATTAAAAATTACAAAAAAAACGAACTTTTATTATAAATAATTGACAATGTCAGAAGTCAAAAAGTCTCGCAAATTAGTCGACCAAAGTGTTGCTGACTGGGGGTCGCTTGAGCGAGAGCTTTCTTTCGCAAAAGCAAAAATACATACATACAAATGCGCAAATTGATTAATTTATTTGGATAACTTACACTTCAACAATTGGACAATTTATTTCAATTTTAGCAAATCCATGCGAACACAGTCGCTTAGAACAATTGCTGTAAATATGAGCACATTGGTACGCATATTTGTCGCCTTTTTACTTTAATTGAATTTGATTGATGATGTTTGGTTAATGCGTATATTATTTCAGTTATTGTTAAGTACCTTGACATGGCGAGAGATAGCATACATACATGCATACATATGTCACTATATATTCATAAATCATCAAGAATTTGCAAGAGTCCAAGTAAAGCGTACACAATTTCAGTTTACGACCACCTAACCAATTCAGCTTATTATTATATTTGTTATTGTTATTGTTTCACTTCCTGTGAGCCAAATGACCTTTCAAATTTATGAACATGTTATACAATGCTTCCAATTATTTCTATATCTATAGAGCATATGTGTGTGTATGCTCTATTATTAAATTTCTCGAATTAAGAAAATTGTGAGAGTGGCGAATCGAACAAACCACTCGCTTAGTTTGAAAACGCTGGCAGGCTGTACTTTCTTGTATTGCATTCAGCTGGAGAATTTCATTATTGCTTTAAGTTGAGCGAGCACAGGAATCCACAAGTTTGATAACACAATATGAAAATGTGTGAATCTCGGTATTATTTTTGTGAGCTGATATTACTTAGCATGCTTTCAAATATCTCGCTTGTTTAGAATTACTGTGACATAACAATACTTAATGTATAAAGGCGATTCTATTGTTATGAGATTAACAACTAAGTACCTTATTTGCTAAAAACCTGAAACATAGAACATGCTTTTCCATCAGTTCAAAATGAAATTAAAATTAAATTTGCTTACTTCCTAAACAAATGATTGAAGAGTACATGCAAATATGCATTAAAAATGATTTCAAACGTGCAAATATAGTTCCTCAATATTGGCCCATTCGGAAATCAGTAGCAAACAGAGAGGATTAACGCTGCACACTTCCGTTTGGAAAATTTACAACTACAAATGTGCATATATTAAAAGTTCTATAACTGAGAATTATTTGTATAACTGGATTAGATTTTTTCCGTTATATGTTTCGAGTACTACAATTTCAGTATGGGCGCATTTTGACAAAGGGGAGCAAAGTGCATTTAATTGACAACAATATTTGCAAAATAATTTATAATAATTATAGCTGCGTATTTATGTATGTATGTATGTATGTTTGCACTCTCATTTATATGCATTCACTTATTTTATACCTGTGCTCTATACATATAATTCATTTTCGAAACAACAACAATACTGACCTTGCTACAACATCAGAATAATCATCGATAATTTGATAATAAATACTACTACTTAATAAATTTGCTAACTTTGTAATATTGGCGCTGACATATGAGGGTTGTTCTTATTTTATGGAGAAGAAAGTTTTTTTTCTCAGTTAAAAATCGTAAAAGGAATGGTTTATAAGAAAAATGATTATTTTTAGTTATTCATAAGGGGAAATGAATAGTTAATGGGAATAACTTTAGCCTCGATTGAGGCCAAAAAAAAAGTCATGTGACGGTCGTGATTTGCTTCTAGGGCACAAATTATTATGAAGTGCGTTAAATATTTGAAAAATTATTTGTATAATATTAACCGGTTCGATTCATCAAGAATTTGGAAGAAAACCAAAAATATCACTATTTTGATAAAAAGCTAATTTTCAGCAACAAAAATCATTTTCGAATGGAATGAATTTGCTTTTTTTTTGGAAAGAGTTGAATCCCTGCAATTACTTTTTAAGTTAGTTGTTTTTCATAAAAAAATTGCCACACCACATTTGGTCGCACCCTAATGTATGAGCAAAAAATGAAGAAAAAAAGTATTAGTTGTTTGCACGACATTGCTTGCGTTGTCAATCAGTTAAGTTGTAATAAACAGTTTTAGTTCATCGGAATCGTAAGGTTTTTTGCTCAGCAAAAGGCGTTTATTGATATTTTTCATAATTACTGATAATTATTGTAAGGGGCGTAATTGTGCTACTTCATACTAAACTAACAACAATAACAATTATTCTTTCCAACTTGAAAGTAAACAGAACAAGTTCACTAATAATTCCTATTACAACAACAACTGATAATTACAAAAAACACACATATAAACTAAATTTAGTTCACACTAAAAAATAAATTATAAGAAAAGTAGTACTTTAACAAACATGCTGCCAACACACAACACAAAACGCATCGTGAAAATGCGCGCCACACCGTCAAATGTATGTATGTAGGTTGCAGTTTTCAAGTGAATGTTCAGCGCGTTCACACGCCTACAAACACACACACGCACACAGACATACACAAACACACACACGCAGCACAGCCGCTGAACAACAAAATGTAATTTATGTACCAAACTACTACAACGACAACAAATCGCCATGAGGATAGTGAAATGTGTCATTTTATTTAAACTCTCTCTTTTGTTGTAATTCCAGTGATTCCGCCCCCGGCTCAACGTCCACCAACAATAACAACAATCAACAAGATATCCTGGATGAAGTCGAAGTCGAAAATCGCATTAAGATGGTTATAAATGAAGAAAAGTTTGTAGTCCGAAATTTCAAAATTTTCAAATTCCTTGTTTTGTCCTTTTTTATATTAACACTCGTTTAGATACTATGTTTCAAGTTGTTCAAATTCATTAGTATCGCCACAATATATGTTTGACTTTTACTTTTTTTTTGTATAAGAACGGAACGGAACTTTTGCTCATTTATACAAAGTACCCATTTATATACCTCAACCTCAGTCCTTTTACCTACCCCTTTTATTGATAAATATGTGTGTCTGTTCGTTTCGCTGAAGAAAAGAATAAAAATAATTTTTCGTTTTTGTATTTACGGTCACTAACAAATTTTTACAAAGTTATTATGACTGATTTACAAACATTAAGTACATTTAGACATTTATAAATAATTGGAGCGTTGCATATTTTTATTTTAATCAATTTCATTTTTTGGTTTTTGTTTTTTGGTCTTTATTATCACTTTCTCTTCCATTTACATTTTTTTTATTTAATTAAATTATTTTATTTAATTTTGTTTAATTTAATTTTGTTGTTTTAGTTAAATTTACTTAATTATATTAAATAAATCGTCTTATTTTATTTCATATTTTATTTTTTTATTATTTTTTCTTTAATTATATAATACATCTATTTCCATTACCTTTAATTTTAGTTTTCATAATTTCAATTAATTAATTAATTTTTTTTTTCTGTTTCTCTATTTTTATATTCTCGCAACATGTTGCCACAGAGCATAATAGTTTTCCACCTAACCGCTGTTTACAGCACGTAAAACTAATCGGAGATAGATGTAGAGTTGTGTATAATCAGGATAAAATCAGGATCAGGATAGATTTAATGTATATATCACACGAGCCGCCAAAAATATATCAACTAAACTTACTAAAGACAAATCCATCAAGCTCCTCCTCATATGGCATGAAAATGTGTGAAATTGGATATTAACAACGCCCACCTCCTTATTACGGTTATATTGAAAACTACTAAAAGTGCAATAACTCACTAAAGAAATACGCCAGAAGCATTAAATTTAATTTTCTTTAATAAAGATGGTGCTATTGTGCTGCATAGGAGGCAATGTAAAAATTTGACCATGGGCATGGCACCGCTCGCTCTTAGGTGAAATTTCATAACTCAGGAACGACTATACCAATCGTAACCAAATTTGCTGCATTCTTATCTTAACGTCTTTATGTTGACGTTTAAAAATAGGCGTAATAGGAGTACAACCACGCCTACTTTCCATATAACACAATTTTAAATTCCATCTGATTCTTTCACTTTACAAATCGGACCATAACTTTTCAAGGCCCCATTTACCGAATGCGAGTGCCTTTGCCTAACTTTTTACCGAAAATACTGGTCAATATTTGAAATATTTTAATCTGCTGAGAATAATGTACACTGGTGCCAAGAATGGATAAAGTTGGGTCAATACAATACTTCAAATAGCCCCCATAAATAGTATAAGGATTTTCAAATTTCCAGTTGGCTTTATACTTTATATATGGCGTGTGTAATCTTGGATATATTATAGCTTTGTGTCGAAGATGGGTGAAATCGGTCAATGAATTACCCCAGCCCCACACCCCACATACTATATCTAATTTCTAGCTTTCATTTCTATTGGACCTTTTGCCGAATATATCGGTCAATGTGTGAGTAATCTTAGTAAAATTGCATGGACTAGATTGAAACTATTTTCTGTTTACAATATTTATTTTTGAGGTGGGGGCATTTCAAAGATAAATGAACTACTTCGTTTAGATAATTTGTGAAGGAAGACATGATGCAAACAATTATATTTTCGACTCATCGACCAACTTTTACGTGTCTACAAAAGTTTTTATAAGCTAACAAAATATGCCCCGTAATGCTATATTAAAAAAATACCATAAAGAATGGCCAATCTCAATTGAATGTGAGCGAACAGCCTTTGGAACCTGGCTATTTGACCTTGGCTATTTATTGGCATGAATGGGGGTTTTTCGTACTTCTCTTAACTTATCGCACTTTCCTTTTCAATGAATTTTCAATGGTTTTCAATGGCATTGGTGAGCAGTGGTGAGCAGTGGTGAGCAGTGGTGAGCAGAGCAAAAGCTAGATAACAGAACTAAAATTCATTAAATAGCTGTACATACATACGTAGAAAATATTTCGTGATAACTAAAAAGAGTAAAAGAGGGCTTGTCATTGTAACGTGTTCTATAATACACTCGGTGATTCATCAGAATGTTTGTTGATTTCTGAATTTGTGGTACGTGCCTCTATGACAATAACATCACTATTTATATTCCGAGCTAACGAATACCTCAAAACTCATACTCAACCTATAATTTGTTTAAAATATATAAAAATTTTTCGAGTTTTCTGAGGAATTTCTATCACTTTGAATTCCGATTAAATTTAACTTATCTACAGACTGACTATCTTAAATTTATTTTCGAGGTTATTAATTTCAATTTGAGGTAATGATGTTTGTAAATTTAATACAATCACATTATTTCTTCTAAAAATTTTCGGAATCCCGGTTTTGTTGAAAAAATACCACTCCCGAAATCCGAATTGAGAAAATTGAGCTGTGGTTTCAATACCTTTATATAAATGTATTCCTCGCAGGAGATGCCATTGTCTTAAAGTCACCAAACCTAAATTAATTGGAAAGATAAGAAAAGCAGAGTTGCTTGTTTGTGATAACACATTTTGGAAACACATATATTTTCTAGTTTGTTTTTTGAACGAAACATCATAACAGATAACCGAATACAAGTAGGTGAATATAAAAAATGTTTGGGTCCATCATTTTTGCAATTGACTGCGTCTAATTATTCAACGCTGCGCAACAAAACCGTGGGGTTCTAATCAAAATTCTTTTTGTGTTATTTATATTTTTATATTTTTACATTTTTGGTGTTTTTGTATTTACACAAATTTTTTAAAAAATTTAAATTTTCTTCACCCAAATGTTGCGCCATCATCAACCAACAACAACTTTGAGGTTTTTGTTTTACACTGACTTGCAAACACACACACACACACACACATACAAATATTATGAAAATATTTGAAAAATAATATGAATTGTTTTCTGATTCTTCTCTTTACTTTCAGTTATTCATATGAGCTGATCAAAGAGATCGCCGATTACTTTTTGGAGCGCACCAGCATTCGGCCCGTCATCGGTATTATTTGCGGTTCGGGTTTGAATTCACTAGCCGATCACATCACCGACACGCAAGCCTTCGAATACAAGGATATACCAAACTTTCCCGTGTCCACGGTGGAGGGCCATGTCGGCCGTATGATTTTTGGCTACTTGGAGGGTATGCCTGTCGTTGCCATGCAGGGCCGCTTCCACTACTACGAAGGCTATCCCTTGGCGAAGTGTTCAATGCCTGTGCGCGTATTAAAATTGGTCGGTATTAAGTATCTATTCGCCACAAATGCAGCGGGCGGCCTGAATCCCAAATATAAAGTCGGTGACATTATGATCGTGCGGGATCACATTAATATGATGGGCTTTGCCGGCAATTCACCACTCCAAGGACCGAACGATCCACGCTTTGGACCACGTTTCCCGCCCATGACGAACGCCTACGATCGCCACTTGGTGCGCAAGGCGCGTAAGGTGGTGCGCGAGATGGGCATTGAGAATGACGTACATGAAGGCGTCTACACATGCCTGGGTGGTCCCAATTACGAGACTGTGGCCGAATTGAAAATGTTGCGCATTATAGGCGTAGATGCGGTGGGCATGTCCACAGTGCATGAAGTGATCACAGCCAGGCATTGTGATCTCACGGTGTTCGCTTTCAGTTTAATCACGAATAAATGTGCGACAGACTACGACAGCAGTGATGAGGATGCCAATCACGAAGAAGTTGTCATGGTCGGCAAATCGCGCCAAGCCATTTGTGGTGAATTAATGTGTCGAATGATACGCGAACTGGCTGAGGAGACACAGCAGAAGAATGGCAAGAAATAAACATTGAGGCAGAGAGTATCGAACCAAAAATTTTTTAGTTTGTAATGATAGCATAGCTTGTGTTACGTAGTTACGTAAGCAAAAACAAAAAATGCATAAGTAAAGAGTAAAGTGAAGCGATGGTGTGGGAGAAAATAGAAAGGCGTGGATAGAAAGCGTGCAGGTACGCACCTAGCACATACACAAGCGACTGACAGTTTCTAACTACAGACACGTATTATGAGGTAACACCATAATAAGACCATATAAGATTACTTTGTAGATTCGGACTAGACTTGTAGTTGTATGCAGTTATTATTACGTTATGCGTTTGTTCAGTTTGTTGGCTCTGTGAAATCTATTTATGTATGTATGTAGACAGTTTTATATATTATTATATAACATTACGATATTTGTACGCGTTCGACTTTGAGTCACTTTCATCTTGTTGTTGTCTTATAGTTTTTTATTGCCTAACGGCAGTCCAAGTCGAGCAGTAAGCCAGTGAATATGTATCCTCATAGAGTTCATACAAGTTCAATAATTCGTTGTTTAATGTATTATAAAACACTTATTTATTACTTTTAAGTCTAAAGTATACATGCGTTGTACAATTGTTGACTTTTAGCATTTACATATATGCTATACATGTATTCAGCATTATTTATATGAATATAAAACTATTTTCAAATATATTAATATGCGCAATAATAAGTATATTGATTGACGTATTGAAACAATAATATATTTTCGATCAAATAATAAAACCAATACATATATTGAACACAGGAAAATGTTACTGTTAAATATATCACTTTCAATCGAGTTGTTAGAAGTGCTTTTTATTTTTGAATTAATCAAATAAAATCTGTCGAAAAAGTAAGTTTTAAAAACTTATAAAAGTAAGTTCAAACCACTTATGTTCATATTTTATGTTGTGTAATCAAAGTCTGTTTCAACTGGATGGTATACTCAAACTGAACTCTTGGAAAAGTAAATTTCTAATAAAAAATTTGTATTTACATACGTCTAAGCCTTAGCAATGTCAGTAAAATACCTCCTTTGCCCATTAACACGGTTTAAGCCACTCTTCCATACAATCGCAGAAATATTATCTATATTTGAAGACCTCTTTCACTATTATTAATACCATTATTATTACCTTGGCAACACCAACAGCATATATTCTTGACACCAATGTTGCTGTGAAACCTAAAATGTCCAAAAAAAAAAAAAGTCCTGTATTTTAAAATCAGTTACATGATGTAAACCCCTGTTCGCAAGACTCAGGTGTGAAGCATACGACTCATATAGATACCCATTGCATTGTAAATCAATGTATATTTGAGAGTGAAAGTTAGTGAAAAATTTCACAGACATTATTGCAAACTACTATTAGTAAGTTTTAGTAGTTCTTTTGGGCAATATGGTTAGTTAATTGTAGCCGAGGCATTATTGGCATTTATTTTCTTTAAAGAAGCGACAGAGTGAAGGGTAGAATTGAGGGCAATGAGAGACTAAAGACCCAATCGGAAAAGCAGAAACAAAACTACAGAGAACTTTTATTACTACCGAGAGGTTATTTTTCCGGTCTTAACTGTCTTTGGCATATATCAGCATCCCTAATACCATCCGACAGCCATTTTAAGGAAAAACATAATAGACAACTTCGACTTGTACTCTTTTGCCCCCACTGGATTCAAATATAAATATTTTAGTTTTGGTTTTCAGTTCCTTATGGATTGCTAACGACGTTTCACTGCAGGGAAATAATTTCACTCTAAATGACTTCACATATCGTTATTGTAGACTTTTATACAGCCAAAAAGTATGCTGCACTTAGAATGAATTGTAAAAATTAAAAAATGTAGTAAAGAGAATACATGTGTACATATGCAAATATACAAAAGTGAGAAAATATCAAAGGTATACAACGTTCATTCACATTTCGATTTTATACATATGTGTCTGTATATAACACTTGCTTTATATATTTCGAAAATAAATATAAATTAAAATGCTGTTCGTATACGCCACACAAAATTTATCCAAAGCAAACTTCAAGGCGGAAATACTTTCGTCTATATATCTGTTTTGTCTGTAACATCTTTGTACTTGAATTCGATCTTTCGAAATCATTTACCATATTAAATTAGATGTCAAAGCTGACATTACGGTAACATACTTGCTTACATAGTAACACTTCAGGCTTATATTGCAATTTTCTGCAATTTTTTTTTATTAATTACTAAAAAGGAAGCTTGAAAAATACGGCAACTATGTAACATATCATACTTAAACTGAAGCTTTTGGAAATGTGTTGAAGTTTTATTTTGAATTTATTTGAACTATTTATCAATTTTCAAACGCTATTATTTTAATTATTGTTAAATTAAAACATTAAATGTTAATAATCAAACGTTATTTTTATTATTAACATTTTTAATTAATAACTAACATTTCATAATTAACAAATAAACTTTTTTTTTCATTAAAATTCCCTTGAATGTAGATATATTTTTCAATCTTATTTTATTATAATTTTATTGTTCGAACACATGCTTTTCTTTAAACCCGCTACATGCAACGTAATAGATTTTAAATGGACTGAAACATGGAAAGCCAATTTTTTATGCATCTCCAGTTCTATCCCTCTCATCACCACACAGTTCAGATACATTGCTGAGATGCTTCAACTCAGATCAATTATTAATTAATTTGCCTTTACAAAAACATCGTCATCACCATCATGTTGAAATTATAGTCATTACCGTTATTTTACTAGTTTAGTTTAAAACGAGCAGGCTTACCTGATTCCTACCTGTTACTCAACATAACTATACTTGCGAGTCTTCAGTCAAACAAAATTTACATAAAATTGTAAAAATTTCATTATTTTCTTTTGTTTCAAGTTTCGGTCAGTAATTTTTTTGCCTTTTGCAACTGAGAGAATACAAATAAAATAAATTAAATATACCGCTGCACCGTATTACCCTCGTTTCGCATAAGTAATGGCGAATGCTAAGTGCCCGACTAGCGCATGCGAAGATCAGGCGTAAGATCTCAATTATGCACATACATACAAACACATACAAACGCATCTAAATTAATTCACCCTTCCCATCTCTAGCATCACCTACGGGGCGGTCAAAGCCATCGCTGATCACATTCTGTCACGCATACAAATCAAGCCGGTTGTCGGCATTATATGTGGCTCGGGATTGGGCTCGCTAACCGAAGCCATTACGAATGCACAAAATATAGAGTACAAGGATATACCCGGTTTTCCGGTGTCAACGGTTGTCGGGCATGCGGGACGCCTGGTCGTCGGCATGCTGGAGGGCCTACCAGTATTGGCAATGCAGGGACGCTTTCACTACTACGAGGGCTATCCGTTGGTGAAGTGTTCACTGCCGGTGCGCGTCATGAAATTGATGGGTATTGAGTATTTGATGGTGACCAATGCTGCGGGCGGCATAAATCCCACTTATAAGGTTGGCGATATTATGCTCATACGGGATCATATTAACTTTGTCGGATTTTCGGGCAATTCGCCACTGCGTGGATCAAACGATGAACAGCTGGGCCCACGCTTTCCACCCATGACTGATGCCTACAATCCCGAACTGATAACTCGCGCTTTGGGTGTAGCCAAAGAGATGGGTATATCGGATGTAGTGAAGGTGGGCACATACTGCTTTCTCGGCGGTCCTAACTACGAAACCATTGCTGAGTGTAAGCTATTGCACACTTGTGGCGTAGATGCCGTCGGCATGTCCACCGCACACGAGGTGGTTGTGGCCCAGCACTGCGGTCTGAAGGTGTTCGCATTCAGTCTTATCACCAACAAAGCATCATTGGACTATCAAAAGAAAGAGTATGCCAACCATGCAGAGGTCGTAGCGGTGGGTAAAAATCGGGAGAGCACTTGCCGTGAGCTAATGTGTCGCATGATTAAAACTATAGCAGCGGAACGGGGTAGCGGCTCCTCCTCCTGTGGCTGCACAATGTGAGAAACGAGGGTCCCTGGGATGCAAGCGGAATTTCTGAAAATAAAAAATATCTAGTCATATTTAATTTAATTTATGGAAAAGATCAAAATTTATACAAAATTTACCAAGACATATTTTTGCAATAAATTAAACCTCTACTATAAAGTGTGTTTCTTTGCCAAAAATGCTACAACAAAGATCGAATTCTTATTCAAGGACCAAGGAGGTTACACAAAATAAGCAAATTACCTAGTAGCTATAAACCTCAGTGCATATAAGGCTAAAAATTAGTTGCTATTGGTTTATTGGTGTGTACAGTGGTACAGTGGTACAGAAAAGGATAACTCATAGTTTGGGATGAAGGGGGTGACTAAATTAACAAATTGTACCTGAGTAATTCCTTGCAGTCCAGCTTTAAGTTGGATATTTTTTTTTTATTAAAAATTCGGCAACAACAACAATACGTTTAATCCCAAATTATAACGGATATGTTTCTCTAAAATCCTGTTTTTACCGTAATCGCCTACGGTCCACCATTTAGAATCTATAAGCGTTCTCCCATTTGGCAGCCACCTACTGCTGATTTCTGTGCGCCTGGTAGAGCGATCGGGAAAATGGCCAGAAATTGAATTTTCAGAGCTGAGCAAGCGACACACACACATCCGCATACACAAGAGATGTTCTGATACGCTAGTGTTGCATACCCACGGGGGCCTTGCTGGGAATATTTGTTTATATCCACTGCTGGTTGTGAGTGCCTGGGCTAATGTGGAAATGTCTTCTAAGGATATAGATTATTTTCCGTGCGTAAATGCTAAGTAAAATAAAACGGAAGCATATTTGCTAGAAATTCAACTTTATTGAAATGTACTAAGCAATGTTAGCGCGCCCACCACTTGGGCTTGGGCTTGGGCTTGGGCTTTTGTATGCAATAACTAAGTAACAGTTAATTATAACAAGAAATTAATACAAAATAATAGTTAACTTAAAAGGCGTATATATAAAATTGTATTAATGTTTTATAAAATAAAATTAAAAAATAAAATACATTAAAATAATTTGAACTAAATTTCGGGGCGTTTCTTGTAAATACATTTACAAAAACATAAAAGTAAAATACACGCATTTGTATTAAAATATAATAGCACATAATACATAAAATTATACGCATTGTATGTATGTCTGTATGTCTGTATGTATGTATATGTAACATAAAGAGAATTATTAGTATATAATTACATAATAAATTACACAAACAAAAAGTGTCATAAAACGATTGCGCTAAACTAAACTGTACAAATGAACAATTTAAGATATATTTATGTACAATTGCATGTGTTTTAATTAAAAATATAAAATACATATGCACAAATATATTTGTTATCAAATTATAATTAACATATGTATGTAGGTAATTATTTAAAATGTTTTACCTTTTTTGTTACCGTTATAATTTTGGCTGCAATAATAATGTAAGTAAAAATAACAAACACAATATTTAGTAAAATCAAAACTAGCAAGTTTATACACACTAATGTGCTTTTGGCTAATAATTTTAATTCCAAAACAAATTTTGTTTCTCTTGGAAAAGAATTAAACAATTTATTGCGCGTAATTGCATGCGTATGTTATATAATTAAATTTGAAATCAGCGTGTGTGTAGCTTGTGCGATAGTGCTGACTTTATGCAAGCAATTTCCTTTAATTTATTAAATTTTTTGCTTCTTTTGTTGCACTCGACTTGCCTAAGCATATTTCTTTTTTTCTTAATTTTTGTTGTTTTCATAATTTTCGTTAAGGAGTTTATTTTTGCATTTGAATGTATTTTATTTGCAATTGTAAAATTTTATCAAAAAAGCCTTCGCTTGCGGGCATGGCTGCTAGATATGTGTGTGTGTGTGTGTGTTTATATATGTTAAGAACATTCATATAAATATATATTTTGTTATTTTCTTCTTTTTAATTTTAATTTAAGAGTATATATGCATGTATATGTATCATATGTAGATGAGGCCTAAGTATATTAAATATTTATTAGAATCAATCCCTTGCATTTTCATGTGTATATATATATTTTTTTGCAAGCTTGTAAAATATGTAAAAAGTTATTAAATATTTTAGTTGTTGTTGTATTGCATATATGCATTTATCAAAAATGATTGTGTTCATGTGCTGATGTGCGTACGCGTGCACTATCGTATATGTATGTATGTGTGTGCTTATGGTAGTACAAAATATATCTCAATTTTTAGCGTTTTTTTTTTGTTTTTTTTTGCGAAGAGCAGCCTGTTTGCTCTTTCTTTTTTCCTTTACTTTAGCATTTCTAGACTTTAAACAAATTTTACTTATTTAATTTAATTCCAGCAAAATATATTTTTATGTTTTGTTGTTTTTTCATTTTAATAAAACTAAAATAAGCCACGCTCCTTCTTCAGATTGGTTTGCTTCCATAATGGCATTTGTTCGAATTCAGCGCTGGTCATGCCGAGCGCCGTCTGGAAGTCCGCTGCATTCAAATATAATTCCAAGCGTGTTGGATCCACACCTTCGGGCAATGGACGTTCCTTTAATATGGCAAGCGGATATTCAGTTTGTGTTAGTTGTTTTAGAACATCAATGATGGGGGTGGGTTCATCAGTGCGACCATCCTACGAAGAGAAAGGTGTTAGTTTTATATTTTAAAAATATTTGTATTCATTATATTGGAACTTTGCGTTTAAGCATTCTTGAAAAAAAAAATTAAGTATTGAATTGATGAATGAATGAATGAATGAATATTGGATCAGTAATAAATTCTTCGAGTCTAATTTTTTATTTCATTAGCATTTGAACTATTCTAAAGCCGTACTCTTTGATCGCTTTCATTCGTCGTTTTAGCTCCGATTCGAATTCGAATTCGATCGAAAATTTTCCGATCCATAGATGTTGAAAATATTATTTACATTTCTAGTACACTCTAGGCTCAATGAAACCCATATTAACTATATTCAATAAAGTTTTGTTTATTTTGTGACCCATTCTTTACATTTTCAAGACTCTTCCCCACCTATAGTGTCTGAGATAATTTAAGCAACTTGAAGCCCTTAATAAAAGTATAATTTTTAATAATAATTTTTCATTGGAGCGATACACTTGGCGCCTTTTCTCGTGCGTATTCGTTTTAATATTTATTCTAGAAGATTGGATTATAACTATATACCGCAATAACTCTCCGATCTCTCGGTTGGTGTAAAAGTATTACTAGTAGATTTAGAACTCACCTGCATGTTTATCTCTTTGATATCATCATGCTCATTCCAATCGGGGAAGAGAGCTTTAAAGGCCAATGGCTCGAGGCCAGCCCATACGACATAACCTTTAATGTCATGGAAGTCTTTTTCGTTATTTTCACCTAATTAATGAAACAAACAATACAAATACGCATAAATTAGCGACACTCGTACAAATCGTGACAATAAAAGCGTCTTGCACATACCAAATTTGGCGCACCAATATGAGACGGCTGTCTCCAAAGCAGCGCGCCGTTCCGATATCCAACGATTCACGCCGGCGCGATTCTCATTCGTTGGACTGCTGCGCTCTTCAGTGGTTACTAAAAAATAAAAAAAAATTTATATATACCAGCTTTTTATATAACAACAATAGCAACAAGCTTACTTTTGAGATCCTCCAGCGGCCACCAGCCCATCCACAGCCATAGCATATCACCGTCGTCGAGCATAAAGATCGTCGGTTGCCGTGCGTTGTACAATTGCGCCTGCGTATATGGATATGGACTGTGTAAGTCCTTGCAGCGTAGCGCATATTGCAATTCCGTGGCGCTAAACACGCCCTGCGTGCTGGAGAAATGGTAGAGACGCGCTGTATAAGCGAAATTTTTGGTTGTCTCTTGGAGTAGGCTATAATAAGCGTTGCTATCGAAGCCGCTCAATGCCTCTTCGAACTCGCGCGCGCGTTTGCCTTCCTCCACCGTCTCCACTTGCACCACGCTCACACCATGCGTAAACAGATCTTCCGGTTTCTCGGCCTTCAAGTGATTTGCCGCCTGTTCAGCCAATTCACGTGTATGTTTAGCGCTCTTACAACCATGCCATACATACAACGCACCCTTATCGCCGTGTATAAGCAACATGGAAGCGCGTGAACGCAACTGACGCGCATGACAGTCCACCTCGCTGAGGAGCGTCTCTTCCGGCAAATTGCCAGTGATTTGATAGAGACGCCAAGTATTGCGACGTTGCAGGCAGTTATCTTTGCGGCCTTTGTGTTGGAAGAGCAATTTGAAGAGCCTTATAAAGGCGGGTGTCTCATCGCCCTGTGCGACACGCTTTTGTGCGCCCTTCTCCTTATCCAACTCTACGGTGAGCAGCGCGGCAGCACCTTTCTCATTGGCGCTGGAATCGTTACCCTGCCAGCAAAAATATACGCAACGATCGCGGCCCACTGTGGCACGATTGGAGATTTTGCCACTTAATTCGCGCACCGTTACGGAAATCTGATATATCCAACGCACAATATAACTTTCGGCAGAGTAAAAGTGTCCGTAACTGCTAGCTTTCGCGTTGTCAAAGTTGAATTCGTGTATCTGCCATTTGTCGGTGGATTTTGTGATGACGTCGAAGTGACGCATACTGTCATTGTCGTAATAGAAGTTGCCACGCCCCAAATTCGCATTCTCCAACACTAAATTAGGCTCCTGATAAGGTTCGCTTTTATAGAGCGCCTGTCCATCGAGCGCTTTTACAGCATGCACACCATTTATGAGATAATCTTTTTCCAGATCTTCACGCTCTACTTCCGGCCAATCCGAGAATTTCTCCTTGAAAAGTGATGTTTCCATATTCTGTGTGATTTTGCCCAAAATACACCAATCGCCACGCTTCTCACAACGTCGCAGAAATTTATATGACTCGCGATTACCCACAATTGTTGCATAATTAACGGGATTTACATAGCAGCTGGAGTAGTCCACATCGCCGGTGTCGTAATGTTCTTGCGCCAACTTAATGGCGGCCCGTTTGGCATTTGTCGGCGCTGTCTTGCCATTCCACACATACATTTCGCTGCCGAAATCGAAAATGATAACCTTGTTGGGGTCGAGCATTTCAACTTTCGGTATGGAGCCCCAGTACTTCTCCATCGGCACCAATGAATCATCTTGGAATTCATAGATTTTGTTGGTCTCTATGAGACTTGCTTCGAAGAGATCATCTTCATCGGCATGCCCACAATCGGGTACTATATAATCTTCCGGCTTGCCCAGCAGTTCCCAGAAATTCTTCCAGTGGCGTTCATTTAAGAACTTGCCATCGGTAAGTATAAACTCGGCGGAAGCTGTGCAACCGAGATCTTTATTCTCGACTATATAGGCGCATATTTTCTTGCTGCGCGCAATTTCGATGACATTAGCGTACGAGCCGACATAACGGTACAATTGATCGCCATGAACGAGTATGAAACAATCGCCACGGTTCACCGACTTATATGTGGGTTCAACCAAGCGTGTCTGCACATGTGTACGCCCCTTGACATGCAACAACATGAGCTTCTTATACGGTACCCACATTTGGTTGAGCGGCAGCGCGGATGACTTTAAGGCAACCGACTTGAAGTCTTCGACTGATGCCAGGCCTGCGATGGCCTCGGCTGCCAAGTTACTGCTGCGATGACCATCTGAAAGCAGAAGAATGCGTAAATTTGGCGTTCGCTCTTCGAAAGGTTTTGACCTTCGTCTCTTTGTGCTCCACTTACATGACTCAAGTTTCAAGCGCCGCATTTCACGTTCAGCAACACCAGAATTAACTTCGGTATACTCGGAAGTAATATCACTGCGTTCGGCTAAACTCTTGAGTGGGTTGCGTGCTGCTCGTCTGCCTTTCGGACCTTGTATGGTACGTTTTGTAACCAAACTGTAAGAAAAGGAACAGTAAATTTTGATGAACTGAAGTTAATTTCGAATTTTGACTTTTCTATTTGATTGACACTTTTCACTCATCGAAACACAAACAAATTGAAAATATACTAAAATAAGAAAGCGTACAAGAAACTAAATAAAAATACGATAGAAAACGCTAATACGCACCGCTGTGTCGTCTTGATGCTATCGAAATCGAAATCGTTCACTTCGGCATTCTCACTAATAACGGTTGTTTGTATGGGCGTTTGCTTCTTTGATGCAAAGAATTTCTCGAATGTCTCTTCGTCGTCCAGCTTTGGCACAGCAACACGTGTTCCGAGTGCCGCACGGTCTGCGGCGGCACTTATTGTGTTCGCCTTATTCTTTGTCTCCTTTTCATTGTAGCGCCCATCCGAATCGGAGTCAGAACTAGAATTTGCCGATTCGCTATTCGGTAGTTCGGCCGTTACGCTCAGGCTGCGCTGCAGGTAATTGTGATGGCCGTTGGTGCCACCATTCGTATTGGTTGTCACCATCATCGATGGACTCTTGGCGAGTCCAAGCTGTGGTTGATTGGCGCTGCGCACCACATGCATGGGACACTTTTTCGGTTCGGCATTTTGTTCGCGCTCAAATTGCAGCTCTATTGGTGACTGTGCTTTCTTCTGCAGACGTCCAGCGACTGTGAACTTCGATGCATCGGATTGTTCTGTAATAAGAGGAGGAGAAAATAATTTAGACCTTAAAAGATGTGCGATTTCGGTAACAAAAAAAAAAGAATATAAGAGAACATTTCGAAAACAACTTGTTGTGAGAAGAGTAAAGAACAGGTCTTACATAAAGTCTTTGTAGAGGTTTGGTTTTCAGAAGTTCAGATCAAACGGTTAACTTTTCCTTGCGGACTCTCCATTTCGTTACTTTCGACGAATAAAGTTAGAAACACTAACCGACTGAACTGATACTTTCCTATACGCCGTTAAACGTGGTTTGGACTTATAACGGACACTCACAGTGATAATTAAGTTAGAAAATTTTAACTAGAAATAATAATTTAAATATACAGTGGTTTAACAACCGTCAGCGAGAAATTTAAGGAGATCCCAATTTCATTTCTCATCTCGAAGAGTAGAAGTTATACGTTTTGAGTTGTAATAACATCGAGCTGTTATTCGAGATCAATTAATAATAATGAATAGGCAAGCCGTAATCACGATTATTCAACAAAATTTGAGGTTAACTTTAATTGCAATGCCATAAGGACGTAAAACTTGTTCAAAACTAAACTCCGACTGTGTGTTTCGTGGTAAAGTCTAATGAAAGATTCTCTCTTTGTCACGAAATGGATAAATTTGCAAGCTAAAAAAATATTCGGGCTAACAATTTTTCGAAATTAAAAGTGTAGTTAGCAAGACTGCTCTTCCAATCGCTTTTCAAAACTCTATAGTTTGACAGATAAGTCGATAGTTTTCTACCTCTGCCTTGTCTGACTGCTGTCTAAAGGTCATCTAAAATCAGTTGCCATTGTCAAGAAAACATCGATGCTGTGTGGGATGTTCGTCGCGTCACATATTGAAACATGTTTGGTTCGGCGATGATCATCAATTTTTCAGGTTTAGATTTAAATTTCGACTAAAAAATTAAAAATCTTTAAAAATGTTTACATACCAATGCGATCCTTCCACTTCTCCGACGATGTTTTCAACTTGCCCAAGCGATCGGACACCTTGCCACCCTCCAAGCAATTTGGTATGAGAGGTGAATGCGGCTGTTGTTTGTCTGATAGTGAGTGTGCCAAAGAAAGTGATTCCTGAAAAAAGCCAATGAAAATTATGGATCAAAAAAAGCGAAATAAAGCGTTTAAATGAAAAAAAATATATATTTATATGCAGATCATAGTTGGAAAAGCTATAAAAAAAAAGTCGGAAAAAAGGTGGTTTATAGTAGCCAAAATTTCATAGATAAATTAGTGTAGTGATTTCACAAACTGAACTAACAGAGTATAACAGTTCGTTATACCTATATAAAGATATAGCTGGAAATTGCCATATAAATTATAAGGCCCGTGCTATCTAACATACACCTATGTAGTCTTTCAAGTATAATAATAACAAAGTTTTTAAATAAAAGTGCAGTGAATAATATCAATTGTAATTACCTATCATAAATAGAAAACAAAGAAAGAGGATGTCTGACTCATGTTTTATTTCAAGAGCAACTAATTTATTGCGCTCGAGAGTCTAATCAATGGGAAGACATTTGGAATTTGTTATCAAATTTGGCATTGTTGCGATAATATTAATTAGAGGCTGATGTACATATAAACAATATCATAAATATGTATGTATATATTATTGATAATATTATTATTGATAAATAAGTAATGCAAACTTAAATAAACGAAGCAAATAAATGTTTTACATATACACATCTTTTGATCATAGTGATTTTAAAAATTAAATTTCAACAAAAATAAATATATATATGTATGTATATTGACAAATCAACACAAGATTTGTCAGCTTTTGAGAAATTATGCGCACTTTCAAAAATTTGGTTATAACCACCTATTTATGCATATGTACATATGTATGTTGGCGTGTATGTATGTATTTACACCTGATCAGCGTTATTTTTCGCGTGGGCGCTTCGATTAACCCATAATTGCCGCCACTGACCATTTTTTTTTTGGCTTATTTGTTTGCTTTTTTAGTTCAAATTGTGAATTTCATGTTTTCGCATTAGAAATGTGGACAACAACAACAGGAACAATCTTTGCAAAAATGTACAATGTGAAGGCGTAATTAAAAATCGTCGCTTAAAATTGTTAAGGCATTACAAAAAATACACTTGCATATATAAAATTTAAGCGTAAACAAATATATGTACATATGTAGAAATGTTGCAACATGGGAGCCAGCAAACATCACACGTCTTCATACGAAAGTATGCCTGCACGAGGGCTGTTCCGTACCGGGTACTTGTACCGGGTATATTGTGCTTTTGTTCGACATATTTTCGACAAGTGCTATACTATAGCATCTTTTTCCAACATAGCCACTGCGAGGCATATGACTATGATAACGAGCAAAATACTTCCCCCAACTGAATCATCCAACTGCCCTCGTGCACACGATAAACAAATCAAGCATGCCCATTTTCGTCGCTAATGCGCACTTTTATCGTGAATTGGAGAGAACCCCTTAACCCTTTGGGTACATTTGACGTCTGAGACACGTCATTCACTTTTTTCCCCTAGGAGCGAATGACGTGTCTAAAACGTTATTTGAGGTTAGGCACAATTCTGTTCATTTCATTGTAACTTGTATCAGTCATAATAGAAGAGGCAATTACAGTATTTCGGTGAACATTATTTGCGATACACTGCCCCATTATGTCAAAAACAAGGAATATATTTTATAAAAATAAAGTATATATATAAAAATAAAGTTGGCGATAGCGAAAATATTATAAAACCGGCATCTGTGCTTGAGTATAATAAAGGTATGGGAGGCGTTGATAAACAAGACCAATTGCTAGCGTGCTTCCCAGTTATGAGAAAATGTGTAAAGGGATATAAGAAAATGTTTTTTTATCTAATAGATATGGCCTTTTATAATGCTCATGTTTTATATTCTAAAATCAACTGCACAACCAAGGCAGGCATTACTTCCTTTCGTTTAGCTATTGCCGAAGAATTGCTGAAGCAATTGTCATTGCCAAATTATAAACGTCGTGGATGTCCGTCAAGTAGCGATACACCATTTCGTTTGGCAGCGAAAAATTGGGCGCACTTTCCTGAGAACATTCCGTCAACTAAGTCCAAACAACACCCTGGAAAAAGGTGCCGTGTTTGTTATAAGCATAATATTAGGAAAGAGACTACGTGGCAGTGCAAACAATGCAAAGTAGCACTGCATTTACCTACTTGCTTTGAAAAATATCACACTCTGCATAATTATTAGTAATTTGTTTTTTGTTATAGCTTGAATTTATTTCATTTAGTTTTATTTTGTTGTTATTAATTAATTTTTGTTTTGCAATTCTAATTACTTGAAGGCATCTTAATACTACATATGTCACCAATATTTTAGAAATAAATAAATTCTTACGTAAAATGTACTGCTTTTACATACTACTCCAAGCAACCAAAAATTATATCCGTTCCACATGAAAATATTTTCTCAAATAAATCCGTACCCAAGGGGTTAATGGTTTTCCCATTCGCGTTCATTTTCAAATTTAATTTTATTTTCAATATTTTTATAGGCCCAGTTAGTATGTACATAAATCATCTTGTACTGTTTTGCATGTATGCTTAGTCCTTATACGGTCCAATTTGACGGTCGCGTATTTCAGCACCGTGACTAGCTCAAACATCACGGAGCGAGCGCACTCTTCATGGACAAGTGAGTGGTGGTGAGTGCATGTGGCAATCACAACAAATACGAAAACAAATCGCATTTGCGATATCGTTTTTATTGCAATAATTTCGCCGACATTTACATAACAAATTGCAGTTGGCGGCAGCACGCTTTATATGCAAATACAATTGATCGATTAGATTTGAAAATTTTTACAATATTTGAATTGCTTAATTGCTTGCGGCAATAGAGCGTTTATGGAAATGCAATAACCTTGAAATTTTTATTTTTTCTTTGCTAGCTGTACTACTTCTGTATTTATTATTATGTAAATCAAATTGAATTGTATGTGTTTTATATGACGAACGCATGTAATATTTTGGCGCAGAAATAAATCATTTTTATGAAAAAATTTAAAAAATATAAAACATATATTCTTAATACATTAATTTATTTTAATTTTACTTTTAAACTTAAATATATTAAATAATTCTTCCAAGCTCTCTCTTTGTTATTTCAAAACTAACTTTGCATTCAACCGAATGCGTCTCTATCCGAATTATATTGTATATATTTTCGAATATCGCGCTGAAGTTTGTTAAGAAGCTCACTTTTCGACATTTGAAGAAAATAAACCCATTGCATATTGCATACATGCCCCAACAATTTGACAGAGCACACATATCAAATGTCAAAAGTAATAAATAGTTTACTCAGCTCTGATATCTTTAAGAGATCATCTCCTGTCTGTTTGTCGTTTCCAGATTAACCATTTGGCCGCCGGAAATTCGTGATCTACCCTAATTTTAGAGCAACAGGTATATTTTACAGTTATTTTGTGTGTTCCAAAACTGATTCTGAATCAAGAATAACTGCACGAATACGAATATGACTCTAGATGGATATTCAAGCTCTTTATTACGTAATTGTAGTGATTACTTCCCTGCCAAACGAAGTCTAGCTGATTGAGCTTTATATGAGTTAAACCACTTTGAGATTTAATAACCGATTGAGTTGATTAGATATGTTTTTCAAAGCTCAATTCAATACAAATCAAATTTTGCATCCCTTCATAAGGGTTAAGTCGAAATAATGAAGATTAGGTGTAATTGGGTAATTACAGTATAATTTTGTATTAAAAAAAATATACCAATTAAATAAAAATTGCTCAAATATAAAATTCCGTTCTTTTCATTAAATTTTTTTAAACCGACATAAAAGATAGCCCACTATTTATATATGAAATGTGAAAGAATTTCACTAAACAAAATTCGAGAGAGAACAATAGGTTTATAAAATAATAATTACCAATTTAACCTTCTCCATATTCTTTTTATGTGTTGAAAAACAAAAAGGTCTTTTGGAATGCTTTTTCTTAAATTTTCGACTTAAAAACTTGTCCAACGCTGAGATAAATGAACTTTATGGTACAAAAAAAAGAACAAAAACGATTGTTTCATTTCCTCAAAAACACGCGAATACAAAAGACGCGTCGCCGCGAATTTCCAGAAACCAAGGCGCCACAACTGCGTTCACCGCCGATCGATGCCGTCCGATGCCGAGTAACACTTGCCGATCTGTTGCATTAAATGCAATGCGGCTTGTCTGTTTTTGCGCTTCTCTTGTGTTTGTGCACTTAAAACCTTCGCACAAAAGTTAAATATTGTTTTTATTATTGCCAGCAAACAAAATAGGTGGAAGCCGGCACTTAAGCGAAATCGAAAAGTTACAAGCGTGACAAAATAAAAAGAATTATCGATGAGTATGCCACGGCGGCTGTAAAGCCACGGCGATTTTTTAATTTCTTTCGAGCCGCTGAGTCCGGTTTGTTAACGGTTTGCTTGCGTTTTAGGGTACGCGACGCATTTTAGAAGCGTTTGAATGGAGCAGAACAGCGAAACTGCGGGAGCGCCGTGTTTTGCGCACCTATCCAGCTGGTTTTTGGCATGCTTTTGGACAAGTACTTCTGAACAAGTAAGTACCAAAATGTATTTGAGCGCAGAACTATCAGATAAACGGCTAAAGTTCTCTCTGTTTGCTTATGAAATACTGTTGAAGTGAATAAAAATAAAATTTGCTATCGCAATCTTGGCATTAGTCGTTCCAGCGCAACTTAAACGAGGGGAGTTACCACAAAACAAGCAAAAATTAAGCCCAACAAATGCCTGATAAGATAGCTAAAAAGCTCTCACTGCAGCTGCTATCACGAATGTAAGGTCGTTGTAGTGAGATAACGGTCAACACAAAAAAAATTGAACAAATGAAAAAATTATTAGAAATACTTTCGCACTTAAGAGTACAAAAAGCTTTAATGCTTCTCAGCGACTTTTCGATTAAAGTGTTGACAGCAAAAAGGAAATATTAAAAGAGAGAAATTAGTTACTTATCTGTGCGTACATATTAGTACTGAACAGTTGTGAATTGGATTAGTCATGCGGATATTCCGCAGCGAAAACTTTATTATTGTTTATAATTAAATGTATTATGATCTTACGAAAGTTATTTAAGCGCACTTCAATCACACAGTAAACAAATGAAATACGCATAGCATAGTTGTTACACTTAGGCTGAGAGTATAGTGAGGCGAGTAGTTCAACCAAGTAGTTCATTATTAATTTTAATATTTCAGTAAATGCTACCAGCTCCAATAAATGTTCTAATAAAAAGTGTGTTAAAATATAGCCACAAAGAAATGGTTGATAATTTATTGGAAATTGACGAGGACAAGGCAAAAATTCGTTCCAAAATCGTGGCAATATCCGTGGTTTTCGAACAAGTAATGAAATTTTTTCATTAATTCAGTGGTAGTAAAATGAGCTCATATTGAGAACGGAAGTTTAGTAGTCTTATAAATCATTCAGTCGTTCATCCACCTTTTTAAAGGACTGGAACATTGAAAAATTTAAGGAAATTATACTAGAATATTGTGATGTTATCATTAGACATTTTAAATCCAGACTCTTACAAAAATATATAAATCTTTTGCAATTTAATGTCGAGTAGATGTCTTAAAAGAGCGGCTTGCCAAGAATATGAAAAAACAGTTAAGTTCAGCAAACTAATTCACCAATTGAAGTAATCGCTCTGAGGAGGGCGCTATGATCCGATAGAGTTTATAAAAAATAAGAGCGCAGAAGGTATAAAAGACTTTCGCGATCGGGTCGATCGAGGAATCAAAAAAGGAATGACTCTGCAGAAGCCTCCATTACTAAATAATTTCTCAATTTTAAGGTCTGATATTTATGGAGTGAAGTCTTGGAGTGGAGTCTTTACACCCCTGAAAAGGGAAAAATTTTTTCCTTAATAACAGAAATAAATTTTTATGTGCCAAAGGTAATGCACAATACAAAAGTATATAATCCTTAATGGAGTCTAAATTACTTTATATCAATCTTCCACATTCATTTAGTCTTTCATGTTAATATAAAGAAGATATGAAAACAATCAATAGGTAGTATAGAACAATATTATATTACATCATTAAGCTACTTATATCTATCTAAATCATCTTTGTTTCACACAACCTACCTTATAAGGGAGTACTTGAGTAGACAAATCCGCATCATTAATTTTTAGTAGGGGTATTCAAAACATGTTCGTCTTAAAATTAATAAAATATTACTTTTATGGCACCAAAAAATGTTTTCAAAAAACTTTTCGATTACGGAAGAGATACTAATAGTAATGAGCATAAAAATATTGGAAAGCAGTCAGCCGAAAATTTAAATTATTAATACAAAAAAGGCACTAGCTTTAAAGTTGTCAGATACAATTTTTACATATTTAGATATTTATATAAATCATGGCAGTGATGATTCATCTATTTTAAAATTATTTGTTAGCTATAATACTAGCCATTATTGGTGTCAGTAATATATCGTACTTATTATACAAATTGACGTTGAAAAACGTTGTTGCTGAAAAAGTTCGAGCACGATCTTTGAACGGAACATTATCAATAAAAAAATAAATAAATGAAATAATAAAAATATTTATAATAAAATAAAAATAATAATAATAAAAAAATAAAAATAGTTATAATAATAAAATAAAAAATAAATAATAATAATAAAAAAATAAAAATAGTTATAATAATAAAATAAAAAATAAATAAAAAAAAAATAATAATAATAATAATAATAATAAAATAATAATAATAATAATAATAATAATAAAATAAAAATAATAATAATAATTAAATAAAAAAAATAATAATAATAACAAAACAAGTCTAATAAAATATAAATAATAATAAAATAAAAAAAATAATAATAACAAAAAAATCATCGGTTAAAAAAATATAAATTTAGTAATATAAATACATATAAAATATAAAAATACATTTTTTTTTTAATTCTAGGAGTTTTAATATTTAAATTTTAAAATTTCATTTTTATTTTGATTAGGCAGTATAATTTAATTTAATGTTTTATGTCATTATTAGTAACAAAATGATGTTAAAATATTTTAATTTTCTGCGTAAAACATTTTCCTATTTATATTTCGATAGCTCGTCGACACCGAACCCTTCTTCGCGCCTCATTTTTTTATCTTAACAAAATTTTTGAGTTTTAATGATTTATTACCTCTTGTTCATGTTCCATCACCTATTTGATTTATTTTCTTAAATAAAATTGAATGATTTTTTTTGGAAAATTTTAACATTTTTTAGAAAAGTTTCCTCACAATCAAGCGCATTTCAATTTCCATGGAAAAAATGCAATTATACTTCTAAAAAACGTTGATTCTATGATAATAAAATTTTGACGCTCGCTTGAAAAAACCGTGTACTATAGCACCGAATTTGACCACCCTGTATTGCTCATGATATAAAAGATGCTTCCATATTCCAAATTTTGCTTCAACATCTTCAAGCAGCATCAAGTCAAAACAAGCTAGCCAATCCCACATTTGTTTATAAATACTCCAGTGTTTTACACCGTTCAACCAAACAAATATTTACTGTTATGTATAACCGCATACTTGGTAAAGCTGTCTCAAAAACATTGTAACCTTTGCAGTGTTTATATTTGTCAATACATATGTATGTATGTATATATATTTTTTGACTCTCTCGTTCACACCATAAAAACGCCACGAAGGGAATGTGCTAAAAGAGTATGCATTTCAATTCATTAGCCACTTCGCCTCAGCGAAATAACGATGATTCATACAAATTTACTGATAAAAACACGAAATTGATTGCGAATGTCCAGTGGTTATTTGGGCAATAACATTTGCTATGCTGTCTGACACATTAACAAAAGTCCCAATACTCATATGTATGTATGTAGACATAAATGTAAACATATAGTTAAATGTTGTATAAAAAAAGTGGCTTTTGACTTTGATTGACAAAAGAGCGTTGTTTTTGGCTTGAAGGTAGATTTGCTCGTAGACAAATTTGTGATTTATTTATTAATTTTTTCTTCATAAAGATTGGCATGTGAAATATTGACCGCTGCGAAATTGTTTGCCTCATTTTATTTGTTAACATATTTGCACAGTTGTTGTATATTTAGTGGTCGGATACATATGTAAGTATGTATGTAAACATACTTCTTTATTTAATAACACTGATATATATTTCCAACATTTATGATAGCTTTGAGCTAAAGCTAAATAGTGTTTATTATTTTGAAATTTATTTTATTGGGAAATATTTCTTCCACGAAAATTATATACTATTGCCACATCGGCTCTTATATAAAAAGGAGTCGTAGCAGAGATAAACAGTTATACAACTCTCACGTTTTTGAAATTAGAGAATGTGAACATGTACCCGAGCTTGACAGCTGGTAGAATTGAGAGGTAGGGAGTGTAGGTTAATGCACCGTTATATATTAATATTTTCAATTAACTCTACCGACTATTTCGTATGGACGATGGGAACTATCAATCTACATAGGTATTTATAGTTAAAAAATTTCATTTAAAAAAATTCAAAAATTTTAATTTCAAATGTCTGACTAAATAAATTTATTAATAGTTAAAAAACATTTAGCTGTGCGTCCTTTACAGAACATGTGGAAAGGAGGTGTCGATTATTGTATATTGAAATTCAGTCGCGGACTATTGGATATAAAAACATACCTATACATATGTTGAAGGTGCGGTGGCTTGCTCCTTAAAACAGTCTAAATTAAGTGGTTCCACCAGTCCAGTATTAAATTTTTTATACAGTACAGTACAGTACACTTTTGGGCCTTAAATACATTATTCCATTGATATAACAGTAAGAAAATCCTTGTCCAATCCGCTGCAGTGTTGTAGCGTTCGGGTCAGTCAGCTTTAGAGCGTATAACTATGAGCGCCTTTTTCTCGAAACTGCATTTTTCAAATCGGACATCGATGGTACTTTAGTTTCGCAATAATATTATCTAGCAAACTGAACTTGCTATTATTGCAACAATTTTGATAAATAATTTACAGCTAAGCTTTTCGTCATTTTGTCATTTCGTAAAAAATTTAACCATTCTTTTACAAGCGTGCCATTTGGTCAAACATTGATATAAAACTAAGGGTATGCGTACTTTACTACCAGGCCCTATGTAGATTAAGATCCTGTTTTTTATTTTGTTTCAAATAGCACGTGTTCCTAGAATCAGCATCGCTGGTTGAGATCTCCATGAGAACTGTGATTCTGAATATTGACCCAATAGCCGGCATTTTTCATCAAAATGTCAATATACAATACAATTTTTTATGCACTCAAATACAGGTTTAATAAAGCCTGAAAGAACGAAATTCGATTTCCTTTTCATCATTTTTTATGAATAAATTGTCAAGTTAGGCCCTTTTTGAACTCTCTAAACTAGCCTAATTTTCAATTGAGTCTCAATTAAGAAGAAACTTTACACATTTGATTTGATTAAGGACTTACATGCAACTCTATACCGTTATTTTATGAGACTTTATTTAAATGAATTTCAAAAGATGTAAATTGAATGGACAAACTTTATAAAAAGCGAAACCAAAGGTAAGTATTTCAATTAGAATAATTAATTTAATTAAATTAATTAGATTAATTTACAGAAATATTGAATTTTTGAAATCTCAAGGTCGAAAAATCCGATTTGAAGAAAAATCAAATCAAATCAGAGCCAAATAAACTTTTCTAAACTAACTTATTATTGTAGTAAATATATTGAGGTTGGAAAGTTTTGAGAAATTGATTATATTATTTATACATATGTATGTATATATACATATGTTTTTATAGCACATCTGTGTCCGAATAGTCTAATAAGGTTTAATTACAAAGACATCTAAGCAACACTAAAGCACATTTTGCATGACTAATTTGTCCAGACGAAAGTTCAAAGTTTTTATTTCGCATGCAGGCAGCTGAATGCACATATTTACACGTATGTCTGTATGTATTTGTGAGTGTTGTTCTATAAGAATTTTAAATGCACATAAAAGGGAAGCAACCAGCTTGCACTCAAACGCATCGCAAATAATAACTGTATGCACAAGTAGCTGTATGTAGACAGCAAGCCCTTTTTATCACTGCAGCACTCAAGTGACGTGAAGTGAAGTGAAGTGATGTGAAGTTAACGGTGGAGTACGTAAATTGGGTTGAATTAATTGACAACATGGCACAACCGCAACCGAAGTGGACCCGTTGTCACTGCCGACCCAAAGGCTTCACTGTGAGTTACTTATGTGTGTATATGTGTATGTGCATGTGTGTGTGTATGAGGTAGACTATACAATACATACACACGTACACTCATGCTGGTGGCTTGTAGCGGCTGATTATACATTTAGTTGGCAAGCAAACTACTAACTGCCTAGTTGGCTGATTGACGCTTTGACTGCTTGATTACGCGCTGCATTGCATTTCATATAATTTAATATTTTCCTTTTTATTGTTTGTTCTATAACTTCAATTCATTTTGCCTGCTTGTTTATGAATTGGTTGCAATCGCTCTGTGTCGCGTTTATTTGTTGCTTTTCCCCGCCTTCTTCGAATGCGCGCTTTATTTGCTTATGATTATTTGCTCAATGATATGTGAATATGTACATGCATATCTGTATGTATGCTAGATATGGCACTTATATATATATATGTGTGTGTGTATTTCGCCTACGTGAAGGCGGCATGCAACAAGTTGAAGTTAAAGTTCATTGGCTTTTGCACTGACAGCCTGCAACAACAACAGACAAGCGAGATATATCTCTTTATGGATTTGTTTATGGAACTTATCGTGCATGTGCACATATACATATGTATTGGGTTGTTCGGAAAGTCATTTCGTTTTTTCCCGCCAGAGGACTTAATTACGTTTTTTCGAAACTAACTTCACACTTAAGCCCCATAACCATTATATGTCATGAGAGCTGATATTGCAAGGCTTGTGTGTGAAAAAGTTCTATTAATTCTACCCAGTAGTTTTTGGTTGGTGCCTTTTTAAATATGGAGAGCAATAAGCAGCATTTTCGTCATATTTTACTTTTTAACTTCAGAAAAGGTAAAAATGCTGTCCAAGCGAGAAAAAAATTGACGGATGTGTATGGAGAAGGCGTGTTAACAGTACGCCAGTGCCAGAACTGGTTTGCAAAATTTCGATCCGGCAATTTTGATGTCGAAGATGCACCACGGTCTGGAAGGCCGGTCGAAGCTGACAAAGATGCGATAAAGGCATTAGTTGATGCAAATCGGTGAATCACCACACGAGAGATCGGTGAGAGGTTAAATTTGTCGAATTCAACTGTTTATGGCCATTTGAAAGGCATGGACTTAACCTCGAAGCTCGATGTGTGGGTGCCCCATGTCCTTACCGAGCGAAATTTGTGTCGTCGTGTTGACGCGTGTGATTCGCTCCTCAAACGTCTAGAAAATGATCCATTTTTGAAGCGGATTATTACTGGGGACGAAAAATGGGTTGTATACAACAATGTTAAACGCAAGAGGTCATGGAGCAGAAAAGATGAACCGGCTCAAAGCGTGTCAAAAGCCAACATTCACCAAAAAAAGGTGATGCTCTCCGTTTGGTGGGATGTCAAAGGAATCGTTTTTTTTGAGCTTTTGCCGGACAATACAACGATTAATTCAGAAGTCTATTGTCATCAGCTGGACAAATTGAATGATTCACTTAAAGAGAAGAGGCCCGAATTAATCAACAGGAAGGGTGTAGTGTTCCACCAGGATAATGCGAGACCTCACACAAGTTTGGTCACTCGCCAAAAACTTTTACAGCTTGAATGGGACGTACTGCAACATCCACCATATTCTCCAGATCTGGCGCCTTCCGACTACTATTTGTTCCGGTCCCTGCAAAATTTTTTGGATGGCAAAACCTTTACCTCAAATGAAGATGTCAAAAACCACCTGGACGAGTTTTTTGCCAGCAAGGACCAAAACTTTTATGAGAGGGGAATTATGTTACTGCCAGAAAGATGGCAAAAGGTGTTGGACCAGAATGGCCAATATATAATTTAATAAAATATTTATTCATTATACGAAAACTGTCTTTCATGTTCCCCAAAAAAAACGAAATGACTTTCCGAACAACCCAATATATATATGGGGCTGTGCAAATTTGTGTATTTTCGTTCATATTTGCATTTTGCAATATCCGCGCATTCAAAGTGCTAAGCCGCGATTTGTTGCTGCTGCCACTTGCCTTATGGCTTATGGGTACAAATTGCAAAATAGAAGTCAAAAGGGGAAAGAGCATACAAACACAAAAGCGTCTCATACATATTTATGTACATAAATATTTGCAAATCATGCGGGCGACGCACATCAAAAGCGCAAAGTGGAAAATTAATCTTATGAAGGCGCCAGCCAATTTTGTGGCTTAAATGAGTTGCTAAAAACTACAAACTCGCTGGAATAAAAATGTATTGAAATGTAGTAAAACGTTGACACCGATTTTTTCTGGATTTTATTCTTTATACGAATCGCGTTGACTTGGTCCTGGGAACAGGTTTTAGGCCAGTTTAGAATACTTACTTCTTTCTTTGTTTTTTCATGTAATATTTGTTAAACCAGTAACTAAATTTTAAGTGTGAGTTCAGCTGCCGAGCGACAGCAGCTTTCAGAACCGTTCTTCCGTCGTAATTTTAGACTTGAAAATGGTAAGGTTTCGAGACGAAGGCACGACACTCAAACAATAACCAATAAACAAAATATATTATTAGATCCGTATAAATAAATGCATTGTAATCCATCTCTCCTTAACCATAAGCTACACCTTGAACTGATATAAGTTTCAATTCAAATAATAGAAAATTATTATTATAATAAAATATTCTGACGACTGTATATAGGCTGAAAACCAAGGCCAAGTAAGGTTCATCGTGGATTATCAATTACAGTACAGATTCCTTTGAACAGACTAAAATACCGTAAAATTTTTTGAAACGAAAAACGCGAACGAAAGCTGCCGTCTGACTGGAAGACACAAGTGATTTTGCAGTTTGGCGATTTCATCTGAAGCCAATTTATACATCAATTGTTCCTCATATCTATGTTTCTAAGAGCACTACTTTGGATAATCCGATGAGCAATAAGGAGTTTAGAAATCCAAACAAAAAAATGAACATAGCTGGTTTTAGGAAGTACTGGAAGTACTAACTGCTGCTCCGCCGTTATTTAAGGGTAGTACGGGAAGATGTAGTATTTGAAAATGGCATCAGTCTAGCTTGAGGAAAATAAAAGAGGACGAAGCTCAACCTCGTTTTTTACTACTTATAACAAGTTATATGATTCGCTAACCTTTTAAAGTCAATCAAGACAACAAATTGTTAAAAAATTTAAAAAAGCCTATACCCAACTTACTGCTCAAATCGGCAGTGAAAAAAACTCACACTTGCCATAGCTGTTAATTTAAAAAATCTTTGGCATCCACTCACTTTTATTTGCCGTGGTCTTGCATCAAATTAGGTCAGCACTTCAATTGGAATATATAAATATATATAAGTATGTACATACCGTTATAAGAAAAGATCATATTGCGCCAGAATATGTAAGAGGGATACAGCAAAGCAGAGGATGAAAAGTAAGTGGCGAACATTATTTAGTCCATTAAAAAATGGGAATTCAACAACTTGGCATTATATACAATGTTCCGCGAAACAGATAAAACCACCCTAATGTAGGCATAAGTATTTTTATAGTGGTAGGAGTGCCTTCAACAGCGTACATTTTCTTGAAATTTGTATTTCTTGCGCTATATATGTAGTACATATGGACAAATATATATATGGTATGTATATAAATATGTATTCCGTTCAATTTGTTATTATTTATGATGCTATTAGCTCAAAGCATACACACTTTAAATAAATTAATTTGCGTCAATTGAACAAATATGAAAGATAATTTTAAATTGAGTGCACTCAAGCACATGAAAACACTTAACTACATACATAGATGTGGAAAAGTGTGAGTAACTATTTAGGAAAGTAAATGTATTTAGCATAGAAATGTACATTCTGTAAGATTTATTAGAATAGTGCTGAATTAGAAAGAATGGCGATTCAGCAAAAAAGTAGAGTACAGTTAAAGCCTTGCTTATCATAGTTTACATGGGGCTCTGTAGTCACCACAGCAGAGCTTTGTAAAAGCAAAAACCAAGAACCAAATGATCATAGGTGAGACCTGTTTCAACTACAGCTTACTATCTAGGTTAAGGCGTAAAAAATCTTCAATATGTCATATCATACATAAAAAAAAGAAGAGACTCTCTCTCGAAGAGACTCTCGAGCATTGGGGATTTTGCCAGTCCGAATCATGCTGCGATTTCGGCATGAAGTACAGAACCGAACGATTCTTCAGGCGCAGGCTCTACAGCGAAGAACATTATTGCAGGAGGAATAAATTGAACGACAACAGCCACGTGATGACGAGACATGGAGCTCTTGACGGCCTGTTGACGAACTACTAAACATTTTAAACCGAAAACCGAGGAAGTGATGGCTTTAGTGAGTTAAAATATTACACTGAAGAAAAAGTTTTGATTGCTTTACAACTGTTTAAAATTAAAGGGTTGTTGGAGTAACTCGGCAGCTAATACAAAGAAGACTTCAGAACAATGCTCATGCGCTCCCTTTGTCAATGGTGGGAAATTGTTTATAACGACGATTGAAAACTGAAGCTAAAATTTTGATCACGGTAAAATTAATGAGTTTTTAATATCACATTTTTTTTTGTTCAAACTATTTCAAATAAATTACAGTGCACTTTATTTTCGATACCTTCTAATATTTTAATGCTGAAATTGACAAATTTTTAAACATTGTGTTATTAATATATGCCTATATATACTTAAAAAAAAGTATAAACTGTAATTTTAACATAACTAACCATGAACTATGCGATAATATGAATATTTTCCTAATAAAAAATTGTAAAATTTTTATTCAAATAAAACTTCTATTTTCGGCAAACTAAGCTCGTCCTAAAATCAATAAACTCATACAAAATTAACAATTAGTATTTTTGCAACAAAATCTATATGATAACATAAAAAATTTTCTCAATAAAAAAATTAGAAAAAAAAAAAAATTTGCAAACAAAATAACGGCTGTCGGCGATCTAATCTCACCTAAAAATAATATTCTCATAAAAAATTAAAAACCAATCCTTTTTGGAAGAGATATTTTTTTTTAATAAAACCACTTAATAATTGGCTAAAAGTAGCATAAGTTCGTTTATTTATTTACACTTCATAAAATTGTTAATACTTAAAAAAAAATTAATATATATAATCGTTCATGTTATACATTTTAGTCGTTCGTGAGAGATACTGACATTAAAGTTTCGTTTAATTGAAATATACATACATGCATACATATGTATAACATTAAATAGCAATAAAGCTATGTAAGTTCTTCCATCGCATATACATATGTATATGTATGTATATAAATAGACTGTGCAGCTATTTGCATAATTCATATAAATATTACATAATAAGTACAAATCATACTCAAACATTTACATAAAATACAAATTTATATTTATTTAAATTAACCGGCAATTGCACAAATGCACTGCCGCTTACTTAGCTTGGCTTACTGGAGAGTGTAAACGTAATGACAAGGCATTAATATTAGATCTTAGTTTAGTGCTTTAAGTTGACAAATAATTATAGTTAGATAAGACTTAAGACAAGCAAAAAACTTCCTGCTTCCTGTACGTATTGGTTAGCTTATTAGCTAGTAAATAACGGTTAATTTGCAAATGTTTGTATTTTCGTAAATTTGTGTTTTTCTTTGTGATTTCAAATGGTTTGTGCAATTGTAATTGCAGCTAGCATGTATGTATGTGTCTTCATATAGATACAAATATGCCACATATACAAACATACTTATAACTGTACTCGTTAAAATGCTCGTATAACTGCAGTGTGAGTAATAAAATTTACAATTTATGCGCGTACAAAGAGTTACACAATAATAAAGTCATAAAAATTAATTAGATATTCACAGTGTTGTTTCTCTTGGACGCTTCCCTGCTGCAACAAGTGAAATACACATTTCACTACAAAAACAACTAAGCGATTTGTATAGAAAAATAGTGCTGAAAAAACTACAATAACAATTTGCTTTTTTTTTTTGCATTTGAAACTTCTTTTCATTTTGAATTGCGCAAACTTAACGCTGACTTGTGACTGACGTGCGCTCTGGCTGCTCTGACTGCTTTGACTCATCGCTGGAACAGCTGCGGCTGCAGCTGCTCGCCGGAGCGGTTTCCAGCATGGCGCGCACTGGCTGCACACAAATCTCTAGCTATGTATGGTTGTGTGTCGAGGCAGTTTATGGCGTTTTTGTTTTTCGTTATTGTTATTGTTTTTGTTATTGTTGTTGCTGAGGCGTCGTTTGCATGGCACTTTGACATTTCACTGCGACTACTAAACGCTGGCTGTCAACTTTTACAATGCTATATCTTAAGGCTAATGCACATACGGTATATTTGAGTACGTTACGCATATATACACACACACACGCGTTCAAGCACAAGTTAACTGAAAGTACACACCCATCCTTGATTTCATAAACTACTTCACAGCCCCAACCACTCTAAATCGGTATACCTATATGCCATATATATACACACACACACCCACACACACACACACACACATTTACACATGCATATGGTGACTGCAACTGTTGTGGCGCTGTTGTTGCCGCTCATGCACTTGCGCTAGCGCTAGCTCTGGCGCCTCTTCAAGTCTTGTTAAGCACTGTCAGAAAGTTCTCCACGCGCGCCTCATCCATGGCCGTGCTCTCCTCATTCAACAGATCGCTGATCGAGTAAGCGGAGAGCGGCCGCGACAGGCGACGCTGCGACAGTATGTCATCGATGGAGGTGACGGGCGACAGTGACTTGCAGCCGGCATAGATGAAATTCTCGCTTTTCTCCGCGTTGCGTGCGATGGCGGCGAAAATGTCCTCCAAACTGGATTTCATGTTCAATTGTGGACGGAAGAGCACCGGCGACGCGGTGAGCGGCGAGGAGGATAATGGCGGCGAGTCGGAGGGTGGTGACGAAGCGACTGGCGAGGCGGTCGATGGCGTTGTAGATGTGCCGGCGCCATGGTAATTCAGCGAATTGGGCGCGTCGGCGCGCCGTTTCATGCGCCGCGGCGGTGAATCGTGCCAGCAATTCTGTTCTTCATCCGTGTTTGTCTCTTGCAACAAACTCAGTGAGTTCTCCAGTTGTTCCTGCGAGAGGAGCTGTGAGAGGCGCGATGCATTCAGCGTGGACTTCGTCGTTGGCGCATGCATGGCGTCTTCAGCACCGGCATCATCCTGTGTCTGTATGGTTGGTGTGACACGGTTGATTTTCCTGCCCAACAGCGCGGGCGACACCGTCACCGTTGGCACATTCTCGAACATTTTCGCAATTTGATTGACATGTGTGTTGGTTTGTATGGACGCAGGTTCTACCTGCCGTTTGATGTGATTGACTGTCGTCGTCGGCGTCGCGTCGTGTTTGGCGTGGTACGTTTCGGTTGTACCAGCGGTGCTGTGACGTTTCGGGTAGACGCGCGTTACGGCTTTGCGTGGCTTCGGCTTGGGCACCGCTTCGCCCAATGTGTGACAGCAAATGTCAGGCGCATAGCAGCGATGGTATTTTTGTCGATTGGCTTCGTAGTCGGTGTCGGCGAAAGTTTTTATGCGACGTAGGGATTTCGGTATGAGCGTGAGGAAGACGAAGCTGTAGAAGAGGTAGGGGAAGTAGGCCCAAAAGGTCTCCAAGTATGCGAGGTAATCAATATCCATTGCTAATTACTGTGTATGTGCTTTGGATATAAGCTGGGCTTAATGCTTGCTTTGCTTTAAAGTCTTTTTGTTAGCTAGGAAATTGTTTCTTAGTAATTTCTTTTTTTTTATCACAAGCGCTTTTTATGCAAATCGCAGTCTCAGTTCTTCTGCACTGTTCTTTGTTCACAATTTATATTTTTTACACGTCTTTAATACTGAAATATAATTTTGGATTATTTTTATGGTATGTTGGAGGTTTGAAGGATTTTTTTTTATTTTACTTCGCTCAAAATTTTCTATTCTTTGTTTTTTTTGTTATAATATAATTTCAAACTATAATAGTTTATAGCTATAACTTTATAATATTGCCAGACAATTGAAGAATTTTTACAAATTTGAATGGCTATTTACAACATTGTTGCTGTACGTTTTCAGAGAGACAGAACAATTATAGACAGATAATTATAGACAGAACACTTCTTGATATCAGGATGATGTGTTCAAATTGGACTTCATTAGTACAAGCAGAGGGTGAAAAAAAAGAGTAGAGAATAGATATCGGACCACCAATTTAACTACATCTTATAGAAATTTAAAAGCACGATTCTCAACCGTAGATAAAAAATTATGAAGTAAACGAAATCTATCAGAGAACAATGAACATCCAAAACAAGACATTTCTTGCAGCTAAACTAAGAGAATAAGCAGTGGATCGCCTGTTCAGGGAGATAGTTATTTTATCAAAAGCTCCCATTACTATCGAATCTAGCCGGAACAACCGGAACGTACTGAAGTAATATCCGGTCAAAAACTGGCAAATCGTCAGCAGGCCACAAAATATTTTGGGTTCATTTTCTGTTGATCAACAACATTTTTTTTTTATCTGTTATCGACAAATTTGTATATATAAGTATTAATTTAGCATTATTTTCATTATTTTAAAAACAATTGGTAGCAGTCAAATTATATATTGAATTATAAAATACTAAATTACGTTATTATTTAATGTAATGTACATTTAATTTTATTCAGCTTATAGTATTTCAGTTCATTTATCTTTTAATTGTTTAATTTTTATCGTTTTTATCGTTGTTGACTGTTGGTATCAGTTGGCCTGCCGTTATTTACAGCCATATATACAAAATTAATAATTTTCACAATAAGCCTACATTGTATGTTATTTGATAAGTATATGATTATTCTTAAAATTTAATCTTTTTTAGAATTTTCACAGTAAATTTTTTATTATAAAAAATATTAACTTTTATGTTAATTTAATATATTTAAGCAATTATTTGTTTTTATAAATAATATATATACTTTTTCTTTTTAATGAAATTGATTTAAAACACCTCAACAGTATTTTTCATATCTAAATATTATTTTAAATTACTTAAGCACTTTATGCACCTTCCTCAGCTTCAAATGCACTACTGAACGGCATTATACATTTTCCGCAGTTATACTTGGATCTTGTCCATTCTAGTTCTACCGGCAAAATTATGCACAAATGCAACTAATCTATATGTGTGCATATGTGTGAGTATAAGAAATATTTCTGAAAAAATCTAAACTCATAAATCAAATCAAAAATGCCTCCAAGTGTCGTAAAAACAACATATACCCGCATATATGTATGTATGTATGTATGTAAATATGTGTCCAGTTGCCGCTTCTTCAGCGTTGCCCACCCACGCGATATCCGATTGCAAGCGGAATATTCGCACAATTCGAAAGTAAAAATATAATAATTTTGCGGCTGCACTGCTGCTTTGCGTAAATATATTTATTATTAGAGTGGCAAAAAGCAGCAAATTATTTTTACCAAAAACACAAAAAAAAATATATATGATAAAAATTTTCGTGTTTTTAAAAAAAAATTCTTTTTTTTTTTTGTTTTCAATATTGCGTGCGCGCTTTCTAGATTTTTTTGAATTTTTACAGTAAACATTTTTTCATTACATTACTAATATCTTCTATCTTCATATTATTGAGATCAATTCCACAGTCAATGCTTTGCAGTATCTTTTTTTGTTTTACTATTCAAATATTCATTATATTCTTCGTTTGAAACGCGTTCTGCCGTCGCGATCTACGGTCGTGGTCGTTATGCCTCGAAATATCTGCGTTAACTGAAATCTCTTTGCAACTACACAGTCTGCCGTTGCTCCGTACCTTGTGAGGAAGAAGGTACGGTACCGATAACTAGACAAGTACGAGTACTATTTACAAACACACATACTCATACATACTATACATATGGGTGACAACACCCGACCCTCCAAAAGCTGTTGCTGCTCATGGCGTGAGTTACCGTTTAATATTTGGCGCGCTCTCACCAATTTCGCGCCCAACTGCGCGCCCATTTATCAAGAGATCATTGCATTTGAGCGGAGAGTAGCAGCACAGAGAACACAAGCTGGCAGCGTTCTCAACTAAGCGAGATCGCTCCACTGGTGGAGCACAATTCTCATCTACTCTTCACAGCTCTCATAGAGTGTGTTTGTGCATATGTATTTTATTGTATTGTTTTTTTTGCAAATGTATAATTTGTTTTCGAAAATTTTTATTGTTTATTATTGTATTTTTTCTCTTTTGTTTGCTTTTCAAATGCCGGAACAGTAGCTGGCAAGTGCACGGCGAAGCTTTACTCAGCTGCTGGCTACACTTGGCTGCCGAAACGTTTTACATATATGCAAGCATATATTTTGAAGGAAAATTAAGTTCTATATTGTCAGCGGATAGTGAAAAATCTGAGCAATTTTTTTAGCTTTTATTTTATTTTGAATTTGTTTTTGCTTTTAATCATTCCGTTGGTCATCTTTAGCGGCAGCATTGTCGGGACAAACAGCGCGTGGCGGACTTTTACAGATTTACATACATACAAATACATACATACATAGCTGTGTATTCGAAATTGAAATGTCTGCGTTGCTGCACAGCTGTTTCTAATGGGCAGCGCATCTAATTTCGTGTGCGAGAATCATGCGAATAGGGCTGGTAAATATTTGTCCCCATATATACCTACATAGATTTATATATACCTATAGTTATGGGCACTTTCTTGTGTAAGAATAGATGTGTTTTTTATTTTATAAATTTTAAACATTTTGACACTTTCAAAAATCACTAGAGATTTGGTAATTTACGAGTTTTATGTACTTGGCCCACTTTCCGACAAGCCATATAATTAATGGGCCCTAACCCATTTATTATTATTTTTTAGTTTTATTCCGAAATTGTGGCTATTTTGAGACCCTAAGCGCTGGTTTTTCCGCCAGACCAAAAAATACTTTTTTGTCTAATTAATTTATACCATCCAGACTAAAGAACTAGGCTAGTTCTTAACTGATATATTCTTGACTTTTGATAATGTTGCTGTGGTATAAATTAAAAAGCAGAAATAAAACTCCTTTTGGTAGTAAAACGTAGCAAATCTGGTATAATAAAAGTAGCGTTTTCATTTGTCGCTAATATTTAAAAACTAACTTTTGTCTTTAGACAAAAAAAAATAATTAAAGAACGCCCAGACTCCTTTCGTTGTTACGATTATATGGATTTAGCGATCGGTTCCTATAAGTGAAGAAGCTGCTTGGTTTGTTTTTTCTTTAAAAAAAAAAAAGAAATGTTGATAACCCAGTTAGAAATGAGGAGTATATAATACTCTTAAAACAATAGCTGAGAATTTAGTGTGTGTGTAAAACTATTTAGACGCTAAGTTAGAGAAGCTGCAAAGAAGCTTAGTCTCAAATATTGGCTAACTTAAGTTATAATTGTGCTTTGGCCTTAGTCTTGTTGGCGAAATGGCCCCTAAATGAAACTCATGGCATACAACAGTAGTTCTAAAGGCAAAAGGATTTGGTGAAATTTCTTCTAAATTAGGAGAATATATAAATTTGAGAACGTAAGAGATGTTCTTTGGAAACAACCCCTTTTTAAATAAATTTAAATATATATCATAAATATTGAAAGAATATGAAAAAATAGGTGAATTAAACTATTTTCGGCTTACAGAGTGAATTTGGGTGCGGAAGACCGAAGATGAAAATAAACAGGATAAAAATGTGTATATTTATTTATTTTTTTTATTATATTTATTTTATTATATTTATTTTTTAATTACACATTTGCTTCTGCACTAAACTTTTTTGAAATATAGCACGCGTTTTCATTTAGTGACAAGTTAGAAAATCAACAATCAAATGACAAGTTAAAAAGCCTGACGCTAAAATTGATTAATGACAGTTCGTAATTTGGTCACGCGAGCATTTTTAATTCGGTAAAAGAGAATCTGGGTACATTTTGGAGCATGTAATCACAAAATGATAGCTAGATTCTCCTGTTGTTGCAGAAAGAAGACAAAGAGAGTTAAGGAAAGAGAAACAGTAAAACTTTCTCATTTATGCAAAAATTCTTTTCACATTTCACAAATTTCTTTAAACCATGGAAAATAGGAATTTTCCAATCTGGTGGCAACATTAAATACAACACTTTATGTATAAACACGCTGTTATGGTCTATTTGTGGCAACTGCATCATCAACAATGTATTGTACTTTGCCTACTTTAATAGCACTTTCTTAGCCTTGTGACAAATACTCTCTAAAAATACCTATGCATAAGTATATGAGGGTATGTGCGTATAGTTTGTTGCTTCAAAACACTTTCAGCAATAGATATTTTTGTTGCTATCCCTTAGCTGTATTTCCTACAGTATTGAACTGTGCGGCCGCTGCCAAGCGATGACACACAGTTGTTGCTGCTAATTCATTTAAATTATTGTCATGATTTTGGCGGCTTTCTCACCGTGCACCGCGGCACGAAAACAAAAACAGAACGCCCGATCTTGGCAGCTTTGATTTCGTAGTGGCCCACTGGTAGTCGCTAGTTTACAACTGTGTGCGCATATTTTCCAAATGTTTTTTATTTATTTTTATTATCTGTGGCATTTTTATTTAATTGCTTTAAGTAAAGCCTCCATATTGTTGTTGTTACTAGCAATTTGCAAGCGTGTTTACTTAATTTTTATGTATATATTTGCATACAAAGTTTATTTGGTTTGGGATTAAGCCATACAGGTGCGTGGGGCGGTACGGACTTGGACCTAGTTTTTATGTACATATTTACATATATACAGATGTACATATGTATGTATGTACTGTATGTTTATATTTATTTGACTGCGTATGCACAAAAGTTAAGTAAGTTAACTTAGGCAGGTAAATATCTGGTATGCGTGATATCTTTATGGCATTGAGAGCCGTTGAGGGAAATTTTAATTTATCACCAACAAAAATTTTTGTCTCGTACTTGAGATGTATTTTTATGCAGTGATTTCTCATTCAATTGCGTTATAATAAATTTAACAACTCAATCGGCCCATTGGTCTATTCTAAAATGAGTAATTTGAAGTGGAAATGATTTGAGTCTAAAAGTAAATATTCTTTCATAACATGTCACTCATATTAGACGACTTCGAATCGACACAGTTGGTTGTTCGATTCACCTTGCGCCAAGGATCTCATACACACATAAGGGCATAAGGGAGTATATGTGAACCATTCACTGTGGTGAAAACTGTGAACACAGAAGACTGTGTGGGTTTACGAATCAAGATCTTAAGATATCTATGGGTATACCCATACCAAGATAGATCAACATATAATTTTTTTGTAATTAATTTCTCTAATTTATCAAACAACATTCGTCTTGTTCTGTTTTCTTAATATTTTAAATGGGTTTCTATATAAGTAACTATAGAATTTCAAAAAAAATTAAGATTGAAAAATTTTGGATATGGAATGATATCCAAAAGAGGTTAACTGGTCATTTGGAGGTTCAGACTTATCCGTAATCGACTCTTTTCTTCGAGAAAACCTTTTGTTTAGAGTCTTTGACAGAAAAAACATGCCTCTTGATGGACTCAATAAACATTTATTCGGCAAGAAGTGCGAAGAATTTAATGAAACTTGTGATCAGCAATTTTTTTTAAATTTCTGCTGCTAATTAGAGCATTATAGAAATAGAAAATAGGATAAAATATAGATGTTTTAACTAAAAAAACACCTACTCAGGTACTTTTATAATAAAAAAAAGAAAGAATTTTGATTCACCCTGAATTTATTTCTTTCCTAATCTTTTTCCTTTCAATTAATTTTTAGATTAAAATTTAATTTTTTATTTAAATTAAATTTTTTTTTAATTTTGTTAGCATTATAATAAATTGGAAAATAATAAATAACTATTTTATATAGTTTTTCAGTAATTTATTTGAAGCCATAATTTACTGCAATACATTTTATGCAAATTTCCATTAAAATTCATTGTAAATTAATTGCAGTTTTTTCGTTTATGTAATCTAGTTTGACTATAATGTTTTTATTATTTTGTGAAAGTATTTATTTAATTTTATATTTTAACATTAGTATTTATTTATATTTATTTTATTTTTTTATCTTATTATTATTATTATTATTATTATTCTTATTACTTATTATTTTTTATTTCTATGAACATTTTTTTTATTTATTAATTTTACTTTTTTTTCGAAATTGAAACCATTCAATTATTAATTATTTCATTCTATGAAGTCTCATTCTGTCATCTTCAAATTATTTTTTATTTTTCTTTATTTTTTTTCTTCTTCTATTTTATTTTCTTCCAATTTCACGCAAATGTTTTCATACACATATGTTTGTATGTATTGTATTTAATAAACGATTAATCATCCATTTAATTAGCAATTAGCCCATTATCACCAGTCTGTTAAAAAGTGGTTCTTATACTATCAAACAAAAAAACGTAACAACAGCAATAACATGCCTCTTTTTCTTAAACGTTTTCACAATAACAGCAACTTTTTCGCGTAATTCACTCGATTCATTTACGTTGCGTATTTTTATTTCAAGGCTACTACCGCCACTTAGTCACATAGTCACTTTTACTCAATCGATGTGGCGTTAAATTTCTTGCACTTAACACTGCCACAAGACACCTTGCATGCCTGCACGTTGCACTCGGTGCGATAAGAAGAACTCAAACAATGCAAAATGCGTACGATGGTGTGTTCGGCAGTAGAGGAGGACGTGTGCAAGCTAAATGAATCGAAAGAGCATCGACTGGAGTCCAAGCGCAGCTCTACGTGCTTCGTTACCGGCGTGCTGCAAGCAAACACTTTGAGCGATCGTGCTCAACTGAACGTAAGAAAACGCGCAAACCAATGCGCTGCCGGAGCAGCAAGCAAGCAAGCGAGCAAGCGAGCAAAACAAACATGTGTAAATATATTATGGAGCACACAATGCAAAAACAAAGACGCACAAACACACACAGACACACACACACACACACATAAAAACACATGCAAATGGAGAAAGATGAAAGTTTGGTGGACTTGCACTCAAGCACGCACTCTCGAATAAAGCGAATGCGAGCTGAGGATCACATCCCTGCACACTCACACGCGCGTATATGAAAAGATATTACAAGGGAATTCTAATAAAAAATATGCAGTGCATTCGATTGACGCATGCGCAGCTTGATAAAAAAAAAAAAAAGAAGACCAAAGCCAGTTCTCGCGGAAGGCGGGTGCAATTTGTAAAAATAAAAGGCAAAAGCGTACGGGACAGGATTATCTCTCCAAACCGTGGCTGGCATATGTGTGTGCGTGTGTATGCAAATGAATGCGTTCGAAATGGTTGTGAGCGTGCTTCCCTTCTGCGATGCTGTGGCATTAACTATGCATGCGGCACGATCGGCAAGCAGGCCACGCAAGAATGATGAATCATCTGTTACTCATGTGGGAATGTTCGAGTTTTTTGCTTTTTATTTTTGTATTTCAGTGTGTTGGTATCAAACAAAAATTTTGTAGTATGACTCCTTCTTTATGTTCGACACATTCTGAGGAATTTTTTCAGCCAAAGATAGCTGCTACGAAAGGATGAAAATACATAAATTTCACATCTGGATCGGTACAAAAAATATTTCTAATATTATATGTATGTATATTAAAGTATACAAGTGTAGGTACATATTTCAAGGGGCGTTCCGGATCCAAATGCTTCACAATCAGTAATTGTATATGTTTAAAACATTTTCGAACTTAAAAATGTTCTTTTTTAAGAGGTTAATAGAGCTTTTCAACGGGTCCGTCTTGGAAGAAATATTTCACTTCGATTTGAGTTTGATCATTGTGTCCTTTTTTCTGGCTGGCAATCTTCTAAATATTTTTGAAACAATATGCATCAAGTCCAAAAGTATTATTTCCTTGATTAGCAATTATAAACCTCGACATTTTTGTCTTAAACTTCTTTCTTAAAATATCTATTCTCTGTTGTCAATGTTTGACAAGATTTAGTTATCTGTTTTGAGATTTTAACTCTGATAATATTTGACCGCTTCGATATATAGATTACACACTACCTCCAAGACGAGTCTACACCTGATCGCGGTACCAACAAAGTAGCGGATATTTCTGCCGCGAAAAAATTTCTCATAAAATCGGAGGCGACTTAAGGCGTATATAACTTTCTATACTGTCTGAGAAGATCAAGGTGCGCGCATCTCTAATTACCGCAACATATTTCTACTCAAGATGAGATCTTACACAACCAGCAACTTCTCGTGGAAATTTATTTACATAAGTAGACGTGGTGTGATATATAACCATATTCGTAAGCCTCGTTCTTGAGCGCTCTTACAAGCCCACTTGGCAATAATTTATGTCACAAGGAATGCAGCTTAAATGAATGCATAGACTGCAACAATGTAAGCCCAATGTAAGCCCAATGCAACCAACTTTTAGATGAACCAGAAGAGGGCACAGTAAAATTCATTTAAACCAAAAGAAGTCTACAGAGACGGTAAAAAGTTCATAAAACGTGCGTTGATCAAATACAATACTCCTTGAGAGTGGAGAGGGGCACAGAGCATCCAGCAGACTAGGCAGTAGAAAAGTAGTGACAGCCGGCTTGAAATAAACCTGTCAGAAATAAAGTTCATACGAGGCGACAGAGAAAATTAAAACGATAATAAAATAGTGTCTTCGCGTATTATGGACTGACATAAACTCTTTATAAAAATGTTTGAATAATGAATAGGTATATATGTTTTTAGATAAGGGAAGCTTATTTTGCGTTTTATGAGTATGAGGAATAGGTTTCTACACTCAGAATTGGACCAAACAAATTAGAAAAGTTTATTAGTCATAGATTCGGCACATGAATGGTACGAAGAAAGTTTGACGGCAATGTCTAAAGCAGACCGAGACCGGCTCTTTCGATGCTTCCCACGATTGTTGCGTCGCCGTAACGGTAACAGAAAAATGCTTTCTATGCCATGAAAAGTTATCAAAGCAACAAAACTATTAAAAATAGACTATCAATCTATCAAATTCAACAACCACTTGGACGAAAATAATTCATCATTTGAGGCCTATAGTCTGATTCTTAATTGAACTAGAGTGCAGTATGATGCCCCATAATAACGCTTAAGAACAATAGTACCTCTGGAAGGGCGGTGTTGCCCAACTTCTCTGATTTGAAACAACACTACAAGATTCTAGTTGCGACAATATTAAAGACAAACCTTCCACCAATTCAGGACCCGTATAGGTCCGTACCTATACTTTAGTGTGTGTGATCTCTGCAGGGATGCTAGCACATCACTTACGAGCTAACAAAACGGACCTTACAACCGCATAATGCATAACTGCAACTACAATGCATTTGTATATATATATAAATGTAAGTATGTGCTTAAGAATATATGTGGTACGCTCATTTTTAATCACGACTTCAATAGCGCCATAGACTTTTTCTGGCTTTCGGTACTACAACTAAGCCACATAATAAAAAAAAAAAGAGCCGCCAATCGACTACCACGACTTCGATATCAATTTAGCTTGACTGACTGACCGACCGGCTGAATGACAGCCCACCGGTCATGCTGACCATGCCGAGCTACAGTCTACAGTCAGCCTCGCTCGCTGGCTCGCTGGCTCGATGGTTTGTTGGAATGTTCTGTTAGACATTGCACCAGACGACAGATGATCTTGAAGTCATTTACATTATTCAATGCTGTGCATGCGAGAGGAGTGCTCTTACCACCACATTGCATGAATATGTACACATTGATGTATGTATGTATGTATGTATGTATGTATGTATGTTAGATGCAACATAACTTTGTAATTGGTTCTTTTGTTCAATGTGATAAATGGACAGTTGAAGTTGGCAGTTGAAGAATTGTTTTTACAACCTTAGCCTCAAGCTGTGCTACTGCTGCGCTTTGGAGGTTTTCTTTCTGCTTCCACAGCATATTTGTGTTGTAGTAGTTACAATATATTTATGCGTTTCATTTTAGCCATTACTTGAATTGGCAGCTACCGTTGATTACTATGTTGGCACAGTCAATTTCCTTCTATTTATTGAATACTCGTAATTTTATTGCTTTACAGGCAGCAATGTGTAAGTGGCAGCGCGTCTGAGCAGTTGGGTGCGCATGCGCGGTAGCAAATGCCAATGGCTATTGTGCGAGCGCCATCATCATTGATCACCGCTTGTTGTTGAACACGGCAAGCAAATCACTCGTACGATATAGATTTATTGCGTTCAACAAACGGTCGCGTTCGCCATTCAAATTTCTTGTTGTTGTTAATTTTTCATTTTCATTTTTTGTTTTTGTTTTTGTTTTGGTTTTGGTTTTTGTTTTTGTTTTGGTTTTGGTTGCAGCACTGAATCACCAGAAATACCTTTCGTTTGAGTTCTCGCATTCTTTTTATTTCCTGGTATTGTACTTTATTATTATATTGATGTGTTTTTGCGCTTGTGTTTTTTAGTTGATTTTTTTTCATTCGTAATTTAATTTATTGAATTCCAACTCTGGCATTAATGTTCTTGCGATCTGTTTTCCTTTGCCGGAGTTCATGCTTGCGGTCTGCTTATTCGCGTTTCGTTGGTTTAAATCGTGCTTTAGCTTTCTTTGTGTTTTGTTCGTCATATCTTTTGTGTGTTGTGTTGTTTTTGCTTGCTCGGAGCTCTGATAAGCTCATGTTTTGCGAGTATTTTTCTTTAATTGCATTTTTTATGATTATTTCATTCCTTAAACTTTTGTTGTTTTTATTACTTGCTTTATGGTTTTCAGCGCCGATATATTGTACAATTCGTATGAAAGTATGCAGATTGAATATTATATGAGTGTAATAAAGAAATTGTTATTAGAATGCAGCGAGATTTATAAGTATATATATATATATATATATATATATTCGTCAACAAACATTCTAACCTTTTGTGCTTGACAACCTGATTTGTGGAGAAATTTTTCGGGTTCAAGTCCTGCTGAATATATATGTACATAATTTACGCCCAAAGCGTAGAATAGTCTCAAATAGCTCGAACTCTTCGATTCGCCGAAGAAGCAAACGAAAATTTGCCCCGTTAACTTACACACGAGGACATCTTCCAAATAAAAAACTGCTACCTCTTCAATATATATATGCATAATATCACAAAATAAAATATGATATCAAAAAATATATTTACAATCATAATAATAAAAATACTTTTGTCAGATTTCATCGATCCACACCCTCATTATCAACGCAACCTATTCCATTGCATATTAAATACTATGTACATATATCTATCGTATATTATTTTCAATTAGCGATCAGTTTGAGCATTTCTCGCTGATTGAATACATATATAAGTATTTATTTAATTTTTTTGATACTTATGAACAAGCCGGATATTTGGGTGTCATAAAGGTACTGTTATGTTTTATTTTTGTGTACTTTACTGTTATTTTGGGCTTATCGCAGTTGCGTTGCAGAGCACTTGACGACCGTTGAATGGATAACATTGTTTATTGCGCATCAAATATAATCTTTTAAAATTGAAAATTTTGAAATGTTCGTTTTTTTTTTTTGTTTAAAAATTATTGCTCTTATTATTTTTAATGTTTTTTTTTTAGAAAACCCAGTTAGTTGATTAAAATTAAACATTCAGATTTATCCAGATCGAGAGCGCATTTCAGAAACAGCTAAGCTTTGGCTTCTATATAATTTATCCAAACAATTCCGCATAGTCGGATGTCAATCTTGTTCAATTTGTTAAGATGAAAGATTCGGCAGCATAACATAACCTCAAAAGCAATGCTAGAGAAGATATATAATGAAGAATGGGGAAGTGAAATCTTAGAGTTAGGGTTTGCTAAATCTACGCAAAATTCACAAAATATTTGTTTTTGCAATTAAATGGGAATTTACACTTGTATATGGAAAAAAAAAAAGAAAAAATCGTTTCCAATGAAATGAAAATTTTTACAAAAAAATTGGCACAAAGGTATTCAGCGAACTTTAACTTTTTGTGATAAGTGCAGGAATGACGGTGTGCGGTGTTTATTTAATACAGGTTATTTTATTAAATTTTTATTTTAATTAATTATATTTTTATGCTTCATTATAATTTATTTAGATTCTTTTACATAATTAAAACTCATAACATATTATATTCTATTTTGTTTTATTTTACCAAATTGACAACAAAATTTATTTATTAAACTTTAAAATTTTGTATTTTAATTTTTTTGTTGCGCAATATTCATAATATTTATTATTTTCATTCTGTTTTATTTTATATGATTTTAATGAAATGCTTTGTTTTTATTTAATTTTTTTTTACATTATGCTTTCAATTATGTTTTAATTGTTATTTAAAAAAAAACTTTTTCTTTTTTTTTTTTATTTTTTCTACTTAGTTTCTAATGCATTAAATTTTTTTTTTGTTTTTTTTATTGATGTTGCATTTTTACTTTAATATTTACTAACTCGTTTGTTTTTTATTTTATTTTATTACTGATTTTATTTTATTGCTGTTATTTATTTTATTATTATTATTTTTAATTTTTTGTTCTATTTAATTGTATTTTCCATTAAAAATTTGTTATTCCGCAAAGGTTGTGTAAACACTCCCACTTGTTTAATTAATTTGCAAAAGCCCATTTGAATGCGAATAACACTGAACACCATAAGCGAAATGTGTGCGAAAGCAAATAATTGATTCAAATCAGTGTCAAAATGAAGTCCTCAAATGGGCAATCGTGAATAAGCAAAAAAAAAAAATCGAAATCGCGTCGAAAATTGAAATGTGTGTCAAAAAGTGATTGGCGACGCTAGCGAAGGCAGCGGTTGAAGTAGATGAGCTGCAAATGTTCATGTACATACATATGTACACGTGTATGTATTCGTTTCAATACAAAGTAAAGAATAAAGAAATTAAAAGTAAATTATAGAAGAAGAAGAATTATAATTGAGAATCGCTGAACAATTTATACACGCACACACACACACACGCACAAACAGTCTGCACGGCATATAAATCTATAAAAACACATATGTGCGTATGTGCGTATGTGTATATGTGTATATGTGTAGATAGCCGCTAGATCCCCTCAAACGCTTGCTGTGATTCAATTAACCGTACACAGCGGCACTTGAAGCTTAGCAAATGCGAACTAAAGTGAAATAAATTGCCGACGCCGCCAAGGCAAATGCACGAAGACCGCAAAGTGTGGCAAGAATAATTGCCAACAAACATCTCTTGTCACACTTGTATGCGCGTGTGTGTGCACAGCATTTTCATATGATTTTTGAGATTAAGCATTTTCTTTGTGCACCCATTTGTCTTAACCCATTTTCCCATTTCGGTATACGTCTATTGCCTTACGAGCATAATAGCAAACAAATTGCCCGAACCTAAGCGCCCTGTCGCGCCACTTTAATAACACGGCGTCCAGTCATTACAGTGGCGTTAAACGTTAGGTAGGCATAGCGACTTGCTTGCGACGAGTAGTAATTGTTGCTTTTGCCGACTGCTTTCAATTGGCTTTGTTGAGTTTCTTAAGCGTCTGCTTAACGTCTGTGAGTGCACCAAGTGTGCATGTGGAGGTGGAGCTTCCTTTGAGCTAAGAAAAGAGCGGGAAATTCAAAGTGCAAAGAGGAAAGTGCACAAGTAAAAATAAATGTATACATACATACATACATACACACATAGAATGTCATTTGAGGTTGGTTAAAGTAACCGACTAAATGCCGGTGAAGCCTTTCCGAAGCGGCCAAAAGAGTCAAATGAGCTTTTTAATGCGCTTCAATGACAGTTTGCTCAAGTGACCAAGTGACAGTTATAAGGTTACAAAAATATTTTATTTTTTTTGTAGAATTTATTTTTTCACAGAATTTTACGCTGATATCTTATGGTGTCTTTCAATTATGCTTGAAATATTAATTTTAGTATGCATACATACATATTCATATAAACGGTCTTTTGCGAAATTCGTCAAATTAGCATTATTAAATTGAAAGCAAAATGCGAAATCTTACCTATATTAATATATGTATATGTACCATGACTTCGCGTTTATTGCAAAACTCTCATTTAAGCCTCAATTCGGTCGGCGTTTTCAGGGGTTTTTTTTTTTTGGTTTTTTTGTTAACGTATTTTTGCGAATAAGTAGCGCGCGACGAACGCAAAATTCGCTTCAAGAACTTCAAAATAAAATCCGAAAGCTACAGTTATGCGTTAATAAAAGTAAACAATAACCATAAAGAGAGGTAGAGGTACGTTACAAATACAGAAGAACGGGCGCTGAATATAAAAAACACAATAAAAAATCACATTAAGGAAACGGTATCTTTCTGAGTTCAGTAAACTAATTATTAGACTGAATGATAGGAAAAATATGTAGATAAAAAATTATAATAAAATATGATAGTTAGTAACACAAATGAATGACACAAAGAAATTTAATAAAGAATTAATTGAAATTAATTAAACACTTACTCAAAAATATATTCAATACCCGTTAGCAAAAAAATGAACTTAATTAAAGGAAATAAATTTATTAAAAAGTAAGAAAAAAAAAACAAATTCACAAATAAAAAACTCAGAAATAGCAACAGCAGATAATATAGTATAAAAGTTAAAATTGAAGTTCACTACTTTTATGACAGACTGTCTGCTAAGAGAAGCACGTGATAATTGGCGCTGTTTTTCATTCTTAATTCCTTTAAGATCTACGTTCTTAAGTCACTAAAATTACAAGATTTTTTCAATAAAAATGGTAATTTAACGGTCTCTCTCAATGAGAATTTTAAGAGTAGAGAAGAGAAACTCTAATTTTTTGACAATTCTACGGCCTAATCTAACAAAGCTAACGAATAAAGATTTTACTTCATCAAGATTACCTAAACTAATAGGCTTGTGTGCCAATTGAGAGAATATTTAAACATAATTATCTAGAGCAATTACAGAAGAAAATAAAAACGAGTAAAATTTTAGAACAAATATTCCGCTTCATCGACGTTTCTCAAAATATGAAATTTTTCCAAGCTCAATACTCAATACTCACAAAGAAAAAAGAAGGAAGAGAAAAATAGGGAGTTATTGATAAAAATGATTTTTTGAAAAAATTATACTCAAATAAATAAAAACTAAAGAATGAAATATAGGGAAAAATGTAAATCAAAAGCCTATAAACATAGCATATAAAAAAATTTTAACCTTTTCAGTTAATATTACAATTCCAAACAAAACTGAGAATAATAAACAATAAAAAATTTCCAATTAATTCGCGCTCATAGAGTTAAAACACCAGCTTCTGCGAGTATTACAACTATACAAACAAGAAACTTTTTTTATAAGATTATTTATAATTTTCCTAGTTTAATATTTTTCTTTCACCACTCATTTATTTAATTTATTCTACATACATATGAGCATGTCCAGTCCAATGCATAGCCAACGCAATCGCTCATTATTATTTCACTCACACTCGTAACACTATAGTCGGTCGTGTCGTTGTGCAAAGTTGTTGCTACCAAATGTGGCACTGTTGTGATTGCCTTACTGACTGGTATTTGTCGTGTCCGAATTAACTGTCATTTACAGGTCATTTCCTTATGGCACGTGAAAACGAAAGCTTTTGACGGATAGAAGCGAATGAAGAATAAGATAACTAAATTCGGCAAAGTTGTGATTGAAAGTGATTTTACGGGGTTTACGAATATCGAGAGCGTTAGAAATTGAATTGCAAATATATTGTTATCATTACAAAAAGTATGTGGAAGAGCGTTAAGTTTGCTAAGAGATTAATATAAAAATAGCTTTCAGGTGGTAATCTGTACCCCTGGTCATAGAAAATTTGCTCAAATAATGAGGTAAAAAAATTCATTTAAAAAAAAAAAAATTCATTTAAAAAAAAAAAAATTCATTTAAAAAAAAAAAAATTCATTAAAAAAAAAAAAAATTCATTTAAAAAAAAAAAAATTCATTTAAAAAAAGAACTAATTTAACAAAAGAAACTAATTTTATTTTAAAAAAGTAATAATTTAACAAATAATAGTTTTTTAATATTAAAATATATTCCCATTGTTTATACGACTGTTGGGGTAAATTTTAAAGAAAATGCTTGTCATACACAACACTGTTTGTGCAAGGACGCCTGAAAGTATGTAAAACTTTTAAATGTTTTCCTGAGCATTCAGTTTGCAGCGGTACAAGAGAATATTTTAAAACTTGCCACCACTGTGTGGTGAAGTATAATATGAATGGTAGGTATTTAAAGTTAGGGAGGTGCTCGATTTTAGAATTAGCTGTAATCATTTTGATTATTCTTTCATTATAATGAATATAAGAATTCAACTGCATATTGTTGTCACTCACTATAAACATAATTTATAGGTTTTAACGTTCAATTTACAAAATTTTTCGCCAGATATTAAAAAAAAAATATTTTTTTATACCCAATTTTATTTAGAATATGTCTAATTATAAAGACAATAACTAAATTATATGCAGTGATGTTGGCGTATAATAACATGCCATTTTTTATCAATGCAGGGAGAAGAGTAATTTTTAATGCTTCTGATTAAAATTAAATCGGAATGTGAAGTTGACTATTTGCTCAGCAGTTGGATCGCAAGCACATTTGCATGTATTTGAATTCTTCAGTAGTTTCCTTTATAGTGGGCACCTTTAGGTCTCGGTGGAGGACATCGTTTCTCACATAGAAAGCTACACCACCCACTAAGGTGCGTAGAACTCTATTTTGAAAAGAGAAACAAATAAAAAAAAACTGGAGACTCGCGGACCGAGTGAATTTTGCAACCATTTAAACTATGAACTAAGTTTGTGTGGAATGATTTTTCGTCCTTCGACTGTTGTAAGACCTAGTTCAAATTATTATGAACCACTAATATCCAGTCCTTGCTATTCATATTTTTAACATTATTCTGAATGGCAGCAACATTATGAATAACAACAAAGCGAATGAGATGACCTTGAATGCTTCACACAGCCACCCAGTTAATACCTCAGCAGAATAACAATTTAACAATTTACAAAGCTTCTATTGTTTATTAGAAGAACTCTTTCATAACTGTAGTTGGCATTAAATGCATTTCCGCACATTCATACACACATATTTCTATGTAAAAGTATTTATAAGTAAATATGTATTTAATGAATAATTTCCATGCTGCTACCAACCCATTTGTAATGCGACCCTTCCTCTTTATTACAACAACAATACTGTTTGAGACTGAGACTCTCGGCTTTGTTATGAAATTACGTCCGCATTGAAGTCACACGTTGACGCACAAAATCAACCGGTAATACTTAATTAAAAGTGAAGTTGATTTTATTGTTGCATTAAGATATTAAACAGAAACAGAATGACAAATGAATACAAAAACAATGAGCAAATGTGTGTGCTGAATACAGGAGAGCTATTATTTGTGGATTTGTGACACTTTTGCTTTCAGTCAAAGTGCGGAATAGGAAGAATGCAGTAAAAAAACTATGCAACAAAAGAATTGGAGCACGAGAAAAAGCACAACAAGCATCAGTTAGAACAAACAACAAACAACAATAGCAACAAAACGTACCATGAAGCGCTTTGTGCGGCATAAATCAGCGCACGCGCGCCATCGCATGCGCGACGGCATATCAAGCGCCGCCATACACAATATTAAGCGCCCACCTCGTTGCCACCCCATTCAACTCTGCAAAAATGCCGTTTGCCACTGCCGCCGCGCCGTAACACAGAGTTTTGCTGGCACTAGCAAAAGGTAGATTTGTTTTACCGTTTATCTTGTTGTTGTTGTTGTTGTTGTTGCAACAAGGAAACACTTTTACTGCTGCAGTTGGCTGGTTGGCTGCCATTGTTGCCATTGTTGCCATTGTTGCCATTCAGCGTTTCATGGGCGACAACAATGCGTCGTTAGCGAGCGCGATGGAGTTTCACATGACACGCGACACGCGACACTTGCGGGCGCGACGAAGGCGACACGAGTGACTAGTTGGTTGGCTGGTTGTTTCCTGCGCTGCATCCTCCACCCGCCTTTGAGTATAACTGTATGTTGGCGCATAAATATTGTAGACAACAATTCGAATCGGTTACGTAGTTGCCGCCGCCTCTTGTATGTTACATATTTGTTGCTGTTTTGCTTTCGGTTACATTTTTTTTCTCTCTCTTTTGCTTATTTATTTATTTATGGCATTTCGTTGTGCCTTACTGCCGCATTTACCGTATTCACACCAGCTGTCATGCTGACAACAATGGCTTAACGAGGCATGCAACAAACAATTAAAAATAATAAACAACAAAAAAACACACAAGTAACACTAACAACAAGCGCTGACACTTCATCAATATCGCCGCCATAAAGTTGGTCAGCAAACGGCGTCGGCGAGCGAAAACGCCAAAACTCGCACTTTTTTTTCATTATCACACATTACACCAAAGTTTTTCTTTCACATTTTCTGTTTGTTTGCGATTACATCACAAGCAGCATAAAATCGATATAGACGTGAAAACTGATAATAGTTGCAATCAAATTGTTTTGCTACTCACATTTACTAGATTCTCCCGTCGTATGTCATCGACTTCGTCGCGCCGTGAAATTCTCTTCTTCCAATCATCCTCACCGCTCTTTTGCAGGGCCGCAAGCCGATCGGCGATCGAACCTGTTTTACAGCCAACGGTAATTGTGCGTTGATCAGGACCCATGACCTAGGCAAAAGGTATGCAAAGATTATGTGAGATATAAATAAAATTAATTGACATTCTTTGAAGAATGCTCGAATAAAGTTGAAATAATTAATATGCAAAACATGGATAATCTTTCGACCAAACTTCTTCCCGAAGACTTTTTCTTTAAAAGCGCTTTAATGAGAGCAACTTCGCGGCCTAATTCAACCAATTTGGCCATGGTGATATTAGAGGTGTGAGAAGTTGCATTGTCATGGTAGAAGAGCACTTTTTTCTTCGCCAAATGCGCCGTTTGTCTCTGCTTCGCTAGGTGAAGTCCATTGTTTTGACTGTTCCTCTCTGCTCTGGGCTCTGGTGTGTAGCGGTGGACCCATGTTTCGGCGACGATCACGAAACGACGTAGAGACTTCGGACTGCGCTTAAGCAACGTCAAAACACTGCTGTGAAGTTGTCTCACAGTTGCGCTTGTTGTACCGGAGTGAGCGGAGAGGAGAGAGTGTGTGAGAGGTTCTTGCAAATTCGGATAGGCGCCCAGTTTCTAGGTAATGCTACTGATTGAACCTATGATCCATGCTAAGAAATTACTGTACTCTAGAATACGTCAAACAAAAGCTCGACAAGCTCGAAGAATAAGCTCGACAAAGAACCGCCTTTTTCTTTGCTGTAAGAAACCGCAACTTCCGTTACGATTTCGGTCGCTCTTCTTGACTACGGAAAATATTTTATACGCACTGAAATTGAATTTCCCACTCTTCAGCAGCTTACACTCCCCTTGATAGAGAGTATTTAACGGTAACATTATTGCTCATAAAGTGAAGCTACATAGAACATACATGGAAGTGGGATTTCCCACTTTAATTTTTCATTGATATTTCTTATGATTCACCACAAACAGATTTTTCACTATCTGAGTTCCTCGCTATGGCTCACTGAATTCACATTTCACATTTCACAAGAATTTTATAAGCACATAAGTCTGTACGTAAGTATATCTGTATTTTTTAATTGGGAGTTCGTCGCACCAAATTTAATTGTCAATGACTCACACCGATTCTTCACTCACCTGTGTGAAGCTGCGTCGAAGACCGCCTTGTAAGAATGTCGGCAAAGCTGTGGGATTATGCGACTGCGCGGCCTCACCTTGTTCCTGTACTTGTACGTTTTGTAGGCTTTGTGCGTTCGGAAAGTTGCTGCGATTTGACTCAGCGGCGGATTTATGTGGTGCACCTTGTTGCACTTCTTGTTGTTGCTGCTGTTCTGGTGCTTTCTCTACATGTCGCAATTTGACAAAACCGCCACTACCGAAGGGTGGCAACTGAGGGCCAATGCCAATGGGTATGCCGCCTGGTGGTGGTGCAGCGGCGACAATGGCAGAATGACTTTTGCTTTTCGCAATGAGATTGGAGCTGTGGAAAGTGGAGAGTGGGAGGAGAAGTGTTAGATTTATTATGAATTTAATAGAAATTATGTGAAATCATAAAATTTATGGAAAAGTTTGGAAAATCGCCGAGTTATGCAACAAGTTAGTCTACCACGGACGGAAGACACGCGAGAGTGGCAGCTAAAATGCGTGTCGAAACCGTTAACACGCAAGGTGGCCAACAATTTTCCGGCAATAATTTAAAAAAATATATATATAAATATATTTTATCTCTCTTATTATTTATTTTCGTTTTCCTTTTCGACTTCGGACTGGCTACCGGCTACCGGCTGGGCGAGTTGAGTCAGTGATGCAATACACCAGTGAGTTTAAATGTCTATATTTTCACGTATGAAACAAACACCAACGGCGGTGCAGAATGCAGCGGCTAACTACTTCCTTGTACGCCCAAAAACATCGATGCGGCCGAGTGAGGAGCGCCGTCTATGAGCGGCGCTTACAACTGGGAGCGCTGCTTATTGTTACAGCTACAATCAAACAAAAATATCTACTTCATAGCTGTAAAAAGACGTCTGCAGATTGACTGCTAGAGTCTTTTAGAACATATTGTTGTTGTTGTTGAAGCTAAGCGGTGAAAAGTGTGGCCTGCGTTGCGCTTTGTGCCCTGGAGCGCTAAGCAGTTCAGCACAGTTACTTTCCCAGCTGCATAAACTGCATTTGATTCTATGAAATGAGAAATATAAACAACAACAACAATACTAATGCTGAACTCGTGACCATGCAATATCCCTTGTGTGACGGCTAAATGGGTCTTACGCGCCAAAGGGAAACTGCTTTTCTTTAGCCGGCAAATGTATGCATGTATGTTGGCTGTCTAGCTAACTGCCCAACGATAAAAAAAGCGGCACGGTCGGGCAAAGCATTAGTTCACATTTTGTCCGTCTGAGAACTAGTGCAAAAGACATGGACATGGTCAGTTGTCAGCAACATCAACTCTTTTTCTCTATAGGAATGTGATAGAATCAGTTAGTACGCTTTTCGAATGTTTTGCAGCGGGTCAAAGCCAGCGCTTTAGAATAAATTGAGAACCAGTCAGGTCTCCTAATGAGATTGTTCTGAGCAAATTTCGAATTGTTCGATTGACTGCTGGGTGTAAAAATTATCGCAAGTATGCAGGAGTATATTCATATAACAAATATACACATATATGATCGGCACACCGCATTCTCTACAAGAAAGTATTTAACTAGTGTAAAAAGTAACCAGTTCACACCTAATATATATCTGAACAGCCATAAGACCGGCCAGGTTTTTATATTAAAATTGTTACTGCACTTTTCCTCGAACCTTCGAGTGGACAGCATTTACTATTTGAAACACCCTTTGAACAGATAATGAAGTTTTATGGTAAGCTCAGAAATATATTCGGATATTCTAAACAATTCCTTTCGATGTGGTCGAGATGAAGTCACAATGTGCTTTTTGGAAAGTTCTCCACCACAGGGACTCGAAGTCAGGGTGAAAGATGGGTTCTATTAGTACAGTTACATCAGTCTTAATTTAGATTCATGGCTGCAATATATATTTTAGTTATGTTTTAAGGAGACTCAGATGATATATAATATAATATAAGTCTGAAAATCCGCGTAGCTGAGTTTAAAATATAGACTTAAGGCCACATTCAAGTTTTCCACAACTTGTGAATCACCGAAGTTCCATCACTGAGAATTTTTATTCCATCAAATCAAAACTAATATTTTTCCTAGAGCGCATGTTTCACTCTAACATGTTCCTACTGGGAATTACGCTTACGTCGCACAGCATAGAACTTTCACATTGACGAAATGCCCGGTTAAGGAGACTATAAAAATAAAAGTCTGCGAAAATTCTAGTCTCGACAGCGTATTGTAGCGAAAGTAATTGCATAAAGCCTCATAGATAATATCATGATTTTTATGACTGTTGCATGAAATTGAACTCAAACTAGAGTGCAATGGTAATTTAAAGACGTGTAAACAAACATAGCAAAGTATAAACTGTCTCAAATGAACTGCGTCACGACGTCATAATCGCTCAGCTCATGCAGCTTCGCTACCGAGAATGCGAATGAGCATTATGCGACTTTTGAGTGATGGTATCAGATTTAAAGTTATCTGATGGCATTTTTTAGCCGTTAAACTTCGCAGATGATTTTTGGAAATGTCTATGTTGGCTACATAAATTCATTAGAATTGTTTTTGTTTTCTTTTGTTTGAGTGTTTAGGGTCGATTTAGAAATTTCTGATCTTACAAGTGATGCTATACCTATATTTACTTGAGAACTCTTAATTTTCCAGTTTAGTTTTTGCAAAACCATAGTCAAAAATTGTAATTTTTTTTAAATAAAACTATGCATAACAATTAATTTAGATTAAAAACAACTTGGAACTTACTACCAAAATCTAAAACATAGTTCTCAAAGGTTCTTTTTTTACATGGCGCATTTTACACTTTTCCAATTCTAACAAATTCTATTCACACAATTTCTATTACACCATGCTTGTTCTTTCGCATAAAGGAAAACCGACTGATTCGGATAGGCCACGACACTAAACTAAATTCAGAAACACGCTCAAGTCACAGGTAGTCTTCGAAAGACATATCCTTTATGCGAGGAATGAATTCAAAGACAGCGAAGAATCTATTCAACAGCGAGCTAGCAGTTCAAACTCACGGATAATAACGGATAAGCAAGCGATTTAACATCAAATATATAAGCTGGTAAGTAGGTAAATTGGTGATACTTATTTGCAGAGTTGGATATAACGATTATAGAGGTTATCATATATATGTATGTATGTGTATGTATATGAGAACAACAACACGACCCGCCAGCGTGCCGATAATGATGAGCAAACAAATGTTTTTAATATTTCTTCATTTTTTGCTTTTCAGTAAATAAATGTTGAATTTACTGTACGTAAGTGCCATAAACTGATTATCGCATATGTAAATAGGCTTCTATTTGTAAATATGTACATATACACATCTATGTATACATGCATATGTATTATATCTATATATAAGCAATGGCACTCCTTAACTAACTCACATGTATTCTCACTAACTTGTTAATTATTTGGAGGTCAATTCGAGCTTTACTTTAACATTTATTCTTATACGTGGTGTGTTCAAAATATAACGGGAATTTTCGTTTTTTGGAAAAAATATTGATGCATTCGTCTACATTAATGTTGCCGCCTTTCCAATAATTTCTTCCTTTTTCCTTAATTTCGAATAGTCTCCTTTCGATATTATGCACTTACGCCAGAGCTTCTTCCAATCGTCGAAACACTTCTCAAACTCGATTTTTGGAATAGTCTTTAGCTCTTTCAGCGATGCGCTTTTAATGTCAAACGACGGCTCTTTAAGGTCCTCTTTATTTTTGGAAATAGGAAAAAGTCAGACCGAGCCATGTCTAGCGAATATGGCGGCTGGGGGCCAAGAATTCACGAACAAGCAACGAAATGTGAGCGGAATTGAGCAATAGTGAGCCAAAGCCACGTATGGTTTCTCCACAAATCCGGGCTTTTTTTTCGGATTGCTTCACACAAACGACGTAGAATTTGTAGGTAGTAGTATTTCTTATTGACCGCTTGACCTTGAGGCAAGAATTCATGGTGTACTATGGCATTAAAGTCGAGGAACACAGTCGAAGCATATTCCCGTTATATTTTGACACACCTCTTATTTATTTAATTATTCTTTAAAAACCTATTATTTAGATGATTTAGATGCAAGATAAAAGTTAAAAAACTGACACATACCTTGTATTAGGTCATAAATTAGCTGAGTTGTAAGGCGGAATAAATATGTTTAATTCTTTACTATGAAGAAATTTAGACAGTTACGAATAAAATTAATTGCTCTCTCACAAGTTAAATGGAATTCTTGTTCTTTCTCGACAATCATGGTAAGGATCGAAACGTAACACTAAACAGTAGGTAAAAATTTACTTAAAAAAAAAATTATGCTTATCTCTGTCAAAATACATTTTTATCAAATCGTAGGAAATTTACTTATAATATTAAAAGCGAAACATTTCATTCTCTTATGAAGCTCTTCATTTAATGAAATACAATTTACAACAATTTTTACAACAATTTTTACAACAATAACATTAAACAACAACAAAGGTACGATTGCCATTATCGCGTGCCTTTAATGCCAAAGTAAATTTGTCAAAAGCATAGTAATGAGTAGATAAAAATGGTGAGACGCCCACAAAATAAAATAAAATTTGGGTAAAATGCAGTTACACACCCGCAGAAATGAGCTTACATGTTGAAGGTCGCGCGCAACAATCCATTTTAATGTGATTTTGTATAAATTTTCACGTTACTGAATTGAGTTACAATTTCTTTACCGTTACCAAGATACGGTTGTTATAAATAATGTATTTTATTGTGTTTCGTTGTCAAGTTCACTTTTATGTACGTCAAAATTGTTGATGAAATTTAATGAAGATGAAAGAAAATGAAGATAAATAAAATATAAGATAATAAATAAATGCTCAATAAATACTGGAAGATAAATTCATAAAAAATAGATAAATTATAAAAGAAAAATTAATTAAATGGAATAATATATAATAATATTGCAATGGGATTAATTGGATTAAATAAATCAGTAGTTAAGAAACCCAGGCGTGACATTTTTAAAATTGTGAATGCTCAAGATGGTATCACCCTCGGTGATTAAATCATTATGGTACGAAGGTATTACGATGTACTTTGGGCAGGAAACTTTTCGAACTATATTCTTAAATTACCGTGAAGAAAATTCCGAGAAGATTCAATAATGCAGTAATAGTAACCGTTATTTCATCTTCGAAAAATGTTCGAATCATTCATCTTCGAATTTTTTTCGGAGAAACAGTGATTTTTAAAGAATATGGCAACAGAACGATCGACAATAAATAAAGTGTTCTTTGGCTTCTTTCTACTCGAAAAGGGATATCTGAATATGCTATCTATGTAAAATAATTTACATGCACTTCAACTCGAAAGGCGACTACGATGGAAAGCTTTTCACCTGGACTGTAATCTGATAGGGTTATAAAGCTTCTGGAAGTTTTTGTTCGTGACTTTAAACAGTAGGCATTAAGCACAAAAGCTAAAACTATTCCTCGATCGATGGTTGGAATCACTTTTCTTCTTTTTCATAGCAATCTCTGATCGACCGGCCATGCCCAACCTCTGAGTCACCAAAAACAAAAACCTACAAAGTTGTATGCGAATAAGGGCCAATAGAGCGCCAACCAAGCAGAAGATGTAGAACAAGTTGGGACAATAATGAACAGCACTGGGAAACTTCTGTGGGGGAAAACTGAGATAAAACACTTAAAAAATTGCTCTTCGGGCCTCGTACTCATTCCCAAAAACTTCCATTCGAAACATCTAAATTTATACAACTTTATATCTCCTTACAAACACGTCTAACCATTTTTTAGCCAAACAAACAAAAAAAAATTGCCCACGTGACCCACTTCCATAAACCTTCAATCCCTTCAAATTACGTCCTGCTAAAGAAAGAGCAAAAATTTACAAGAAGAAAAACTTCTTTCCTTCGATTTCAGTCGACGGCAGTCAGTCAGTCGGTTGCTAGCACACTGATGCCAGGTCACTTTCGCATTTAGCGGACAGTTGACGTTTTTGCTGGTCGATTGCTGGCAAAGCCGACGGACTCCTTCGCCACAACGGCTTGGCGTTTCGTTTTCCTTTCCGCAGCAGTGGGTTGTCACAGCGAGGTTTGGGTGCGCATGCGCCAAACTGTGTATGCGCAGTAAACTTGCCGCACACACAGACACACAACGTATGAAAAACTTGTTCGGCGACAAACTTGTTCCGCACCAAAGTGGAGTAGGAGGACGACGAAGGTGACAATGCTGGCTGCGTGACACGATTTCGAAATGTTGCATTAACAACGGCCGATCGAAGGCTGTTGTGGATTGTGTTGGTGACTTGCTCTTTGATAAAAACAAAAACAATGCATGCGGCGTGTTTTTTGTTTTTCGTCTGCTTTGCGCATGCGCACAAGTGGAAAGCAATTTTTGCAACAAATGCAACAAATGCAACAAATACAACATGGATACATGCAACAGACATTTGTCTTCGTCGAAAATGAAATTTGGGTTAAAGTCAGCACTGTGTGGCATACAATATTATGGTAGTTCTTTTAAAGTGCAACTTTTGTTGCGTTCGCAAATTTAATAGATTGTGGCAACTCGTTAATTGCGGCTAACTGACAATTTGACGCGTTGCACTTGTCAAGCAATTAAGCCATATTTTGCACATATTCAAATAAATTGCATAATTATATTTTATGTTTGTTGGCATACGGGTTTTTCTGCTTGCACGTGTGTGCAACGTTGCGTTTCAGCTTGATAAACTCGCTTTTCCGATTGAAAAGTGAAATTAACTGGAGAATACTGGTACTTGTTGCCGCATTTTTGCATGCTTCGCTCGTTAAATCATTAGATGACATACCAGATGACAACGCCAAGAGGGCGCGTTGATAGCTGTGAAACCCGTCAGCTGGGACTAGAGGCACACAGCTTATGCCAAATGGTGCCAAATTGCAAACAAAAAAAAACATTTTTTTAAATTTATTTTATAAATATTTTTTTCCAAATCTTTCCAAATTTAATTTGCTACAAAACCAACGCCATGCAGAAAGCCTCAAACAGATATCAAACAATTTGAGCCCGGTTAGTGGCACAGCATACGCGCATAACATGGCATAGCATAGTCGTTATGGCGATTAAGTGATAGTCAGTCGCATTGCTGGTAATCGATAGCGGTGCTGGGGGTTTGTGGAAAATTAAACGAAATTATAGTGGAAGACGCTCGCAAATACGGGAGTGGCTATTTACTACAATTTGCGTCAGCAGCAATCGCAACTCGCAAATTGCAAACCGCAAAACCGCAATCACCGAGCAGCAAGCAGCGAACAGCGAACAGCAAAACCAGCGCTCAAACAATGAAATCAAGTAAAATCGTGTACAAAAAAATCGATGCACCTGAGTGTTTAGCGGAAAATTACGCGCAAGCTATGGCACAGTATGTCAGAAGAGAGATAAACAGTGTTAAATATAAATTAATAAACTGAGTCACCCGAAAACGAATTCCAGCTTCACCAATAAAGTTCAAAAAACTAAGAAATATTTCCATATTTTATGAATAAATCGTTACAATAATTAAAACCTAGACTAGTTTAAAACCTTAGGCAGTACTACATGGGCCTAACGAAACAAAGACTCTCTACGCTTGCCTTAGAGTACTCATTTTAACTGGAATACTGTTAGGGTTTCATGACATTTCATAAAATCGTTCTCAAGTTATACCTTTCAGAGTGATTTTACAACTACTTTTTTTGTTTACAATGGAAAAAAAACATCCTTAAAACATTGTTTCCCGATGAGAAAAAACACAAGCAAAGGCTTGATAAGTGTCATGACGAATTTGCTACAGCAGATTCTATAATCAAGTACCACTTTGCTGAATCTCGTCGTAATGGTACCAGCACAAAAGTTGCACTCCGTTTAGAGAGGTCCAAAGGCGCAGTAAGGCCGGAAAACATTGGAAAAATTCGTGACATTTTTTCAGATAACCTTAAAATGAAACTTAGTGAGTTAGTTAACATCATTAGCATCTCAAAGGAATTTCAAATTTTCACAAATGAAAAGCTTAGATGGCGAATATTTTCTGAACATCGATCAAGCTCACGCTCACTCATCCACAGTATACACGAGATTTGGCTGCCAGCGACTATTTTTCCTATTCTCCTAAACTCAAAAAGTGGCTCGTTGGAAAGAGATTTCACACAATTGAGAAGGTCGAGGTGGCTACAAACGCCTGTTTGGAAGGTATCGAATATTAACTTTATCGAACCGGTAACAAAATGGTCTTTCCAGCAAATGCATTACTCCAAATAGAGATTATGTCGCAGAACAAAGCCATACTTTCATTCAAAGAAACGTTAGAAATTGTTAGGCCAAAGAATCAAATTGTCAGCCCAGCTTCACAGAATATTCGACACACAATAATGTTGTATTAGGAGTCGTCAGGTTTGGCTCCAGACTAAAATTTTCGGTTGTAGTTTTCATTTTTTTATAGTAGTTAGTTTATAATATAGGTAAAAATAAGTTTTTATAGCAGATAAGATCTTGGTTGCATCTATACCATTATAATATGTGGAAATATCATATCTGACAATTTAAACAATTTTTAAACCAAACTTTTGTATTTATTTAGGTGAGTTATTCTGTAAAGCTAAAGGCTCTTTTAAATTCGAAAAATCCATATTTATAATTTTAAAGATATCCCAGAGGCATATAATGCCTCAAACTTAATCTCGACGTGAGCTAACAATAACAAATTAAAATTAACCTAATTACTTATAAAACTTCTTTAACAAAAACATTTCTTTTAAACTTTTTTATTTAAAAAATTTCAACACCATTTTTAGTACCTTATCCCACTGTACCTTTGCAATTTCACTTCATGATTTTGCCATTTTTAACCAGCAAAAAACTACTAAATATTTTTCACCATATATTGATGCACGTGTTTACGTTAACTGATAGTAATCGCCTCGACTGATGGCAAATCAATGAGTATTTTAATGATTAGGTTTAGGTTTAAGTGAGCAAACATGGCCTTAATAAGCATTAACTGACATGCAGCACAAGGAATAAAAAGAAAGGTTGAAGAAAAACCTACAGCTTTGTTGTGTTCTTATCTAAATATATACAAGTTCATATGTATTCGCAACGCCCACGCGTCAATAGCGCACAGGAAGCACAGCAGGTAAGGCGAAAAACGCTTTGAATTGCTGGGACCTCGACTTCGACTTCGACTTTAATTGATTCGTTAACTGACATTGTGACGCTAATGATAGCAGAATACGAACAAAGTGCTAAAAAAATAAATGCAATTGTATGTAGATATGTATGAAAATAAATGTGTTGAAAATATGCGAAATAGTTTTGGTAGGTGTGGTGATTGCTCTTTTGCTTTGAAACGTGAAAATTTGTTTGTCAATAAAAGCGGAATGGCGGTAATTTGAATAACGCCTTAATGGATTGTGGAGTAATTGGGTAATGATAGGCAATGAAAGTGAATAATGTGAAAATTGCTAAAATTGCTTAAATTGCAATTGACAATTGTAATCGGTTTGTTGTATTTTTCATGTCAGTTGCTCTTGATGACGTCATATTAGCGTCTTTTTAAGCAACAGTGAAGTAAAGCAGCAGTGAGATAGTTCAGTTTAACTAGATTTTAGTTGAAACTTCGATAAGTAATCGTAAACATCAAGTGTAAAATGAAAATTTGTTAAAATATTGAGCAACTATTTGGCACACAACCTGCCACCCACTCAGGCATGCAACACGCGGTTTTAAATTGACTTATACAATTACAAACCGCACCTGCTTGCAAATCGTGAAATATTGAAATATATATATATATATATACACACATAAACTATGGACACACTTTTCTTTTCACAATCCTTTCTTCTCTGCTTCAGTTGTTCGGTTTTCGCCACACTTTGTTGAACCACAACAATAAAACTAAACGAAGCGCGAAGTTTTCATTTTCAGCCTTACATCACAACACATCACAAGCCCGCAGGTCCATCACTCAACGCAGCTAATGTGCTAACTAACCCACCTATTAATGGTGTTATGCAATTGACGTTTTTTTTTGGCACAACAAGCAAGAGTTTGTTGTTGTTGATTTTCATTCACTTGCACTGCACCCTCGCTTGTTACCGCTAATTGCATTTACTCTAAATTAGCGCACATTTAGTCAGCATGCGATTTGTAAATACCCCCGATGCAATCTTCCTCATAGCACTATTTAAGAATGGGAGTCTGTTGCAACACATAGTGTTAAGTGTATGTTGCAAGCCACGCTTTTATGGTGGCTATAACTGCACGGATGTTTGGTGCGTGCGAAAGTGTTGATTTAGCACCGCTAATTGTCGCCTGCAGTCGTCATCCGCTGTGACGGTGTTGAAGGCCTCTGCGCTTTACCATGAATTCGTGGTTGGGAAACTTTTTAATAAGAAAAAACAAACCAAAAATTGCAAAATGAATATTGTAGAAAAAGAACCAAATTAATTTGTAAATTACTGCATATAAAATTTAAATATGAATCGAAACAAGATTGGTAGTGTCAAAGACCGTATATAAACACTTCGCCAGAAATCATAGAAAGCATAGAAAGAGAGATCAAAATTTACTCCGGCTTTATATTGTATAAAAAAAAAATACATTTAAGACAAATAAAATAAAGAGGCCAGAAACAAGTGTTGAATAACAATAACTATAGTACGGGTACTAGTACTGGATTTAAAACTAAAGTCTATTGATAAGAGCAGTGCGATTTTTATTCACACTTATATCGAACAATTTATGATAGAACATCCAGTTCACTGTAGCATTATTTTCTAAAAAAGTAGTAGACATTGCTTAATGTAATGTAATAAGCTTATGGCGTAGCTTTATAAGAGGTTCTATAAACAAATGTATTGCTTACTATATATCATAGCTGGGTCCAGAAAAAGTTCTCATTTTGAAATTATAAAAAAAAAACACCCCGTGAATTTAAGTAAATCTTAGCTGGCTCTTTTCGAGGAAGCCAAAGGCACTATACGGGATTTTAGTAAGTGTTAATCTGGATGGAAATGGATAATAATTGTGGGTGCCGATACTGAACAACCTAATTGTAATAGAATAATTTTGGAACTGAAGAAGTAAAATGATTCCGTCAATAGAAGTTTCTGTTTAGGATTATTTTATCCAATGAAAACCCAGATGGCTGATAAATGTTCTTTCACTGAAATCTGTAAATGAAGAGCAGCCAATATTTATGATGAACAAAGATACCGATTTTAGGGTCTGCCTGTAAGTGTTTATAGAAATTGCAATATATTTATCTTACGTTGGATTCTAGACGCAAGTCAACAAAACCATTAAAGGACTTCGACACTGATCCGTTCCACAAAGCGAACTATAATGCACGAAGGAAGTACTTACTTACGCTCTTCGACCATTGAATTTTCTGAGAGTATTTTTCATCTCCGATATTTATTTATAGGTCTCATTTGACTGTCGAGAGACTATCTCTTTTCTACAACTTTAGATCCTCATTTGAGATTTTAGCATACATCTCACTAAATATTTAATCCTGATGTATAAATATTGAAAAATAGCGAATATCAAAGTTGCACTTTAATTAAAGGGTCTGAAGATAGCAACGTTGTACATTTTGCATGCTCGAAGTAGCAAACTAAAGGTTAACAAGCAAAAACAACAAAAAAACAAAATAAAAGTGAATTGAAAAAAATCAGTGGAAACCAAATGCAGCGGTGGTAGGTAACTGATATGCAAAACAAGCTGCATCCTTGCACGCAATTGGGTGCTTGTACTCGTACAATGATATCATTACCAGGTTTGAAGCTAACAACAGTTGTGTAATCAGGCAGCAACGAACAGCAGTCGAACTCCATACACACACACATGCAAATATGGCCGCAATGGCAGGAGATCTTCCGCTTACTGGAGTAAGTAAGTCGGTGTCTGCGTGTGCATCTTGCACAGCAAGCGAAGTTCAATGTTCATTGTCTACCTTGCGGCTTGCAATGACGTTCTCCCCTTCCGACGCAACAGCAACACGCCACTCCCTGCTGCCTCGAACCCTTGAACGACCCATTATTGGTTGGCCACTACCCGCTGGCTGGTCAACGGCGCGCAAAGCTCCCCAGCTCCACAGCGTTAAACTACAGTTTATTCGTTGTTGTTGTTCCTACTTCCTTGCTTATTTCTTGTTCATTAAGCTTCGCTTTTTCCTGCTTCTTTTCCGAGAAGGTGTGCCAGATAACACAAGCAATGACGCCCGTAACATAGTACCCTCCGTATCGACGCTTTAATTCCGCTCTGGATTCGTGCTTGATTTTGTATTTTTCCCTCGAGCTGCTTAATTCCTCGTTACATTCGCTGTGTAGTGAAATCTTCTGCGCTGATTGCAGAAGTACATGGCAAATGCATGAATGAGTAATGAGTAATGGTAACGAGTGTTGATTGTCAAGCGGATAGGATAATACTTGCTTTGCTTGCAACTCGGTTTGAACGTATGTGCGGACTTAAAGCATTGTAATTGAAGGGTATTAATGACATTGGCTTGCCACATGGAGAGCCACGCAGTGGAGATTGGTACATTCATTTAGCTACTAAATGTGAAGAACGATTTATATGTAATCGTGTATCCAAAATTGTTTTCAAGGCTTGTTGGAGGATATTTCACTACAAATAACTTTTTCTTTTTGATATTTTTTTTTACCAAAAAACTATCACATGAGCATCTCATGAATATTTTGGGAAAACGTCGAAATTTAAACCAAATCAATGCAGATTCATAGTATTGTAAAAGCTGATAATTGGGAGGGCATTTCATTAATCGATTAATGCATCGAATGATCAAGCACGTAGAAAATAAATAAATTATCGATTAATCAGCTATTATAATATTATTATTTATAATTACTAATTTTATACAAAGAGCTAGCGGATGGACGATGAATGATCGAATCTCAAAAATCTTGCATATCCCTTTACCTCTAACAGTGAAGCACAAGGTTGTTGTACTCTTTACTAATCAAAGCTATCAAAATTAACTGTTTTTAAAATTAAACTGGCAATTCCAAAATGAGAGATCTGATTTAGCATTTTAAGATGGTGACACTTTTTTAAATGGTGGCAATGCTCTAACCTCGATAATCGATAAAATGTTGATAACCTTTAATGTCGGTTATCGATATTTTTGAACCTGGTAATCGATAAATAATATTCATTTGCAATTCGTAGCAATGGCGAGCAAACTTATTGAATTTCAGTGCAATTTAACAGTTTCATTATATTATTAGCGCTGTGGATAGTAAGATCTTGCTAGAGATTCAAACGAATAATAAGAATAAGCTTCACTTTTTGTAATCTGATAATTGAAAATCTTACTCCCGGGATAAATACAAAAATTTCTTCTATTATAAAAATTACGATACGCTTGAGTATCAGAGTGACGATTGCGAATCTCAATCCGATATAATGGTTCCCTCATTCAGAACTATCGATTATAATATATTGGGTCGTATGGAAAAGTTATCAGAGGAATCAGGACCACGTGGAAACCTATTCTAAAAACATTGAGAAAATCCTGGCTTGAATGTATTGAACTTAATGAAGAATATATTAAAAATTGAAAAATAAAAACAGTTATATCAGATATCCTTGCTACATTTGCACTCAAAACAGCACATTCAAAAATGGGTTAAGATCACTTAAAGATCACGTAATGTAATAAAATTCAAGAGCTAAGTAATAATTCACAACATATTCTGTGAAATTTGCAAATAATTAAAAGCGCAACGAAGACATAAATTACGTTGCGGCATGGAGAAACCCAACAAATGTACAAATATGTAATTGAATTAAGCGAAACAAAAGCGTAAAGCGTAAACAAATTAAGACAATAAAATAAAAGTAAAAAATAATACAAAAAATAAGTAATAAAAATTTAACAAAAATGAAACAAACCAAAAATATTAAAAATAATAAATAAACAATAAACAATAAAACGACACGACTAAACTATAAATGCAAAAAACAAAAAATTTTTTTTCTACATGAAATTATATATTTTTTAAGTTTTTCAGTAAACCTCTGGTTAAAATTTTTTTACTTCCAAAATCATAAATTTAAGTAATGGCGATTGACCAGTAAACCGAAAAAAGCCCGAAAAGTTGACCTAAGGAGTCGGTCGGCATGCGCGAGCGTGACGACTTCACACAACAGCATCAAAAGCACAAAAACAAAAAAGTCAAGCGATGGTAAGCGACTACACGTACAACAATAAAGTACCATAAACAATGCATGAGTAAACATAATAAACGAGAAACCGCGCTTAATATCAGTTGCGGTTTTGCAGTTCAAGTGCTTAACGTGATGCAGCATAATATATCAGCAATAAAAGTCGGATCGAGCTGGGCAAAAATAAAACCAAAGCACAAAGCAAAAAAAAAAGAAACAAAAAGTGATTGAAAACATGGTAGAAAAAAGAGGAAAAGAGCGAGCATATAAAATTTAAATCTTGAGAGATGCTAAATGACGTGAGTCAAAATAAGCTGGCGAAGAAGAAATGTACAGTAAAAACAATAAAAGTAAAAGTCATAAAAATCAGCACACAAAGCACACCATTTGTGCAAAATTTCAAAACAAATTTTATACTATGTGTAATGAAAAATTAAACACGAAATATCGGGATCTATCTTAGAGCATAAATGCAAAGGATGTATTGAAAGTTCGAATAGAGGGTCTCCGAAGTAACCGAAGAAAAATGGAACCAGAAAATCATAAAACTTTCATAATTTTATGAAAAGAGTGTTGCAGGACGGCTTCTGTCCAGTTTAAAAGATTTACCATCTGATATAATATTGACATTTTCGGGATCGAAACTCTCCCATATGTCTAAAACATTGATGATCCGCATTCCTGAATGTGGTAATCACTTTAGGGGAGATAAAGGTGTCTATGTGAAACCGGATATAGTGAATATTTACTTCATCCAAAAACTATGTTTTTTGTTGAATATAAGATTAGATTAGATTAGATAAATAATAGACATTAGACAAATAGAATTCTGTAAGCTCTACTTCTAAAAACTTGTTTTATACCACAGCTCACGAAATTCCTAATGATCGATATCTCAAATGTATTGTTTCATTATTATTATTGTTTTTGCTATTTAGAACAAACTAGCTATTTTTAGTTTGTTTTAGGTTTCATGATTTTAATATGCGCTGTTTTTATAAAGCTTAGTTATTATATTTAGACGAAATAGTTACGTTAAGGCAATAGTGTCCAAAAAAACTATATCGATCTGAAATTCCTTGGAAAGTAATGTTACCCAGACGTGATCATCAAATCATATGCCGCACAATCTGAGATCTTACTTGAAACCGAACGGATCTGATCTTTCCAATTGGATTCAGGTTGGTCAGAAAATCTTTAGGTTCAAGCAGGTTAGGCAAGATTTGAGGAACGAGAGTAAAAATAATAAATAAAGAAACTGTTGGTATTCGGTTAGGTATGTAAGGACCTAAGAGAGTAGTTCTTGAAACAACTGTTTAGCGGACAATACTACCGTTTAAATCTGAGACGTGATACTGATTTAGGGATTAACTGCAAACTACTAATAAAATGAATCTGATGTTAAGATAATGAATCTTTGGCTTTGATAACCAGAAGTCAGATATTTAGAAGTGTTATACAACAAAGTTTTGATAAAAATATCACTCTGATTTCTCCAACGCCGAATAAAATAATACCTAGACGCTTGCCTTTTAGAATGAAGGTTCAGCTCTCTTTCTAAGTATTTTATGGGTCTGTTAATGCTGATATACAATTATCTTAAATCATTTAGCAACATTTTGAAAAACTTTACAAAAACCTAAATGCACTGCTACTAATTATTAATGTGAAGTTAATATAAAAGCAAAAGCAAATACTTTTCAGCAAAAACTCAAATTGAAGCAGCCTCAACTTTACAGCAATTGCTTTTGCTGTCAATTCATTGTTGTCACATTGTTGCCAACAGAGCTGAGTATAGTCAGCGAGCGTGTTGCGGCTTTGTGCGCCATCATCACTATAATCATCATCATTTTTGTAATTGCTACGCATATTGCTGCAATTGCTGTTGAAATCGCAAGTGAGCAGGAGTTGAGGCAACGGCAGCGAATCGTTCACGCGTCTGCGCGTTTATCTTTTCAATGTCAGTCAGTGTCAACGCATTGCGGCTGCCACGCATATTATGAAGCAATGCACACACCTCATTCACATACACACACACACACACATACATACATACAAATATACTGCTATTCTCATTCATTGTGGCAATTAAAGAGTCTCAGCTGTGCATTGGAAACTTAACCCGCAGCCTGGCGAATTCCCACGATCACGACTCATCCACTCGGCGCAGCGCTGCGTTGAGTTGTGTTGCGTTGCCTGCGGCTTTTGTCATTCGTGAACTCACCTTTATCTATGCTTAAGCAGAGTATGTTTTGCGTTTCTATTATTTATTTTCATTTGTTAAGTTTGCGCTTCTTTTACAAAACTTGACTTGATTGCTATTTGATTTGTTATTGGCTGTTGGCGATGTACTCGTATGCGTTCAACGTAATGAGCTTGACAGAAGAAGTGGTACAAAGATCAACTGCCAAGGCCTATTTCAATATTGAGTTTTGTTGGCAATTAGTTATAAGAGTGCACTAAATATCAAGAGTTCACTATTGGGACTCATAATTGGCACTCAAAGACTCAAGTCATTTTGTGCGGACTCAGACGCAAGTCTAAGCTATTGATTAAAAAAAAAAAAGGAATTACAGGGTGACACATCACGAACGAAACGAACCGTCGAATCTTCTTAGTAATTGTAAGCAAAGTATTTTCGTTTTTTCGTTCATGACGTCACGAATTAGTGTACTTTGCTGTCAAACACACTTAACAAAAGTAAGGCACGAAACTGTCGTAATCTAGAATCATCACTTTCAGTATATTATATATTAAAAGGTGTGGACTTTGGATATTTTATCCGGTTTGGCGTAGTTGGAGCAATTTGTTGATTTTTCGACTATTTCAATTGTCTACCCATTGTCATATAATTTAAAGTCTCTTCACTAAAACCTCCAACTTTTTTAAGGGGCTTCATTGAGGCAGGCGTACATAAACTAAAAGGTTTCGAATTGACTCGCAAAAGGTGAGGAGTTCATGTGAAGAGATTTAATTCAGAAGAAAATTGGTTTCCCTCATTGGTATGTATCCATATTCTATAAGTTTTGAACTTCAAATCTCTGAGTTTTAGTTGACCTTGAACGTTTAATGAGTTTACTAAATACTCTTAAAACTAACACATATTTACATAGGTGCAGTATGTGAGTATATACATAAATATTGTTTTTACCCGTCACTGACTGAGCATAACTCATCATGTAAGACATATTTGTGACGCTAAGCTAGTCTTTGTTTTGTAACAAAGCAGCAAATTCAAGTTCAAGGTGTGCCTTTTTTAACGGTTTGCTCGCTTGTTTGTTAACATGAAAATGCAAGAGACCAAAAACAAAAAACAAATTTGAATACGCTACGAAGCGGGAGAGAGATGTATTGCCAACAGCAACCTCATTCGGAAGATGTCATAGAGTTTAATAATTTAATTTCTTCATGAAACGCCATGGAACTGAAATTAAATAAATCTTCATGATGCAAACCTGACGGGTTGTTGGTCAGAAAATATTATTTCAATGCTCACTTTTAGACGTACCAGGTCATCGCTTGACTTTCGAAACAGCGACAATAATATCAGCTGTTTTACTGACCTCACTTTAGCAAAGTTTCGCAATAGATGGCAACACGATAATTCTTTCGGTAGTACTTTACCGATTCTTCCGCTTATAATTTTTGAATAATTTTATATGAACTATTCAATGGTGTTTGAAGAGTTAAAATAATATAGTTAATTAATGCAGTGCTGAAGTGATGCAAAAGAGGTTGCCTAGGCCTCTTTAAAATTAAAAAAAAATAAAAAATCAAAGTCCTCTTTCAATATGTTCCTCTAAAATTTCTTAGTGGCAAGTAAGATATGATATTCCTTAGAATGTACTGAATGACATGTTAAAGGCTTTAGATCTCGAACTATTATAGTTTCAGGATTGGTACGAGCTTTACAAACAATATGATATAGCGACTCTGCTTTTCAAGTAAAAACAAACTAAATTGAATGTTGAAGTACTCCCTTGGAATTAGGCATAAACGCTAAATTGGAAAACGAATAAACTACTGTTATAAGCGAAGAAGTTCATTCAAAAGAAGCAACTAAAACACAAAAACTGATTTGTTAGAAATAAATAAGGTAAATTTTGGAATCTTGGATTACTCTAGCGGTACTAAAGGAACAGTTCCGAAGGACGGTCAGTTCGATTAAATATTTTACGCCATTACAAAAACAACTCCAAAACATCGATAACAGCTAATAAACCAAAATATTACACTTATTAATAAATATTATGCCATAAATACTTTAATTACTTTCAAATTAGCGCCCGAACGCTTTATACAAATACCAAACAATACTCTTTAATACGCTTCTTAATAAAAAAAATTAACTAATTTGTAATAGAAATATCAAATTTGCAATTAGAAAGGACTCATTAATCAACTTACCACATTTGCTTAATTTCAGTATTTTTTAATTTCCTTATTTTTTGAATGGAAATAGCAAATTGATTATTGTTAACGGCGCAGTTCAAGGTTGGAAAAATCATTAGTAACATTTTTTTCTTGCAATTTTTTTACAATCTGTATGCATGGCGCATGCACATAAATATTATTCTATATATATGAGAATGTTAATTTGTTAAACAAATTGTAGCTGTTGTTATTTTCAAAATGTTTTTTATTTTTAATTTCAATAATAAATAGCATAATCTCATAAATATATACAAACTCACATGTGTTAGTCTTGCCTATATTAAAATGAAAGACCGTCTATAATAAAAAATCAAGGCGAGCAAGCTTGATTACCGCAAGAAAAGCATTTCGTTGCGTCACAATATAACGGTAGCGCAGTAATTATAACCTGCTGGCAGTGAAATTAAATGTAACTTAATTATTTTTACAATTTTTTCGTAATTCTCTACAAAGCGTGTGCAAATGTCTACAGCGTAGCTCTCGAAAATCAGAAATCAGCTGCACAAGTCTACGGCGGTGACAGTTGAACGTACTCCAGCGAAGAGCTATTGTCACATTTACTACGAGTAATTATACATACAAACATGCAGACATACAGACATAAGTGAATACTGAACCCCTTAAAATTTCACAAGCTCAACTGATGACTTAAATACCACATACGTGAACCTAGCGCTCAGACAACTAGATACATACATACATTACAAATGCTCAACATTTCATTGCCGCTATGTACTTACTCGCAACACATATGTACATGAACACCATAAATCTGTGTGTTGCGAATAAGAAGTCTTGCGGTCAATTAACCTAAGACAAGACAAGTGGGCAGCAACCACTGTAGACGGGTTACCACAGTGGCGAATGAAAAATAAAATCATCAAGAACACTCGTCAGCCATAGCAATAGCGCTTAAGAAGTGAAAGAAACAAGTGCAGCAACAAGAAAAACATCACAAAAATGTACTCGTGAGACAGTCATGCCTTTATTGTCAGTCTATCCGCCTTTCCCCTCAAGCCAATTCTGATTTATGTTGTGTCACATACGTTCCTGACTGGCCTTACAGATACACTAAACGTACGGGCTTAACCGGCTAGAGGTGGCATGTCACATTTGTCATTAAAGTGGGTGCTCTCTGGGAACCGCTCGGAGGCCTCTGACCGTCCGACGGCGTAGAATTTGTTGAGTCACACTATTGTCTGCTGACGTTAATGAAATTGTGAGAAATACTCGTAAACTGAAAACTGTTTGCTTCGTAGTAACTTGTTATGTGTGGGGAAATATTGCGTAATACTAAAGCATTAACTATGTACATAATATAAAGGTAATTATAAAGGGTGAATGAGGGAATGGAAGCAGAAAAGTTAAGAGCGATTTTTACAAAAAATCCTCGACTACTCCAATTTTCCATCACTCGTTATAAACTCAAGGTAGATTTTAGACCTTAGTCCCTTCAGCGAATTTCCTTTTGTAGCTCATTTGGCTATTAGTACATCCCCGGAGCCGATATTTGTGTTTCGTGAACGGAAAAAATTGAAGGGAATTCAAAAAAGAATTTCAAAGGGTACAATCTCTTCTCGCAGTTATTTCCACAATAAAATTCAAACCCTTTCTTATGATGAGAAGTAATAAGCGCTCTAAAACCCAAAACAATATCCAAAATACACATTTATAGTCATTTACATTCATATATAGTCGTTATACCAGAGGCATTAGGGGCCTTATCTCTATATCTAATGCTAACACGGCGGGTTTCGAGCAGAATTCAATTTAGTTTTACAATATTATCATTGTCGTGGATAGGCGACTCAATCGATTACCCGAGCAATAGCACAACAGTCACATTAGGCTCTTAGGGAACATTAAATGCAAGTTTCGAAGCAAATTGTTCAAATTATGTGGCATATATCGTCGATTATGAAATATTTTGAAGATTACTCAAATAATACTTATTTTTCAATTAATATATAACTTATAACTGTGTTGTAGTGTTAAAGGTCGATTTTGTCAAATATGTCAAATGGTGATTATCACAGCATTAACCTTTTGCACATAGCAAATACATATTTTATTCAGCCGTTATTCAATGTGATTGAAATATAGGCGATTTTGAAGGTATAATGTTATTTATATTGTTATACGAAGCTGTTATCTTGCCACCTTAGTTGTCATTCAATTGTCACAAATGTATTGATTGTTTGTTGATAGTTATAAAATCAAGCTTAATTAATTTAAATCGTATTAAATTCAACAAATTGTAAGTGATATGAAAAATTTGTGGCTTCACCCGTCATAATGTCAAATCGCACAACAGGCATTATATATTCGTCAATCATACAGCACGTCAAGCGCCCAATCAGGCAATCAGCAGCTCAACTCAGTCAGCCGCACAGTTTAAAAACAGTAGCAATAATATTGGGTATCACTTGCGTAACCGGTTATTTAAGTAATTGAATTTTCTTATAATGATTACGCCGTGATGCATGACAAAAAGGGCTTTAATGGATTATGACAAATAGATGAAAAAATCAGAATATTTTAAGCCATGTTGCAATCAATTATATCCGTGAGTATTGAAGCGTGAAATATAGAACTTTTTTCAAAATTTTTATTGGAAAAAAGTTAAGTCGCATCTTGAGTTTTATTTCTGTTTTCCTATACAGGTTTCTAGATAACTTGCAGAATACTACTAAGGAGTGTGACTTCGATAAATTCTGAATTGCATAAGTAGCAGCCTAAATGTAGGCAACACTCCTAGCTATTTCCAGCTGCGTATGGAGAATCCGCATTGCCTACACTTAGGACGGTAATGCAATAATAAAAAAATTAAGGAACATAAAAACCGATACAAATTCCATAAAAAAAAAATTATCTTAGGACGAATTTATCAGGAATCGTTTTGTTCTATAATTTTCATAAAAACATCCATCAAAATGTCTTTAAGCTCAATTATTATACACTTAATTTTCCCCAATCACGTTGAATATCTCACTCTCTCCGTTTTACGACGCGAACAAGTTTCTACTTCAGTTGGCAGCCACCCTCAAAATTCATTCAAGTCGATGCCAGTGTCTGGGTCTGCGTCTGCAACGGTCTTTATTCGGTCTGCCATTGTTGTTGCAGTTGTTGGAATGCGTGCCCTTCTCTTCTATGGCCGACTGCATTGTCTGGCGCTAAATTTCCTCATCACTTTCATTCACTTACTCCCATACGTCGCTTATTTTCTCTTGTTTGTTTATATTATCGAGCTTCGGAATACTGGAACTACCGTCTAGTCGCCGGTTGTAAAAGTTGTACCGTTCCACTGTTGCTCCGTATAATGTTTGTGTACCGGAAGGTATACAAAGGAAACACACATTTGGTTTTCCGGCTGCATAGACGCCACCAGCCCCTAAAGTGAGTAAGTGGCAAGACCATAACAACCCCAACAGTTGCATTTGCCATGTTTTTTCGATTTCAACCAAGGCAACGTTCGACCGCCAGTTACCTCAACTTCAGGCTGCTTTAATAGATGATACTTTTGACTTTTGATATTCGTAACATTGTCTGTTGTCTGCGTGTATCCTTTATTCATTTCCCTGTTGGCGCTTTACAATTTTATATATAATAGTACGGTACATCCTTTGTGTAGAGGGCACTGGTTTCTACATGCCTTCGATGGCTTTCACTACTTTCCTTTGTGCTGATATCAAAGCACTCATACTTCCTTGTGCCTTTCATAATAAAATGTTTTGGCTGTGGAGCATGCGACAGCAAACGGGGTATGATACAAACGTTGCATGCCACAAACTGTGTTAACATTTCATTTAAGGATTTCAAGAGGAGAGTGAAATATCCTCACATTTATTTATATATATGAGTAACATTGAGCCTTCAAGGTGCCATCTGTGGTGACAGAGGAGTTTGTATGTAGAAATGTAGCAACAAAGGGGCTTTCTAGGCGTCATCTGGCACTGATAACTGTGTAGTTAATTTACTTTCTCTTTTTTGTAAGTATTTGTACCGATTTTAGTGGTGATTTTTGTTTTATGAATTTCTTGAAAATTTTTGCTCTTTCTCTGCCATGTCCTGCCATTTGTAATGTATGCAAATATTGCAAAGTTTTTAGAGGGTGGATAAAAATAGACTAAATAGTAATTAGCACTAATATGCGACAAATAAATTTACATAGCTCAAATCATGGTTCGTACTCCAAAATTTACCTTGCTATGACAAATTGGGTAAAGACATAAACCATATATTAGGCCATATATTATTACTTAGGACTAAGCTGCCATCTAATGTAATAAAGTTTAGAAATTTATTAAGAACTCTAACTTTCTGATAAATCACTATTGAAATCAACAACATTTTTTGTGAGAACGAAATAAATAAAATGCATTCAACACATTTCAGTGTAGATTTCGTATACAATTTTGAAACTCCTTCTCCTCCTGAAACTTGAATTTAATAAAATAATAAACACATGCCATAAAATGGTATCGAACCTGCGCAAATGGCACAGCTGACTACATTTTCTGTCAAAATTTAAAGAAATAGGCATATTATCTCTCCCTCCTAACCCCCAAATAAATATAGTGACTTCCCTGAGTCAACAATTTCTCTTAACATAATATCCCATTGTGAATTTGGTACGAAAAGAAATGAAATTGAATACAATAATATTTTCAATTTTTTAAGGTCGAATACCAAATAGAATTTGTAGAAACTTCGAATAATGGTTTAGAATGCAATCACTTATTAGAGCTAACAAACACCAATATGGTGCTGTCGAATTAATCAAGTAAAACAAAAACAAAGAGAACGGTTTAGAAATTGATCCAGATCTCTGCCAGGATCATTAAATAACAAATAAAATTGTTACAAATGTATTATAAAACTTAAATGAGATCTCTCTAAAGAACTAAAGTATTGAATTCAGGGAGATAATTTTGCCTCTTTCTCTCATAAAAGAAAATCTGACAAATGACGCAGAAAGTTTACTGCCCTCTTCCAGTTTTATTTTTAGTTTAAGTTTTTTATAAACTTTTTGTACTTATTTTTAATGATTCATTTTGGAATTATTTTGTTGGCAGTTATAATGATTTAGTTTTCAGTATTTACAATATTTATAATATTTATAATATTTTAATTATTTTCTGTTTTTTATTTCATATTTATCCACTTTAACGTTTTTTTTTGTGTGATTCATTAGTAAAAATATGCACACTATGTTTATGTAAGCTAAAATTTAGTGTTTTAGTATGCTTTGTTTTTAAAATTTATACAAAAATTTTAAGTTTTTGTCTGTTTACCATTAGCACACACATTTTAAGAATGGTTAATGTCTGCATTGTTATTAAATCACTTGCGGATTTTGTTGTATATTTTGTGATAAAATTATTTGTTAACATCTTTCCGTATAAAAACTACTCTTATCGCTTCAACTTGCTTTCATTTTTTATAAACTTTATGAATAGATCGACTAAAACTAGAAATTGTTCGACTTTCTTTACATTAGTTTGGTAAGTATTCGTGGGCGACGAATCTCGTGATACGAAATGTAATATAAAAAAAATTTACTTAGACACGAGTAAATAAAATCCACCACCAACAGCGCGACTCTGTAGCCGCAATTAAAAAAATATGCAAATATTTGCGAATTAAGCTCACGTTTTCAGTTCCGCATGTCTTCGTTAAACTACTTCTCGCTTGTAAACAACTTACATGTCAAAGCAACAATAAAAGTAAACAGTTGTATTGAATATGAGAGAGTATGTGAATACTTCATTAAAGTTGTATAACCACTAGTTATTCTATAACTCTTTGATTATACCAGATATTTTGATTTATGCCAGTTGTTTGTTCGATTCAACTGCTTTCAAGGGTTGACCAACCGAAATCAGCTTACGAGTATATAGTTATGAATTAAATCATATGTACTTTTATATATATTTGCTCTAATTTATAGCGAATCTATTTTATCAAAAAGTGATACTCAAAATTCCGTTAATTTTCTATTACTTATAAATTATTCTAATAAATTATAACTAATTATGGCTGACCTCATTACAATTCATTTATCTCTGTGATGGTGGTAAATATTATAGGAAGAAGAGTTATGAACGTTTATCACGATAGCGTGTAGTGTTATTATTCTAATGTCGTGATTTTAAAGATCTGCAGAACAACTGCAAACAAATAAATAACAACAAGAGCAATAATTGGATGATGTTGGATGATGCATAAAAATCACCAAAGGCGTAGGGAGATAAGAATTTAACCAACAAGCTCTAATATGCGTATGAAATACGAGGGTGGGCTAAAAAGTAATGAGAACGACGATATTTCTATTGATTATATTAATATATATAGACCGCCTCAAATGTAACTAGAGAGCGATGGAGCTTCTGTCGAATCACAAATACGGCAAAGAACCCGTAGACGAATTATGAGTTCAGAACTTTATTCTTATTTAATTGAAAAACTTAAGTTCGCAAAGGGCTTTAAGGTCTAGTGTTGCCCAAGATAACTACTGGAATTTTTAATGTATTTACCCCGATGGACGATGGCTATTCCATGAGTCAACATTAAAAACTTCGAGGTTCGCAAAAAAAATTTGGGAACTGCACTCTTTCTACACAACGTTTTTAGAGGGGTTTCCATTTCTGTATCAATCATATAATAGTCCGATACTGCCAAGTCAGTTCAACTGTGACTGACCCGAACACTGTCTAAGACTAGAACACATTTTCGAATGGTAACAAGATGAATTATTCCTTTACAATTCTAATATATTTTCTTGGGCGTAGATTTCTACACCCAAATCTGAGGTCCAAGTAAAACAACAAGCAATAATTTGACCGAGGAGAAGGAAAAACATTAAGATATGCCATGTTTATCATGGATTTTCCGTTAACCTTTGAACTGCCTTCTTTCGTAAAAGGTTAGTTTTGGATTTGCCGGATCATCACAATAACAAACCACATATCTTAAATATATAGAAATTCAGTGGAGAAAGTACAACCTCGTAACCTGTTGCTGAATAAAAATGAGTGAGCTAAAACAGTCAAGCCTTAAAGAAAAGTGTGTATTCTTTGAGGGTATTAGAATTCGTTGTGTGTTGACCAACTCTTTGTCAAAGATAACGCGTGATAAGGTGAGCAAGCGTTGTTCTTCAAAAATGTGCAACCATTGGACGGTATAAAAACCCATTGCCCAGCTTAACGGCCAACATAGTTTTGCGAAGTTCGAACGACGAGCAACAACTCGCCGCACAGGAAGAACAGATCAAGAATTGTACGAAAAGTGTATTATAAGCCGCAGACTTGGAGTACTACGTGACCGCATTAAAGGCAACTAGCGCCGATCATATAGTGAAATTACGTAAAAGTCGTCAAAGAGAGGAGAGGCAATATGCTAAGATTGGCAGTGGCAATACTTTTGACCGCTGCTCTGCAGCCGGCAATGTCACAACTACCGCACACCGTCGGGCTATCATCCCAACAGGGCTTGGCACGTCTACTATTCACCTCGCGAATTACGGCGCTGAATCCGCAAGTGTCGGTGGCATGTTTCACCGATTACATAGGGCATTCAAATTCGATCAGCGAAACATACGGTCAGGACTACAAACATTGCCTCCTCGAAGCGAGCGAGGAACGCAAACAAATTGACAGTGATTCGGCGAAGGAACGTCGGATAGTTGTGGCGGCTGCAGAGGCGGTATGCAAAAGTCTACGCGCTTGTAATCAGCACAATAACACTTTGGAATTATTTAATTGTCACACGAAAATTGTGAGTATATTTCGCGATGTACTGTAAAATTTAGAAAGTTTAGTCTGTGGTGTTTGAAATGATTCCAATGGACTAGTGTTAGGTAAGAAGATAACTTTGGAACAAGATTTTTAAATGAATTGTAAAATATGTGAAAGATATATAGAACTTTTAGTTAGCGGTCAGAATTTAGATTTAGTTTTTTTCGAACTTCAGGGCTCAAATAGCAAAGTGATCGGCATAAGTGTTTATTATTTAGACCCAAAGACTACAAGGAACTGAGGACTACTCGTCTCAATTTTATCAGTGGTTGTGTTCAATACCACCGAATTCAAATATTTTTCATCAGAGGAAGTCCATTTCGGCGAGTGAAGAAACACCAACCATCGTACGATGTAAAATCCCTGGTCCTGGTCCTGGTATAAATTCATCCCAATACTGTGACTCATATGTAAATATTAGAATTAGATCTTGAAGAGAGATCTTGAGCAGACGCGAATTCTTTTATGGCTACTGGAGACAATGTGAAATTTTTTGATATTTACTAAGGGTAAGATTCGTTGGGTTAGCACAATCGAAGTGCTGCGCATGAAGATGGGATTGAGGAGACTGCAGTCAATATTGCAAGCTCTTGAGGATTTAAGTGTACGAGTAGACCCTTTTATGCTTCCAGAAGAGTTTTTTTTACTCATCACCCTTTTTATAACGTTACTTTATTATAAATTGTTTCAAATGAAAATTTCGATCACTTTATCTACAGGGCAGTGAGAACACCAAATCCACATACAGCATATCTGGTAATGCCTCCGAACACACAACCGTCTTGCAAGAACGCTATCGTCGCATCGAGCTGCATCATCAGCAGTGTTGCCAACGTGCTGAACGTCGCTATGTGACAGAAACCGCAAGTAACTATAACTACTTACAAGGCTGTCTAGATGGGCGGGTCAAGCCAAGACTACATTTTTCGCCAACGACATTACGACCAACGACAAGTTCCACCACAACTACAACGACAACCACTGTGGCACCACCACCACCACCATCTTCAACGCCTACAACGTTACCACCATCACCCTCTGCCTACGATGAATTAACGACCACTGAACAGACCCAAAATATACAAAAACAAGTTGCGCAAATTTTAAACTTGTTAAATTGACCGCCGGTAAAATCAAGCGATTCTTCGGTGGTGAAATAATACCCGGTAGGCGATCAGGAATAAATAAATGAAACAATGCAATCAGATATAAATTTGTCTTTGTCTTTGTCTTTTATTCCTAGCAAAACCATTCCAGTCAGTTCTCCTATTTGTAATTCTCTTTGAAGTATATGCAAATTTTACCCGAGCATATTTGCAAATTTCGCAAATTTTTCTGTAATACAATATCGGCACGTTTGCAAACACAGACAACTACAGTTAAGTGCACTTCAAAGCTTCGTTAAGTGTCAGGCGGAAAATCAACCCTGCTTCGCAACGAACTGTCAAATCAGCACAAAAAGGGATTATAAACCCGATTTGTTTAAGAAGTGTAAACATTTTCCAATTTAGCAATGCAATCACAATTGTGAGTTGATTTTTGGAAATTCAGCGCGTCACTCGGGTGCATCGTTCGCCACTCCACCGCAGTACAGATTGAGCACACCCTTTCATTGGACACGACTCTCGACTCGGCATTATCTACGAATTTCCGTTTGAATATTTCAGCTGTGTTTATTTATTGCTCACGTGTCATTTTTTATGCAAACATTTTGATAATTAGCTAAATATGAAAACAATATTTTTAATTTTGCTTTGACTCACACTAAATATTCAGCTGCCACATTTTGCATCACTTTCAAGGGTAAATTGTGGGTGAAGAATATAATTTGAATTTTTTTGTTTAGCGTCACTTACCTGCAATAGATATTAAGAAAAAAGATTAAATTAAATATTTTGCTAGATAACAGATTTCTAATAAATTGTTATTGAGTTATGTTAACATGCGGACAGGAAGTAAATTTTGCGTACATGTGATATGAAAATATTTGCCAATAAAATGACGTCAGCGTTTAGTTTGCATACCAGATTTGAGATAATTATGAATATATATACATTTTTTGAGCATGACAAAGCAACACGTGCAGAAGAATGCGTTCAGTTTTGTGTACATATTTACCAGCATTCTGAGATTTATGGCTTATCAGTAGAGTTATGGAGAGATAAATTTAGTAAACGATCTGAAGAGGAACAAACTTACATATTCTAATATTTTACGCTGACGAAGAAAAGAAAGAAATGCCACAAAAGAATATGTTACAAAAATTCTCTGATCATAAATGTTGTTTCTCATTACCAATTACTCTCCAGGAGGTTAGCAGTAACAGCGCTGTTCTCAATCTATTCTTCTTTTCAATCTATTGAACTCCCCGTTATATTGCTCTCCCGTCTTTTCAATTGCCTTCCAAATAATTTGATATCTTAGTAACCTCAAATTGATCGCTTGCTTCAATGAAATCTCGGAGAAAATATGTTGCCTCAAGGCCTTGAGTAAAATCTTTGAAATATATTACAAGTAATGCCTGTTATATAACGGTTATTATAACGATATAATAAGGTGTGAGGTGTGTACTCTATATTCTTTTTGGGTCTAGTCAATAAATAGCCAAAAATTGTTTATAGTATATCAATGGTCACTAAAGTGATCGGCCGCTCCAGTATCACCTCCAGTATTTAAAAAGCTAGGCCATGCTAGGGATCACAAAACAAAATTTTAGCTCAAAGTACACTTTAGGGTTCTTTTCTTTTCGAAAAAAACTTCACCTTTCAGTATAGAGATTAAAGATCCAATAAATAATTTCAATATAAAACAATAATTACTTAAATACTTAAATAAATTTTATTTTTGGTAATTGTAAATAATTATGATCGTCAATAACGGACCAACTTAATTAAAATATTGTTTACTTATTTTTTACTATTAGTCATATTTCTTTATTTATTCATAATACCAGCTGCACCTAAAATCACACACATCTGTTTTAGTCGAGTTTCATCTCGAAATATGTGCTGGCGTGAAGTATGCAACTGTGCACTTTTGAGGCCTTGGATATTTTATATACATCCTGTATATTTCAGTGATCAATCAACCTTCAAACAAATTGTTCCTCATACAGTTATAAATAGTTGTCAGAATTAAAAAAGGTGGGATATATGATCATGGTCAGATTACACGATATACAAGTAAATAAAGGTGATTACTTTTTCGAGCCCTCGGGTAATTGCGAAGACAAGCGCTTAAGCAACGTAACACTTATACACTTATTAAATATCAGGTTTGTTTTTTTTTCAGCAAATCAAAATATATTGCTGGCACTCATATATAACACATAAGTATATATCTAATGAGCATACATATCTACACACATAAATTAAAAATTAAGCAGCTTAAACGCTTAGAAGATCAACAATTGAAAGCGCACATTTAAATTGCGATTGAATTTCGAAGTGATATATGGACACATGAAACGTAATTAATCTTCATCGATATGAATTAGAAATATAATCAGCTAATTGATGGATGTGGAGCAATGATAGATTCAATTTGGTATTTTTAATCGTAATTATCTAAGACTTTTTCAGGGTCTCTCATTACGTAATGGATGTAAGCAGATCTATTGTCTAAAAACAAATATAATAATAATAATAATAATGTCGAAAAATATTCGTTTTCCTAGGTTGGTGTTTTAAGTGTCTTGAAGAGTTCAAAATGGAAAATATTTCAGACTTTTTGCCGTTCAGAAAGTTTGGATACGAGAAATCTGAAAGTAAATATAGTTTTGAAAATGGTATAAAATTATGAAAAAATTAAAAATTTAGGTTTTCCCACTGAGAATTTCATTCTTCATTCATTTTTTTTTTTAATTCGCCGCCTAAAACACATATCATCCACAATTACACGTAAATTATTGTCCCTTATGTTTACAAACAATGGGGCAATTCAAAATTAACAAAGAATGGAAAATCCAAATACAATGGAGCCGAAAAGTTGCAAGATCATCAGTCCGGCAATTCCTGATTTGGCCATAGACAAAAGCAAAAACAGCGAGAAACCATTTTCCAAAGATAGCCATCGAACGATATATTTATTATACATACATATAGATATGTATTGTACATATAAGGGCGCACACATACATATGTACATGAATATACAAACATATCAATAATTGTAAGCATTTATGGTCAAAACGAGCATAAGCCAATACAACAAATACACACATACATCCATAATTTGAAGCATTTAGAAACGTGCAGTCATGGTCATGATCACTTTGGAACCGCTCTATAAACACCAATACAAATGTACACATTTACATGCGAAGCTCATGGAACACTCAATTTACGAAAAAGCGTCGCCAGGAGGCGACTTTTATGGACATAAACACTTCAAAATACAAACTGCGGAACTGAAACAAGGCAGGAAAATAGCTGAATACATGTGCAACAACAATAACGCCGACAGCCGACTTTAAAAGTCCATTTTTTTCAGAGGCAATGGTTATAGGAACTGGTTCATTTGCGATGTAAAATCAGTACAAAAAAAAAACTTACATATTTCTTATTTATTTGTTATTTTTGCAAAAAAAAGATATTTAATATTAAAGATAACTAATATTCTTAAACAAAAGGATATAATATAATTATTACATAATAAAAAATCAAAAAATTTAGTATGCCGATATTAAAAAAAAAATCTAAAAAAAAAAATATTTTGTTCTTTTGCGCTTATAAAATTCTCCGAAATTAATTTAAATTCAGACAAAAATTTTTCAATTTCAAAAGTTCTAATTTTGGTATTCCAAATAAACCAAAGTAAATTAAATTAAATTAAATAAATAATATGAATGTAAAGTCAGGAAGATTTTTATTATATTTATTTATAAATATAATTTCTTCTCTAAATTTTCAAAAGGCCAGCAGAATATTCAAGATTCTGGTAGATCGAAATTTTGATCATTTGAGCAATTGGACCTTTGATTCATTAATGATTTTCATTATTCAAATAATTTTACTCTTTAATATATGCTGTGGCTATTCAAATTTTTGAATAACCAATGAATCCGTCAGCAAATCATTTAAATCTTCAAGCAAAGACCTAAAAGAACAATATATAAGAAACCATATGATTTTCTTGATTTCCTTGAAAATCTTCAGTATCATTTGAAACAATCGAAAATTTACGCGAAAATAAGTTCAAACTAATAAAAATAACTTGTTTCCATACTAAGCACAGTTTTGACTTGTGTTTAACCAGCACTGAACCACTGTTTTACTCAGCTAAACAAGTAAACGAAGTGAGCCACTTGAGTGAGGCTGCTTGACTCAAAACAGTGCCGCCTATTTTTGGCGCAACAACTTGTATTCTTCCTCGTATATGGACTACAAAAGTGGCACGCTGCCACTTGCCGCCTAAAATGACCATATTGAGAGCTTTAATATTGTAAACAACGAAAATACGAGTAGCGGACTTCAACAAAAAAAAAAAAAAAAGAAGAAGACTATGCTTTTAGCAAACATTTATTTTAGTGAGATGCTATACTGAAGTATGCAGCTTCCTTAAACTCCAAATCAGAAAGGATAAGTATCTAATCGGACAGTATAGATTGTGTACTTTCAACAGGGCTAGGAAATATGCTAACCTCTAACTAACTGTAGTAATTTTGAGACCGCTAAATCAGGACTACAAATAGAAATTTAATATAAATTATGGTTTAACATACTTGGTGGATTTGAAGTGACAGTTTGGTATGGGGTCTTGATAAATAATATAAGGAATTTAATCCAATAATCCATTCGTTGCTGATCGCGGCTTAACACGTGATTAAGTTTTGGTGTGAATATGATATATTTATTGAGATACTTATCATCATAACTTGATTGAAAAGTAGATTGATGCGTTTTCGAAGGCTCTGCATTATAGGGGAAGTCTATTTGAGTCGAGGATGAGTAAGTTTTCGATTGGTAGTATTTGCAATCACATGAAAATCTTTAGGCAAGTCGATTTCGATCGTGAAAACCCCTGTCCAAATATGAAAAAGAGAGTTACGAACCGGAGAATCATCAATCTACACACAAGAGAGAAACCAAGCGATAATATTGATCTTAAACCAAAGGTTTTTCGGTTGAAATCCAGTGAGTCCGGAAAACATCAACCATATTTCAACCATAGCTATAGCCAGGAATACTAGAATTAAAATATATAACATAAGCATATGTATACATCAATAGGAAGAAGAATGCCAAACAATCATAATCCAATTTGCTACCCGGCTGCCAAGCTTTTCTAAGAACTATTTCGGCAAATTTTCTCAAATGGTCAACAGTCCTGGAAAGAAACTACATACCACATGCATATTTAACACGCTCCAGGCTGGCACGACAGCTTAACACTTGGCAGCGGGTTAGCAGAAGACAAATAGGAAAAAACTGAAGGCGAGCGGGTGAGATAAAAGCCGAGCTCAGCCAAGCGACTGGCGGTTGTTTGAAACACCTGCGTTCAACAAGTGTTACTATTGCGTCAATTACAGTTTGGAGGCCTCTTAACTGTGGCAAAACAGCGTCCAGCAATTGCCGTCCACTGCCATGGCGGTGTTATTGGCGCGCGTGCGCTTAACAAGTTCGGTTACACACATATACTTATGTCTATCACATAAAAACAGAACACCATTGCCAAGCAGTTGCGCCAATTGAGTATTTATTTGCGCCAACTGCAAATCCAACATTCGCTTGCCGCGCATGCGCAACAACTGCATTGCGGTTACACACATACCAAAACACCCGTACATACATACACGCATATGTACATATGTGCTTAAGTATATAAGGTTGTAAGAATTTCAAATATTTTGGCTTGTCTTGCCATTCGTCGTATTTTTCTACAAATTCTGCTTCTATAATGGAGCTTTTGTCGACTAATAATATCTACACGCTTCAATGCTATGGATTTCGATTTGTATGTGTGTGTGTGTGTGCTTGAAATACATGCAAGTTGCAATTAAGTGTTGGCCAACGTCATTGCTGTCAACGTGGAAATTTATACGATAATTGCAGTTGTTGTAATGGCCAGCAGCGCGATTCACGAGAATTGCTTTGGTGTGATCTTGACAATCGGTTATAAATCATAGGAAATTGCTGTAGTTCAAGGAAAGATCAAGACAACTTGGCAGATGTCAATGTCAGACTGAAGATGTGTTATGTATGCTGGCAAATAAATATGTACGTAATTATTGGTTTCACTACTTCAGAGTGTTAAATTCTATTTAAAAATTTTACATTTTAAAGCCATTCGGTTGAAGAACAACTACACCATAAATTCTTTAACAGAAGGTTGTTGATATTATATATTTTTCAAGGTAGGTAGGTATGTTCAAGTTAGTTCTATTAGGCGACTGAAAGAAAAGAAGCGTCAGAGCCAAAAGCATTGCCAAGATCGGACGAAATCTCAGTAAACTCTAGAGTATCAGAGAGGCGAGTAGAGTACAATAATTGGCATAACTGTTTTGCAAAGATTCCAAAGATACCAACTACTAAAGACCTTCAACACCTTGTGAAGAAGGGTGTCTACACATCATGTCATACATATATGAATAAAATATTCTTGATCCGAATAAATATTTGTTGTATAGCAAAATAAGGGGAAATTACAATTCGAACCGTATTGTTGAGATTAGCTTTGTGGAATGCGGATAAAAAGCGAGGTTAAAAAGGTATAAATATGCTTGGAGGATAAAAAGTGGGCTTAGAAAGGCATATTAAAATTCGAGCATTAAAATTATTCGTGAAATGCCTCAACCAATTGGATTGCTTATATTCCAGTGGTAAATTCTATATAAAGATTAATAGGGAAAAAACTTTCGAGAAAGAAAACGATCTCGGAATAATTTACGACCTCACAAATTTCGGTTCTAAACACATCAAATAAACTGTGGGCAAGCCTATTAAGCCATTTCTTTAGCAAAACCAGATTTTAATACATCTAGTATGGACACATATATAGTAAAACACCGTGACAAAACGCGGATAAAAACCGGGTCGTTTGAGTTAGTTAGACAGGTTTATTTTGAGTACGAATCAGATATGAAACAGGTGTAGACCGATTCTAGCTATATTTCGTTTGCGTCATTAGCTGGATGTTGATGTGGAAGCGGAATGATACAATTCTATATTTAAGTGGCAAAAGTTAGGCCGAAGATAAGGTGATATAAACGTGATCACTTCATGTTTTGGTGGCTGATCTTCACATTCTCTTTAAATACAGGTGCTTAGCTCAGAGGTGAAATCAGAGATAAGACTAGGTTTCCCATACTAATTGATTTATGAACTCATATGGGGGGGATTGAGACAATACATACTCTAATACACCTCTCTCCCTCTCCCTCTCCCTGAAAACTGCCTCAATACCACAGGTATGCTAATATATCTACAAAGGAATAATATTTCAATTCTATACACGGTTTCAAAATGTTAACTATATCTAATGAACCTTTGGTGGCATTAAAGACTAGAGCTTTCCAATGAAAGTACCAGCTTATCATGCCTTTTGCTAACAAAACACCTGCTACTTTTGCTGTTACCTTAAATGTTCATTTGGCAAACACCGACACACATAGGGAAAGCATACAGATATTTCGCCCATGGCACACGCTCTCGCAAAGCTGCGACACGCATTTATGAATAATTACATATTTTAACCAAAAACGAACAAGAGACCACCAACAAAAAGAGCAAGCAAGTATCTAAGTGTATTAAGTAGAAAACAATTTCGATGCAGTAGTAAATTACGTCGAAAGCCGATGCGGCCCACACAATCGGCCCCACACAGAGACTGCGACAGCTAAGCGTCTGCCAAAGCGACAACGCCAACTAACTAGGCGCTACAAATACATGTTAATATGTGTGTATGTAGTTGTCATAAGTTTTGCATTTAAAAAGGCAGCAAAAGTCGTACATGTGGTCAACGGCAGGGGGTTCGTATTGTTAAAACATTTCTTGCAGGTGGAAACTACAAACATACTTACACATACGAGAGTGCAGCAGGATGCACAGGCCGCTTTATCGGACAATTACGACAAAAAATATATAGAAAATATAGAAAATAAATCAACAAATCAAATAATGGTGAACCAACGAACATGCTACCTAACAATAGCAACAACAACAATAAAGCATAATTGCATGTGCAACACACACACACACACACACACATAAATGTATATCTAATATGTATGTTTGTGTGTAGTGCGCTTGTAGACTGGTTGTGCGAACTTTGAGGTCCAAAGGCGACACTAAACCCGTTTGACGCCACCGAAAAGCAATAAAAGCATTATGAAGCATCAAAGTTGCTGCAGCAGCAACAGGACCAGTGTGACAAGTGCAGGTGCCTTTGGCGCAACAACACTGCACATCGTACACTGTGTGGGCTACATTTGGCAAGGAAAGTTTTTATGCGCATGCGCACCGCCGCGTATTCCATTGAATGGGCATTTTGTATGCATGTATGTGCATACAAATGAGAGTTTCTACGTGAGTGGGTCGCGTAAATAACTGCATAAAACTATTTGCATTCAAATTGAGGTTACTTGCATTTTTGTTGGTCAAAAAAAAATAAAACAAAAGAATAACATAAAAATAACTATACAAATAAATACATTAGATTTTTAGAAATAATTTTTCCATTTAATATATTATTTCATTGAGTAGGATCCACTTTTTTAATATTTACATATATATGAACTATTTTATATATATAAATATATTTTTATGAAATGATAGTTGTTTTGGAGGAAATCAAAACAAAAAAGTTAAAATATTTCAGAAAAATTTTAAAATGGGATATGAAAATTTGTATATGAATTTTTTTAATATATAAAAATAAGATGACAATGCAGAGGTAGCATAAAAAATAGATAATTTATTAAACAACAATTAGAGTAAAAGTGGAAGAAAATATAATTTATTTTGAAAGAGAAAAAGAAAAATAAATTATAGAAAATAAATATATATGTAAAAATTGTTTTTTTTTTAGTTTTGAAACAATATATTTAAAAAACTCATGTTTAGTTAGTACAAATAAATTTTCTTGTTCATAATACTTCTTCTAAGGTTTCTTCTGAGCTGTAATTATACAAAAAAAATGTATTGAAGGCAAATAAAATCTCTGGAAAAGATCTTTTATATAAATGTTATATAATCACAATAAAGTTATGCAATAATTTAAAATGAAAGAAGCACCAGACGACATATTTTATAAAGTCTGTGAAAGTACTCTAGACAAAGGTTGGTTTGCTTTCGGATATGAAAATGTTTTCGATAAAAAGCAACTTATTATTGCTTTGTTTTTTAATTTGGCACACAGTTTGAAATGAGGTATTATCATAACGTAAAGAGAAGCTTTGAACTTCTTACGGCTTACGGGGGGGGAAATAAGGTATTAGGGAAGATATTAGCATACCCCAAAACACCACCGAATCTAAATCCTCAATATATCACAGTCACAATCAGACTCAGCATTTTGCGTACACTCTGGAAGCCGCAATTTTTATCTGATTGTCTCTCTTCTATATAAACCTAAATGCTATAAAAAATAACAAATTGCATTTTTTACAGCGGTCAAAACAAAAAAACATGACTTTTTGCCACATTTTTTTACTTTTTGGGCAAAAATTTAAATAATGATAATAACGATAATATTCCGATTTTATGTTTACATAGAGCGCAATCCTTTAAAATAGTAACTGCTAATTTCGGAAAAAGTTTTGAGAAAATGTGTTTACAAAAAATTTCTTGCTCGGGGCCTGAAGGAGAGCTACTCATTAATTTACTTGCTATTTTTTTTACGCAGTTCAAGTCTGTGATTATCTGAATAATGACAGCAGTGATGGCAATCATAGCAACGCTGACGTGAGACTAAATAACTTTGATGATCAAAATGGCGTTGCAAATATCAGCAATATTGCAAATTTCAAGAACAAGAACAAGAATTCTTCGCAACTTATGTATGTATGTAAATGTGTGTATATACTTAATTTAAGTTGAACTCATAGACAATAAGACAAACAGGCAATCAAATAAAAGCATAGTGCAAAAACACCGACATAAAAATGCCTCAGCTTATAGCTATAATCGCAGTAAACAATTTGTATTGCAGTCAATTGTCAGTTGGTGTCTCGAAATTGTGATGGAATTGCTTTTGCAGAAAAGTCATTAAGCTTCGATTTGCATGCGGTCAATACAATAATACAAAAATAACAAGTAATCAGTAAACAAGTGGATGCAGGTGTGTTTGGCTTTGTGTGCGTGCAAAAAATCTTCTCCAAGCCATGCTAGAAAGCACAGCAATTAACTTGTCAAGCAACAATTTATATATTCGAGCATCAAATGTGGGAAGACAACAAGCGGGACGGACATAAAGATTTCTACGTGCACAATTTATAAGCTCATTGAGTAGAGCTAGATTCTATTTCGAACTGTGAGGTACAATGCTTATAAATAAATAAAAAAGTGTTGACTTTCTGGCTGACTTCTATGTTTGAATTGTTTGAATCTTAAAGTAATAATTTTAATTATTTTGTGGTCGAAAATATACATTTTAGATTTGGATGTGTGAAGAGCAGCAGCAAATCTTTCAAGAACAAAGGAAATGCGTATATACGAGTATATGATGAAATTATGTTATTTGGTCAGTAGAGGCGATAATCATATTGTGTTGATATGAATCTAAATCTTGGAAATTTGATCGAAGCTTACTCCGTCCTCCTAAAGTAATGTATTTAGCACTTACTAACAGTAAATTAATACCAACCAAAATTTCTTCATTTACTCAGTTAACTTTGTCATAATTTATTTACACGGCATTTTACCTGTTTAAAAATATATTTGTTTTTAAGTGGCTACTCTCACACATATATAAGCTTATGTCGCGATCACTTTCTAAAGGACTATGGCGTATAACCTCATGGTAATTCATTTCAAGCTGTTTGACTGCTGAACTAAGTTCTAAGAGCAAATTTGTTTGTATATATACAACTTTTTCGTTATATTGATGGTGGAAATTTCGTTTCATTCGAACCAAATTTCATCCACCACCAATAAAGAAAGATTCGAGAAAGTTTGGAAAGTACTGTAAATTCATAGAAATAGATATAAAGTCGATAAAAATTTATTTTTAAATGTTTTTGTTTGATGTTATGACCGGATTACCAGCACTCTATGAACATACATATTTCCAGAAGAGAATTAACTATTATATTTAGACAACATTTTTAAAAAATGTACGTGTTAATTTATAAATCTTTGTTTTTTTTACTATTTAAATTCACCTTTGGCACCGTGGATGGTAGGTTGAACATACCACGTATACTCTTAAGCAAGAGGGAACTCAGAAATATGATAGGGGCCATCACAGGGTATTTACCACTGAGATCCTACCTCAAGAAAATAGATAAAGCAGAATCGACAGACTGAAGCGCGTGCGCTGAGGATGTCGAAACGTTGAAGACTTGGCTTTGTAAATGCCCAACGTTTAGCCGATTGGGTCGGCATATTATGCAAGGAACTAAATCCTTTAATCTAGAAGATGTTGCGCTGCTGCATAGAAATTCAAAAATTATGTTAAATCAAGCGATTTGGCGATGGTGAATATTGCCACTTACGAGAGCACTACAACGTTTGCGACATCCTTTTCAAAAATCCTACCAACAAACTATGCCATTTAGATTTTAAATTGATTTGGCTCGTCACAGAATACCCTAATGTAAACAAAGATACTCCAACTGAAGTTTCATTGAATTTTATACTACTTTATTTATTTTTTAATCACCTTAGCGCTAAGCTCAATCACACAATCGTCATTCTTGGTCAGCATTTACACAGCCAACGACAAAGTACACACTGTGTATTGAATGAGTATTGAATTCCCTTGATTGCAGCGACGATTTTTGATGAAACAAAAACAACCGCAAAATTATTCAAACTTCGTTAGTGATGGCGGCGAATTCTAGAGGCGTAAAAAATGTTTGCAATTCAAAGTTTACATCACACTTAAACACACACACACATATAAACACACACTCATGCCGATAAGTACGTTCCCACTGAGGACAGCATTTCTTTAGATATGCAATGTGAGGTAAAGGCAAAAAGCGAAAATGTCACGTTTGAGTGAAGCTGAAACCGCCGAAACCGCCGAACCAGAGACAGTGCAAGCGCTGCAAAGCAAACGAAATTAAATCACGAGCAAAATGGTCAGTGGTGACGGCAGTCAACGTGATTGAGCATCAAAATTCAGCACTTCGGTACTTTAGTGCACATGGCCACATAATCACACGAACGCACACACACAAACACATACGAAGAGATCAGAGGAGAATGGACGCGGTGAAGCCAAGCAATACAGTTGAATATTTAGTAGATTCATTGCACTCGAAGCGATGAATTGAAGAGGCTGCGACGGAGCTGCGGTGCAATTGCAATATATCTGCCTCGTCTTTGTTGCTTTTTTTTTTTTTCGCATGCATGTGTGTGTGTGTGTGTGTCTTTCGCAATGCTTCGCCTCCATTGTGCAACTGCCAGCCTTATGTCTGTCCAGGTCTGTTGTCTTGTATGTTTGTATGTCGGCAAGACATTGCATTTAGTTTATTGTTTGTCACTCCAATTGTCTGTGACGCTGACGGGCGCGTCAAATACTTTTTCGTCTACATTGCATACATAAATATATTTTTATTGTTATGTCTAGTACAACTCGAACATTACAAGTGCTTGCCGCCTGTTGTTGCATGAATGGCATTCTGGTAATTTGACAGACTGACAGCAAAACGCAACTGCATAAAAGTACGTAGACGACATATATTATAATATATATCTGTTGTATACAATATAAGTACATATATATTCAAATAGAGTGTGTTAGAATGAAAAGTGCTTGTAATACACTCCTATAAGGAAGTATAAATTCCAAAAGCAAGCAAACATTTAAAGAACAAAACTGTTGTCTTTCCGTTTTTTGTATGAAATTGTTCACATTAACCCTAACGCAACGAAATTAAAAAATTTTTAAATTTCATGACAAAATTTATAAGCTGAAAAATCAGCTATCGAATCGCCTTCATAAATAGGCATTTCCACGTAAAAGATTTACGATAAAAAAAGCCCCAAAAACCCATTGTGTCTAAATATCTTGAAGATCCTTCGAATTTCCGAGCATGTTGTAAATATTGATTAGAATCCGAGCGCAATTGCAACCATACGCAGCAGCGAACTGTTACGAACAAGAACACCAAACGTGTTGCCCGAGCACGAGCAACTCGGTGCACTTCGTATTTCCTCGACGCCCCCCTCGCCAACAAACTGCTAGTAACGGCAACAAAAGTCTCCTCGCATGAACCAGCTCAAAGGGAGGTATTGATTGGCAGGAGCGATTGACCGCAAGCGGCTGCACTTAAACCATCATTAGGGCCATTGTGCTCCCAAGTGATAGCCAATTAAGTCCTATTTAGCAACACAGTTGATTTGATTAAATATAATATTATATTAAACTTTAAATTTGAAGTCGTTATGAAAATAGAAAATAAGAATGATTTCGATAGAAGCAAATCTGAGGCACACTGCTATTAAGTGGGCGAGACTTTCTCCCCGAAGTTTCTTCATGGAAATGATCTGTCAACCAAAAGCCAAAAAAAAAAACATAACTGAATTATGAGCGCTAAATATTTGCAGCTATTACTTATAAGTATTCCAATCTCAATGCTTCGAAATACTTTTCCAAAGTTTTTGTTAAGACAGCGAAGGAAGAACTGTCGAAATTTTATGTCAATAATACTTTATGCAAATGTATTGAGCTAAGCCAAAATGATAATCTTAAATTATTCGTAAAACAGTATGAGTTCGATAACTATTGCGAGTAGTAGGCCGTCAAAGTACCTCTACTAAACCCCATAGACCTTGGAAGACCATAAATTATGATTAAAAAAACAAAGAGATCTGTTAAATAAAAACGGTCTCAGAAATACAAAAAGCCTATGGCCTTTTCCTACGAACTGTTGTACAAATATACAAGTCAGTTTCGAAATATTTCTCTAAAAGATCACCAGTTTGCCCTACACTGCTATCATATTTTCAAAACTATAGCAATGGACGCCGTTTTTTGTATATCGGCGATGATATTTAGGAGATCTCGATAAATCTTCTATCAGTTCAGTTAACGTCACAACCTCGACTTTTAAAATTATACATCTTTATTTCGCAATAATTCTAGGGAGGTTTGTAGCATACACGGATTTCTGCCAAATAACCACTTTTGCATATACTATATAGACTATTCACAACTTCTGTATATATTCTTGTTTATTGCTAACATCATATTGTCTAACAATTGAATAAACGCTGTGAGCATTACGTAAGTACATATATAGAACTTGAATAACACTATTGTATTCTCGTAATAATAAATATACACGTCAGCTTATCGACGATCTTCAAATGCAATCGAGCAGTGCAAGAGAATTGCAACGAATTGCAGCTGCATTAATGTGAAAGATGCACAAAAGAAGCTTTTAGATTGCAAACCGCTAATGGCAATACTACTAGAGATACTCGTAGATATATGAAGATTTGTGTTGCATGAATTGAGCTGAGTTACATTTACAGATGTAAACACATGTCATATATTGAAATATATGTATTTAGCCTCTTCTATTGTGTTGACCCCTTAATATCTATATTCTAGCATCTATAGTAGAAATATGTACATTGCAATTCATATTTCATACGTAGTCTATGTTCAGATGAAAAAAAGTAAATAAATAAGGGGATCTGTAAATGGCTATTAATGTTAAAACTTCAACGCTGCCAAGTCGTAATCGGTGATTATTAAGATGCTTTGTAAGAGGCAACCGAAGCGAATAATAACTTAAGCAATGCTCTCGACAAGCCAACTTTATTGATCTTGGCAGATAAAATTTTATTGCATGAATTTGATGACTTGTCTGATTACCATTAGCCAACAGCAATGGTAAAAGCATTTTAGTATAATATTTAGACGGTTATTTTTGTTGTAAATGCTAAAATAATTACGAAAAAAGCCGATTTAATTTTTTTATAACCCAACTGGAAGAAATTTGGAGAGCCTATTACTTTTATTACGGTCCATAATCGGATATTTATAGGTCTCACAAACTACTTAGTCAATCTTCCTAGAATAGAGAATAGATTTCTAGAATCGATTTTAGGTAATTTTTCCTTAGATCGTCAATTGATCGCATGCTGAAAAGTCAAAACACAATTGATTCTTGAGATATACAATTTCGAGTTTCGCAAATTTTGATATTACGGAAAAGCTGTATGAAAAGGACTTTAGTATGTCAATGAAACACCAATTTTTGGTGAAAGCATACTGCTGATGATACCAAATAATATCTTGATGAATTTTATGTAGACTGTCAGGCAGTATGTATGTAATGTAGGTAGTCGAAAATAGTATACTGTCATACTGAACCTTCTCTGCTCCATGCAAATCGAGCTCTATCGAATATTAAAGAATACCTGAATTAGACTCAAAAGTAAGGGACCTAAAACGATGAATGTTTGTTTCTACAGCCTTTAGTATAGTTCATGTGATTATTTTACTTCATGGATGTTCTTACGTTGAATATATGATCTGTCGCTCTCCGTATGTAAAGAAAAAGCTTTACTGTGGATGGAGGTCTACACTTTTGTATTCTTTCATTTTTTTGAAATTAGAATAGCTAATATCTTGGGACGACGTAGTATGTTTTTTGTATGACTCAGACAAATCGTCGACAACTTTTGATAACTGACAATTACGGATTGTGAGCATATTACACAGGTTTCCGACTAACACAAAACTTGTCTTTCTAATAATGATCAACCCTATGCAAACAATGACAATTTCTCCAGAAAAAGCTTCATATCGTACAATCAGCCGTTTGGAGGCGGCTTGATGACTTCCAAACACAAAGGAGAATCACCGCTGACGTGTAATAAGCGAAAATTAATGCTACATATATATTATAGCTATATATATCTATAAATATGTATATAGTCTAGTAAGAAAAATAAAATAAAATGGATATAAAGGGATACTTGTTATTATCCTCATAAATTTGTGATAGTAAAAGGTTGGCCCTTAAAGTCCATTAAGTAGTAAATGAAAAGCATATATGAGCACTAAAAGTTCAATGGCACGGTCGTTGGTGCAACAAATGCTCTGCCACACCTGAAGCAAATAATTACAGGGACCAAACACAAGTATTACAAGCAGATAGTATGGGAGTGTATTTCACCCGCTGTTTATAATATCCATCAGTCAGGTCAGCACCACTGCACCATGTTCTACTCCTTCGTTGCATCGCACACCTGCCGCTGTTCCCCAATCGGCTACTGCCAACATAAGCTAGCCCTCTGCATTTATGTTATGAATTGTCTCTTTAAGCCCCAAACGTCTCACCGCACAAGTGTTCTACATTTCGCTGCCACTGACAATATACCCTTGCCATGTTTGCATATCCATTTGCCTGTGAAATGTGCCGGAGTTGCATAAAGGAGCGGACCGCCTGCCAGTCGGCGCAATGAAAGGTTGACACTTCTGACAACAACTGCAGTGACAACGTAGCTCATTTAACACATACTTATGTGTGTTAGAGTGTGTGAGAAAAAGAATAATAATAATAGCAACGAATGCCAGACGTATTCCGGGGTATTTACATTAACATACTAGCATAGACTTGTTAGTTGCGATGGTGTTGTTATTGCACTCGCTGTTAGCATGTCATTATTACAATATATGTTGTGTAAGTAGTTGTTAATATTGTTGCAGTTGCAGTCGGCATTATTTGCACAGTGTCAAAGTCAATATAGACCTGATGAATTATTTCAACTCAGTGATTTCACTGCGGTACACTGAGAAAAGTGCTAGAGCAAGGCATACAATGTTCCCACGATAATCGGGACTACGTAACCGAAACGGACCTGGACATATGTATATTCTGCCAACGAATGTCAACTCGGCAAAAGTTAGGCTTAACATAGAGGAGTGTAGAAGAATATATCAAAAATTACGAAAACTAAGATAGAAGGGCGAAAAATAACCGACTCGTTTCAGTAATTCCACATTGCTATCAATTACGGATTTTTGAAACTTCACTATGTACTCAAGTCCAAAAACAAAGAAGCAAAGAAGGGCTAAGTTCGTGTGTAACTGCACATTTTATGCTCTCGCAATGTGCAAGGATCAATGGCCAGGAAACATATTCAGGTGCTACCAAAACTTTATATTAAAAAATTTTGCATAAGAATTCAACGTTCATTCAAAGAAAGTGACTTAATTTAATATATTAGATATATTAGGTATATGAGGAAAAGGTCAGCCAGAGAAACGGAAATCATTAAAATGGGAATAAAGAGATTAGATCATGGTCTAGACCGATTGCATTCGTATTTAGCGCGAAACAACATTATGTTTAAGAAAACATATCCCCTAACTCTCATTAAAATATCACATATGTTGACAAACATTAACGATTTAGGGTCATTGACCTCATGAAGTGTGGTGGACCTGACTAAATGTAAACAAAGAGGTCATTGACTTCCTCAAGGTGTGCACCGTGTGAATCGACGATTTAAAAGCTTCTCTGAACGTTATATTGTAAGAGCTTTAAACTCACTTTTGATATGTACAAGGGATTACAGTCGGTGCTACCTTTTCGACTGATCGCATTTGTACAGGAACTATTTTAATTCATTGATATGATGAAAGCGCAGTAGAGGGTAATACAAAAAAAATTCGTTTAAACTTCTGAAAATATATTCAGTTATATATTGAATAGTATATGTAGATCAATATCTTCTAGCAAATATTAGATAATACTCGGCATGTCTTCTTAATCAATATTCAAATTCTGACAATTTTTGGTAACATTTATATTAACATACAAAATACTGGTTCGTAAGTATAGCTCTATAGTTCTGTGCACCCAAACACTGAGAATCACTCAACTTTTCACGTCTCGGTCAAGAAAAAATAATCACAAATTTCGTTTTACGCCAAACTGCTGTCTCATATTTCATTACGAAGAAAACGCTGACGAAAAGTGGTGAGTCTATGTATTTTGATGACCATGTAGATGCTGATAACCGACCAGAATGATATGGACAGACAAAGAAAGACGACCAAACAGACAAAAAATACAATAAAAAATAGATGTTCCGGAGAACGAAATGGGAAACCAAAGAAGTACATACATATGTATATATATATTATATATAGATCTTTAGATATGTACACGAAGCAGACAGTTTATGCCTTCTTATCTAATATTAATATGTAATTGTAAGTTATGGCTATGAAAGGACAAGAACAACACTTCAGAGTTGACATTCTTTGCGTGACTAACAGTTGTAATTATATCAGATGTTTTATGGATCTGAGAAACTGTATTATCTGCGAGTACCTTGTAGCAAAACCATGCAATAAAAACACCCGCTAAATAGTTGAAAATAATAGTGAGTAATAATAAATAATGATATCACACCGCATATTTATACATATATAGTAATGGTGCTGCAGGAAGGATATGAATGTGGACTTTCATAAATTATTTCATTGAAGTGTTGGACTAAAGTTGAAAATGATATGTGTCACAGGAAATTGCAAGTAATGAATAGTAAACAAGTTGCTATATATAAAATATACCTACACACATTTGTACACACATATGTAGTATGTACATAGACAAACGATTGTCACAGATGTAAGAAAGGGAAAACTAGTTTGGACCACACAGGAAGCGTTTGACTTGTATGCAAGAAATTGAATTGAAAACACGAAATTGACAGCTGTGCCAACAGAGGAATGCTTTGCAATGTCAAAATTAGTTAAAAGGAAATTTGATTTATGAAAATGAAAAAAAAAAAAACCTAGATGCTACAAATGGCAATGCAAACATAATGTCCTAACTTAATATTGTAAAAAGAATTAATAAAATGGATCAAAGAAATCATAAAATGTGAGACAAAGTATGTAAACCACATAAATATATACATATATATATACAGATATATGTTGATAAGGGTAGTAGAGTTAAGTTGAAAAAAGAAATGATTCCAATAGATGGCGCTCGAGTCGAATTTTTAACGAAAATTGTATTTATAGCTAATTTAAAACATTTAAATTTAACTTCGTCGATTTAATGATGACGTAGCAGCATTCCTCAAAATTATTTGTGGAATCTTTTCTATCATTATAACAACACCAATAACTAGGAGATAATCTGAGAACCAAAACGTGCCTGATTCAAAGTAGATCTCCAGGTAAATCCTACAAATTTCAAACTCCAAAATAAAATGAGAAAACGACTTTTAATGAGTGTTACGAAAATGCTACGAGAACTAAACCAACTGAAGATGTGTAAAACAAAAAGGCTCATTCCTAAGAAGCTAATCAAAAACTGTGTTTGTACATAAAAATATTGATACATAATGTTTCATAGGGATTCGGTTGATCAATTGAGAGCTGGCTACTTGAGGTAAACTGTATACGACCTATTTTACTAAAGGAGATCGTAACGATGTGCTATACTACACGAACCTGCTTCGTAGTTAGTTTGCACCAGACAATGTGGTATCTAAGTTGCTGGAAAATGGCTAATGATTTTTAACATTTTCTTCGTAAAACAACAATAAATTTGTACAACAACAGATATCATAAGCCAAAGGAATGAGTTAGGAGCTCAAAAAAATTCATGACTTCAAATGGCATAAAACATTCAGGCCATTTAATGTGACTTAACTCCTTGTAATGAGAGTGACAATCTCAAAGACCTCAGATAAAATCATTTCATTTAATAGTAAGACCGTAAATGTGCGCCAACTACTTTTATATGTACATATATGTACATATACGACGACAAGCCTTGCCTATAAATTCTCAAGATAGCAAATAGCTATAGGAGAAAACCGAAAATCTGAGACTATAAAAAAGCAAAATTTAGAGTGCACATTGGAATTAAGCTATCACATTTATGGTCTTGAATATGCTTCTGTGGCAAACCAGGCACTTTCAAAGGTTTTTTCTATAAATCGAGGGTAGCAAAAGAGTAGATACCATAAAAATTTTAAATAACTAACATACGTTTAGAGGAAAGGAGCTTATTCGAAATTAGTTTCTCTGAATTATAAGCTGAAATATATATTTATGAAAATTTACAATAAGAAGCAAAAAATATAGTTAATAAACATCTACGCGAAATAAAAACGTGCAAGCAGACAAAATACTATAACACTTTCGTCGCTGGAAGAGGCACACACACACACACATCTATATATATATATATATATATATATGTACATAAACGTAGGCGATCGCTTCGTCTTCGCTTATATATTTACATTTTCCACTCCATTTTATTTTATCAACAATAAGTGCTCTCCAGAAGCTTTTCGGAATGCTCTATGAAATCTAAATTAATGTTTAGCATACTCATGTGCTTCATAAAAACAAAAACAAAAACAACAACAACGAAACGAAGATTACATTGTGCAATCGCTGATCAGGCACAACGTTAGCCGCAGGCAGATAAGAAGCTGAAACAAAAAAAAAAAAGCACTTAGGCAATGCGCTGAGGAGCCAAATATCGTGCGCCCAATGAGTGCCTCCACGAGCCACAAAACGGTTGCAGTATAATGCATGCTAGCGCCCAGTGATTGCCCAAAAGCAAAAGCTGCATGCCCCATTAAGTGTGGCTGTTATGCACTCGCAGTTAAGTCGGCAAGTATCGACATGTGCAGGGAAAATGGAGGCATGTCGATCGTGCAGCATGATCTGTTGGCGCGACGCGATTAACACTTTCGTGAAATAGATGCAATGAACCCTATAGGAAATAAGTAGTCGATTCCAATTCACCATGTTTGGCTGACTATTGGCTAACTCCACACTAAACAAAATGTTCATGAATACATTAGAGGTCGAAAATAGTTATTATTACAGTTGTATCGGCATAAAACAATCCTCAAATAGTTTGGGAGAATACTCTGCCGATCAATCAATTCATTGGCCATACAAAAAGTTGCTACTGTTCTAGTTACACAAACTCGAATATATTGTGAATGAACTCAATACTATCGCATCGCCTTTGGTTTGAAAACATCCCTTGTAAAAAGTATGATCGGTTCTTAATTTTGAGATCTTTAAAAATATTTCTCGGAATATTACCGTTAAGGGATTGTGGTAAAAATATAACAATTTTACTAATTTTTCTGTACGTAAACGTAGACCTTATATACCAAGTGGCCATCTAATATGGCATAATTTATAAATTTCCTACAAGCACATTAGCTCAAACTTTTCCTACTGGGCATACTTAGCAGACCGTAGAATATGCATTTCAGTGTCTGTTTTGTGTTTAGACCTTTATTATCAAAGTTATGGCGATAGACCACCGAGCTAATTATTTCAAAAGCGTGAAACTTTTGTAGCATGCAGAGTTGTTTCGATGCTATCAACCATTTAAGTGGCGATTAAGCCTATTTTTCGTAGTGGAAAAGTGTTAGCTGCACGATGAAGGGCCAAATTAAAAATAATAATAATAATAATAGCATGAGACAAGGTTTCTGTTGAGAGAAATAGATACTTAGCGCTAGCATGTAGCGCTGCAAGCTAAAGGGATCGTATGCACGAATGAAGCAATATCTTTACTAAGAGTTTATGACAAGGCCTTAATATTTCTATGGATTTTTGTAGTTTGACTCCAGAAAATAATCGAATAAAATTTATATAATGCTTGTTAATATTTAGAAATAATTACAATTCATATTGATGCGGATAGTGGACGCCGAATCAGACAAACTCAAATGGCGATAGCATTTTTGGTTAGGAAAATTTTGAAAGTCTCCTTAAAAATTTATATTTTTTTCAATCCCAAAAAGATTTTTAAACTTGATTTTTAAATTGCTTTTTAAAATTTGGTGACCCTGCATATTTCATGGTCTTAATTAAGTAAACTCATGGTCTTAACAAAATTATGCTAGGTGGCGCTGTCCTACAATGTTTACCATTTCCTCGTAGTTTTTCGTCGCAAATTATTTTCTTTGTTGTTTAAGGCTAAGTAACAGTTTTAATGTCAATTTCATTGTAATCGCTTCAGCACATTCATTGTATTTGTTAAGACTAATAAAAACACGAACAAAATGTGGAGAAAGCAATTAATGCGGTAGCAAAAAAGCAGGTAACACTGTAAATATTTTATAGACAGATCTTTTTTATCCTTGTCCACTAACTACCGTATTAATTAAAAAAAAAAAAAATGCGGCAATGTGCACTTTCACTTTTTGTTTTTGCGGTGTAAAATATACAAGCGGCTTATGAATAACAAAAATCAAGACTTATTTATGTAATTTTAATTTATTTTTGTTCGAAATGCTTTTGCCAATAATTTGTGTGATATTTGATTAGCTGTCATTCAAGTGGCTTGACTTTAGCTGACTTGGCTTTAATATTTTTATTATTTTGAGCGCTTTTCTTTTTCTTTAGATATTTCACTAATACACATTTTTGTTTTTATTGAATTTTATAATTATTAGTTTTATTTATTATTATTTTTTGTATCCTTCTCTTAACCATGTTTCGCCAAACGTATAATGGCTATCATTAAACTGGTCATAATGTCATTATTTGTTGCCAGTTGCATGAGTCTTTCTCTCAATTTTTTATGTCTACCTCTCGAGTGGTTGGTGGATTTGTAACCATGCAGTATATTTAATGATAGCTAATTTTGCAAATAATATTTTGGCGTATTTTTTGCTATTTTTTTTTTTTTTAAGGAAATAAGTTTTATAACATGCTATTATCTTTTTCGCCAAAACATTACACAAAAACAAAGAATCGAAAGGAAAAATGTTGCCATGAATTCACAATTTTTGCTGAACATACATATGTATATCGATACGGCAACTTAGTTTGAATGATCGAATGGGCTTTAATTTTCTTTTCACCCTAAAATTGCAGACGGAAGAAATTATCAAATAATTGAGATCGTTTCCATAAGAATTCTTTGGTAGTTCGTAATAATGTTGTAAACTCTTTATGAGTAATGCGACGGGAGCCTCATTTTCGAGACTCAGATATTGAGATCTGGACACATAAGCCCAATTGCGTTTCAACAAAGCATACATACGTAGGTATCTATGAATTTTGAATAAGATTACCAGCTTCAACTGAAGTACGTACTTATACTTGGTGGAGATTATTTAGACATTTTTTATGGGCAATGTAATAAATATTTGAAAGACTGTCCTCAAAATAGAAATTTTGAATAAATATGTCAAAACATTTTCTATCGTAATTTAACTAAAATTACACGTTCAAATAAGAAGAATACCGCACACAGAATTATTAAAAAAAAAAATTAAAAATAAAAGTTGTTTTAGTACTAGTTCCAGAATAACAATATTTCAGTTACGTCATTGTTTGTAATTATTTTCCTTTTGCACATTTTCTTTCATTTTCAAGGCTGTAGACATAATGAAAATTTTTAAGGCAGCGCCACAAAGTGTAGACGACCTTCGATTCGAAGTGATGGTAGAAGAAGGTTAACACGCAAGGTATTATATTGCCTTGGCGACTACGGCCATGCACATAGGGGCGCGTATATGTAACGGTTACTATGTTCTTAATATGTTATAATCAATGTATAATGTATGTACATATATTCGTGCACATAGCGCTTAGCGTTAGCTACTTAGCTATACTTCTATAGACGACTATAGAAAGCATGTGTATTAAAATGCAGTTAAACTATCTATTTTTATTGCTGACGACATTTAAAAATGGTCGTGAAGCTCAAAATAGAATTTCATCCATAAAAAGTTTAAATGTCACTGAACACGCTCACCGGAGAGCACTAATTTGATACTAAGAAATAAATTAAAAAGGATATGGTACCAAATTTTCGTTGCAAATAAAATCTATATTCAAATAAGTAGTATATAATAGATATAGGAAATATTAAATTTAAAAAAAAAAAATTATCTTGGGTAATCTGAGAAATAAGAAGAAACTATTCAAAACAATTTTTAGTAGCTTACGCTATTGTGACGTCATTGAAATGACAGCTGATTGGCAAATACATTGTAGATTATTATTTGACTTATTGACAATAATTAAACGATTTCGATTTAAGAATTAGTACTCTACCTGAAAAAAGTCTTGTTATAGAATTCTGACAGCATAAATCAACATTAATCAATTCGAAGCCAGGAAAACCCCCGCCAGAGGCAAATCTTTGGAAATTTCGAAATTTTTGCAACAAGCACAAATAGTTAAATAGTTAGTTGATGGTCATTGCTGGTGGATAATTCCATTAGCGAGATCTTATTTATGACTGAAAAAAGCATAATTATTTCTGAAATATTATTCCTAGTGGGAAACTTGAATATTATTAATTAAAAATGCGCACGTGCATAACACAGTAATCCGTTACATGCCGTTAATCAGTTTGTGGGTGCATTCAAGTATTACATATGACATTAAAAAATCCTACATATTCTCTTAAAGGGCTGCAGACTGAAGTAAAAAACTCCCGATTTACTGCAAACATACTTGAAAAGCTAGGTATGACGCTATTTTGGGACCCATAAAACCATATTATGCAACGAACACAATTTAACAGCCACTTTTACATCATTAAAGCATTATAACAACAACAAGAGGAGCATACTTCCAATTAAGGTGCTCCCGAAAACGTGAATAAATTTTTATTTCTTTAATTCAATTTTTTATTGTTTCTATTTTGTTTTCATTTACTTTCTACCACTTTTACACCGTTACCATATTGGTGTAAAGAAGCAAACGAAAATAAAGAATAACCAAAACAAACAAATAACAAACTACTAAAATAACAGCCAGCAGGAAAGTAATTAGAAACCGTCAATGACGTGATCGATTGCGTGAAGCTTGACGTGCTGCTTTCAACAATGTAACAATGTAACAATGTAACAACGTAATCATAACAATCAATACATAATGATCATTAACAAATGTGAAAACTTGTTAATTGGCACTTGCAAAGCAAGTTAGTTCGATAACTCAGATATATTTGGCACATATGATATTTTGTAAATTCACTTTGTTATTGTTGTTAATTAGTTATGTAGTATTAAACCTGCTTTAATCATAGAAAATTTTATTAATAAGTTTGTATGCTTGTCAAGCAGCTTGGATGTAGATAGAGAATGAATAGCGAGCAAACGCCTACTGGTTCCAATATAGTTTTACTACACACACACCCACACACTTACACATTAATCAAACGTACATATGTACTTTTATATGCTATAGGAGAAAACTCGATCGAAATTTGTATAGCAAAAATCTTAGACAGGTCTGAAAGCAGTCAAATATAATGACTAGAACAATTGTTTGTTTACTTAATTAAAAATTTTGGATCGAAGGGATTCACCTTTATAATGAATTTTTATTTAGTGTTTTTCTAAAATTTTCAGTACTAGAAAAAATTTATGTAGGCTTTGGAAAGCTGTTTGCGTTCAATACTAAAAAAAAGTATAATGCTACCTATGCTTCCAAGTTTTTAATGGGAATGCCTTTAGTCACCAAAAAAACCACCAGCCTTTAGGAGTGAGCGAATTTTAGAGAATTAAATTCTGAGAGTAAAAATTTTACTACTCAAAATTTACAGCAATCAAAACATTGAAATGCAAATATATTTGTGAATTGGAAAATCCAACTATAACTGCATTCCATACCCAAACGTTGGAAAGTGGCGAATCGAACAAGCAATTGGTATAAATCAAAGATATTAGTATAATCAAATCCAGAGAGAAGAATAATCGTAAATAACACTTTTATAGCGACAAGGCAGTGTTGCAATATCTTGTATTGAATTCAGCTGAACAATGAGCAAAAATTCGCGAATCGAACACGAGTTACACATGTATATAAATAAAGTATGACAGTACAATTAGATCAGTATGAAATGTCAAAACAAAATGTCCTCGCTTATTTTCATGATTTTTTATTAGTTTTGCATTTGGTTTCTACAATATTTCCTGATAATTTCTTTTTACTCTTACTCAGAATTTTTTAAACACGCTGTTGTTGTAAGTTTAGCTTGAACCCTGTATAAACATGTCTTATTATCTAAAAAAAGGGGGGGTCTTTCCACAACTTCTAAGTCAACACGTATGGTTGATGAATTTTATGAAAAGCTTTCTCTTGACAGAAATTAGTTTTCCATAGTTTTAATTTCGACACAGTCGGTATTTAAGCCATAGACCCTGCGATCTTGCCCTTTACGTTAAGTTAAGGTTACGTTAAGTTATTAAGGTGTCCATTTTTTCTAAGTATAGTAGTTTTAAGCTTTTCAAATCGCTAAAATCTTCACCAAAAGAGCACTGAAAGCTTTGAGGATCAAGAAAAATGTTGGAATGGTTACCAATTCCACAGAAATGCGTAGGGCTGTTACTACGCCTTACGGTATGCTGCGAAATTAGTAAGATTCTCCACTAGAGAAGTATATGCTTCTAATATTGCATTTGGGCTTACAATTCAGTATCAACATAATGATAGTATCGTTCAAATACCGAAGTTAATGCATTGTCCAGCAATGCTTAAGAACTATACTAAAAAAAGTGATATTTTTCAGTTATTTATAGACATAAGGATATTTATGTATAACGTATTGATTAATGACCAGCCGCTTGAATATATGCATAGCTGAACACTTGATGCTGTGGGTGTTTAAACTCTCCAGCTAGCTGGTTGCTCACTGCTGCTTATCGCCAAATAACACGGTTGCATGTGTATGTGTGAGTTGCGCATGAATGCAACAAAGGCATACAGTGTCTAGTAGGAAGGCATTATAGATAAGTAGGTAAATGGTTTTGATTTGGAACGGGTCATTGTCTGCTCGTCTGCTGCCTATTTGCGCTTAAGTAGCAGCGGTCAGGTTTCCGCTACAATGCGCCACGCGTCGGCCGTTATACATGTGTATATATGTATATAATATATATACTTACATATGTGCTTTTGCTTTTTGTAAACAATCTCTTCAAAGCTTGAATGCTTCAAAGAAAATTGTATGAAGTTGTGGAATGAAATGAGTTGTGGGTGTTAGGATGCCCACATCGCAAATGGCTTCCAGACAACACAGACGGTTTATCTCTTTGGCTTTTTAGCAGACTTACCAGCCTAATTGCGCATATTTTTCAACACACGCATGCACGTACACGAATGTATAAAATAAATGCATTACGAATGCAGTTGTTTAATGGTCTACCTATCTATCTATATACAAATGTGTGTATGTATATACATATGTATGTATTTAGAGAAACGTTGCATGAGATTTGTGCATTTGATGGCTATGTGTGGCTGTGTATTTCCGTAAATAAATCATCTCACGTTCCACATAAGAGAACTGCATATACATCAAAAGCAGCCTACTTGTATGTATGTATGTATGTATGTATGTTTGTATGTAGCACATTAAGCTATTAGTCAGCTCATTTTACAACAAACTCACTTACCTCTAAAATTGCTTACTTTTCGTTCAATTGTGTTTCTTTTTTTTTTTTTTTTACTTCCTAAAGTTGCATTCTGCTTTGCCAAATGCTTTATTTCTATTTCTATTTAATTTGTTTTTTTTTTTGGGGGGGGGGCGGGGTTTAGTGGTGTACGAAGCATCCTGAAAATCTGTATTACTTTGAAACGCTTTGTTATATATGTATGTTTGCATGTGCGTATATGTATGAGTACTAAATGAGATCCATATGCTTGTATGTTTTTAGAAATAAATATATATTTATTATAAACATACATATAAGGCGGCGAGTGGCTTTTAATTACACAATGAAGACACGTTTTCACTTTCAAACGCGCATCAAATTGTAGCTGCAGCTTTACTTAGTATATTTATAAATACAAACGTTCTGTAATTGTGCCTTAACGATTTCGAACTTTATTCGGCTTAATGCAGGCGCATTTTACTGATGTTTGTTTATAATGCAATATAAACCAGGCATATATATGCTGACTTCAATTATCAACTGTTTATATTTTGTTGTTATTTTGTAGTTTATTTCAGTCAAGCCTTTTTAGGTCAATGAACATTTGATTTTAGTTTGGAGCTGAGCAGCGTGAAAATAAACGAATATTAATGAAAGTGCACACTTTTTCACTTTTCTTTTGAGGCATTTTGAAGTTTCGATGAGAGACAACTGAACTAAACTAAGTGCAGATCAGATACTATGCATATTCATAATATATAAGTACAATTGTGTAAATAAATCATTTAATATACTGACAAAATCTCAGCAGTGTTATAATCTATATTATAATATATTAATTGAAATAACACAAAACATTCAAGTGTAATCGTTGTAGATTGACATTCAAATCAGTCGATTTTTATTTTGTCCATTCTTCTTTTGATATTTATATGAATATTATAGCACATTTAGACCTTAAAGTAGCCCAGATATGCTTCAAATTCATTCAATTTGACGGCTGAGATCAAAAGACTTTTCTACAGAAGATCTTAGTGCCTCAATAAAGCGGAAATATGCGATACATTAACGCGTTAACTAAGCATTTTACAGTCATTAACAGATATTTACATATGTGTTTAAGCGCACCTTTAGTTTCGGTCAAGTTTCTCTTCATAAATTTCCAGTTTTTATTATGCATATATTAGTTCCATCAATTTCATGGTGACTGACCTATCTTAAGGCACAGCAACGCTAAGAAAGCGCAAGTAATTAAGAAATTAAAAAAAAGACGAGTAAACAAACTATCTTTCATTATAAAATATGGAAATTAATGCAAATTGTGTTTCTACTTTTCATGTCTTCCACAAAAATGAAAGCCAATTAACAGGGCAAAGCGATCAATTAAACTAAAAATATGCATTTTACTACATTTTAAAGTAAATTCTATGGGCCGCTCCATTCGTTGGCTAGTTAAAGCGGGTAATTTTCAATTTTATGCGTGATTTGGGCGTGCGAGTGGGTGGACTAGCAGAGCGCGAGGGTTATATAATTTTATAATAATAAGTATCGCTATATTAATTATGCAATTTAATTAGTTGAATCTCAAAATTTAATGAGCAAAGTAACTAGAAACACAGTTTTAAAATAATTTTTTGATAATTTTTATTTTTTAGACGATTTTATTGAAAAATTAAAAAAAAACGAAATTTTACAAAAACTAAAAATAAACCTGTCAGAATTGCATGAGTCGCACAAATTGTTTTGAAATATTAATTTTAATTGTTTAAATTAAATTTAGTATCCTAAACAATACAATACATACACATAAATACATATGTACATAAAATATTTTGCTTCAAGTCTTGCATTTCCAGTTTGATTCTTGTATATTTCACTTTTGTCAAAATTCAAATTATCATCTAAAATCAAATTTTCAGGTTTAATGGTTTAAAACAACGAATTCCCGTCTTGTACATTTGAAGTATTAAGCATTAAATGTTGATTTTTACTTAATACAGAAAAAACATATAAATTACTGACTGACTGAATTGACGATTTAGTTAAACATTTGTGCATAAAATGTTCGTTCAAATTGTTCAAATTGGTAAATGTGCGGGAACTATGCTGAGAGTTACTTATTTCTCTTATTTCACGGGAGATACATATATCAAAATAGGTGGTTTGGGAGAATTCGCGACGCATACTTCATATAATCTCCTAAACTGTCCAAAACTTGCTGATCTTAACTGCAAAAAAGGAACATTTCCGAAAAGGTTTACTGTGAAAAATTCAATATTTAATTTGCCTCACTTGGTAAAAGTATGCAATGGTAGAAACGATAAAAATATTTTCAAAAAACTACAATTTAAAAATATTGTATGTTATTACTAACCTTAGCAATTCTGATAACGCTGATGATTAATGCACATACAAATTTATTTATTTGCAAGGGCGGTAGCTTTAGAACCGAGTTGGACACAAGTACAGAGCGCTGAATAACGAATGCACTTTGAAGCGTTTTACATATTTATACGCTGCATTTTCGATTGATTTTAATTAATGTAATGCTAAACACTCTACTCAATTGTTGATATGCACATGTATAAGCTGTGGATGCAATATTTTAAAAACAATTGTTGATTTCAATAATTTGAAAACCTTTTCATTGGACCAAATAAGTTTACAGTACAAATTTGTTTCAAATACGTTTGAGTTGAACTGTCTTTTGTTTTATAAAAATAAAAAACATAAAAAAAAATTTGCTCCACTTTTTTATACACTTAATTTTTGTTTTGCACTTTTATGGTCATAAAAACGGCGGAACTTCATTCAACAATACAATATCTGCTACCAGCTGTATTTTTGCCCGCACCGCACCAAGCAGCGACCGCCCTTGTTTTGATCAGCGATGCGAATCGAAAAATTACAAAAATGTACACACACACATATGCATAAGTTGAGTATTCAAAATTATAAACACCGCAGCCGGCTGCATTCTACGCCCTTTTGGAACTATTTTCGATACTAACGGGTAGTATTAGATAAAAATTTATGTATAAAATGTTTTGAAATAAATTACGTTCTTTCCGGAAACACTTTTCCACTTTGATCAGTAAATTCTTTGCAACCGCAAGCTAGGCGCCGATATTTATTAATTCGAAAAACAAATACGCGAACTGGCGAGCTGGCGAGCACACCACCTTCTACACCAAACGTTTTAACTTGACTCGCAATACAAAATGGAATTCAAAATGTTCGCCTCAACTGCTGCCTGCCTATTTGCCTATTTGCCTCTTCAACCACAGGCGCAGCCAAACCAGACGGCGTTTGTTTTCATTTGATATTGACATACGTACGTACACGAGTATGGGTATATTTGTGCGTAACGCTACCTCAACGTACTCTTGTTGCTGACAACACACTTCAAAGCCCCATTCCACAGCTGTTTGTTTGGAGCTCCAATAGCAACCACCAATTGGTTGCTCTCTGTGTTAATGTTCTTCGTGCCTACCGCTTGCACCTTGGTTTCGCGAAACGAATCAATCAACAAATGTAAAGAACCGGCGTACGGAATACCAACAATTGGCTTTGTGTATTGTATGAAGAGTAAACATATGTATGCTGGTGCACTCGGCTCTGTGTTTTTAAATGTCAAACGTGATTTCTGAGCGTTTTGTTTTGAATATTTAAGCTTTGTTTTTGTTTTCGTTTTATTCAATCGGTTATTGTGCATTGCCGTGTGTTGACATTTGGCGTCAAGTTGATTTGATACACAGGGTTGCATTGGTTTTTATTAGAAGGCAATGCGTTCCACAAATAGACAATTGCGCAAAATGTGCTATTAAAATTTTTAATTTCACGCAAAGTGCTGCACGCACATACTTATTTATAAATATTAATCAAAACTAAGCCAAATTGCATGCACTTCATTTACTTATATTTAACGTAATTTCTGTTATGTTCCAATTTTTCTGTGAGTGTGAACAGTTGACGGATTTACAAAATATGGCAATGCTGCCTTTGTCATTCCATTCCATTGACGTCAGTACACTAAATGGTTATCTCTTTTTAACATACAGTTAGTAGGACAAAACTGAAAAGCTAATTATTTTGCTGATATTCCTTTGAGTAAAGGCATTTATTATATCTAATTGTTTATAAATGCGCGGTTTATTTCATATGAAAATTTTGAAATGAATCCAAATAATATGCTCTTCCAATTGGAAGATCTTACACCTGAAAAAATATATGACGAATATGGCATAACTGAGGAAGAACGAATGGAAAATCCGGGATTTTATAAATTGTTCGTCGAAGATTTTGTGAGTATTACCGCTAATGTTATTATAATGAAATTATGAATGAAATTATAGCTAATGATTTACAAAATTTCAACAGATACCGACACGTGAAGATCTACAGCGCGAAATTGACGAAGAAAAGCTGAAAGAATTATGCATACGTTTACCATGCCACGTTTTAATGCATCGTTGGAATCCCGTACAAGACTTTGTTGATCAATTCGCGCGCCAAGGACGCATACAGCGTTGGACGAAAGAGAAAACTCAAAAACTATTAGTAAAAGCGGTAAATCGCCATAAAAATGTGTGCCTTTATAGCGATGATGAAATACGCAAACAACGCGAGCGGGAATGGTGCGAGAGAAAAAAAGAAAATTTAATGCGTTTAGAACTTTGGGAATACGATCGACAGCAAGCGTTGCTGGATGAACAAGCTGAGGAAAAACAAGACAGCATCTGTGTTACACTCCACACAAATAACAACAATATTACCGAAAGCGAATCAACTGCAAATGACAATGTGCAAAAGGAAATAATTCCTGGAGCTGCTATAGCATCAACTATTATCAATATAGAGGCTGTAATGGCGGAGTTGCATGGTAGCCAACCACAATCGACGGCTTCAGATACCGTACCTATGCCACCATTAAGTCAAAACACACATTTAAATCCAGCAGATTTTACAACACACCTTTTGCCACAAAGTCAACCAATTTTAGCACCTAGCACGCAAAATACCGAGGAGCTTGCCGGCAGGGAATATGTGGAAATGGTGCAAGAAATTATTGTTAATGATAGACCTAGGTTAGATGACTATATTAATGTTAATACGGAGTCAATGCTATTGGACGATTCAACAACAATTATTTCACAAGACGTATTTGATGGTCAACATACACCACCATATCGTGATTTCAACGCACATATATCAATGACATCAACACAGTCACCAACTGCTAAGTAAATTCTTGTAGTTGCTAATATATATATATATATATATTTAAATGATATAAAATGTTCAAGTTTAAATGATTGTTTTTTTTTAAGTTTATGTTTGTGAACTGGAAATTAAAATGGAATGGAAATGAAAAAAATAAATAAGTAAAATTTAAATATGTGATGGTTAAAAGTGAAAGTTATTATTTATAGAAGTGTAAATTGCAAGCAGCACTGCGAAATAAATTACTCATAGAGTACATATTTCATATGTAAGCAGAATAAAAACACAATTTTCTAAACTTGTTCCGAAAAAGGTTAACTTTTATTAATACAAGAGTATTACGTTTTTCTGCTCGTAATTGAGTCGTGGGGAAACAGCATTTCTGTATCTCAAACAAAAAGCAGCATAACGTATAACAGAATAAACGAATTAAAATTTAACTTAAATTTTACATTTTCCATGTATGTATGTAGTATGCAAGCATACGCTATTACAATTAGTTTATGTAAAAACATATCGTATATATATATTTAAAAAATGTAAGCGTGTTTTTGAAAACTTATTCGCTAATTACATTTCTCAAAGGACATTAATAGATAGTTATTTCAGGCTTTGGTTGTAGGTCTTAAGCGTTACTCAAGTTTGTTCGTGTTGAGTTCGTGGCTGTGGCTTAAACTGATACGGCCAAAATTTGGTTGATGGTTTCACTTGAGCTAGGTAGCTGTTAGATTGCAAAAAACAAATACATATATATATATATATACAGTCATTGTAAGTATGGATTTTCAGTTTGATTTCAATTTGATTTTAGTAGAATTTTTTGTGTCTTTAGAACTTTTTAAATGCGTATGTGCTTTAATTTGTTATTTATTGCTGTTAGTGGCGTTTCAAAATATATTTAACTATTGCATCTAACTACTCTGCTGTTTATGGTTGTTAAATGCTGATTTTATTTATAAAGTTGAAGATAATGGAGGAATCTATTCACTATGAATATGTATGCTTCCAGGTATATATCAAAAGTGAGGGATCTGTGGCCAGTTGCGAGGTGATATTTCTAAAGCTAATTTGCTTGTGCTTTATATAAAAAAAAAATTAGCTATTTTTGAAAAATTATATTTTATAAAATATTTTCATTGCATATATATATATATGAGCATATATATATATATATACGTATGTATATATTTAAGCACAAGAAGCTTAACTATTTATAAATGTACACATTCCTAAGTAATTTATGTAAAAAAGGATTTTTAAGGAATTATTTAGTTCCGTATAATATATTAATTATAAGCATTGGGGTAGTCCTTAAATATTGGAAAGGAATTTTACCAAATATTTTCTAAACCTTAACCCAAATGAAACTGAAGCCATATTTTACTGTTTTTTAGTAGCACTCCATTAAGGATATTTTAAGCAAAAAAAAAAAACACATTGACGCAAGAACTTTCGAAACAAGGTCTCAATTAAAAATTTGTGTCAACATTTATATAATTTATTTTAAATCTGATGTCTTTGCGGCTAATGTATAATAAATATGGTAGACTTATGTATAAATACAAGTGCACATAATTTCAAACACGTATATATTAATATTATTAGCAATTATTGAGTTAGTACAAAAATATTTCTGGCAAAATTCGAGTTCACATAATTTCATTTTGCATTTTATCATTTGTATTAGTAACATTAATTTATTATGGAATTTTTTTTACATTATTTGGCATCAGAAATACAAATTCATTTATTTAGCAAGCAAATTGAATGTATACGTATATTAATTTTTTTTTTTAATCTAGCTTTAGTTGCACAATATCAATTGGTAAAGTGATTATAAAAAATAGGGTTAATATAATTTTTGGAGTCGTACAAAAATGCCACATATTTATACACATATATTTACATTAGTCATATTAGTTTATCATACATATAATAATTATAAAGTATTAGAGCTTAACGCACACACGGACACAAACAACATAACATATATGTACACATATGAGATTTATAGCAAAAGAAGTCCTACAACTAGAAAATTAGTTTCACTTAAAGATATACAAACATACTTATGTGTAAGTTATATCTGTGTAAGTAGTCAAATTGCAGCTTATGTTTTAAAGTTTATAAACTATAATTAGAGACTAACTCAAGTATTTTAGTTACATGAAATGCGTTTGAAAGGAACGAGCAACTAATTTCAGCGACTTCTCGTGCAGTTAGTGGGTGTTCAGGATGACATATGCCTGCATGTATGTATGTATTTATGGTAGTTCCAGTCGGGTAACAGCTCGTTAGTAGCGTTTATTTCGTTTCACACTCACCCATCATTCAATTTTCGTCTGCGTGCAACTGCGCTATTTTTAATTATTTCCGATATTTCACGACCACCCGAACTTTCACCTTCCGAAGTCGAAGCGATTGTGTCACCACGCAAACCCGCCACACCACCACCACCACCCGTCGATGTCGGGGGGCGGCCTAAATTCGAGAGATTACGCACTAGACTCACAGCATCGTCGTGTTGTGGAGCGAGAGCGACGGCCACAGATGTCGCACCGGTGGCAAACTCATCTTGCACCCGATTGGCGTTGAGTGTTGTTGCCGATTTGCGTAGATTGGAGACGGAGGCGTGGGTTGAGCTTTTCAGTCGATTTTTCAATTCTGAACTTAAGTCCATGGGCATAAAGCCGACACCAATGGATTTCGATTTCAGAATGCCTTTTGGTGGTTCGAATGCCGGTTTGGTTGGTGGCAATTGGGCTGCAGCTGTTTGGAAGAAATTAATGAAATAAATGTTACGTTCAATTCACTTTGATTTTATTTTTAAATTTTAAAATGACGTTGTTGTTTGTATGTGCTTCATCAAATATATATAATTTGTTGTCGAATCGCAATTAAAAAACGCATGCACTGTTATTTACATAAAATAAAGGAAAAGAAAGAAAAAGTAAGTAAAAATTGAAAACAAAAAATAAATATATAAATAATGTTAAATACTCACGTTTTATAAATGTATATATATATATATTTTTCTTGCTTTGAGCAGACGCAAATAAAAGTAGTTAGAAGCATTCATCAGTTCCGAAATTTCGCATTGACGTAATATGTATATATATATATATATATATATATATATAATTTGGTTTAAAATTGATAATATTTCCATGCTAAAATTGTCTCAATCGCTCACTTTTGCAAATAGAAAGCGTGAAAACTCAAATAAATGAAATAAACTTTTGCAAACACAATAAAAATTAAGACATAAGAGCATAGCTTTTACCAACATTTGATTTGCACCATTAAATTATATATTTTCCAATGAATAATAAAATTTTAATTTTAATATAGTACAAATATTATTATTAAAAATTAAATTTATTAAATAATTCCAAAAATAAATTATAAGAAAAAAATAAAAATTTTTAATAAAAAAAAAAAATAAAAAAGGAAAACAATTATTTATTATATTTAATTATTTGTAGGTCATTAAAACATTATAGTCTTTCGTTTTTCTTTATTACAAAATATTTATTTTTTATTAGGAAATTGATGTTATTTTGTTTGTTAATAATAATTTCTTGATATTTTACAATTTAAAAAAAATTTAATTTAATATATTTAATATGCTTAAAGTCCATTTCAAATTTTGCGTTCATTACTTTTAAAATTCATAAAAAATTTTTATAATTATAATTTTTTATTTAAATATTATTTTATTGGTTTTAAATGAATTAGTTCCAACTAGTTTTATTTATTTTGTTTCTCTGCTTCTATTATTTATTCTTTTATACAATTTTATTTATTTACTTAATTTTTTATATGATTAATTTATTTTTTTTATTTATCTTATTTTTTGTAATATTTTATTTTTTATACTGTTTTACTTTTGTCTATATTATAAATTTGTTAATAAAACCCACTATAAATACCTTTTCATTACAAAATTTAAAAAAAAACGATCGTTTTAACATTTTTCATAAACATTTCTCATTATTTATTTTGCTCCAACATCACACACATCCGTGTTGGTATATATGTATTCGTATATCGTTTAATATGCACATGAAATACACAGCAGCTTCTAACTAATAATCAAGATTAATTATATTGTATAATAGAGTTAAATAAGAAAGAAAAAAATGTACATAACCTAAAAAAGCAGATTTCCATAATGCATTAAGTAAATAGTTTAACAATAATAACTGTAAGTACTTATAACGGAATGTATTATATGCATGTATAAATGTAATAATATTTATTTCGCAGTCATGAGTGACAGAAACTGTTAGTATATTTATTTAAACATTATTTTTCATTAAAGTAAACAACTAATTTTTTAACGGTACATATATGTATGTATATAATTTTATATAGGTATGTAGTAGTAGTCGCATTAATTGCTATTTTCAGGTGTGTATATTTTTTATATATATTTTTTTTTATTGATTTAACAACATTTTACATAATAATGAATAGTGATACAGATTGCAAAAATAAAAAATTAAAAACAAAAATAATAATATGTAAACAAGTAGTGTATTTAATAAGCGTGTAAATGCATTTACATATAAGCTTAGTTAATCTTTATTTCAGTTTAAATAGATAATTAGTAGTTAAATCTATTAGTGTGTATTAACAACAACACTGCAATACCATAATTAATAACTGTTGCTAAATAATTTGTTTACATGTTTTTTACAGTAATGAATTGGATTTTTATTTAGTGTTTTTGTTTCAATTTACATTATGTTTGTATTATTAAAAGTTTGCAATTTTTTAAATCTTTTTACAATTGTTCTAACGATAAGTTTATAAAGTACATATATATAACTGCATAATTAATTGCGAATAATAAGCGTCAGCTACAAAAAGTATATTATTATAAATAGAAAATTATGAAAAAAGCGGTGCACGAACTAAATATCAGTGGTGAAAACATTTCAGATACAAAAAAGAAGTTATATATATTCTGCAATGGATTTCGAACTAATATAGACAAGTAATTCATGATTTTATAAAAATATTCTAAATTTGATAAAAAAATAAATTTTTGAAAACTGTATACTATACAATCGACTTCAGCTGCTTTAGCCTTGTTTCTATAGATTTAGAACAAAAAATGATAATAACAGTAAATAATGAATAAAAATATATTAACATTGAACTTTCAAATACTTGAATGGTGTAATACAAACTTTATAAATACTCGTAGCATAAAAACAGTTATTATGTGGTTTTATGTAACGACCACTAACGCATAAACACATAAGTCGAGGTTAAACGGCACTTTACGCCACTATTAATTATTGTATAAAAATTTTTAATTACAGTTCATTTAGTATTTCAACGCTGCTAATTTTAGAGGTCTTTTTAATTCTGGAGCAATTTTCAATATTTTTTTTTTTTAAGTTTATTAGCGTGTTAGTAATTTTCTAAGAATATTAGTATAATTAGTATAACTCTATATTTTTCGTTTATATTCTTCATTAGATATTAAATTCGCTCACTTCTGGAAATTGGAATGTTATTTCGCTTTTTTTACTAAATGAGTTAAAGCAAAATTTTCACTCAAGTTCGTTTTTGATCATTTTTTTTTTTTCGTGTCAAGGCATAAGGCTATGTGATAATGGATATCGATCGTATTTTCCAAACTATAAATAGAAATCAGTATATATGAAAAAATAGAAAATAGTATAAGAAAAATATGCGTAGCCTACAACAACAGCAATTGAATTGAGCCGCCTGAACTTTTCTTCAATTTCGACCGCACACACTTGCTTCCACTCTAACTACCGTTGCAGAGCGCTAAAGCAAGTGTTTGCTTTTCTTCAAAAACTTTTCGAAAAAATTAATTTAAAAAAATTTCTTTAAAATTTTTAAACATTAAATATGATTCATGAGTCAGAAAATCGCTGAAAACTCAACCATCAAAATTATGAATTTCAAAATTAATATTTTTTGGTTTTTTTTTTTTACTTTCTGTTCTTGTTTGTTTGTGATTTATAGATTTCGTATTTTTTTCAATTTTGCAAGATGATTTAATTTTGAATTTATTAATAATTTAACAATATATATTATAAATTTTAAATTATATATCCTTTTGGCAAGCAACACATTTCACATTTTGGGCAATACTTCGCACAGCCTGTTACATAGTTTGTTTGCGTTTCCCAGCGCGCGCGCGCACTCGCACTTAAGTTCGACGACGCGGGCGCGCTTGCTTTATCCGCACTTCAACTCTTACCACCGCTCGCTAACTCAAATGACGCCCAAAAATATACGCTCGAACTCTTTAGACGCCAATTGGAACTCTTCTTTTGTCACCACAATATCCTCGAAGCGCTTGACCTCGGGCAATGGTACACCATGCGTTAGCGTTAGCGCACGTGAGCGCAAGGCACGCATGCGCCCTGAATTTGGTGTATCAGCGTTCGCTTGCGCGCTGAATATATGTGTGTTGCTTGAAGTGGGCGTAAAAGTGATACTAGTTGTATTGGGGCGTTGGCGCTTTGACATATCGCGGCGCCTTTGCACCGCTGACGCAGTGACAGTATTTGTCAATGTGGTAGCGGATGAAGTTTGTGCTAGTGTTATATCGTAGGCGCACACGGAAGGCGGTGTGTAGTATGGTGTATTCGAGTTACTGCGCACATTATGATTGATCGCTTCGTGGGGCGTCGTAACTGCAGCAACGTTGGTTTCCATTGCTAATGATACGGCATCTGTTGCTTCCTTAGCGCTAACATGAAATTGACTACTCGGCGTGTGAATGAAGTCGGGCGGTGGTAGTGGTGGATAGTTGGTTGCACTGCGTGAGCTTAGATATGTTTCTTTAGCGCCCACTGAGCGCGCCGCTGCAGAGTTGTTTTGTTCGTGTGCGCGTGGTGTCTGTTGATTGACATTAATAGCTTTGTTGTTAGTTGTAGTTGTAGCACAATGTTGATTACTACTGGGTGCGAGTCCAAAGTATTTGGCAAATTTGTCGTCGATGATTGAGTTTCGTGGCGTTGTTGGCGCGCTGCTGACGCTTTTGTCGTTTCCTGGCGCGTTACCATTATTATTGCTATTGCAAGCGCTCAGCAAGTGCGCGGTGTGACGCTGTTGCACTGTTGATAACGTTGAGTTGCTCATAATGCGCGTAAATTTTTTGCGCATCTCTACGACAGGCGATTGCGGCAATTGCTCTGAAACCGCGATCGATGAGGCAGTCGGCGATAGCGCCAATAGTGGCGCAACATTTGTATCACAATAATTATTCTCCTTGCCTGAGTCCTCTTTGCCGTCCTCATTGGTTTCAATGCGCGACGGAGGCGGCAAACCGGCGTTGCCATTTTGTAGCGGCTTGCGCGGCGGTAAGGAGTTGACATCGCGCTCACCGCCACCACCACCGCCGCCAACCATGCCGTTGCTGACGTTATTTTCGAGCGCGGCTAGTGCGTTATGTGGCGTCGACTTATGATCATACTTCATACACTTGGAGTTCTGATGATGCTTTTGTTGCATTTGTAAACAGTTTTCGATAAACGGCGATTTGATTTTGCCGATTTTCTTTAGCGGCGCTGGAGGCGCTTTGCTCTCCGCCTCAATGTAACTGCCGCTTTCGTTCTCGCAAGTGTCGTTTTGCGCGTAGCTGACACAGACACCGTTATCGCTTGTGTTGTTGCTAATATTTTGCAAGCTATTGCGTTCATTATTGAGAAAAGTGTGCGGTAATAGCAGTTTGCCGATTGTCTTCATCTTAATGCGGCGCGTAACTGGCGTCAAAGAAGATGGTGATGTAGTAAGCGACGTTGCCGTTGAGGCGGGCGCGGACCTTGCTAAACGTTGCGCCAACAGCGAAGGCAACAATGTTTGCGAACTAGACTTGGTCAAGTTGATAAATGTCGAGGATTCGGATTCTTGCGGAGCGTTCGATGTGGGAATCGTAGGCGGTGGACTTGGCGTGTGCCGCTCGCTATCCATATGCAATGGCGAGTCGATTTCGTTGATTGAGATGAGCTGTTGCTGATCGGTGAGTGGCGGTGAACAGCACTCCATCGGTGTGGGCGTAACACTGGCGCTGCTGGTGGTTGTGCTGCCACCATTGTAACTGCTGCGTGGCGTAAACGTAAACGAGTTGTTGTGGCTGAATGAGTTGGCGCTACCACAACGGTCGGTCGCGGTTAGGAAACGCTGCGACGGACTGCGCGTATATGAGCTGGACGCGCTGCGACTGGCCGCTTCGGTGAGATTGGTGAAGAAGCGTAGACGCTCGGATACTGGCAGTGATGTGGGCTCTGTGAGGTTTTTTTGTTTATAGATTTTGGTTTTTTGTGGGGAAAATATAAAACAGATACGCATTAGCTTGGAAATAATGTTAGCTGGTAAAGGGGACTACAGTTACATACGTGATTTAGTTTTGAACGCATTGCAGTGCTTTGTTCTTGCTGTTGTTGTTGTTGCTGATGTTACTGTTGACACTATTTTCGTATGCATGTTTTTGTTTCACTTTTTAATTATTATGGTTGTTGTTGCTGTGCTATTTTCAGACTATAAACCTTATTAAAAATTAACCCTTAGGGGAGCAAAGCTATTTTTTATAAAAAAAAAAGTTTGTTTAAAATCGATCGAAGTTAAGATGAACAGTAATTCTGGTAGTCGTGTTAGGTGGGGTTTTAAATTTTATCAAAGAAACAGTTATATTTGAGTTGGGAGTGGTGCTCAAGCGATATTTGGCAGGTAATATTATGAAAGCCTAAATTCCTAAATTTCTAAATTACTTATTATTATTGGTAGCAAGAGAACAGTAAACCGGTAAATGTGAATAGGTGGTAGGCGCGGCTTTCATTCAACCATGCCCACTTCTGGACAATCAGTAGTCAAATAGTCAGATAGTAGTCTAAAAGTCGTCAGTATCCAATTGATGAATTCATAAATGTAACTCAGAAGCCACTATAGGAACTGTCATTATATAGAATATGGCCGTGTTTTTCCTTAAATTTGGAAAATATTTTCACCAAGTATTGTTATTGTCAAAAGAATTTGCTGTAAGTTTTTATAAGTTTACTGTGTCAATATATTCAGGTTATATAAACTTTTGAAAATATAAATACCTTATATAAAAGTAGGCATTTCTTTCACACAATGACGCCCATTTGTTTATATGTTGAGGTTATAATAAAAAATTATCGATAGTACCGAATTTCAACTTTTTTTTTAGAACTCCGTAAAAGAAAACGACAAAGAAATTCTAGCGTAATGATAATTTAATCGTTACATGCCGGGTGGGCGTGGTTTATCACGGTTTATCACGGTTTATCATATTCCAGATTTTATCTGAGCAAAAATCTTATCTTATATACTTATTCTCACCGTTATATTTGTGTTATAACTAATTTTAGTAGCTGTAATTGTGAAAACTGCTGGACTTGGCTGAATTGTAACAGATTTTGACACTTCAATACCTTCCAGTACTCTTCTTCGATGAGTCAAACTGAGATGCAAACTTTATATACTCAATGAATAATCTATAAGAATAGGATTCGGTCACACTCCTTTTAGTACTTCACCAATTTTGATTGAATTAATTTTTCTTGAAAGTTTTCTCTCAAAAAATTATTAAAGAACAAATATGAATTCAATTCTCGAACACGCTGTCACTATTGTCAGTACAGTATAATCACAACTAATTTCGTGAAGTTGAAAGTATTATAAATCTCCGAAAGAGCAGCTCTATTTGCTTGCATTTTATCGAAAAGAGGAAATGTATAAGTCTACAACGTAATATCGCAAAGTCAGCGTGTGACCGCTTTCACAAAATGCTATAGATACTCGTAAACCCTCAAAAACTTATCGCATGCGAGCACAAAGAGAAAACGACCCTTAGTGTTTGTAAATGCGCTATACACTCACCTTTTGCGCTGCAACTTATCGCTCTTTAATGTTTTCAATCCTTTAGTTTTTCACAATTGCAGATAAACATATAGGACACATATAAAAATACATACATACAATACATGTACATATGTACATTTATGTGTTCATGCAAAGCGCCTTTTCAAATTTGATACCGCGCTTGAGAAAACAAACAGCCTCTTCGCGAGATTTCTGTAAACACTAAATGCTTTTTTCGAATATATTTTGTACTATCTTGAAAAAATAACGAATTTTACTACGCTGTTGATTTGTAAAACTGTCTTTTTTCCAATACTTTTTTTTAACCAATTTGATGAAATTGAAAAATTTGCAAATTAAAACAATTTAAACTTAAAATTTGGAATACAAAAATTTAACACAATTCACATCAAAAAACACGACGAGAAAGCAAGAAAATTTTCAAAATTTATTAATTTCAAACTTCGGTGCGTGAAACAAAATGAAAAGTGAATCAGAGTAACGGGTGTTTTTTTTTTAATAAAAGGTGTTTACTTTTAAATTGAAGTAATTTGAAAAGCAAAAATCAATAATTCACTCCCTTGCAAAGTGAACAAAGTGAAGAGCAGAAAAGTAGTAGTAATATTTGTTAGAGTACCATTAGGTTTCTCACAAAATTACCTCAAAGCAAAGAGAAGCAAATATTTCATATGACTTCTAAGGCATTTGCCGTATTTGGAATGCGAATGAACTTGTATATACTCGCAAAACACTCTTGCATCTATAAAAAGTTGCTCTCTAGAGTGGTTTGCATGCACTATTGGTGCATATTTTTCTTAGAACTATAGATGGAGAGAAGGTTATTACCAATGGAATGGTAAGCACTATCGGCAAATGATTTGCGACTTTTTCATTCTCCGCGTTAATATCAATTGTCCTAGTGCTAGCTAAATAGTTCTAGGTGGTCGTCACGTCAAACCATCATTTTATTGAGACGAGCTTTTGGCGAACGGATCACAGCAAGAAATTGCTCTGTCAATGGTTCACCTAGGTCATGTGATTTAAACACCGTTACGTAATTTTGTGTGGATACGATAAGTCAACGGCAAAGTCACGTTGATAAACCAACTATAAGTGGCCATTTTGGAACCAAATTTCGACACTTAGCGACGAGTTCCGAAAATAAATGTAGAATTGTCATGCTTTGAGTTACATTAAATGCTTTGGGTTTTTGAGCAACAGAACAATTGGTAGGAATATCTTTCTTATATAAAGTTATATAACTTTCCTTTGTTAAATATATAGTTTGAAAAAGCCAATGTCTTCTGATTTTAATTCTATGTTATATAAGGTCTCAAAAACTTGTCGAATCGGGCTTGTCGAATAAAAAGAATATGGTTGCCTGGGACATTATTACGGTTTTGTATTTGGTTTACACTCTTTAATATAATCGCGCCCGTAGGTTTTCTGAACATTCAATTGTATTCTTCTTCCAAATTGTTTCGGTCTAACATTCCGCACAAACAACGATATTCGTGAATGGCAAGGACTTACGTGCTTCGCGTTTGGTCGAACTTCCGTTTAGGATTTCTGTTCGCCTTATTTTTTTTTAAACCAACTAGCCAACTCTAGTAGGCTTGAAGCTGTAGTTAGCACGCCACAAAAGTGAGTGTGAAATATTAAAATGCACCTCCCTCAAATGTACACCAATTAAATGCATGAAAAAGAAAAATTTTACTAAAAACTAATTATAATTGTGGGTGTCTCGCGTGCGCCGAAAAATTAAAACTTTTGCAGAAAAACACTTATGGCTGGTGTAATATCTTTATAATGAAGGAACATTGTTAAAATATCGACTCTTTTTCTTTTTTTTTCGTTATAGGAAAACTGCATATACATACACATGCATATGTCGATGTACCTGTATCAGCAATAAATATTAAACAATAAATCAGCATGCTTAACACCGCAATTCACGTCTGTTATGAAACTTCACTGTAGCGAATAATAAGAAATTGCGGCGATTCAAGTAAGACGGAAGCGCAAAAAAGATAAAAAAAAATACAGCAAAAAATAATTATCGAAAAACAATAAAACGAAATGTGTAAATGCTAAGATTTGCACAAAAATTGTTTATAGCAGTTTTCCAATTTTCCAATTTTCCATTTCCATTTTTCTTTTCTTTTTGGTTTGGCATTTTAATGGCAATCGACAACCGGCATTGGTTTGGTTAAAAATAAACAAACTGAAACACATACATACATATACAAACAATTACGGTCGAAATCAAAGCAGTATTACTTAAAAACAATATAAGAAATTTATTATATGTTTTCATTGCTTTTTAAACCGGCCAGATTCACTTTATTCAATCAATATTTCAAACTGTCAGTAACTCGAAACGTAACTTGGATATTTATATATAAATATTTCTTCCATGATGGGACTTCCAAAAGTATGAAAGAAGACTACAAAATTAAAATACTCTTGGCTGGCTGATATTGTTGGAAATGATATTGGTCTAATTAAAAAATAAAAGTATACAAAAGATGGCGCTACGAACCACATACGGAATGTCACAGTACGGAAATCTCTCCCAGATCGATGATATATGGAATAAGGTTATTGAAAATCGAAGCTCTCGGATCTTTGCCACTGAACGATGATGCCATAGATATTTGAGCTTTAAATATAACTTCTGCAGACATTGCTAGTAGAAACATGGACGCTTGAGCATTGTGACTCGAGCCACAATCAGGCCATACTTTTCGTAAAATATTTGATTGTGCGTTCTAAAGAATTACTCAGGGTCTGTAAGCAAACTGAATCCAGTATTTACGAACCACTATATAAAAGTGGAGCCTTCTTTTAGCTCGTGCATCTGGCATTTTCATACAGGGAATAATTAGCTCCCGATTGTCCCGAATTAGTCCCGATTGTCCCGAATTAATCCCGAAACTCTTCACCGATTGTTTTAAAATGGATGGTAAGGCTAGAGGAAAAATCATTAACCAAAAGTATTATATTCAATCAAATTCAAGGCAGTCCATGGAGCGCAGTATATTATTACAAGAAGTGGTGAATCACTTCACTATAGCTACCTCTGATAACCAGGTAAAGGTAACAATGAGGTGTTTAAGTCGAAATTGTTACTTTAGTAGCTTAGGAGCGATTTTGAGTGCCTATGATCATGTGTCTGGTGAGCTCGGAGCTGATGAAATCGCCCTTTCGACGATAATGATGAAACTTAATTAATTTATTGATTATTGTTTTCCGTTGGCCTGGCTTCCCAACGGACCCCATGTTATAGAAGGCTTAACTTGCCTTCTGGTTTATTCTACTCATTTATTGAAATACTTTTTCTTCGATAATGAACGATGAAAATTTTAATTATTTGAAAGAAAATTTTTAAAAATTAATTTTTAGTATTTGATATGAGTTTTCTCACACTGCTACAATTTTGCACGCCGTGGTATATGTAAGCTTACGTACAATTACATACGGTATGTACCTGCTTAACGTTTGTATAATCATTGATATGCGCGAACATTTTTCATCAGCCGACGCCGTGGCTATGTGATTAATTTATGAGTTAATAATAACAAACCCAGAAATGAGAAGGAAAAAATAAAATTGAAAAAAGTAAACGAAAATACTTTTTGCTGCTTGTGGCTGCGCACGAAAGTCAAGCAATGTATTGCTCAAATTATAAATATAAATTACAGTTGTGGTAGTAGTAGTGGTAATAGTACTTGTTTAGTTTGCGTAGTTAGAGTAACGGTAAATAAGTAGTAGAATAAACACAACAACAACAACAAACATATGTATATGCATAACATGCGCAACAACAACAACAACGTGCCGGGTTATTAAAAAAATATATATTTCAGTCAAAAAGAAGTAATTATAAAAATAATTTAACATTGCATTCACAGTTAATATAATATTTTGTCGAATAATTTGCAATGAAAAAAATATAAATTTACATGCTACGCAGATAATGAAGGTAAAATTATGTAAAACTCATTCAAAATGCAAATTATTGACATAATTTAGTTTCAAATTTATGCGGCGAATGAAGTAATGAAATAAAACGAACAACAGAATCGGCAAACAAAGCGTCAAAACGTTGATGATGGTGGGATACAATCAGTAATTGTAATGCAATGGGTAATCGTAATGCATTGGGGAATGTTAATGCAATGTGAAATAGTAATGCTGTGGGTAATGGTAATGCTATAGGTAATGGTAATGGTATTTGTAATGCTAAGTATGGAAATGGTGTTTGCAATGATAAGGTTGTGACATTGGAACTTACGATTTGAAATCGTGCAAATGTTTATATGAATGATATCTATATATTTCTCACAGTATTTGTAATAGTTATTTACTTGTAAAACACTCACCGATTTCCTCATCTGTTATGATAGGATTTTGCGGTGTTTTCGGTTCTTCGTGACTGTTCATATGTATGCCGCCCGTGCTGGAAATGCTGCTGCTCATTGCAGATGCTGTGGTCGGCAACATGGGGGACGTGGACGAAAGCTGGGACGGTGCTGAAATTGGAATAAGATTTAAATAATGGAATAGTAAAATATTATAACTTTAATTAAATAATTATTAAATTATTTGTAAAATATTAATCGATGAGTTGAAAATGTTTTTATTAATAGAAGGGACAGATACATCCGACACAAGACCTTTCTATAAAAGAAAGACTGATCCTGTAATATATTTGCTTGCTTTAGTTTCAGTATCTTTCTGGTTTCTAATGAGCTGTTTGTGCCTCTATATCACTTAGAACGTTCATTACTGTAGCTTGCTGAGAACTGAAATCGGTCAGTTGTGACAGTAGGCTTTAATGACATTCCCACCAAGTGAGTGAGTCTTTAGTCAGCTAGACACTTGAGTAAATTTCGAAACATTTCGAATTAAAGAAAAATGGTGGTTTTTCTTAGTGACATCATTGTTTGCGGTTGTCACAATTTCCATAATTTTTTCTCTACATACTATATATTCACTTGCATTTCTCCACAGGTTTCATTAACGCTCCGCGCGCGGTAATTAGACAATGTATGTAGAACCTGTTGCAGTGGCGTCAAGTTTCGCCGGTTTTAAAACAATATTTGTATTTCTTTTGAAATGAAGAACTAGTCACAAACATATCCATATAAATGTATATATATATATATATATATATTATGTAGTATGTGGCATGGCATACAGCTGAATTGAATTACGTCAGAAATTATTTCCAACACATAATTGCGGGTCGTAAATAAGCAGTTTGGTGTGCTATATATTTTGTTATTACCAAATTACATTTTGTTTGTATAGAAACAAAGCGAAATTTATTTATTTTTAATGATGGGAATGAAAGTAGTAGATGCAACCGTTGACAAGATAGATACATACATATGTTTGTTGAATTTAAATGGTATCTGGATGTAAAAATTGAGGGGATTTTGTAATAATATGAAAGTTTTATTTTGGTTTGCTTTTGAACTTATTCAAAGTGTGACTTATAACAGGGCCCATATAACAGGTCAGGTCCAGGAAGACAGCTACATTTCGGTTTAGCAAGCCTTGGCACGTGGCGAATCGAACAAAAAACTGGTATAAACCACGTAGAATGACAAGTGGTTATGGCACTCCAATGAGGTATATATAAATGAAAAGTGACGAATCGAATACGGTTAATATATATAAGTCTCTTAACGATTTCTAAGCAGAGAAAATTAGAAAAAATCGTCATTCACTCGATAATTGGAGGGTTCTGTAGTTTAAAGTTGTCTCTTGCGAAGAATTTATAATCGCAGCTTTTTCAAATTCTAAATAAACTCGGATTCTTAGAACTCGCCGATGGGTTGAACATCTAATGCAATATGAAATGAATGTTTAACTTTGGTCAAGTTTGGGTTTTAAAGTGGCAAGTCTCATTTGAGCACACGTAGCATACGTTTAGTACTACTGAAAGCTGGAAGGTTAATTTTCTACTATATCTGGAACACCCACCCACTCGAGGTTTATATTCATGACTGCTGGTTATACATTATCGGATTTGATTGAGACTTTTACCGGTCAAGTATTGTTTTTTCGACGATCTAATCGCGTTTAGATCACAGCGTCAATTATATAACTTAACAATTTAAACGAAAATAGTAGAATTTGGTCTGCATAAACGCCTGAGTATGTCATTATTTGCCATTATTAAAATTGAGCATATGTCACGGGAATGTTTAATATGCCCTCGCGTCCTGTGGAAATGGATGGCTACGCCGAAATATGCATCGACGATACCTCTTATGTTCTTAATAATTTGGGGAAATGAAATATACATAGAGATCTCTTAAGAAGTTTGGATTTTCTGAATTAATTACATTCCATTTTCTCTTCCTGTACCTTGGTACTGCCACATCTCCACACTGTAATCATATAAATATTATAATCATTCGATTTCACTTACCTCGTCGCGGTGAAGTTCTTCCCTCACGACCGAGCGCCGTGCCAGCTATCGTCGACGATGCCTCTGCGCTTCTAGTCTTCTCCTGCAGCTGCTGGAACATATTAGCACGAGCGCGTACACTATTCTTGCGCGTCAGACCAACACCAGCACCTCCGGCGTCGGCACCCTCACACTTGCCAGCGCTTTCGGTTGGCGTTAAATTCTGCTCAATGCCAGACATTTCGAAGATACGCTCACTATCACTGCCCACCGATATGGTTAATTGTTCACTTATGCTATTACTGTGATTGTGGTTAGTATTGCCGTAACTATCACTTAACGAATTGCGACGTCCAATTGCGACGCGTAGAGGTGGTGGTGGTTGTGGTGGTGTCGTATCGGAAGATAGAGACGTTTCCGCAGCCTTAAAATGATGCCGACTATGCACCGGTTGTGTGGAGCAACGTGCGAGCGTGTAGCTGCTGCCCGGCGAGACGCTAGAGGTGGCCGACGGTGCATTCAAATGGGCGAATGTGTTGTAGTTGAGGCCCGCGTCCAGCGATTTGGTCGGTTTGAAGGCGGATGTGGTGGAGGTGTCAAACGGCGATGCGGTGGCTTTAAAGCTGTGAAATTGAGGAAGTGATTTTCACGTAAATTTTTTGTAACGAATTCTCAAATAAATTTGCTTTTATTTTGTTATTTATTTTACTGTGTTGAACACACCATCTGAATATGGTTACTTTCTTTTGTGGCTTTCGAATGATTTTTCGGCTCATAAATAGAGACTATAATTGAGGCCGTAAATTTGAGACTATTATCACTTGTTTTTATTTTTTTTGTACTTTTATTTATCACATTACAGCAATTTTATTGCCCCATCGGGTGAACCGATAACAATGAAAAATGGGAAAGAGAATAAAAAAAAAATAATAAATAAAATTTAAAAAAATTAAAAAAAAAGGAATAATGAAAAATAAAAATGCGAGCAAATATACCATATCTCCAATTAGATTACAGCGACTTCGTCGACTTAATAAATAATATTCACAGATATCAATAGCTGACCAGCCGATACTGGGCATTATTGACACAAGCATAACCACATACTAAAGCGATAAGGCACTCAAAAATATTGAATATTATTTAAGTAGGTAAATACTCATTTATTTTCAATAAGCAACACCTCCATTAAATTCTGTTCGCTTGGCTTTTGGTCAAGCGAAACTAGCAGCACTGCTCGAAAGACTTTTCGGAATTCGTGGTAATTAGCGTTGCATTTGGATTGAGTCAATGAAGTGTTTTATTTTGTTATTATTTCGCTTGCTAAAGATTTTTAACGCTTTCAACATTTTGTTGCCATATGTCAGCGTTTGTGGATTTATTAATTTTTTCTTTTCGGTATATACTATATGCAAATATATATATCGAAAGGCAGGCGTTGCTTTTATTTTGCAATGGAAAATATTTCGCATAAACACTTGTGGTGGAACATACGAATGGCGAAAAATAAAGCTCAACAACTTGCGGAAAAAAGTAAAAAAAAATTTAAGAAAAATAAATATAACAAAGATAAATGAGTTTTGGACTGCTGCAATCAAACGTTTGATACCCAATGTATTCTGGTTAATAGACTTGTTATTATAAGAAGTTCGAAAAAACACACGCTGGGGTTGGTTAGGGCAATAATAGACGGTAGTGGATAGAGCTATGCTAAATATCATTTAACTAATCGATAAATTGTGTAGGATGCCATGATTATGAAGTTTAAAAATCAAAAACAAAAAGATATAACTTTTTGTGAAGTCAATCACTATCGAAATAACTGCAACAATCATCTAAATATGTGCGATATCTTCACTAATATGATTATTGATAAAAAAATATTTGATTCGATGTGATTTACCGATAAATATGTGCTTAGAAAAAAAAAAAAATGAAAAGCTATTGAGTCCAACTAAAAATGTGAGTATAAATTCAACGCATATCAGCTGCAAATGATGTCATTCATTTTATAAGAAATAATCAAATTCTCTACTTCAAGAAGTTCATCAATATTTCAATCGATAAATTTGTCTACGTCATTCAAAAATCAGCACAAAAACATTTTGCGAGAGTATAAAAATGTTGTGCAGTGCTAATGCATGCTAATTGGTTGTTATAAATGTACAAACATACATCTAACTGTATACAGAATTCGCAATTTTTAACAGCTACTTAAGAAAATAGTAGAAAAACACCCTACCATACAATTAAAATTGATGCCACACAATTTGATAACATCATTTTAATTTAATAAAAACTATTGACTATTTTAGTAATTATCGATACTATTATCTTAAAAAATAATCGATCGGCAAGATCTCTTATCTCTAAAATGAAAGATGATTTCTAGGATATTTAGGACACATAAAATAACAAAAGTTTTGGCAAGTGAAGAATCTGATTAATATAAAATAATTAATATTTATCAACAAATTTTACTGTTACTACAAATTTTAGTTCAAATGTTTTTTTTTTGCAAAAGGTACTGCTATGTAAAGTTCTTATGTTGTGCTTTGCGCATTACCAAAATTTCTTAAAAACAGTACTTAAAAAATTATACAGTAATTTTGAGTATTTGGATAACTTTGACACATTTAAAGCGATTTCCAAGCAAGTTGTAGCTCCTCTATTAATAAATTTTTTATATAAATTTTTATTTTTATTAAATTTTTATATAAATACCTATTCGTGGGTATTCCCATGGATATTTTTATTGTATGTACTATGCTCAAACATTATGCTTTGACAGTATTTGAAGTTGTTTTCTTGAACCACTTTTTTTTACTAATAAAATCATTATCACAAAGCCATTGTAAATATAAGTAATAGACAAAAATGCTTGGGATAATAAAAAAAAGTTATTTCAAGTTGAAGTTTCATTAAATATTTGACTTTTTCTCAGGTCTGTCAGTCTGTCAGACTTCACAACGTGAAGTCAAGAGCAGATCAGCGAGCTCTACTGCTAAGTTCTAGTCCGTTAGCTCAGTTTTGAATTTATCGTGATATTGATCGATCGATTTATCGACAACTGCTGAAGCTGTAGAAAAGCGTATCAATATGAATATATATATATGCAGCATAAGTATTATATATAAATCAAAATAGAGAATTGCAAATGCATTGAACATAAAGAAAATACGAAAAAAAAGTGAAAATAAAAACAAAAAAGTCGAAATGGAAAATGCCAAAGCGCACCATTCACTAAATTCGTTCACAAAATTTCGCAAAAATAACGTACGTTATTTCGTTGAAAACAATTTGGCCGCTGTTGTAATGCATATGTTTGCACACACTTTTTGCCAAATTGCCAAATTTTTACACACACACACACACACTGCGATACATACACTGGATTTTGTGTTTATTTATAGACGTTCAATAGATTTCTTGCACATAATTTTCATGCGAAAAAATTAAAACAAATTTAGAATTATATGTTTTCGTAAGCAATTGGTGTTTGCTTTTCACCAAACGATGATAAATGAATTTTGCTGAATTTTTTAAAATTTAATGAACACATTTGTCGAAGTAATTATTTAATTATACATTTGTATATATATAATCTTTCGAAAATCCAATTGAACACGTTCGCTAAAGCACACACACTTCATAATCGTGATGCGTCCACTCGCGCCTGCCGACTAACATACTCGTAATTAACGTTAAACGAACATAATTCAACGCGCATTAACGCTTTTGGCCGAATTTGCTGACTTTTTTTCTCCGTCTACATTATGGATATTGCGAGATAGCTGCGCGCCCAGCTAACCACTATTTATGTTTGCCGGTGTTACTAAATAACAGCAACAACACCAATGTTAGCAGCAGTAGCATGACCGCTGATAAAGATACGATTTTGTCGTGAAGGCGATCGATAAGAAGCCTTCAACGCTTTTGGCCTTATCACAAATCAACTTCGGTTGCATAAACGCACGATCGCCTATATATATATATATATATATATATATATGCATATATACATATATGCATAAATTAGTACATTTTATATATTTCTTTCAAACGCGGCATACATTTAAGATAATTATAGTAAGTTGTTGTTGTTGTTGTTTTCCTTTTTGGTTTTTTTTTTTTTTTTACCAAAGACGATCGCGTTCAATCCAATCGCCTGTGCGTTAGCGTAAGCGTAAGCGTTTTAACAACCAAATTGGCTTAGACAAACTGACGTATATAGTGGGGGGGAAATACTGAATCAGTGGACCGACTGTCGATGCGCGATGGCGTTCCGCGTATGTGAAAAACTCAACTGAACACCGAAATGCAAAGTGATCTTTTTAGCGCAAAAAGCAAAACAAGATCGGACGAAACGAGCGGATTTTTGCTTTCCTCACACAAAAACAAAAACACAAAAAAAAGCAAAAACAAAAAATACAAGTGGAAAATAGAAGTAAAACGAAAGTATACAAACTCTCGCACACAATGGAAGAGACACGCGAAGGGGCGACAGTGGGCGATTTGTGAAAGAAATGCAAGTAGAGGTGGCGCGAAAGGCCTTTGGACGTGTACGCAACAACAAAAAAGCTGTGCTTTTCTTCAAAGCACAATTACTAAGTGAGTAGCCAGTATTTTCATAAAGCCAATTGCACCAAACGCTTAGCCGATATATAATATTTATTTATATATGTATGTATGTATTGCTTGTATGGAGACACTGTATTATTTCCTATGGTTTATTGTGTTTTCGGTATTTTTATATTTTGCGATTTTTCACATTTTTTTATCTTCATTATAAATTTTTACTGATAATTTTTATATTTGCTTAAATGAATTTTTTAAAATAATTTAAATTTATTATCTGTATCTAATATATATTATCATATATATTTTTTATAATTTTAAGTTAAAATAATTTGATTTTTGAAAAATTTGTTATTTTAATTTACAAAGTTAATTTATTTGTAAAATTTTATTTCGAAAACTGTCAAAGAGTTTATTTGCTTTCTGTGACACAAACGCATTTATTTTTAGGCGTGCAACATTTTTATAGTGCAACATATAGAATTGTTCAGATTTGAGAAAATTTACATGTACTGATTGAGCGAGCGATCGAGAGATCGAGAGGGAGAGAGTAAAAATGTAAACGTTTTTGTTTTGGTTTGGCACACAAATCAGATTTTCCGTTATAAATAAATTTCGCCGCTGGATAATGTGAAAGCACGTGCGAGTGTGTGTGTGTGGAGGTTCAAGGAAACTGTGTGGGCAATTGTGCGCTGTAAGTTCATTTGGCAATGGAAACATTATTTGTGAATTTTCTTAAAAATATATATATATGTATGTATTATTATTTGTAAATAAATAGAAAACCCAAAAATTTCAATGAATAAAAAAATAAAAAAAATAAATATAAAAAGAAAAATAATTAATACAAAAAAAAAATAATTAATATAAAAAATAATAATATTTATATAACAGGCATCTAATAATAAATGAGAAAAAAAAAAGATTTATAATGGAATGAAAAATTAACGGATGGAAAATTAACTAATTAGTAAGCATTATATAAACAAAAAACAAAAGAAAAATAAAAAACCATATAAATTATGAAAAAAAATTAAAATATGTGAACCAAAAATTAAAGCAAAAATTTAAAATTTAGTAAAATTAAAAAAAAATATTAATGAAATAATTTTAAATATTCAATTATCGTTTTTAAAACTATAACTTGCTTACATTATAGTTCTGCATTGAAAATTGTTGGAAAATTAGATAGGAGCAGACGAGATCAATTTATGACCCGAGTTTTCCAATAAACGGAAAATATTATTCCGATAGAAGAAATAGGTATTTTAATAAAAATTTAAATCAATTTGATTTTTATACAAAAAAAATACCAAGTAGCTTAGCCAAATATTTATTACAGGCATAAGAGCTGTCAATATTCACCCAGGGAAGATTTTATCTTTCATTGCAGAGTATTTACATATATATACCATAACTTTTTATAAACTACTAGTCCAGCTCAGTTTAGTATGGCTACCTTGCATTCTAAATCTGCTCGAACAGCAAATCGTTTTGACTAAAAACTAAATTCACTTCGTTGAACTAACAAAACTGGGAAACAAATTTGAATTCACCGGGCACTAACTTGCGTTACATCTTAAAAGTCGTGTTTGAATCTCTATTTTTGAATTTATTTGGCGCAAACAATTTGGGAGACACTGTTATATATTTAAATGTTTTATAAAAAATAGCTCAGCTTGGGTTTTTTTTTTTTTTTTTTTTTGCTCGGAATGCATTGATCTTAGTGGTTTAGGAAACAGTGCCAATAGGAAAAATCTATTTCCCTCTTGTGCAAAACAATCTGGTAGTTTTGGTGGCATAAAAATTGTGGTGATAACAAATAGCACCAATGATTTCGCAACCGATCGAACAAATTGCGGCATTTCATCAAATATAGAGCTCAATTTTCATATTATTTCGTACATTAGGTCCAGGCGAGTGGGTAAAACTCAATTTAATCGATTGTTGTTGTGTTGGAAGCGATCGTGTGTGCGGAATTCTTACTCCGGTATATAACAAATGAATGTTTGGAACCCTAGTAACCATCACATTAACCTTTATACCTTTACCATTTCAACAATATTTGTTTTCATTACCGTTTTATCAAATTCGCTGTATACATTTTAGCGTGTAAAGTTCTCGGCACTTTTCTCAAAACTTTTTCTATTAAACCAAAAGGTGAGTTACGATGCTATTTTCCAAATTTGTTTGCAAAGAAAAATAATAACACAATTATTTCAAAAAGGAAAAAAGTTCAATTCTTTCAAACGAGAAGAGTGAGCGAGACGAGCGCTCCACAAAAACAACAACCACAAGCAGGCGTAACCGAATTGTGACTAAAGCAAAACAACCGTCAACATGTTGAAGCCCGTAAAAGTGTCAACAGAAAACAACAACAACAAAAAAAAAACAAGGCAACAAAAGCAACAAATTGTAAAAAATAGTAAAAAATGTTAACATTAATGGTATTCTGTCATTGCTATTGTTGTTGCTGTTGGCTTAGTACAACACATCATATTCAAAGTCCGTTGTGCTCTGTTTGTTTTGTTTTTGTATTATATGCTACATGATGTTTGAGCATTACTTTTGTTGTTGTTGTCGTTGTTGCTGCTACATTTGCTATTGTTTTTGTTGTTGCAGCTTTTACACCTCTTTTTCTGCACTTAACAGCAAAATGACAATAAAACACAACGGCTCTTCACCAACTGGATGGTGGCGGTGGCGGTGGCGCAACCTCACAAACATATTTACACACACACACATGTAGCGGTTTGCAGCGGCACGGTAAAGAGCGACTTGAACAGAACGCAGAAGCGATGCCAGCGCGTTGATAAAGCCATTTAGGTGCATGTGTGTGAGGAGCATGTGTGCGTGTGTATGCACGCGTAGTAGTGGAACGTTTCATACTCTCGTCTCGCCTCTCTTGTCGCACGTTAATTAGCCATTGTAAAAAGTCACGAGCCCGTGCGATAAAAACGCCCTGTATAACCACAACAACAAGTCTAATACGAAAAATTGATGTTGTAAAAAGTTATTGAAAAATTGCGCAGGTGAATTGGGTGAATGGACGGATAGGTGACAATTCTTTGTCTGATTACTTTATTGTTGCAGCACTTGTGTAAATGCCTTTGGACACGGATATTGTTGTTGTTGTTGTTGTTGCCGACATGGTTGGCGCGTCAATAGAATTTCTGTGGTTTTACAGGGAAATTATTAAATTGAAATTTTAAATTTTCACCGCATTTTTTATGAATGTGTGTGTGTATGTGTGTGTACAGGTGCGTGTACATGTATGCATGTATGTATGTATGCATGTATTATGTATGCATGTGTGTGTGTGTGTATGTTTGTCTGTCTGTCTGTCTGTCTGTATGTATGTATGTATGTATGTATGTATGTATGTATGTATGTATGTACGTACGTATGTATGTATGTATGTATGTATGTATGTATGTATGTATGCATGTATGTATGTGTACACCATTTATGCGCAAATATCAATGAGTCGGATAATAATCAACATAAAAAGTAAATAACAATAAAATGCGAGAACATACAGCGAAGGCGAACAACAAGTGCGGCCAAGCATTTGGTGGAGAACGCTGACTACTCCCTAAAGTGTAATTCTAATTGGAATGAATATTTACGAACATTTTGCATGTGCTTTCAGTTGAAAGTGCTTAGGTCGATTTTCAACTTATGCATATATATATTTAACAGTGAATATATTATTGAAATTAACTTGCATTGAGTTTTGACCAAAAAAAATATATATATATAAAAATTTATTGCAACTAGAAATAAAATAATTAATTTTATGAAATCCATAAACAAAGATTATTAATTATGTAAAATTCAACTTAAAAATTTGGCTTATTATGAAAACCGTATGCAATTTAATAAGTTGTAAATCAATGTAATACATATGTTTTAAGAATCAGTATTTATGAAAATTTTTCTAAAGTTAAATAATTCCATTTAGTAAAAGACCATTTAGCATTAAAAAAGTATGAACTGGTTTTGAAACTTTCTCGAAGCCCATATTACAAATATATTGGTTTCATGTTGGCTTTAATCGGATAATTCCTATAGTAAGCGTGCATAAAGAATTTAAAATAAATAATAAATAATAAAAATAATAAATTGTAAAAAAAATTAATAAATAAAAAAATTAAAAATTGAAGAAATAAAAATATAATTCAATTACATTGAAAACAACGAATATTAATTTCCGAGGTCACCAGTTTTTAAATATTTCGATAAATTTCAGAAATCTTACATTCTTACAATTCAGCAAAGTATATAATATTTGATTTCGGTTTTTTGATTTGATTTTCGAATTTAGATATTTAATATTTGTTTATTATTTATTAAACAATTGAGTTCTTATAAAATGGTATTTTTCAAATTAGAATTTTATTAAAAATAATTATTTCCTTTCTTTTATTTTTATAAGATAATAATAACATTTGTCGTTGCACTTTCTTCCCTAATAAAAATATTGGTTCATTGGAAACAAATATTATTCAAAATTCAAAACTTCTGCAAATCGAAATTTTGGTCAAGTTTTCATTCTGAGTCAAATCAATATAATTATAAAAATTATATTAAGTAATTTAAAAAAAAAATTAAATAGTAAAAACATTTACTCTGAGAATACCAAGGGGCAAGATATTCCAGAGATATATTTGCAAAACGATTTGATTTTCTTTCTATACGATTTAATTTTATTAAAGATTTCCTTTCCATAGTTTTCACCGCACAGTAGATATCTGAGAAGCAGCTCGTCTAGCAAAAACAAGGTCATAGCACTTTTATAAAATATAAAATTATTTTAAAGACACCTAATTGTAGGTAATAGCTAATTTTGGCAGCAGAGTTTTACAATTACCAAACAAGATTGGTTATATAGGAGGGCGGGTCAATAAGTACGTGACTTTTGGAATAAAAAATAAAATAAAGAAATATTTAAGAATAAAGAAAAAAAAATAAAAAGAAATTCAAAAAGTCACGGACTTATTGACCCGCCCTCGTAGTATAAGATCTATTTTTTCGAACGCTTTTGGATACTTCGATATATAAGTCCACCTGATAGACTCTATTTAAATTATGCCACACATTTTTTGCGAGAATGTGTATTTTAAGGCGAACAATATTAAAATGTTGCCTACATTTTGGCGCAGAGATTTGGAAAATATGGAAAGATAATTACTAGAACCCATGCAAATACTAGAACCTTTGCAATTTATGGAGATATAGATATTATATATTGCAAGCACTCACCCAGCATTCAGGTGATACTGCCAGAAGTAAGTACTCGCATCTGGTAATAATGGTAGAAAAAAGATTTTCAAAAAATCTATACGCCACCTATTTGCTGTGATTTTCCATAGCCTTTATTTCTTGGCATTTATTTTATTTTATTCAAGCTTTTAGCTATTTTATATAGAAGCAGCTGACACAGCGGCATAGTTTGAATGAAAGCACCGTGGACAGAGTGTGGTAATTAGACAGGCAGTCAGTTAGACCGCCATCCATTCAGCTAACCATACAGTTATACAGTTATAGTTAGTTAGGTAACAAATAAGCCGCTTAAGCGTAGTCGGACGCTCACTGATGATGGTGACAATACCATACAATAAATGCGGATGGAAATGGTGGCAGAAGAGTATATATATAATAGCTATATATATTTATGTTTTAGCCGTACAGCTGTAAGAAAATTTTGGAAAATGTTAGCATGAAAAAAGGGAAAGGCAAAGGCAAACTGAACTGCAAGATACAGAAAATATTTATAAATACATAAGTACTGACCGTTGCGCCACACTTAGTTAGTCAGTGGGTTAATTTACGCTGATGACATTTTCCTTTCATTCACCAATATCTGGTGTAGATACACAAGTTTTTTCAACTTTCCTATTCAACAGCCTCATTGTATCGCCGTCAACTATTACTAGGTTGAAAGTTTAAAAATAAACACAATAGTCCATGTCCATAGTCCATGGGAGATTGCCATTTGACGTGGAGCGAAAAAAACATCATATGCGGTATTGACTTTATTAGCATTTGGCTGTCAATGTAACAATACCAATAACAACAAAGCAGCAGCGGCACACTCTCGCAAGCGCTCATTCGTCTATCCATTCAATAGTGAGGCATTTCGCCAGTTACCGCTAGCACAAAAGCTGGTATAAAACTATAATTTTTTCTTCAGCCGGACATCAATTGGCCGACACATAAACACACCATAAAATAAAAAGAAGAAGAAGAAAAGTGTTGGAAGTGTTCGGCACCGTGATTGTCAGTGGGCTTGTGGGTCAGCTAGCTGGGCCAGCATTGTCAACAAAAATTTTTCGTGCACAACTTATTGGCAACAATGCAACAATACTGCTACTATTTGTATAGGCGAGGAGTGTAATGAAAGCAGTGGGAGGGCGTGGTGATGGTTCATTCAAAAAATTATTAAACAAAATTATATCTCCAATTCGCTTTTATATTTAAAATTTCATTGTTATCTCTTTCATTTTTTGTTATTGTACAATTTTTCCCTATTATTATTATTTTTTGAAATTTTTTTGAGCAACAAAATGGGGTGTGTGCAAGAGATAATGAATATGAATTTTTGTATCCGCTTGGGGACACATCAACTCATAAATATTTTTTATTTGTACTTCACTCTTTATACCAGTTGGCAATTAATATATTTTGTTTGCTTTTATGAATATTTAAAAAATAATTGTTTTCAAAAACTCATTATTATTATCACTTTTTTTGGAATATGCACAAAAAACAGGCGTTCAAGTGTTACCAATATTTATGAATATGTATTTATGCAAAGCAGTTTTTGTTTGTGAAAATATGAAGGTTTCAGAAAACAAACATTGGTGTGTAGCAACAAAAAAAAAAATAAAAAAAATAAAAGTAAGCATAACGATAGCGTTGACTAATATGTGTGTTTGTAAATGCTAAATTTCGCGAATAACGCTTTTGAGGTCAATTGATGGGCGAATTTAAACAAGGAATACACGTTGTTTATGAAATGGGTTCGGTGGCACATCTTTATATTGACCAAATCGAATTTAATAATGGAGAAGCTAATGGTGACCTCTGTGGTGACAATTTTATGACGGAAGTCAGACCCGAAACTACAGCTGAATTTGATGATGCTTCTCACCGAGTGATAATAATAATTTATGATTTTGGATTACTTATAACATTGCAGAATGATAAAATTTTCAAGCCTTAAGCCAGGTATAACTGACCTGTATTGATTCCTCATGCTCTACCTTTGAAAACAAGCAAAAAAACAAATACTCAAATGAACAATTTTCTGGAGACCAAAAATCCGGTTTAAGTGTGATAAAAAGTTGGTTGATCTCAATCTCTTTAAACCTTGAACTTCAATAATATCGTATTTAGCATTAAAATTCGGGGGAACTTTTATCCAAGGCTGTAGCAAAGTTTTTAAAAGGTATCATTTTTATTGGCAAACTTTTTACCAATAAATATCATAATAATATATTTATACATATATATATATGTATATTGGTCATCTCCCACTAGTTCTATTTAAGCTCTGCTCTTTTGTCAAAAAAATTACAATAAAGCTAACCAGTTGAATTCAATATAAGAGGGTATGTTGATACATCATTAAAAGAGTATAACCGCTTGCGATTCTATCTATATTTGATTCTGGTATTCCATAAAGTTGTATCAGTTTGTATCATCAAGGCCATACCAGTTGTATCTTCGATTCAACAATCTACAAGAACTGGTGAATCTAATACGGCTGATTGAAAAAAATATATCTCTAAAGGATCTGAACAGAAACATGTGTCTACTTATGGAAATCGGGTAAGCCCCTCACATAGTGCGATTATCCTCATTAGATTGTTTTAATATTACCGACATCTAAAGAACTTTACAGATTCATAACTGAGACATATGCGTACGGAAATGAAAAAATATAGTCAAATGACAAAAAATGCAATTAAAAATATATACTAATTACTTAGAAAACAAAACCTAAAAATTAGACTAAAAACATGCCTTCCAATATGTATACAAAAGTATATACATATATAAATAGACACTTTTGGTATAACAATATTTTTTTCGGTGTATTTAATTGAAATTCACTGCTGTGACAGCTATGTCTTATTCGTAACTGTGAAAATCCCACTATTTAAGTATATTTAAAAATAAATCCGGCGAATATTTTACTAGCAACAGAGATCAAAAATAGACCAAGAAAGAGCATACTAGAGAGAGAGTGTAAGATGTGTAGAAAAGTTCTTGAAGAATAGAAGACAGAAGCAATGCTGGAAACTTGCCAATTTTCTGCTCACTTCCTTGCATATACACATGTACATATGTATTATTTTACGAAATTACGAAGACGGAATTTTATTTGACTGATCAGTGATTTTGAAAAATGTGGCAACTACTAAAATATAATTGAAATATAAGGAAACAGAAATTTTATTATTCAATCGGTTGGCAGGACAAGAATGAAGAATATATTATTATATTTTAAAGTTTTCGAAGAATTATTACCCAAGCATATAGTTAAGTTAATCAATTTGAGAAATCATGTGGAAATAAAGAAATATTCTCTTTAGATTTAATAAACTTCTTCGATCAATAAAATATTTGATCCTTATTACCCAAAAATATTGGATCTCTAAAATCGGTTTCATAAATTAATTGTTTGACTCCAAGAGCGACCTTGAGTGAAATGAGAGTTATGGCAACGCTTTTATTAAAGTCCCGCCTAGGTGACAGTGGTTTTACTGTAGTGATCAGCAGATCTTTTGAACATCAAACTAATATAGTGTTCTTTTCCGTCACATAGAAGCAATATTGGTAGAAAAATACCGGTCATACTCAAACTCCCCTAGAAGAGTAATTAAAATAGCTATAAAATGTTGAAAATGCACCGCCGTGTAACTATTCTTTATATGGAAAGTGCGTTACTTGAACAGAATTTCAATTTGCATTCAGAATCTAACCTAACTTTCCACATCGATCGAATAGTTTCTCGATCGACAATATCTCGAGGCACTACAATAATAAATTCATTGCAGAAAACTAGAGATTCTCGAGAAATTAATATTTATGAGTCGAAAATCATTGAAAACTAATATAGCTGGCTTAGAATTACAAAAACAAGTCGTGATTGTACTTACAGTAATTTCTCATCGTTCGTTATCGGCTGAGTCTTGTAGCGATCGCGGTATATGTCACGCCGAATGGCGCTGGGTTTGAACAGTTTCGGCGTAACGACTGACTGCAAAGGCGATTCCCAAGTAGTGTTGGTATCTGTCGGTGTAGATGGTGAGGCGCCGTTACTATTTAGGAACATTTCCATATTTTTTATACGCTCAGCAACCGAAATGTTACCACCAGTTGTGATCGGCGTAGATACAAACTCCAACGGCGCCGCTTGTGATGTGGCAATGGCATTCAAGGCTGCCGCCAAATCCACCACGGGTGCTTCTTGACGTTCCAAAGAGCGTGTACGCCGCTTGAGTAAACTTGGTGATTGGCCACTGACATTTTCAGCGTTGAAAACATCTTGTTCCAGCTCTTCACCACCCAGTGAACGCCGTTTCGATGGTGAGTCAGTCTTTAAAATGGGACGTACAATCGGTGGTGGCGGTTCGCTATAATGACGACCATCTTCACTTATCGAACCGCCCATATCGAACTCTTCGCGGCTGCTTTTACGCGATGTCTTTAATATGGGACGTATTTCGTATTCGTCCGAATCACCAGACGATTTCTTCTTCAATATCGGTTTAGGCGGACGCATAGCATCATCGCTGGATACGCTCTCCAATTTGAGTATTGGGCGGATTTCATATTCTTCATTGCTGGGTGTGTAGCCGCTCTCATCGTGTTCGCCGGCTACCGCTTGACTATCGGCCGTCTCATGACCCAATTCGGCTGCGGCCATTTTCACAGCTTGTGAGATCGAGACATGTTTCGCGGCATGTGTGCCACCATCGGAAGGTGTTGAGGTAGAATCTTTCTTCTTCAATATACCATGTGGATGTGGCTCAGTGGCAGATGGGCAGCCATCACTTTTACTGCTCTCATAGCTGCTCTGTTTGAGTATACCATGTTGTTGCTGTTGCTGTAAGCCGGCCGTCTCCTCTAGTGAATTACGACGCGCCGACTTAATAAGAATGCTGCGTTCATCGGGCGAATGTGAACGCGAGTAATAGCGTGACTCATCCAGGCTCGAGCGTTTCTTAAGTATGCCAGCACGCTTCTGTTTCGAAGGCGGTGTATCGACTACATTTGCTGAAAATGTCACCGGCGAAGCATTACTCGAAGCCGAACTGGACTCACCCGCAATATGATCTTTCTTCTTGAGTATCGAAACAATGTGGTTGTGTGTCGACGTGGATGGCGATGACGAATGCACGCCTGCGCTTGTCGGCACCGGTATATACGGGGGATCATCTGTACTTCTACGTCGTAGTATTGGTGATAATTTTGGCGGTTCATGACCAGCATCACGTTCCATGCTACGCGCTTTCAGTATACGCTGACGCAATATGCCGCCAGACAGTGTGGTATTCGAGACCGACTTAGTCACTTGCTGGTCAGCTTCCGGTTCGTAGTAGATGCACTCCTCCTGCACGAAAGTGGCATGTTTGGCTGGTGATGGATCACGCTCTTTCGCTTCGCCAGCCACCTCTAATTCCGTGTACGATGGTGCTGGCGGTGGCGTTAGCGCTTGATAGCGACTTCCGATGCCGTAACGTGCCGGCGTAGCCAGCTCAACAACACACTCATTGCTATCTCCCCCGGTCGCATCATTACTGTTGTAATCCTCACCACCATGTACAGCCTGTGCGGCTAATTCAGCTGCGATACCCGAAGCCATCATGGCCATTTCGACATTTGCCTGTTCAGCGATCTTTTTAATCTCAGCCAAATCGGTTTTTGTACGCTCATTCACCTTTCGATTAACATCATTCGAACGCAACCTGCGCAATTCGCCCAGATGCAACGTGTCGCTGCGGCGTGCTAAGCGATTGCTGCTCGGTCTCTCCCTAATTAAGCTTTCACGTGCGTGTAGATCATATCTTGGGCTTCCCGTTTCGGAGCGCGCACGATTGCTAACGCTCGGGTTGACTAGATCCCAACCACGACGCGCGATCTCCATGTGATAGGCCAATTCGTTATGTGCCGATTTGTTGCTCGGTAAATTTTTGGCTGGAGTGTCGATTTTGTTTTGATGTGGTGATAGCATTTCGCGTAGTATTAGATCATCGGGTGGCACTAGTTGACGAACCATGCCGAGTTCACGGCGACGACGACGACGCGCTGCTAAGGAGTCATCTGAAAGAGGAAGGTATTTGTTTAGAAAATGCGGTGATAGGAAGAACTTTTACAAGTAGATAACTTTAGGACCAGCATTGCTAAGTTGGCTCAGTAGGCGCAAAATCTGAATGAGAGAGTTCATAAGTTCCGAAGTGTGGGATTTAGAAGTTACACAAAAATTTTGATAGACAGCTTTCCACACATTGATTGCAGGAAGCCTAAAAATCATTTAAAAACTTTCTTGCAACTTTGCTCACAGACCAGCTGAATAGTCTTACTTTCTCTTCAATCACTTTTTCACGCCCAATGGGCCTTAGAGCAATACTGGTCAATTCACATAATTAATTGAAACACTGTCTAGTTTTAGGTAATGAGTGTCAAGTTGAGGTTAGAATTTAATAAATTTACAAAAACGTAACGAATAATCGCACAGAACCGTTGAACTTCAACAAAACGTATGCAATCAAAAAATAATTTAGTATCCTCTATGTAAACTCACATGCCAAACCGTCACAAAGCACAACATATTTAACACAGGTGACACGTGTTAGTACCGAGAAGCGATCGCAGGATTGACACAGGATAAATGAGCGTAAATGCAAATGTTTTAAATATTTTTCAGCTCTATTTAATTGTAGCATATTTTTGTGCGCGCGGCGCGTTAAGGCGGCGCTTTTTCACAACAAGCTCAGACCGAATAAATTTTTAATGGAGAATTTTCCACAGACGTGAAAAATTGTTGTGCGTACCGAAGCGTATTGACACATAAATTCTGCGATTACCAACCACTAAGCTATTATATCTAAAATGTTGCACGCGTAGCAACAGTATAATTATTATGTACGTAAATGCCACATATGTACACAAGTATGTATATATTACATATATGCGGACATGTCGAGCGAAATTATTCATAGGAAAATTGTCGAGCTTTTTATGGTAATTTGGCGAGGAAATATTTTTTCATATGTGCATTTGTGGGTAGGTAAAGAGTTCATGATGGGGTTGCTAGTGGCGCAGAGTGTATGAAAATGGCATTGGCCTAATGTGGTATGTGCTAGTTGGGCGCTTGGAATTATTGAACCAAAACCAATGCGTTGTTAGCTGAAGGCGTTGAGCCACCTAGCCGCCTAGCCAGTCTGACAGTCTGACAGTCTGACAGCGGCAGCGACAGTGTCATAATCATAATCAGCGGCAGCCATTAGTTGACAGGCGGCAAAGCAATTATTTTGTATATAGAATGTATAATGAAATGTTGTGGATTTTTGCATGTCATATCATAGAATTTCATCGTATTCGTGTCATGAAGCAGCTGGCAATTGTAGTTTACACGCATGAAAGTACAGTTTTATATAATTTACGTTAATTAAGAAAATAAGGGTGGCTTTTTCGCACCTGTTAAGGGCATAAGCTCTCGAAAAAAAAATAATAAGGGTCACTGACATGAGTAGAAAGTTTAATTGCAGTCATGAAACTCAACTAAACATTTACATATATATTTAATTATTGCCTACATTCAAAAGAAAAACTATTTGCGTGGCAATGAACTCAAAACAATTATTTTTGCTGCGACGTTATTTTTTTGACAGCGTCAGACCGAAAGGAAGTAAAAAAAAAAAACGGTTGAAAATCAGCCCACAACTATGAAGGAACATAACCCCATATGCCCATATGCTTGTTGAGTTTTTTTTTTTTTTTTGTTTTGTTTTATTAAAATTCGTAACCGCTTTTTGCTTCCATTCCAATTCTTCTAAATTACAATTATCTGCCCACCGCTATAAAAAAAAAAACCGAATCCAGATTAGTGACACCACGGCGGCCGCATGGCATACATAGTAAATAATATTAGACCAATAAGTAAGAGAGGGTATTGAAGAAACATATTACACCAAGAGGACACTGTAGTCTTTGGTTTAAAAATCTTTGGTTACACTATTTAGGCTTCTTATCAAGAGACTTGGTGGTTTGATAGACTCTACTCAAACATTACCCTCAGCGTAAATAATGTTGTAGATTTTGACTTTCAAGTTAAAATTTTTACAAACAGTTTTCAATAAACTCACTACTTGTGCTTGATTTCTTGTAATATGATTTTACCGAAGTGTAATCGGTCTTGACGAATTAATTTCCTCATGATTGTTCCCAAGACAGTCGAGTCTACGTCTTCGGGACGAATTACACAACAGTTCTACTCAAACTGTTTGGGAAATATTTTATACTCCGACCAAAATCTACTATATCCAGAAATCGTATAAGCATGAGATTTTGGGAGTGTTCGACAACTTGATTAAGCAAGCAGTTATAGTATATGATTATGTTTTGACCAGTTTTGATTTGGCTAAACGAAAGCAACAAAATTTTAACCTTAGATCTTTTGCTTGAAATATTATCGGGTCAGTATCAGGGTCTCGTTATATAACGGGTTCCAGATTTATAAGTGACGAAGTGAAGTTCTGGTATCATATATACATTTACTTCATGAAAAAACATAACATTTGTTCAAAAATCTTGTTGGAAACTTGTGTGTTGGTTTACTTCGCATTTTGTACGTAAAATACTTCTGCAATTGTTTGTTGTGCTGGCTGAGTGAAGAATTTTTTTCGAACGTTAAGTGTCAATACATACTTAAAAATAGCTTATTTTTCCTTATTTTTGCGGTTAGCAGCAGATATTTCAGATTGATTACTATAAGAGAAGATGAAAATGATATAATTCCATTTCATCCGACTTCATACATATATAGAATAAGTAAATGCATCGTACACAACAACTCACCACTATCCACGGTGGCCTCTTCGTTGAGCGAACGATTCAAATTCGATTTTCGTTTCGATGATTTATCGCGATCCTCCAAGGGACTAACAGGCTATAAGAAAACAAATGTTTCGATAAAAATTTAATTCAAGAAAAAAAAAACATATTTACAATAACTACTCACAGTTGCAGCATTAACCGGGTTCAATTCCGTTTTTCCGGGCGAGCTATCGCTGCTCGTCGGCTTCAGATCATTTGTCGATTTCGATTTACTCGATTTTATGGTTGAGATACGTGGACGCGGTATCGGGTTTGCCGCCTTCGCTAGAGCATGCGAATCTGACTCTTCGGCATTTGACAAACGACCCGCCGAGTGTGTGAATTTGGCAGTACACTCAGTGGGTGGCGAGAGAGTTCGAGTCGTGCGTGGTTTCTTCAACTTTGAACTTGCAGATTTCTTAGGACTACCATCAAATTGCATTTCGCTGAGATTCTGTTTGACCGATACGGAAACTGAGGGTACCAATTTCTTGTTGGTGGTTGGTGACTCAATGGATGAGGTTGATGTGAGGCGTGGGTTTACGGTAATAGACGAGTGCTGTGCCAATTTTGTATCACTTTCAGATTCGGCAGTGGTGGGACGTGGGTTGTCCGATGATGAGCTCGTAGAGAGACGCGGCGACTGATGTTTTGGTGATGCTGCTTGACGTGGTGATGTAATAGGTGAACCACAGCATGGAGAGCGTGGACGCTGCTGAATTGCTTCGTCTTCACACTTTTTCTTATCTGTATGCCGTAAAGGGAGAGAGAGAGAGAAAGGAATGGAAGAGGATGGTGAGTTGGTTGGTTAGCAGCGTCAAATTAGGCTCAAACATGCTTATATTTATGGAATAGAGTAGGAAATATGTGATACAAAAATAGTTGGTAAAGCTTGATTAGGCGGTGCAAAGCTGTGGGGTTAAGATGTTATTTAACACGCATTTCACGACAAATATAGCTAATGGTTTATTGCCTAGTAGAGGTTGATTAGCACATTAAAACAATTTTTTTGGGTTGCCATAATTGTACGAAGTCTAATGTTAGGCGCTTACATTGATTGCTTAAAAGAATTGTTATTTTTGTTATTGCTGTAGCAGGGTGTAATCAACAAGTTGCTGATGCTTATATTATTGTATGTATGTTTATATGTATGTATTACGGGTGAATGACCTTCGAGATGAGTGTTAAATTCGCATTATTCATAAGCAAAGCATATTTACAGGCGTTGTGCGTCATTTATGAGTTATGAACACTTTTAATTTATACTTTGTCCGCTACACCTAAATGTATGCTACCACTTATCTATATATATCATTTCACCGGTTCACTACCCGGTGGCGTGGAAACACTATTTTGCTTGATAGGGATAAACTCACCCAAGGCGGCTGCCCGCAAACGTGACGCTTTCGTCGGACGCACATAGTGTGGCGACGCGCATGGCGACAACGGTGAGCGTGCTATAGAAAAGGGTGAGAGCGGTGCGCCTAAAAGTGGACTTGGTCGACGTTGTAGCGATTGTGTAATATGTCCCGGTTGTAATTGTTGTTGTTGTTGTCGGTGGACGCTAACATCTGCTTGATGTTGTTGTGCGTTAAGTTGATGACTCAGCTGATGCGCTGTTGTTGTTTTCATTGTCCCTGTAGCAGTTCCGAGTGGAGATGGTGTTGCCCGGGATGCATTGTGTGGCCAGGCAATGATTTGAAGCGGTGATAACGCTTTCTTTTTCACAACAACAGCCGCACTTGTGGTGGTGTTGGTGTTGGTGTTGGTGTTGGTGTTGGTGTTGATGTTGGCGCTGTTTGCGGCGAGCATTGCAGCTTTTTGTTTAAGCAAAAATGTTTCAGTGGGCATGGCGTAACTGTTGTGGCAACTATTACTGTTATGTGTACAAGTGCTTGTATTATTGTGGTTAGCATTGTTGCCATTATAGTTGTTTTTATTGTTGTGTTGAATTTGCTGTTGTTGGTCACGCTGATTTACAATTGTTGTCGACCTATTCGTAATGCCGACACTTTTAATTGTGGGTGTGGCGCTTGCTGTCGTAATGGTTCGTGGGATAGTTTTGGAAGGATTTTTTTGTGGAGATTTATGTATATGGACATCGTATTTGCGTTGACGCAAAGCTTCCGCTGCTGTGAGTACGAATGTATGTGGGTGCGTGACGTAACATAGCATAGCATAGCATGGCATGGCATAGCATTGCATGGCATGTCAATAGAGAAATCCAAGTTAGAGAGCAGTGCAGAGAATATTAAATGTATAGAATAGAGAAATGTAGTTAAATTGTGCTAAATGTGATACATATTTACAAAATATTGTTCGAAAATATTTTTTGTTGACATTTCATATTGTTGTATATATGATGTATGAAGTTTTTCAATCTCGTTAGAAAACAATTTATAGAAAAGTAATGAATGTAAAAATATATCATATGTAAAAATATATTTAACATATGAAAGATCTCATGAGTTTTTTATTTCCCTTAATATATGTTTCTTTAGCAAAACTCAACCGCAAATATCTTATATATCGTAATTAAGTTGTGAAATATATTGAACTTGATGCTTCGCTTTGATTAAGTTGAGAATTTTATGCTGTTATTATGCAAGAAAATTATGGAAATTCGCCTGTACGCCTTCACTAGAGTCTTGACCGAAGTTCCTTTTTTTCTATTTAAGGATTCATCTTAGATTTTGATCGACATATGGTTGAACACATATCGATATAGCCTACTGATTTATTTGTTTCAAAGACAGGTCTGTGAAGCTAACAGATATTACAACCAGCTAAGGATCGCCAACCCAGCAGGTTCCACCGGAAACTTCAAAAAAAAAATAAAAAATTAGGGAGAGGGTTCTATTATGGCTGAATCTAATAATTCATTCCAGGATCCTGTTTTTTTTTAATATAAATAACCCGAAAAGCTGATGTTTGCCACTGATTTAGATTAATGATGTTCGATTTGCAAAGCGAATTGAGGTTAGTGTCTATTCATTTACAGAAAAAGCCGATGAAAAGGATTCAAGATTATTTTTAATAAATATGCATTAAGAAAAGCAATGCACCCTGTAGTTGACAGTATTAAAATTAAACTAAAATAATTGTCGAATAATTTAGAAGCGTTTGCAAAACAAATTGAAGGGTATATATTTAATTTGCAAATTCCCTAAATATAGCGAAGGAATTTAGTGGACAGATAATTAGCAAAGATCATATTATAAATAATTAACGAATTCGCGCTTTGAAATAAAACTAAAAAGAAGAGTAACAGTCATTTGCCAAGAAACTAAACAGAAAAGACAAAGATGGAAATTTATGCTAAAGAAAGCTCTATTTAACGAACTGCTGACCTACGAACTCTATTAAGCAGCGAAATGAAAAATATAAATTAAATAAAATAACAAACAAAGATAATTGTTTGTGGAAAAGTACACTCTTAAAACCCAAATGTTATGGAAAACCGATATTTTAAATATGGTGTCACAAAAAATTAAAGCACCAATGAAACAATAACTATAATTTCTATAAATTGCGATTTCAGCGATTTTATTTTCCATTAAAAATAGATATTCGTGCATTGAAAGATCAAAACGTATTATTATATTTTCGGCAGGGAACGGGATTAAACTTCTAAAAGTAAAAACTGAAGCATGGACTCAGGAAAGCTTGGATGAATTCAGAGCAAAAGGAGAAGCTCTTAAATAAAACACACATCTGATTGCTGCTTTGATGTAATTTATTTTTACAAAAATACCACTAAGGGTAGATTAATCGATATTATACAAATATATCGATATTGACCACATCTCTTGTTTTCAATGTTGTATTAGCTGGTGTTTTTTGACCAATAATATAAGTTATTGAAATTTTATTACTGATTCAGAACATTTAAATATTATTGTTAAATTTCAATTAATTTAAGTGTGATATATCGATATTTTTACAACGATAATATAGATATTGGCCATATGCAACACCGATATCACAATAGTGTTATCGATATTTCTGAAAATAATATGTTAACAAAGTCACTGTGGAGAAAACACTTTCTTGTGCAAACCGAAGTAACGGTGTTTTGCATAAAAATATATTTTTAATAAAAATAGATATTGTTGGATCAAAGTATGCAAGAAAGTTCGATAGCAAGTGATTAGGACTATTTTCAAGTTTTTCTTATTCAGTTGTTAATCCATAAATTTTAGAGAAGAGAGGCTATTGTCTCAGGCAATAAGTTCCGAGTATACTCCTTAAAGGATATGAGGTTGAATCAAAATACTAATCAGACATAGAAGTTTACCATACATAAAGTACCGTAAGACTTTTTCAGCATAAATGTTATCTTCAAAAGCCATTATTTAACTTTTTTTGAATAATTTATCAGCACATTGAATTAAAGAAGCTTTGCAACGTGAAAGCTTTCATACAATCCGAAAGCTCGTTAAATGATTGATCTAGCGTTTGATGAGCTACGAAACTTCGTTAAGACTTGGAAGTACCAATAATCCAAAGATTAGTGCGGACCAAACACTTGAGTGCGGATCGAAGAGGTGCATAGTAGAAAGCATAGCTGAAAAGGTTGCACTCTGATCACTATATACATATGTACATAGGCAAAACAATTGTCAGCTGGTGACAATTGCATCCAATTGTTTTGTTTGTGTGTAAATTTTGTGCAACATTAAATGAAATAGAAAATATGTTTGAAGCTTTCAGGGTAAACAACTCAGAGTGAAATGTATTTAAAATAACAATAAAAGACAATAATAAATCAAATGGACATACAAACGAGTATAAAGCGTAGTAAAAAAAAAAAAAAACATAAACCAGAAACAAAAAGAGTTGAGTCAGCTGCGAGACACCTTTGAATAAAGCATTTAAACAAAAACAAAAAAAAATTGTAAAAAAATAAAATTTCTCCAGCTGCAGTTGGCCTCCGGGCCAAACAAACACACAGACACTCACTAAATATAGGGTATGAGAGTAGAGAGCCGTTATAATTTGTTAAAATCACCCAAAAGCGTTTGTTGACTTCACACTTTTATGTGGCAAGCTACTTACAGCCAACGGCCAGCTAAATAGTTACATGCATATCAATTACATATGTGTGTGTATGTAACTACTGTATACGTAGTGACACACACCTGAGACAAGTGTGGCCAGCACCCTCCTGCTACTCTTTTGCTAATACATATTACAAAACAAAAAATACAAAAACAAAGCAAGCGGTACAACAATTGCCTCTGGGCACTAATCCGAAGAGAAGACAACTCAACTCAACATTTGAAACGAAGCAATTTGTGCTTATTATAATTTTTGGGTTTTGTGGAGTACAATGATTCCGCCGGTCAACCAGCTGTTCAATTTTGATTATCTCGTATTAGTTCGATCTTTTGTGTCGTTAATATTAAAAAAAAATTTTTTTTTTGTTTTCTGGTTATACCTGACAGTTATAACGTGGAAGTTTATTTTAATTTATGTCTTAATTGCAAAAGCAAATCTCTCCAAAATAAAACAAAAAAATAAATATGAGTTTGGGAGCCTATACGACCTTCTAGCACCAAAAAAAAAACAATTAGAAGCGACTGGCCAATTGTGAAACTTACACAGTAGATTTAATAACGAAGGAGAAATCTGAAACCAGGTGTAAATTTCTAGCAAGTGAAACTTTTATCATCTCAGAAATGTTTAGTCAGTAAGCTGAGATTTTAAAAATTAACCGTTTTCATGAGACTTAAGTATTGCTAAACAAATCATACGTTTTCTTTTGTAAAGAATTCGTTTTTTGCATTCGATAATCAATATTTCGCATATCTACTGATTTCGAACCTACAAAAATTATTATGTAACTCAATGGCATATCTATAAATACTTAACGCTCATTGAACCATCAATAAACACATGCTTAACCTCAAATATCACTTTACAAAATATGCATATTTTGATTTCAATGGAATTTGACAGCTGTCAGTTCGAATCGAATTGTAAAAATAAAAACCAAACAAAGAGTGTATGAGAAAAAGGAGCATGAGCTTGTAAAAAATTACTTATAAATCGGCAATGAGTGTCACCGAGTGGAAAAAATTAACTTTACCAGACAGATACTGTTTTCTTTGAGATTTTTTTGCATAATGGTTGTAATTGAGTCGCCTCGACTGTTTTTGAACAAAACGGAGTATATCAATATTTAGTGGCTCACAAGGTTACAGAAAATGACAGAATGTGAGAGCAACTAAGTTAAAGAGTTTGCTCAATAATTCCCACAAAATTATTTTTAAGACGACTAGTACCAGATTTGTAAACTAGGAGGTGCAATGAGCAGGGAATGCTTAGAAAAAGATAGATATATCTGAATTTATTTGTAGAACTGTTTGAGCCACTTAATGCCTCATGATATATTTAGTTGAAATATACGAGCATAGTTAAAATGTTAAAACAGTGTAACCCAGGGAAAGATAGTTCAAAATCAAACACACAAGTTTGTGATGGTTTACTGGGTTAGCGGAAGTTGACTGGAAAATACTGACTATTTGAACTATAAGTAATTACATTGCTGAATGGTCAAAGTCGGCCCAAGATAATTTTAACAATTCTCTTTAAGAGAACTTGTGGTACAAATACAAAAGGCTTAACACACATTAAGAGATCACATTTTCTCTTTGAAATACAAGATATGGGATAATTTCTTCATATTATTTTAGATAATATAATATCTGACTTAAGTTATTTAAATTTTTATAAATTGTCAGTAAAGAGAAAAAAAAAATAACAGATTAAAAATTTTTGAACGAACCATGAAATCGTGAAATAAAAGGGAATCTAAGAAAAAAACTTACATAGTTTAGCATTTAAAACGTAAAAAAAAATTTTTTTTAAGAAATTAATAATCAAAAATCATGCAACAAAGAAAAAAAACAATAACACTTAAGCTGAGCATTAAAACGACATTAAAAGAGTTCAACAAGACTTACAAATTATTTTATAAAACTCCGTTAGGATGCAAAACAAGTAAACCCATGCGAAAATCACAACAAAATCGCAAAAAAAAAGGAAAGAAAAAAACACATTGCAACAAACACGAGTGCTTGATAAACATAACAGTAATTAAAGAGAAGTGAAAAACAAAACAACAACAGCAAAAGTATCTATCACTTTCAACTCACCTGAAATGGCCACCTGAACGCCAAAATTGGCCGTACCGGCTTCCGCATTCACCTCCGTATCGCCGGGATGTGCCTCGCCCACATCGAGTGCGGCGCTGCCATTCGACGGCGGACGCAGCTCGGTCGCCGGTGTCGCTGAGTTGGTCATTATTTGTAATGGGGATAATTGTATATGTGCAATATGATCGTTGGAGGAGGCCGAGCCTACATCCTCTATGGTAACGGGAACGCTATCGAGCGGGCTAACAGGTGGCAGCACAATATTACTTAGACTATAGTCCTCCTCTCCAGCTGCAGCGACCGTTAAGCCTTGACCATGCGACGATTCGGCTGGTGGTGAGGACAAGGATGTCGAGGTGTTGCGGCGTGCTGAATGTGGTGAACTATGCGCGCTGTTGTCGATGCGACCACGTGACGGTGTACGACTGGGACGATTTATAAATCTGTGAAACGAAAATGATGATTGCTTTTAATGCGATTGCCCTTCTTTGTATTTAATTACATCAAAAGAATGAATTTGAAACTAAAAGTAATTACTGGTGAGCACAAACATTTTATTTAATCACTAATTATTTTTTACAACTAGCTTTAGCACTAAGGAGTTATTAAAAAATTACAAATTCCATACACACACACACAAATTCTTTTTTGAGTTTCTGAAACACCCTTCAAAAAACTTAAACAAAAGACGTTTGGAAAACGTTTTCAATAAATTATTGGTTTGTTACAAAACTAAATTCTGCACTACTTTTGCGTCTGGCACTCAACTAAACGTTACCAAACACGCTAAGCTACTGGCAAGCACGTTCAAATCGTCAAACGACATTCACCAGCGAGTCAGCCGTGAGCCGTGAGCTGGAGCGCGCTCTATTGGCACGCAGAGTGACTCAAAAATACAAAAAGCAAGACAAAACATGATTGGTATCTATGAGATACACTCATACAGCAGCAAATATTTCAGCGGGCCGGCAACGAGTCAGTTAGACAGGCGGACAGGCAAACAACCAGCCATCCAGTGGAGCAGCAGGTTTAACAGCTTATTTGAAGTCTGTTTGGTTTGGTTTGGTTTGGTGTTGTTGTTGTAGCCGCTGTTGCGCGCAATATCCGTCTGCATGGATGTCTGCACGTGTATGCGTGTCTTTTGTATTGTTTACCATTATTTTTGTCATTCTGAAGTTATTGCTATTCATCAAAACCGGCATAAATAAGCAGACCAATCCAATTTTCGGTAAAGCAGAATATCTTTTTTCAAATGACGAAGGAAAAGTACTCAACATTTATTTGAAGTTGGATTTTAATGCGGCAAAGGGCACTGGCAATTAAAAGGAAAGCCGATATATTGGCAAACAAAAGTGGAAAGAATACCCAGCAGTAAAATGGAGAGGCATAATACTGGCTACAAATGATTGATTGCAGATACTTCAAGTGATTAAATGTTCAAGTACTTAATCTTATTAGCTCCTATTATTGAACTCAACAAATTTAGGTCTAATTATTGTCAAAATAATTAAGGAATTATTACCTCGAGAAATGAGAGATGACATCCGATTTATCTCTCTATGAAACCAAGCCTAGAGTAGATTGTTTTTGAAACAAGTTGCGCCATTCTACGAACCTGTTGTGACCACATATTAAAAGTAATTACGCAGTAATTGTTAATAATGAATATTGTAAGATTTTGCTATTCGAAAAGCTGGATTAAGATAAGACGATCGTCTGAGAATAATATCTATTCGTATTTGGGTATATTCAGGTACCGGAATAAATATAAATAAAAACTGAAACAGATTCTTAAGGCACACGGCATGAAACCTCGCTAAAAGTCACATAACATCGCCCAAATACCTACTCAGAGACATTCTAAAATAGATACTACCTACCCACGAAACAGATTATAAAGCTCATAGCGAATACCTAATCTTTACTACGAGTTTGAGGTGAGATTCGAAATAAAATTTCGACTTTTGAGTGTTGCAGAGCGTAATCACTTGAATTTGCTGTCGGCTTAGACTCAACAATATTTTTTCCCGGCATAGAATAAGTAAGCAATTTATTAGAAATTTACATGCTTGGAATCTGCCGGAAATAATTCAGTAAAGTAAATACCAGGCGAGTCCTTTTAATCGAATCCTTAATATCACATTGGTAATTTTTTGGAACTATGAGGTAGATTTTACGTCAGGGGGGTCACAATCGAAAACAACCAAAAAATATATAATCCAATGATAATTTTAAAGCTACAAATATAGTTATTCGTGTAAGTGGGGCCATAAGGATCTGAAGATTCATAATCGCAATGTCATTGAGAGGCATAAATAAATAGATACATATGTTAATTGTATATGTATCTCAATCGTTCAAAGAGATTATCACCCCGAAATACAGTGTTAGATGTCAGCTTTACTATATGGCGCTTTGATTTTAATAAAGAGGAAATCCCAAGTAGTTTGAGAACCTACTAATTTTACTGCTAGGTCCCCTGAACTCCAAAAAAAAAATGTTGTCACTCAAGGAGGTATGAATGTGTAAGAATATTTGTCGATATGTAATAAAAATGAAGAAAAAAGCGAAACAAAGTAAGAGCAAACAGAAAACACACTCAAACCGAACGTTCAACAACTGTTAGTTTCAGGTAGGCAAAGATAAGCATATGTACGTATCCAAGTACCAAGTACAGGGTGTTTTAGTTGGATTAATTTGGAAGGCAAACATAAATATAATTCACTAATTGCCAGCCATTGGCGATGTTGGCCTTTTATATCGGACTTTTTTTATTCATTTAAACACATTTGGATATATAATGATCTAAGTCAAGGCCATCATATGCATCGATTTTTATAACTTAATGTGGAGATTTCATCAGTAAGCATCGAGAGGCTCGTAAACCCTTCGTTATTGAGTCATCTAGCTATTAATCTCTGTCTTTAAGTTTTCGAAATATTTTGTTAGCGCCCGGAATCGACACCCTTTTGGATAAAATTCTATACAATTGTGTGTTGACGCACGGCAACTCAATTTTCGCCAGACGGGTAAAGTACTCAAGCTACTCATCTTTCGCAAATGAAGCGCGGCAACGTGCCAAGCTGCACAGAACCCATAAACTATATGAATCTCAGCTGTGAATTGCAACAGTGATTTTTGCACACCTTTATTTTTATACGATTATTATAATTTTTTTTTAATTAATAGTGTTTTTGCAATCAACAATTGTAGTTCACAAATGTTTGCAGTGGCGCCAATTCTGAACAAAACAGGTGTGCTGTAGAGTCATTATGGGGTTACTGAAGTTCAAAAGTAATAAAATTTTTGACGTATGACTTCGTCATGCAATACAGTGTCAATTCCAAAGAAGGTCTATTAAGACATAACTCGTGGGGATATAAGCTCCCGAGGTGTACACTGTCTTCTACACAAAATGACAATGGATTCAAGAATTTTTAAATTATAATCGGTGCAATGAAAGTTTCTTCCTCTAGTAAACCACACAGAAACGAATAGAACCGGCGCAAGCTGTTTGAGAGCTGGAAGAATAACTGTCAAACCAGCTGTCACGATAGATATAAGAATTTGACTTTTATGCCAATTTCGAAATGCACGTTCGGTTCGGCCAACATTCTTGTCTTTTTACTTATATATTTTTATCGTCAAATCGTCTTCTGTGATGAGCCACATTTCTGGCTTAAAGATTAAGTAAATAAACAAAATTTTCATATTTAGAATGATCCAATGCAGGTGACTCGTCCATACTTTTTTCGAAGCTTCCGAAATTCCCGACTTCTTACCTCAATATGGTACAAGAAACCTTACAATGCTTGATACAATCGGTTTATTTCATCGGAACTTATATTATATATGTATTTCCCATAAGGATTAAAAAAGAAAAAATAGCAATATGCTTGAGTAAGTGGGATATTCAATTTCAGGTATAACATTGAATTTGATGGATATTTAGCGAATGTCATACTCTACAAATATAGAACACTAATCGGATAATTATGCAGATGCTGATGCTGCGGCTTGTCCTTTGTGAACTATATGCCTAAAGAAATATACAAATGAATGAATAACCTTGTGTGTATTAACAAGCTACCCTGCTGGACAAATTAATTTGCGTTGTGGCAATGAGGTGCCATTAGCAAAGATGTGAAAAAATTACAAAAACTAAATACTACACAGATTTATTTTTCTAGCACACACTAAACTACCGAAACTTCTTTGATATATTTTTATTTACCGATCTTTTGAAATATTTATTTAGGGAGTGAAAATAAAAATCGATGGCTGGATGGAGTGATGATTTGCTCCAGCAGATTCACAAAGCAATGTTGCATGACCAAGAAGCTACGCGTTTGAGGCAAAACCAACATCGGGCACAAATTGTTCAAATAAAATTAGGGTTACTTTTGAAACCGAAAACTAACCTAATCGGTATCAAGTTCAAGGAACAACAATTCCGACAATATCGATCAAATCGTAATATAGAACAAAAGTAGATATTTTAAAAAAAACCATATACATTTATAATATAATCCAATTGCGTTTGTTAAAAATAAGCCGTGACCGAAAAAAATTTCCTGGTAAGACATGAATTCAACCACGTTTTTCATTCGAAGATATTCGCAGGAACTTCAATTTTTTCCTACGGGGCATAAAAACGGAGCTAGAAGTATATGAGCATGTGTATATTGCTTGAAGTAGCTCTTTTAAAATAAATAAATATATTACTCGCCTCACAAGAGAAGCGAGAAAAAATGCTTGCATTTACACAAGGAGCAACAAAACGATGCCGCGGCTCAATCGAAACGAATGAGCAGAATTAGTTTTGAACTCGAGTATAGAATTCATTTAATGGCTGGAAAATTCCATTTCTTAAATAAATTCTAAACTCTTGATTGATTTGTTTTTCTTTTTTCGTTTCAACTTGTTTGTTTTTATTCTTGCTTTTGACTTCTTTATGCATAAATTTAATGTTGTCGGCAATTTGTCATTTTGGCCATTCGGATAATTGGTATTTTGTCATTTCGACTATTGTTGCCGCTTGCGTTTGTTGTTGTTTTTTGCTGTTGTCGCCGGCGGCGGCATTTCTTTTTAGGTAAATTGACTTTATGAGGCGTGAAATTTCGACGCCGTGTTATGACTGGCGACTTTGAAACCATAACGAACGGTTGAACATAATTTGCATAAACAATTTAAGTTTTAGCAAGAATTTCACACACACACACACACACACACACAACAAATCACAGAGTGAGGTGCACTTGTAAGGGTCATATACATCAACAGCTTGAAATATGGGTTGGTGACATTGAAATGTGTGTGGCATTATAATTTTAGCAAAACTTATAGACAACAACAATAAACTTTGTCTTCGAAATCACAATACGGGAAACAAGTATTGACGCATATTTTGTAAGTAAAGGTTCTGAAAAGAAATACAGCTTAACCAATTCGAAATTCTATTGTTCTAGAGTGCAGATGAAACGTACTTTAATAACATATGGAATGCATTTTTGGTAAATTGCATGGAATTTCTGATTTTTTCTGTCTGTAAACTGAAAAAATAAAATAAAATTTCGCGAGGTCAGCTGAAAGCAATGAGAGCAACAGATAAGTAATTTATGAGAACGAAATTGTGAGTCTTTTAATGAGGCTTTAAACCGAGACTCAGTGGACTATTAACCTTACCGGGTGATTCGTACGTATTTGAAGGTGTACTTAAACAAATGATAACCAAACTAATTAGATACAGGCGCCTGTATTATTTAGATTTAAGTTCACGGTACTTTTCATCAAAACGACATTCCCACCACAAATGATGGAAGGTATAGTCAAGAAATGGACAATACTACGCTAAGGCAGCGTAGTGACTGTAAAGGTCTACTGAAAAACCGACAGGTGTCATTTTCAAAACAAACAAAATCACATAATCTCGTTATGAAATGGCAAAGTGTTCTAATAATTTCAACACACTGGAATCTGCCAATAAATTGAAGCGTATTTCAGAGAACTGAAGAGTTATGTAGATCACTGTATTCCGTATGAAATAAATATGCTTCAAAGAAAAAGAAAAGAAGAAAATTTATTTTCATTTTAAATCCTACTGAAGCTAGTGAAGCACTTGATTTTCCTGATGAACTCTACTTGTTCATTTTTGTGCTACATTTAATGATAGCAAATTGAAGAAACTAATGTAAACAGCTTTTTCTAATTGACACAAGTAAAATCGAATATGATCAATATTACACACCATAAACACACGTTATGTGTCCTCAAATGTTGGCCAAAACAGTGTCTGCGAAGAAACTAGCGACTATCAAAAAAGTTAAAAACAAATTAAATGAAAATTTTAGGCGACTTGATAGCTTGATAGCAATCGCTAGTTGCAAGCCGGCCAAAAAGTATGTAGGCAACAAGTTGCATGGCTTTAATAAGCACAAATAAACAACGAGAGAAAAAGTCGTCTGTGCGACTCATTTGGACGCTGCAATGGCGCGCATGCGCAGACAACCGACATACATACATATCGACGCCACCACCCATCAATTGACAGCGTAAACTAATAAAAAGACGGCCAACCAGTGCGCCGAGCAGCAAGACAATCATAGCGACGCGCCGATCACCGACACAATGCCATAACCGCCGACAGGTATTCATAAACAGATAGTTACAGCCAGAGTGATGCCGGCGCACCCCTGGGTGACAGTTGCCGTTGCGCAGCAAGCATGCAGACATCCACGCATACATGCGTACATCCACACATAGGGGTATGGTTTATAAGTATATATGGAAGCAGGTCTTATACAGTCTAATTGGCTGTGCAGCAACTTTTGCATACAACAAAAACTATAAAGAAAAAATTAAAGCCATTTGCCAAATTCTCCCTCTCCAATGTTGAATAAAGAAAATATAAATAAAAAATCCGACAATGGAAACCAGTAAGAAATCATTTGAGCCACTTTGAATATCTCCAGCGAAAGCGCAATAAAATCTTGGCAGACACAAAAAGACAAATTTGAAGAAAAATACGAAAACAACAAATTAACCAAAACAATGAGGCCTATTATGATGGCTCAAAAACTGAATGACAAGTTCATGAAAGCGTTCCAAAACCGGTGACGTCTGTTGTTATTGAAATTGGGCGATCAATGGGTTTCTTTGTTTTTCTAGCGATTAATTGAAATGGAGATCCGCCTTTTAGTAGATATATAGAAAATGGAGTGGTAAGTAAATATTGGCTTAATCTACAAGATACATTGTAACTATGAAGAATACATACCATTAAATGTTTGAAGAGTATAGTGAGAGAGTATAAAAGCTATTTTACCAATAAAACAGGAGTTACAAATCATATAGAGATATAGAAGCTTGGCACTCTCATAAGATTAATAGTGTCGTGCATCTTTCCCACATTTTAAGAGTTAATCTGCTATTCAGAGCGAAGACGAGCTTAACAGATCAGGTGTAACTAAGCCGACTTTGTTTTATTTATTTAACCATACGAATGATAAAAGGATGATTTATCGAAGTCAGATACAAAAAAGTGTAAGGTAGATAGCAAGGAAGAGATGTAACCTTACAAAGCGAGCCAAAGATTAATGTTCCAAAGAAGAACTATAAAAAAAATGACACTCAAATATTCGAAGAATGAATGTCCTACAATATATTTGTCTGGATAGCACTGATAGTCTAAGTAGAAATCGTTCATTGAGATGCGTATTGACCTATACATACGAGATTCAATTAACCGTAAGAAATGATAATCATGGTACTAGATATGCGAGAGTTAGGAGAAGTTATGGAGCGATTTCTACCATGTTTAAAGGAAAGTAAGCCGATTTCAAGCGTTCCATCTCCATATAAAAAGGATTAAATTAGTTTGAGCCTTTCTACTTCTTGCTTAAGTAAATTATTAATATTTCTTAAAACGTTGAGCTTTGTGACACGAATGGAGAGTTTTTAAAGAATAAAAAAAAATACTGCGATCCTTAAATCCCGACACCTGCAGAAATTCTAACTATCAGAGGGATCGTCAACTAAAGCGATTTAAATATACATTGAACAGAAGGATCGAATTTGTTCTGCCGTATGGAGTCGAAGCTTGCTTTCGGTATTTACGAAGACGTTTTAAGGGGTAGAACTTAATGGGCGCCGACCAGTTTTGATCCTTAAAATACGTCAGAAAAGGTTACAATGGGCTAAACTGAATAAATCTTGAAATAAACATATATTGGTTTAAAATTCAACCCAGGAACATATTACACATTTTTTGCTGATAATCTCGCGATTTCTGGATACTTGTTGATATTCTACTACTAAATACCTTACGTCTATTTAGTGTCTCTTCTCATATTATTTATTCATTTTATGTGACGGGTTTTGGGATCTGTGCTTTAATTGCCGAATATATCTATATTGCATCTTAAATGAAGTAACTCACTATGAAGAGTCTTAGATCATTTGGGGCGTCTGAGAATCTGAGAGTTGTTTCGGGGTTTTCGGAAATTGTTTGGTCTGGATGTATGAATTACAATTAAGTTTATATCTGGATCTGATCTTAGAGCTAGGCGCATGCTTCGGTTCATGTGGATTTCATTTGTACTAACTAAAAATATTTCAACTTTAAAGAACTTATCTCAGGATCATAATAAAACACTCTACAATTTCTTATACTAAAGCTATCTGGATATAAAAGCAACTACAAATAATCATAACTTACCTTCTCGCTTTGCTCGTGCGAGTATCTTGTTGCTTCACGCCCGAAACGCCCTCGTCTTCACTAACCGCTTTTTCCGCCGAACCCACCAGCTGACTAATATTACTAGGCGAGGACGGTGGGAGTGAGTCCAGTTGCGGCAGATCCGTATAACGACGCATCTCTTCGCGCAAACGACGTTGTTGGGCGCGACTAATGCGCTCTTTGCTATTGCGCACCGACTGTATGCTGGATGTTTGGTCAATCACTACACCACTGCTACTACTATTGGCATTTTTAGCGTTAGCAGGGCTAGATGAAATACCACTTAAATTCATATTTACAGGTTCAACGTACAACTTTTCTGGGGAGTAACCGAGACTATCGCCATCGGCGGTGCTGGGCGAGCGTACGCTACTACATGTGCCAGATGATAGGTTTGGTGGTAATGAGGATTGATGATATTCATATGGATAATGAGATGAACGATGAGCGGAATTCGAGGAGCAGCATTCGCAACCCAAATGACAACGACAATGAATGGAGCACTTTTTGCCCACCTTCAAATGAGTATTCGATTCGATATCATTTGTATGAGTGGTTGCCTTTTGTTGCGCGCCTGTGGAGGTGGTTGTAGTGTGCGCCACAACATGGAGCTGCGGTGGCAAGGAGGTCGCCTTCTCAATACCATTCATGTGGTGACTACTACAATCAGTGCGATGCTTGGAGCGCGCCGTCTGTGTGGTGTGCGCACGCGCCTCATTCGAATCTTCACTTGTCGCATTGTCGTTGAACTCTTCGTTTCTTGGACTGCGCGGCACGTTCGCTTTTGTTTTACCGCCAACATCCTTGCGCTTCTTGGAGCCTGGCTTGTGGCCGCTCGACGCGCGCGCTTTGTGTGAACGCTTTGCGCGATCATGTGCTGCGTTTGTATCGCCGGATGCGGTGGCAGCGTGATCCATATTCGACTGATCGTAAGCCTGGCCACCCAAATAGTTGGACAAAGAGTTGGCGACAAACGCGGTTAGACAATTTGAGATCTCTGAGTAATCTTTACTATTCTTTAGACTATTATTTCTACTGCTGCTGCTACGTGTATGGCTGCGTTCTTTGCTCTTGCTCTTATTATTATTATTGGTGCATGCGCTATGATGCGCGTCGTCTTCGCTTGACGACGCTGACGAGTCTTCTTCGTTGGTTGTGCTGGTACCAATATCCAGACCTTTCTCCTTGCATATTATATCATAGAGCGCGCTGATCGGTCGAGATTCGCTACGCACTCGCACGGCGCGTCTCTTACCAGCGAAACGATGCGAGTTGCGACTGCGCCCGGCGGATGTTGTTGTTGTCGATGTATTTGTGCCTGCCGGTGATGTAGGGGACGTTATGGATATTATGTTACTGTTGTTGTAATTATGATTTGTGCTATCGTGTTGTGTTATGTCTGTCGCGGTGTTGTCTAATTGCTTAACATTATTATTATTATTATATTTACTACAATCACTACTGCTATTGATATCAACAACAACAAAACTACTACCACTGACAACGTATGGTGTGTATGTGGTATCGTTCAATTCACCTGTCTCGATAGGGCGCCCAAATGCTGGCGACGATTTCGCTAAAGGTTCGTGATTTCTTCTTTCGCTGTCGTTGTAGCCGCTGCTGCCCGCAGAGCCGCCACGAAAAAAAGCTGCTCGTGCAGCTGCTGTGTTGACGCTTTTGCTGCTAGTATTGCTATCGATCGGGTTGATCGGCGCTTTGTTGCATTCGCGATCACGATCACGATCGCGATCGCGCTTATCCACCGCCGAGGGAGATGTAGTGCTTGCGCGGCCAATAACTGCTGCACCCGTGCCAATTGGAGGCGGCACTACTGTAGCGGTACTAGTTTTGGGAAAGTAATGCTCTTTAACCAATTGTGTTGGTGTACTGTAGACACTTTGGTAATTCTCATTTAGTGACGTAGCATCATTAGCCTTCGGGGTGTGGATGTGTAGATTGACGTCGGTATAATAGGCTGGTGCGGTGTGGTGGTGGAAATGTGGATGCACACCGTGATAGCGTGTTGAATAGGAAGATTTGGCTCCAGCCTCTTGTTGTTGTTGTTCCTTCGAGTAATGTTTTGACGATTGATGGCACTGTTGTTGTTGTTGTTGTTGTTGCAATTGTTGTTGCAATAGCTGTTGCTGTTGTTGATGATGCCTTATTTTATCGTATACTGATGACGTTTGTTGGCAGCTCGATTTGGCAGTGACCGATGCGGAGGATAGACTACAATTTGACGATTTGTTTTCGTTATTGGTATTAGGGCTGTGTGTAGTGTCGACGGATTCTGAAAGGGCAAAGAACAAAGTTAGCATACGCTTAAACATTTTTTAATATAACTCATACATAAGTGTATCAAAAAAGTATATTAAAATGAATGCAGGTTAATATCAAGCTCATTATCAAGATCAAGATCGATATCAAGATCACGAACAATATCAATCCCAAAATCAATATTCAAGATTGATACCAAAATCAAGATCAATCTCAATATCAAAATTAAAATCAAGATCTAGATCAGGACCAATATCAAAACCATTAATCAATTTCAACAAATAATTAATTTTTTTACGATACACTAAAATGCAATACTCAATAATTCTATTTTTTTTTTTTTAATTATTCTTAAGATTTGTATAATTGATAGTCCCACCTAGAATGAAATGTACTCTTCTCACTAATTTACGCATTACAGCTAAGAAATCTCCACAGAACTTGCGTAAAATGGTGGTCCAAGATAATGAAATTTTGATGCAGCTAACACGAATATTAGCCAACTTGCTGAGGCGGTTAAAGCGCTAGTCGAGGCGAAGAAGGACTCAAGATATAGACTTGACAAACAGAAAAATGTCTGTAATATAAAAAGCTGTTTATATATGTACATGATTATATTTTCATGTGGACGTAACAATATACAATTATATTACGAGTGACGAGTTACGAGATTATAAAAACAGTGGAGTGCACAAAAATTCGACAATAATATTAAGGTTCCCGTGAGCTGATATGTAAAGTTGTGCTTTTGTATTAAACTTTAAGGCATTAGAATTTTGAAAAACCACATAAGGAGCTAAATATTTCCTTGAAGGTCATAAAGATTTGAATAAAGAAAGTTTTTGATGCAAAAGAAATTGCTAAAAAAAAATAAGATAAATTAGAAAATTAAGCTTAAACAATATACTGAAGATAAAGGCTGTATTTTGCTGGTAAAATGTATTATATATCAATGCTTGATTTTTGAAATTTGGAATTTGAATCTAGAAATATTCTTCTAATCTCGACGGATTACTTCTGCTATTATTATAATCACTTCTTATAAAAGACCTGACAAGTTCACCAATTTGTGTGAAAAATTTTTAATTATTATAATTTTTTGTTAAAAAATGCAGTTGTCCAAATGTTTGTGTTCAATACTGTAATTATTCGCTTCTGTCAATGGAGAGTATGCCACGAACAACACAGCGACTGCTACAAAGTGAATGCTCAAAAATATCGCACTTTCATGTAAATCTAGACATGAACATATGATACAAAGGAATTCAGCTGGTAATTTCATAAAGAAAACCGCAAAATACGTTATCTGCCAAAACCACAAGCAAATGCTCCAATTGTGGTATTTGTCATTGCATAATTATAATCAAATTAACTGCATGCTGCTCTGTCGCTGTCACTGTGCTTATTAATTAGTATTATTTATTTTTTCACTTTAGTGGAAATAATTTGCGGCTTTTGGTTTTGTTGTAATGGTTTAGTAATTTATATCACCGACAATTTCGTAATGATGCGTTTACATTAAGTAGATTGCCGACGTTCGCGAGTACGTGAAGAAATCACTTAAAATTTTAACACACTTTCAATAAACCATAAATTATAAAAGGAGTAAAATAAAAGCACATAAATTGAAGAAAACATTAATTAAAATGCGAGAAAAATAAACATTCAAAGCTTTCAAAATTTTCGAATTGTTTTTGACATTTTTCATTTGAAGACATTGTTAATTTTTTTTATTATTGTTGTTGTTTTTAATTTTTTTGAGGAAAATCGAAAATGAAAGTGCTAATTAAGGTCTATACGTTTGTACAGGGTGCCTGCTGTAGAAATTTTTAAAACTCAAAAAAAAAGGTGAATATACAATTAAATTATATTTAATTAAAGATAATTTAGAGTTATGGGATTTTACAGGGTATCTGGTGCGGCAATTTTTAAATTAACGAATATTCTACTTAAGAAATAATAAAAATTAGGAAATATCGAAAATAAGCTAGAGATAATTAAAATTTTCGCAATTAGAGTGGGTGGCTGGTACAAAAGTTTTGAAAATTAAATATATGGTACTTAAAAAACATTAAATAATTAAGGAGCATTACGGAAATTAAAGCAAATTTAAGATATGTACATATTATTAAGGGTGCTTCAAGTGGAAGCTTTGAAAATTTAGATTTCAAAAAAAATAATAATAATTGGGAAAATTCGAAGTAAATCGAAATTAAAGCTAATTTGGATTTTCGCAATTATACAAGGTGCATCGTGTGGAAATTTTAATAATAAAATATATTATACTACAAAAAACTAACAGTAATTGAGAAAATCGAAATTAAATTTAAGATAATTCAGATTTAATCAATCATAAAGGGTGTCTCGTGTGGAAATTTTGGAAATACGGTATATTCTTACAAAAACAAGAAAAAATAATTAATAGTAATAATAAGTAAGCACATACATGTGTGTCTGTAGCAGTTGGCTACAAAAGTATTAAAGCAATTAATTGCTCACTTATGGATTTATGCATGTATGTGCATTATTCAAAGTGGCAGCGGTTTAGTGGCGTCGTAAATGGGGGTAAAAGCATATAAAATGTTAAAACACTCAATTTGTTTTAAGCCAGTCACTAAGTCATTAAGACCACTTACTTACACACTTACACATAAATAATCGGCGAGTGGGTGGTAACTACCGTTATTTTGCCATTTAATAGCATTTGTATGCATAGCAAAGTTGCTAGAACTCTTTGCCGGTGTTGCTGACATGTTTATTTGCTAAGTTTGATGTGTTGTTGTTGTTTTTATGTTATTTTCGTTTCGCATTTTCTAGGTGAGGACGAGTCAGGGTCGTGGGGATTAAAAGAAATCTACTTGGCAAAGCATTTAAATGCGCACCTGAGTTGCCAACCTGCCGTTGCTGCAACCTTTGCCGGCGACGGATGGATGGCGACGGACAAATAGTGAAATCATGTCAAGGTGATAGAGGGAGAAAGAGCGAGCGAGTGAGAGAGGTGGAGGCACGGTGCTTTTGTAATTTTTAGCTTTTAGCTTGCAACATCGAATTAAGCGCTATAAAATTAGTGACAGTGGGAAAAACGTGATGCGAAATAGACACACACACTTAAACACACACATGTAAATATACTCACACAAATATGTGTGTGTTGGCACTTGCAAGTGTGCGATTGAGCTGTTATCGTGCTAATTGCCTACAAATTTGGCCGAAATTGGATTGGCAGGCATTGAAGGCTTTGAAATTAAACTAATTTGTGTGAGATTGTGTGTACATATGTATGTGGGTTTCATATACTAGACATAGAAGAAGCAATTTTATTATTTATTATTATAGAAAAAATTATTAAGAAAAAATAGCCAAAATTAAAAGAAAAAAAATCTACCTATCTATTCTATTTCCATCGAATCACAAGGGAAACATACCTAAAAAGGGAAAATATGTTTTTTGTGCTATTTATGGAATACATTTTCGAAAAAACTTATTTATGTTTTTCAAGAATTTTCTTTAGAACCACTGTATATATTGATTGTGAAAGAACTGAAACAAGTTACTAAGCGTACAAATGAGTAGCTGTCCGGCAAGAGCTGCTTTCGATTCGACCAACCTTGAATGGAAGTGGCGAATCGCACAAACAATTGGTATAAAGCCAATAAACTGGTATAAAAATACGAGAATGCAGAAGTGCCTAATTTAGTAGAAAAGTCCCATAAAAAATTATTAAATGATCGGGAATAAAGAGCCGTAATTCTGTTGCTAACAGCTCTTGGTCTTGAATGGTAGAATTGGTCTAGTAGGGGTAGGATTGAATGGGAACTTTGAGCTTATTACTGAGCATAAAAAATACGTCCCTTAATGCTGAAGATGCAATTGAGATCTGCCTATTTACTTTTACTTCAAGCTATTTGGAGAAATGAAGGTTTTGAAATTTCTTCTGACTACCTATTAAGGGTTAGACCAGTTTAGAGCTTTCAAAAAAGCACAAATTTTACATTTTTTTCTGCGAGTAAGTAGAAAAATTAATCGAATATCTCTCTTTTCTTTATTCTATCAATTTTGTAATGTTTTTAGGACCCCAAAGTGTTATGTAAGCCAAACAAAAATCTTATTAAATCCCAGACTGACCTAATAACTTAATTTTTTTTTTTGCTTATTGTCCTTTGCTGCTTCCTTTTTTATTGCATCAGGCGACAAGAAAAAAAGCAAAAAACAATATTTCAGAACTTAAAAAATAACAAATAGTTGAAAGGGAAAAATATGGACATTCCACTAAATAAAATGAAAAGAATGTAAATGACCCCTTAAATCCACTACAGAGCACATATTGATATATACATGTACATATACATATAAATAAATTGTACTTTTTATGTGACTAAAGACCTCCACCAACAACTTCAAATTAAATCAAACGCTTAAATCAAGCCTGGTGTGCATTAGAATGCCAACATCTCGACGTTTAGCTCAACGAACCTTTCAGGTTACCCTATGCTATAGTGTGTTTTAATTTACAACAAAACTACCACATGAAAATCGTAGAAACAATTAGCCAAATAAACACCCACAGAGTCATGCAATTGATTATACTGCAACTGATTATATTATGTATATATGATATATATATGTATATATATACATAGTTGTATGTGTGTCTGTAAACAAGTAAGGTACCGAATTGACAACTGAAGGTGACTGAATAGCTAAATAGACCGTTAAGTGTCGAGCCAATCAATGCTATGCATGTTTTTGTTTCAACAGCCTTACTATTACAACACACACTGTATTAAAAGCAACAACAACAAATGGCATTTCAATCACCTGAATTTTTTTCACTCTGAATGAGATTTCAATTTCGATTTCAATGACACAGTAGAACATACCAAATATGCAGAGATTTTCAGTTCACAAATTAGCACAATGACAATGGGTAAAAGGAAAACAAAATAAGCAAAACATACAAACTATACAAACATACATATCTGTACACATGTGCGCATAAAAAATTGTTCAAAGATAATAGAAAAAAATCTGTGTATATTGCTGTTGTTAATTTGCGCTTTACTTAAGAAAACAAAGAATGATTTTTTTATTTTTCTAAATTTGTTCCCCTTTGCAAGTACGTTACGTATACGCCGCGTGGGCTGTGTGCACCTACACAAGCATGCCGATAACAATAGATGTGGGGGTAAATATGACGTTATGACGTCACACTCTATGACACATTAACATTGAAAGGAAGTTATTATTGTTGGGTAAACAAAAACAAAAACAACAACAACAACAACAACTACTGTTACTACTACAAAAACAATAATAATAATAATAATGATAAATATTTATAAATATTTATAAATAAATGCAACAGTAAAATGTTAGCTGAGAACAATAATATATGTACATAAGAATTTGCATTTCTGCCGCAAAGCCACTGAAAGTGCTTGTGAAATCGAATAAACTGTATTTTGTATCAAATTACACACATTCAGCATAATGAAAACTGTTTTCGCTTAGCAGCGCGCTGATCTTGTTGTGCTCTATTCTCCTTAGAGTTATTCTTTCCTTTTCATTTCATTGTCGGTTTCATTGTTACTGGCTGGTGGCTGGTGGCTGGTGGCTGGTGTTTTGTATGACTGTGTGTGTATGTGTGTATGTGTGTGAATGGAGAGCTGTTGCCGGCGGTTTTGCAACAATACGTCTCGTGAATTCAATTTCTACTGTGCATACATACAAACATACATACACGCACACAAAACTTGTTTAACTCCACCAATCCAAGCAGATAAGTGTGTTTGTGTCTTCGTTTTTATAACGCCCAACACCCACATGCAAATAAACAATCGCGTGCAGGGAAAACATGTTGGCATTAGTTGCCAATGTGGCAGCAGTCTTACAATTTATTGTTCACACAAATAAGCAAAAATGCTTAACCCTCTGATGATGCAGAGGAGATATTGCAGAGCAATATTGTTTTACACATTTCTAAGCAGTTGTAAGAATATTGACAGAAGTATAAATAATTTGCATTGATATGTATATATACTGATTTATTCAAAAAGTGATGCTTGGAATGTGTGGCAACACTATGCTTTGGATGAATTCATTCATATTCAGAGCAGTGAATAGTTATGCGATAATCAACCCACAAAATGCTTGAACTCTAGTTAAGTAAGAGTAGTTAGCGCCGGTATGAGGCACAAGAAGACTAGTACAAGACATTTAGACTTCCTGAAAAATTTGAAAAGAGTTTAAATATCAGTGCGAGCTTTATTAGTTTTTTATTTTCCTAGGTGGCTTTCTTGATTATATAGGCATATTTTTGAGCTTGAGCCACAATTTAATTTCCATTGTCCGTTCGTAAATGGTTTTTTTTACCGTGGTTCCTTCTATGAAAGGTCCTGGAGGACTGCTTTTCTACTTTATACCACTTTTCTAATTTGCTGTAGAACCATAGGAGACTATCTAAAATCGTATTTAGAACTAAACCAAATACTTCCGGGTCTTCGAAGCTTTTAAATGAAATATGATGTTTGAGAGAGAGCTATTAGCTGATGAATACGAATACAGTCTCCAGAGGCGAAGAAAGCTGAATGCTCTTTCATGCTGTTCGTGTCAAAAAAAGGAGAATAATCAAACTAATTTCATTAATAATTTGTTTTGGTTGTGGTTTTTCTATGTATTAGTTGGTCTAATACACTTTAAAATTCCTTCCATGATATATAGAAAAGAAAAATATTGATCTCTATTCGAAGCAAGATCACGTGAGCGCAAAAAATCGTAGATATTTCGGTTTGTAACAGTAATCTCTCTTCTCTCTTCTCTCCTCAGCCAAAGGTAGCAAAATTTCAAAGTGCCCTATATTCGTTAATGTTTCGTGACCACTTTTCATAGTTCTTCGCTCACCTCTCACTTCTCTCCTCTCACCGCTCTTTTTTCTTTTTTATTGTTTCAATTACCACTCACAACTCACCCTCGTAAAATGCGTGCTCTGCTTTACCAACTAATCAATTTTGCTTATATGCGTATTTGTAGTTTTGTACTACACTTTTTATTGGTATTATGAAAATCTCTACACTTCGTTAAATCCCAAGGCACTCAGTAAGGAGTGCATGCTCCAAATTAGATTTGATTGCTCAAGTGTTGTCGCTGTGATTGTTTTTCCTCGGAAGTGAATAAAAGTAATCAATATTTGAATCTTAGCGACAACGCTAAATGCAGAGTGAGTGTTTCATTCATGATGTGACGGATTATTTATATTGTATTGGGTAATAAAAGCAAGCACAGAAGAAGTAATGCTACTTTTGCCATTATAATTGTTAGTAATGATTTTGCTCTTCAGAAATGAGATTATTGCCATAGAAGCAGACAAAATTCGGCCTAATTGTTAGAAAGCCATTCGGAGAGTACATATGTATAATAAATATATTTTGGTATATTTTCATCGAAAATGCCTGCAAATTAATTATTATCAATCTGAAAAATTTAGAATTAGTTTAGGAAAAAAGAAATTTGAAAATAACGGCCCAAGTATGTTGAACTGCATGTATTTTGTATGTATTTTGACATTTGAAAAAACCAGACCCTGCGCCACAGCAAAATGCCAATAGCGCCAGCGTGACAAAGAGTAGGCGTTGCCATATGCGTGGCTGATCGTTTATGAATTGTAAAATTTTCACATTCAACGCGAAATTCCAGCGTGAAATGAATTTAGCGATGCTGCCAAAATAAACAAACACCCACACCCACACACACACACACACACACACAAATATGGAAAAAGACGCTACGCAGATGGGCGCTGATATATGAATTTCTTGTTGAGGAACGCAGAAATGTGGCAATTATTGCATTCGAAAAATTCAAAAAGTCAAGCAAAATTGAAAAGCCCACAACAACAAAAAAAAAAAAAACAAAAGGGAAAAAGTTATGAAAGTAATAAAAACAACTCGTGAGCTGTGCACGGACACCGAAAATTTATATTAAAGCCTTTAGGAGAATGATGAAAACATTTTTAAATTTAGGCACAAAATTCAAAAAATTATTGTTCTTGCAGCAAATTGCGCCGCAACACTGTGTATGGAGCAGCAGCGGGCATTATTTTCTTACAAAATTTTCTAGATACATAAGCATGCGCCTTAGATACTTATTTTTAGAGTGGCGTTAAAGTAGCTGCAGTCGGTGCGCCCATTCGGCGGCCAAGTAGCGCAATGTCAATGCTTTACGAAAAATAATCAGAATTTTACAGCGACAGGCGTTGGCTTGGTGGTTGCAATATGGTTAATGTGGCTAAACGCATTGTAAAATATTTTCTAAATTTTCGTTAAGGAAAATCGATTTATCTCGTGGCAAGGGAAAGTGCAGACAGCTGTGCGAGCAGCGAGTGGGTGCTCCGACTGACTGCAGATGAATGCGATCACTGTGGTTGCCATCAAATGCACAAGCATTATAGCGAAAGAAATTGCAAACGGAAATCTCACGCGTTGCAATAAATAATAATCACATTAACAAAAAATAAAAATAAAAATTATAACAAAAATAAAGAGCTGCAATAACCATAAATTAAGTAAATTAAGCTAGCAGAGCAGAATAGTGTCAGAAAATTGTTTATAATATGACATTATTGTATGACATTTTTTTTTTGTAAAATTAGATATTAAAAATAAAAATGAAATTACACAAGAATTAATTAGAAATAATATAATTAAATATTAATAGCAGTATATATTTATTTTAAAATATTAAATTTAATTAAATAAAACTGGTGCACGAATAAAAACAAAACTTTTTTTGTACATACTTATTTGCTAAGCATATTCTATTCAGTATATAAAATGCAGAAAATGATGTCATTGTGTACTGAGCATGCTTTCTTGTCTCACTTTTAACATTGCAATAAACATAATAATCCAAAGAATTAAACGAAGAAAATGGCGGAGCAAAGTGTTCAAAAGTTTAATATAAAGTGCTCATACAAATTCTCGGGCATTCATGCTTGCCTTACTATTGTGTTACATGTATGACCACCCATCATGCACAATATCACAGCACAGACTGTCAAGCCTTTCATTTCCAAAACTGCTATGAATGCAAACTGAAGTCCTGTTCGGGATGCATTGACTTGTTTCTCCAAGATGGTTTTGAACTGCGGCAAAGTGATAATGTAGTGCCTTTGTTTGACATCCCCCCTTTAATAAGCCTATAAACTGTCTACCAATTCACCAAAAATTATCTAAACCGCTTCAGTAAAGCTACTGCTCCCTTGGTTGAAGAAACATGGGTCTTTCATTAGGTAGTTCATTCAAAAATATGAAGTTCACCCGATAAGGTTCTGATCGATTTCGAATTATATTCACTAATAATGCTCCGAGCTGCGGAGACAGACAACGGATCACGATCACTGCATATCGGTTCATTTCCATCGATGATTTAATGCTGACAATTCACATTCAAGAAAAATCTAAAAAAAAAAAGTTGACTTCTACGACCTATATTCACATATGTTCTAATTTTACGGGCACACCCTGTATATAAAACAATTATGCCTGCAATCTATCTCTGCTATCTATCTCTACTCCATCTCGAAAACGGAAGAAAATTAAATTTATTTTCAATATAACCTGTACAATATAGAGATATTTGAGAAATCTGCAAAATCTATTGTAATTGAAAATCATATGGAAAAAAGGAAAGTATACTCCAACGACGAATAAATGATCTAATTATTGAATATAAAGTCATGTAATATATTATAATATATTTGGTGCGTGACTGAAGAGTAGCCTTAAAGAACTGAAGACTAGCCTCACACCTTAAAAGCATCGAAAAATCTGTCGATAATGACGTAACAGTAAAAATAGTCCGAATCAATTTTGAGCAATTTCGACTTACATACATACATATTGTCTTGAACTGAGCACCCGTTCTTAATGGCTAAGAGGACATTAAGTACTATTAGCTCGGCAGCTTTCAACTAATATTAGGAATGTTTTATGTCGCTGCAACAACAATAATATGTCATATAACATAAATGTCATGAAATATGGTATAAATTATGAATTTGGTTCAGTTCTTTGAGTTTTAAGATTCCACATCATTTCAGTATTTTGTCTACTATTCTAACTAATGAAAGCAATATTTTAATTCACAAAAACTACAGCGGAGCAGAAATAAACAGACATTGAAATGTATAAAATGGTAGCGCAGCTCGAATATTTTATATACACACACATATCTATATATATAAAAATGGGTGTTTTTATTTTGACATATTTTTATATTTTTATATCACAGGAGAACAATATGGAACATTTCTTAGCACAACAGCCAATCCGTGTGCCTCATAACTCATATATCGCACACTTTTGTATATATATATTTTTATAACCATATGTAAACACATGCATATACATTTGTATATATTATTCAACGCTTTTGTTGTGTACAAAGAAATCGGCATCAATGGACAGAGGAATTCGAGAAATCCTCGTAAAAAATACATCTGAAGCAACAAAGTACGCCGAGAACGCATAAAACACACACATAGGCACACACACTATTATCGAAAAGAAGTGTGTACTCAATAATAAATCATTAGGAATTTGAATAGTCATATGTATGTATTTTTATTCATAAGAACAGTATTCATATTCACAGTATATATATACAGTAGTGTGTAGTAAGTACACTCGCGCTGTACACATGAACATTAGGGGTGTGACTGTTTATACTAATACCTACTAAGCAGCATTCTCTGAATAAGTTCATTGGAAAAATTTAATTATCTAAAAGCTGTTGTCATATAAGCATAGTCGGCAATTGAGAAAATTTTAATTTATAAAAAACATACCGAGGTGTGTTCAGAAAATAACGGGTGTTATTATTACTTTAACGGCATGGTGCCAATCCGAAAAAAAAACGTCCGGATTTGTGGAGAAACAATTCATAGCTTTTGTACACTTTTGCTCAATTCTGCTCATACTTCGTTACTCGTTCGTGAATTCTTGGCCAACAACAATACTGTAACGATGCCCCTGCCTCCATATTCGTCAGACATGACTCTGTATGACTTTCTGCTATTTCCAAAAGTAACGAGAACATTAAGGTATCATCGTCTTATAAGTATGGATGACATTAAAACCGCATCGCTGAAAGTGTTAAAGGCTATTCCAAAAATCGAGTGTGAGAAGTGCTTCGACGATTAGAACAAGCGCTAGCATAAGTGCCTCTCCATTTAATCTCCATTAATTGAAAGGAGACTATAATGAAGGCGGCAACATTAATGTAGACGAATGTATAAATTTCCGTAATTTCTTGAACATACCTCGTATACTCAAAATTTGTATTTGGATTGAACAAAAAATTGTGAAAATCCAACGATTCCATTTCATATATATTTTTTTTTGGAAAATACGCTGTAAATTCCGTATGATTAAACTATATTTAAACAAAAAATGGTCATACCCCTAATTTATAAAATCTCACATTAATCTTTCAAATTAGGCCCCTCAGCTAGTTGAAAAATCTTTTATTATATTAATATTTTTGTTTTTTGTTTTTTGTTTTTTTTGGCTACTTGCATATATTCAATTCATCTTGAAATCAAGGCGATTTCGAAAGCGATAAATAGACCGCCTTTCATGAAAATAAGAGAGAAAATAGATAATTTGATCTATTTGTTAAATTTCTCATGCGAATAATTAGCGAAATGTTTCCCTAGTGTTTTAAAATTGTGAACTTTGCCAATTTGCAACCACAAATATATGTACATATACATATATTTCACACAACTCTTCTCTGTTTTTGTCAAAACGGCATTATTGCGATGTTCTGCATGTTTTAGAACTAAACCTAAAAGCTACATGGATACTTACACATGGATTTATAATGTGTATGTAGATGAGTATTGTGTAAAAACTTTTCGAGGATTCAACGCCTTTATATTTGGGTCAGGCAATGAGGTGCGTGACCACTCTATTGGCGTTATGTTCAAAACCCGACCCGACAAACAATAGCGAAAGGGCTTTTAGTGAATAATTAAATCGCTCGCAGCTTGAGCTGAAAATATTACATAAGCAGCACTTAGAAAACCCTCAAATGTCGTAAACAGTTAATCTGTTGTAAGTATGTACTTACAATATTCACTAATATTCAATTCTCAAAGTTCATGGTCAATACTGGTGATTCAATGCTACGTGTGTGTGTATTTGTGTGTCTGCAAGTTAAAAGCCGCAAAATTCCTTTGTGTGTGCAATTATGCGCACTCTTGCGGCTTCCATGGCTTTATGCAACAAGGTATAAGAAAGCTAATTATGCGTAATAAAAGCTCGTACATATCGAGTGGTTATTATTATTATTGCGTTATTATTACGCATTTTGGCATGAAAGCAAAACGCTTGAAAGGTTGCACGCGAATTGTCCATGAAAGGAAAATATGAAAGGAAATGTGTGTTTGGTATTTAATACCACGAGGGGCTTGTAACTTGTGTAAGCGTCTATAACAAATTCCTTTGGTTTGGACTACACTTAATATGACCTTGAAGAAATCGACAGAAAATGCTCGCAATTATGTAAGAAAAAAAATATGCTCTGAGAAGATGGTTCTGGAAATATTTAAGCTCATTTAATGCAACTAAAATATTGGATGAAATTACTAATATTCTTATATTGATATTAAGAAACAAAAATTTTGAAGTTTTAATACTCATAAAGATTCGTTCTAAGACGTCATAAAACGTTTTTACGCATTATAATTTATCGCAACTTCTTGAAAGGTGAAACTCGACGAACAGTGTAGTATAAATGTTAGCGCCAATGCACGTACATATATTGTACTCTTTTTAAAAATTCGCGCCTAAATGTATGCAACACTATGCAATTAATTTTTCGCTCCCTTAGAATAATTAACAATTTAATGGAATATAATATTTAGTGTTTTCATTGTTTGCCAGAAATTTCTATAAAAAGTAGCATACATTTAAGCGCCAAAGAATTATACCACAAAATAAGGAAGCAGTTCACTTTATTATTTGCTTACTTTTTACTTAGCTCTTTAATATCATCTATAAGTTTTTCGTTTCGATATTTGTACAGGACTTCTATTTGTAGACTATATTAAAAATAATATGGATATAAATAAAGTACTCGAAATAATTAAAAGTGGAGTTTTTTTAGTACTTTTCCGTAAAAAGCATTACTGGGATGGTTTTGAAAATTAATAATAAACCAAATTAAATGTAACCATATAGTAGGTGGTTAGGTGATTGATTTAGACATGGGGAACCGAAATGACCAGAATCATTTTCCTGTAATCTAAAAATGTGCTTCTTCGACGGTGTCTACCAAACCAAGTACTCTGTAAATTTTCCGCACAAAACACAACTTTTTTCAATAAATTTTCACGACTGTTTGAGCCTTTGCATGATAAATTGACGAAGTATACTGAACCCAAATGCCAAACACATGTGTTTAGTTTGACAGCTGGTTTGACAGCTATACCTTCAAGAAATTCTCTACCTCTAAAAAATACCCTTTAGTTAGCCTGCACTAAATATCACAAGTACTTCAAGATGTTACTTGTATATGAAAATAAGTATATGCGGAGGAAATAATCTTCAAAAACAATTCAACCCCTACATATGCAGCGATTTTACATAAGATATTGCAGGCGGATTAAGAAAAATGTGGAAGTAGGCCGTTACATTAATATCTGTACAAAAATAAATGTTTATTTTAATAACAAAAAAACACTTAAAATTTAAAATATATAAACTAATGCTAAACACTTGCCGGCAAGCTGAAACATTTAAATGGGTCTAAGTTTCTATATACAACTGTATATAACTGTAAATATGTAATCGTTTGTGTATATGCAGTTTTGGTGAGCTAATAATAAAACTATTTGAATGCTCACTTCATTTATTCGCACTCAGAGCACATTATCCGGCAATCCCATTTGCATCGCTTACCAATGGCAAAGGGGGAGAAGCAAACGGAAGTGGGATACTAAACTAGTGGAAACACTTTAGTCATTCTAATCACTAATCTTGGATATTCGACCCAAATTGTTGTGTTGGTAGGTATTTCTCTTTTGTTTTTGTTGAAAAGCGTTGCCACACTTTTGCATATTTAAGTGTTTCACAAACGATATAGTAGCAAGTTAGTTAGTGTTTGTCTTATTGATAGCGCTGAACAATATAGGTCCTCAGGACTTAATTCACAATATTATACAATGTACGAGAATCTTAGAAATGTCGACACTGATTACTCACATTAAATCTAGAGCAATCAGAAATCAAAAGTACGCACAATAATTCAAAATCTCTCAAGAGAACTTAGAATTAAAAAAAAATTAAATATAAATATTTAATTGAACTCTTGTAACTCAAACATACCCATTAAGTACCCGAAATATTGATCAATAGCATCTCTCTTATTCTTATACTCAAGATCGATTCAAAGTACTCAGCATCAAAGGTCAAATACATATAAACATAATCAAATTATTGAGTACTACTTGCATTTATGCTACTGTCATTCAAGAATTTAACCAAAAAGTATTTTAACCTACACACACTCAATAAAACATTACTAATTTAATGTAATTTTTCAAAACATACCGTTGAATTTTCGATTAAAAAAAATATAATAAAAAACAGACAAATATTAGATGAATTTAATCATAATTATAAACATTTTCAAACTTTTGTCAGAACGTTCACTTTTATATCGAAAATTATTGTTTTCGAAAATGAATTAGAATGAATTCAGAAGCGTCAATACATTTTTAAACTATAAGTATTATAAAAATATTGTCAATGTGTGTTTATTTAAGTAGAGCACTCGGTACCACACATGAAAGTACCTGATCCTTAAAAGTATCGATACCGAAAAACTCGGTTCTTAAAAGCACTTAATAACCCTCTCAAGACCGGCTCGACTAAAATGCTTACAAACATGATTATTTCCATTTTCAAAACATCTGAAATACTGCCCTAAAAACTACACATAAATATATATGTATAAAGATCCACAAAAAATTAAAACTTGCCACTTGTCCTAAATGCTAACTAGAGATAACAAACACACAATTATTCAGATGATCTCATTTAAATGAATATTTTATGTCACAACAATTATGATTCAAAAAAAGCAAGCAAAAGAAAATGAAGCAGCAAAAAACATTTCGAACCTCAAAACCTAGAACACGAATTTAATTATTATAAATGCGACGCGAGCGAAGATAGTGACTAAAAAATTGTTAAAATATAATAAATTTACACTATGACAGCACGACATAGAACTCTATTAAAAAAATTAAATACCACAGCGCGCGAAATAATAGCACAACACATACAAAGTTATCTATAGACGCCTGTACATACGTGGGGTATTGTTAAATGTTAATGAACATCAAGAGTTAGGGATCACTAACCGAAGAGCAATAAACTTCCAAACTAGAATGACTGACTGACAGCTGAGTTATTAAACAAAAATAATTACTTGGCTTTTTATGAATTTAACAACCTGTGGAGATATGAAATCTGTTGTGAAATATGAGCCTATTCATACATGTATATGTTTATATACATATCCAGGTCTAAAGAATATCATGCTTCACTCTCATGTGCTTAATAATAAACTAATCAGTTCGAAATAAAACCGAAGAGAAGAATAAAAACTGAGAAAAAACAGAAAAAGAGAAAATAAGACAATATAGAAGCTATTATTACTTAAGAAAAGAAAAAAATTGCATGTTAGAATTCTTTAATTTAGACACATTTTGGCACAGAGTTACCCACCTGTCAAAAAATTAAACTGAACAAAATATGCCAAAAGTTCTGCCGAACTTAAGACTTTTGAGACATGCTTGCGGTATGTAAAATATTAGGGATGGATCGGTGATAATAAAGGTAGCGAACACAAAAAATATTTGAAACAAAGTTGCCATACATCGAAAACGTGAAATTTGAGAAAAAATATGGCAAAATTTGTGCCAAACTGATAGCCTTCAAGAAAGACTTCTGAAATCTTTTCCGGGGGTTTTCAATTTAGATATGAATTTAGAAGAAGAGAGTTACCAACTGTCGAAAAAAAGAAAAAAAATATCACAAAATGTAGGTCAAAAGTAAACGTTTGAGGAAGTGCTTAATTTAAGTATATTTTGGAATAGAGTAGTCACTGAGTACAATATGAGTAAAATATTAGTGAAAGAAGTGTGCCAAACGTAACAAATTTGTGAAAGTCCTCCGAAAAGTATGCAAAAAATATCAAATTCAGGCATACATTGGTGTGAAAAGAGTTACCACCTCTCAAAAGTGTGCCAAGCGGAAAAGTTTGAGAGAAACTTTCTTTAATATAATAATTAAAAATAGAGTTGCCGTATAACTGAGTAAAGTATGAAAAATTGTGCCAAACTTTAAGATTTTAAACTGTTGTTAAACAAAACTGTTTGCCATTATTTCCATATTATAGTCTTCCTAAGACAACGACTGCTGAGAGTTAAGTGATTTTCGTTGGAAAGTTAATAGCAAAATATATACTTAAAAAATTTTTTTCTTCAAAAATTATTTTCAAATAATTGACTGCAGGCAACCCTATTAAGCTTCACAGCAGTATATGCGGTAAATCCATACCTGAGATCATCAGGCGAATTTGTACGAGTATAAAATAGACTATTGACTCAAAACGCTGCGCGCAGTCGAAATTAGTTGAAAAACTGGCAACAAAGCACGTACAACAACAAAGAAATTGCAAATAAATACTGGTGCATATGTATACATTTAAATTTTAGTAATGAGTAAATGGTTAATGAATGAATAATACCATATAATTAGTGCTAATACACGTAGCTTGCTACACGCTATGCACACACACACACACACACACATAAATAAAATACAAGAATTTGCAAAACTACTGCAATTATATGACTACTTAAGATTTTATATACATATACTAACTTTGATCTCTCAACTTGGCCAGCTGTGAGTCGAGTGCCAACGTTGTTGTTGTAGTTGTTGCTGCTGCTGTCATTTTATCATTATAGCGATTATTACGATTATCATTGTTGTAAGTGTAATTCGCGCTAATGGCGCGCAAATTGTTGCTGACAGCAGCAGTGTCACTAAATTTGTTGCCGTAAATGTTTGTGTTGTTGGTGTTTGTTGTTGCAGCAACACCTGCAACAGCAGCGCCATTGCTGAGCGCGCTGCTGTCAACTGCACCAACTCGCTTTTCTACGCCACCAGGTCCACCGCTGCCTTGATTGGCCGTTGACGTCAAATTCAAGACACCTTCGCGTATCAGACACTCCTTAATGGCCAGCATAATTGTGAATTGCAAATATCAAATTGCAAATTGTCAATGTAGCGGTAATTATTTATTTGCACTTGCAGCAAAACAGATTAACGGCGCAATGTGTTGTAGGTGGCTGGTTGTGCGATTGGTATGACGATTGCGATAGCGATTGGGCAACGTCGCGTTGCAAGATAAACGACAAAGGTTTATTATTATTGGAGTAGCTGTTTTTTATGACATCTATGTGTGTTTGCACATACACATGCACACACGCACACATAAATGAATGGCATTTGGCGATGCTTTGGTGAGACAATGCCTGTACATTTACCAGCAAATCACGTTTTATTTACTTTAATGCACTCATGCGGACAAACACAAGCACACACACACATATATATATAAATAAATATACATTTGCTAATGTGTGCATGCGCTTCTTATCTTTTTACAGAACGTTAGGCGCTTGCAATGTGTATCTGTCGGATATGTTATCTCACAGTGATGGCAAATAGACACGCAGCAGTCGCTGTGTTTATTTATATTTTGAAACGCGGCTAAGTATTCTTACGTGACTGCATGGATTACACTCGTGCGTGCATACATACACATATACAGATGTAAGCATTTGTTGGTTTTGCTTTTGTAAATTTATTATAATTCAATGCACTTTGTTTTATGAGCCAAAGAACTGTTTGCGGTCGCTTTTATATTTATAAGTGTGTGTGTGTGTATTACACTGCGCATACGGCTTTTTTGAGATGCACAGCCGCCACCGCGCGACTGCCAGGGTGGATTGTAAACAAATTTTGAGTTATTGTTGTTTATTATTTCTACGGAAAAATTTTGCCGTTAATTCCACTTTTCAACCCTTTCATTTGTAAATATTTTATTTTATTTATTTTTCTTTGAAAATATGCAGTTTATCTTATATTAATTTATTTATTTTGAAATTTGTTTTATTTATTTTTGTTTGTTCGAAATTATGCAGTTCATTTTATTTCTAATTATTATTCTAATAATTATTTATTTTGCGGCTTTTCGTATATTTATTTATTTCTTCACTAAATTATTTTTATTTTTAGTAAAACCTTTAATTAAATAAAAAAGTGTTAAATCTATAATTAAAATATTAATTTTATTTTTATTTTTTGCAAAATCTAATTGCTTTAAATTAATTCAAAATAATTTGTTATTGTTAATTTTGAGCAATTTGAAACGAAAATAAATAATTTATTTTGTTATATTTTTTTCATACATACATACAGACAAGCAATAAATTTTACATTCCGAAAATATGAAATATATTTTTTGTGTCTTAGATATTTTTTTAAACATTCAAATTAAATATAATTAAATATTAAATATATATATATATATATACTAAAATAAATATTTTAATTCTTTGTATGTTTAATTTTATTTATAACACTTAGCTTTTATACTTAAACTTTTAATTATTATTTTTTATTTATATTTTGCACATAATCTATGTATGTGTGGATTCCTACAGATTCTGAAATGCTTTCATTGCGCATTTTACAGTAAAGTTCAAGACCGCTAGATGGCGCTGTAATTAAATTATTTCTAAAAACTATACTTTTGATATGATTTGCGGGTTTTTTATGTATATTTTCAGAAATATTTCACGTACACAAAACAAATTTCGGTGGCAACAGAGTCGAATTTTTATCAAAATATTTTTTATGCACCGAATCTGAAATGATTGTATTGCTCTTTTTGGTATATGAAAGAAAAACGTTTGTAGGAAAGTGAACATCTGAATGGTTGTTTTAGGGAGACAGTCGCGGGCTCAAGCAAGATAAGAAGATTGTCAAGAGTTTTTTAATGTACTTCTTTTAAGTAACAAATTTTTTTTATGAGTTTTCAAGTACGAGAAGTTTATATAGATCATCTATTTTGATTCAAACAAGCTGTTAGAGTGCACCCTGTTGTTCTAAATATCAAGATCGGTTCAAATAATAATTTTTTTTAATTTAATAAGAATAACTTTTTCAACAAACTTGACGTTTGATTTCTACTGTATTCAGTCAACAAATTGTAATGTTGAATTACTAAGTTTTTGGTATAAATTTTGAACTGTCGATTTCTTCTCATGGGACATTGAATTTATATTGGATATTTACATAAAATGTATGCAGTTTTGAATAAAACTAGTTATAGATACGCATTATTTAAGGTTTTATAAAGATTTTACGTTAATTATATATATTTATTAAAGAAAAATGTTTCAGTTTTTTTATTCTTCCGTTTAAAAATTTATTTTAATTTTATATTTATTAAAGGGTTGATTAAGCCTTTAAATGATTTATATACATTTAACACAAAAAAAAATATATATGTATGCAATTAAATGTAATGTAAAATAAAAAATTTTTTTCCATAAAAATTTTTACTACCAAAAAAAAAAAACAAAAAACAAAAAACAAAAAAAAGTTTTAATTTTGTACTTTTCTCAACAAAATTATCATATTTCTACTGTTTATACATATTCTAAATATTTAAAATTTTTTTAACTTTTTGTATTTGCATTCTTATAATTTTTTATATTTTATTGATTTTATTTTGCATCGCTTAAAAATCTTTTTAATTTTCTTGCAATAATTTTTAAAATATTTAATTAAAAACACTTTTTTAATTTTTTTTCCCCCCGCAACATTGTATTCCAATTCACCTAAGGCACCGTTATTAAAAGAGAAACCGAACTCAGATCTTCACTTCCGCGAAAAGAAATCACTTCTAATCACAGAGCACACACTTGCCATCCGTTTGGCGAAAAAACGTCCACTAAACTGAATGAATTTCACTAAAGTGCCACAAAAGTGAATTTTCTATACAACCAAACCGAAACGCGGATGTGCGCGCAACGTAAACACGTTGAACGCGACACTATTAACTACCTACTTGCCACTTGAAGATGCCCGCTTTTGCAACTGATGGTCGTCGAATAGACGAAAGTGTCTAGAACTCTCACCAGATCAAGAGCGCACGACCAACGCACACACTACACGATTACAAGTTGAATATCACACACACACACACGCACGCATAAGCGCACAAATACACCCACACCCGCATAGCCACACACGCACACACACACACACACACGCTCGCACCTAGCCAGCGGCAGTCTAGTGTCTAATAGGAGAACACATGTAGAACGTGTCAGCGGGCACGAAGTAAAAGAATTAAAACAAAAACCGAAAAACATGAAAAGAAAATGAATTAAGAGAGAGCGGAGAGTGCGATGAGCCAGTACAAATTGCTCGGAGCAAAGAGCAAACGTTGGGAAAATGTGTGCTGTGAATTGGAGTAAAGTGAAAATTCGTCAAAGCAAAAGTGCTGATAATAAATATCAGTGCAAGTGCGCATGCGAATGCCGAAGACCCCTGTACGTCTGTGTGTGTGTGTGTGTGTGTGTAAATAAAAAGACGAAATTAAAATCGACAAGTTATAAATAAAGCTAAACAAAGCGGAATCGAAAGAAAACAAAGCGGCGGCAGCAGCATTTGAAATTAACCGCAGATGGCAAGCTGGCCGGCATAGTAAATGAAAACAAACACAGCAAATACGTTGAGAATAGTATAAATGCAATAAAAAAGGAAATCATAGAAATTCAATACACAAGTACAATACAATGAAGAAGCGGCAAAAATGTATAGAATAAATTCACAAAAAACGTGCACTGCAATGCTGAACACGCTCGGCGCTGGAAACACAACTCAAAACAGCTGATTCGACAGTGGGGCAATTAGCGAGTGAAATAACCCATTTTTTGGAGGGGAGTCACATATAATTTTTGTTCTAATCGGTTAATTTAGGCAAAATAAAAATATTTGAACTCTTAGTGGACGGACGCAGTCCATTCTGAATCCTTACTCCGTGTGTATCTGTATTCTTCTTTCTAACCCGCCAAAAAAAGGTCCGGGACCATAGTTGGGAGGCTCTTATGCAGTCCGGACCTGGTACTACCTGTTCCCCGCTATGGCGAATGATTTTGTTGGTGAAAAATTCGCAGAAAAAGCTTCGACTGTACCAGTTTTATGCCAAAAAGGGACGAATGTTTCTATGAGAGTGGTGCATATCGAACAAAATGGTGGATATTTGACCTAAATCGGATCATTCTAACTATAATAAAAAAGAACCTTCAATTTAATGCAAAAATAATGGATTTTTTTTCATTAGATCTTATACATATTTTAGTCTCTCTTAAGTTTCTCTGTCTGGGGATAATAAAAAATATATATAAATAAAAGAAATGGATAATGAAAACTGTAAAGCTAATGAAGAAAATAGAAATGCACCAAAGGCAGGTGTCGCATTAAACACATCCGCAGCAGATATACTGTATCTTCCTCTTTTACCAACAGACCAACAAAAAAAAATAAGTTAATGGAAATTATAATTGTCCGTGCCAAACCCAACAAAAAAATTTTAAATGAAGAAATTTAAATATTAAATATATTTCACTAATTCTTTTTATATTAACAGCAAAATATTTACATTAGCCGAAATTAATTTAAAATATTTTTTAGACATTTCGGACAGGTGGCAATACTTTTTTCAAAACTAAACATTTCTCGACAAAATACTTTCTTCTCATCAAATGCTTATTTAATTTAATAGATTAATTTTAATTAGTTAATTTATTTCCCAGCAGAGGTGGCAACTCTCTTTGATACATATTTCGACGGTAAGTAATTATAATGTAACAGTTCATTTCTTTAGTAATTTCATAAGTATTCAAATTCACATTAAGATATCTGAGAAATATCACACGCAACAAATTCAATTGGTCGCTTCAGCTAGACACAGCAAGCTCAAGTGATATGTTACGACCTCGTGAATTTGCATACATACAAATGTACATATACAGCCTGTATATAAAAAGCGCAAGTTCAAGAGCATAGCATATTCTATTTACATACATATTAACAATGTGAATGTGAATATATATACATTCATAGTATGACAACGTAATTAAAGTGACTTATGAATAAAAAATTGAAACGTCAGTTAGGAGGTCGGTGAGTAGCACAATATTTATGTGATTATTAATTGAAGTGTTTGTTTGTAAATATGTGTGTGTATGTATGTGTGTAGGCATGGCGAAAGTGTAAAATTCGCTTGTGAACTTCCTGAATTATCGCTGTAAACAAATACATACATAAATATACATACATACATACATACATTCGTTAATATAAACTTATACGGTGCGAAGTCAATAAACCGCAGCATCTTTATGCAGCGCCACCACCTTCACACTTTACATACATATACATATATATACTATAGACTTGACTAGGGAGCATTTGCACATGTCGTATGCAATTTATGTCTGTCCTTTTTTATTTTTGCTATATATTTTATTGCTTTTGTCTGAGGAATCGCATGCAATAAACAATTGCCACTGCAAGAAAAACATATGTACGTTATATACATATATACATACTCACAAGTGATGAGAGCGTTAAGCAGGTGGTAATGCTGAGATATTCAAGCAAAGATTATGTGAATTACTGCATTTATTTCATAAATAATAATAAAAAAATGTCTGTGAAGCATCAATTATTCGTGATTAGTTTGATATTGAGTCATTTACTATCTTCATATACCTAAGCAATAAATGCATAATGTCATATATAATGTCTGAGACTTCCTTGTTGAACAACAAATCACAGCGTCTGATTATTCGTTGCACTTTTTATAAATTCTTCTATTAAAAATTTAACTGTGGACTTTTTGAAAATCTATTTTTTTTAGAAATAATTTTCAAATTTAAACCTGAATTAATTTTTTATCAAATTCTGAAACCTGCAGTTATGTTCTAGTTTTCAAAAACACAAAAATTCAAATTTAAGTACTATGCTAATCATAAAAAATAGCGCGAAATGAGAAATCAATAAATTGTTTAAAAAGTAATCAGTTTTTCTTAAATATTTAATAATATTTTAAGTATTTCTAGACTTAAGCAATTAAAAAAAAATACTAAATTTCGTCAGTTTTAAAAAAAATCTGTAACTAACAATGAGTTCATCGGTTAGGTGTTAAGTTCCTTCGTTACCATTAACCAAGTCGTTTTTTTTTCTTATTTTTGTGTTTATTATTTGCAACACCTTAAAATAAATCTCTATTGTTTAAATAAAACAGTTTAAATTACCAAAGCGAATTAATTCCGCGACGTCTCTACGTCCAAACCAACTGGCTTAGCTTAGTAAACGCACTATATTTCGTAAACTACTAGAGCAATCTCAAGCAGACATCGCATTTCACCATCTAATGTTATAATGTCAGAATCGACGGAGTAGGATAATAATTGCTCAAAACTACGGAAAGTGTGGCAACTCTCCAAAAAAATATAGTTAGAAAGTTTTGATGAAATTACGAAGGAAAAACATTTATGTGGTGTGAGCAATCACGCATCAACTATGTCTACTTTCGTTATTATATAGCTGGGTGAAATTTATCTAAACTTTCCCTAGCCTCATAAACCGTTTCCGAAACTTATGTGGCTCAACAATCGATTTATAAAACAATGCCAGGGGACACATTTAGCATGCAAACTAGTGCCAAAACCGCATTTTCATCTACTCTCATAAATCAAGTATAAAAATCTATACCACATATAATGGTTTATATTTACCAGGTATATATCAGCATTTCATACATATTAAAATTTCGTAAATATATATCACTCGTTCATTAGAAGATGGCTTCAAAGCACAGTATCAAAAATAATATTAGTAGTAATAAGATTTATGTATTTCTATTTGATTGTAGTCGTCTTCTATTCATCACTTCTTTGCTCGCTATGTTAAGGCTCTGCTCTGCTTTCCTGTCGAAAATTTACATGTGAAAGTAACAACAAAGTTATACAGTTAGATTGAATACAAAAGAGTATGGGCATACCTCATTAAAGTGCATACTTATTTTTCATTCTTTTTAATCAGTTTATATGATTTATACCACTTGTTTGTTCGATTCGCTTTTTATGGAGGTTTGGCGAATCGAAACAGCATATGCAAGAATTTTCTGATTTGCATAATAAGACTTAAGTGAAAATATATTCCTCAGAAACTTTAAAAAATGGACATCTGCTTAGAAAAAAAAAACCGACGCCAAAACGCCTAAAATTATGCACCCAAATACTCATTGCCATTTTGTGCCATTGTGTAAAAGAACGCCTAGATCTAAGCGTTCTGGTTGCTGAATTTTTGCAAGTATCTCATTGAAGACATCTGCTGAGGTTAGAAAAAGGCACATTTTCTTAATGAAATCAATTATTTTTATACATTATTTCAAAAAAAAATTAATAAAGAGCTAATTTACAAAATTTTACAAAATTAAAAAAAAATTTTTTTATATACATATTTATATATGCATATGAATAACTAATCGTTTCACCGCCTTTTGTAAGCATTTGTATTAATTAGTTTTGCACCACACTTACGATGGCAATTATTTATTCAAAGCATCAATTGTGGCTGCACATGTTAAGCACATCTCATGCCATATGACTGCTGCTACCGCCAACCGCTAATGCATACATCATGCATACATACATACATATATATGATATGAGCTGTTATATTAGCTGTCATGTCAAATGCAAATTCAATGAGGCAGACACGCGATGACTGACGGTGTCCGATCGGCAATGTTTCTGCGCAGCAATTGAAATCAGCTGATCTGTGCACATTTTTCCAACCATTACCTCAACTGTGAATATGTGTGTGTGTGTATGTAATATATGAATTGACATGCGCGAAGCGTCTCACTCAACGTTGGAGCTCCTGGCATTTTCTTTTTGCTTTTTTCTTGTTGTTGTGAAAATTTTATAAAATTTTTACAATGTAAACAATGATTACAAGTCGACGGCATGTTCCACAACATACACACACACACACACACACATACGCACATACATATATATATATACACGCAAAATAAATATGTGCACTTTGTAATTGAGTTTGCGGACGCAGCTGATCATCCAGCAGCCAGCAATCGCTTGGTTCACGCGCGTCTCGTGGGAGTCAATTAATTCGTTTTGCTTGAACTTTTGATGGTAATTTGTGGCGGCAGCTCGCGTTCGAATCGCCATGCGAATTGCATTAAATTTATTTATTGGCTTTAATGGACAATGCGCGGCTGACAGGCGATGATTTTTTCTCGCTGCTGTAATTAGTTTTACGCGAGGTGTTTGCCGCTTTTTACACACATATGTATGTATTTTGTCAAGTAGTGATTATTGCGAAATATATTGCAATTTTAATGCTTAATATTCGTTGCATGGATGCATTTTGTTTATTCGCTTGCAATTTATTTCGCGCGTTTGCAATCAATTTGGAAACGGGACTTGTTTTGTTGGAAATTCATGTAAATATTTGCTGAGAATAGGAAGGTTAGAGAATAGGAAATTGCTTTCCAAAAATATTTGCTCAGTTGGCCAGCATTTTTGTGTTCGTTCTTCTTCTTCTTCGAATTTCAACAAGTCAACATTACCGCGGAAGCACCTTCTTTGCTACGAGATAATACGTGAAGTGAAGAGGAGACCTCCACCTCCAGCTCATTTCCCTGCTACTTCAGCTGATAACGCCTTGGAAAGTTTCAGAGCTATAGGCAATAAATATCCATAAATCCTTCGTAGAGGCTTCTCGCCTTATCGTCGTCGTCCATGCTTTTGTATCTTATATTTCAAATTCAATGTAGATATTTAAATAATATTTTTTCATTGTATGTAGTGGGAGAACTATACTTTTCGATTGTCTACTGAATTCAAATTGGGCCTCTTTGGTAAAAATTACGATGAACCCTAAGGCTAATATGTTTTCGTACATCATCAGACGTATTCGCCTCGTTCCTTTATGTAGTCTAGAGCACATACATGAAAACGGCCAATTTATTAGAAAAGATTGCACGTGAACAGTATACCCAAGGCTATAGCCATATCTGAAACCTTGTTTAGCATCAAAATGACCGGAGAAATTCTTTCCAATTTGAAGTGGGATAATGCCTATTGCACCGTTTTGTGAGAACCAGAATTAAAATTAAAGACACCTTCTTTTCGTACAAACAAATTTTCTTTGAAAACAAGAAATAGATGGGGCTGACGATCAAAAAATATGGAAACTAGCTAAACAATTTTGTAGGACTTTTCTCGAGAACTTAGATGATAGGGAAAAAATTACTATAAGATAGCAAAAGAAAAACATAGATGCAAATATAAAAGGGAATGAGGTGAGAGAGGAGAAGGTTATATGAAGTGAACGACAGCATGGACCGAGAATAAAAATCATTGAAGAAATAGAGGAATTAAAGAGACCGGTAACTAAACCACAAAGGTTAAGCTGGCTTTCAAAGCTTTAAAAATGGTTGAGAGCAGGAACTGCTGAACAGATCGCAGGCCATCGAGTTTGATGCTGTTAAGTGGAATCTCATCCTTATACCTTTAACAGGGTTATATTACTTTGTTTCACGATCTGTAGTTCAATATTTTCATTAAATAAGGTAAGTCAAGGATATAAAGTAAGTTAATCTACGATTCAGATTATAACCTATATGTCTATCTTATCAGTGGTGGCATCAAAAAGTGGGTCTTATACACATATGCATACATGGTGGACATATGGTCTTAAGAGATGCCGAAAGATTGAATCTTTCATTTGAGTAATAAACTATATTCAAAAGCTTTTGCTTTCAAAAGGGACAAAAAATGTTGAAAGTTTAAATGGAATATGGATCTACCATTCAACGGATTGTAAGTGCGAATTTCATCACCGAAAAAAGCAACAAAAATTCGTGTTTAAAGTTTCACTGCATGGCAAGAGCTGCGTTTAGATCGTCCTCACGTCAGTGTGGTCTATGTAATCGGCGCGTGACCGGCTTTTTATGCGACCAAGAACTGTCAACTCCTCAGTACTCATCAAAATTATTTTAGGAATATTTTCTGTCTGTTTGCTATAACAACAATGGCAAGCCTCACATATAATATAGAAAATATAAAAGAGCTTCTGAGCCTAGGTCAATATTTTCTTTGAATCAATATCGCACTATCTTTTTATTGTAATTTTGTTTTGCATAATCGTTCTGTAAATTCTCCGAAGTAAAAGTAATTACCAACTCAACCGGTGGGGCGTGCCAATAGAATCCACCGACAGTGGCAATGCTGCATACAAAATTAGTTAAGTGATTATAGAATAAACGGCGATTATTGTGGCTAATATTTGCAAATATTTATTGGAAATATTTTTTTTCTTCTTTTGAAATATTATTATTTTACCACATTCAACTTTCCCGTCATAAATGAACATAATAAAATTGAATGCACGTAGCACCACCAATTAAGCACTTTTGTTTTTGTTTGTGTGTGTGTGTGTGTGTGTGTGTGTGTGTATTGGCCGTTTGTGCAGCATACTAATGTCGTTTTGACGTATGCACTTCAGCTATTCAACGAAAAATTTACATATTTTTGCAATAATGCAGAAAAATGCTTTTGTTGTTATTGTTGCTAGTAGTCAGCCAAGCAATTCACCAGCTGCCTAACTGACTAACTGATTGATTTTACAAACACACATACATACACGCATCATAAGTACATATGTATATGGACACAGCACTGATATATGGAGTCTCCGTTGGATCCGGCACTGTCTGTGCGTCATTGCAACTTCGAATGCCATTGACAATTGCAGTGCAGCGCAACGTCGCATCGGTGGCAAGCCGCAATTTCAGCGCTTCTTTGTTGAGGCTGCGCTTAGCTGAACGTAAGTATCTGTGGACGTGCGCTGAATTTACAACAAGACTTTGCAACGGACCTTCAAGTTCTTCAAGACACAAAGTGCGAGTCGAATATGTGCAAAAATATATATTTTCATACAAATATTTGCTCATATATCTATCGACATTCTATGAGCACATTTATGGCCCACAAAGCCACAGCAAAGGAAGCCAATCGGAAATCAAACTTCATGCACAAGTATTATAAAATATTATTTTTATAGAAATCTGCGCATAAGCAGCAATAAAATGCAATAATATTATGAGTGGCACTAAATGTATTAATATAAAATAAATGCAGTATGCATGTATGTCAGCTGCCAAGCATGCCACGAGAGCGATCGGGGGGGCCGCTGCATGAATCGGTATGAAGAATTATGTATTTCGTGTTTGATGGATGAAGGTCAACAGCGCAGACTTGTGGTGTAAGGCTTTGAACGCGGTTATATTCATGTATATATATAGATAGATATGTTTGCATAAAAATTAAAATTTAACTTATTAAAGGTTGCCACTTTTCGAAGTTTGCAAAGAAAATTGTTTATAACAAACAGATTACTGGAACTTTGGCAGCTTTCAATCAACTTTCGGACCTTTAAATTTAAGGTGTTCCCCTAAGAAAAAATTTGATTAGAGGCAATTATATTAATGTCATCACTTTTCTCCAACAAACTTGAGAATCACATCGAAGGAACTGTTGAAGGTGTGACATAAGGTGAGATATTTACTAAAATCACGATCATTTTAGGCTTAGTATCACTTCCACTTCCTTTTGACTGCCTTAAAAATTTTGAACCCATCCGGCCTACCGCGAATGGATCAACCCTACATAGAGTTAAATATCAATGAATTTTTGGTCCATTTGGTACTTTAGTGAAAGAAGTAGAGTTATTCTTCCATGCTTTAGACATTCTCCCTCGTTCTTTAGCTCTTATCACGAAATAAAGGTAGCAAATTAAAAGAACATTCTGGAACTTTAGATTTATAGAACGTATATGTTTATTAAAATGGTATTTAAAAACTTATCTCGAAGAGCTTAAACGAAATGCTTCAAAGCAGTCAAAGTTCCCCAAATGCTACAGTATATTGTTAGATTTACAGCTATCAGCCCAGAATAATGAATATACTCAAGCAAGTTCGCTGTTGGAAATATAGATTTTAATTATAAGGTATAAAAACGTCTCTCTGTAATTGAGCTTTTGTAAGTGGTCTTACTAATCAAACCACATGACTCTCCAAATTCCAAACTTCCTCTACCATAATAACATCTATCCGCTTAATTTTTATATGCTCTTTGAGTCTCTCACCCAACTTTCTATTGATGTACTAGTGGCAAAGCTTTCAAAGTTCATCTTCCACCAATAAGTGACTAAGGATTCTTCGCTGTACATTTTCGTAAAAATCAAGTGTTTCAAAATCGTTTATAGATTAACAATATGTCAGAGAATTTAGCAATAATTATTATGCAATGTTACTTGAATTTAAATTGGAACTATATCGATTTACGGCCCAATCACACCTTCACTACTTTTCAGTGAATATATTTTCAATTTCTCATTTGGAATATTTCTTGAAATACTATATGGTATCTAAAATATATCTCTTGCACCTCGCTGCCTCTCATATCATTTTCATAATTCGCCCGAATGTAGGCAACATTTTTAGTTGTATGCCATAGCGAACTACATTCAATAAACAAACGTGGCCTACATTTCGGCTGAAGTTGTATATAAGAAAAATATATGAACACCATAAGGAAAGGAATGTCTGCTTGTATCGACGCAAAAAAGCAGCCTCTTAAAAATCGTAAGGAAGGTATTAGAACTATCTAGTTAGAGAAATATTTAAGTTTTGACTATTATTACAAACTCCATAGAATAAAGTGACGCACCCTAATACGCTAAGACTTAGTTATTTGTATTAAAAAACGAAAACCCTTTGCAATAGTGCACTTTACACATTACTATGATTCTATTTCACTTAAGCAAATCGCTTTGGTGGCATTAATACCATTATCGGTTGAAAACATTGAGCTGCGCTAGGGAATTGTCACATGGCAGCAAATACATATATATATATATATATATGTGTGAATTTCTTAATATCAGTGTGCCTGTGTGTGCGTAATCTGCTACTGACACTTCTGCTAAGGGTTTGGGACTTACCATTTCGCGCGAGTTTATAGCCACTTGCACTTACTCCATGCAACACACACACACACACACATATGGTGCATGCAAACACAAGGGGAATTGCTGATTTGCAAGTATGGCAGCTTTGCATTGCGATAACGGCACTTGTGCAGTGGAAATTCGCAAGCATTTATGTGGGTTTACATCTACCCATGCATATTTGTCACACACAGCCCGCGCCGCACCGCGCTGCTGCAGTGGTGGCATTCGAAGACAGCGCGCTCATTTGCAAATGTAGATTAGGCGCGGCTTGTTGCTGGTGTTGTTGTTGGTTTACAATAAAAATGATTTCGGTTCTCACTCACAATCGAATAATATGTTGATGGCGTTTAATATTCCGACAACAGCAAAAACAAATATATGTAAATGCAGCACACAACAACAACGAAAGCAATGTACACATAAAAAAAGATAATGGCAATGAATGGCGCGTAAAGTGCAACAAACAAGCAAATCAACAACAACAAAAAGGTGTATTTAACCTGGCATTAGTTAAATGCAACCTACTTTTACCCGCAACACTAACAAAAAAAAAGTAAACGCCTCGGCGAAACGCTACGCACGCGAAATGTAGCACAAATATGAACAGCAGTTTTGCTGTTGTTTTTGCTTCTACGTAAAAAAAATTTAAAAAAATGCGTGGCGCCTGCAGCAAACATTTCCACAGCACATTTGTCTTTTACTTTTTATTAATATGTTAACAGTTTTTAAGCCGCTTGTGGCATGTTGCAAGTTGTATTCATAAATTGCCAGCGCATATATACATATATATGGTAGGTATATAATAGCGATTTTCCACACTGCCACTTACATATGTATGTCGCTTTCATGTTGTAAAATCCATGACTGCTTGTTGGCGCTCGCTTATGTTGGCGTTGAGTAGGCGACGCGGTGAAAATCTTAGTCAACACTCTGATACAACATGTATGAGCTTTATATGTATGTATATGTGAATATAATATAAGTATACGATGCAGGTCGTCGGTTAAGCCAACAATTTAACTTACGAAACCCGTGCGAAAGAATGGAACCCGGAGGAAAATTCCTTGCTTTTCTGAAGCTGGTAGAAAAACTTTGTAGTGTGACTAAAAAGTTCTTAGGCAAAACTTGACAGAAATTCCTGGAAAACCTTCGCATTTTGGTAAGATTATTTTCACAGCTGCATATATGTCAAAGCTGGAGTCTTCAAACAAAACATTTTTTACTTATGTCCGATAGATCATCGAAAAACTTTAGCGGCACTACGTTAGTGGTGGACTTAGTCTAATTGAAAATGCGAATCTCGCAACATTTTCGGTACTGTGAGTAGTTACTTTGAAATAAATTAATGAAATAGCGGCATATATAACATGAGCAGCTCATCAGTTTTGCCTAAGCATAAAATCAGGCTTCAATTTTTACACTGAATTTTTGTCCGGCCTGACGATGGACTAAAGATTGATCGGATGGATAAAGATTCGAATAAAAATTAAAAGAAAGAATGTAAGATACACTTGGTTGTCGGAGCGCAGTTTCTTTGAGAAAGTTATGCTTACTTTTGAGACAATTATCGCAAGCATTGCTTTTGTGTATCTTCCTGAAAAAACGTGTGCCGAAAAAGATTCGACTAGAGAGATGAGACCTGTTGAGAAGAAACCAAAGCTCCGCCGAATTGTGATTTTTAGTTGAGATGGTAAAAATTAACCGACAACGACTAATAAAATTGAGCCAAAAGCAGTCGAAATAAACGGTCGGCAAACTGTTGAACCCTTTTGAAAATCGAATGTATTCTTCTTCGTTCGCTCATTGATTTTCTTTCAATATGATTTCGATGCAACTTGTTGTACCGCGCAATTGGTCTCCTCAATTCAGAATTGTTAATAAAATTTTTTATATAGTAGTACTTTACTGTGTATAACGGAACAATATTCATTTTACTCCCTACTTCCTTACCTCCTTCTTGAATCGTAGGTTTGTGGCTTTAATCTGTTATGGCCACATGAACTTTCTATCTAAGAGCATTACTGGGATATTTTGGAGATAGTTAGATTTTATTGTACTATTAGTACTATTGGTAGGGAGTACTACTATACTATTAGTACTATTAGCACAATAATCAGTTGAAAATGTATATAAAAATGTGAATAAAGCCAAATATTTCGGGTAAACACCGAAGGCCTGTTGTTCAAATAAGCAAATAAATCAATATGAAAGAAAGTTAAATAAAAAAAAAAATGGTATTTGGAAAAAGGTATTTGTATATACGTATAAATATTTATTTGCATTTATTTTTTTTATTATTTAATAATTTTTTCTGCATTTTCACATACCCTTATGTGGGACGAGGTAATATTTATTTTCGTCACCTCAATACAATTAACAATCATATACATGTGTATGTACATATGTACGTATGTATGTATATGTGTGCATTGCAAAAAATTTTTTACAATAATCGCAGTGACCATGAATCACTGTCAAGCATGTCTTATGCACCTTATTACGCCAGCGATTTAAATGTCAAGTAGCACAACAATAATAAAAAAAAAAAATGTTTTCACTTGACTTTAATCCGCCGCCACCCACGCGCATGTGCAACAAGCGGCCGGCGAACAAAAGCAACCAAGCGGTTAGTCGACCTTTACGAATTTTAATTTTGCACGCAACACTTGCGCCATATACGGCAGTCTTAAACTGGTGCAACATTTGATGCCAACCAAGCGGCTAACGGGCCAACGGAACATGATTACATGGCTAGTAAGAGCCTAGCAGCGCCTCAGTAGCGCTGAGAAGGAGGTGGTTATGCGAACAGCAAAATTAAATTAACAACACTTTATGTTATGTGTTTACAAGTGCATGCTGTCAATGCAAATATGTATTATATAACTAAATATGTATATATGTATGTATATACCTTGTCTATTTCAATATTATGTGTAAATACAAATATGTATGCACGTGTTTGTACATTTTGCAATGTTTATGATTTGCAACCAAAAATTTACTGCCGCAATTTGCGCTAAAATTCGCAAAATTTTCATGTGGGTGTTTGTGTGCATGTGTGTGTGTAGATGTGTGTGTGCACATGTGGGCAAGGGAACTTCCGGCCTAAACGCCCGACAGCAACGAAAATTCGCACAATCAATCCAAAAATATGTACATACATCTATGCCTACACACATATGTTTACACACACACATGCGCAGCAGGCAAATTTTGCGTTACCTAAAATGTTCAATTAATTGAAATAGTTTCGCTTTATCTTCTTATTTGCTCATATTTGGGCACGTTGGTTCCTGCTACTGCCACCGAGTCATGCCGATATCCAAATATGCTTTATGAGCGTGTATATATGTGTGTGTGTGTGTGTGTGTGTGTTTGTGCAGGAAGCAATAGTCGCTGGCCAAATATTGTGTGTTAATAAATTGTTTAATCTATTTTAGAGATCATAATTATTTTCAGTATTAAAATTTCCCGAACCTAACGAGAAGATATTTTAAAATGTAAATATTTTATAAATATTTCCAGTAAAATATACAATATAAATTTCTAGAAATGATGCAAGAAAATGCCTTAGGCTATGTACGTATAGGAATAGAAGCATGTTGCTTTCGTTACAATTCGCTGAGGTCCATCTGAACTATTGTATATGTAGTATATATTCGGACAGAATGAATAGAGGGCAGAGCAGCAGAGTTTTCTTTTAAATTTATTTCGACAGAGAAAGAGTTTACCGCTAGAAATCATGCCGTAAAGAATCGAGAATTTCCAGAAACGATCAAACTTATTTACAATATAATATATAATCTATAAGAATGTGTTTTAGGCTATGAGCATAGTGAAGCGAAGGCATACCAGGTACACCTTCGAGCTTAGCATCTCAACATTTCATGCGAACTAGACTGAAAAGAATTTCGCACAAATCCTTAACATCCACTTAACAAAACCATTAGGGTAAACAGTTAAAGCTAATCCAACAATTTGGACCGTAGCTCGAAAACGAACACGATTTTGCATGAACAATAATTTTTTTTCCGAAATAAAAGCTGCATACAATCTTTTACCTCATCAACAAACAAAATGGCGCATATTATTCCTTTGGCCCCATTTGAAAAACTCGAGAAAACAAACCGCACAGAATGATAGTTTGGGTTTTGAAGTGCTGGCAACAGGTTCTCCTTTCATTGAAGTATACTTTTGGAAATGCCGGTGAGCACTACGGGTCAATACGTTGGCATATTAGGCGATTTTTTTTTACTTAAAATTCTTTTGAGCGCAAAGTACAGTATTCGTCTCCGCGATGTCAAATTGCCGATGGCCAATTAGATCGGGAAATGCTTCTGATCCGATTTACACACTCCCTAAAATCTATAATCCAACAGTGAGCTAAATTTCTTTACTTGGTGATGCTCAGAAGAGGGTAGAAATAACCATGTAAGAAAGTTCCTGTACTTGTGGAAGCGAGTAGCAAAAGAACACTCCCTAACTAGGAAAAAAGAAATGGCCAGAAATAACACAAAGTCTTCTGCATTCTTTCGGCACTCGGTTACAAAACAAAAAAAAAAACACATTTAAATCTAGAAATATTATATCGCCTAGAGGCTTTCGGCCCATTTGTGTAGATATGCTTTAATTATTTAAATTTTAACTTTCTTTGACAAGTAAAATATATGACTAAAGCAAAAAATGGAGCGAACGAGTTCGCATATGAAAGTCAAAGTTCTCTGTAAAGCAACGTGGGAGTAAAAATACTAAGAAAACAAACAATTTAACACGAAAAATGCAGCATGAAATTTCGAGAACAAAGTGCAAGCGACACAATGGCCCTCATTTTACATGAAACCACAACAACTTGGCCTGCAGAATTTCATGACAATGCAAAACAAAGATAAAAGTCGGCGCAACCGGCGTACACGAACACCAAGCAAAGCATAATTTTCGAGGCGCAGAGATTATAGACGACGACAGCAAGCAGCTGTCATGACAGGTCTGAAGTTCAGAAAATTTACGAAACAAATTTAAGGTATTATTTGGTGAGGAGATGAAATCGAGGAACATTCGTCTAAAGTGCTCGTCTCAGAGTCGGGTCTACGTACCCGGATATATGTATATCGGACCAAGGATCATTCTGGCAGCACTTTTTCTGGGAAATGGTTCGCTCTACTAGAACAATGCCTAGGTTAAGCTGACACTATTCAGCATACGTCGTCCCAACTCATCGGTAGATGCTTCACAGATTTGATTTTCGAAGAAGAAGCAACGAAATGCTTTCGAATAAAAAACTGCTCTCGCATCCTGCCTCACCCAGACGCGGTTATTATGTTCCTTTACCGGAATTAATGAGGTTAGAAAGAAATTAGTTGTATGCGGTCCCCGAGAGTTTCGAAAATTGTTGGACTCGGCCTTATTAATAATGACATATTTGTAAAGTGCCTAATTCGTTATACATTAATGAATATACAATACTTGTGAATGAGGGGCTTATATATATGCCTGTACTTTGATTGCAGAACTTTTTTCAGTTAATCAAAAGCAAAGCAAAAGCTCTTCGATGCCATTATAAAGCCAAGTAAAAAGTTATGAAGTTATGAAAATAAATTTTCGAATGTTTGCGGAAAATATTTGTTTTACTAACATGGCAATAGAATTTATGCTTGACACAGTTGTAAGTGCATATCGATTTGAATATAATATCTGTGCATGCAGATACTTCAAGAGAGCTTTGTGCTGCATTCCCGGAAATTTCACTTCAATGCCTAAGCACATAAAGTGCCTCGATGCACTCATACTCGATACTCATACTAATACAAAAACTCAAGGGCTTAGCTCAGCTTGGCTTGGTAAAATATTCTCATAGCAATAAAAAGGAAAGTTAAAATGTAAAAAAAAAAACAGGTTAAACAAAATGCATAAACGCAGAGGAATGGCAGTTAACGAGGAGCATAAAAGTCAAATCGTCCGAATGCCAATGATAAAAGCGACAGAGAAAAAGTCAATGCTGTGAAAATGATAGTGAAAAAAAAAATGGAATTTATGCGAAAAATGCAAAGCAGTGTCAATATATGAGCTTCAGCGCCTGTACGTATGCAGCGCGCATAGTCGTAGCATTAACTTGCACATTGGGGCTTTTAGAGATGTTTTTTTTTTTTTTTGTTTGAGGGTTTTAGAATTCTCACAGCATGCTAAGCTTGCCCAGCTTTCACTTCGTTTAATTAACTATGCTTTCCTTTAATTGCATAGCAACGGCGCTTAATAAACTCACGTGCTTTTTCTCACCAGCATGTTGTGATTTTCTGCGTGTTTTCATGGCACTTTCATACAACACTTTTTACACATTTATTTTTGGTGTTTTCTTTGATGTCTAGGTCATGTTACATTTTGTATTTCAATTCCCTCTGGTATACCTTGAAATTAATTTTTAATTTCTCTTTTTTTTGTTTTTGTTTTTGTTTTTGAGCAATACGCCGGATTGCAGAAATCAGAGGATGAAACGTAATGGAAGTTCTATAGTTTATAAAGAAGGAGCTGTGGACAGTCCAAATTTAACTAAGTGCAAAAAAAATCCTACGCTGTAATTTGGAGGTTTCGTTCAAATTGGGAAAGAAAGAAAAGTCTGAGCCCCTACAATCACAAAATCAGTGTATAAAGTCTTGAAATAGTAAATTAAAGCGACTGAAATGAGATAAAAATGGAATACCATGCTATTATAAAACTCCTTCCCCAGGAGTTTCTAATTAAACTTTACTTCAAAAGATAATAACCCTTCGAAGGGACCTCTTACCCAACGGAACTTGTTTTACAAATGACACATTCAGAGTCAAGACTCCGATGGCGGAGTCAAAGTGTCTGCTGCAGAAAAGTAAGGAAAGAGATAAAGAATAAGAACAACATTGCCATTCTAGTTAGAACACTTACACAAACAAACCATATCATCTATCTTGACTCCTACAGAAAATGATTTGTTAACAAAGATGAAAAGAGAACTTAGCGGAAGCTTTTTGAAACAATTTTGCGCAAAATGGCGGACTTGTAAAAAATGTAAAATTTTTACCGAAAAATTCAACAGTAAATTGCTTAGTAAGAAAGTTGAAAGATAGTCGTAATGTTACTGTTAAGCTAATGTCAAGTGGATACAAGCGATAGTCTCTGAATACCATCGTCATCCCATTTGAAAAAAGCGGTTTGGAGAAAAACGTGTTTAAAGTTTCACGTGCTGACGCTGATTGACCTAAAGTTAAGATACTACCAGCAAAATGGGTTGGATGCTATTACTCGAATGTTCTACTACTCCATAATGTTTTCGAAGAGTATCCTTTAGAGTTGAAGCCAAAAAAATAGATTTTTTTTAATGTTAGACCAACCTTAAAAGGGGTCTAGGCTCTTCTTAAATAAAACTTGGTAACACTTTCTCGGAAAAGTGTTTAGTTGAATCTCTCAAGAAGACTTTGAAAAACTCCTGCTCCCAAGCCTTAGTTAAGAAAATATGTACTCCACCATAGTGTTCCCATACTGCATCTCTATTAAGCTCTGTTTGGATAACTGTTATAAAAATGCGTTCGGTAAACAATGTTTTCAATTAAAACGATACATAAAGACACACACACACAGATATGTATGTATGTCGGTAAACTATCATTTCGAAATAACTATCGACATTATCTTTGCAAAAATCGTTCCTCAACTACAGTTATGCGTAGCGAACGGGAAATTAAATCATGTCAATCGGCAATCAACACCAATGGAGTCGTTCAACTAACTAGACACCATGAAAGAAACCGTAATCATTCGACAATTACTTCATTACGTGCAATCGAAGTCACAGTAGAAAAACTAACTGCAAAAAGTTGAGCGAGCTTGAATATATGTATGTATATAGTAGTATATATAGTATAGGTAAGTGGCTCCACGCAATGAGTGAGGAAGTCTTTAACACGCATTCCACACGAGCAGGAAATGTTGCAGCGAAATGCCTCGCCTGCAATCCTTACCCAATTGCATACATACTTTTTAAATGCTTAATTATATATATGCGAGTACATATGCATTTATGTATTAAATCTATCGAAACAATATCGATGCTGGCGCAGTCACTGCTTTTGAAACTATATAATGTCTGCAATTATTAGTTTTAAATGAGCGACAAAACGAGTTCGACTTAAAAGCCACAAAAGTGCAATTTCCCGGCAATTGCATAACTTTTCATGCTGCGACGATGGAAATGGCATAATAATGGCTAAACAACAACAAAAATAATGCATATTGATGCAAACATTGCTTTGTTTAAGTAGATCATAGCAGTAAGTCTGTTTACAGTTACATGGTATTATATAAACGTTTTCATTGGGTAAATAGTATGTTTACTGGCGACTGTATGTAGCGACCCAGTAGGAATATGTTGCGCGAAATATTATTATCATTTTATTTAACTCAACTATGAGAGAGAAATTACTGGAGTAAAATTGTAACTCAAAGCACTGTTAGATACTTAGTCTAAGATATAGAACTCAGTCTTGGAACGCAGCGCGACTTTTAAACGCATATATTCGACGATTTATTTACAGGCCAGTGGCGAAATAATGCTTAACTCAGATCAGATTGTTTTTCACTCTTCCAATACATTCAGAATACCTATCTCACTCTTTCTATTCCTCTTCTACTTTTTCTTCGTCTTCTGGACAGGAGGTCAGAAGCTGTCAACGGAACAGAGTTTTCATTTTTCATCCCAGTGCAAATATGAAATGACGATGTGAGAGGGAGAGGGGGAGCTTTTAAAATGCGAATGAATTTGAGACGTCGCATACAATATACCCAATATGATTAACTTATAATTAATGATTATGATTAACGTATCCGGTAAATAAATAATTATCGGAGCACAATAGCAAATTTTGTTCTGTATTCATGACAGCGAGGTTAGTACTGTTAATCCGGCGGGAATTTCCAAAAGCTTTTTAGTGAATATCTTTTCTCATTACAATAACAGAACTCCAGGTTTAGTGAGGTACACAATTAGGCGGCTGATAATAATAAAGCGCTGGATGTTTTTCTATGAAGAAAGAAGCTTCTCATGAAAACTAAAAAATGTTGGCTTAAAATTTATGGATCACTCCAATAGAAACTAGAATAATACTCTATGATAGATATAAGCGTCAATTGTAGTTCTATACAAAACTGAGATAGCTTAAAATTGCTAAACATCTCTCCTAGAATGTAGCACTAAGCAAGTTCTCGATTTCTCTAAGTTCCTTAGCTCGAGGAACTCTTGTGAAATCTAAACACAACTTGAGATTTGTTTGAACTCAGAATTTAGTTGTAGAATGTAGTTTAGTCTGGCCGAAGAAGAGTTCAGGAACTCTATAAATATATACCGACACTATGAAGCGAAGCATCTGATAGATGAGAAGTTAAAACGAGAGTCAACGGCACCGCTTCAACCATATTGTACAGATAATATCTTTAATATGATACATAATTTATTTTAGGCCTAAGAAACTATATATTTAACTGAATCTATGACCAGTTTTGAGTGAAAAATATTTTTATTTCGAGGTATTTTTTGGAGAATTTAGATTTTGAGATTTTAATTTATTTTTTGTTTTAGTTTAAAAAATTTTAAATCTATAACATTTTGTTCAATTTCCTAAATTTATAAAAGTATACATCATATATTGCTATTAATTTCAAAATATTTCTAATTTCCTACAGGGTACCGGCATAAAACTGTGCGTGCATTTTACTGTACAACTTTGATCAAACATTTACTTTCCCATCAATTTAACTAATCGAAAGTTTTGCGTGTTTGTGGTCAATTTTCTCATGCAACTCTTTCTATATACAGACATACATATATGGTAGTCGATTGTATGACATAATGAGCGCCACCAGAAACAATGCGTTTTCTATTGACTATAACACGGTAACGGTAAGTTCATTTCGTATGTAAAGCACATCCAAATTGAGAAGAGATAAGAAAGTGATATTATTATTTATGGGCTAGATAAATATGACAATGAATAAATGAGTTTGGGAAACTGAAAGAAGGTTAAAATAAAATAAAATTTGAAGTGTGGTTATGAGGATTTTATATATATATATATATATATATATATATATGAGTATAAAAAATAATATTTTTATGTAATTGAATCGATATGCTTTTATATTTTTTGTTGTAATCATAATTTTTTTATTTTGCGTCTACGCTGAAGTTTCAAATATTTTGCCTGGCGTTTAAATAAAACGTGTGACAAGACGTTAGTTAAAAAAGGTAACTGTCAATCTATCTATAATAATTTAAAATATTCATTTCATAAATTACCTTAGCAAATGTAGCAACTTATATGTAGAATTTATTACCTGAAATGAAAGAAAAAATAATAATTATTTTAATTATGACGTCAAAGGAATAACGGATGGTTACAAACATCAGTTATGAATACTAAATGCCATAACGTTAAGTAAATGCAAATGTCATTGCCAGGAATACAACTCTACAAAGGCATATTGCCATATGGAATACAGCGCTGTGTATTTGAGCGAACTCGGTCCAGGTTAGCGCTGCGTTGCACTAGCAGCTGTCATCAGCAGAATGACAAATTTTGCAAACAGATTGAAACTATGAAATCGCCATCTATCAACAGAGCAGGTAGGATGGTAAAAAAAAACCAAGTAACAAGCAAATAACAAAAAAACAAGTAAGGAAGGGCTCAGTTCGGGTATAAGCGAACATTTTATACCCCCGCAATGTACAAGGATCGACGGCGGGGAAACGCTTGTAAGTGCTGGCAAAACTTTATATTAAAAAATGTTGCATAAGAATTCAATTCAATTCAATTGCAATCATATATGGCATCATATTAACTTTTAGTTTAGGTCATGTACTCATAAAGTCAATCTAACTAAGACAAATCATCTATATTTATGATATTAGTGCTGTGAAAGTTGTGAAAGTGCTGTGAAAGTTACATCGATTTCACTAGAGCCAAGCTAGAGTATATTCAAGATTATACGTTAATTTAATTTTGCTAAGACGTCTTACATATTGACCGTTATACACGGAATTTTGAATATTCTCATATTAGGTATGTGGGGGTTAGAGGAAGTACTATCCCGATCTTATAAATTTTTGCATAGCGATACATAATTACCAGTAAAAGACGTTGTCTGAATTCTATTAAGATCGAAGATTGACTGAAATATATGTTATAAAGATATATCGGAAGTCAGAAAAAATTTTGTTTTAGGTATATGGAAGCTAAGGAAATATTGCGCCGATTTTACCCATTTTCGAAACAAAGGCATATTATTATGAATTTTACTAATATAGCTAACAGAGTGACCGATATTTTCGGTAAAAACGCAGCCATAGGCATCGAGGTCCACATATAAGGGAGATTGAAATGACAATACTCTACTATAAAACCGAAAAACAGTGAAAGAATCAGATTTCCATTTTCGAGGACAACGACCTCTTTGTTTATCTTTAGCGAGGTCAACAACCTTTCTTTACCTTTATCGAGCTGCACTACCTTTTTCTAGGTCAATGACGCCATTATTTACATTTAGCAAGGTTCATTACTTTTATTTACAGTTATGTTTGTTTGCACTTAGCGAGGTTCACCATCCTTCTCGAGTTCAATGTCCTCTTTGCTTACTTTTAACAAGGCCCAAGAACCTTAACGAAGAAGGTTTTTCAGGATAAAGTTATGAATATAAAATAATAAATCAAATGAATTACTTATTGACAATCTGGAAAAATATACGATCTAACTTTATGGAATCAAAATGCGTTTAAACTAAACGCTTTTAGAACATTTCTCAACCACAGATATCCCTCCTGCCCACTACGATTCTTTGTGCCAAACAACATCTTAATTTATTGCTTAGTTATAGCACTTCATGGGCGCATTTCGCTTAATAACTTTTTGTGGGCGTGGCAGAAGTGCGATTACGCCCATCTGCAATATCAACCATGTTACGGTGACAAAGAACACGGGTAGTTAACTTCACCAAGATATATGATATATGAATTATCGCTTGCACAAACCGACGGACAACCGTTAGGTGAACAAAACTAATATACTCTGTTGCAACATGTTGCGAGAGTATAATAACGAAAATAGGAGGGAAATTTTAAAAAATTGCCAAAAATTTCGCTGCACTCTAATAAATGAAGTGAGTTTGCTTTTACTGTGTTTTTCGCTCTATTATTTGTTTTTATGTTGCAGCTGCAAAAGTAAATTGGGGCAATTGTATTTTCCCATCGCTGCACGTGACTGACCGTGGAGCGCAAGAAAAACAAAAAACAACGAAAATAGGCAACTGGGCAAATGATGACACAAAAAACAGCAAGACACGAAAAACCAATGAAAATAAAAAAATTCAATGACAAATGACAAAAATAATAGAAATGGCGAATAAGTTGAGTGTTGCAATTTTCAGCGAATTTCCCTCATGGTAATAGTCAAAATATTGGTAGTGCTAGCGGACTTTTGCCGAACACCTGTGCAAATATTTTGCGCGAAAAATACGTTCGGAAAAAAACTTAAGTTTCGTGCTGGGCAGTCGCTAAATGGAAATAAAAGAGCCGATTTTTTGTATTTTCTTTTTATAAAGTTTTGTGAAAAAATACAATTAATAATAGGGTTGCCAAATATTTCATTTGCTAATAAAGGATTAGTAGGATTAATGCAAGATTAAAAGAAATGAAAAACTAATCTAATATTAAATTCGTCAATTCAAATTCATTCATTAATTGTTTCTATAAAGATTGCAAGATTTTTTTTTTACTGTTTCGATAAATATCGATAAATTGAGCGAGTTATAGTATGAAAAATTTCCAAGATGTTTTCAGAAAACTTACTTCAAATCTTGAGAATTTGGAAAGAAAGAATTTCGAACTCATAAATTCTTCATTTATAAAAACTGTCAAAAAACTGAAGATATTCTCACAAATCAAGATGTCTTCGAAAATTTTGAAGAACATGTTTGCGACTAAATTAGTCAATTGACGAAATTTGGAATCAAATACATCGACTTTTATATCCGAACCATATATTTTATGTCGCCCAGACGAACGGAAAGGAGTATACTCATCATGGAAAGGAGACTAGAGGTTGATATGAACCTATTTTCGGTAAGAAATCTGGGGGTAACGGACTTAAACGGGAAGGTAGTGAACGGGTGTTGTCATATATCACATATCGAGTTTTGTTTCGATGCCGTTGCTAAAGTTTGCGTGATCTATTGTCAAGTTAAGTAACCTGCTGTAGATAAATAGGAAATTCTATAGCGAAATATATATTTGAATGGAATGAGAACATCGATTCCTTCAAAAGTCTTTTAGAAAAAGAATAATCTACTAAGGACTCCTATGGGTTACAAAACCAATCGATATTAAATAAAATAAAATTATTTTGTATCATTTTGGTACTTCATACTTATTTGTGGATCCTCAGCATACATACATATGAATTGTAAAAAGATATATTTACAATAAAGAATTCTCATTAGTCCTTAAAGACATTAATCATTCAGTTCGCACTTAATTGCATTGTAATTTTAGTCCTGTATTTAACTTAATTAATGGCGCAGCGCATCTTCGAGCTGTTGCTGCACACATAGACCGCTGTGTTTAATGAAAGTCGCCGTGCAAATTGAAAGTCATAGCAGATATGTCAAATGCCAAATATATCAAATGCTGTCGCACATAATTAAGACATACAACGCCAATTCGGCGTAAACACAGACTAAATTAAAGCCAATGTATAAATAACAGAGTAAACATAACGAATGAATTTGACCCCGAGTACAAAGATCAGCTCAGCAGTGGCTATCATATGGCGGGTAGGTCAATATGTATACACCGGAGGCATATATGTACATTGTATATATGTTTTTATAAGCGCGTGGGGATTCAAATATTAACATGTTGTATTCGTTCTCCATTAAACATTTTTACCCAACAAAGATTTAAGGCTGAATCTAAATACAATGGCAAGGACAATCAAGCATGCAATAACATATCACTGATACAAGTCCGTTCTCACTTGACGGAAAATGGTACACATTGTATTTTCATAACTTATTTTATTTTGGAATTGGTATTAATCAATCATAAACTACTTAATTTATGTATATATCTCAACGTGTTTGAGATTTTTGAAGTACTTTTTTAGCAAGAAAACCTCAAAAGTTCTCGTTACTTCCTTTTAGATCAGAGATAGTTATATCTAATCTAAATTTTCTTTTATTACTTTTCAAAGTTTTGCGGGTATTGAATTTCTAATTTTTTTTTTTTTTTTTGAGTTATAATTAAGTCATATTCTCAATGAAGACTGATGATTTCTATAGTTTGAAACTAGGTTAGGTTAGATTAAGTTACGTTCTATGAGTGAATCTATCCCCCAGTATGGGGATCACACCTTTGCTGCTAGAAACAAATCCTTTGGGCAGACAAAATACTCCTATAGTTGGATCTCATGTATCGACAAAGCGCCTTAAATCCATCACAAAAGGTGGGGAAGTCAGGAAGTGAGTGTTGAGATGATTATAGGGACGAGGAGCGGGCCGAAGCAACTTCTATAACTGGCATCCGGCATTGCCGACTGGACAACGACCAGTTGCGATTCCTACGACTAGGGAAATGCGAACCTTTTTGTGCACGAATAGCTCGCTCGTCCTTTGCGATTTAGTTCAGGACAGAAGAATCTTTCGACACACGTACAAATAGTTGACCATGGCTCGTGAGAATCAACCATTAAATAGTAAAATGTAAGAAGACAGCGGATTTCTAGTGCTCATGGCCACTGATAGCCTGAGACTGTAGGGTTTTTCATTTCAAACTCTGTAACTTGCAATTCTCTTGAACTAAGAAATAACTTTTTCTGCGAGTATCAGCTTCTGAAGACTTTGAGGTATACTTTACTCAAGCCTCGGCGGCACTCAAGCCGCAGCCTAGCGATTCTAATGAGAGCAGGAGAGCGCACCCACCTGTAATATCTTTAATAATTGTCAATTTCGCTTTTAAAGTAAAATAACATTTGATAGTATCTAAATAATTTTTTTTAACTAGAAGAAACAGTCATTTCCAGAGCACTTCACTTTGTATTTAATTTAATTTTTTTTAGTTAAAAGTTTTCATTATTACATAATTATGTCATCATTATTTATTGCAATTCTGATATCGAAACCACCTCTTTACACTATCTATCACTGCTATATATAAAAATTTCGCTGATGAGCAAAATTTCCAATCACGATATAGGAAACATATGCATGCAAGGGAGAAATGCTATGGAACAAAATAATTGACCTTGAATGGAAAGAATGAAAGGTGTAATCAATAGATAACAATATGTGTAAAGAAAGATATCAAGTAATGATATATGAGCAGACATTGGCCATCAGTCAGTCAGCAGGGTATTACAATGATCAATCACGATGGGTGCTGGGGTGGTATGAAAGGTATGTTGTAGTAATGAAGAAATTTGCAGCAAACAAAGCAATGCAACAAACAATGCAAAACACCTGCAACACTTCAACACTTTAACACACCAACACACAAACAAGCAATTTGTGTTTAGAAATTTAATAGATGGGCAATGAAAAGCAAAAAAATCAGTTGTGGAAGTTGTTGATGGTGCCGAGCGATATAAAATACAAGTGTAATAAGAAGAGTGCGAGGGAGCAAGAAATGGATATTTTTGCACTTAATTAAGTTAATTGGCAAATATTGAATTAGCGCAAGTCAAGCAGCATAGCCACAAACACTTAGAATGGCATAAAATCAATTAAAGCGAGTAGCGCACAATTTTTAATTGCTTTTAATGGAAATGTGGAACTATGCCGCTCACCTTGATGTATATTGCGTACAAATATATTTTGATTTATCAGTCGATATTTGCATGTCAGCCAACCTACAACCTATGCACTCTTAACCCACTTCGAGAAAAAATAAAAAATAGAAACAAATTAGATAAAAAAAAATAAAGCAACACTTTTGCGACTTCCACTAAAACATATTTATCACCGCCAAGTGCACACAGAAAGAGTTCAGCAAAAAAAAATAAAAAATAAAAAACAATAAAAACAAAGGTTGCAAGTTGTTGCCTACTGTAACCCTTCTCTGTTAAAAAACAAAACCGAAGGTAAACAAAAACAAAAAACAGTTTGCACTTTTAACTAATACTTTGACACCTCATTGCCAACAATGACAGTGCAAGAGACAGACAGACCGACCGATGGACTAACAGACGATATGTAGTTGCTGCAGTGGCCGATATTGACTGCCAATGGGGGGCAATTCTTGATCCACAAATGAAAACGTAAACAAATGAGAAATATCTGTGGATGTGTGTATATATGTATATAAGTATTTGCTTATCCACACATGCACACATGCACACATACAAACCTATACACCTATACACCAATACATCGAGCATGTCAAAAGCTTGCCAACAATGCGCCCCGACAATTGGTTTATTTCATTTTTCTTGCTATGTGCCAGAATGACAGTGTCAATTATTGTCAATAAGATAGCAAGCTGTCATAATACAAAGCAATATTACACAAATGTACTTCAAAAGAAAAACATGAAGTTAAAATAAAAAACAATCAAGCCAGTATTTTTACTTCCCATTATGTTTGAATGAGGAAATAGTCAAAGATAATAGAATCTTTTAGTATCTTCTAGATATAGAGTCTTCTAGTTAATATAATATAAAATTAAATGTGTTTAAAAACATTATATAATACTTCACATTAATATAAATACTAAACGTATGTATGTATATATTCAAACAGTGATTAGTATGTTTTCCATTGTTATTGGGAGTAGCGGATTTTTTTTAAGGTAAATAATAAAAATAAAAAAAATCTATTTATATTAAATATTAAAATTATTATTATTAAAAATAAAATTTAATGACCGAATATTTTTATGAGTGTGTAAAAAGTATTGCAAGTATGTAGGTATGACTGTTTGCATTCTAAATACTTCCATGGAAAATGTTTCATATATTTGTATGGAAGCCCTTCGAGTGTTCCTGTAAAGTTTAAAACTGCTAGATGGCGCCACAGTCGAATTCATAACACAAATCATATTTATGCTTAAATTTTGCTTTTATATATTTTTGAAAATGTTAAGAAAGACATCTTGAAAAATTGTCGTTGTTGTCTTTATTGTTAAGGTTGCCGATTTGACAGTCCTTGGCCGGATAAGAAAGTAGGGTCCGTTCCGGTTACGTAGACCCGCCTGTCATGGGAACTAGAAAAATTGTAACCAGGTGCTGTTAGAGTCATATTGTTAACAAAAATCGCGTTCATGCGCCACTATTGCTCAAACAAGACAATCAAATTTAGACAATACATTTAGAACCATCAAATTTATCTTCAGTGCGGTATTAATGAATACAATTGGGTATATCGTACTCGGCTTGGACGAACAGATGTTACAATTCGACCTGAAAGATTTGGCATTCAGATCTGTGCTAAATTATTTCGCAGTTACTTCGATCAATGCTATCAATTTTTGGCAGGAAGAAGAAGAAAGAAGGTGGTTAAGGTAAAACAGATGACACCACCCACTGAAACATATACATCATCATTTTTTGATCAAGATTTTCAACCGAAACATGTCCCATTAGGGGAAAAATACTGCTAGAATTGTTAAAATATGCATATGTATAAATAATATGAAATTTTTTTCAGTGAGATTTTAAACTAAGCTTTATTAGAATATCAGAAAATAAAAAGATAAAAAGAGTGTAATTTTGGTATCATGGTCTCACCATCATGTTTGGTATCATGTGTTTAGCCTAATAATTGCTCTTGAAAAATACACTTAATAAGATTTGTGCCTAACTAGGTCAAAATGCCTTCAGGTCTCTCAACATAGATGATTCCAAAGAGATCAGTTTGTCCAGACCACTTTGTTTCAATACAAATGTGATAATTAGAGTTTAGATAACTCAAAATATATGCAAAGGAGAAAAAACTATTCACTTTCTTGTAGAAAATTCTAGTAGGTGATAATTAGCATGTGGTTGGTTGAAGCTGAAATGTATTGCATGGCATTAGAGTACAATGGGCACAATAATGTTGACGGTATTAGTTTGTAAACAAGGTTTGTAACTCGCTTAGATTTTGTAAAGAAATGTCCGTTAATATCTAGATGGTGTGAAAAAAGTGGCTGAAAAAAAAAGTCCAACATTTCACTATTTCAAATAAAATCGATGTGAGCAATTCCCACACAAAAAATCACACACTTCCAAATGACAGCTGTCAAAGTAAGTTGAATTGACACTTTCCTTGCTTGGCGTACTAGCACCACGGACGCAACAACAACCACCTTAGCATAAATTATACACCATGATAAATAAAGAGCGAAGCTTTTAAGTACACTCACATTTACATTATTTGCATGAATGTGCATACCTAAGTACAGACATGTGGAAATGTGAGGACACTTGTTGCCCCACAAGCGTTTAATAGCTGGTACCCGCTTGTACACGCTTGCACACTTTGGTGCTTTACGCAAATGACGTATGGTTAAGCCAATAAAATGTATGTTGTAAATAAAAAAAATTAAAGGAGTGCTATTTTTAGTATTTATCGATTGAAAATTACGCACTGTCTGTTAATAGCAGTCTCGTAAGCGTAAAAAACAACAAGAATTCGAATGAAAAGTGCCACAAAGTGCCGCAAAGCGGGCATGGATATGATTTATGCGTACATAGTTAGTGACAAGCAAAGGATGTGAAATATTGACTTTCAGTGAACAAATCGTTTAATATTGATAAATGTGTCATTTCGTTGGGGAAAAGAAGAAATGGAAATGCTAAAGTAAATAACTATGAATGTCAAGGTTATCTTTACATGATTATATGCTTGTATTTAGGGTGAAATAGACTACATATTATGTCACTAGTACCTAAAAAAGTACTAGTTTACCATATAGCGGGAAGAACAATAATTTTTGAACTGTACTAAAAACACTAAAAGTGAACTGATCCGAAAAAGGTATTTTAGCAATTACACCATTACAAAATTATAATTACACCATTCCACCATTTACACACCGTTAGCAATTACACCGTGATGCAAAATAGAGACTCATATCTTCTTATTTGATAAAACAAAAATGAAATGAGAATTTTCCGTTAACAATTTCCCAAAAGGGCTTTTAGATCTGGTTGCTTTAAGACTATTTAAAGTTAGTAACCCTAAACGGAGTTTTTTAATACTTTGATCAAATAAAGAAATTACTCGGGAAAATTACGTATGGTTTATCGCTTCTTTTGGCTTCGAGAAGTATAATAAAATGTTTATTTTAACTAAAACTTAAGATAGATGGTGCTGTGATACAATTTTGCTATTTTTTGGTGCCTTTAAGGTAGAGAAATAAATTTTTCGTGTTTGTTTTAATATAAAATTCGAACCACTCCTCATTCCTTAATTTTTTCTCTATAAAAGATAGAGGGTTAACAGTAGCCGCCGAAGAGTACTGTTTGTGTGTGCGCACTACCATTCCTCAATATCTGGGTTAATTCTCATACAAACATTCTCAAAATTGTATTAGGAAATGCTGCTGGGATAACAGTTCTTGGACTGAAATAAATCAGTTAGTCTCTTCCGGTTATATATTATGGATACAACTGTCGTGGGAATCACAATTCAACCCGAGCGGTTGTTCTCACCGTGCAATGACAAACTTCCTAGTATATTTTCTTCAAGAAAGCTCTACTGACAAAATCTGGCATCTGCTCTGAGAAGGCTAAATGCTTATAGGTCTCCAAATTTGTCGAATAAAATCAAGACGTCCACTATGAAAATGGAGAGAGAAACTCATGCAAGCATCCAGCAAATATATCTGCAGCAATTTGGTAAAATAGCATAAGTCGACATAATCTCGACAAGATCTATTTGATGGCACTTTGAAGCTTCCGATTTAAAGGGATTATTTAAGATAAAACAGAACTTGGAATCTCGAATAAACCGATCAGAAGAGTTCCAATTGTCCAAATTTACTTAAGTCAGCTTAATACACTTTTACATTTTATCACAGATATATTAGCAGTGAATATAAATTACTTGATTAAAGATATGTATACACAAATAAATAAACCAACGGGTCATATTGTAAATAAAAACATTGAAATTGGTTACTCTTCACTTCACTTACTATCACAATATTCCTCTGTATTTTCCCGCCTTCTCCCTTGCATTATAATACATTACAACAAAATAAAGCAACTAATTTCAATTACTTGTCAGTAAAAACTCGCACTTACGCATTCAAAGAGTCCCATCCTTATAAAAAATTTCCTTGAGTCGTCTCATTTCCTGTACTCTGTGAGTAATTGTCACTTTGACATTTACGTCAGACAACTGCTATTTTAGCATTAAGTTGTGAAAAGAAGACACAATGCCTTGCTGTATGCAATTTACGTGATCAGCAATTACCATTACCAGTAAATAAGTGGGTATATATATAAGTCTCCAAAGATATTCGTATGAATTGCATAAATAATCAAATATATGTATGATTTATGTGAAATTATAGCTCGAATATGTTGTCATGTCATGTGTCACGTAGGCCATATGACATAACATGGAAAAGGACATTTTTTGACTTGACATAAGAACTCATACAAATAATTGCAATGCCAAATGCGGGGGAGAAAAGATAATCAGACGCTCTAGAACTAAATCAACTGTGTTGGAGAATTTTGAAATTTACATTTGATACACAAATAAGATATGGGTCCTGTGTGAATTTTGACATCCTCCTGCTTTGTCATTTTGTAATGTTCATTTCGATTTGGTAGATTTACGAGCACATATACATAAGTACTTATGGTATGTACATGTGCATTAGCATAGACGTCATTAACGCCAATGCCTCTATAGATATGATAATCAGCTGTTCACACACATACATACATACATGCTGTATAATACTGTTGCTAAAAAATTTGCTAATACTGTTGCCTGATTACTAATTAATTTGATTACTTGTTATCAGTTTTTGCACAGTCTACACACACATACACAAGCACATTTGCTTGTACAAATATAATAAAATGAAGTCAGGGCCAGGCCAGTGAGAGTGCAGCCTTCAAAACAACAAGCTACAATGGCGAATTGTGGAGGTATGTGGGCGCTATAAATAGACGATTGTGATGGATGACGCAGCCCGATAAGGAATATGGTGAAAAGCAGTGTCAAACTAAAAATAAAGTGCAAATGTGCGCATAATTTAAATATTTGTAGATATATGTATATGCATGTATGTATATATATTGTGTATAAGATAATAGAGGCCAACATAACAGCAGCGCTTAAAATTTCGAGTCCGTGAAATTTTTGAGTATTAAAGAGGCGGTCATGAAAAGCATCTCACAAGAAGTTCTAATGGCGACAGTAGGGGCAGAGATTTACGGCACCAGTCGGCTGTTTGAAGAGCGATGAAGGTCGTTCTGGTAGTCATTTTAACAAGTTTAATGGATAGAGAGTCGACATCACCTTTAGAATATTGAATTCTCGTTAATATATCTGACATAATAAGAATTCAATCGTTCAGAGAACACACAAGGATTCAACTATCTGTTTTTGGTAACTCAGTTCCAGTTAATGTCTTACACATGAGGCTAGTTCTATTAATTACTTTGAACTATAAATTTAGAGCCTTATTTTGACTTAAACACTTTAATAACAGATAGTCTCTTTCATATAGTTTTAAGCTACGAACGATTCCTCCAGGGAAAAACAAATTTTTTTTCTTATGGTTTATGATAGCTTAGCTCTATTCTACTATTTGCAAGATCCGAAACGAATGTCAGAATGTCACCTCTCATGATAAAAAATAAGACGTCTATTGATTGCTTATAGATTCCCATAAAGTTAATTTTTATCAGAAAAAGTAAGGAGTGTTTTTGAAATGGATGTCTTGCGATCAGTTTAATTGCCGAACCGTGACAGAACGGAAATTTGCGCTCTATATTTCCACTCAACAGACTTCGTTGCCTTGAAATTTTACCAATGCGAAATATATACAGACAATCTGATCGATATCTGAATAATAAGTAGTCAAGGTATAATTTCATTTTGTTTTAAGCTCAGTTTGGTAAAAAAACCAACTTCAGTAAACGATTAATCGGAAAAATATATTAGGTGAACTCTAAGCAAATTGTAAGGCCTTCTAATGTACTCGAAACATTGAATGATAAAGCCGTACAATTAGCTTAACTGTCTATTTCAAAACCAATTTAAAATTCTTTCTGGCTGCAGATTCGTATGGAGAAAACTTTTCAAGTCTTGCATCTTTTTTGGGTCTAACTACAGCCTAAAAAAAAACTGATATAAACGAAATTTTCAACCAAAAATGGGCATTGTTATTCTTTCTCAACACATAACTAATTTGAGTATAGTCCGTAAAAAAAGTTTAAAAACAATGTAAACCGTTATAAATACAAATTAATTAAAGATTGTTTTTATTTTTGTTTTTATTACCATAATTTACAAATTGCTGCGTAAAGTAAAATCAGATAAAGAAAACTCTTAAATATCAACAAGCATTAACAATGCAATGCGAATCTGCAATATTAGGGTGGGTCAATTTCTGGGCTTCCGTAAAGAGGCGATAGTATTTTAAGTGGGTGTGAACCAATTGTTATAATGAGCTACTTTAAATTTAATTTATACATATACATATTTTTTTTTGAATTTTAATTTCTTTATTTTTACTTTTATTTATTTTTTACTTATTTTTAATTTATAATATAAATGTTTTGTTTGAAGGGCTATCAGAAACATAAGAACACTTTTCAATACAATTTAAAAAATAACCATTCTCATTATGAAAAAGAAGTTCAGTAATACACTATCCCACCCTAATAATGTGCAAACCTGCAACAGCGTGCAGTTTTGGTCTGTTTGTTCTCTTCGTATCATTTCCTGGAGTCGTTAAATTATTGCACTCGGTGGGTGTGCACGAATGCGAGAGTGAATTTTTAATTTTATTTGGATTTCATTTAAACTTATTTGCTGAAAATTTGTTTTACAGTGCTTAATATTTAATTGCAACTGTAAATGCAAGGCTGTAACGCATCCAAGAACACGCGCGCTCTCAGCATAGCTGTGGTCAGATGTTTAAACCAGTTTTGCTGCAGCTGTTTACCTTTCTCGAATTGTGATTTTGCTTTTATTTCTGAATTAAATAAACGTTTAATCGCATACTAGTAGTAAACAAAATGAGAGCAACACTTTCTTAGCTGCTGGTCCATGGGTTTATATGGGATTTGTTTATATGGGTATATATTTATAAAAAATTCAAGGCTAATTTCCATAATTTTTCTTCGTTATCTTCACTTCTGAGACCAGCATCAATTATTTTCTTTTGTTTTATCAAATTGACAATCCTCTTGGAACTTAAGAAGAGCGAAATTTTCTAAATACCGACCGCTGTCCAAACAGCTGAAAAGTTTTCTTAAGATTACAGCGATATTCAAATAGCTCTTTCATCGAAAGTTTAACGAATTTCCTAAAAGGTGGCGCATATATAATCGCTCGTAGCAGAATGCCAAAACTGAGAAAGCAACGTGAGAGTGCAAATAAGCTGAACAGTATGTACGAGCAATTGCAAGACATGTGAACACGCTGATAGCGGTTTCTGTTGGCAGAGAAAAAGTTTAATAAACTTTCAAATTTGGCACAAGAGAAAATTTTCAAACGCTCACTAAATTTGGGAACGAAAAACAAAAACCAAACTAAACAAAGAGACACCGGTAACCAGAAGTGAGTATGCAAAATAAAGCTAAAACAAAAGTAAGCAAAACTATGAGGAAACAACCCAACAGTAATTCGAACGCAAAGCATAGCTACCGGATAGGTGCTCACTTCGGGCGAAATGGAGCTCGGATATGATTTTTTTCCCTTTAGAATGAAAAGTGTTTTAGAAAGATTTTGCTATACTCTTAAAGAAATCTGGTAACAAAGAAACCGATTTCAGCCAAATACAAGCAAATTCTTACAAAAACTTATAAAATATAGGCATCTATATTAAATTTTTTACGGCTGCGACCCTCTTTTAAAACAAGCAACCAACCAACCGCGTTAATATCGCTCCTCAAACCATTTCTGAAGGGGTTTTTTTGATGAAAATGTTCTAAGAAATTTAAAAAGTGTTTCCTATTTTATGCTGCAGGGAATAATAATCTTTCTTCAAGTGCTCAGCAATGGACTTCTCGAGATGACGATGCTCCAAAGTAAATATAAACAAAGGTAGGTTCCGAGAACCAGCTCATTGGTATACATTTTTTTATGTAAATATATCCACTCTCTGCGACTGCGACTGAGTAATAATGATAAATCTTTAAATTGTTTTGAGTTACTGAATAAATTCAACATTGATCGGAAGATGAAACGAAGAATTTATGATTAACGAACTATTGCGCCTCAAAAACGAAGATTAATGGAAGCAGACCTGCTTTTTAAAAACTTTAACAGTGCCTAGTGAGTTAACGATTAGGAGAATGGAGCATTAAGTGAATAAACCGAGAGTATACTATTTTGGGGGCAAAAGCTACCTCCGAAGAAAAAGTATTTTCAAAAATACACCGACTTTTCAACTGTCCAACCCCACATAAAAGCTTTTTGGAGGCGCAAACTCCCATTTCTGGAAAGTATAGTTCGAGGAGTGAATTACTCTTTCCACAATAAACTTCAACCTTCGCACACTTCATTAATTTTGAAGAAGTTTTTGATGACACTTTTGATAAACTTTCAAAAAATATTATTTTCAATAATCCTATCGAACTTCTCGCACGCAACTGTATGCGCACTTAAACAACCGTAAAAACTGAAAATGTTTCACAGCGATAAGACGACAGACTGAAATATATAACAAACAACAAATCGGGAAATTTGTTTGCATTTTAAATTAAATATATGGTTAATTAAAGCACAAGTGCATAAGTATTTTAGTAAAGCAAAGAAGTCAGCGTCTAAAAATAGCACAATGTAAAGGTTAAAGAACAACAAAATAAAGAAAAGAATGCGCGAGAGACGCACACCGATCGCTTTTGAGGAGAATGAGAACTCATCAGTGAGTATAATATCGTGCTGAGGGGCAGTGAGCAGGCCCATGAAGCAAGCGCAGAGTTAAGTCCAAAGACGGTAAATGTCACAGAATGAGCGACAGAGCGATCATGTGAATATGACGAATGTCGAAGAAACACGCGAGTCTGCCTACGAGAGTGAAGTCAACGCCGTTTATGGCACGGGTGTGTATATCTACATGACCTGCTTTCGCAAGATCACCAAACAGCTGATCTCTAAGTGGGTAGGCGGTGAAATTTCACACAAATGCTAAATTACAACGGCGCTACTAATGTGCGAATGTCATGAAAAAGATTAGTGAGTTAAAATTAAAGAGCAAGCACCTACCAGACCATAGCCAGTCGGATATAGATCCAGAGGAAAGTCTAGTGAGAGTGAGGAGGGAGGGACTGGTGAAGATACAGTCAAGCGTATGGAACCAACCAACCAACGAAGTTGAGGCGCAGAAAAAATGAATAGGGTGCAAATGCGAATAAAGAATTTAGTGGTATGTATGGAATTGGCATCGGTGACTTGGCATCGGTTTGTGCCGACCAAACGGCATTGCAAAGACAAAACTGTTTACGAGTGTGGAAAGTAGAGCATAAAATCAAGTACAAAATAGAAGACTAGAAGTTGCATTACATAAATTTAATAAAGGCAAGCCATGGTTTGTAGAATCATATGAAAGGTAAGAAGCAATAGTAATTCATAGAATTCAAGAAAAATATAAATACAAAATGCAGATTAGACTGGTGTTGTGGACGCAGATGCTTATGCCGAATCGCAAGACGAAGAGTTAAATCAAAAGAGTCAGCAATGACAACTGTAGCGGTGTCAAGGTGCTAATAGAGTTGCAAACTTGGTAACACCAAAGTCGCCACAATTCATGGCTTCTTTTTTTTTTTTTATTAAAACCGAGACTTGGCATTGCATTTGCTGTTTATAAGAACTTTCAGCTTTAAGCAGGCACAGAGCCGAACATGATTCACCACTCGGAATTAGCATGCATAGTGCACAGTAAATATTCTCGTAAATAGACAAGTCAGCTACAGTTAACACTAATCAAGCACACAAGCCGGTAAAATAATTTCGAACAAATAAATATAAATAATAAATTATGAATGAACGTTTGTTTATATAAATTATTAACAACAAATTAATTGGAAAACTTTAACATTAACGCATTCACATTGAACTACACTTAATTAGATTGTGATGTAGGGAGTAGCATTCCGTGTAGACCTTTCCAATTAACTCGCTAATAGGGGACTAAAAAAAAATATGCAAATTGCTAGATTAAATAATTGCATTTGCGTAGCAACTAAATTAATTAGTTGTAAATAAATTAATTTGTATGAATTGTTTAACATTTTTGTATATTTTTTATGAAAATATTTAATGTATTATTTTCAAAAATTAAAGAATAATGTTTTTATAAATAAATTTTTTTTGAAAATCACATATTTTTTCTTGTTTACTGAACCACTTAAAAACGAATAAACCGATTTGGATGATATTTCGGGAGGACCTGTGGAGATGTTGTAGAATCGCATCGAAAAGATCGGTTTGCTATACAACGAGTAGCACCGACGTTATGATTTGCGAAACTGTTCAAAGCATGGTTTATTAAAGTTCATACTTTGATAACTCATCACATAAAAACATATTCGAGCCAAAAATCTATTCGAGTCAAAAATCTATTCGATTCTATCTATAAAATCTATAAATGTCGCAAGGGTCGAAATATTTCCAAAAACCAAAAAAATATTTCATATGTTGATCTCAAAACCTGAACTAGAAAAATTCGTTCCCAAATTTTTTCTAATAGATCACGCTTTAATTGAAAATCTCTCGAATTTCCAAAGGTCCATATTAGGTATTTAATTTTAGGAATATTTATCCGCAATAACTCTACTTCTTCTTCTACTTCTACTATATGGGGTTAATAAACTTATGGACTAGTGTGATGTCTTCATAGTTAATGGATACCTTCCACGACAAGTTGTTGCCGTTTAAAGATAGATCTTTCTTAATCCTTATCAAAGATTATTACTAGATCAATTAGGCTTAAGAAATACAGAATTGCGTTATATGGCAACGTTATAATTGTTGTGAACCGATTTTGTTTCTTCTTCAATTTTAAAAAATGGCACCAAATAAACCTTATAGTATGGTGTTAACAAACCAAGAAAGAAAATTTTCAAGAAGATCTGGAACCCATAGTAAGTGTGTAGATATATATACTAATTATTGCATTCCTAAAATATATTTCACAGTTATAATGTGGTGAGTGATAATGTAGACTCTCATATGAGCATGTTTAAAAATGAGACAGTGGATGTAAAACTTCGGTATTTTAGGCTAAAATTCATATATTATAAAATAATCAGTCTACAGTGAACCCGAAGCTCTATAGCATGTCGTTTTGAATCTCGTCAGTTTCCTCCAATATAGCACTGATAACTCCTCCGTTAGATTAGGTATACAAATAAATTCACATATATAGCAATCATACTTTAGTTTTAATGCCAAAAGTAGATGAAATCGGTTTCCTTCCCTACCTTCCCCCTAGCGAAAATATACTAATTTTTAACCTTAGCGTTGACTTTTTAAAGGACTAGCCCCTTTTACGAGTGCAGTTGGTGCAAAACTCCGCCCAGTAACGTATGTTAAATTTATTGACTACATTTTTAATAAAAAAAAATTTTGCATACACTCGGAAACTTTTCCAAAATGTTCGGCTGTGCCTGAAGTTAACCGCTCCTTACTTGTTAGCAATAAACTTTTTAGGGGCACAATAAACCAAAGGCCACCGTCTCTTATCTTGTAGTATATTTACCACATTCACAGTTTCTAACTGTATTAATATAAATATTCTTTCTTAATATATTCAAGTTCGTATTTACTTTAATTTTTCAAATGCCGACAGATAAATGGAAAACAGCTAATCATCCTCCGTTCTCATTCGCTTTTCAACAGTTGTTGTTGCTTGGTATTGGAATTGTTTGTATTGTTGTTGTGACAATATTTACTTTTCAAAAACAATAAATGACGCAAATTAATTGCTTTTATAAATCACAATTAAACACTTAGTTTATAAATATTCATAATGCGACAATTAAATAAATTTTTTTTTTAAGTTTTCTTCTAAGTTTTGCACACAAAATTTTGTACACTATTTTAACAGCAGAAATGATGTTACACAAACTTTTTATAAACTAATTAATTACACAAATTTCACTGCTCTGAGCAAAAACGCACTGGGTTTCTGCTCCTGCGAGCCACTAAATTGCTAGATTTTCACCTTTTCATAACACTTTGTTTCATTTCATTTTTGTTTTCTGCTGTTTTTTGTTGTTGTTGTTGTTGTTGTTCTTTCTTTTGCAACAACACCGCTAATAACCTGGTATTCGCGAAAAATAAATATATACGATTATCGGTATGTATGTATGTGTGTGTGTGTGTGTACATAAATGAACATAATAAATTCGACCACCTCTCTGCGCTGCCAACAAAGCACTAAACACGTTTTTGGAGAATCGCAAGCATTCGAGCGGCAATGAAGGCGACAGCAGCGGCAGCAACGCCAACGAACCGGTGTCGGCCCGGCAGCGTCTACAATGCCGCTCCAACACTTGCAATAAAAACAAGACCGAAACTACCATTCGAGTGCACATACACAACAACAAGAATAACAAGAACAACAAGTTGGTTTTGTTGTTGCTGCCGCTGGTTGGTGGTCGCACTTTCGAACAATGCCAGCCAAGCTCAACCCAACTTTATCAGCATTCAAGCGCGATTCCTTGTGCAGCAGAAGCAGCGTGCGCTTGGACGTTGGCGCGTGAGCGTGAACGACGACGCAGCCGGCGACCGAATGGTGACGCCTCTGCATTTTGAGATGCGAGTGTCTACTCCACTAAATAGCAAGCAGCAAAACTCGGTGCTCAAATACCGGCCGTGCGTGTGTGTGTGTGTGTGTTCTGCAAGCTCACTTTGTGCTCCGTTGTATTGGGAGCAATTTGCGGTGCATAGTTCAGTAACAATGACTGAGAGGTGAGTGGAGTTGATTGGAGTGAGTAGCTAAATGGGGTGGGCAGAAATGAAGTTGAGTTCAATGCATATGATTCACCGATAAACTGGGGACAAACTTTTGCATTTAGACCTGTAAACCGTTAAGCAGCCTAACGATGAACTGAAATTTTAGTATACAACTCTGGTGCCCACAGAATTTTGCAGCTACTGGAAGTTCAGTACGCAAAAATATATGCGGGAAAGAACTAGCCGCAGATGTTACCGAAACTTATTACTTTGCTCCTAAGAAATTCATTCCGCAACGACTACTTTACACTGAGAATATGTTTAACTTCCCTTGACTCTTTTTGTTAAAAAATTTATCTAAAAGAATTACATTGTGAACTGTAAGAACAAAATTGTCCGAGGAACGATGACGAAATGAACTTGAAACGCAGTGTTACTTGTTTACTGACTAATATACAGAAGCTGTCTAGCCAATCTGCTGATAGAGTTATGAGTAAGCGTTTTCTTCAAATATACCGAGTGTTAATACTAAGCGTCAGAGCTAACATACTAATACTACTGAGTCTACACCTACCTATTGTTTTGGTGTCAAATCAAAGCCCCTGGCCGCCATGCAGCACAATTCCATTTCTCAGGGCTTTAGAGAGTTCTCAGTTAGCGATCAACATTAAATTTTGCTTCTTATAATGATAGCCCCTAGTTAGTCGTTGCCATGGGAGAGCCACTTAAAAAATCGTTCGGCTATGACCTTCGATATGAGCTAAAGTCACCTTCGAATTTAAAGTGACTGAAAAGTAGCAAAGATGGTACATAGTCTACATGAACTCTTATAGAAATTACAAAGAGCATTGTTAGGTCTCCAGTTCAAAGTTTTCTCAGTGGTTACGTTATATTCTCAGGACCGGATTTAATAATCAAGCGTGGTTCAAACTAAACCCCATCTAATGCTAGTCGGGTACTCAACTCAACGGGAGATGAGCGAACGCAGAACTGCAAGAGAAAACGTTATCTCCGAGTGAAAGTTGGTACTTTTTCCGAAATTATGAAATTGCTCTCAATTTACTCCAATCTAATGAAAAATAATTATCTTCGTGTGCCGTTAAATTGGAAAAGATTTAATTTGCTAAACTAACAATTTTAGTCTTAAACTTAAGCTAACACAATAAAATTTAGGATAAATAAGGAAGATTTCTTCGACCGAAATATGAAGGAAGTTTCGACTTTTGACGATGAGCCGCTAAGTATGAAATAATATGAGGGTTAAGCGCACTTGGGACTGCCTGGTATTCGACGTAATTACCGTTACCTCGACCACAATTTTTATGATCTCTTGATCCACTCAAAAACGGGGTTAAATGATGTTAGGAAAATAATTCTCAGCTTTGTCAATCGTACAGTACATTCCCTTAGCCGATAACTTAACTTAATAAAATGAAGGATGTGGTTAATTAAATGATCGATAAGACTTTGCGTGATTTCATAGATCGCTAAAAGCATCGAACAGAAAAATAACTTAGCACCAATTTATACACGCAAATAATAATGTATACATATATATTATGAGGCACTGCCGTACGCTAAATATGCATACCGCCTACTGAGTTTTGGCAAAAGCCTCCCATAACAGCTTATGTCTTGAGTGTACTGCAGCAATCAAACTGGGTGGTGACAATTGAAAATTCGTTGCATGCAACTTATACACCCAAAATCAAGTAGGTACATGTGTAGTACTGCATGTTTTCAGGCATGTAGGTGACAATTTGTATTGGTTGTTGGTGCAATATTGCAACAATGCCATCACAACAGAAGGACACTTAAGTGGCAATTGCAGTGTGTATGTGTATATGTGTGTGTGAGTGCGAGAGCTGCGGTGTTTCTCAAAGTGTTGCATTTGACAACATGCATTTACATGTGTGTGTGTTTGTGTGTTTGAGCATATCAAAGCAACTGGAACGCATTTGTAAGTATATATATATATATATATGTGTGTGTGTGTGTGCGCGACCGCAAATGCAATTACACAGACAGCAGCTGGTGTGGTTTGTGCATAAAACAAAGCGAGTGGGTGGCGCTTAAGCAGGGTTGCTGAGCTTATGGCACATTCTCTAGTGTCAATGCACTGTTGCACTGTTGGCCAAACACCAGCTGCGTGTTTACATATGTATGTATGTGAATATGAGTTTATGAGTGTTACAATTCTTGTAAAGGGGTCAATGCGGCAGGCAAAAGTTCGAAAGCTGATTTTTATCTTGAATTTTCAATATTGTTTTAGTTCGTATTTACTTATACACTGGCGTTCAGCATTAAGTACGTTGTAGTTAGTTTTGAGGTGGTCACAATGTAGTAACTGGGTTTGAACTATACCATTTGGGATTCTTCAAACCGGTTAGAGTGTGAGACATCGAACAAACAGCTGGCATAACTAGAATAGAGTTAGAATATATAGATTTTTCAAAAGTTCTGAATATTCTGAAAGATTATTTTTTGGAAATAAATCGAAAGAACGCAACGTTATATTAATGAAGCATGTGAACGCTGATATTGAAGCTCTAGAAGTATAATAGCCATCAACATTTGACCCAATTTTTTCAAGTCAACATAACCCAGAATATTGCCAGATTTCAGGATCTCATAGAATGTTATATTTCTGCATGATATATGAATGAGTCAGTAAGAATTTGAAATAGTCAGCTGCATATCATCAGCCACACTAAACAGGAAATGCTATTACAAATGTTGTTTACAGCCTTGACCTGGTCTCAATGTGTGCTAGCATTATTCTAGGTCCTCCTAGTTTTAGTCCAACTACGAATACTTGTTGAATTTCAAACAGAATAACCAGTCAAGATCAAATCAATTATTACTACTCAACTGAAGTATGTATTACAACTCACAAACACGGAGTTTACTATACACAAGATGACCCCATCAACTCGCATTCACTTCACTCTTTAGTACTTGTGAAGATACAACCCTGATATGTCAAAAATATACACTTGCAACGTATATAAAAAACTTCAAATTCAACTCTAAGTAACTTAAACTCGAGTTTATTGGCCCTTTTTTAAGTATTTATGATTAAAAATTTCTCACAAACAAGAACTTTAATATAGAACAAATGGTTGTTAACTCGCTTTAACTACATCTTTTTTTGCTGTTTATGGTGTTTATGGAGATAAACCCCTCTTAAAGAGCTTTTGTAACACCCCAATGTGGACACTCGACATTTGTACATAAACACAAAACCTTAAACTCGAGGCTACCCAAATGTGCTATAACTTTCAAAGTAATTAAAACATTTTTATTGATCAAATAAGCACATAAACATCACTTGGATATCATAAACATTAAATTAAGGGAACTTGCATGTATCGACTGATCTACATTTGTATATATGCAGGTACTTATTACATAATGACATCACAGGCAATTCAGCTAATAGCCATATTTCATCAAAAACCAACGGCAGCACTCTAAGCTATACAAAAAGGGGACACGAATCTCCCACCCTTCAACGCCGCACGAAACTAACTGTCCAATAAACAACAACTACAACAACTACCAACAACTGCAACCAATATATGTACTATTGACAAAGAGCTGGGCCATTAAGAGCGGATAACTTGGCAGGAAACATTGTCCGGCCGACCGAGTGCTTGCTTGGTCAATAGAATAGCTTGTGCACTGACAAATTGAGTTTTACTACAATGACTTGCTGAGCATAAACACTACAGAAATGCTCGTGCGCTTACACACATAGTAAATACATAAGTATATATTTATGTATGAATGCATGTATGCGTGTATGCATGTGAGTCGTCATTGCAAGCATTAGGAAAATGTGCAAAAAATGGGAACTCCGTTAGTTGTCCTATCCAGAAATGGCAGGGAAATGTAAAGTGGACTGCACAACATCAAACTGGTCTGTGGTGGTCTGGACACGAGCGAGCCGCTCATAGACATTCGCGTCACGGTTGCAGGAAAGGCAAAGCAATCATCCGAGTGCTCTGTAGCGTGAGCAATGACTTTTCAACCGCCTCACTCACTGCTTTTGCAGTTATGCAATTTAATCATTTAAAGCAACAACAACAACAACACCAGTATCAATGTGCATAACGGCATGCAGTAGTTAAGAAGAGTATAACGCACAACAACAATAGCGAAAATCAAATGTTGTAGCTGCACACGTTGCATTTTGCAGTTATTTATGGGAATTTAAATAATTTAGTAGAAAATATTATATGTGCGGCAATTTTCTTTGGCCTTGTCAGCGTATTACGACAAGGCATAGGCAAGAAGATGATCGTTGGTTTTCTGTCTTTTTCGCACCAATTTATCTCATGTGCAACATTTTGACAGGGTATAAAAATTTTGCAAGGTTCAAATTTTCTAAACATTAACCCTCGAATTTTAGTACAGGTCACTGAGACAAAAATCCACATAGAACTGAGTTCTATACATGATGTTAGCTGAACGTCAGATGAAAGCTGTCAAATGTATGTCAGATGGCAACTGTCAAACGGATGAAAAATGAATGTCAGATGGATGTTAGAGATTATGTTGGAATATATCACACCGATTCAAGGGCAATTTGTTGTTCTTTTTACAATAAAGTAATCGAAGTTGTCACGATCCTATATTCGGAATATTCAAAATAGCCTATGGAAGGGAACTCTTAATGTTAGGCATCGTTCTCGTACTTACACTACTTACCAAATAAGACATAAAAGACTAAAGACTCTCCAGTTTAAACTTTCGAGCAGTTATTAAATCAATAAACAACAAATTCACCACCTTGGGTGCGGATGCCATCAAAATGATGTTATAAAATTTTATTTTATAGAAAAAACTAAATGTTTGTGACAATAACATATTCTTGAAGCTGAAATAAATATACTAACTTACTGTGAATTCCTGCTGGGAATAAAAACGAGTAAAAATTCGACTGCTTACCTGAAAGATCAGAAATATAAAATAGGTTAAACAAACGGTTATTAGTAAACTTAGGTAAAAAGTTGAAAGCAAAAAGCAATGGTTCCCACCCATTAGTAGTTCATTTTAGGGTAAGCATATGTGACATAAAGCGAAAAGCAAAAGAGTGCGAAAACTAGGGATAAGGACGAACATTCTTATATTTTGTTGTATTAATCGCAGCTTTAATGCAAGCTTCAGAAAAAATTAAAGCAATTCATATAAATATAAAAAAATTAAATAAATAATTAGTAAAACATTTTTTTAGATTGTTAAAGAAAATATCAAAATAAGTACAACACCAACTGTGCCCACTTTGCCACACAAATCAACGCCCAACACCTTCAATAATTTCATCGGTAACCTTCAAATGTCCTTATGCTTCTCATCCCCGCTCCTAATGTTCTTAGTATTTAATTTTTAATTTATACTCTTCTATAAACGTTTTCAAATACGGTATTCTTTATTCCTTTTCAACATAATCACAAAAAAAAAACCTTTACGCGAGTGTGTCCTGGAATTAATTTGAATTTAATGAGCATTAAATTTCACGCTCAGCAAAAGAATGCAAAATAAACATTGAAAATAGTAATAAAAAATTATAATTTAAAAAAGGTTTCCAAGAGCAATTACAAAGCAAAACGAAAAAACTTAATGTCACGACGCGACAGTTCGACGAAGGCGGTCGAGTTTTAAGCGCACGTCTCGCCCACAGGCGTTGCCACGGCCCGACTAAATACCCGTACAGCAGTTTTTTTTTTTTACTAATTAGCATAATTAAGTATTAATGCTAATTGAAAATTTAGTAGAAAAAGGAATAAATTAGTGCGGTATCTATAGCATAGCATAGCACAGCTTAAGGTGAGATTTTAGCACAGGCGGAGGCTGTGGTTTGTTCGTCGGCACTTTGATCGCTTTTTAAAGTGCGATAATTATGTATGTACATATGTAATAATTAGTCTGTGTATATATGTGTAGCATATAAGTATGTAGGTGGGTATTTACAGGGATAATTTGACATGTCAATGGCTTTCATTGCTCCTGTTATCTCAGTGAGAGACGGCATTTGGTTAGGTATCGTTACATTATTCAGAGTACACTTTCGCTCCAGAGCCAAGTTATTACATCCACATACAAGAAATATTAACTTCTTCTTAAAAAAATTACGGACATGCAAGGCGGAGTTATTCATCAAGTTTGTGGGAGATTCTTCAATCTGTTCACGTTACATTATTGTAGTTCAGCTCTAAACAGCTGAGCGGTTTTGTCTCTATATGACTCAATCATACATATAGCGTCTGTCGTTTCTACCTTGTTCTAGTTACTGCCAAACTGAAGGCTAGTGCTTCTCTACATCAGCCACGTAGAAGAGGCATGCATTTCCTCTACAACGATCATTGGTACCACAATACAACACAACTTACAGAACTGGAGTGTTTACTTAGGGCTTAGCTTATTTTGACTTAGTTTACATTTTATACACTCTGCACACACTCTCACACGCCTGCATTGTATATTGTGATGAGCAAGATGAGAGATTATTGGAAGAGTTGATTTATTTATTTATATTCGTATTTAGTCCAAGATGATTCCAGGTTGGATTTCAAACGACACTGTGCACGATGGTTCCGTCAGACTTCAGAAAATTAACACTCGGTCGGCAATAACAGGACTGACAGCTTTAATATTGATTCCTTTGGTGTTATACTTTTCTACGAAGAGTTAATTGCTCAAAATCGAGTGTTTCGTCTAAATTTTGTGTGTAAAAAAAATTTCTTCTATTGAATTTGAGACGAGGACATCTCTTTATCAAAGAATTTGAAGAAGTTTTCAATAATAAAACTTTTTCTTTCGAGTTCTGTTCTTCAATAGAAGGTTTACGGGCACACCTATCTGGCTCCCAAAAGGTTTTCTTGGTGATTTTTCTTCGCGTTTGTGTTTTTTTTATTTTTATATTTATTCCTAAACGATTTTGTTCACTGAGTGAAAATGCACAATTTTACTAAGTACTTACATACATATGTAGCGCTAAATTTACTGGTCGACCTCGCTGCCATGAGCTATCTATTCATTCATAAGTGAGTCGTTACTGTAACTTCTGTCTATGGCTGTGTCTGGTTCCTGTCTGGTCATTGCGCTCGTTGCACGCCTTTGACATGTAGTAGTGTGGACTCGATTGTACCCCACGCAACTTTACTCTCTAATCTTGCTTCAATCTTATTTTCGGCGTTAAACTTAATGAGTTGCTCATTGACTGTGCTTTTTCTCCAACCTGATTAAACTATGTTTTATTTTACTGTCATGATTAATTACCCAGCACTTGGTTTTTATTTCGTTGTGTCAGTTTAAGGGAAAAAGTATTTGACGAACGGACGACAACAATTGCACCAATGTGTGTATATATGCTTGTATATGTGTGTATATATATTAATAGACGTTTACGCTTAAAGACATGGCTTCAATGTCTTCTTGTCTGCTATTTAACCTTTTACTGTCATATCTCATTATTTTTGTTACCTTGTTGTAACCTAAATTTTCTTATATCTCCAAAAATCTCTACATGAAGACAAGTAATGCAAGTAATGACAAGTAATGTATATGTATTAATAAAAAACTAAGAAAAGCTACGGATTTAAGAGAATATTTTTTAGAAGCTTCGAAGGTATGCTCTCAAATTCCTATAACGATAGCATTTCAAAGCCTTTAAGGCTACCGCCTTAAAGCTGGAAATCTAGGGGAGCTCAAAGACTTTTTTCCATATGATCAATAATGTTGCTACTTATGTCAAATTAGAATATGTAGATCCCTTTCGGAGAGTAATCTGCTGTAACCTGTAACCCATACAAAAGTAAAAAATTTAATCTAATAGCGTTAGACCAACCAACGTTTCTGTTCAGAGTGAGGCAACACCTATCCATAGGTAGTCTGAAATGCTCTCTCCTAGCAGATATACATTCGAGTGTGCCTTTCCTCAGCTTTGCAGTTATAGCGCAAATGAATGATATAGTATTTATTTCTGAGAGTTCCATTGAGGAAGGTAGGCAAGTAGGTAAACAATGTAGAGATGACCTTACAGATAAAATTTTCTATTGTGTTGAGACATGAAAATGTTCAGGAATGAGTTAGCTGTAAAAAGAGGTGCCGACGTTTACCAAAACAATCGATACACTCTTGGCCAACCAGGGTTGGGCGTTTGTAGTAGGCGCAGTTACCTTAAGACAGCGAAAATTCAGGGAAGCGGAACAATGTGCAGCACGTTAACCTTGGTCTAAATAGTTTGATGCAAATTTTAGACAAATATATATGTATGTACATATGCATCTTGAATCGGGTCAAAGAAATTAGTACAAAGACGCGACATTTCGGGTTTTTGCCAATAGCAAAATTAGTTTTGGTCATGGTTGAATACAATTGAATTTACATTACCTTGGTTTTGTAGTTAGTTGTTAGCGTTAATCGGCTTATCTGCGGATTTCTTCCGCACTTCTGCAAAATTTGGCGATTGGCAATTATGAAAAAACTGTTCAACAAGTTCGCCTTTAAGTGTCCAACTACAGGCAGCTGTCTGTTTAAATGTGGGCGCTGCTTAAGGTGAACACTAGGCCACCAGCAACAACACTAATGAATTTGGCACAGCTAGCTTTCGTAATGTGCAGGTGCTGTGCATGTATATATGTACAGTCTGAGGCGTAGATTTGTATGGAGATTTATGTTGCTTGTGTAATTTTTTTTTTGCTTGCAAATTCTTATAGTCGTTAAATTTTATTTTACCGTTCGAATTGGAAAAATGTTGCGTTCGTTTAGCGTTCGATGTGAGAATGTTAATAAATTTATTCACGCACAATATTTATGTTGTAATTAATTTCTTTCTTTGGCATGCTTCTATTATTACGCCGTTGGGAAAAATTGCGAAAAAAGTGTAGAAATTTCTAATAATTCTATATTTGTAATTTGCTGATGGATGCTTCGAATTGCAATTGCACGTTGTAGTTGGCGATTTGTTGCGCGTTTCCGAATTTATTTTGTGGAAAGAAAATTATTTCAGGGAATGGTGGAATTTCGTTTTTGATGGCACACAATGAGCCTTGAAATATGAAATAAGTGAAAATTTTTTTAAAAAGTGTGCTTTTTATAGTAGTAAATTATATTTTGAACGATGGAAAGTGGAACACAATGTGTTTTTGAAAATTTTAAAATTTCATAAGGCCAAAAATTTCTGGTACAACAAGGGCGGTAAAAGAAAAAATTTTTGAAATAAAATTTAAAAAAATAAGTATTAATAAAAAAAATTTTTTTAATTAAAAAAAAAAATTAAATTAAAAAAAAAATTAAATTAAAAAAAAAAATAAATAAAATTAAATTCATTGGCAAATTTTTTCTTTTTTAAATGAAATCATTGAATTTTATTCGAATAAATATCATATTTGGAGGATTGTAGACGTCCAAAATATGGCTGATTCGGTTAAGTTAGGACATATCTTCTATAGATTAGAATTCTCTAACTGAACATGATACCTACATGATATCAATGCAATCAGAAACTTATTTTTTATCCATTTGTCTTAATAAATTCTTCACTTTCGACAACTACTTCTCCACTAAAAATAAATTGTTGCAAGTAAGAACAACCCTAATGCATATAAAAACACACAGTCGCTCACTGTACTCAACGCAATCAACTAAATTTTTATTGGCATACGCCAAATGTCAGATATTTATGTTAATGGGTGTAATGTTAAGCAGCACAGCCTCAGAGATACTCGTGACTATTGCTAAGTAACTGTTAAATACGAGTATGTATGTGCCGCATATTTTTTGCTGTTATTCAACACTTTTCGTGTAGGTGTTAGTGCAACGTGTACAACAGTTGCATTTACGGCAAGCAAAGTGTGCGAAAAAAAAGAAAAAAAAGAAAAAAAAAACATAAAAACAAAATGAAAATAAAAATTCGTAAAACAAACAAAAAAATATGAGCATTATTGTAAACACCGTTATAACCGAAATGCTCGCAAGCATAAGTTATTACACCATAATCGTTATTTTATAGATACTAACTAACAGAAACAATCGCTTTAAGCGATAAAAATAAAGAAAGTAAAGTGATTGCGAAAGTAATTTGCACAAGTACATACATATATTATATATATATGTTACATCAGATAAGACATTTATGGAGTTATAATATGAAAATAGTGTTTTTGAAGCAAGTTTCTTCTCATGAATAGTCAGACTTAATAAAAAAAACTGCATATAACGGGTTAAACTATGTACACACGAGTAAATATGTGCATAAAGGCTTAAACAAATGTAAATATATGTATGTATGTACATGTATGGATGTATATATGGAAATTAAACATTGGAGGGGCGGCACAAATACGCCACAGCCAAATCAAACAAAAGCGGCAAATAAATTGTGGTGGTCAAAGGGTAGGCCGCAGGTTATGTAGACAATGCCAGTTAACTGGCGAAGTTTCTATGAAAATAAAAGGGGGGAAAAAAGTGCAAATCAACAATGAAAAGCACTAAGCGAGTTAGATGCGCAAATTTAATCAAATAAATTGGAAAACAATTTTTTATTAAATTAATATTGTTGTAACCACTTTTATATTTTTTTTACTATATTTTTACAATTATTCTTTAATTTTTATTAATTTTGTTTCTTTTTTACAGTTAATTTTTTTTTCAAAAATTTTCTTAAAAAATATATTATACAAGTTTCGTTTCAGAAAATTGTATAAAAGAAACTATTTCCCCAACTTTCTCGTTAATATAAAAAAAAAATAACAATAATAACAAGTCAGTACATAAAGATTGTAGGAAGGTAAAATGTTCAATAACTATTATTATCACTAAGATGTTTGCACAATAATTCTAATTAAATGCACCTAATTTTTCCAAAGACTTTTGCTATAAGACTTATATTTTACGAGGCTTTTCATATCATATATTTATGCAAGTTTTCCCAGAAATGTCTGGATATGATCTTGGAAACATCAAGAGCTAGCTATAAAATCCGGAACAAGCCTAGAAAAAGCAGCAGAAAACATTACTTAAATCATTTTGAGGAATACTGGCTGCGTTGATCGTTCTTGGTGGGATAAAAATCAGGATTCGTTACGTTTATGTAGCCTCGCATGTCGTGGAGACGGTAGAATACGGCTGTAGTACCGACATTGAAAGTCACCCTATCGATATTTTATCGATAGTTATTATGAAAAGATTTAAATGAAAAAGTATCAAAACAAAAGTATTTGAAGAATTGGGAGTTTAGGAGAAGTTTACGGTCAGTTCAAACTTTTGTTCCGGGAGAAGCTTTCAAGGCGAGTGAAAATTAAAAAAAATCCGTGACATGTGTCTACATAGTAAGAGAAAATAATAATTTGTTAGAGATAGCTATTCTTTTATGTTATCCGATTATCATCATATTTTCTTAAATATATTTAGTAAGAATAAATAGTTAAAGCTTTAAAAACGGATTGTATAGTAAACAATGACTGAAGAAGAGATATTATAATAGATTTGCATCCGTCTTTTTATATACATTTGGTCAAAAAAAATGTAAAACACAATTTAAAGAAAATTTTTTTTTAAATTTATTTAAATATTTAATTCTTTTATTTTTTTATTTTTTATTTTACTTTATTTTCATCTGTCAACTTTATTGAAGATTAGGCTATTGTAAATTACATAGAAATAATTTATATTCATATTTACGTTAATAATGAATTAAGTTATTTTTTGTAAATTTATTACTTAAATTTTTTATTTTTATTATTGCCATTTTATTATTGCCATTTTATTATTTTATTTTATTAAATATTATTATTTTATTATTTTTATTACATTGTTTTTTTATTTTAGTTTTATTATTTTTCTTTGCCGTTTTATTTTATTTTAATTAAATTCTGTTATCGTATATTAATTAACTTTTTTCATATTAATTATTAACTTCGATTTACTCTTAACTAAATGGTTTTAGTTTATATTTATTATTATTTCCATCTTAGCACAATTAAAAAAAAATATCAAAAAAGTTTTTCACTCTTCCAACGAGTTATTAAAATTCTTAACTACACAAATAAATTACACACACCCTTCATACACTTCTGACCACATTTTATTGCAAATTGAAAATTTTTCCAATTTTGCACAACAAATCGCCACACATCGCGAAATTCATCACATCATTTATAGATAAATTCAATATTGTCACTTTGATTTAATTGAATGACAGCTGCCTTGCAACGCGAAGCAAATTTTTGTCTCGAAATTGAATTGAAAAGTTTGTCGATGATTTTTGCTTTATGGTTGTTACCACTTTTTGCTGTTGTCGTTTGTCTCGTTCGCTGTCGTACATAGGTGATTTCGGAATTCGGCAAAGTCCACTAAAATGTTTTCCAACTGCGCTAGGTCATAGCGACCGCGGCCGCATTTGCACGGTGACTGAAGTTGCTGAGTGCTGTTGCAGGCCAGCGAGGTCCAAAGGTTCTAACAAATCTGCTATCTGACGACAACAACAATAATCGCAGCAACAACAAAAACTTCCAAAAAAGGTAATGCAAGCTAAATTGCTGGATTTTCGTCTACCCCGATACACACTTAAACTCACTCAATTGCACGAAGCAAATAGCACTCAGTCACTCACTAGTTTTCGACGCGTTTTGAATACATTTCTTCTTATGTATATTTTCAATAATTTTGTGTCTCTTGCGATGTTCCTTAGCGATTTTATTTCAGCGAATGCAGCAGTAATTCTACAAACTTCCAACGCGTCCTAACGCTTGTGCGACATTGGCTCGCTGTCAAAACGGGTTTTCTACACGAAGGTGTACTGTCGTCTACGTTGCTACGGTACAACGTGACCACGAACAGCTGTTTGTCCTTAAATGCAGGAGAGAAACTAGAGTGAAAGAGCGAGAGCGCACAAATGAGAGCGCTGCAAGCCTGAAAGCATTTTTTGTAATTCTAGGTAGTGGGCTAAAATGTGGAAATATGCAACGCATACGAAGGGAGGTCGCCTGTTAACTGGCGGTGAAACTGGTTCTCGCCCAACAGCCAGAGGCAAGATGGGCAAAAAACAGCTGTGCGGCAAAGTTCAATGTCTTTTCATTTTTTTCGCTTTCTTTTTGGTTTTGTGCTCCAATCCAATATTAAATAAAACTTGCTTGTTAGCGAGGTTAGTAAGTAGCAGGCATTATGTAAATTGTAACCTTCACGACAATGTTACTATTGTTTTGACGCTTCGAGAAGTTTTATGTTGTTCCTTCAGTTTGGAGGACATACAAATTTTTACAAGCTTTAAACATATTCGCAATCATATGAATACATATGTTTGCACTTGGCCAGCGCCACAGGAAATTGCATCTCAGGGACAAAGGCCAGCAGCTACTGTGCTCCATCATTTGCAATCATGTTTACACTGACACTGAACTAAAGTGAAGGATAAAACAATACTGTTTGCGTCACTTTAATAAATTTACAAGGCACTTTTGGAATTGTAATTCCATTTGAGTATACAAAGCGCTTGGACGCGGGTGCTGATGCTTTTGGATACTGCTAAAGAAATAATTTCATATTTTTATAAATATTTTTAAATATTTTTTTGTCTAGGCATTTGTAATTTACTGTTATTTATACTTAGAAACCGCAGAATCTTCCTCCAAATAAAATTTTGTTAATACTTTGACCACAGCGCCATCTAACGAGCGGTTTTTTAATTATTGCTTCTTCTTTAGAATTTCGATTCCAAATTCCAATTTTTGAGTTATGAGTTTAAATTTAATATGAGAATTCTCAACTTATCCGGAGTCTTGTTCTGGTTCTGGATTCGCTATGTCCGAATTCAAAATCGCCAAAAGCTCTTAAGGTTTAGTGCAACTATTCCTTTTAGTTCAGTTCCCAACTAGTTCAAAAATCACATAGTTTGAAAAGAATAAGCGCATATTTGAAAGAATTGGTAGTCCTAGACAAAGCTTATTCATATTAAAAACGGATTTTCTCCAATGTATGCAGATACACACACCATTTTATGCTCTACCCTTTATCCGTGTTTCAGAACTCAATTACTAGTTGTTCAGTTAGGGTCGTTATTAGGTTGAAACCTTTTTGGTCGTCTATCAATTTTGATTTTCAATGATAAACTGAAAAGGATAAAAAGAATATTGCGGAAAGTAGTTCCTAAGTCCTAGTCCCTAATAAGATCTATTTATTTTTGAAAGAGCTTCTGGAGTACCTTAACCTTCTCTAAAACATATGTAAGTGACTCTCATTAACAAGTATGATCGCAAACAAATTTATACTTTATAACTAAAATACCTTAATATACCAAGTATAGCTTGGTTCGACTACTGAGCATTTGATGTAATAATATTCCTCCAAAAGCCTGGACCATGAGCACCGACAAAAATCAGCATCCTTACATACCACCTTAAAAGTTGGTTAAATAACATTTTTATTTATGTGAAAGCTCTCAATTCTCTCTCGGATTTCTCTCTCTCTCTCTTACTGTGCAGATTATTCTTTCTCTAGGGAGTATAGTTTTAAAGCAAAACCCTAAAAAGCAAAATAGGACATTTTGCCGAAAAGCGTTTTTGTATTAACAACAACAATACTAATATTAAATAAAAGAGTAAATCTAATCAAATGAATTTGTTTGTACCTGCGCAATGGCGACAATACAAATTGCAACAACAAATGCAGGAGCGTGTGGAAAATCATATTAGTGCCTATCTAAATGCGCTCTCACACCATCAACATAAACATAATCAACTTATACTCATTCGATATACGCTGATGTATATATTTTACATACATAAAAGCATAGATGTGATTATGGAAAATAATGACATAGTAAAAATTTTATGTATGTAAGTAATAACACGTTTACGTGGCACCACAAACTCGAGTTTATGGTTTTGTGTTCATGAGTAAGAGGCAATTCTTCTTAAGGTGTTCAAGAAACCTTATTGCAAGGTAGGGTTTTGGCATTTTCTTAAACTCAAATAAAAGGTGTTTAAGGCGGATTTACGAAGTTTTTGTATATACTTTTCATCATATACATATTGTGAGTACTGTTTAATCTTAAACACCGACATTTCCAATAAACTCGAGTTTAAGAAATTTTGAGTTCAATTTGATATTTTTATGTATTTGACGTATCCAATTTTTTTAATCGTGCGAAAAGGAATTTTTATGCTACATATGAAAAAGTCAACTAAATCTGGTTTATATCTCAATGTGCTAGAAGTCAAGAGTCAGGATACGTAATTTGCCTAGTCTATACTTTTTTTCGAATTGTTTGGTTGAATTGAATTGAATGTTAATGCTAAGTTTCATAATCATTCAGTTCTATTTTGGGTAGCAACAAAAATTTCACTACTGGTTAAATGACCTCGACGTACTGTAAATGCGATTTCACGGAAAATTCGAAAAATATGTTTAGATAAGTGTGTACGTGATGTATATTTCATGCTCTCTTCTGGTTATACACATTTGCGGTTTGCCGTTCTCATTTCCCATGCACACCACAATCACTACTGCACCACACCTACCCCACTTCCTGCTCGTACAAATGGCGTAAGAAATTAGTCAAGCACCGGATATGTCAAATTATGGCGCTGAGCGCCGGTTGTGGCAATTAAATCGCTATGACGAACGGAAAAGTCCTTTTGGGCTAATGACATCTAATGTCTTTTGTACGAAGAGTATGCCAGGAGTCGGAACATATATACAAACCTATAATGTGGTTTGTGATGTAAGTGTGTTATTCTTTACATAAGTCATTCACTTGTCGAAGATTATTGTGCCGGTGACTCATAGATAACTAAACGTAAATATATTAGGATTTCTTAGCACTTCCCGCTACCAAGTACTATACTCCAGAGCATAGTAGTCGGTTGCTGTGGAGTGGTGCGTTGTTGTTGTTGCGGCAGCATTTTTTAAAAATCAGGTCAAGTAGGTATGGTTTTTGCAATGTAAATTCTATTGTACGCATTGTTTTATTACCACATTGCTTAGCAGTAGGTATTTAGGAGTTATGCAGAAATGTAAATATGTAAGCCGGCACTTGAGCATTCACTCATGGGAGCACATTCATGCACATTTTTCTTGGAAGGTAATTAAGTAAGCAATGCAATTGAAAATAAGAAATATTATGCCAAAAAATTAAGTCGGTGAAAATTTGTTGTTGTAAAAGAAGAAGGGATGGCATTCCGGACAGATTACTGTGTGTGGCCCTTGCACTATGTATATAAATTTCAAATCTAAATCTTATTTTCAAAAATCATGCTCGAAGATATTCAAAATTTAAGCAGTTCTAATGAATTTATTTGCTTAAACCTTTTTCGCTCTTCCATCTGTCACTCAAATGATGCTCCCAGGAGCTTTAGAGTACTTTTTTTCTTATCCCAAGCAGTCTTTCTCCATCTTATCGGCATTTTTCGCAGGCTCGCTCGATTTTTGTCACTCAGTAAGTTAGCGGCGGTTGAGAAAAGCAGATTTTCGTTTTTTGTTGACGGTGTATTTGGCTGGGATATCAACGTAGACAACCAGCTCCGATAATGTAGCAGTCGCGAAATTTTAATGGTAATTCTTGAGGTCTGACTTAAAGAGGTTCTTTAAAATATAATCCGTTAGAGTTTATACCGCTTAAAAGTTATTTAAAATACAACTAGTAGAAAAACTCCTTATTTGAAATCGTAATTATGGTAGTAATGACCAGACCCCCTTATATAAAATGGACGAAAATATTTCGGGTACCATATACAACACAACTTACAAACAATTATTGAACCCCCAAGTGACTATGAACCACATTTTTAAAAATGTGTAACGATTTTACAGCCAAATCCTATTGTTCTCTTCATAGTCGAGAGGAGAGATCGAACTTGATATATTCTTACACTTTAACAAAGGCATTAAACAAGCCTGTAGTAAAATTACCAAAAGAATACCATTTTTATCCTATTCTTTTTTTGAAAACCAACAACATATGAGAATACTAGTGGAATGTAGTAATCCTTGAAAGCTCCTACTTTCACACCATAATATAACAAATTATCGCAAATTGTCTCATTAATGGAGCTACTGACCCCACTTCCTCTTCATTTGACACTTACTTCGCCTTCTTTTATTAACTTTTTTCACATTGTACCCACCTTTCAAGCAATTTTTTATGTGCTACAAATTTATTTATGAACTTCTATGGAAGTAAGCGGCCGCAAACTGTGACATAAACACTTCAAGAAGTGAGAAATTAGAGCTCTGACATCTTAACAACAAAGACAATGCTGACACTTTAAGGACAGTGTATTGGCTTACAAATACATATGCATAGGAGTAAGGAATAGTGCGATGTATACATATGTACAAATCAACTTTGGTTGGATGGGACAACAAACCGTAGTAAAGTACATCTATATACATACACATACAATACATACACATATGAAAATATTGGTATATATGCAATCTGCACATCGTTGAAGATCAATATAAATTTGTAAAAGAAAAAAGTGCTCGAGACTCACCGTCTGAATTGGCGTTAATCCAATTTCATTAGAATTGCAAATGATGTCACTTCGACACTTCGAGAAAAAATACTTGTTGTTGGAAAAGTCAAGTGCATTTTAAATATTAAATATATATATGCTCTGTAAAAGGAATTATATTTTATTGCTCAGCATGGGCATTTCCTTACTCAAACCGTTTAGTGCAGGATTCATTGCTAAATTTTCAAACCCTCCTAAAAAAAGTGGGTATTTTTCGGCAACTTAAATTTAGGAGCTTATCTAATTGACCGTAATCTCTTACTAACAAGCAAATTTTTTTAGTTTTAAGAAATTTTTAAGCGAGCTTACAGTGCAGTCAGTCGAAGCTTATGAAATTTACGAATTTTAGTAAGGCGAAGGAAACAGGCAAACACTTCTGAGAACAATGCTAAGAAATTGGAGAATGAAGCAATTAGAAAAATAAGTCGTTGGCTATTACCACGTCTGTCATAATAAGTGAGTTAAGTTCCACATAAGTGGAATCAATAACGCCTGATAATCACTTAAGTATCGCTCTTAAGTTTCAAAAATTTTTTTTGGCGAAACCTAGTACAGCATCTAAAACATCTACAACAACAGCAATGCAATACAATTTAATCTTTATGTGGCTAGACGAACACGCAACAAACCAGCGTACAAACTTCAGAATTCTTTTTCGAATCATTCGTTTTGTGTGTGTGTGTGTGTGTGAGTATGTGTGTGCCAGTTGAATGCCCCTTTTAGCGCCATCGAAACCTTTATTATATTTCATATTATGTCTTCGCAGTTCTCCACCACGTATACTTTTCTATTATTTTAAATTTTTTTGTCTAATACAATTGCGGCTTTATTATTCCCTTTGTTTTTAGCGTTGTGCTTCTCTATTTGTATTTGTGCAGCATACATTCAACCTCGCTCACTTACACACATGCATATACTTTCATTTTTGTGAATCTCAGTTTCATTTGCTTGCTTTAACACGTGTTTACTTGTCTGCTTCATTGCCTTTTATTCTTACGTTTTGTAATTTTTTCGTGCTTCACTTGGCTTCTGCTGGCATTGTATGGGTGCACAGAAAATAAAACAAAATAAAATAAAAAAATGAAATAAAATACCAGACGAAATTGTGCAGACAGCAGCCGAAGCAAGCACAATGTTGCGTATACGCCATGGCATACGCTGCCATTTAATAACTATGTATTTATTTAAAGGTACAAGTAGTGTGTAACTTGTGCAAAATAACATCAAGCAACATCTTACAGGTTGCACGTGTTCGTTGAAATGTGAAAAGCATGGCAGTTCATTACCCATTGTGCGCGTCTACGATGAAGAGTCAGCGCGTGAATAGTTTTCGATGAGTTTCATGAAGTTGCTACAAATTTTGTGTGTCTTGATTCTTAGTTTAGTTAGTTACTGCACATTGTGTGCATGCCCTGAAGTGGTCTTGGGCTATAAATAATCTTGAAAGTTGCAGATTTGAGACTCATACATTTATTCACTTTCTTTTTTCGCGACTGTTGCCTTTGTCTGGACCCTATGGTTTATTTGGTGGGGCTTAAGTTTACTTTTCACATATAATAACTGAATTTAATGCTTTTTTGCGATAATCAATTTCGTTTGCTGCAAAAATATACCTTCATATACACAATTTTATTATTAACTGCAATGTAACAAAACGTTTAAGTTTTTCTAGATGTTTAAAAGATTTGCGGTAAATTTTAAAGGCAAGTGATTGGTAAACATTTTTTTATAAAATAGGTTCAAAATAATAAAAAAAAAACTGTTATTTGACAAAAAATAGTGTGAATTTTTTAGTGGTTTTGAAAGTTTTTTTGGCAATAAACGAGTATAATTTGTGGGCACTTTAGGGATCACTCCCATAACAGTGCACACTCTCATATTTAAATAGAAATTCTCACATTCAAATTAATATACTATAAAAATCCAATGTTCATAATAGTCTGAAAATTTTCCAAATTTTTGAGTTTAATAGTAGGTTATTTTAAACATGAGTTGTAAATTTGTATTTAATTTAGCATAATTTTCTACACAGGTGGCAACCATATTCGGAAAAAAGCTATATTTTTCAAAGAAGCTTGTATATACATATGTATATATTTTTTTACTTATTGAATATGATGAACTGAATTCAACGCTTAAATGGTGGCAACACTATTTAAAGAAATATTAATCCAAGGAGTTTTATACATCTATGATATGATCCAACTTTTTTTCTTTAGAGTGAAAATGACATGACAAAACTGCGAAAATAGAATATTTAAAACCCGTTAATTTTATATTAGTATATATTTTTTATAACTGATAATTTTTGCTGCTAAAAGTTGCATTTGTTTAGGTTTCTTTCCAAGCCAGCTTAAATAATTTTTGCTTCAAGCTTGTGTTTGTCATGAAGTAAAAAAAATTATAGTAAATATTACTTTTGCACATTTCAATATTTTTGATTTGAGTTTCTGAGTTTTTTAACCGAATTCCCTCTCCTTAAAAGCTCACAAGCCCTTATAAAATTACTTTTGAAGCAAATTCCAATAACTCTCATTCGACCTATATTTGTTATGGGATTTCTATAAATATAAGCATAGCTTAAGAGACTGAATATCGGTTAGTAATATAAATGTTGTTGAAAAGCTTGTATATTTATAAAGTTTTAACTTCATACTGAATTATTTTATCATTCAATTCTTTTTTGTATCAAAATTATTTAGATTTTCTCTGCTATTGATATACTATTGATATATTGTTATATTGTATATGTCGACAGAATTTTACAGTAATTTTGAACATAGCATATGCTGTTATTAACAGCACATCTTTCAACTTCCTGCTAGCACCACCTGGCGACAAGAAAGCAAAATATAAATTACGAAAGCTGTCAATAGTTACCGCTAATTACCGCTAGGGGCACGACCGTTTCCAAAGCCCAACGCGCCAAAAGTACCCAACCGTTGGTTTTCTAACGTTCTCACGAATTTGAAAATTTTCATAAACAAAAAGCTTTTCTACTTAGGTATAGGGTAAAAGACTGTAATAAAAGGTAGAATTTCTTTTTTTCATAATTTCAATAAATAATGGTCCATCGAACATATTGTGTATTATTTGAAATATTAAAATATTTATATTATATAATTTTGTGTAATAGTTAAAGTTAGTTAAATTCGTTAAATGCGTTAAATTTGGTAAGCTCTCTAAAATACATTTATACATAATATATACATACAGGCTGGGCAGCGGTAACAGCAACGCTTTCAGGAAATATTAAAACACAGTTATTTCATATTGTAGCGCATTTTTTTTTTTATTAGTTTGTATAAATATTTATTAATTTTTCTTGGAACATAAAATATTAAACAACATGAAAATTAAAAAATATATCATTATTAGCAAGGTATACAAGATCTCAATGAAAACGAATTTTGCCGAACAAAAACGAAGGTTTAAATTTGGTTAGTTGTTGTTTCTTAAATATGTGTTATGATTAGAGTGGTGTGGCACCGATGCAGTGTTGCCGGATGCGTTATCTTTTTTTTTTAATATAATAATATTAATCTAAACACTCTCAACGTTACGGTTAAATAAAAACCACAGAAAAGCTAAAAACGAAACTCTCTCAATTTCTTTAAACTTTAAAAGACTTTAAAACACGTTCACTGATCTTATATTTTTAGTTGACAATATTATAGAACCATGAACAGCTGATTAAAATTTTGGTTCAAGCGAAAAAAAATTCATATAGCTAGTCAAGTTTAAGCTAAGGGCTGTACAACAACAATAATCTCAAATTACCTTAACTTTTTCAAAAATTCCACAAAAAAACCTTGAATAATATTTGGCATTTTTGCTGACAGAAAAATGCTTAAAAAGTTCGAAAGTTCCTAATATTAAAAAATTTTTGCCTAAGTGGCATCTGAACAAAAAAATCAACTATCTTACGAAGCAAAGAGTTTCTCATATCATATTGGCACTATTGGAGAACTGAAGTAGGTTTTCTCACTTCATTATGAGTTAAGCCTTAGCTTTTGAGGATACCTAGTGCGAATGCACCATAACTGTTAAGCGGAAAAGTTGAAGATTTCAGAGCTTTTAAAATCTGGGGTTAGTTATTCTAAAGATAATATTATGCTTAGGCTTGTTTACCTGGTGGGAACCAATGATGTATTTTAAAGGAAATGAAATATGTCTAAAGTATATTAAAAAACAAAAAAAAAATATTACTGTAACGAGTAAATATGTACATAAAAACAATAAGTTAGGAAAAAATATTCAATACTTTATTTTATTTTCATTTTCATTTTCGTAAAAGAAAATTTACATTTTCATAAAAAACTATTGAATTAGGATTTCCTTCAATCGAAAAATTTATAAAATTATTTATTTTCAACGATAATATTTTCTTTTTCTGTCAACAACGCTCTTGGCAAATTGTTTAGCAAACAATTTTGAAGAACTTAATGCATCACTGAAATATTCAAATACTAGTTTTGATCAGCCAAAAGCTAGTGAGAATATTTTTATTATCATTAAAAAAATCGTACTCATCCGGTAACAGCAACAAATCAGTCGAAAGTAGCTGCATAAATCGACATAAAACAACAGCAAGCACTAAACGAAAGCATTAATAAATTAAGAACAAAATAGAAACATTTTTCAAAAATACATTTCAAAACATTTTATTCTTTTTCACTTTAATACAAATAAAACAAAATACATAACATAAAACATAATTTTAAAATTTAAATACAAGTAGTTATAAACCATAGAAATACAACGCTAACTACCATATAATGAGTATAAATACAATCGACTTTAATTTTCGAATTTTTACAAAATCGTTTAACTGAAAAATTAATGAAATGCGACAGTTTGTTCAAAAATCAAAAAAAAAATTATAATAATAATAATTACAAAAAAATTATAATAAAATAAATTCATTGGCATTTGTTAATTGATTACATGATTACAACGTTATAATAATTAGCAGACATAAGTATATACTTTAATTGTTTTTGTAAATGCTTAGACTACGGCTTGAGCTGAAAGTATAAGGGAAAGAGAAGATAAGAAACGCTTTTAATAAAAATCGTGAATTCGTCTTGAACGGTGCTTAAGAAAATAACGATATGGAGGTAATTAAATGAATTTGAGATTATTTTTTCTTTTGTTTTTTTCTTGTTTAAATATTATTTTAAGTATTTATGATTGTTTATGTTTTATATGTTTTGAGTTTGAAACTTAAATTGACTTTTGCATTTTTCTTCATATTAAACAAAATGAAAATGTTACATAAGTAGGAAGAATCATTGGCACAAATTGCAGTCTAAAATTAATAAAGAATATTACACATATTTACAAACATCTGAAGAAATACGTGGGAAATGCACAAATTAAGTGTGTATGTTTGCATGTAAAAGTAGTAATTAGTATTATTATTATGGTATGACTTAATGCTATTTGGATGACTATAAATAATACATAAAATTAAGTTAAATGCTAAAATTTCGCATTTCGAATTTTCTTAACAAAAACCAAAATCAATTTTTGAATTTTTAGTACAAAAATATTTTTTGAATAATTGCAAGTTCGTTGTTTTTTATTTGTAAAGAAAATTTTAAAATAAAAAAAATATAAACAATTTTAAAATCATTTCCATGAAAGAAAAAGAGTTTTTACTCTTTAGAAAAATGATTGTACATATTTTTTTAACTAAGCTAGTTTTCTTAAGAGAATTAATTCCAAGAGAAAATTTAATTTATTTCCAAAATTGAGCAAAAACTATATCCAAAAATTTTTAGGATATTTAAAAAAATTTTTAACTATTCGAAACAAATACCAAAAATAATTTTTATATAAGTTTTTATTTTACATTTAAATCTAAATTAATGTAAAAAGTTAAAAACAAATTAAAAAAATACAAAATTTTCCAAAACACATTTTTAATAAAAAAAAAGTTTTTACTTCAAAATAAGAAATTTTCAAAAACATTTTTCTTAATAAATAGATGTGTTTAAACAAAACTTCGAGATTAAAATTTTCTTCTTTTTATTTTAAATTAAACAAAAATTACACATGTGTTTTTCATATAATAAAAACAACATACTTACAGAATTATGAATTTAGTTTACGGTACAATAAACAATAAACGGTAAATTTGTTTTTTTTGTTTTGGTTAATATTGCGAAAAGAAGTTTTTTTTAATAAACCACTTAATAATTTATTTAAATAATACGCACTAGTCTTACAAATTAATTTCAATAATTAAAAGTTACTTTTCGTTTTTGTCAGCAAATTTCGTTGTAATAAATATCGTATGCGCCGCATGTTGAAACGATATTTTGTAATAAAAGCATTCGTTGTATGCGGTACTAAAGTAAATTCCAAATCAAAATAAAATTATCAAAAAAAAAATATTACATTCCATTTTATTAATGTATTGCTACAAATTTCCAAAACTTAAAAATTTTTAATAAAAATAATTTTTAGAAAAATTCATTAAATTTCATTAATTTCGTTAATCGTTCGGGTTTCGCTCGTTAATTAATACAACTCATAATTAAAATTATATTAAGTATGCAGGTAGTCAACTTAACGCTACAACTATTAACAAATTTACAATATTTATGTGTGAGTGCGCTTTACACTATGCTAAACTCCACTCATTTATAAAGTCAGTCAAATGCTTAATCGGTGTTGTATTTATAATTTTCGTTTATTTAATACCAAACACTACCAAACTTAACAAAGTGCAAAGTTTTCCTTTCAAAGATTTTTATCTAAATTGTCGCCATTAAACAACTACAACAACTACTTGTGAGCAAAAAAAGAAACTCAACAATATTAGTTTTGACTCAAACACTCAAACTCGCTTGCGAGTGCGACTCAAAACAAAACAATGGCTATTATAGTTATCATGCCGATTATGATTAGGCACAATGTGTACAGATCTGTCGGTGTGATAACGCCCAACGAACAAGCCAAGAGCACGTGCTCAAGTGTCGTTAAGCTACTCATCGCCGCCGTCGGACGTAATTCGCCGAATATTGAGAGCGCGCGACGCTGATTAGTTGTTTTGACCGCCGACACCGCCGCCGCCGCTGCTGCTGCGCTTGTTGATGGCTTTTCATCATCCTCCAGCTCATCATGTAACGCGCTAGCGTCATGCATGCGACGCCATGGCAGCAGGCTCCCACTTTCTGGGGCCGCTGCATTGCTACTCATTTTCAATTCCTTTTCCGGCATCGCATTGAGCGCTACATTGAGCGACTCCACTTGGGCGGTGCATTGTGTTATTTGTGTCAATACATCTTGCGCTGCACTTTCCTTTTCAAGCTGATCTGCTGGCGAATAACTGATTTTCACTTCGGATATACTGAGCTTTAGTGGTGGTGTCTCGTAGACAATGCTGAGTTTTCGTCCTGGTGTTTCGTGGATTTGGTCGTTCATCTCTGAGTGTGCACTATCTTTGGTTTCTTCTTCTTGCTTAATATCATCTTCTTCTTCGATTCGTGGCAGCTCATCGAGATCTGTTAAATTTCTCGCCAAGAGGTCGGAAAATGCTAATCTGAGTTGTTCTAACTCGGTACTAATGCGCGTTGTTGTAGTGCACTTCAATTCTTCGGCGGAATTGTACTCTGAATCTGCAGAGTACGCCTCAGTTATCGAGGTTTCACTGTTTCTCCGAGAACCACTACTACTTCTCACCAATTGTGCTAATTCGATCAGATCTGCGTCGTCGAGCTTATGGATCGATCTTGATTTTCGCTCAATGGACTTGGTATTTTGATTTTGTTCAATTTCACTGTGTTTCAGTAGATTTTCAGAACTCATACACCTACTCAACACATTGCTTGTACAATATAAATTCTCATATTGGTTTACAAGGCTATTTTCACTTATTATGTTCTCGTCTAAACTATGTGTTTCTTCACGGTTTTCTGACTCCATCAATTTTTCGCTCGAAGCACACTTCTCCATATTCTTCATTTTCATATCATTTTCACTTGAACTACTCTCTTTAAAATTGTTTTCTTTAGTAATTTGGCCCTCAAGATTATAGGAACTTCCTTGCAAGTGCTGATTATCTTCCAAACACTCAAACTGACTCTGTAATATTTCAATATTATTTTTGCTATTAATCTCGCCCTGTTCAAGTGCTTCTTCCTCAATGGTTTCTTTCCCAGCATCCCTCACACTAATAACCTCTATTAAGCTATCGAGCAGTTCCTCCTCGCTTGGAGGCGGTGGAAATTCATCAAAATTTGCCTTGCTCTTACGTTCAATCTCAATGCCGGGCTCAACAGCTGTGCGTTCTATGGATATTTCACTAACGAAATGTCTCTTCTTTTTCTTAACCTCAAATCGACTATTGTAGGCGCTTTGTAGCTGCAGACATGCATTATTCATTTGCGTACTCGTGAGTGGATAATCCGCTAAGCTAACATTACCAGAGTCGGGATTGGACGAAGTTTCATCTTCACACGAACTCAACGACGAATCGCATTGCGCTGTGTGCTCAAGATTTCGCGCAGGCTCAGTTGTCACACCTTCGACGATAATACTTATTTTACTAGCATAGATCTTATTAAAATTGGGTGACAGTTTCGGAGGCGTACACTCCGCCAACTCGTCCGCTTGAGACTCAGGTATGGATGCAAGCTTATAACTATTTGGACTTAAGCTAATGGATGAGTTTTTGGTGTTGGTATTTATGGCTATGGTAGTGGGGTTATTGGTTGTTATGGTACTAATACTAGTGGTAGTGGTAGCGTTGGTGGTAGTAGTGGTAGTAGTGGTGTCTTTAACATCAATATCAACATCAACTTTAACATTATCGTCAACAACAGCAATAACATTCAGAGACGCTTTGTTATTAGTACTATCGGTCGCCACGCTTTCACAGGCCTTGGCAACTGCAACAATATTGGGATTAGTGTACAGCTGGGTTGCATTTGCGGTAGTAAAAATAGTAGTAGTAGTGGTAGCAGTTTCGAGCATGTTTGCATGGAGAGCGGATGCATGACTGGATGATGTCAATGGCGCGCTTGGCACATGAACTAATTTAGTAACTTCTGTTTTACCTGAAACATTTGTGGCTGACTGCATTTCTTTGGTTTGTTGTTGGGCGCGTTGGCGGCGCGGCTGCTCGTCAATACCGAAAATCATTGCCAACTCTTCGGAAGAGTTGTATTGCGAGGGCGATGACAATGAATGTGTGCGCGTACGCTCCTGCGATTGACGCGTTGCTGAAGTAGCTCGTGCCTTATTCACAACACCTTTGACGACAATGACGGCGGCAGTTTCACTAACGGGTGTCAGATTCAGTGGCGGCGATGGCGAGTAGCTAAATGTGCTGTTCGTTGTGGCGCTTATATTTGGTGTGGCGCTCGTGGTCGATTTGACATCGTACGAGGTGCTACTGAAAGTTTTTATTGGATCGGTGCTGAGTGCATGATATTCACTACTTGGTGACTTAATATAATCACTGGAGGAGTAAGGATTGAAGGAGGTAATGCTCGAGGATTGTCGTCGACCGGCGGAGGGACTCGATGATTTGGCTAGGCAATCGCTGGAGGAGGAAAACGAGGAGGCCGTCGTGCTGGCTCCCGGTTTGACCGCGCCCACAACGTTATTGCTGCTACTGCTGCTACAGTAACTGCTAGTGGTCATGCTGGGGGCTGTTGTGTGATCATCACCACTGCTGCTTTTCGTGTTCGCTGTGTTTGTGGTTGTGCCCAACGTGCGCGTGGCGGCCAAAGTGCGTTCGGATAGCACTAAGGGAGGCGCTGTAGTCGTTGATGAATTAGTATTAATAGTTTCGGCGCGCATCTGCTCCTCGCACTCTTGCATGATTTGATCGATCTCCTCTATGTCTGCGTGCTGCTTCTGCGCCGCAGCTGGCTGCATTGTCGCCACTTCTGCAACGGTAGAAATGAGATTATCAACTTTTGCCGCTGACGCCTTTGGTAAATGTTCGACGTTACAAGCAACGGCTGTGGCGGTTCCTTCTGCGCTCTGCTGCTGCTGCTGCTGTTTAAGTTCCTGATTGAGGTTGTCATAATCGGGATTGTCGTCGGCCAGCGCGCTCAGTTGGCGCATGCAACGCTTAGCGATCGCCTCGATCTGCTCCGATTGTATAGGATCCAGTTTTTTGATAAGGTTTGGCATAACGAGCATTTCCGTGGGCGTTTGCTTATTTTTCACCTGCACTGCCTCCTGTATCACTACCGGCGGCTCGGTGGTTACAATATCCTTTAGTATCTTCTCACATACCGCATTCGCCGCCTCGGAGACCTGATCGATAGCCTCGATCAGTTTGCCTTCTTTGTGCAGTTTGCGCGGTTTCGCTTGTACTGTACTCTCATTTGCATCCGGCAGTGTATCTAGAAGCATTTTACCGCAGCGCTTTGCAGCCTCCGATACTGCTTCGATTTCTTGCAAATCCTTTTCGAGTCGCTCTTCTTCAGCGCTCGCCGCTTTCGGGCGCGCGGCTGTTATAAGCGCTTCCTTGCGCAATTCTTGTAGCTCCTTGGTCAGTTTCTCCGACTTCTCTTGCGCATCCATAGCGATTTTATTCAACGCATCTTCCATTTGCGCATTCGCTGCGGCCGGTTCGGGTGTAAGACTCTTGCGCGGCAACGGCACTGGCGGTTTGTGTACTTCCTCTTTGTGCGCACTGCTAGGCAACTTTTCTGGCAGCGCGCAAATGGCGCCACCTTGACTCGGATGTCGGAAGGGTATCGTGACTTTCGTTTGTGGTGTCGACTGCTGTTGCTGTTGTTGTTGCTCCTGTTCTTTTAGATTGCGCAGCAGCGCTAGCGTTGTGGGCACATCTGCGGCCGTCGCACCAACATCCCTGTGCAGGTCGGACATGCTGCCGGCGCGCTCTAAACTGCGCGTCAATTCCAGATAGGAGTATAGATCACCGCCAGATGGTTTTGCGGCATCGCGATGTATCAGATTGTAAATATTCGCGGACTGTGTGCGCGTAGCGCGATTCTTTTTCTGAAATGAGCTGTAAGGATAGATGAATTTATCTTTAGCGCCTGGAGGATCTTTACGCAAAGCGCGCACCGCTAAATCATCTTTAACTATATCGGGCGTATTCACCGATTGGATGGGTTCTACAATTGACGTAACATGCAGATAGTCGTTTTGCGGTGCGGCAACAACCGGGCCAACAGGTATGCCGAACGGTGGCTGCTTTTCCACGGTCTTGTGCTGCAAATTCGCCAACTGCATGTTACGATAGGCCACATCGTCGCGTATTGGATCGGGTTCGCCTGTAGGCGAATCCTCGTCATCATATTCGTGCGCATGCGCCAAAGCATACTTTTCAAATTCGCTTGGGGTCGGTACGCGCTCCGTCTTCACCGTCTTCATCGTCTTCTCCGCCTTCTCCACCTTCTCCGGCTCTTCGGTCAGACCAAGTGACTTATAGATCGCTTCGAGTTCATTGATTGCCTCCTCCAAATTGGCGGGCTTCTTACGCGGAAAGTATATGGGCAATTCAGCCACATTGCTGGGCGGTATGGATAGTTTGCGTTGTGGTGGCGTTGGTGGCGTGAAAATTGGTTTGTGGTGTTGCTCGCGCTTCTCAGCAACATACTCGTCATATTTATTCGGCGTATTCGGTATCTCACCCGAGCGCCGCTGATAGTGGTTTGGCACTGAATTGCTCTTACTATAATCCTTATTGCGTATTTCCACAAAATTTGAGTTTGAGTCCGGCTTGGATTTTATATGCAAGCTGCCGCACACAATGCTATCCAACTCATCTGCGCCGGGTTGTGGCGATGCTTGTGTTGGTTTCTTATGTGGCTTATGCACTTCCGAGTATACGGGTATTGGGTAAGCGCGCAATTCACCCACACGTGAGCTTGAAATAGAACGTGGTTTTACATTGCTCTCCTGCGCATAAGCGCGTGCCGCGTCACGTCCGCGATGTTGCGCCCCAGCATCCAGGCGCTTCCAGAAGTCATTGATTTGCATTTGTTTGGACGTCGCGGTGGGTAGGCCACTCTTGGAAGTGCGTAAAATACTCGAGGTGGCCACGTCGTTGCTCACTGTAGCAAGCTGTGGCTCGAGCATGTGTATGGGTTTGCGTGAGCGCGGCGTTGCGTCGGCAACATAATGAAATTCGATCCCATTCGGCAAAGATTTTTTGGCAGGATGCGCATCGCGCTCAGCACGCGTTATAAAGCGACGATGATGTGGCGTACCCTGCATGTTTGGTCCACTAACATTTGGTGTATTAAGTGAATGCACTGACTGATAGTGTGGTCCCGCCGGTCCGGACCAAATTTTATCGTCCGACACACAACGACCGCCCATACGCTGACTTGTGGTCGGCAATGTCGGCAAACCGCTCTGGTCGAACGCGTATGAGATGGGCCGCAAATCGCCAGCGCTGCCATTTTGCATTTGTCCGCTAACATTTACGCGCCGCAGCGGATCACGTGGTGGCGGCGGTGGTGGCAACGGTTTCGTCTGTAGACGTCCATTAATATTTTGCAAATGTATGTGACTGTCATAGCTGATGCTGCGCTTGCTATCATTAACGCTATTTTGCAAATGTTTTGGTTGTTGCTGCAGTTGACCCCACTGTACGTAGGGTGCCACATGTTGCAGACTACTTGTATTGCGTAGACGCGGAGTAGCAGCGGCGGCTGCAACGCCAACGGACGCCACTTGCGCTGTAGGGTTGTAAATGGAGAGCGGTACTGGCTGCGTTTTCCAGCGTTGTGTTGGTTGCGGCGCATACATCACCGGTACTTGTCCGTTGCTTGGCTCGCCATCACGTGACAAACGCTTGTAGTAGCGTTCATTACGCGCTCCTCGACTGCGTCTGCTCTGCGCATTAGCAGCGCCCTGCCCGCCGCTGTGTATGCTTTCATCACTGCGATATTTCGAGAAAGTCGATGAATTCAGCGATATCAATTCCTCTTCACTGGAAGAATGTGCACCAAGCGCCGACTCATGCGGCAACCGCTGCGCTGAGCGCGTCTTAAGCGCCGCCCTTGCAGCGCGTCGATCCAATGAATTCGCGGAGCGCGTGTATGCCGCCGATTGTGCGTCATGTTGGAGGTATTGTTGTTGCTGGTTCTGATAGTATGCCTCCGTGGGTGAGATTGTCTCCACAGGCAAAAAGAATTCATGATCTACATGCGTTGGCGGCGGTGGATGTGGTGGTGTTATCGGTGCGCCCGCCATTTGCGGATTGACAACAATATGATCGAAACTGGCGCCATTCAATTTACCGTTGCGACCAACTTTATGCGATTTACTTGATTTCGATTTCAAATTAACACTACTGCCACTAGCGCCAGCGACGCGTGGTGGTTGCCTTTGCTGGTGTGGCACAAAACCAGCTTTACGATCCTCTTCGGAGGACGACTCCGTAGCGATCTCTTTCTTGCGACGAAAGAGACGCCCAAAGGACCACTTCTTATTCGAAGCGCTTGCCACTGGCGTTTGATTCGCCGAAGTTTGTGAGCCGCTTAGCGAATTATCTTTTCGGCTGTTGGGATGTGACGTTGTGCGATGCTGTGCGGTGCGCTCCATATTGGCGGCGTCAATGGCAGAGCCACTTTGCTCATCGGTGGAGGCGCTGGCGTCGTCGTCAAGTTCTTTGGGTAACGGCAGCTGAGGTCGCCAAGATGTTTGGACAGTCTGCGAAGAGAGCGAGAAAGGGAGAAACGAAAGAAATAATAAATGATCAGATTCCAGAGTTTATAGCAATTTATATAAAAAGAAATTTATAAAAGTTGGCAACTTTCTGTGCACCTGAAATGAAGCCTCATTGGCCTCAGTGCGCACTTATCATAATATTAATATAATAAGATAATTTGTTTCCATCACTATAGTAATCAAATCACAACAACACATACAAACATATTTCATATTTGTTGATTAAGCTTTGAATAGACCTTCCTTTGTATTTATCGCGTTGTTCGCGAGTTATTTATTATTTGGACTCAGATTACTAGGAAAATATTAACCGTCTGCAAATAGCAAGTTTAAATATTGCGTTAACTACTATACTATTTGGTATCAGTAAGTAAATAGTATGATATTTATATAGATACATATGTGCGCTTGTATGTATGCGTGTACATGGCACGCACAACAACGAGTCTATTCAACTTGTCGCCGTCGATCAGCAAATGTGATAACAAGACGCATGAATTGGTATGTGCATAAACATATATATATATGCAATTTTAAATATATATATATATATATATAAATATATTTATGTGTGTATACATGTGTTCTTGGTAAAATACTGAATAAAGTTCAGTGAAAGAAAGCAGGAAATTGCGAACGTAAATCGGAAAAAATTACTCAAAGGAAAAACTTTTTAAATTTATTATATTAAAAAGCAATAGAAAATACACATAAAATACTAAAGGTATATTATAATATATAAAAAAGAAATGCCAATGAATATTAAAAGAAAATAAATTTAAATAAGTGCGTCGAATTTAAACAAAAGGGGTGCGGTTTAGACAAAAGGGATCGAAAAACAAAGGAAAAGCAAAAGAGCTGAAAAATACTGAAAACACAAAATAAAAATAATAAAAAATTCAATTATATAAAACAAAGAAAAGTATCAAAAATTACTTTCCCGAACAAAAACTGAAGCAAAACACAAATTAACATAATAAAAACAAGCTATTTGTGATTCTCGATAAATTTTCTTGGAAAAATTTTATATATGAGCAACAACAAGTTACCCGGTTGAATGAACTGTGAACGAGTATGTTGATAACTCAATAAATTCGTACAACCGTTTGCTTTATTTTATGTGAGCGAGTTGTTTGTTCGAGCCACCCCTCTCCAAGACCTGGAGAATCGAGCACACCTTATGGCAAACAATAAAAAATTGTATTTTAATTTATTTTAAGAATTTATTTTATTTGCTTATTATTGTTTTTAAAATTTTTTTATTTCACATTATATACTACTGCCCTTAATCCCGATAAAAAAAAAACAAAAAAAACAAAAAAAAAATTTTAATTATTTAAATTGCATTTTTGTGTTTTCTTGTAATTGAATCAAATTAACACCTTTAAAAAAGTTAATACTTAATTTTGAAATCACTTTTCAAAAAGAACTGTAATCGTTATTATTAACGACAATGCATTAAAAAATAATAATAAAAAAACCAAACAGCATTTAAAAAGTTGTTTTTGGAAGTCGAAATTTCATTTGAAAATATAATAAACGAAATTAATATTAAGCAGTTCATTGAAGTGCAAAGTATGCAATAAATTTAGCATATGGCATATTTTTGTATGTACATATGTAGGTATAATACATACACACGCAAGCCTTTTACGAACACTAAAATCATTTAATTTTAAATTTTAAAAGGTTTTATTCTCTTTCTTCTTCATATGTTAAAAGTTACTGCTGCTCTGTGCTAAGTACTGGAAGTTCAATTATTGGGTTGTTCGGAAAGTCATTTCGTTTTTTTTGGGGAACATGAAAGACAGTTTTCGTATAATGAATAAATATTTTATTAAATTATATATTGGCCATTCTGGTCCAACACCTTTTGCCATCTTTCTGGCAGTAACATAATTCCCCTCTCATAAAAGTTTTGGTCCTTGCTGGCAAAAAACTCGTCCAGGTGGTTTTTGACATCTTCATTTGAGGTAAAGGTTTTGCCATCCAAAAAATTTTGCAGGGACCGGAACAAATAGTAGTCGGAAGGCGCCAGATCTGGAGAATATGGTGGATGTTGCAGTACGTCCCATTCAAGCTGTAAAAGTTTTTGGCGAGTGACCAAACTTGTGTGAGGTCTCGCATTATCCTGGTGGAACACTACACCCTTCCTGTTGATTAATTCGGGCCTCTTCTCTTTAAGTGAATCATTCAATTTGTCCAGCTGATGACAATAGACTTCTGAATTAATCGTTGTATTGTCCGGCAAAAGCTCAAAAAAAACGATTCCTTTGACATCCCACCAAACGGAGAGCATCACCTTTTTTTGGTGAATGTTGGCTTTTGACACGCTTTGAGCCGGTTCATCTTTTCTGCTCCATGACCTCTTGCGTTTAACATTGTTGTATACAACCCATTTTTCGTCCCCAGTAATAATCCGCTTCAAAAATGGATCATTTTCTAGACGTTTGAGGAGCGAATCACACGCGTCAACACGACGACACAAATTTCGCTCGGTAAGGAGATGGGGCACCCACACATCGAGCTTCGAGGTTAAGTCCATGCCTTTCAAATGGCCATAAACAGTTGAATTCGACAAATTTAACCTCTCACCGATCTCTCGTGTGGTGATTCGCCGATTTGCATCAACTAATGCCTTTATCGCATCTTTGTCAGCTTCGACCGGCCTTCCAGACCGTGGTGCATCTTCGACATCAAAATTGCCGGATCGAAATTTTGCAAACCAGTTCTGGCACTGGCGTACTGTTAACACGCCTTCTCCATACACATCCGTCAATTTTTTTCTCGCTTGGACAGCATTTTTACCTTTTCTGAAGTTAAAAAGTAAAATATGACGAAAATGCTGCTTATTGCTCTCCATATTTAAAAAGGCACCAACCAAAAACTACTGGGTAGAATTAATAGAACTTTTTCACACACAAGCCTTGCAATATCAGCTCTCATGACATATAATGGTTATGGGGCTTAAGTGTGAAGTTAGTTTCGAAAAAACGTAATTAAGTCCTCTGGCGGGAAAAAACGAAATGGCTTTCCGAACAACCCAATTAGCTTGTAATTCCTCAATTCAAATGAGTTATCTAATTCGAATAGAATTCGGCGGATTAATATCGAAGAAGCATTTGATATGACAAGACTTATGAGCAATATGACTGAGAGCTGCCTTAATAACCGAGTGGTTAGAATCGGAAGTATTGAGGACATTCGCTGGATTAAACTAACGAGAAGAAAGCGATACAAATAATAATTTCCACTCTAACCCGGCAATAAGAATGCCAACCTAATGCATGGTGGTGGTGGTGGATGCATGGTTTACAATATGTCTAATTCAATGACGCGGAAGAACAATGACAATAAGGCAACTATGTTGAATTTCTGCTTACAATACTTAAAGTAATAATGACAAGCAGCATTCCAGCAGCAAAAGTGTTATCATAAATTACATAAATATTTTCAAATGAAAATTGAAATGACAATAATTTTAATTGGTTTGACAACGACTGTCATTAAACTTATCGCAATGAGAACCGCACATTAGGCACTGACCAAAAAGGTGGAATAACAGGATCTGGAAGCAGGAGCAACAAGAGAGCTAGATTAAGAAAGAATATGAAACGTTACGCCGAAGTAAAACAAAAGTTATCAAGAACGCACCGACAATGAGGACGTTTTTTAGTTTACGGATATATAATATATGAGAATATGAATATATAAGTTATTATATATAACTCAATGTTGCATAGTTTTGGGTTCACTCCAATAAAAGAAACACATTAAGTCGTTTCTTTGTAATTAAGAAGTAAAAAAGCAAGTATTATAATAATACTTAAAACTATATTGAAAACATTAGTCATTATATAATCGTTATATATGTGACTAAATTTTAAATTTATAGAAAATAAGTTTCTAAAAATTATCTAATTTATTATAGCAAAAAAAAACTGGGTTCCCCGACCCTCCTACATTCAAATACATATGCAATCATATAATATATTTTTAAGACGCAAAAGGCATATCTCTCTCAACAGTAATTCCGTTAAAAGCCATCTAACGAATGCCACGTGGCAGCGATGGATTAATATGCGAAAATAAATACATAACAACTGTTTACTTGTAAATAGAAATTGAAAATAATTTAAAAAAATTTTTAAAAAATTAAAAAATAAAAAAAAAAAATTTATTTAATTCTAAAATAAATAAAAATATTTAAAAAACCAATAAGCGACTATTTGGTAGTTTGTATGGATGGCAAATGGCACAAATGGCACAAATGGGAATCTTTAAACAAAACGCAAAAATTTTAAGAAAAAAAAATCACAGTTTATATAAACACACACAAATTTGTTTATAAATATATATATATATGCATATTTTTACTCAGCATTTGTAAGTGTACAAAAAGGGGTTTGTGGTGCGGGTGGTTGAAAGGTGCCAAAATTATCACAACAGAGCGGCTGATATAAAAGGCAAACTTCAATTACACGCGGGTATATACTAATAAGTACAACAATAAATACAAACATGCATATGTATTTATATGTATTTATATACGTATGTAATTATGTGTGAAATTTGTATTTTTACATATATTTTGTATAATTTTCGTGCTATCTGCTATACATACATACATACATACATACATACATACATACATAGGAACATAAGTGTGTCTGGCATATATCTACTTATAAATCTATTGCAATTATTTTTACTACACAAATACACATACATACATTTGTATTTTTACCACAACGTATAAAAATGAATTCCTCATTGCTGCGCGTTTGCGGATTGCGTGAGAATTGACGTAGCACCGGCATTTCGCGTCCCAGCGTGTGTAAGTATGCTTTTGGTTAAATTTTAAAATGTACAGCACGTTCTACACGGTGTACTCTGATTTGCACGTATATTTCGTAAAAAAAAAAAAGAAACAAACTATGTTCAATATTTGAGTATTTTTTCAACAGTTCGAATGCGTCGCTGGTGTCGGGGGTTGGTGGTGTGGCACATGGGTAAATGCGGGCTTCAATTGTTTAACAAACAAAGCGACAGGGCTTTGAAAGCATGAAACCAATTACAAACACACACACATATGTATGTGTGAGCGTGTGAGTGCTCTTTATGTTGTCAAATGCTAAAGAAGAGAAAATTTATAAATTATGACAAAAATAGTAATTTAATTAGATACAAGTATTTTTATGACTATTTAAATTTTCAGGAGCACACAATTACACAGTTACACTACACATTCACACACACACACACACACCCAGATGTTTATAGCAACCTGCCGGCTTACAAATGATCTCGTAAAACACAAAATGAAATCTACAAATTTACGCACAAATATAAATGTGGTTGTAAAATGTGCCCGGAAAAATACTGCGAAAAAATGCGAAATATTATTCAACCGAACTCAACTCTTCTGTAATGTTTCGTATACGCCCCGGCGGACAGCTAAGTGTGGCAGGCACTTTGCCAAAAAAACAAAAAAAAACATAAGCTATGAAAAGCCAGTGGACTGCTGCGAATAATATATACATACGAGTCGATAAATATTATATACAATATCTAGATACAGAATAAAATAAAAATAAGAGGATTTAAAATAAAAGATGTTAACAAAGAGCGAAAATAAAATTAAGATTATAATATAAAATAAAATAATATTAAGGAAATTCATCAACCCTAACCAAAATGCCAAATTAACGAAAACTAAAAAAAGAAACATTATGTAACATAAAATAAAAGACAAAAAATATAATTCTTCAATATTTTATATATTCGATTCCCAATATAGAAATTAATAAAAATAAAAATAAAAAAAATTTCATATAAAATTTAATATAATTAAATATAAAACAAAATAAAAATTTAATAAGATTAGCTCAATTTGAATTAAATTAATTTGTATTATTGTACATTACGATAAATCGAATGTAAATAAAATTAAAAAATAGCAAACAATTCCGATAAATAACATAAAAAAATTTTAATTTTTAATAAAAAATCACCTAAATTATATAAGAGTGAATGAAGAAGAGAAATATACCAAAAACTCAATGAAAACAAAAAATAAAATATAAAAAAATTAAATTAAATGAAAACTAAAAAAAAATATGACGATATGATGAGAAATATCGATTTTTAATAAAGAAACAAAAAATCCACAAAAGTTATCTTGAAAATCTATTAAAGAATTACAAACAAATATTGTAATAAACAAAAGGCAATAAAAAAAGGTAATTAGAAGGGTTTTTGCAAATTGAAAAATCTGATCCTTGGATTATTTTCTACTCTAAAAGAATATTATTATTATTAAAAAAAAAGTAAATGGATATAAAAGCCAAAGAATTGTATAACATACGATTTAAACAAAATAAAAATAATGATAGATGTAGATTGCACAGATTGCGGCACATTAAGTCATAATTGAAAGAATGCAAGGAAACAAGAAAGTCAAAATTTCATCAAAATTTCATAACAATTAAAAATGTCCACCTCTTTCGTTAAAGGCGCCACATTCTAGTGTATTATATATATATATGTCAAACAGCATTAAAAAAAAAAGAACTAACGTGACGAAACTGTCGTACTGTCCATTTTTATCATTCATTTCATGGGTTAACCAAACGATTCGCATAAGCTGTAAAAAAAATATTTAGAAGAAACAGAAGATAGAAACATTTCTAGAACATAATATTCCAATGCTCTTGTTAGACCTTCCTTTGAGGCACTCACTAGATCATTTGTCGATGATGATATCCAAACATAAGTATAATAGCAATAATGCAGTCAGAAGATATTTATGCCATACCAACAGTAGGTGACCACAATGACCCGAAGGAATTAAAAACCTACGCCAGAATTCAAAACTCTGCTCTGTCAGACAATATCCTCGAACTTGGGTCTCTTCCAACATGTTTAAATTTTCGAACTAATACGAAACAAAAAATAACTTTTAAATAAGTGGTGCAGAATAAAATTATCTGCATTAAAGCTGCTTTTCTATAGAAATGAACAAGACGAATTTGTACGATCACCCTCGCATGATCTCGTCTTTCACAGTTTTTCGAAAGATTTTCTTTATAACTAAGCTTCGAAAATTAAATTCGAAAGCAAGGAAGAGTCCGTTATTTTTACAATAACATCGACAAACTTGGAACAATTAGACCTGGTGAAAAAAGATTCTTTTAAATTTATATATTTTCATTTTTAAAGAACTAAAGACGGGGAAGAGGATAATTCCTCCACTATCAGGAAAATCCTTCAAAATTTTTGTTAAGGCCAAAGCGGATGAGTTGGATTTGTTAATTATCGACTTTTCGCTCCAACACTCTGTACAGCTTGGTTGGAGAAGTATCAACCGCTTTCAGATATAAATTATTTAAAAAACAGTATACAAACGCTTTAGCCAACAAATCTAATGCCACAATATGAATCTTGCTAATATATGTAACATGTTGGTCAGCATTCTTAATGAAATTTTAATTAATTAATAATTTTGTTTTATTAAAAACAGTATATTATAAAGAGGACAGTTTTTTTTTATAATAAAACATGTCAGACACAAAAATAAAAGCTATTAGTCAAAATAACACTACAGTTACAACAAATCAAACACGAATAATAACAACATTAATCTCACAATTAAACTAAATAATAATAATGATACAAAAACACCGCCACCACTTCGCACAACACAATAACAACAACAAACAATTATTTTATAGCAAACCAAAAAGACCGATGAACTGTTTGAGAAAACACTTTTTGCCAACAATTTCTTCTTCTTCCTCTTCTACTTCGGTGTTTATTATGACAATTTTCTATGAAATTAAAGTTAAATTAAAGAGGAAATCAAAAGACAAATTTCGAAACACCAACAAGCAGCGCGTTGAAGAAACTAATAAATTTGCAGACTCGTAAATCGTTTGGGAAAATATTGTGTATGCGACGCGGCGCACTTTGCGCTTGTGCGTACGGCTTGCTGCGGCTTGCTGCGGCGTAACCACCCCACGACCACACTCGCTCGGCGACTAAATGGCTAAAAGGCAAGTGGCAATAGTGAAGCCAACCGAATGTGGAGTGACGCGAAGACCATTGCGAAGAGCAGCCAAAAGAGGCGTGCGCGATCGTGCATACAAGTTGGGGCCCCAACCAAGTGCTAGTTTATCGGCGTAGATATGTGTGTGCGCGCGCGTGTTAGTTTCTCAACTCTAGTTTGATGCCCAAAATAGTAAAATTTACTTTTTATCTGCATTTTGCTCGTGTGTAGCGCCCGAGAGCGCAACTGGGCGGCGGACGGTAGGCGGCAGGCGGCGCATGGTGCTGTGTTGGCCGGCCGCAAGCCGCGTGAAATGAAGTAGCCAAAGAGCCCGCTGGCCAGCCAACGCTAGCTATTGCGGTAATTTCGTTAATGGCTTTTTAAGAAGTGCAGAAAAATTTTCATAATTTTTTACTAGGTTTTGTTGTGCGCCACTTTTAAATATTTCTTTAACACTTACTTAATTTTTTACGGATCTTTTTGTTTGAGTAGTGTGGGAATTCTCTTTGTTAATAAGGTTTTTGTGAATGAACTGGAAAAAGTAGCAGTCGATTGCATGCCAAAAAATACTACCTGATAATTACGCTAATGACTGTAGTTATTTCAAGTTGGCAATGAATTTTAACCATTTTTGGACTTGTGTTGTTCATAGAGTAATTGCAAAAAAAAAAATGTTATTAAATATGAAAGTATGTATTTGTTATATGAATCTGCGAACTTGAACTTGCTTTTACCCACAGGCTGTGGACGATCGCTTTGGCCAAATAGAATGCCTGAAATTATGGCGCAATTAAGCAATCTATTTTGACCCCAAAGAGTAACTCGTTATATAAGTAAGTATAATTTAATGTAACGCTTCTTCCAGCTCGATTATTTAAAAGTGTAACGAATTTTATCTATAGATATTCTATATGATTTTTGCCGTCAAGTAAGGAGAAATATTGAACCCAAAACAACTCATTTTTCGCCCGAAATCTCTTAAAAACAATTTCAAGGCATACTTTTTGGCGTTACATATATATTTCCTTCGATTAAAAGCATACCTTAATTCTCAGCCAGTTAATGTATTACAAGTTACCTAAGCATAATCAAAAATAATAATCCTTAGGAACATTTATTAATTCTAGGTTTTATCTTGGTTATTCCTATCCTCGGCTTTATGTTCAGTTATGTTCCATTTGCTACTTTTTGATAATGGAGCGGTATACAAATTTCAAGTAGTCGGAGTTTATGAGGAGTTTAAGTGTAAAGTGTTTGTAATTCTCTCGAAAGAAAAAACTTTTTGATGTTAGGCGGAATCGAACCCAAGTCGTGCGTAGCTTTAGTGCTACTTCTAATCACTACAACCTTCTTTTCTGAGTTTTAGTTTCAATTATATAACAAGAAGTACATCATTTCAAGGTTTCAAGAATACATATTTGAATGATATGTAGTCCAATGTATCTAAAATAGAGTTATATAATGGAAGACTGGGATATAGATAATAGTTCCTAAGTGTCAGTATATCTATGATATGTTGTGTCGTTCAAAACCTTAGAAAATGGCTTTAGACTTGTAGGATAGATCTTACCAAGGAACAAAAAAGTAGTGTAGTGAGTTGCTTTTGCCTTTCTTGGAGCTTCGTTAGGAAACTCTTTATCACCACTTGAGAAATGTAAATATATAGTAATGGCAGTAAATTTCTACAGAGTTCACTTTACCAGCCAACCGGAATCTATTGCCCAGACCAATCTATTGCTATTATCTATATAGGACTTAAAAAAAACTTTTGTTGATTTTTAGCTTACAAATTTGTTAACTATTAGGCCTGCGTCCATAAAACTCTACACTGTTATCGCTTGAAAAGCTACGCATATGCTCCACTTGTTAACACATTATTTTCTTTATTGACATGTTTACAACCACAGGCTGTGTTCTGATGCTTTTGTCGCAACAAATCCCCTTTGACGAAGAAAGATGCGACGAAACACTTAGCAAACGAAGGCAAAGATAAATATATTCCGATTAACGACACACATAAAAATGTCATTGGGTATTATATTTTTCGCTTAATTAACAATATCATACAGGGCTTTTAGTTTTAACTTTACAGCAAAAGTATTCCAAAGCACTAAAAAATTTTAAATGTGAAAGAAAGTACAAAATGAAAACTGAAAAATATGCGTATATATATAGACAGACAGCAAAATAATAAAAAAAAAATAAATAATTTGTACAAAAACAATAAGAAATACTTATTTATACTACTATAAAAACATGCCCAACCACAGCTAAAAGGTGGAAATGTAAAAAATGAAAATAAATTTGGTTAAAAATAACGAAATTAAATGAAAAATGGACAAAAGAATATAGACAGCAAATATACGAAAATATAAACGACAAAAAGACGAAATCAAATGCAGCTAATTATAAACACTTTGCTCATTTGCGGAAAAGAAAAGGGAAAAAATAAAAACTAAAGAGAAATGCTTGGTAGAAAGAGCAAAAATAATGTACAAGCTAAAAGCAGGAAAGTAAAAAATTTTTTTATTTTTTTTTTTACATTTGCGCAAAGCGCGTCACACCGAGTGGGCACGGACAAGTCGACACTTGGGAGCCGATGCATCGCATCATTGCATTAGGCGCGCACAGACGCGTCAAAATGTCGCAAATGCTGAGCGAGGAAGCGGCAGCGGACAACAAGCAGGCGGACAGTCAGTGCTTAGAATATTATGACTATTATTTGTGGATGCCCACTACTGAGGCTGCGGCACTACTGCTGCCGCCGCTTAATGCTTAAGCATACCCAAGTCTTTTTTTTTTCTTCTTCGCTCTCGAAATTACAGCGCTGGACTAGTGACAGCGTGTTGTTGCTTGCAAAGCGTTTGTAACGGTAAGCAACAACGGCAAAGTACATGTGTTGCACATTAAACAACTTGCAACTGTTCGTGGCACTTCTTGGCACTTCATTGGAACAAATGCAAGCGATTGCAAAAAATTATGCTTTATAGGTCAAAAATGTCCTCACAGCTCGTCAAACGTTTGCAACTATGAAAGTGTTTAGGAGTTGCTCACATTTTGCGTCTTTTTGTTGTTGTTGCGTTGAAAATTGCGGAAGAACAAAAATGCCATTATGTCATATAATTGAGCGCTTGCAATGGGCGCATGTGTATATTTATTGAATGGGACTGAACAGCAATTAACACTCAGACGGCACTTTGAATGCGAAAACGATTGATGCAAATGGGTCACTAGGTATTTTGGAAAAGCAATTGACCAGCTGTCGGAATGCTAATTATATTTAATTGCTCAATTCTTTACTTCTCAAAAAATTTTGCATTTTTCACGGATTGGATTTACATATAGTTAGATTACATTAGATAGGATTGCAGACGAGCTATGATATGTGGCATGTGGCATGTGGCATATTCTGCACTCTGCTCTTCATAACATCTCTTACAACTGCCTCACGGTTTGAAATCCTAAAAGAAGTTTTTGGAGATAACGAGGCCTTGTCCACGATTCGTGGATACAACGATTCGAAGACTTTACTCATTCTTCTTTCCTTCATTTCTTTGCTGGAAAGATGTTCTGGAACGATCTCTCTACTTTCCAATGTCATCTTCGCGCAGTCAGTGGACCAATATATCTAAGATTATGGATAACTCTTTGCTGAAATTTATTCTTTTGCCAACATCGTTTCTAAGAAATTACAGCTACAATTAATGGCCAGCAGTTTTGATAACATTTGTTTAGCTCACAGAATTCGCTAGAATGACGTCACGCAAGCATTCTAATATTTATTTTTGCTCAATGCAGTGTCCAGACGTAAAATGCAAGGAGACGTTTCTTTCGCGAATAATATTTTAAACAGTAAACTGTAATTATTATTATATGTAATAATTATTGTGAGACGCGAAGCTTTTAGAAAAAAGCTTTCGAAAACATTTTCATATTCACAGAAGGCACTTATTATAAGAATAAGTATAATAATATTTAGCATTTAACAACGGGCAGATTAAATAAAAAAGTCCTAAAAAAAACCTAACATATTAAGACTTGTAAAATGGTTTCCATTAACTTTTCGGTTATAAGAAAATAAAGATTTCGTAGAACAAATAAAGTATTAAAACCGCAAAATTCTCACCCATTTATTTAAAGAAAAGTTTCCTGACTTTGGTAAATGTGTTATGGTCAAACTATGACTAACAAATATAAATATCTACATATACTACTAATAAAAATATATTTATTTAAAGAAAAAAGCTGCCATCTTAGATCAAAGTAAAGCATAAGTTCTTACTAATTAAAATTTTATGTAAATTTTGACCAGAAATGATGTGAAATGATTCTCTTGTATTCGCAATCTTATTGATGACTCGTGTCAAATTTGTTTTAATTTAATATTTTCACAAATTTTTCTTGCCACTATTAATACCCTAAATGCTACTGGAAAAAATTTCAGGCGATATACATATGTACAAATGGATATGTAAATAGAACTTTAAACAAGCAATTTTAGTCAAAACACACACAGTTGCACGGAAAATAAAAGAGGAAAGCAAAAAATTAAGTGGCTGATTAAAGAGTAGAAATTAAAACAAAATAATATTGTAAATACACATATATATAAGTATACATAAAATCGAAGAGTACATGTGTACATACATATCTCAGTGCCTTTCAGCATCTTCAAAGATACACACTTTCGCATATAGAAATTTGTACGTGTGTGTTATTGTGAGAATTTTCATGCCGAAAATATTCTATTTTTACCAAGCAACTAATTATTTCCTTTCAACTGCATCTAAATAGAAAAATATGTCTAGTGGATACACATAAAAGCAAGAAATTTTTGAGTGCGTACTAATGGCATGCACTGTACTGACATTATTTTAATGTGCGCACACAGGTGAACAGCATAGTTGGAGAGAGAGAAGGCGACAATAATGTTTACAAAAAGAGTTGCCAAATTTGTGTTTTGTAAATTATTTAACTTTTTGAAAGATTTGGCGTTTTCTTCAACAAAATATTGTTTAAAAAAAACACTGACGAACCAGAGGAAATGGAAAAATATATGGTAGATTTTTGTCTAATTCGAGTAAGAATAAAAGAATAAAAGTAAAAAAAAAACCTTCTAAATTTTATATATTCCTGTAAAATATTTAAAAGCCATTTTAGCTATGAGTGCGTGTAAATGGAATTTGCTAGTTAAAAAATATAGGCCACTGTTTCTAGAGGCTCTCATCAGTTGAGAGTATAAAAGACTATATTCTGAGTGCTTCTCAACGTTTGTGAAGCATTATCGGCTGTTCTGATGACGTCACAATAGCGAATAATTTGAATAATACAATGAATTTTATCATAAGACAACTAGATTGTCACTTTCTGACAAAATAATGGTGTTTTGCTGTTTTTTTTCTCCTGGCGATGTCTACAGAGCCTATAAATTATAATTCGAAGGAAAATCATGACAGGCTAATAACGAGAAGTAGGAAAATATATTTAATAGAAATATAATCTAAATTAATTGTGACATTAAAATAAAGAAAAAAAAAACTATGTTATTATCAGGCAATCTGCAAAATTGTACCATAAAGAAAGTAACCAAAACAGAATTAGAACAGAAACGTAAAAAGACTAGAACAAAAACAGAAATTTTCAGTGAAAAAACAGAAAGTTATATACAATAATATTTTGGCTACTAGAAGATAGCATTCGGATTTGAGTTAACATACCACAATAACTTTATAACTTCTACAAATTAATAAACCATCTCGGAATCATAAATGAACTGAAAGCGGAAGAGGCGAACAGAAACAGAATCAGAACCAAACAGAAACAGAATCACATTCTGTCAACACAAGCAGACATTTAAACAATTAAAAAGGAAAACAAAGCCTCCTAATGATAGCAAGAAGGTGTTTTAATATCTCTCACCTTTTCACAGACCATAACGACCTTCTCGGTCATTTCTTTAACTATGTATTAATTTCGTTTTCCTTATTATATATATTTTTCTATTGTCTGCATTTGCATTTGCTTTTGTCGCTTTGTCTGGTGACACACTTTTGGGTATTCTGTAATCGATATTCGCAGAATAACAACAAAAACCAAAAGCCACTAAAGACGAAGCAGAGCACTGGCTGCTGCTTGGCAAATATGCTTGTTCGCTGCAGAATGCTACACTTTGGTTTTAAAGTGGTTAAGTGGTGTTCGTTTTGGCCTAAGTTCATTTGGTAACTAAGTCAAAAGGTCAGAGCTGCTCTCGCTTTGAGGCTAATTAATTTACTGTTATCGCTTTCTTTCTATTTTAGTGGCGATTTAATGCACGAGCTCAACACAACACGAGACGAGAGAGTATATAAAATATATGAATATCTGAGTTAGCAATTTGATTGGCAGAAAATTATGATATTTTTTATTAGTCGAAACAATTTAAATTACCTTGTTAAACATTTTTCATAAATATTTTTATTATTTTGTCTTTAAAACCAACTGTGAACATCTTGAATTACCGCCTATTTCTCTTCAGCTTATATGACCGCACTGTGATATTTATCGTTTCGCGTTACGCTCTTAGTATTCCTGTTGTCCTCTACACTCTCTAATATAGTTTAAGTAGATATTAGAAAAGAAGCATAACAATCTCATCAGGTCAAGTTTACGTATATGCCATAGAATGAGAACAACAAAACTTAATGAATAAAAAATGTATATTTGTTTGTTTGTGCGATTTTGCTCAAAATTTGTCGCCGATAGGTGGCGCTACAGCCAATTTATTATTAAAAAGTCGTATTTCAGTTCCGATTTTGCTACTATTGAAAATATTCAGTTTAACAAATTTGAACTTATATATATATACAGATGAAAAGTACTGTGAACTTGAGATTTTTTCCCCCCAATTTTGCCAGCAAAAATCAGGAAATTACGAAGGTTTTGAAATAAATGAATATTTCATAAAATTTCCTCTTCGATTAAAAAATGCAAAAAATCTATACCACTTATGATCTGAAAGACTGCGCTTACGTACAAAGTTTGCTCAGTATTTTGACATCAGGAATTTATTGCTTGCTTCAATAAAACAATCAGGAAAACTAATTCTCCGGTACCCCATATTTCTGAAAAAAATTACTTGGTGAAGAATTTTATAGCAAAAATACAAAAAAAACCTTTTTTCAAATATTTGTATAGATATGTATATTCTCATAACATTACACTATACTCATAACTGCAATTCTTTGAAACTGAGAAAAAACTTAGTGAGTTTTGTTGGAAAGCTTTGTAGTGCTTTTCAAGACTTGAAAAGTAATTCTCACGAAAATCAGCTCTACGCAAACGGAACGTTTTTTATCCGGCCAAGGAGGGTTAACTCGGCAGCATTCCTGAAAAGTATTTAAAGAATATTCTTTGCCATTACAACAATAACAACAACCCACAAATGTTGAAATGTTGAAATGCGATAGTATAGATATTATAGGTGTTCTTTTTATAGCGTTTTTAGTTGTTAAAATTAAAAAATAAAGACAAAATTAAAAAATAAATATATTTTTTTTTTAAATTAAAAAAAAATTAAAAAAATAAAAAAATTGAAAAAAAAAATTTTTTTAACGCTTTTAATATTGTTATTCTGTTGATAACCGCAACTTTCGACAAAAATTTGTTATTTTAATTCAAAAGATAAAACAAACAATAAATTTACTCCAATTCACTCGTAGTTTACATGGATGTGGCATATGTATGTATGGTATAAGCATCCAAAGATAGTATGTTAAACAAAATAGTGAAGTGTAAAAAATAGTTTACAACAAAAATTATAGTACTAAGAAAGAGCTCGAGTGAAAAAAAAATTTTACATACCACATCTATAAAAGCAAAGATTATCAAATTGTTTAAATGTTTACAAATACATATGTACATATTCCACAGCTCCAAGTAGGCTTGCATGTATGTACATATGTACGAGTTGTTACATATGTAAAAATAGAAACAAGTGGTGTTAATTTTCAATTTGTATCTAAACACCAAATGTCATTCACCTCTCCAACGGCGACGGCGGCACAAGTGAGTGCCAAAGTCGGCAGGTATTTTTTGTTTTTTCTGTTGTTGCAAGCATGTTTATATGTACATATGGGCGAGTACAACTCACATTATGCGATTTGTAAACGTAAGTGGCAACCATAAAGCATACTATATGCAACATGCAACATGCTACACACATCACCAGCTATTATGCATGCGTAGCACGTGCAACAAACAACAAACAACAAACACCAAACAAATCTAAAGTGAACGCTGAAGCGGATTCGAATGCAATGGGCAGCATGGATATGAAATGCAGAAATGCAGCATTGAAATGCGCACCAAAGCACATACAACTATTTTGAAAAAAGGAAAAAGAAAAAAAAAAAAACAAGAGGGCCAGTCATTGGTGGCAAGTGCATATATTGTAGGGAAAATGAGTAGATTTTTCTCCGTGGGCAAGAGATAAGCTCCACAGCAGACAGCCAGATCAAGCCAGAAATATTGGAAAAACAAAAAACATTTAAAAGTACAGTGCTTACATACACCCACCACTGTGTTGAGCAATACAATATGCCACATTTGATTGCACTGATGTGTTAAACGATATCTAAATGTCTTTGTTTTGACTGTCGACTTCGCGTTTACGTGACTTTCTGTTTGAATTATTTTGCTGAGTAACTTTTTTTTTATTTTGAATTTTTTGAAAATCAGCAATTTGAACTCGCACTTGACTTTAAATGCTTTCTTGATGGACATACATGCTTCAGCATATATGTAAAGTATCAACTGATGCGCGGCAACAAGTGGATTCGCAAAATGGTTGGGTAATGGAGAATTTGCCACAAATTTACTAGTAGATAAGATGTTTTAGCATATTTGCGCTCACTTGAAAATACATACATACATACATTCATCACACTTGAAAGGCGTTAGCTGAACTGATGAACTGATTGCTTAATGTGAGGATAATGCAAATAATTGTTCGGTTATATTTTCATCCTTTTTATTTTTTTTTTTTATCAAAAGATTTTTTCATATTCAGTGCCGAGCATTTTATTTTCATCAATTATGTCTGGTTTTGCTTTCAGACTTGGACTTTTCACTCTAAAAAAATAAACAGAAATTCTTTCCGAATAACCAGAATAAAATAAACAGAAATTGGAAGAGGAGGCTAACCACAAACAAAAAGGTTTGCAGTTAGAGGGATAAATATGTAATAAGGAACAGTTGACTGCATGAACAAGGTCAACAAAAAGTTAAGGGTTTGCAGACACCATTTATTCGTACTAATTTTAATTTTAATTGGAGACTGACGTTGCCAGATGTAAAATTTAAATAAACGGATTACATAATAAAGTTATATATTTCTTAAAATCTTACCAAAATAGTATATTAATCATCTGCACGACAAATTCTTTCATACAAAATCCAGGATTCACAACAATCAAAAGGAATATCTAAAACCTTTACTTAAAAGAGAGGGTGCCTTTTTAGTGGTATAGAATTTTCTTGACGGATAACTGTCAAACCAGATGTCAAACTAAACACACGTGCTTGACATTTATGTCAAAACTGGCAGATTTGGAGTGCAGACGAATTTGAGGACACTTCTCGAGGTTTCTTTGCAACCAGAAGAAGCTCCGGTCGTGTCATGCCGAAGACATTATTGGTACATACTTTTTAAAACTGAATATAAAGTCAACGTTATACTCAATAGTGAGCACTCATAACTCCCTAAGCCTTTAAATTTTACTCCATTGGACTACTTTTAACGGGAGTAGATCAAGTCAATAATCAATTGGAAACTTAAGTTCCATACCACTAAAAAAAAAACGAGCGATGAATGCAGAAATCCACACTTTATGTTCGAAAAAATTAAAATGAGATAAGATTTAACGCTAAAAATAAAATATTAACTCAAATATTTAATAATTGTTAAAAAAAATATATGAAAACGGTTGCTAGGAAACTTTGAATGTCAGAATAAAAGTAAATGCATTAAATGAGCATGAAATTAGAAAAATATATCTTAACAGTTGTAAAGTTATATATAAGAGATACAACAAGGTATAATAAAAAAAATATGGAGAGGATTACCAACTAGTTTTGGAAGTAAAATAAAAACCATTTCGGTAACAAAATATTCTTAGTAAATGTGCTTCAAGCGAACTTTATATAAGCGCTTTTAAAGCAGTAGGGTTGTCAAGCAATTTGTTTTTGTTTTTGTTTTTTTGGCAATTTTGCCAAGCAAACTCAAAAAAGTTGTAAATACTTCGTTATTATATAAAAAACTACGCACCCTATAACCAAACCAAATATTTACGAAGGCACACTTCGCTACAAACCGACCCGCCAGCCGTTGATATGCTCAAACCACTTGTTTTCATATGTGTAATATCTGACGCTCTTACCAACACTCAATCACACAGAGATAAGTATATATGCATGAGTTGATACTCATGCTCAGCTCATAACTACCGGTTTGTTGTGGCTACTGAGTATTTGGCGTTTCGTTTCGCGGATGTGGCACTTTCACTTGGGACCGGCAACAAAGCAAATAATAAAAGGCAAACAAGTTGACAACAATAAATAGTTTCATATACAAAAACATATAGACGGGTATATATCTATTAACTCTTTTTCAGTTAATTTGCACGTAATTTTCTTTGGCGGCGTTTTTTATAAATTTGCCGCAATTTAATTTTGTTAATTTTTTTATTTCTAATTTTCACATTTCTTTCCTTTTTTACTACCGTCAACGCCTAAAGAGAGGCAGCAGCAGCCCATTTGGTGGTCATAGAAAAAAGGTTAATTGATTTTAAATTGCCAAAACGTTTTGCTTTCAGTTTTTTAATTGTAGCGAACGAGCGGCGCTGATTAGATGTAGTCGTTTGCACTTGTTGTAGTGTTCAGGAAAATAATATAAAAAATAAAGTAAAAAAAAAAATACTTTGTCTCATCTCTTTTAGGGTCGATTTCCCATTTTTAACACTCGTTCAGTAATGAAAAATGAACCTTCTAATTGCTAGCATAATTGCAACACAACAACAACAATTTGATTGCTTAGGTATATTTATTGAACACTCCACGATCATTGAGCGATCGTTGACAGCAACCGATTTGTCTGCTAAACTGCTTGGGCCCTCTTGACGATCGACCCGAATTGATTGCCGATACAATAAAGTTGTGATTTTCATTATAGCCCCCTCTTTGTATTCATTGTTGTCGTTTCATTCGTGTTTTTTATGCGCGTTAATTATCGTTTTCGTTTTCGTTTTCATTCAAACGCATTTCATTTGAATTTACATATGTGGGGGGTTGTGTTTATTTTCTTTATTTGTTAGTCATTAATATTGAGTTTATTGATCCGTCATCGGTGTTGCAGTCATTTCGACAGCATCTTTAATTCACCAAATTTTTTTATTTTCTGTTTCATTTCAATGGCGTCTTTTAAATTTGTTTTAATTATGCCGATAGCAATGTTTGTTCAAATTAATGTTTGGTTTTTATGTTCATCAATTATTCAGCAGCTTAATCAGGTTGAGGTTGATGCAAAATTTGTTTATACACATACTATGTGGAGATTTTTTAAAATTATTTCTTGGAAGCAGTTCATGTTGCTTGCCGATGTACGTTGCTTTTGTGAAGTATATTTATTTCTTTTTTTTTTTTTTACTTATATTCATTAAAAATTATGCAATTAAGAACATTTTTTCTCGTACTGAATGGAAAAAGTCTCTAACATACGAATATATTCTATTACAGGGTTGTATTCAGGCAAGCGGTGGTTTCTTCTTGAAAATTTAGTAATATCTAGCAAATAAGAAGATCTCATAATTAATCAAAAAACAGCATTTTAATTCAAATCTATTCGGCAAAAAAAAAATCACCTGTTCTCGTTGGAACATTCCTGTCTCTGTCTTTATGAATTTCTATTCTAATAAACACATAATCTTTATAAAATTACAAAAAATGTGAATAAACTCTTCATGATGTTTAGCGGTGACAAGTTGGACTCAAAGTCCACAGAACTTGAAATTTGAATATCAAACACGAAGAGTTAATTTACATCTTAATTGCCACAGCCAGTTGACCCGATTGAACAAGTTATTAGATGTCAAAACAAACGAACGGTATGTTTTCTTCAATAAATTCCTGATTTATCGGTTTAAAGTTGATCTTAACATGGGTTTCCTTTCAAGTCCACAGAAAATTTCTTTTCTCTGGCTTCGGAAAATCATCAATGATAGTTTCAGCGTGAATTCTGCTTTTAATATTTGAAATCTAGACGTTTCCGGCATGAAAAAAAGATTCCTGTATTGACCAACCCAGCTGCTCTAATAGTCTAATAGCATAGCCTTATCTTAAAATACTTTAATTTTCCTCACGAGTACGGATATTTAACCCTATAAACGATTAATGCATTATCTGATTTATATACAAATATTGCAAAAAATCGAATTTCGTAAACAATTATCAAATATTCTTTGGTGCATACATTGGCACAGATTATTCATAGTTCACCCACACTTGACTCTGGTGCATCAACTAATTCTTTGGAAGAATCAATACTCGTGGTATAGAACTTGAATATTCGTCATCGTTGCTGTTGTCTAGTCAGCATTTTTAAAAATATCTAGCTAAAAATGTAGTGAGATCATATTCGTGAGTAATTTGTATATTGAGTACTTCGTATGAATAATTTGCAGCATTTCAGGTAGAAAGACAACTCAAGAGAATTAGCAAATAGTAGAGTAGGCAGGAAGGAAATTATTAGGGAAATGCCAAAAGTTTGGATGTGCTAAATATAGGTTTTAAATCGCCTTAGTTTGGTTGATAAACTTTATGGGAAGCTTTACTTTATACCAGATCGGACTGCCACAAATCGGAGAACACCCGAATATTATCTTTTCTAGTAAAATAATATGTGTTTTTTTCTGTTAGGGGGGTTAAAACTGGGATAGCCCACTTTATCCTTCAATATTCATAGCCTGTGTATAAAAAAGCTGTAAACAATAATTTTTGCAACACAGCGCACTCTAGCGACTGTTTTCGATAAATATAAAGAGTTTAAGCAGAAATTACTCCAACTCGAAACTATCTAAACGTGTTTTTGAAGTTAAAAATATAACCATTTAAGGCAACTTCAGCTTTCTAAAGACTACAAAGCGGCTTAATATGCTTAAAATGCTTTAAATCACCAACTTTAGAAATTTGAGTAACCTTTTCCCTGCATATAATTTCAACTCTCAAGGAAATTTGTTATAATTTTAGAAAATAAAACGGAAAACTTCGTACAGTGCTATGCCTTTTATGTAATAAAGGTGCATTAAACTAACATAAATGCCTTGCTTTGGTAACACTACTCCATATTTCTTGTTATACAACTAGTTTGCATATAAACCATCTAATAATTACGTGCTTTTCATAGCAATTAAATGAAAAGTAATGCAAGCAAAAACTATTACCGGTGTCATTGTCAACCGTTTACTAGTGCAGCGTTTGTGACATAACAGAGGTTGCCCATGTATATCGACACTACACACCTTGATACACATCAAAATATATGCGAGTGTGCTCGTGAATGCATATTTAATTATGTAAGTAGTTATATATTTGCCATAATTGTCGCAGTATAAAATAACTCACTGCAGCACGAGTGCAGGAGTGCAAGCAACTTTCCACTATTGCATATGTTTCAAATTTTATATGGGCATGTAAATATAAATGCGTGTTTGTATGCTGGTTGCATATTTAATTTTCCAAAGCGGAAATTCTACACTAATTATTTCCGTTCCGGTGTATTCAGTTTACGCATGCGCCGGAGCATACTGTGGCGGTCAATGCCAAATGTCATTAAGCTTCGCAAATATATAGTTACATTTATACATATATATGTAAATGTATGTGTGCATTAATAGCGTTTAATAGCGGATGCATTTATATAATAATAAATAATAAGAAAATAATGTAAAATGTTTAACATATTTAGCTCTAGAAAACAACTGCATTATACTCGCTATCTATTAGAGAAAACTCAAGATGTACGAAGCTCGCAGCTTTTTACTTATTGTACAAAGTAATCGCAATTATAACTGTGCATTGGAAGGATGTTGCCAATTGTAGCAAGTGCATTTAATTATATGGTATTTATATGTGTAAGTTTAATAAAACTTTGTTTTAATGAGTATGATATCAGCAATAAAGTATGTTGACATACAAAAAAATTTTGTAAATTATACTACAATGTTCAATACACTTAATATATATTCGCTGATTGAGGGATTTAATATATAGTAGTTAGCTGAATTATTATAGTTCATTTCCTATCAGTAGCCGTCTTCGATTCGCCACTTCTCTGCTGGCTATGATGCAACGCGACTCTCTCATCAAAAAAATGTGCATGTGAAAACAACAACAAAGTTATCCAATTGAATTCAAAACAAGAGAGCATATCTCTCATTAAAGTGGTTTAACAGTTTAGTCAGCTTTCTCTCTTTTATCATTCCAGTATAGTTTGATTTATGCCAGTTGTTTGTTCGTTACACCGCTCTTAAAATGTTTGTGAATCGAAGGTGATATATTTTGCATAGAAAGCATGAATTTACAGAATAATATTATACTTTGAATGTATAAAATATACGAAATGTGGCACTGAAGTTCTAAATGCCAATGACCCACTGAATTCATTCAATTTAAAAAATATAAAATATGTATGACTGTAACTAAATTTAAAATTTTTTCCTTTTCTGGAATTTTTTTATATTAAACATTTATTAAAATGTTCTGCTTGAAAATTCTTGAAAAAAAAAAATGATTTTCTTATGAGACATTAAGATAAGAAATTAAATTCATATTAACCTTTATTTTTTTTATAGAAATTATATCAGGTTTAAGGGAGTAGGCTTTCTATTTTTGAATGAACTTAATTTCAAAACTCCCTAAATATATGTAACGTTTGTTAGGCATGAAAAATAACAATAACGCAATGGAAAAAACGTTGGCTTCAATTAGGCACATTAATAATATTTATCAAAGTCACACACCGAGGAAAATAATACCGAATTATGGAACTAAACCGAACTGCAGAAGTAGATCTTTGGGAAGACTTTTACTGCGCGCAAAATTAAATTATAAAAAAATTAAATTCGTTGATTATTCTTTCTCAACGAATATTATTAAACATATTACTTAGTAGTAATCTAAGTGATGATAAAAATCTTAGCTATATAAAAGATTTCATTGAAATATGAAGCAAGCAACTTCAATTGACTGTTCAGAGTTTTTTTTTGTACACAAAAACACATGAAGATTGAGAAGTAATTTAGAAAATTTCGTTCATAACAACAGAGCCTGCGCGAAACTGAAATAAAAGAAATCATTGATGAAATCCATTGAAGGAGTGTGAATTAAAAGATTTTTTTTAAGATTTCAAATATTCATAGCGATTGAATTTGAGTTTACAATTTCTATATTATACTAATATTAGTATAAGAAAATATTGTAATACAAATTAACACAAATATAAATATCTATAAATATATGTAGACATCTTATTCTTCTCCTACCTATTCTATCCTACATATATAAAAATACGAAAATTTATTTATAAATTTTTTTGTACTAAATAACCAAAAATAATACAATATTTAAAAATATACAAAAGTAAAAGAATCACCTGCAGATTCCATAATGTCAGTGATTCATAACGAGAACAACATATATTTTTTAACAATTTTATTTTTTTTTAGATTCCCTAGCGCGAAGCTTCGTATTTTGATTTAATTTTTAGACATTTATTGCTTTGAAAATTATTATATGAATATATAATTAACATCATTAATTTATAAACAAACACGAATTTGAGAAATGTGTATTAGCAAAGGTTGCTAGAAAGCATACAAGTAGCTGTGGAAAAGTTGCAGACTAAATTTTTCGGAATTTTTATTTTTTACACACTGGACTAAGCATGTGTCAGTCATAAATAAATTCCATTTGCTCTAGAATGCAGCAACTTTGAAGTCACGCGCAATTGTGCAATATTTCGTAGTGTGTCATTGATTGTTTTGTGTGTGTCAAAGAAGGGAACGCAAAACATAAAATTAAAGAAAAGTAAAAAGTGGCTAATCAAATTGTCAGTGTGTAAAAAAAAAACCTATGACAAATTGATTTAGGATCGATTTTAATGCATATTTATGCCGTAATTCAGTTTGATGAACCTAGTGAGAATTGGAGTTGAGAGGTGAGACGAATGAAATTATAAGAAACAAAGCATTTCCTCTTCAGAATAGAATATGTGAGTGTTAAGATTATGAAATTTGTAAATATTCGTTGGGAAAATTTTTGTGATGAATAATTTTGGAATAATGAGTATCAGTACCAATTTTTCCGAAAATTTACTTTGACTTTTTTCGTCCGATTTGACAGAGGTATGTAGTAATGTTCAATAGCGAAATGAATGTTTAACTAGTCGCAGTGTACTTTTGCCGCTTGGTTACTTTAGTGTTTGTCGTAAATTAGAATTTTCATTTTTAAAATCATTTGTGATTTCTCGCACATTTTTTAGAGAAAAATCTTCCGAAATTTTCAAAAAGAAAAAAAAAAAGTACATATATAATATAATGGGGCTACGTGGGACACAAATGTGTTTTGTAACCCCACCGAAAATTTCCTCGATATTTCATGGCTTCAGTGACCATCACGTCGCGGTGTCTTCATCTTAAACTTTTAAAAGTAAAGAGAGTATGATCTGTAGGACTATGCATCGACATTGACTGAATTTATATGTGTCTTCGCATATCAAATTACTAAAATGCTTTACAAAAGCGCAGATTTATTCCGTGTTGAATGTAGGATTCTTTGGACTTGCCGGCAGTGTAAACCTAACTTAATGCATATACTCTGATTCTTACACGTATATAGAAAAATACATATGCATGCGTGTCATTATATACTTCTCTCCATGAGAATACAGTGCCTTTACCTTCACTATGACAATGAATTTGGTCAAGGTTTTATATACAAATTGAGTTAGATAAATGGATGAATAAAAGCAGATTATAAAAATGTATGTATGTATATATGTATGACGTGAGCGTGAAAATATCTGTACATATATGAAAAATGTCTTAATGGGCATACAATTACAATTTAATTGAAGTAATCTGAGTATACAAAACGAAACAAACAATGGAAGCTCATATATTTACAAGCAAAGTCTTTAGTTTATCTACAGCCATACAAATATGTATATGTGTATTAACTCTAGTGTAGTTATTTTTAGACTCGAAATTATAAGAAAACGAAAAGTGAGCGAAGTGATTACGTTATTTAAATATCATATTCTAACATTTCACTACAATTATATGGGTACGAAGCAGATTTTTGACATGTATGACGCAGACCACGTTTATATATATAATGGAGAGCACTTAGAATAGAGGTCTAAATCAATTTTGTGTGTAATAATGATAATAAAAAATAATATTAAAAAAATAAAAAATAAAGTTCAAACTGAATTTTATATTATAATTGATCTCTTCTTCTGTCTGTAGCGACGCTAAAATCTCCCTAAATGTAGGCAATGTTTATGTTGGACATGCAAAATAGCAGCAGCATAATTAATATGAAACATTGTCTACAATTGGGCGCATTGTACGTTATTTGTTAATATTTAGCGAAGTTGCACTCCTAGATAAGAAACAATAGTTAATATTACAACATTTAAAGTTTTTTTTTTCTGATATTTTGTTTCGATTAAATATTAAAGGCAAGAAAAGTAGTTTTTGTAGTAGTAAATATCCCACATTTTTTCCTGCAGAAAAGCTGCAATGAGCATGAAAAGTATATGCATATGTGTATTATACATATTGTACATATATATATATATATATAGATATAGACTTGAACACATTAACGATGACGTTGTTCAGTGTTATATATTATATGCAAGTGTGTAACTTTTTAGTAAATATAAATATTGATATATATCAGTTTACATAAATAATTATTTTATATAAAATTTAGAGTATTATTAAGCATACCACTATATATAATTACCACAATAAGTCTGCAAAAACAATTTGGTTGTAATTACCATAAAAATGAAAGTTGCCAGCGCGAAAGAAAATATGGAACTAAATGTATGGCCGTTGTTTGGTACTTACCTAAAAAGAAAAATTAGAAAATATATTATTATTACAAAAAGTTAGCAGTTGTTGTGAAAAAGTAAATAAAAGTTTTCCATCTAAACTAAAGCACATTAAAATAGATAAAGCGCAGAAAGTAAAAATTTTTTGTTACAATTTCCAACACAAAAACTATAAATGAAATGAAAAACAACAAAAGTGGCGTGCTAAAACGCAGCAGAGTAATTGTAGTGGTCGGAAGAAATTACGCTAACCAGGTTTTTTCAACCTTTTTTGTTTTTAATTAATTTTCCTACTACTCACATTAAATTTAGAATCATAAAAACCAACGTAAGATCACTGGAAGTTTGTATAAAAAAATGTAAGAAATAATAAAAAAAAATGTGACACCAACGATCGTGCGCATCGATAAGATCAGGCTTTCAACACCTCACGCATTTGAGTGCGCACAGCCGGGTATGGCACGGCACGTAAGCATGCGCACGCACGCATGCAACGCACACATACAGACGAAACGTGGCACTGGCACTCGACTGCAATGAAGATGCGCATGCGCATGGGTCGCTTGCAAGAGAAATTCACTGATCGGAACACTCACAGTAGGAAATGCGAGTATTTACGAATGTATGTGCTGTGGCGCTAATGTGTTGCATAATAAAAAACGCAGTCATCAGAAATGAGGAAATTGTGCTGTGCGGCCGGCCTGCAGTTAAGATGAAACAAATTGAATTTAATGGAAATTTACTACTTTTTTATTACAAATTCAATTGAAAGCGAGTGGAAATACAATTTCATTTGCAGTAAAATCAAATGAAGAATTAAACTATGAAAATGGAAAGCAAATAGCATAAATTGTGAGCGCAATAAGTCGGGGAAAAGTCGAATTTATGGAAGAATTGATGAGATTAAAATAAAAAAATATATATTTAAGACCACTTTTTAACTAAAATTGTAAATAGTTGAGAAGAAGCTCTTCCACTGCTAAAAAGGTGAGTAAAAACAATTCAGGAGGATATTTTTCTATCTATTTCTACAGGGTTGCGTGGGAGGTAAATTTTTTTTCCTAAAGACTTTTAGCATAAACAAGAGAAATTGATATCATAATGTTTAACAAAAAATTTTTACATTCACTCTATAAAATAATTGATCTTAAATTTTAATCCACATTTTTATCCAAATAAAATTCCATAATAGCCCAAAAATTAACCCAATTTTTAATTCGACAAATTTGTTTTTATTGACAAGGAATTTTATTATGGCACTGGAAAAGCTAGTCACATTGCGAGAATTTTTTCAGATTTTTCCGAAAAATGCTGAAAAATTAAAAGCTACTTCAGAAGGCCGCCTTCCGAACAGAGGAAAATCGACTTTATTTTATGACATAAATTTACTCAGAGAAAACAATTATTCTTATTTTAGGTCCTGATTATTTAGTCCATTTTCAGGGCATCACGAAATTAAAATATATATAAAAGGAACAGTAAAAAAATTACTTTCCTTCAATAAAATAAAAATAATGATTGAAAATACTGAAAAAATAATATTAGGAGTAATATACAAAAATGCAAATAATACAGCATTTCCATTGAATCAAAATTAAATTTGAAAATTAATTAAAACTAGTAAGAAAGGGCTGAGTTCGGGTGTAACCGAACATTTTGTACTCTCGCAATATGCAAGGATCAGAGGCGGGGAAATGTTTTCAGGTGCTGGCACAACTTTATATTAAAAAATGTTGGGGAAGAATTCAACATTCATTATTTGAAGAAATTGTAAATGTATTGCAATCATATTTGGTATCTTAGTAACTTATATTACAGGCCATAGACTGATGTACTTTCAAAAAAGTCAACCAGAGAAAAGGAAATCATTATATTAAGAATAAGCGGCTTAGACCATAGTCTAGACCGATTTCTTTCATATTTAGCGCAAAATCACACTGTGTTTAAGAAAACATATCCACTTAATGTCATTAAAATATCACACTTATTGACCAACATAAACGGTTTAAAGTCAGTTGGAAAGAAGATCTGAACTGATTACATTAACTCTTTTCATTATTCAAGTATATTAGGGAACATGTTTTCATGCAATTCTCGGTTGTTGCATTTGCAACTCATGCAGTGACCGACATATAGGACATAAAGTCTGCCAGAATAGCGAAAATCATTATATGTAGTATATGGGAGTTGGGATAATTCGTAGACCGATTTCACACATTTTCGGCAGTAAACTATGGTATATCCAATGTAACACGTTAACTTAATTTTGCTAAGATATCTTACATATTGACCGAAATATATGGTATAAAGTCTACCGGTAGGTTGAAAATCCTTATATTAGGTACGTGGGGGCTAGGGGAAGTGCTAACCCGATTTTATCCATTTTAAGCATATGGACACACTGTTATCAGAAAGAGACACTCCCTAAATTTCAAAAAGATAAATCATATATTGACCGTTATATATGGCATAAAGTCTACAGGAAGTTTGAAAATCTTTATATTAGGTATATGGGGGCTAGGGGAAGTATTTACCCAATTTTCCCCATTTTTGATACCAGAGTACACTGTTGTCATGGAAAGTTAATCCTCCAATTTCATTACAATATCTTACATTTACATCCGGCATTTTGTGGACGTGGCAGAGATCCAATTACGCCCATCTGCAATACCAACCGTCACGGACGGACGGACGGACAGACAGTCACTCGGATTTCAACTCGTCTTTTCATCCTGATCGTTTATATATTATATTATATATATATATATATATATATGTCTATATCTAACTCGCTTAGTTCGAGGTGTTATAAACAACCGTTAGGTGAACAAAACTAATATACTCTGCAGCAACATGTTGCGAGAGTGTAAAAATAAAATAATTTACCCAAACGAAATGGAATTTATCTACTGCAAATAAAATTTACTTTCAAAATTGATTCAATCAGTTACCACCAGTCAACTTTAAATTGATTAACCTTAAAGCGCAATCAAACCAAGCTAATAAAAATCAATTGAAAATAGTAGATTTGTATGTAAGTGAGATATATGTGCATAAAACAATTATACGCACACATTTACACATACATATAAATGTATGTAAATGTACAATAATTGCTCAAACTCCACTCAACAAACACTTTGCAAACACATATAAACCACATACCACCAAACGCAACTGTGCAGCTGGAAGCATATGCATGTAGTAGTAGTACTTACACACATGCATATGCACAAACATATAAAAAACATTAGCGATTCGCAAGTAAAAAAAATTGATATTAAACAGACGTATGTATGTACGTATATGACCAATAAACATTTATTAACCCGTATGGTGGAGATCACAAATTAATTAAAGTTGAAAGCAACAAAAATATTGGCACACCATCGCACAATCTCGAAGGTCAATCATATTAATTAATGCTGCGCTGCAATGATGTATAATTGCTAAAGAAGAGAACGATAAAAAATATTTCATTTGAATGTGGATTTTGATGTTTCGCTTGAAGCCTTTAATCATGACTTTAGAGTGCTGAATGTGGGGAATATAAAGAACTTGTATGTCTTGCGAAACACAAATCTTTCAAAATTGAGACTTGCATGTGGAATTAAGGCGAAAAATTAGTAAAGAAATTGATTGTCAGACACTTTGCTTTTTCATTGGATTTAGTCAAATAAAATTCCCACAATGTGATCTAAAATTAAAAAAAAACTTCAAAGGAAACTGCTGGACAGATTAAATCAACATATCCCTTCCCATTAGTCAAGAATGGCCGTTACAATAGACTCTTATGATTCATATATAGAAAGTAGTAACAAATTCAGCAAATTCCAACAAATGGCAACTCCGGCCGAGATTGTAAATATAACACAAGGGATCATGTGGGCCATCAACTTGCTTTCTGTTAGAAAACAAAGATCTCCGCAGAGCAGCAAACTTGCTGAGATCCTTAATGACAGCAGCTTTCTGGAATTTAACTTCGGTAGCAACCAAAGTAACAAATAGATTCTTGAAACCACTGGCATATACACATTACAGATAAATAAAACAAAAAAAAACGACAACGTGGACGAGTTCGACCGCTCAGGCCTTGGCGTGGTGCTGGTCTACCTAAATATTCCAAGGTCGTTCTAATACCTCAGATCTTGGAACATATGGCATACCACGAAAATTACTTGTGATTGATGGAAATGGAAATACCTTCCACGCTACCCAATGTGCCAGTTGAAAATAAGTGGATCTCATAGGGTGGAAGAAGTTCAAAACTTTAGTAACTTCAGCAAGTTGTGGTGTCAAGTATCCTTCAGAACTCGCCTTTAAAACAACCAAAATCTAGCATAGTATTGTTGAATATCCAATTCCCCTGTTGATCCAAAAAAATATAAGAATATAACTACAGTATTATGTTAAAGTAGCGTAAGTCGACTTTAGAAAAGGTAGGTATTCTGATATCTGGTAAAAATCCGGGTGTTGCTTAAAATAAAATATAATTTCGAGTCTCGAACAAATTGTGCAGAAGAACTCAAATTGAACCTATTAAATTAAGTCGGTTTATGCTTTTTTAACATATTGTCACAATCTTCCAACATTCCCAAAATTATTATCATACCACTATAGCATAATATTTTCCGCATCTCGATTAAAATGTATTCCTCGCAATTAAGTGAACATTTATGTATAATTTTAATTCATCGATCGATCAAGTCGGCTCTTCTCTTGCATATGCTGATTATTAAATTGCCTGCCAAGTTTCCTTCCACAACAGATAAATGAGCACACGCGCTGTATTAAGTAATCAAAAATAAGCGAACACCGAAGAATTTCATGCTATAACTCATGCATCATATCACTTATGTACCATAAACATACAAATACTTCTGTATATATATATATATATATATATATATATATATATGTATCTATATATAAAAGTGATGGATGAGCTTCTGACTTTTGGTTGTTTATTCTCTAGACATATTTTTTAAAAAATACTTAACTTTTTTATTTTCCAAAAACAACACGTGTGTCTCGTCAGCCGACCTTTATCCATTAAAGCCTGTTGATCTTGGCGATCTTGCGATCTTTGCACTGCCAACTTACATCCAAACAATGTCAGACGACAATTTTGCGGTTGTGACATTTCGGTTTTTATTAGCAACGTAAATCTAAACCACAACATACTCTTATGAGGTATAAGCGTCAGTTTGCCGTTACATCAGGTCAACAGCATTTCAGCATTTGATCTTAGTTGAACGATCGTCAACTGTCAGTAATTTAAAATACTTGATACAGTTAACTGTAAGCATATGTTGTGGTGGTTACCGACTTGTGGTTTGCGCCATAGGCCTCTAAGCGTATGAGAAGTTAGCTTCATGGTGTTTGCTATGCTAAGTTTGTGCATCTTTACAGTAGATTGATCGCTGAACGTGTGAGTGATCTTCATCTGACTAAACTCATAGAAGCCCACTAACTTAGCATAGTGATTATTTAGCTTGTCATTGCAACTGTAGCGAGATCACGCAATACCAGGCTTCACGACTAAAGGCGACTCAAGTTATAAATATAATATTACAGGTATGTCTGTATGATCAACTGGTGATCCTACAAAGTAATACGAGCAGTAACAACTTAACTGTTTACTTATAGGCGGCTTATATATTTTTCCAGAGAATTTTATGCATAATACATATCTGTAATCCATAGCTGAGTCATCTTCTTTACCCTTTTCCGCATTTCTAAGTTTTTAAAGGGAGTGTACGTTGACATTTTATAAGCAAAAAATGTGATCATCACATACCTATATCTTTTTTTTGCCGGCATTACGCAACTGCCATGTGAGATCGTCCTAACTACAAATAAATGTACAGATATGCGTCAGGTACGATATTTGAAACTATATGGCGATTTGTGTACAATATTTTTTCCTAAATTAATACAAAAAAAGATTTTTTTTTTTAATTTTCGTATTTCCTATGGAATGTGTGAGCTGTTATCGCGCAATCTGGGTGTGCGTAGGAGTTGTACTATAAATAATTTTTTTTTTTTGAAGCAGCCAATCCCAGTGGCATTATAATGTGGTTTTCTTTACTTTTTTACGGAAGATCACAAGAAAGAAGGCGTTTACACATAGAAATTACCGCCACGTAATTCCTTCCAAAGCTTCCGATTATGCTGAGAATCAACATCTCGCCGTTACGAGTGTCTAAGGCTGAATACACAGTGAACCAAATCGCAAAGAATTGATTGAAATAAATTATAGTAAAGTAGTTGTTTCATGAGTTCGTATTACGTTCCCGAAATTGTACAGCACTGAGACCAAAAAACCAAAGCAAATCAAGGGGGAGTCAGGTGAAATCCAAAGGGCTTGAATGTTTCAAGTTCATGTATGACTTGTCTTAACATTTCGCTCTTCATTGAGCATTGAGTTGATTTACTAGTGGGTAGACAAGACAAGTAGACATTTTTAAGGCCCTTAGCCGAGGCCGTTTCGGAAAACTCCGTTCTGTACTTCATTGGTTCTTCTAACACTCAAATATCTTCAGTAATGTCCTATTCATGACCAGTTTCATATTTTTGAAAGCATACGTATACAATTTGAAAACTAAACCGATTATTTTTAATTACCACAGAACCTTCCATTTCACGTGTGTAATTTTTCAAGTTCTAAATAGATTACAGTTCTAAATAGTTCATAGATTATAAAGTAAGTGTTTTGGCAACTGATCCTCTAAATATCTAAAGCTCACATATTAATTGTAAATGTTCATGATAAAGTAAATATATGTAAAATATATTTATAACTAAATAGATATATATTTGTTGCTTAACATGCATCGCTGCGCGATCAGCCAACGCCCAGGGAGTATTGCATTTCTTGGAAATATTATTGAAATACAATTCTGTGAAATTTTTTCTTTATTTTACTGGCACTATCAGATATATAACACATATATATTTGTGCAGTTATGCATAAGCGTCAAGTGCAATGCCTCGGTATGAAGAAAGCAGTTGTCGGTAGGCATTGAATGACATTTGATTTGTTTGGAAAGACTAGAGTCAAATAGCCGAAGTGTCATCGATCTGAGTTTGTTCAAGCGATTGCAACGAGAACGAGTACATATTCAGTGTACATATTGGTATATGAATATAGGTTAACAACAAAACAATTTTTTCATATACAGAGCTTTAGTGCATAAGTTGCTAAATGTCGGTAGCAACGATCTAGAATTGTAAAAGAAGATCATAAATAATAATAGTATGGAAATATTATTGAGAAAAATATGAACATTTGTTAAGATTTTGCAATTAAAAACCGATAACTACTTTTTTTACAAATCAAAAGGCCTAAGATAGAACAAAAAACGATCTGTTTGTGACTGTTTTATCCAGTTTTCTTGAATTCTTGACAAAAGTTCGTTCGACCAATATGGAACATAATCTTAAAAATCGTCAAAACATGCTTAATCTGAAGCACATTAAATTTTGAATTTGAGAAACATATATACAAGTGTCTTTTTCAGGAAATCTAAGAAGAGTTTTTGTATAGGTTTGAAACCTAACCAGATTTGCAATCCTGCTAAATTTTCCTATACAGATCCTTAGATCTGAAATTTGGTAATTCTGGAATTTAGTACTGCTTTGAAAGGCATACATAGTTCATACTAATAAGTTATCTAGCTGAAAAGTTTTCCAAATATCTGTTATATAGCTCTTGAACAGATGAAGAAAAAAAAACAGCTAGTTCAAAAATATTGTAGAAGATATTCGAACTTTGATTCTACGAAAATTATATCCTTCGTAGTTTACTTAACATATATTTTGTATATACTTAACATATATGTTTAACATATCATCCACTCAACCAGAAAAATTACATTAAGGTGTATCCCCCCATCTTCGCTTTTCTCCCACATATTCTATTTATTTATTGTTTCAGTATTCACTTATTAACGTCACACCTTTAGAAGCACCTACAAAACAGTGTTTTAACAGCAAATAGTTTTCATCTCGCATTTCCTGTTCTCTATTTTGTAGTTTAGACAAATCCTCGTAGTCACAGTCTATAAATCACCAACGGGAGGTTATATATTTGTTTTCTACTACTTTTTTATTCATTCTACCATCTTTTTCTATACGAAATTCAAAGGGGAACAAGCAAAGGCGCGTGAAAAAGTAATATATTAATATATTCTAATCCCAATTTGCTGCCGAAAATAAGCCTCGGAGACCGTTTACAAAATTTATTTTATATCCCGCCCTCACTTGTCTCTACATTTCGCTTATCTTTCTACCGTAGCGCATCAAAATTCCTTCTTCTTCACCCATTTGAATGGGTTTTGTATGACTTTTAATGTCAGCGATCAATTACAAATTTCTATAAATCATTCGATTCGCGCTTCACGCACAATCATAATAAAAAAGAGGAATTGAGCTGCCTTCGAATTTTTGATAAGCCCACATCAAACGGTTGGTTGTTTCTTTTATAATTTTTTTGAGACTTTTCTGTTTTGCTTTTCATGCATGCTTGCACGCAACGCATGCAACTCTGTGGACACGCAGCCAATAATCTCAAAGAAAAATATTCAGAAACGCGTGTTTGTGTTGTCGGTTTGTGCTTGTCACCAATAAATCATTGTTATTGTTGTGCCTCAACTTACCCTACGAGTCACAACTTGGCTCACTCGTTCACCCTACCCTTTTTCCGTGGCATTCCTTTTTAAATTTTTTGTTTTTTTTTCTTCTCTCGATTTATTATTCATGCATCGGCGTTTAATTGTTTTGCATATCGCCGTAACAATGCATTTTTATGTGGTTTTTGTTGTAGGTGTGTGTTTTTTTTTAATTCTTGTGAGAATTTTTTCTCAACTGTCATTTTCTGGCTTAAAGTCGTGCTCTGAGGCTCTGTGATGTCTTAGTTTTGTTTTTATTTTGTACTGAAGCGTGCTCGTTTTTGTATGTATGTATGTCTGTTGAGAACTTTTTTTTAAACGCAATTCATCGAACTGTCAGAAAGTGTTTCCAAAGACAATAACTGATATTAACATAAAACAAAATTGTTTTTTCTAGCGATTGTGTCCAAAAGTGTAGACGAAAATGGTGGAATTTGACCTTCAAAGTCTGACGTATAAATTTTTGAGACGTTTTTGTTTTGATTTCGATATCTATTTGTGACTTTGCTTAGAAAGGTTGCAGAGAAAGAGAACTCATAATCACTTTAATATTACACATTACAATTTTTAATCGATTACTTTAAACATAACTTATTCGATAGTATTTAAGCGATAAGTTTTTATTTTGAGGCCTACCGTTATTTTGTATTTTCAAAAAACTATAAAAATTTTCGTGTTTCAGAAAAATTAAATAGTTCATTTACCTTTTTAAACCTCCCTGAGTAAAATATATTTCAAATTTCGATAACTTTTACGATATAACTATTTCATTATTCTGTGTTTTTCCAAATTTTTGGCCCATTTTTTTCCAGTTATATAAACTTGTGCTTCATTTCGGTCCTAAAACACATACTCGTAAATTATATAATTCTATTTTTCCGAAACATACGTATTTTTTTAATAAATTTTATTAAAACTTGCTTTGTCTGAATGAATTTTATTATTGTCTAGTAACCTAAATTTCGAATACGTGGCTTATAATTCTTCAAAGAAACACTTTATCGCAATTGTGCTGAAATTTTTTAAATCAGCGTAAGTCAACTCAAGTTAAGTTGTATATTTTGATTTATAGCATATATTTAGAAACAGCCTTTATGCATATTTTATAGCAACTCGAAGCTTCCGATTATTAGATATAATCTAAGATTAAACATACTATCCAGTTTCGAAGATTTTGATTAAAGTAACTCAAATTTTGCTCATTACTGTATGTCGACTTAAGCTACTTTATGCATGCATAAGCTACATGTTGCCTCAATGAAATGTATTTAGAGTAATATCGGTAATTGATAGACTAGATAGACTAGATAGAAACAATTATCACCAGAGTAATCGTTGATTCGGAATATTAGTTATTCATACTTATTTCATTTCCTTTCATAAAATTTACAGAAAATTTTAAAAAATTTTCCTTCACTATTTCCATTTCTGAAAGTTTTTTAATTGAAAAACAAGACTCATATGTCTGACAGATGACAATTGATATAGATAAAATCACTGTCACAAATGCTGTCACAAAAGAACTCCAATTACTTTGTGTATGTTTGTATTTGGTATAATATTTCTTAGGGCTACAAATACTCAACAATCCAATGAAGTAGACTAAATTTCTCTCACCGGTCGTATTACCTCATTTTTATTAATTCCCCGTGTAGATTTATTATTTCTACCTAACTGCAGCCTTTTGACAAATAAAAGAACAAAAAAACACCCTTAAGTAGACCACAGTTTCTCAGTGCATCCTTAATCAACTTCAAAAGTCAAATAATCATTAAAGGTGCATTGATGCGTAATGAAATTCCAGGCATTCTTAAAGAAGGACTAATTGTTGCTTGTAAGAGAAGGGGGAAAATTAAGCGCCACGCTAAATGCATAAGTTATGTAAGTCGAGCGTATGCAGGTAACTCACAGAAGCAACACAAGGATCGAATTAATTGCGTGCGAACAAGGGATTGTAACATTCCAGTGATTCTCAACGGAATAGTGATTATAAAAAGGGAGAAAAAAATAATTAAATAAAACCGTGGTAACCTAAAAGCAGCATCAACGGTATGTAATATGTTTGCTTATAGACAAATGTAGGTAAAGATACGTAATATTGAGACGCAGTTTAATAAGGGCAGCAATTTTTAAAAAATCCACTGCGGATTTAAGCTATGCAATTATTAATGGCTTGAAAATAGTTTAATATTTATTTGATATAACTGAAGATTTAATTTTATTGAGAATAACGTCATATTTTTAAAAACAGAAAAAATATTAAAATGATAGTTTAAGAGTAAACATATCAAAAACTTAAAATTTCAAATTAACAGTTATAAAAAAATATTAACATTTTTGAAGCTTTCAAGCAACTTCGAAAAATAACAATTAAAAATAAAACGTTATACAAAGAGTTTAAATTTGTTATACACAAAAATTAATTTTGCAAAAAAAAATTTAATTATATATAAAACACATTATTTTTACCTTTCTTAATTTTTGAAGTTTTAATTGTTTTCATATTTTTTATTTCGATGCTAAAAATGCTATTAAACATTTTTATTTTTAATACTTTTTTATTCATTTCGGCTAACGTTTATTTACTAATTTTAACTATTTCGGTACTTTTTCTTTAACGAAATTAAAATATTGGTGAAGCACTAAGAATTACATCTAAAAATAAATGATAGATCACCCCAGAAAATAGATCACCCCAAAATTTCACGAAATAAATATGCGTGATCAGAAGACAGCACTTGACTTTTTGAGTGCTAAATTCACGAGCTTGCCATTTTTCGATGCTTTTCTGATTACACAATACCAAATACAGACAGGTATGCGAGCAAATAAATCGAAATGCCAAACAAGATGAGTGACAGTTGAGTGGTTAAGAGAAAAAAAAATTACAAACAGTGGGACTCTAAAGTTTGTATGTATGAATTTATAATTACCGTTAACAATTTTTTCTATTCAACTTGAAAGAAGAGTAAATATTTTTCGTTAATGTTTTTACACTTTATTTGGTATTTCAATGAGAAGCCTACACAAGTCACATTTTGATTGAGTTACTTTTGTTAATAGTAGAAAAATACAATTCAATTGTTATTTCTATCAATTTATTTAGCGAACGCTGAAAAGCCGTTGACAGTTCAATATTTATTTTCCCAAATTTTTCAATTACTTTTTGGTTATTACCGCCACTATATTTCTTCTTTTTTGTCATTTCATGACACATTTTTCTTCTTCTTGTTCTGTAAATTAGGTGAAATATCAATAAACTCTGAGGTGTTGTTGACGTTGTTGTAGAGAAAATAATTGATTTTTTGGGCATGCCATCTTCGGTTGAAAGCTGTGAGTAATTATAGCAAAGACGTATATATATATATATATAATGTATGTAACATACGAAAGATATTTTTAGTTTATTACATAAATATTAAAAATTTTCAGTAGGTGTAATGATCGATTTTGCAAAATTTGTAATATCATGTACCTCATATTTGGGATGAGTATTTTGATGCATGTAATTGAAATATAATAACGGTAAAAATTATATGAGAAAAAATGAATAACCGTATATTATAATTATTATTATTCGCTGCAAGCTCAGACTGTCCCAAAAAAGTGTTAGTTCACAACTAGGAACACCTCTTCGAGAATGAACTAGTCCGAATAGAACAGATCTTTTTCACTTACAAAGCACTATTTATTACTGCGACATGAAATATGATTTCAGCGATTGAAAAACATGAGGTACGAGTACATAAAAAATTAGAAATTTTCGAATTTTAATTTAACAAAAAAGAAAAATGTTAATGCTTTAAAAGATTTCTACCGTCTTCAAAAGTGGCCAAATTTATTGTGAATAGGAAAATTCACTATTAGTGCGCAAATCAAATAACTTAAATGTAATTAAATTTAGAATTATTTTAACATTACATTTTACAAGTAGGTGGCAACACTATCCAAATAAAAGTCCTATATAAAAATTCCACAAATCTATTCAATTTGATATCCAAATTGTAATCTTTGGTTTTATTTTATTAATTAAATTACATTAAAAATTGTAAACAGTTGCAACCCATTTCAAAAAATATTTTCAGCTGTAAGCCGGCACCTCTTCAGGTCGTAGTTCCCAAATCGAAAAATATCGAGAAAGATTTTTGCAAAATATCTACCGCCAAGGATAAAGCTTGAAACTAATTTTACCAATCAAGCTGTGTAGAAATTAAAACTCAGTTCAACGTTTAAGAAAGATTTTGTTTTTCCTAAGCCTGGCGAATAATTTTAAAGCCTTCTTTACACTTAAATGGTAGAGTACAGTATCGCATGGCAGTTTACACACATAAACATACAGTATTGTGGAAAGCAATGAAACAAAACATCAGCAAATAATACGCGAAAAAATGCTGTTCACCTTCAATTTAGCTGAACGTTCGCAATTGCAATGTTGCAGCATGTTGCCACATTGTTGCCATGTATGCTTTCATAGTTCCTGTGCGGTTTATACTCGCATGATTTTGCTGTGACCACTACTTTACTAGGCAACTATTTGATTTTTTGCACCTTTTTCACATTTTAGGAAACAAGCAAGCAACAATAGCAATAACATAAAAATATATATATATATAAAAGTACCGTTAAAACATTATTGTACTGCAACTAATATGTATCCAAGTACTGTGTGTACTTTTACCTCTCTCCCTTGTTTGTTCCATGGTAAAGTCAATGCAGTTCATTGTGTTTGAAGGAGAAATTGTACGCACCTTCTGTTACGCCTCGCGTCGTGTTGACTTACCAAGCTGCCACATTGTTACAAACTGGCAAAGTCACTTTGTATTATTTTTTAACTGTTTTTTACTATATGCAATGCTGAACGATTTCGTTATTTTTTTAAGTAGGTAAAGGCAACGGTTTTTCTCAATTCTAACGTCGTTTTGGTTGTTGTTGATTTTTATACTTGGCGCTTTTGCACACGTAATTGGTTTAATTTGGTTTTGTGCGTACAAACTGATTGACTTTTAAGTGTGCAAGTATGCATGTGGCAAGTAGTGGCGGCATAGTGTCGCCAGTCCAATTGGCATGACGTTGCACATTCAAAATTGTCGATTGGATTTCCATTTATTTTTCTTTTCAAAGTTTTTGGCGCGAAATGACTGTATTCACATACGTGAAGTTCTTCTCTACATTGTGTGATCCTGACCTAATTGTGTATTAGGTAATGAAATTATTTCACAAAAGTTTTCAATTAAGATTAAAAAATGTTGTAATCGCCTGCGATTGAATTTAAATGATGATTCATGATGAGCTGAAGAGTTGAAAATTAGATGCTTTGAGGTTAGAATGAGCTCGAAAGCGAAAACACTTCGGATTAAGATATATTTTTTTATTAAAAGCATTCCGAGTTCTCCTTCAGAAAAGATTTTAGACCAAAGAGATTAAGAAAATGTTTATAATAGCCATATGGGTCCCACATATAGCACCTTTATAAACATATAAACCGCAGGAATGAAGTTTGAAAAATGTAAACAGAGTTTTGGTCGCACTTATTAGACAATACGGGAGGCAAATTTTCAGCATTTAGCGCCTACGGAACAACTTAATATTTCGCAGGAGGCTCTTGGGTATATATTTTATATTTTCTTAGTCAAATTTGTTTAAAATAATTTTCGAAATTTTTCAGGTAGAAAATGAACATATTATATATTGGAATATTATAGAATACATATATATTTGTAGTATTGAGTATACTAGGGACGAATCTTGTATGAAGATCAGTAAGATCGACACTTGTTATTCTGTTTTCCTTAGTTATATTTTGAAAGCTTTTAATTTTACTTTATTTTTGACAATTTTTGAACACAGTGCTGCTGATGCGGTATATGTATCGCTCAAAAATATATTCTACTGATCCCCACCTGATCAGTTCATTTCAAAAATAATAAATGCGATCGGTTAATTTATGTAAATAAAGCAAGGACCGGTTAGTAACACCATTTATAAGAACGTTCTGTACTAATTTTGATAGAGCATACTCGAATCTTAATGTAAGCAAAAAATAAAAAGGTCAGGATTAGTCCTCTATTAGACGGAATCAATATATATAGGCGGAGAGCCAACTACTATTGAGATATGGCAACACTTATATGACTGTGAAATCAGTTTAACTCAGTTCGCTAAATGACAAAATTCGTTCAAGTCCTCCAAGAACAGCTGTTAGGCCAGTCAGCTTCGATGCTGCATGTAAACTGATATAACAAGATCGCCAAGTGACATACTATGAGATCGAAGCATGTTTGGGCACACACCCACTACTAAAATCAAATTGGGCCTCCAAAAAAAGTATTCGCGTTGATCATAACGGAAAATTTGAAAATCGATAAAAAAAACACTTCCAAAATGAAATAATTTTTCGAAAATTCAGGTTTTTGAACTACATGGAGAATATGGCATAAAACATTGGAACCATTTCCGATTTTGCAATTTCATATGATTATTTCAACAATTAAGCAACCACACTTGTATTTATTACACAAATTATTCTATAAATTATAACTAAATTCTAGTAATATCTGTATAAAGTGTAATATCTATGCATTTTTCTACCTCACCATCTAACCTCAAAAAGTAATTATTAATAATAAAAGCACATGAAATAAGTTTTTGTCAATCAGATTAGACACCTGCAACACAAAAGTAAAATATGCTGGAAATTGGTAGTCTAAAGACAAGCTCCGCGCGAACCGCCAAACAAAGCTCAAACGAACGCTTAAGTGTTGCACATAAATTTACTGCTGACAAGTTCATTGGATATACTAGAAAATTTCATAAAATAGTAGAATAAGACAACGAACTGACACCTAACATAGTGTCTACATGTGTAGAAATATTTATGAAAGCCGTAAAAGCATGTAAAGTGCACTCTTTTTACGACCATGTAATACATTAGTAGGTATATCAATGTTGTAACAAAGAAAAGCAACAAAAAAAGAACGGTTGTTTATTACAACATTCTAGAAAGTTTCTTCCTTATGAAAATTAAAAATTAGTTTCGATAATTTCTTAAAGCTTTTTTTACTCAAAAGCTTGCCAGAACAAGCTTTTTCTGTTAGCTTATCAAGAACCCCACATTGTGTTATAAATTGCTGCATTAAGTCAAGCGAGAACGCTTTGGCCTCGAAGAAGAGACTTCGTGCTACACGTGCTATACAAACTAGAATATTTTTTCCATTTTATTTGACTTTTCATGCCACATTCTCCGCTTCTATGTTTGATTGTTGCTACAACTCTGCCCACTTTTCTTGTCAACATCATTTCTTTTGCTACATTTGTAATTTTCATAATTCTCATTCTTGTGGCAGGTGATATCGCATAGTGGAAAATGCATATCTATTCTTCCATGGCTTTGATGTACCCCTTCTATTTTCAGTGTTTACACGCTTTACCGGGTTACACGCTTGTTGCAACATAGCAATAAAAGCATGAAAACAAAAGCAAGTCGCAGCGGTTCTTGCCCTTCAGTTTCTTATTGAACACACCTTACTTTTTCAGTTGTATTTCGAAATCTCAGTGGACCCCTGTTGATACAGTTTTTTTCCTTCCATCTATACTCTAACTCTTGCTTGTGGCTCTTGACCATATGCTAATGAGTTAGAATGAGCCGCAACACCTGCGCATTGCTGGTGGCAATTCCGTTACCGCAACACTCCAATTTGGACACAATGGTATGCTGAGACGTCTGAGACACTGTAACAGTATTTAAAAGGTAGTAAGCCGCTATGCAAAGAGCTTCTCTAATTTAATCCAACTTAACATTTTAACTACGTGCTTACTAATGAATACTATTTTCTTTTTGATTAATTCAAATACAGCGCCAGCAGCTAGAATGAGGTCAAGTTAAATTCTTAATGCATTTGTGTGTTGTTAAGTGTAGCTCATTTACTCGTACCTTTGGGCTAATATCGCCACATCCGTTCGTTCAATTATTAACAACCGTTTTGTGGACGATATAACTTTTATATTGATGATAATATTAGAAGTGCATTTGCTCTCTTATTGTTAATGAAGAAAAATCATTGAACAATTCGCTTTTTCGGTTGTATTAATTTACCGTTATTAATCAACATAAAATTTTATACAGTCATAATTGGTAAGTCTTCATTGACTTTAATAATCGAAGTCCCATAACTCGGTTGCTTCTTGGTCTCTTGTCTGTTTTGATGAATTGATATTTCAAATAACAGGAATATTATATCCAAGTCCCATTGCCAGCTCCATAATTTATATAGATAATTGTAGAAAATTAACTAATAGACCAAATTAAGAGACTGTGAGAAAACCCAAAAGTGATTTTGTTGCTGCTTGTTGTTGCCGTTATAACACTTACCCAATCGCTGCCTAAGTTTATGTGTTTGAGATGATCTCATCGCCATAGTTCAAGAGTAGATTCCGGAAACAACAGTTTCCAATCATTTTGACCAACAACAAAAGGATTTTCAATGATGTTCTTCTGTCATAATTCTCATAAAATCCTACTATACTGACGATATAGTCGTTTTGCCATTCGTATTAACGCGGTATAGAGACATTAAATTATTTTTCAAGAGTTTTATTTGAGAGATTAACCTGGAAGTTTCTGTTTCACAACAAAAAATAAACATCCGCTCATTGCCCTCAAAACTTTAAAACCTTTCTGTAAGAGCTAGAGCTTCCGCCTACGTTTACCCATAACATAGTTACAATAGACTAGAGTGTTTTTGCTAGACACTTCTTAAATAGGCTAAGTTCTGCCGTCAAACTTTCCAATGTATTTCTGTTACTCCTTTATTAAGATGATTTTTAAGCCACTCCTCTGATCACATCAGATTGTTTTGAATATATTACCACTTAGTAAATCGAGAGCTTGAAGCTCATACTATGAAAAAAGCTTACTAGTATCCATTTGACATGCAGACCGTTTACAAATTCCAAAAAAAAAAAAACTCTGGGAGGGTATAAGCAGTAACAATCAACTTCTCATGCTTGGAGGAGACAAATAAAAAGTTCATATTTCAAAACAGGTCTTTCTAAGAAGTATCCGTAGGAAGGAAGAAAATTATTAAGGAAGGAAATTATAAAGTTTGTTCTGATTTGAGAATTTTCCGTACATAATATGTTTTAATCTTTTACACTTACGCACCTATTTCTTAGATAGAATAGAATAGATAGAATACAATTCTGTTTTTAAATGTGTTTTAGGAAATTTAAAATTTGTTGGCCGAAACTTTTAACTTTTAAGACCATAATATACGCAAAGCCGAAGCAAATTCCAAATGAAAAAAATTTATAAATATGTTTTGATGCAGCGCTCAATTTAAACATTTTATTACCCTTTATGCCTCAGAAAAATGTTCGATCTTTAGCAACAACAAAAACTCGAACCGTGGGCTGGTAATTATTTCCGTTGAACGCAGTCAATGAACTGCGTCACCCACAAGTACCAAGTACTATATATTACTGTCGATTTTCTACTCTACAAACGCGTAAATATATATTACCGTTGGACGATACGCATTAAACATATACTATATAAATTAAATGAGACAGTACATTGTACAGATCGATAGAAAACACATTTCTTGCTAGAAAACACAAAATGCTGAAATGGACAGCAAAAAAAAAAAAAATCCAATAAGCAGACGCCGAGATAAAACGAATTACGCACGAGCCACAGGTAATAAATGCAAAACAGGAGTTCACTTAATTTTTTTTTTTTTCTATTTAGAGACTTTTTCTACTTTACGACTGCTGAAACAAGTCAATCACGCGTCTCAAATAGAAATTTACGCATTAAATTGTAAAAATGTCGCCGACATGTCACTCAAATACAGTTACACGCTTAGACCAATGACAACAAGACTAAGTTGGTACAATATCTGGGTGCCCAGGTAAAGGGTGTTTTTCTAGTACGTGCAAGTACTTTTTAATGCGGGTATGCTTACATATATACATACAGATATACCGTTACGTACAGCGCGTCTGATAAGTCCAAGTAAGCTAATGATAAAACTAGCTACGAATGCGCACGCAAAAACGCCCAAAAGCAATTAAGTGAAAGACAATCCAATGACACCTCAAAGCAAAAGTAAAAAAATAATTGAAAAAAATTGACGCTATCAACAACTTGAAACACGTTAAGTAAATAATTAAAATTACCATGTGCACGATGTATAGTATGTGTATGTAAATATATATGTATATATATACACAAATCAAATTAACCTAAATAGCCGTACATGCGCCTATAAAAGACACACCGTTGGACATAAATATTTATGCATGAATATATAAGAAAAAGTTTGTGCCGTACCAACAAATGTCACCGAAGGTAATTTCTCTTTTGCGAAAAAAATAATAACCTAGACTAACCATGCATGCCTATAAAAGATACCATCATCTATGGTGGAATTCACGTGCAACAAGCAACGTTCCATTTCTTTACTACCGATATTCGCAAGTTCTCCTGAAGAGTATTCTATTTGCATTTTTTTTTTTCTGAATAATATAATTGCGAAATCCCGAAAATATTCGGGATCCCTAAATTGATATTTCGGGATTAGAAAATAAATTTTTAATAAAATAAAAGCTTTTAATCAGTGTTGATTTAAAATACTATGAATAAGTTACGATCCTTATAGGATTATAGGATCCTTATAGGATATAGGGCATGGATATAGGGCATTCCTGCCTTATAGCTCACCTTCAGGCTACTTGCTTCAAAATATGACTCCTTGAGCGTGCGAGCTATTGATCCAAATTCTTATACCTTTTTTATAAACCTCGGTTTGGTTTATTTAGTTCTTTCAGCAAATTTATTTTTGTGGTACCCTTCTTCGAGCCTTGGAAAAAAGTCAAAATGGACCAGTTCGTGTCAACTTTGAAAATATGTTTAAGGTAATATGCTGAATTTTTTGCCATATAGACGAATCAGCTTACACTAGTCCCGTTGGACAATGATCCATGTGAATAATGCAAGCACTTTGGCTTGAAACCTTCCTCAGCAACTCAACTCAGCAAAGGAAAGAAAAATGAATTTTGTAATCCAAAAATTAATTAATTAATTAATTAAAGGGTCTTAAAATATTATGTTCTGAAGACACCATGAATAAACTAAATTTATCCAGCTTACAAGTTCTAACAAATTTTGGTCCCTGAAGAAAATGTTCAACACTTCAAACCTCTGTCAAAGAATTACAGAATCAGAGAAACTTTTGATTTAAAAATTCCACAAATTTCTAATTTGAAAAATGAAAAATTCATAATCAAATAATAGTAAAAAAAACTTGGCTTACAAACAATTTTGAATTGTGCAAAATTTACAAAATTTGTTTACAAAATATTCGTATTATGAGTTTGCGCAAATAAGTGCGCTTGAGACTTGAGGAAAATCAATAGTGAGTGGATCTAACTCAAAACGAAGTGCAATTAAATTAACTGTGTCAATATTGAAAAGAATCGTTTGCAAACAACATGAAGATACCATTCCTCAGCAGCTCTGCGCCCAAAGGTAGGCAAAGTGTTATTTGTTTTTGAAATTTCAAAACTAAACTGTGGCAACATGAGGAACTGTCAAACTGTAGGGCGCTGTAACTTATGCTTAAAATAAAAAAAGAGATGTATTTCTAAAATAGACACTGAGCTTTTCAGTTTCGATTAAAGCTAAAAGCTGGTTGTAGGACCAACTGGTTATAGGACCAACTTTTAAGTTTTTTGTAAAAGGCAAAACAATTTGAAATAATTTATGCATGGCTCATAAGTACATACATATCTTGCTTGTTGCCACAGACCTGCTTAACGAGGAAGATATCGGTACGTGTGGTTGTTGTTCACTTGCAGAACCCGAACCTATATCATACGCATCGGAATTTCGCGATTTTCTGCAAAATAATGCGCCCTTGGATTTCGAAACGAAAATGGCACGAGCACGTCCATTTATATTCGCTAGTTTCATAGCGTGGCCCGCCTATTGGCTTTATAGAGGCATGGATTGGAGTAACCGGGCGCATTTGGAGCGCTCGTTGGTGACTTATATCAATCGGGTAAATGAGAGTCGAGAGGATATCAGTGAAAAGTTTATGTAGTATATTTTTTGCATTTCCCCTTCAGACCTTTCACCACGCAAAGATCATGCAATTTGCTATACTCGGTGCGGGTCTAATGTTTGCGGTGTACGAGGAGAGTCCACTATTGCTTAAGGTCAATAATATGCTACAAGGCTACGACGACGAGGACTATCGTTCTAAAAGCACCATTATTGATTGATTTAACGAATAGTGGGCGATATGCTAACGAATTGGTTAATTAACTTAAGACATTTGGTATAAATGCAGAAATGGAGAACTAGTTAAACGCATACAGATTCTGCATAAAAATTCGCATAGAAGATGGTTTCAATCAAAATTATTTTCTCACTTAAAAACTCCAGCAAAACCACTGTACAATTCGGCATTCAAGGTGTTTATGGCAAACGCTTTACATTTTTGATGGCTATCTTTTGACATTTGTTGAATAAAAACTTAAAAATATATATAAATTTTTTGGTTCAAAAATTCAAAAACAAATTTTTGTTTTTTCTTCGATCCTTTGTGGAATCGCAAAATTGCATTTTCAAATTATGGTGGTAACAATTGCGAGTACGAAACAACATTTTTGAGATTGAGAGTACACTGGGTGGTGTGTGAAAATTCCAAGAAAGAGAACTTAAACCTAAAACTTAACACGATCTGGAAGTTAGAAGTAGTGGAACAGCAATTTTTTTTATTGAAACCTAATATTTCACAGACACCCTGCTTACAACAAAATGTCGCTATTAAAAAATCTCTTTCAGAGCAAGACCTCTCAACAGGCTTACAACGAGAATGGTGAGTTAATTTAAAAATGAAAATGCAAAAATCATGCTAAAACTTATCTTCCCAACAACACAGTGCCACGTGAAGTCAATTTGGGTGAGGAGGTACGACGGCTGATGCACAGACAGGATATTGAAACTGCTATGGAGGCTGCGAAGCCTTTTCTACTGACTGCTACGCTAGCTTGGCCAACAGTTTGGTTGTATCGCGGTTTCGAATGGCACACAAAGCGTGGTAAGGAAACGCTGCCGCTCTATATAAGAAAGGTAGGCCTTGAGATATCAGTTTATCAAGAAGCGTGGCCCTGAATTTTCTTTTTTACATTTTATAGACCTTCTTCGCCGCCAAAGCAACACAACTCTCAGTGCTTCTGGTTGGTCTACTTTATGCTATCGGCACTACACAACCACGCCAATATTAATCAGACTTTACTAAAGAAGTAATCGTAAGGTTAGGTGATTTATTCAAAACAAAAGCGAGATCTAAAATTTAAAAAATACTGCTTGTGTTCGTCTTCGTGGTGCGAAAATGTGAACCAATTATTGAAAATTGATAAATTAAAAAAAAAAAACATATACATACCGTATAGAGTCAGACAAATCAGCGTAGAAAGCTCAAAAATAAACACCAGAAGAATATGTAGGTGAAATAATTGTTACAAACCACCCAAAAACTGATTAAAGAAGTACTGAAAGGTCCAAATTGCAAAATAAGCTCTTTCGAAATTTTATTTCTGAGTGAAAAGAGGTAAGTGCTCACCAAAACTTGGCTATAAAACGGAATTACTGTACGGAAACCGCAGAAGGTTTAAAAATTTCATTAAATTTAGCATAAATGCTGACTTGAAACTTACGAAGTTATTTTCGAAGGTCTAGAGGACGATGTGTTCAATTTTGCATCAAATATATAACACTAGTATACAATTCTTAAACGCTCCGTAGACTGTAAAGTAATTCTGTGAGCGTGCTGCAGAAATTACTTTGCTTCAAAAAAGTTCGAATGTTTATTTACAACTAAAATAACTTGGTGGTTAAAGGGTTAATAAAGTTAACTTTTGGTAAGAAAATTAGTATTTATATTAATAATTTATCCTAGTGGGGCAGCTGTCAAATTAGCTGTCAAGGTAAACAGATGTGTTTGAAATTTCTGTTCCGTGTAATTTGACAATTCGCAATGCAAAAACTTGGACGGGAACAACGCTTAAAAATCTTGGAAATTTATTTCCAAAACTTGGGATCTGTAAAGCAAACATTTACAGTTTAGTTATAAAATTAATTTTTTGCGTGGTGGTAAAATAGCTACAGCAGATCAGTTGGAAACTAACAATCGGCTTGTTATCGATGAGATAAAGCTGCAGGCAAGGTGACAATATGCCGGAAACACTATTCAAACACTAAATAGCACAAAATTTATTAAAAATATTTAAATTAACATCAAATACTTTATTATTACTTTTCTCAAGAACAACGCTCTGGTCACTTTTTTCGTACGTATATATATTGTATATACATATACGAATATTTCCATTTATTTGACCCACATATTTTCCTCTCAGTGGAATTTAAGTTGCCTTTCCCTGCAAGCATTTTTATACTCTCGCAACATGTTGCTACAGAGTATATCTGTTTTGTTCACCTAATGGTTGTTTGTAACACCTAGAACTAATGGAGTTAGATATAGACATATATATATATATATATATATAAATGATCAGGATGAAAAGACGAGTTGAAATCTGAGTGACTGTCTGTTCGTCCGTCCGTCCGTCCACCCATGCAAGCGATAACTTGAGTAAAAATTAAGACATTTTGATGAAACTTTGTACACGTGTTCTTTTTTTTACCGTAAAACCGTTGGTATTGCAGAAGAGCGTAATTGGACAACTGCCACGCCCACAAAATGCAATTAATCGAAAACAGATAAAGTGCTATTACTAAGCAGCAAATCAAGATATGAACGTGTTATTTGGTACAGAGAATCATAGTAGGGTGGGGCATTCGTGGGCAAAATGTTTTGTAAAAGTGGAGATGGCCCCGCCCCCCAACAGGTTTAATATATGTATCTCGGAAACCGTTAAAGCTGTAGCAACCAAACTTGCTCCGAATAAGTTTTTCTAGCATCCCTTCATATACTGAGAAAATGAATGAAATCGGATAATAACCACGCCCACCTGCCATACAAAAGTTATGTTGAAAACTACTAAAAGTGCGTTAACTCGCTGAAGGAACACGTTAGAGATATTAAATATTGCAGCAAATATGATACGGAAGGGTTGTATAGGAATCCGTGTAAAGTTTTGGTGATGGACGTGGCACCGCCCACTTTTAAGAGAAATCCATATCTCAAGAATGAGTTAACTGATTTCAACAAAACTTGCTATATGACATTATATTTTCATTCTTATGTCACATTGTGAAAGTGGATGAAATCGGATACAAACCACGCCTACTTCTCATATAACAAAATTTTAAGTTTCATCTGACACTTTCACTTTAAGGTAGATAAATCGAACATCAATTAAGATATTGGAACAAAGCTTTCCCGAATAGTACGTTCAAGCTGTGCCATTTCATGCGTAAAAATAGTTGAAATCGGATTACAACTTTTCAAACCCCCAGATACCCAGTAAATGGACCTCAGTACCTCTATCTGACTTTTTACCGAAAATATCGGGAAATCTGTGAGTTATTGTAATGAAATTGGAGTATTATCTTTCCCTGATAATAGTGTGCTGTAGTATCAACAATGGCGACAAGCGGGTAAATACTTCTCCTAGTCCCCATATACTTAATATACACATTTTCAACCTATGGGTAGCCTTTATACCATATACTTCGGTCAATATGTAAGATATGTTAGCAAAATTAAGTGAGCGTGTAATATTGGGTATACCATAGTTTACTGCCGAAAATGTGTGAAATCCGTTTACGAATTATCCCAGCTCCAATATACAACGTATAATGACTTTCGTTATTCTAGCAGACTTTATGTTGAATATGTCGGTCACTGTGTGAGTTACCTTCACAAAATTGCGTGAAAACATGTTCCCTAATATACTTGAATAATGAAAAGAGTTAATGTGATCAGTGCAGATCTTCCTCTGTCCCAAAAATGCCCGATATAAGAATTCAAGACTTTCCATCTGACTTTAAACCGCTTATGTTGGTCAATATGTGATATTTTAGTGAAATTAAGTGGATATGTTTTCTTAAACACAGTGTGATTTCGCGCTAAATATGAAAGAAATCGGTCTAGACCATGGTCTAAGCACCTTAGTCTTAATGTAATGATTTCCTTTCCTTTGGTTGACTTTTTCCTCATATATCTAATATATTCATTAAACCATTTTGATTGAGTTTATATCGCATATATTACTTTTGAGTTAATTTGGTAGATTTTAATATAAATATCTCTGACACGAAGGAAAATATAGGAACGAAAGTACATGAGTCTATGACCTGTAATATAAGTTAATAAGATACCAAATATGGTTACGATCCATTTACAATTTCTTCGAATACTGAATGTTGAATTCTTCCGCAACATTTTTTAATATAAAGTTGTGTCAGCACCTGAAAACATTTCCCCGCCTCTGATCCTTGCACATTGCGAGAGTATAAAATGTTCGGTTACACCCGAAGTTAGCACTTTCTTACTTGTTTTCTTTACAATTTTTTTCAAGGTCGCATTTTTCCAGTGTCGTCAAAATTGTTCTCATTTTGCTAGTGAAATTAAAAAAAATTTATATGTATACTGAAACTTTTTGTGGGATTTTTTAATGCTTTGCATACAAAATACAAGAACAAAAAACTGTTTTAAGACACAGATAAATTGCAGGAAAATTATAAATTGTAAAATTTAAAGTGTTGTAAATAAATTATTTCAAATTCTACTTTTAGTTGTTGAGAATTTTGTTGGTATTTTTAAATGTCATTGATATGAACAACACTTGTCACTGTCATTGTTGGAGCGCTGTGAAGAAATGGGCGAGCAAATATATACATATATACATATAGTGAACATACAGACGGACATGTATATGTATATCATTATCATAAATAATTTGATGTCAGAATATCAAGATTTTTGTAATTTTAGCTCTAACATGTATCACTAAAATTTATGGCAAAAAAATAAAAATATTAAAGATTGGATAAAAGCTATTAACTAACTAAAAAAATCTAAAATAAAATAAAAAAATTTAAAAAATAAAAAAAATTAGAATTTTTTTTTTTTAATTGCAACAATTTAAAAAAAAAATTTAATAATTTAGAAAAGAATTTTATAAAAAAAAATAAAACTATAAAAAAAAATTAAAATATAATAAAAAAATATAATAATATAATAAAGAAATTAAAAAATATTAATAGAGAAAAAATCGGGAAATTCGCAAATATGTATATATTCTCATATATTTAAATCAATTTACAACATATTATATTTGCAGATATATTATCTTGCATAACGTCCGTTAATAAGCAGTTACACTTCATACTAAGTTACCCCCAACCGTTATTACCTCAATGTCAACATTTATATCAATATACACGTGTGCATTACAGTACAGTACGGCATGATTATTATACACATAATGTATATAAATCCAGCTTGTATATAGGTATATAATCGAGTAAACACTACAATACAAATATCCTTCACTGTTATATCGTTGTATGCGCATGCGCAAATGCATTTCAAACAATGTTTCACTTGAATAAGCAATTGTTCGATGTAGCATGGCGGTTTCGTAGTTATTTGCATATGCATATAATTGTATGTATGTATGTACCGATGCGTAAATAATTTTTTAATACGAGTACAATATATGTTTATAATTAAATATATTTCCGTGTTACTAATGGTTGCATCAGTTTAATATGTATTATGTAAGAACACTTATGACAAGTAATAAAACACATTTTTTTCAGGGTGCCAGCATTAGTATTAAACTAAATTTATGGACGATAAATTGCTGATTCACACTTAAGTCGCCACTACTTCTAATTCGACAATTTAGGACTTACTAATAATTATGACTCTCAAAGCAATTTAAGTTTATGTAGTGGATATAAATGTTGGAATATATACATATAATTTGCTCTCAATTTACTCTCAAAACTTCAATTTTCGAAATCAAATACAAATCAACACAATTTTGCATACGATTTCAACTATAATGGGATCCTAGAGTGATTCGCTTTTCATTTTTGAAGGAGTTCCGTAAATTTAAGTGTGGTTGACGTGTTTAGAGAACTAACTCATCAGCAGAGAAACTAATGAGATGGATGTAGGTTGGAACATAATTGAGTGCTCAAGGGAGTGCCGAAAGTACTAGAAATCGCTTGTTTTTACTTCTCAACTGGAATTGAAATATGACAACTGAAGTGAAAAACACTCCATTTTGATTCAGAAAAAGTTTATTTAATCGAAATGCCTAATATACCTATTAGAGAACACTCAATCTCTCCGATCAAATCGGAAAAATCTAAATTATTATCTGAATAAAAACCGGGTTACTTTTGCTCTGTTCGAAAATATGCTAATTTAAAAATAATCAGACTAATATGGACCTATTGGAAAAGTTGAAATAACGGAACTTCGGGGAAGTTGATAAAACAGTAGAGTATGAAATAAAGTATTCGAAATTTGTTTCGAGTATATTTAAGTAACTACAGTCAACTTCAAACTCAAATTGTGTGCCCTGGCTTTACAAACAAAAAAAAAAAACATTGACTGGGGAACACCGAGACTGAGACTACGCATGAACTGGCTAAAACAAATCAAATATATATTTAGCAAGAGCTTCGAATATACTTGCGAAAGAGCGGAACGTTTACTTGAACACTATTCGGGGAGTGGTGGGTGAGAACCACAGCTGGAGTAATTGCTAAAAGTAATGGAAAATGGAGCCCCAGTCCTGCTGGGAAATGTACATATTCTTCAAACATGAATACATTATATACTTAGACATTATATATTATTTTATATATGTATGTATGTTAATCGACGACGGTGCACAAAAACAACTGCGATCCGTGCGGCCCAGCGCACTCGCTTATGCATAATTAATAGAGGAACACACATGCAAGCATGTAAATCGATAGAAATTTTGTTGTTGTTGTTGTTGTTGTTGTTTTGTTGTTTGTTGTTAGCAAATAACTCACTTGGTTAAATGAAAGGAAAACACGAAACTTTTCGCCAAGCAGCGAAATTGGCACGTAAAACGCGGCAAACGTGTGAAAGAAAGCCAACGGGCTATTACAGACGCTTGCGCGAGTACAAAATGTGTATGTGTAACCATGCCTTGCTGATAATTCGCTTATATAAATACGAAAGTAAACAAAATTGTATTGCCACAAGTTTTGGGTAAATAAATGAATTACTATATATACATATGTACATATGCATATGGGTATGTGTGGTAAGTGTGTGTTGGTAGCACGCACGCTCTAGCTCACCTGTATCAGATACATTTTGAATGATTGTGATGTTTTCTCAGCAAAGATTTGCTAGTTGAAAATATTATTATTGTTGTTGTTGTTGTATTACTGCACTGCTTCGCTAATCAGCTTTGCGTGACTTTTTTGTGAAATTATATAATAATTTGTTTAAATTAATCTTTTGTTGTAATTTAGTAATTTTTGTTGTAATTTAGTAATTTCTGTTGGTATTTACTAAAAATTTTTGGCAGTATTTTTTTTTTCTGCTATTAATGTTGCAGCAAATGCATTAATGTATGTATTTGCGGCAGTTGCACGCTTGTAGCACGAATTGTGTGACACTTGTCGCCGGAAATGTGCACATTCGCTCAGTTGCAGCGCATATTATATACACAATTATGTATTTTTGTGTGCTAGCCGACTTCACTAACAATCACCCAAGTTATTAGTTTGTACTGAAATCAGTTTGTTGGCATTGTTATTACTATTGTTGTTGTTGTTTTACATGTGGTCAATTATTGAGGGCAATGTTGCTGTGTTATATATTAGCATTTGTTGTTGTTGTTGTTGTTATTATTATTATTATTATTACTACACTCAGCACTTGCTCTATTGCACTGCTTGTTGCGCTCTGAAATGCATGCATGCCACACAGTTGTGGCACTTGTTGCAGTTGCACTTCGTTGCTGTATTTGTTGTAATACAATATAATGAATTGTTTTGCTTTTATTTTCGCAGTTTATTTGTTTTGCAGCGCATTCAATTGCAATTAACGCGTTTGTGTTGCATGCAACTTTGGCGTTCTCTTCGTTGTTGCATAAAAAATTATTAGTTTCAAACGCTTTTGTTGCGCTTTGCGCTCTGCATGGCCTATTTGCCTTTTAGGTTTAAGTATGCACTACTTTTTAAACACTTTTTCAATAGTTTATTTCGCCGAAGTGTTGGTTGTGTGTTTTTCCGTATTGCTATTTAAGAAATTAAATCAGCAAATTAATAAAAATTAAAAAATAAAACGCTTTAGTTTCGCTTCAATTATCACTTTGCCGCAAGCCAGCAAGCGATATAAGCGTTGTTTGGAGAAAAAAAAAGCGGAAAAGTTAAAAATTTTCTGTTTACCAATCGAATTAATTTTCTTCACAGCAACTCATATCTGTGTGTATGTCTGTGTTTTAAATTTCAATTCGAATTTTTGCTTTAAACTCATAAATTGTTATTCAACTGCCGGCATTAAACGAAATTATGCAGACGCGTATAATTTCGACAAGTCGCAGTGAATAATTTAAAATAATGATAAAAAAAAATTTGGAACGAAAAATTTTTTATTTGTTTTTGGTGTTTTCGCGAATTTGATATTTTTCACATGTAGACAGCTTAAACTTTTTTTTATTTTATTCTCATTTTTAATTCTCTTTAATTTCATTAAAATGATTTAATTTTGTTTTTGGAATTTTTTTGTTTGTAATTTTGTGTTTCACTTTCTCAATTGATGTTTTTGCTTGTGATCTAAATGCTTACAAACTTAGACTTTATCTAATGGCTTCCGAACGAGCTTTTTGACTTTTTGATTTTAAAAAATTTGGCAGCTCAGTTGTGTGTTGCTGTATATTCGCACGTAATTTGCTTGTTGTTATTGTTTTATGAACTCGTTTTGACATGTTATTAGCACAAATACTGTACATTTCACTGCTTCTGACCACTTCTCGACTCTTGCAACATACAGCAAATGTGGTAATCAGGCTACTCGGCTACCTCATTTAGGCACATATTCGCATTTGTGTTTATTTTCTGCTAATGTTAGGGTAAACTTGTCAATTTTCACTTAAAACTAACTTTTCTGTGATATTTATTTGCAGGAATTGATAAAACTTTAGTACTCATTTTTTTAATTAATTTTAATTTTTTAATTAATTCCTTTTTAAGTTATTTACCCTTTTTAAATTAGCTTTTTAATTATTTAGTTTTTTTAATTACTCTTAATTTTCTAATTAATTTTTTTAATTATTTCTTTTTTACTAGAATTAGATTTCCAGTAAAGATGATTTTTTTTTCAATAATCTTATATTCATACACATTTTTGTTGACTACTGCTTTGCTTTATTATTGTATTTAGGTATTTCAACTATTTTATAATTTTTTTACATTACCAAATAGCAAATACAACACTAAGCAGTTACTACATATGTACATATTTAAAATGTTCAATTTTTTTCTCAGCGATTTTTCACGTTCATAACCATGCATCGTCGCAGGTGAAATTCCCTTACACACATTTACTATCGATCAAACAGTGGTAAGCAGGCATTGTTTTTGTTTTTTCTTTCATATGTTGGCCCATAAGGGGTTTCTATGCACTCTGTCTTGTCTTGTAATGGCATTTATGGGAGACTTTCTTTCTCATATTTTTGTTTGTTTTACATTTCTAAAAGGTGTAGTAATTCTTCACATCTTTAGCGCGTTTTTCTCAACTATTTCGCAATGTCTCACAGCTTGTTTCGTCATTTATTGCCATCACTCACTTTATCAACACTTCTTTACTCTTTAATGTTATATGTCTTTTTAATTTTCGGGCTTCTTTTTTCAACATTTATTCGCTTTTTTATTAGTTATTTTAGAATTTCTTTATATTTTATTAATTTTCTTGCGTCTGCTTTCGTTCGACCAACCTTTCTTTACCGCGGTTTACAGTGGAATAAATTTCCAAGTCAAATGTATTGCGCCAACAAGCATCGGCACGACAACGAGCCTCCAAAAGCGTTTGAGCATTTTTCGTCAGGCTCATTTTTCTTGCGTCGATTTCCACTCAAACATGTTGGCTGTAGTTGACAATGTAGATTATCGTTTTAAAATCGAAATTTGTAATTTTTTTGTGAGAAATACTTGAAAATATGTGCCTCAAATATTTCTTGGTAATGCATACCACGATTTTTTGCTATTTTATTTTATTTAGTTTACATATCTATATAATTCTGGTCTTAAAATCTGAAACTAATTGCAATTTTCAACACAATCTCTTCTTCAAAAATCTTTCATTTGTAGAACTTCTACATGTCGGGTAGATTCAAGCGCCCTTTTCTACCTATCTATCGGGTATCAGAAAATATTAGTGCCCACAAAGGATCTCAATCAATAATACGGAACAATAAACAATCAATTCTGGTTTAAGTCACATAGACAATATTACTTCTTAAGGTTAACACAAAATAATAATCGTAAAGAAAATCATTAGATACAATTTTGAAAAATGTAGTTCTTAAAATTTTAATTTATTTTTATTTTTTGTTTTGTTTTTTGATAAGTTTTCCTAATAATAACACATTATATTTCTCGAAATCTTTTTCAATCATATCGATTTTATTTTCTAAAGAATTAATCGTGAACTTGGCAACAAATATTTTCGTTTAACAAAAAAAAAAGGCAAGGAAAAAGACATATACTTTGTGCACTTTTTAATGTTAACTTTTTATATTTAGTCTCAAAAAAGTGTTATTCCTTCGTCTAAATTAAACCAAAAAAAATTTTTTTTGTGTACTTAATTATCTGCATGGATTTCAAACAAAACACAACCTGCAACATGTTCGGCTGCTGCCATCGAACCGCTTTCTAAACAAAAATTCAAAAGCAACACAACCACTTGTTTCGTCAGCAGTGCAACATATTGCGAGCATCATATAAACATTGTTGTGCAACAATTATTGCAAAGCTGTTATTTTTTTAATGTGAAAGTAAGTATTCTACTCTTATTTATAAATATATTTAATGAATAGAATTTGAGATCTGATTTGCGCTCACATATTTTTTATAATATTTATATTTTTTGTATGTTATTTATCCATGTACCCTACCCTACCCAAGGGTCGTATGTTTAAACACCCGAGCCGAGGTTAGAATTTGCTTGAATATCGTTAAATGATTTACAACACCAACAGGCTAACTACCTCACTAGTGTCTAGTAAAGCCTGAATGTGAATCCATGAAACACAAATTTCTATCAAACGCAACGCGTTGCATGAACAAAGCCAACAGAAAGCGCAACACCAAACAACAGTGAGTTTCGCATGCAACGCAGTGCATGCAATGCAGTATCATTCAGCATTTCCAATGTGAATACTTGTACACCAAAAAAAAAAATAAATAAAAAATGCTTAAGCACACATCCTGTCTTGCCATTCACCGAGCAAACAGCATTTCTGTACGCTTGCGGCATGCCACAAACTAACCTACCACAAAATGTGTCATTTAAGCGTACGTGCGTATGTGTGCAAGCAAGCTTCCATAAGCACAAAGGAATTATGAATGATTGAAAAAAGCGAAGAGAAAGATAATAAAAGATAAATGAGGAATGAAAAGTGTAGAAAAAAAATACGAACTTTACTGTCTTTGCTTTCATAACTGGCACAAAGTGCTGCAGCTATTGTTGTTGCAAACTTATTTGCTGTTGATACTATGCAAATTTTTGTTGCTGTTGTTGTTGTGAATTTGCCTTAGACAGCTGGGTGGCTCAGCACTTAGATACGTGCAGCACAGTGAAATGAGAAATTTCCGCAACATGTACAACATTTCGTTGCGGCAAGCCACTTCTTTCCTCCTTTGTCGATTTTTTTCTACAATTTATTGCTTTGCCTACACGATGCTTGTGGCAGTTAATGTATGGCCTGGTCTGCCGCCATACTTTGTCTCGACTGCGTTTAAACGCAATTGTCTTATCGCCAACATTTCACTTACAAATTGCCAATCATCGCTTTAAAATGAAATTCGCAAGATCATGAAAATGAATGAGAGGCACAAAAAATGAATGTAAATAAAGTACCTTACATACATTTTTGCTTGCAACAACAGCAAGTGTCGGCAAAAAAAAAAGCGCCTGATCATAGTTGGCTTTGCCGCCTTCTGCAGATTTCCTGCATTGCTTGACGCTTGATTGCTTAAATAACTAGTTTGGCAACATATTTACTTATGACAACAATAACAATAACAACAATAATAATAATAACAACAACAACAACACAATATATACATACAATTTCTACCAGAAATGTCCACACATGCATAGCCAGTATCTTGCTTACAGTCAAAAAAAAAAAAAAAAACAACACAATTCTTCAAGCCAAGCGAATCTTCACTCCCTCCCATCAACAAAATGCCACACAAAACATTTCATTTTATTTACTTTTATTTGCACGCACTCAAGGCGTACGTAAGATCGAGAGTGAAACTTGGCCAGCAGGCCATACACATACACACACACATACATATATGTATATAGTAAATATATAGGCATTTATGTATATGCCGCATTGTTGCGACAAACTGACTGACTATCAAAGCCCGCTTTTCGGTCTTCATTCAGTTAACTTTTTTCATAATTTCCTTTAATTTTTAATTTTTTTTCCAATTCCAATTCCAATCTCACCGCATGAAAACTTGCTACGCCGAGGTAGGCTGCGCGCTTTTGCGCAATTTTATGCGTCTGGCTCGGCTAAAGAGGCGGAAACTGTGGCAAAAGTGGTTGTCAAGCCTGGCGGCGAAGAGGCGGACCGCGCTGTGTGTCTGCTTAATATAAACGCATTGGCTACGCATTGCAGACCGATGTGGTAGTGTTGCCAATTTGCTTCGGAATTGCTAAGCACACACTCGCGGGTTCGAGCGCGCACAGGCCGCAGCGACCAAGCCGCGCAGTCAAAATAGTTAACGACAAGTTCCCCAACATATACTTAGACGGTGAGGTGGTGAAAATTGCTTTAACCAGTTAGATACGTCAACAAAATGAGCTATTAACTACCATAGTTTCGAAGTTCAATAATTTTATAAGGGACAACAAAAAACGAATAAGGCACTATTATTCTAACGATTCTGGCTTTGACAAAGCCGGTAGATCCAGATAATTCCGATCCTTAAATTTTTCTACATTTATTTTTGTTCTTATCCAGCCTGGGGCTTTTACAATTATTCCAAGAGTTGAAAGTATGCCCATTTTTTTATAGTGAATATTTTTGCTTTCAAAGTTAAGCTTTTTGTCGTTAGTCGTTGCTCTTCTGAACTCTTCCAATCGGAAGATCGGACCTTGACTTCAACGTCATAGCCATATACCGATGATTCGTCACCAGTTACGACTCTTTTGAGGGAACCAGAAACATCATTAACGTAGTTCAACAGAATACCGAAATTTACCAGTATTTTATCCGCCGAAGGGTTATTATCTCGACGATCTAATTTTGTTTGGTTCAATATGTTTTTTTGGTTTAGATTTTCTGTTGCCCAAAACATTCGAAGAAATACATGGCCCCTGTCGGTATGTCTACGTAAACGACGGCATCTCCAATCGTGATTAACGGGATTTAAAAGTTTCGAGAAATACCAAGGCGTGGAATTTATTTTATTTAAAATTTTAGCGGAAGCTCCCACATTCCATAGCTTACTGGTTTTCATAGTATCCAGCTTTTGGTTCCATTTAAGGCCAACTCTTTTAACTTCTCATTTTTGAAATACCTTTTTAGTAATTTATTATACGAACAATCATTATTCTTATCTTTTTCAAAAACTTAAAAAACGTTCTTAGTGGCGAAAAAATTGACTTCTTTGAGCAGCGCGTTGGAAATATTTCTTAATTAATATTCGCACTATTTTGAGTGCCTTTTAAATAGCAATTACCGATTTTCAAAACATTTGATTATACACTCACGGCAACTTAGCAGACATATGTATGATGAGAACTATACTTATATGTTCAATAGCAACGCCGCTACTAAATATTCAAAATTGGCTATACAAAACCAAAACAAAAAAAAAAAAAAATTTTTTTTGTGCCTCCGGCCATTAAACGAAAGCGAAACCATTGTTTTGGCGCTATAAAATTACTTGTTATTATAGTTGTTTGTATATATGTATCAAGTTGTATACATGAGTATATATTATATGAATATATGAGCACGAGTGACCTGAAGACGAGCAAGCGATCGTCAGCTGCAACGAAGTGGAGCAATTAAATGGTCGGCTCGTTGAAGATCGTCAATGTGTATGTGTGCAAGTATAAAGGTGATGTACAAGTAATGGAAAGTGAATATAAAATGCATTACATACACACACATGCATATGCATTAATTTTTGCCTATAAATAATAATTTAGCCACGTCGTACGTGCAATGTTTCTTACAAGATAGAAGAGCAGAGAGTAGCGCTACGAATGGAGGATAGTAAAGGCTGTGTGTCAATTACCATTTTTACCATACACACCACCCGAATAGCAGTGCAAAAAGTGGCTGCAACCGTCATGTTGCATGCCACAAATGTCTGTGTAGTTATTATGGTAAAAACTGGTGAGGCAACTGATCGGCATCAACCAAGATTGTCTCGAAGACATTGAGCATATAGCGAGTAGTTGAAGACTGCAGAGAATATATGAGTACATATGAATCTGCGTGACGGAATAAAGCATTGTCGAGTGTGTGGCGAATTCATTCATATGCAATTACAGATGTTAACATTATTTTACACATGTTTTTCATATCTGTATGTATGTACATATATTTTTATTACTAATGTTCTCTTTTTATTACTAATATATTACAATACTCTCATGGCAGCCGCGAGAAAGCAGTGATTTTCAATGCAAGTATATTAAAGTCGTATAGACGAAAGAGCATCATCTTGCTTGCAATAGAATTTCCACCTGCTGTGTGTAAAAAAAATAATTAATTTTATTATTAACATAAATTGTTTATGTCATAACGTCGAAATTTCTTGCCTTGAGAAGTGCTGTTGCAGTTGTAGCGGTAGCGGTAGAAAACATCCTTTATGTCCTAAATAAATTTGAGGAATGCGGGTGGGTTCACAGTCCGCGGCCTTGGTCGAGTTCGATTACATTAGACCTGACTTCCGTGGGAACGATGCTTTGAGAACTCTACCATTGCGATTGATAATATGAACGTCGAAGGGTTCTCAACACAAGCCTAAGTTAAAGCACAATTCATGTAAGATAAGTATGAATAATTGGAAGAAGCCGCCTCTGACAAGCATTTTTTTTTTTAAATATATACCAATGAGGATTCAACTATACATGTCATTGTTCCATTACAATTAAAAAGTATAGCAAAAACAAAGAATCACAAGAACCAATGGAAGAGGGTTTGGAAACAAAATCTAGGGTTCTCTGTGAAAATAAATGTCAAAATCTACCTGAACGATTCTTCAATGACTGACTTCTACACCCTAATGTGACAAGAAAACTTCAAAATAAATTTGATTGGAAAATTCTGGTTGAAATTTTCAACATTAAACTTTTAAACGATCTACGAATTTAAATTAAAAGTTCAACGAACGCTGACTACAATTCCTGGTCGCTGTAAATCAGATGGCTTAAATTTTAAATCGAATATTTTTCTCTGGATATTTTGATGCAATATTTTTTAACAAAATAAATAATGTTGCTTTTTTCTTATTTTTGGAGATTTCACATATCAAGCAGCTTAACCTATCAAAGATATAAATGATCCCATCTTTCTTTCACGAAAAAATATGCAGACAAAGGAAAACATAAAAAATATTTTCAATCTTCGACTTACGTCATTGTTACGAACAAAATAAAAGCAGATGAGCGCTTACTATATGTATATTTATACTCGTATATATATGTATATTGTTATAGATTTATGTATATATGTATAAATACATTTATTAATAACCCTTTGCATGTACATATATACATATTTTTAAGAGCTAATTTCTAGACAATTTATTTAGAAAAACTCAGATCATCATAGATATTCAAAAGTTCGGAATCGTCGAAATACAGCAGAAGCCTGTAAATTATGACACAAACATATTAAAATTTGTTACAATAAAAATACGCTAAAAATTTCATTAACATTTTCTATTTTTTGACAAAAAATTTAAAAGCGAATACATAAATTGTAAGTGATGTAACTAGAAATCACGAAGTGATGGGGAGCAACCAAAGGAATGTTTTCTTCTAAATATCAGCTATCGAACAGTACCCAAATAGTCACAATTATCTTATATATCAACCATTTCTAAACGAAAATATTACCAAAATTTTTTTAATTGCTCCAGATAGGAAATTGTAACAGACAAAAAAAGCTTGAATGCAATTTAGTAATATAGTTGTAATTATTTATTTTTATATCCAAAGGCAATCAATAAGAGAGTTTTGATGACGTCACTTTAGCAAATTATTCGAAAAATTTTCTTTTATTACATTTTCACAAATTTTCCATGGCGAAGGTACATACAGACATGCTTTAAAGTTTTAGCGCAACCTTCAACTTACGTAGGCTTATGAAAATACCAATAATAGTGGACTTTCAATGATACAATCCCTCTAAGTATACTAGTTAGATACAATGTATAATTTTTTGGTGTGTTAGGTCGGAATGCCTGAGTAAAATACCCTCATTTCAGTTGGAAATCTTTTCCAAAATTACAATTCTTTTATGTTATGATATTTTTTTCTGACTTCGCTTCTAACTAGTGGAAGGATTAGGATATATTGAAATCATAAAGGTCAACCAAACCATTTTTAAAAGTCTGCCTATTTCCCAATAATTTATAGCTCGATAGACAACCTCACAAAAAGATATACTTAAACGAAAAAACAAAACAACCTTAGAGACACCCCAACAACTACTTATACACAATATCAACGCTAACATCTCACTCAATTTCAGCATGGCTTTGTGCTGCTGCTGTGTCTGTGTATAAAAATACCTACTTCATAATGCGTCGGCTGTCATTTAAGGTGCGCGCATATTCATAATATTTTAGCATTTCTTACATTATACATACGACGCGTTAATGCGTTTTCACTACAGCAAGCTGAGCATGGTGTCTGCGCAGGCGTGCAGCAGGCTTATGGCAGACGGGCTAAAGATCATTAGGCGCGTCACCAATGGCGCATAGAGCATATTTGCGTGTATGTATGACCAGGAGTGGCTGGTGTCGCCGCCGAGGGCATTTCTTAAGCAATGTTTACACTTTGTGTGCGAAATATCAAAAAACAGGTTATGCGTTAAAATATTGCGGCAATTAAATGCGCAGACAAATAAGCGAGCCCAGCAGGGTCTGTCTTTGGCAACCAACTAAAAGTAAATCCAAGCAAGCATAAACAAAATGATCACAAATGACAGTAACTGCAAGTGGTCAGTCGCAGTGGTGATTGCTGTTTCTCGAGTGGTTGATGTTAAGCATGCCATTGCAGGCTGCAACTGTTAAACTCAACTCTTAAAGAATTTTAAAAACCATAACGCATTTTACTACGTGTCGCTTTGATTATAACTGTTTAGATTATCTATCATTTTATACATCAGCACTGATTAGAGTGTATAAATGAGTATATTTGACTATAAAAATAAGAGAGTTGCCACCTTAATTAAATTTCAAGCATTTTAAACAATATATTTATTTAAATGAAGTATTTGCCAAGCAGAAGATATTTAAGAATGCTTTATTTTAAGAATCTCATAATAGGGTTGCCATCGTCTTATACTTTATTTTTTGAATGTGTCAATACCATGGCATAAAAGAGCATTAAATTTCACACCCGAGATGGTACGGCGGAGCTTCAAAGGAATCGGTGTAAACTTTGGACAATGGGCGTGGCACCGACCACTTTTAGATGAAATCTTATACCTCAGGAACTACCCCACCAATATCAACCAAATTCGGTGAATAACATTGCACTGACATTGCACTGTTTTACCATATGGGAATGTTCGAAATCGGAATTTTAAATTTGATCTGATTCGCGCACATTACAATATATAGATCAAGCATCAATTAAGACTCTCACCAAAACATGTTCGAATTGGGCATATAAATATATAAAGCCACCCAATAATAAATATGTAGACTTCGGTGCCCATTGCTGACTTCATACCGAAAATATTGGTCAATCTGTGAGATATATTATTGAATAATTTTCCTGATAATAATGATCCCTTGTGCCGAAAAGGAATAAAATCGGATCAATACTTCCTCTAGCTGCCACATATTTAATATAAAGATTTCCGAACTTCCTGTTGACTTTATACCGTATATAACGATCAATCTGTGAGATAATTTAATGAAATTCAGAGAGCCTCTTTTTCTGATAATAATGTGCCCTTGTACAGGAAATAAATAAAATTGAATGTATATATCACGTAGCTTCCATATACCTAAGATAAGGATTTTCAAACTTCCGGTAGGTTTTAGATCATATATTATATAAGTAAAAAGAGAAATAGAAGTAGATACATACTAGTTATATCTATAAGTATATTTACTAGTACAAATATTTCTCCACTTCGTCACTGTAATAATTAGTGCAAGAAACCAATGAAATTAAAAGCAAAAAGGCCTTTTAGAAGATTTGATGAAATTTTTCGTTAGAACAATTAAATTTTTACTACCCAGCTGAGTACGAAAATAAGTGAAGTGGCGTCGACATCAACGACAAAAGTTCAAACGAAAAGCAATAGAAAGAAAAAAAAAAGCGGAAAAACAAAATAAAAGTAAATATCCTTTCAAATTGATTGGAAAAGAAGGAAGTTATTGGAGGTAAGCAATTATCGGAAATTTTCGTTGAGTCCTCATTTTAACTGCTGCGTAAGGCGCACTATTGTTTCTTCTTCTTCTCTTTTGTGAAGATTGTGTGAAAATGCAATCAACTTGTGTGCTTAGCGAATTTAGGCCAAACAACGGAAGTGATACTTAAAGACACTAAGTGATTGACGATTACGTCATTTCCGCACACAAGTAAGTACGTAATTGCAGGTCTCTAATGACACATCGACACATACTCTAAGGGATGTACGCGCCATAATTTTTATGCGAAAATGAGTCAATGTTTGCCTGTCCTGGTTTTGGGTTTCTCCTTCCCTATCCTAAATAAATAAAACTACAGGAAATTGTACCGTAATATAGATTTGACTTACACACCTATTAGCACACGCTGATCAATTATCAAATATGTTTGTATATAGATGAGTAATGGAACTTACCTGTAAAGAAAGAAAAATAAAATTTAGTTGAGAAGAAATATATAGACATATGTATTTACGTTTTTACATTACATAATACTCGGTTCTGATTAGTTTTGTTCGGAAATATTTTTAGGCAAGTCGTTCACCGCTTGGAAAATTGCCGCGAATTATCAAATCAAGAGTATGATTTTTGCAAACTGAATTATTTCGTCAAAAAAAAAACAAAAAAAAAAAGTACTATATAGCAGCTCTATATATCTTCATTTAACGGAATGTTAGGTGAATTAGGATTCTGAGTACTGTAAACTCAGTCAAACACGTTGTATGGGGTATGCTGCATGTAGTTTACATTAGATTCGCACTCTGATTAGCGAACGTGGTGCTTGAAAATAAGTCAGGTGGAAAAGGAGTTGTATAAACTAGGGGTAAGACGTGCAAAGTTTTTAAAAGGCGGAGTTGTTTTAGAGAATAGTAAAATTACTTTTTAGCAGGAGCTCGAGATAGATCTAGGGAGAAAGTTAAGGTTGTCAGTGGTGCCAATTGAAGTACTAACAGCAATTGATATAAAAATTATTTTAGAAAAGGGTGGTTCTTACTAGGTAGATCTTGTCTTACTTCTATACCTGGGAACATAAAGAAGTACAGATTTTAATATTACCTTCGGTCTCGAAGTTACGAATGACATCTTTTAGTATGAAAATAAGTCTAACGACTAACCAGAGAACTACGCCTATTTATTATACAAGCTAGAACGATGTGGCCCTGAAGAGCATTTTACTGGAAAAATTTACTAGAGGAAACACTGCATAAGTGGAAGTCACTCTAAGTTAGTTCGTTCACCTATTGAGAAAAGTGGATAGGCAAACTTTAAAGGAAATGCTAAACCTGAATGGCTATCCCAATGAATAAACAGAAAATTATATAAAAAAAATGCAATTTTAGTTACTAAGAAAATCAATATGTTTGAATAATGTACTCAGGCTTTCAATGAAACATGGAAAATCTACATCTAGGTGCAAGTTCGAGCTTCATTGAAAACAAAGAAAAAAAAGAAAATAATAACTCAAGTCCATTCTTTGGCTATCCATTGTGCATACAAATGTTCAACACACCTTAAAATTGTTACTAACCTACCCAAACTACGTGCCACAAATTTACTCCACCACAGGTGCAACATATGTAGGCATTTGGAAGAACAAAGGCACAAACGGAGCTTGGTGATTAAAATACCTTCTGTGTATTTAGTTATGCTACGCATATGATTGGTGTCGATAACTAAGAAATGCCCATAAACATAATCACTTGTTGGCATTTTGGCCTTAATGCCGCCACAACTTTCTATGCTTTACACTGCTTAGAAGCTATTAAGTTAATATGTCACGTTCTAGGCGTTGCAATGCAAAAAAAAAATAGCGAGTTTAAGGTGAAGCTACCATTAAGTTGGATTTTTGATGTTTTTCTCTAATTCCTTTGGAAGTAAGGGTGGTGTATAATAAATATTAAATCCATTGCGCTTAACTCTTTTTCATTATTTTATGCGCGCGAGTTAACAGTTTGTTTACAATCAATAAAATATATTAAAATGCATGAAATGCCTTTAATGATTATCCATTACTAAACGTCACAAGGCTGGCCATTAGACAGCCGCCGTCAAAGTGTGATGTGACGTGTAAAGTAGGCGGATATTTGCTGGTAAGCAGTAAGGTAGTTAATACCGAAGCTATTTAAATTTCGGGACTTCGGGATTTTAGGAATAACAATTTCGGGATTTCGACTTTTATGCACATTGTTTGAATTAATTCTACATTTTTGATAAACGGTGAATTTCTTCACTGAATTTACGGATGTATGTCCAATATCAAGATGTGTTAATCGCGTTAATTAACCCAAAAAGTATATATATATGTATATTTGAATGTATATAAAATAAGCATTTTCATACAGTTTAACTACGTAAAGAATTTACTTTGAAACAGTAGATAAATCAAGTTAGTTTAAATCTAATGATCCCAAATTTTCTGCAGTGGAATACCGAATATTTAAATTCTTAATAACTAAAAAAAATTATTTTAATATTGGAAGCATTTCAAAAAATAATGAAATATTTAATACTAATCCCGAAACGCAAACTTCTCGGGATCCCGAATTCGAACATTAGATGTCGATGAAAACACAAATGAAGCCGCTTGCGTACGCATAACTGAGAAGGCGCGTAAGATAATTTATTTCAAGGAAAAGCATTAATAAACATATACATACATACATAATATGTATGCATGTATGTATTGAAAAGTGCATGGCGGGCGTGTAGCTATTTGTATGATCATTGCTGTTATTGTTGTTTAAAATGCATTGTTTATTGTTGTCATATCTTGCTTAAGCTACATCAATTAATTGACAGGCAAATCACGTGCCGGCATTGTCCAAGCTGTCACAAACGCACGGCCGCACATTGGCCAGCAACAACAACGTAAATAGACAAAAGAGATTTACTGCCGCAGCAACAAAAAAAAATGTAAATTCAATCAATACCAAATGCAATTGAAATAACGACTTTTTTGATATTTTTTTTTAGTTAATCTTTATATATTATTTTTTGCATTGTTAATTCCTCAGCGCACACAAGCGCTTTTTTGCTTTTTGTGCTTAAACTTTCTCGGACAAATACGAAAATAATAAAATGAATGTAAGCAACTTTGCAAAATTTAGTAAATTTTTAACAATAAATATTAGCTTGGTATGCATGTAAAATAGGTTTTTTATGTGTCGTGAGTTACTGGCAAGCCATTACAATATTTAGGAGGAAATTTACAGTTATTTCGTATACTAGCTTAAACAAACTTTCACTGGTGTGGCAAATTTTAGTGATATTTAAATACGTATCCATAAGCACTTCCTCTTATATTCAAACGTCAAATAATAATGGCATCCTATGAGCAACCCTGTTGTGTAATAAAAAGAGACAAGTATGAAAACTAAAATAGGAAGGCCATAATAATAATTTTTAATATCTGGCAACTTTAAAAAACAGTTTAGGGTTCCATAGACTGTTAATCAAGTTCAATTTCTTTTATGGAATATAGAAGTCGTCAAAACCAAATGTGATGAGTGAATTCTAGACTTTTGGTAAGAGTGATCTAGGATAAGTATTGGTGGTTTTCCAGGTCTAAATCGGAATTTAGTAGCATAATAAAACGTTCAAAGCTGTCGGCTCCAAAACTTATCCTTTGTAAGAGCGAGATTTTTCAAGAAAATTCGCTGAGATTATAATTTATATTGAGCTCAAAATGTTTCTTAAATTAAATGAATAATGCTATATAACAGTAAAACAAATTCGTACTTAGGAAGGAAGCCAATATTTGATAACTTGTCCTAGCCAACTTCATAATTGCTGAATTTGTGCAATCAACCAGAGGACGAGGCTTTAGTCTAGATAACATAAAGTACAGGCGATTCAAAAACGCCCATATTTAATATTTAACTGTTTTATCTCTATCTAGGATTCTTGGTAGAAGCAGCACCAAACCATCATAACACTATTTTACGAAATATCGCAGAAGATTTCACCTATTCTAAGATCTGATACTTATGGTACACACCATGCAATTTCGGACCAGTGATAGAACTTTACACAAAGATATCGGAATAGAATAGAATATTTTAAATAAGTATCGGAATCAGTACGCACTCGGGATATACGCAAGAAGTATCGATTATACGATTATTTACAAGGATTTTAAGAAAAATAGTAGAAGTGTGGAATTTAAAATAAATAAAATTCAAAAATAAACAAATAGTTTCCAGTCCAAAGCAAGCTCGTCTCAATAGTTCACAAATACAATACAAGCTGCAGTTTGACCCAGGCACTTTCACTGACAGCAAGCAACTTCATTCATAAAGCAAAATATTTGGGTAAATTAAGTAAGCAGGCGAACATACATGCAAGCATACATACATTCGTATATAACTTCAGTTTAAAATGAATGTATGCTTGAAAACAATAAACATCACAATCATAAACACCATTGATTTTGCTCGCTGCTGGCATTTGCTACTAATTGAATTCATAAGATTAAAGAAGAATTTCAAAGAAAATACAGCAAAGGCAGAGAAAACGTAAAAAATTTAATAAATACTTGTTTGGAGTGTGATTGAAATCGTAAAAATTTGTGTTTTCACAAAAGTCCATGTATAAGATTTTGTTGTTGCAAACTGATGACGCTTCAAGTAGGTAAACAGAAGAAAGTGATGAGCGTAACTAAATAAAAATCGATATAATGATTTCGAAAATTTAATGATGTAAATATAATGTTTCAAAGGTGATAGTGACCCTTATTGATAAGAAACCCGAATGGGATATAAAAATATGTTTACGAAGAATAAAGACTGTAATTATGTTGGTGGTGACTTTTGTGGCGATCGTTTTATACACAGATGCCATGATGGGACTTCAATGCCTGAGAGCGAAAACGCAACATCATTAGTCATTAGCTGCACATCTAATATATTAGCAATAGGTCACCGTTAGCCTAACTCAAAGCAGTCTTAATTTTTGATTAATGCTCTTTGGAGAATATGTAAGTGTTATAGGTGAATTTGTCACACATAAGGAAAAGATTTCAATAAATATTAATTGCTATAGCAGTTTTTATAACTGGTTAAGAGAGTGTTGAGAATTTTTTGGTTAAAGAGATTTACTGGATTTCTGCAAGAAACTAATGAAGTGGACGACCTCTTTGATAAACTGACTACTTTGAGAAAACTTTTACACAGAACCTCAGACTTTTGCCAATAGGAAGTAGGAAGTCACAGAAAATGGTCATAATTTGAGAGTAAGGTTAGGGCCAATAAAGAACAAATTGAGTACATCAAATATTTTTTAAACTTTGTCGCTCTCAACAGAGAGAGGCTGCAAATATATTTCCTTCGAATGGTCTAAATTACGGAAATGGAGGAAAACTGGGGCTATCTAACAAAATTCATATGATCTCGATCGTTAGGCACCAAATTAAATTACAAGACGAAAAGCTACTTTTTTCCAAAACAACATGTTGTGACAATGGCTTCGAAACATACTCAATACAGTCGGGTCCACGAAACTGGAACGAAGCCATATTTACTAAATATGATTTGTGCAATGTTTTATGCAACAACAATGAATTCGAGAACGAATTTATATATAAGAGTATTATGTGGATTTTTAAGTCTCTGTGACCTCTATAAAACAAGTATGGAAGTAATTTTTTTTATATATAAGGAATTATTTTTCATATAATAAACCAAATTCGGGTTATTTTCAATTAACTTAAAAATTTTGGTGGATACCAGACACGAAAGAAATGTTTTTAAATCGAAATATTTCTTGAAAGAGCCTACATAAACATCTTTTTATAGGATGGTAAAAATTATTATGAAAGGAAGATTATTATGAAAGGAAATCCCTAATTTCCTGGTCTTCACTATGTAAATTATCTTCAAAAAACCCCGACTTACTATAAACAACGAGATAAAGATTATTTTTTTTTACCCTAAATACGAAGTTTAAATAAAGTCTCTTGAGTAGATCCCGAGACAAATCGTATCAAAAAATGTGTGGCTGGCATGAATCACCAAAATATCCAAACTCTGAAAGATTATAATTTAGAATACTGAATATGTTTCTGAAATGAATCAAATACACTTTCTTAAGTGCCCCTAATCCACATCGAGTTTCAAACTGCTCTTAGATGTTAGAAAAATTCGTCCGTCTCAAAAATTAAATATATACTTCGAGCGTACGCATAACTTTTTATATAGTGGTTATACTAGAAAGTTTACCTTTTTCATAAAATGACCACATATCTACAATGGGAAGAAATTACCACTTTTTCTTTTATTTGCGGTTTTCAACTATTATGCTTTACTTTAATATTTTCCGGTCCAAAGAAAATCGCAGCACTCACATGAATTAAAAAAAACTCTCACGGCGCTTACGTTTCTCACACTTTCGTTGCAATTGATAACAAGCACATTTTTCAATGATTCAATTCAGGTTGGCTGGTAATTTATTGAGACGAAAACATTTCACCGTTAATTACATCCATTAAATATAAAAAGTATTGAAAATCAATGATGAATTAATCACAAGTTATTCGTTACGAAATAGGAAAAATCATGAAAAATATTAGATAATAAATATAAAGCAAAAACAAAAAGATAAATATTGCGACGAGAAATAATGGTATGTAAACAAAGTTTAACCAGAGAAATATCGAAAATGTAAGCGGACATTGAAACAGAGTGCTACGAATATTGTTTGTCCGAAGATAAATAAATTTCAATATATCTCACTTTAACTATATAGATACTAGAAAGATCGATGATCAGGCTTTAACACACAAATAGCATATATAAGAAACCAAATGTCTAAAAATCGATCAAATATGGCAAAATACCGACTATTACCCTTATGCTGAGGAATTTAGAAAAAAGCTGACCGATAAATATATTTTTACAAATCTGCAAAAAATATGCAAATTCTGAGGATCACGATCATCGCAGAAGGGTGTGTTTAAATGGAGGAAGGAAAGAAAATAGATGAAAGCAAATGAAGAAATTACAATCTGACGCTTTAGGTATAGGAATACAATGTAAGGCGAAAAATTTAGCAGATGTAAAGGTAAGTTAAGAAGAGATCACTTTTTCACCAGGTTCAAGAAAAAACGTTGTCACAGAAGCAATACCTGTAAGCAAAAACATAAAAGTACGGAGTCTTTTACACACACACACACATTTTTTTCTCGGACTTAGAATATATTTAATGAACGAGCTATTTATTTGGTTTGAAACAGAGTAAAAATTTTAATACTCGATCAATTATAATTTCAAAGCAACCGATTATATAACCGATTTCCATCCGTTCCACTGCACCGAATCCAAAAAGTATTTTCGAACGAAACCACAATAGATGGTCAAATGTTTCAATTTGCCACGGACGCTTGGACGGACGCTTGGCGTTCGGAAACCATACACCAATCGATTATGCCGTAAATACCACGAGGGAAATCACGGCAGAAAGTACCAAATTAATTTCGGAAAAGATAAACGTTAAATTACCACAGACCTACAACGTCATTCATTTCAGGGTTAGATTCTCAATCGAAGCAGGTTTTCTAAAACATTCAAACAATGAAATAATTCGAAGCAAATACGGCCTAAGAAAGCGGTTTTAACCCTACTTTTAAGATATAGACATTTTGATCTAACCCATAACTCATATATTTCTCCCAAATTTTTCGATACAACGAAACAAAATGAGACATTAGTGAAGATTTTAATGTAACTTAAGATTTTGTCACAAAAAAATGCCCTTCAAGCAGAATTATGTCGCAGCCAAGTGGGTCAATAATTTAGTATATTATATTAACATATAAACAATTTCTTAAAAGTGCTTACGGCGAGGAATTTTAAAGCAATTTTTATTGCTTGCACGTGCCTGTCAGAATATGATTTTTAACATTTTTACTAAGGACTAAGGAAAGCTTAGCGCATTCCTTGTCTTGAAAAGATCGCATCAAATTGTAATAAACTAATAAACTGAATATAAATCAAAACAAAAACAATCGAATGTGCTTTGGAAATATAATAATTTTGTGGTTTTCTTGTGGTTAGAAAAAGTATTCCAGCTGCGCTTGTTGGAAATTTGCCATAAGTAGTTGCACATGAATGAATGCAGATATGCACCTACTTATTGACATATATGCATTTGCGAGTGCGTCAGTGTGTCAGTCTGTATGCACCCATGTATCTGTATCTAAATTGCTTTGGAGACGATAGAAACTGATCTCATTGTGGTTTTGTTTGGGGAAAGATACAGCAAACGGTAAATCAATATGCAGTAAGGCGAACAAAAATTGGGTTAATGTGTTTGTATTTTAACTCGCTTAAGCTTTTGCGCATTGGAAAATAACAAATGCCAATTTGGAGATAGTCCAAGAAATTTCAAACAATTCAATTTTGTTTTGGCAATAAGACAAGGCAGTGAAGACTGCAGGCGCAATTGAGAAAATTTTGTAAAAACTCAATTGCATAATGTATGTATGTACGAAAGTGGATTAATAAAAATACAATGCTGTTATTCTGAGTTTCTAAAATGCACTTCACTTCATACAATGTGTGTATGTATGTATGTGTATGTTTGTATATGTATGTTTATATATGCGTCTTCGTTGCTCTTCAGTTAATTAGCACATTATCTAAACAGAAGTACCTGCTCTCTCACCGCATTTATTTTAAACAAAATAATTAAAAAAATAAAAACAAGAATAACAAAGTTGGTAAACAATAAGAGTGATTTAGGATTGCTTACATTCACCTTTCCACATTTCGATTTGGCTTTCAATTAACTGCATGCAGTATGAATATTTACATAAATATATACAGATATTTCAAGGAAAGTTGAACAGGCGCGCATTCGAAGGTGGATTTTTATGCTCATCATTTAAGTGGATAATCTCCAGAGGTTAAGAGACATCTGATAAAGGTTTATGTTTAATATGCTGCCCTTATACAGGGTGGATTTAAAGTATTTTTACTTTCGAAATAATATTTAACACAAAATAAATAAAAACCGATTATTATACTCGTACAAGTAGGGAACAAATTTTTCAAAAATATGTGACTTTGATTAGCTAATTATTTTGCCACTGTTGCATCTGAGGCGACAAAAGTTTAATGACGACTTGACAGCTATTTGACAGGTACTTGTCAGATTTCTCGTGAAAGGTTCTTTCTTGTGAATAAGCTGTTTCAATTTTTCAAGAAATTGTAAATGGATTTCTGACTCTTTCTGTATACATATATTCAACCTTTACCTCACCAGAAAGTGGTCCTTTAACTGCGGACAAGTTGCGAATTCGAACAATACGAACTATTTTCTGGAAATGTCCAACTATCAACAGTCGACTTCCTCAAATAGGAATGTTCAACAAAATCCATAGAATAGGGTTGAAACGATGAATTTATTCATTCTCAACGAAAAGCTTGCTAGATGAAAGGTTTAAGCGAACGACAACTGCGACCTCTATGGCTTGGATTTGTGTGTCTGTAGTCCACGCAGAATTGAATGACTAAAGCAACTATTAGTTTCTTATGAATTGAAAGGAATTTACACACTGTTGAAGTTAAATCAGAATTGATGCTCACAATTACAGTTTTGGAACTCTAAGAAACGTTCTATGAGCTCTGTTTTCTTAGGGTTGGAAAAGAAACAAGGTATTAGGATTTAATGAAGTATAAGGACCAGATGAAATATCTGCTGTAATCAAGCAAACTCTTAGCGATTATTTATCACATTAAGGCCGATAACAATATCAAACAAATACGATCACTCCGATACGTTAGAGTACATAGAAGTCTTTTAGGGTGGAAGATGAGAAGGGAAAGGGGAAGATAAGGTATCGGGAGGAAAGTTTCAAAGAAAAACTAGCGGATCTATGCTTAATTGAGAAAACAAATACAAACTTTACTAAGGTATCCCAAAGTAGCTGCAGCTTCCGAAATGAAGCTTCAGTTTGTACTAGTGGAGCAATCAATTAAGATGGACACTACAAAATAAAATTCAGTTATTTAATTAAAAACTATAATTTTTTTTATGAATATTTTTCATGCAGTACATTTGTTAGTTCACCGTTACCTGTCACAAGGTTCAGATTTCAGATTTCATATTAATTGCACTCACCGATCAAGCGCAAATGTGATTGCACCCAAAAACAAAAACACACTGGCCAAGCATCCACACAACTTTTCCTTTCATTTAAGCAATTGGTCACCTGTGGCATAAACACACACACCCATACACGTATATGCATGTGATTACAAGAGCAGCAACCGAAACATGCCACTGACCATGGACAACAAGTGAGTGAAATAGTGTTGTTAGTCAACGCAAATGCTGGAGTTGTTGTTCTTGTTGTTGTCAGCCGTGCGCTGTTGCTGATTTCGCTGCTTGCTCCCTTTTACTTGGCACAAACGGGCAGCTGACGTGGCACCGACAAGATTCCACAGCGACAATGGCTTCATCTCACTGGAACAGAGCGTATACATACATACATACAAACATACATGTAAATTGAATAAGCAATTGTGGCGGCTGTGGCGTTGGACAAATTATTTACAATATGCCACTTGCAGTTATGCCACAGCGCGGGACGTTTGATCATGTTGCAGCACAACAGCACAAACCTGCAACATTGTTGGGCGTTTATGTTACTATTTACTCACACGTGTGCTTGTGTGTGCTTGTGTGTGTTTGTAGGAGAATGCAGCGCACAATTGGTCTACTTATGTTGCGTTGTTAAACGGACAAGAAAATTGCTACGCCGAATGTCAGCGGTCACTGGTGGACAATATGATGCTTTGGCGCAACAGAAATAGGTAGTTGTTGTTGCTGTTTTTTCTTTCACAAATATTTGTGCCGAATTGAATTTCAAGTGCAAACAACTAAATTTGTAGCTGTCGGGCGTGCTTGTGTATGCGCATGCGCAAAGGGTTTATGTATGTAAAGTCTAATGCTTGTTCCCGTTGGGCTGCGTTGTGGTGAAAGTTTTCGGCGAGACATGAAAACGCCTCTACTTGTAATTTATTTACTTTAAAAATAACATAAAATAAATACATACATAAACTTTTATGAACTGCGAAGGTGTGTACTTACACGCACATATATATGGCTTTAGACATAATCATATACATACATATGTTTGCACATATATATATTTACTAATACATATCTCTTGAGACGTGCTTCTTGTTTCTGAGGCGTGACTCGGTCTCAAACACTCTAGTTACTTAATATATTTTGTGGAAAAATTAACAGGAATCGTCACATTTTAGTTCACTTTCATGAAATTGTGTCTCAAAAAGTCGTAGTTTGTTACAACAAATACAATTATTTTGAATTGAACATTGAATATGACTTAAAAATCGAGTACTAAGAACTTGAGTCTGTAAATAAAGTCATCGGATATTCACTCCTTGATTATTTTTCGTTGGTAGAAAGGAACAGAGCTGCAATGGAGAGCATATTCACAAAAATTATCGATTCTATATACCGTTCACGTCTGAATTTTCCCTCTATCAATGCCTGTTTCTTTTAAAAAAGAAAGAGTTAAGTAACGAATAGTCTTTTAACACCAATGAAAGATTAGACCAACTGGAGCACACCCCAAGAAACCACTCAGGTTTCGCCAAAATATCTGTACGACCAAATAACTGTGCCCAAATCCATAGCCTCCCAAAAACTGACCAGGATATTGCCTTAAAAAAACTGGTAGTACTTTGAGTCTTGGTTAGAGAGGTCTATATATAAGGCCAACTATATCCAAAAACTGGAGGGGGTTAAGCAGTTGCAAACTCTGGTCAAATGTCACCAACTACGTAGTGAAAATATTAGCATAAGCTGTATGAACTGACCACAACAAGACTACAGAGAATGCCAAAAATCAGGTCTCTTTGAAGTAAATAGCGCTTTCTGGATCAGTTCATGGTTAGCACTTAATTTTTTTTTTTAATACCCATAAAGATATAGTAAATTACAGTTTCAACGATAGTAGGAAATAAAAGCCACTAACCTAATGCTAAACTTTAAAAAAAAAAATTCTAAGGTGTTCCCAATAAACACGGGCCTTCAGGTTTAGGACGGGTATCTGCTCACATGCATAGACTTCTCGACTGATTTTTTCAATTTTAACTGAAGAAATAAAGCTTAATATGAAGGTTGGATAAGACTTTACTGATATCGCCTATGTTTTTGTCTCAAATATAATGCAGTGCATATATAATATTGTAGTCGCTGCAAAGGAGTTTAAATTAATATTAAAAAGATGAAAAGAATTCTCCTGTCCACCTATTTCGGAATGAGTTCAGCTAGTCATAGATAAATACAGCAGACAGAGGAACAAACTCGAGTTTAAAATTTTGTGTTTATGAAACTTTGAGTTTAGCTTAACATTTCTTAAAAATTCCTATATATTTCTATATATACATATATGAATAATTATATTGTTTTCACATTGAAGCCTTTAAGAAAATCAGAGTTAACATTTTTTAAGTGTCAAAAGGATTATCCCTGTGTTGAAAATATTCAATAGTGTGGCCAAATTGTGTTGCAAAACAGCGTTTGATCTCCATAAACACCAAAAAAAAGTGTTTAAGGCGAGTTTAAGGGAAAAAAGATGTGTGATTAACTGCTGTAACCTAATCATAGGTTTTAATTAAAGAATATGGTCAACTCTTCACAACTACAATGAAATTATTCTTCACATAAATTGAGAATTAGAAGACTGGGCATTATTTGGATATTAGCGAAATTGAATTCAAATCAACATAACATACACGTTTTTGCTGAACCAACGAACCAACGAACGATGGTGGAACGGATTCGAATTATGGCAGAGAAAATCATGCTTTCCGCACAATCTCGCTTCAGCTCATACCGCTACGTGTATAAAATTAGCTACGAGTCATAATGTTCTTATAAAATAATAAATGATCCGATATATAACTAGGCGTACGTATAAGTAGATTGCGCATTAGTATGTGGATATGCATGTGGGGATGAGCAGCTGTTCAGAAATGCAAAATTTGTTTATGAATTTTAAGCGAAAAATCACTTAAAAACACAAACAAATCTTTATATAAAATTTCAACGGAAAACAGAAGACTCCGCCGGCCGCTGAGAAAACCCACACGAACGATTGATGGATACATAGTACATAGTATTATATATAAATGTATGCTTCAAAAGCACATGACGTTGGTGACAAATGAAAATAAATGATCGCCAACCGGCAGCCGGGATACAAGTTCAAATATTAGAGAAATAAATGCAAATTATTTGATGCGAAATTTTCAAACGGCGCGGCGGAGAAAGAAGTGTGGAAGAATGTGTATGAAAATATAGCACAACGAGGAAGATTGCCTTGAGGCAACCAAAGCAGCCAAGTCGTTAGTAAAGCGTAAAATACGAAAATAAACACTGACGACATCAAATGCCAGCAGGGAAATTCGGTAAATAGAGGATGTTGTAGCCTAGCAAATATTAAAGGAAAATAAAATTGAAAAATTAACTTTGAAAATCAAAGAGCACCACTGAGATGTGGGGAAAATAGAGGTTAACGAAATAAAAATGAAAAAATAAAGTTACAAACACACTTTCGTATACATTTGGAGAACTGCTATATTCTTTTCAAAACTGTACTGCATGCTATGCGGAGGGAAAATTATCGAAAGCTCCAATAGAACCATGAAAGTAGTGGAAATTCGTAACTTAGCTTTCATAACCTACAAAAAGTACGCATATTGCAACGTCAGTACAAAACAAAAACAAAGTAGGTCAGGTGGGCAACTGACAAGTTTCAGGCAATGCTATGCTATGCCGTGCCAGATAGTAAGTAATAACATTGAAATTAAAACTGATATATTTGGGTTATATCGCTCAACAGCGAATCGGCTGGGCGAGCAATAAGCAAATAAACAAATAATGGGCAATAAATAGAACGAGAATTGAAAATGAAACGTTGCGCAGGTGATAAAATTTTGGCTTTTTGGCAACACGCGCAAGAAGTTTGTGTCTATGCAAATTTTACTTTCCGTATTGTTTTTGTTACCAATATTTATTTTCATTAGCATTTATGCATGACAAAGAATTAGGACTCATACAACAATAAATTCTAGATCGAGAAGCATTTCTATATGCAATACTACAGTTGCGGAAAAAATTGCAGACTTTTTGTTGTTTTCTGCTGAAAAGTTAGCCTAGGTCTTAAAATTATATAGGTTTCATGATTAGCATGATTATCTCTGTTGCAGACGTAGTAGTTAAAAGCAGAGGTTCAGGCTTCCGAAACTTCGAAGTTCTAAATAGGAATTCCCCAACTTATAAAATGCTGATAATGAGATATCAATTATTTCGCTCCGAAATCGACTGTTTCAAGCTTGTATATAAATATTGTTTGTTAAATGCACTTCCATCAATTCTAAAGCCATCTTCATACAAAACTCAACATTGCCCTAAACCCTTAATCTCTCAGGCTTAGCCTCGGTCCATGAACATTTTGTTTTTTTTTTTTATTGTTGTTCTGCGGACCTCAGTAACGATTAAGAGTGGTTACCTGTTGACGGATTTCCAGAGTAACATTAAAGTCATAAAGGAGAAGTCTCGAAAATATTCTCAATGAAGACGACAGTGAAACTCCACGTTGGTTAAAGAATCAAATCCCACAATCGAACAACTTGGAATTGCCATTCTATTAACCAATTGTGTGAAGGATCTAGTAGTGGTTAGAACTAGTAAATTGACCGGACCACACCCAGCGCCAAAACCTCAAACATTTTGTAGTTTTGTACTGCAAGAGGTCACAGACGCGGCGACTATGTGCAATGAGGTTTTTTTGATGGTTGGAGAGTAGCCGCTTGGGATGTCCGAGATTATGGTTCTGCAAAATATTTATGGACCATTGTGGATTCGGATTTGGCTTTATTAGATGTTTTGAATTGACGGAAAATGCCAAAACGGCGAAGAAAGATGAGATAAGATGAATTTAAAGTCCCTTCCGCGACGAAGAATGGACGCCAATAATTTTGAAAAGCCGCATGACGAAACAGTTATACCAAATACTGGTTTACTTGTTACCATAACAAACATAATGAGATTATCTTGCAAAACAAACAATTAGAAAAAAAACTATACAAACAGTTTCCTATTTAAGTATTTTACAGTTTTATTGATTACTCAACAGCAATCTGTACATTATTCCATTATATATTTTATCTTGCGTCGTTTTACTATCCATTTACTTCGTCTTTGCTTCACCATTAACTTTATTAAATCAATGCTCTTAATTGTCTATAAAATGCGGTGGAAACCAAAGTAGTTTCCTACGCCAGTCGCTTATATTAGATGCGTGCCGATGTTGTCACAGTAATGCCACCAACAACAGCAACAACATACTGAAGTTGTAACGATTACTTAATGCGTGCGTAACGGTGGTTTAGTTTTAGCTCCGACAATTTGCAATTGGGTTGTTGGTATTTACAGCTTATCAGCCACGAACAGCCATGAGGATTGGCAGGGGAACAGGTGAATTAGACGGGGTTAACAAGTGACTAACGCATTAGTTGCCGTTGATGGCGGAATTTATTGATTGACGTTAAATGGATGATGAATGAAATATGTTTAACCAGCGTAGATAACAGCGCTCGTCCAGTTGTAATTAGGTAAAGTGCTTGCATGGTTTAAATTCAGTTACTAAATGCTGTAAAAATCTTACAAAAGTCCGAGTCAAGCTTTTCTCAATATAATATTTGACTTCTTTGCTTTGAATTTATATCTTTCGAACAGAAAATATGTTCATAAAGTGTAGAGTACTCCGATCGAACGTCGCAAACCAACACGTCAAAATAGTTGGCGTTTTTCTGTATCGAACATGACATGAAAAATATTTAAAGTTGACGTGACATTTTCTGGGGTTGCCCAACCTGTGTAAATCACACTTCTATGCTATGGACCATTTACACAGTTTTTGGGCGCCAAAGCATGTGTGTGCGAAGATTTATATGATTGACAGCAACATCATCTTGGCACAGTAGGAGACCACACTATATTTTGATACTTAAAATACAAAATGGACATTAAATTGCACATAGACTAAGAGTGAGTGGCATTTTGAAGCTTTAAATAGGAAAGTTCCGAAAATATTATTTCGGCAGCTGTCTTTGCTTATGAGGGATGGATCAGCTGTTGGTTTAAAGATTTGGCGTTCATCTGAGGAAGGATTAAACAGTATTTGTAGGTCGATAAATAAAAGAAAAAAGCAAAATACTTAAAATTTTTATTAAAGACGTTCATTAAGAGAGGAGAACAAAAGACTTGGTTCTGTAAAAAAAAATTAGAGAACCACTTAGAGCTTAAGAAAATTTTTAACGTCAAGAACCAATCTTGATCGGTTGTTTAAAATTTGTTCATTATAAAAAGCAATAACTCGGATAAGGTTCTTTTATTGATTAAAATAATTAAATTTAAAAAATAATAAATTTTAATAATTAAATTTAAAAAATTCAAAAAACAATTTAAAAACAAAAAATTGAAAAACAAAAAAATTTAAAAACAAAAAAATTAAAAAAAGGAAAAAAAAATATAAAAAATATAAAAATATATCTATATATAATAAATAAAAAATATGACAAAATATAAAAATATATAATAAATATAAAAAAATAACAAAATAATAAAAAAATAAAAAAATAGTAATAATAGTAATAATCAAAATAAAAAAAAATATAAAAAAAATAATAATAAAAATATAATAAAAAATAATAACAAAAAAATTTAAAAAAAATAATAATAAAAAAATTAAAGAAAATAATACTCTTATTACTATTATCCAAAGAGCTATTACTATTATCCAAAGCTATTACCCAAAGAGGACATTGTTGTTGATATTGTAGCGAAAGAACACATTTTCAAAATCATTTTACACCTCCGAAATAATTTTGGCGAATTCTGTCGAGCTAGTATTTCTTGGTCGGATATAAATCCAGGTCCGTACCGGTTATGTGGACCTAGATTCAATTCTAGCTTTCGTGTAACATCTACGTTTGTTTTAATAGTGGTTCTTACTTCTTAATAGGCATAGCAAACCTGTGAAAGTATTTCCCTCATGTTTTTACCATAAGTAGTGCCTATCTCTCTAGTTCTAAGCCAAGTTCATGTATGTTCGATTAATTCTATAATTAAATATTTTAGACCCTTGAGGCATAGAACCTATGAACATAGCTTCTGAGTTCCAAATGTAGTAATACCTCGAGCAACTTTCTCCACTGCATACAGAAATAGCCTCAGGAAGCAGTCGGAAGAACTATGCGAGTAGGTTACGAATTTCATACACGTAGGGTATGAAAAAATGCCTACAGGGTAGCTGTAGGTTATTGCACTAATTGTAAAAGCAGAAAAGCAGTCGCGCAGAGATACATAACAACAGCATAAAGGTGGAAAAAACGACGATATTTAACATTGACAACACAAAATTGTCAGCTGACCCTTAAAAAAGCAATATTTGACATTTGCGCTAGAAAGCGAATTTCGAATGCGAACAACAATGAGGGGCACAAGCGAATGGAGAAAAACAACAGAGAATCTAAGCTGTATTTGAGAGCAAGAATAACATATTTTGTACCGTTGTGTGTCCTATGTATAATTATATACTTATATATACAAGTAAAAGTATATAATATGCTGCAGAAACTTGATATGCCATGAAACAATGCAACAACAATGGTTAACCAAATACCCCGCATGCGGACCGTTTAATACAATTTTAGCTTAACAAAACTGTTGCTAGAAAGCTTGCAAGTGCGTGCAACAACAATGCCGAACAAAATATTAATTTCCAACTGACCGGAAAAAAAATCAAATATTTATACCAAAAAGTATAGTAAATCATCAACAAACAACACTTCTCATAAAATTCCACTTTCAACAACATGTGGCAACAATATGCCATATATACATAGAAACATTTTCATATTTTTTAACTCTTACATGTTGGCGATAAAAAGTGCAACAACAACTGCTGCAGACTCTGAAGTCATACAAACACACGCATACAAGCGCATAGCAGCAGTGGGGAGGAGATAATTTATTCAACAGCAGTGATGCATTCGGGCAACTATCGCGTCACTAATAGCGCCACAGCAATTGAGGCACTCAGTATGGGTTGCATCAGCGGCTACAATGGTTTTGTGGAAACAGTGGCTGCAATTGAACTCATTCATATGTGTATATGTTTGTGTGTTATATAGCAATAGCAGAAGTGGCGCTGATGCATTTACGATAATACTGTGCGCAATCGGTGACCTACAACGGATGAGCGCAGCATCAACACACCACACTTGATGGGAGGAATGACGAAGTACCAGCAAATGCACACCTTCATACATACGCTAAGCGCTTGAATAATAGTGTAACTTCCACTGATTAGCATTTTCTATGTGTTAGTTGTCCATGGTGCCCGAATCTCAAGTCTGGACCCAATTAACGCATATTAGTGCCACTTTGATGCACTTCCCAAGAGAACTGTAACCTCTAGTGATCGACTTTTTGATATCTGATAAAGCTGGTAGGAGTAAGTATTCTAATTTTTGCCAGCTCGAAAGGCTTATTGAACTCGAACTTTTCCATTGCTCGGTATCTTTTTGCTTTAAGAACTGGAGAGTCACAAAAAATAGGCTTTAGCATTTTCTCCCTTTAATCTCCCAAACAGCTGGGACACCTTCTGTTGTAAGCGAATCTAATACGCTGTTAGTTTGAAAACACATGATCTTGATATTTCGAATAGATCTATTTACAGCTGTATCAGATTCCTCAATAGATACCCTTTTCTTTGGCAATTCTTTTTGTTTCCTCATTCCTCTGCATGTTCCTGTGCCCGGAAACCGAAAAGAGTCCGGAAAGAGAGACAACCATTGAATTTGTAAGAGTTTTTTTCGATTCTTAATCCACTCTACAATAGCAATATTAAGACTAGTAATGCTACCTGGCCGACAGAAAATATAATTATTATGTCTATAGGCATATTTTTCACTTTTTGGTTAATATCCCTGGAAGCTACGCTTATCAGTAGTACCTCGGCATGGTGGGTACTCGTTTTGTTTCGAAGTTCAACGGAGAGGGAGACGGTAGATGGTGTACAATATAAAGCCAAGAGGGAACCAGAGTTGGTTAGAATGTATATACGGGGTCTAGGGCTAAAAGCCTTGACAATTTTAGTTCTCTTTGTATTTTTTTGTTTTTTCGTATTTTTTAAAATTTTTATATATTTTTTTTGTTTTTTTCTTTGTTTTTTTTTTTTTTTGTTTTGGTTTTTTTCGTATTTTTTCGTTTTTTTTTCTTTTTTTGTATTTTTTTTTTCTTTATTGCATTTTTTTCTTTATTGTATTTTTTTTTGTATTTGTATTTTTATTTTTTTGCTTTGGAAAATCCGTATATAAGTAACTAGAGTAATAGTAGTCATTGGTATAAAATATTTAATATTTAAAATAAACAAAAAATTGTTTTTAACACTCTGTTAAAAATATCAAGGTAGATATTTTACTCAGAACTTTTCTTTAAGCGAAATCAACTTATATTTTTTCAAAAATTTTTCAAAAATTTAAAATTTTATTAAAATCATTTTAAAAGAAATTAAAGAAAAGTATGTTTAGCGGGTGGAAAATAAGGATATAAGCAAAACGTTATTGAAAATATTTGAATTTTATTAGAAAGATTAAGAACTAGGGAATTAATTTTTTTGATTATATTATCTATAATTCATGTCTATATAGAAATTATCTATGATTCAATTAAAATAATTTTGTTTTTTTATTATTTTTTTATTAAACTCAAATTTTCACATTTATTTTTAATAACAATTTTATTTGAACACATCGATTTAAAATTATTTCTAAAAATACATAATTCGATTTCTTTAAGTTTTAACAATGATAATTTTCTAAGGTTTTTCGAATTTTTCCATTATTCAATTAAAAGAACACAAACGTGTTCTTTTATCAGTTCTTAAAGTATTAAAAACATAAATTAAAAAAATATTGGATTAAAATTTTTTTAATGAATGGTAAGTTTTTTAATAAACAATTATTTCTTTTTAAGATGTATTTATAAATATTTTAAAAACTATTAAAACTTTATATTTTATTTTCTTAGTTCTAATTTGATGATCCAATAGAAGATTTTAATAACTTTTTTTAGCTTATTTCATTTTATTTTTTATTTTCGTAAACAAATTTTCAAAATAAAAAAATTATACGTTAATTGTCCTAAATATTGTTTCGTCAAAAGTTTATTCAATGATTGAATTAAACGACGAAATTTAACAAGAAATATATATTTTACATAAATAAGAGTTTTATGCTTTTTTATGAACAGAAAAATTTAGTTCCCAATATTTTGAAGCAATTAAGACTTAAAACTTCTTATGTTCATAGGATTTACTTGGAAAGAAAATTTTCCTAATGGGTTAGAAAGCAATCAAAAGTAATAAATAATTAATTTTTTTTTTTGTTATTCAGAAAATCAGAACAAATATTTACGTATTTAAAAAAATATGTTTATTTATGTTTTTAAAAAATATGTTTATTTTTTTAAATCCTTAACTTTATTTTATGTATCTCTGTACGTACATCTTATGCCTACATATATCTACATATTTACTTCTGTACTCACACAATATTAGCGTACTGATGTGCCAACGAAAATCATCTAATACAGGCGCCACACAGCTGACGTAAATCCAACCCAAAGTCGTTTGAAAGAAACGCAAAATCTTAAGCTTCGCGACAAGGACAAAAGATTTGCATGAAATGCACGTTTCGTTCAAGAATTTTTGAAAAACTTTGTATGAAATTTGTTGCACTAACTTTTTAATTGCTTTTAATGCGGTTTTCGCTTAACACACGCTACGATATTTCCGGTCTATGACAACAGTCTGCCAAGCACTTTTCATTTTCACTATGGTATTTTTACACAATTTTCCGATTGTGTTTTTCTTTTTCGTAGGTAATACGCGACGACAGTAATATTGACTTGGCGGCGCTTTGTGACTTGTTGCCACAGTAACCGAAACGACCGAATGGATCAACAAAAACGTTCGCGTTTATATTGTATTTATTTCATTTTTTTTTCTACTGAAACTAGTGAAAAGAGTTGTGGAATCGTGTGTAAAGATTTTGTAGTTGCAACATTCGCTTATTGATTATTTTTACGACCATTGCAAGTAGACGTATCGAGTAAGGCTAGGCTCGTTGCGATTGGGAGGGTGGGTGTCACAAGGAAAATACGGCATAAGTCAATGATTTCCACGCAGTTGCGGCTGCATGCCAATGCAATGGGTGTTGAGTAAATATTGCTAGTAATATGAAGATTGTTGTTGTTGTTGTTATTTTTGCTTTAGCTTGTCAACAATCCAATTAGTGGGCAGAAGAAATACTCACAAGCACTGGAAATTCAGCTTGGTTTTGCGTTACCCTCACTAGAGCCCTTGTCACACTTATTACACACATACATACAGATATGCGGAAATCAAACACAGGAAAATTCAAGAGATATTTTTAGTAATTTTCATTGAAACGTTTGTCAAAAATCGCACAAAACTACGTTCAATGGAAAAGTGATGCACAGAGGCCCACGCATTACTCATACGCCGGGTCGGCCAAGACGATTTTCCTTCTTTTCGCAAATATACTGCCACCTTCAAATGCACACAGTTGTTTTAAACGACTTTTTCACTATTTTTCGGCAATTACGGCTTAATTAAAACAAATTTACATCATACAAATAAATCGTTATTTTTAAACACCTTAACGTAATCGACGCCAAAGGTTACACAGTAAACATATGTATATATTTATTTATTTAAAACTGTTGTTAAATATCGAAAACCGCACGAGAAAATATTTTAATAAATCAGTAATGAAGTGGCAACGGAAAAAATCCTTAGAACGAACGTTTCAAAAATTGTACACCTTCAGAACACGCACAACGCCAAACTGATTTGAGAAATGCATAAGAAATGTGAAGCAACCACCACAGCGTCTGGCGATTGCGGCAATGTTAAATTTTATTTTGTTGTATTTTTTATTCTTAGTTGTAGTTGTGTGTGTGTAAGCGTGTGTGTGTGTGTGTGGGTGTGTGTGTGTGTGTGTGTGTGTGTGTGTGTGTGTGTGTGTGTGTGTGTGTGTGTGTGTGTGTGTATGAAGAAATTTGTCCGTTCGCGTATCTCTCACTGTTCAAAACAAAATAAGCCTCCATTGGAGAGCCTTGCGGGGGCAGGCAGACATAATAAATATATTTTACGGCTAAATATATACATAAGTATGTATATAGCTACATATTTAATTATATACTTAGCGTTGTAACTAAATGCCTATTTATATGAATATCGCACATTCTGCTAGTTTTTCTAAGAGTCGTCGCTCACATATATATTAGTATGTAAGTTGTAGGCGCCTGTGGATGCCGGCAAAAATAGAAATCGTGAAATGTTTAAATTTAAAGTGGCGGCACCTCAACCGACACGCTCATCATTCCAAATCAATTTGCTGTAGAACAGTAACGTAGGTCTTAATTACTTACAGAATACATTAAAGTGACTATATAAATATGTATGTACCATATGTGCAGATTTTCTTCTTATAGTTTCATGAAGTAAAAAATTTCATGAATAGAAGCACACGCGTCCTTACTTACTTGATCAATTATTATAGGTAAACGCTTGCACTAGCTATATTTTAATTATACTGTTAGAAAATATACAGTATTGTTCGAAAATTTAGCAGTTTTACTTGTTAAAGAAAACCGTGCCACTTATAATAATATCAAAATGGAAAATTTTACGTATTAGTTTAGTATTAGTATTTATTCTATCTAGTAGTATCTAGTAGTATATCTAGTAGTATATATAGTATATCACATTAATATTCTGATTGGCATTCACTGATTATCAAAATTTAAAGTAGTAATACCGAAATTATAAAATTCTAACGAATACAATTTTTAGATATGTAATTTTTTGTGAAACAAAAGTGTGTGCAACAAAAGTATTTCACCCCAACGACAAAGGGTGGCTCGCCACAAAATTTATGAGAAATTCTAGTAACCGATAGCTTAGCAAGACTATATTTCGGAGGTACGTACATACATACTTAAAGAAATTGTAATAATTTTATTTAGCCTAAAAAATGCTCACTCAATTTAAAATGTAGAAATCATTTTGGAATATAATCCAAATGAATATAAATCATATAAAAAAGTGAATGTATTAATCAGGCGCATATAAGCAATGTCCCTAAGGCAATGTAACCCAGGTCACTAAAATGGCCACTGATTTATATGCGTTTAGGAACTGTTACCTCAACAGCATTAAAAAAAAGGCTAATACGGTATTGTTTGCCACTTATAAAACAACAACATGTATTCCTAATTGCTGTGAGCCTCATGTTATTCTGTAGAGACTTTCAATGCGTACAATACATTAATAAAATAGATCTTATAGATACATTTGCATATCTTTTACAAATAGAATATAAAAACAATAAGCTCACCTTATATTGGTTATCCATGATGCTTCACTGCAAAGGTCGTACGTCGTTATGTCCTTGAACTTCACTCCATCAACAATTTTTACATTTTTATTCGCGCACACTTTATAAAAAAAAACTTCACTAACACAATTTACATAAATATGACTAAACTTGCTTCGCGAATTAATAATTAATAAGAAAAAGAAAACGCCGCTGGTGTCGCCTTCATATGCATACACCTGTCTGTACGCATGTAAATATATACATGCATATTTGTAACTTATCACTTGGACTACTGCTTTCAAATTATACAGATTTATAAACGTCGGTGGTTATTAAAAATTTAACATAACTTACCTTTCATTAAAATTGAAATATTTGATTTTTTCCTTATATTGAATGGAGACTAACTAATAGCAATTACAAGCTACAATTTAACACGATTTTTCAAGCTTCGTAGAAATAGAACATTTTATTTAATTGGTAATTGCTGACGATACACTTATTAATTATAATTTACACATACTTTAACTAACTACACTTTGCTACGGAAAACACTTAATTTATTGGTTTTTTCACATTTTAGAAACACCAAAGTACACTTTCATATTAAAGGCTTGCGGCAATTTTCCAATAAACAAAAAGACGCGCACGAAACGCTAATTTTCGCGGAATACAACAACAACTGACACCAAGTTTTCCCGTTCACTTTTACATTGTCATTCGTAACTTTTGCATGCGCATTGTTTTTCTTTGTACTTTGTTTACAAAATGCTTTTCAGTGCAAGGTGAGAACTGACAAGGCGATAAGGAAAACGTTTGTGAATGTTACCTTTTGATTATGCCATTGTGAATATGGGCAGTTATGTGAAAGAAGAAGAATCACGAGTCGAAACATTGAAGTTTGGTTAGTGCAATGTCTTTGAAAAGAAGTAAATGAGACTTGATACAATTGCATAGAAATGGCAAAAAAAGAAAGTAAAGTAGATAAAAATTTATCAGCAACACAAAATAAAACCAAAGCTAAAAAACGGAAACATGTCTCAAAAGATAATGACGAGGAAGTGGCCAGCAAGAGTTTAATTGTTGAGGCAGTTGAAGAACATACAGGGGATAGTAAGTAAAATTGTGGTATTGAAATTTACTTTTAAATAAATGATTATCGAATTCATAGAAAATTCAGTGAAAGCACTAAAGCGTAAGCATAATGAGAAGGGCAGTATTAAAGAGAAGCGTAGCAAAACTACCAACGGGCAGGATGATAAAGATGACGCTAACGATGATGCAGAGGAAACAAAGGAACCCACCTTGGAAGAGTTGCAGGAAAGTGAAAAGCCGGAAAATCTGAACGCTATAGTAACCGTGCGTCAAAAGAAGAAACAAAAACATAAACAACGTCTCGAATTGCAGAAAGATCAAACTGAAAACAAAGAACGTTATCGTAACGAAGACTACCTGCGTAAGTGGAAAAATTCACGATCAGAGTGGAAATTTGAAAAGCTACGACAGATATCAATACAGCAAACTGTATTTGATGAGGATAAAATTGGAGTAGAGATGTGGCCTATTGCACTTGAATACTTGTCAGGCTCCAAGGGGGCAGCTAAGGCGCAAATGATTAAATTGGCTGAGCAATGCATTGGAGTGCTCGATAAACAATGTGGCCAGGAAATAAGCGAGGAAGAGCAAAAAGCTATTTATGATTCCTCAAAATATCAACGAGCACGTGATTTGCTGCAAAGTTTCGATTAACCACTGATGAAGGCGAAACATCTTTTAAAAAAATTAACATATGCTTTGTAGTATGTACATAATTTTAGAAGCCTTAAGTTTATAAAAGATTGTTTTATTTGAAAATTTTTTTTTAGTTTTTTTTTTTTTTTTTTGTTTTAGCTTTAAACTTTTATTTACTTACAAATCTTAAATTTATTTTTCATTAAAATAAACTATACAAAATTACAAATCCACATATGCCAGTATGTTATCAACATAATCTGCACGTTTCCTTAAGTGACTCAATTGTTCGTCACTCAGCTTTAGCTTGTTCTCTTGCAGTAGGAAGTGTTGTATAAACAAGCGTATGCTGTTCTTGAATTGAACGAGTTTCGTATTTTTGGCCACACGTTCGAATGCCTGATAGATTTCATTATCGTGCTCGCTCATCAGTATACCGACCATTATTTCCTTCATAAAAAGGAAACTTATCTTGTCCAGCTGCATAAAGTTTACAACTTTCAGCAACGACAATTGTAGACCGCCATTTAATATTAAATGTTGTAGGAATTTCGCTAAATTCTTTACTTGTAACTTATTTAATGATTCCATGTCATTAATGCGATCCCATGTGGCGAACTGAAAAGCCAGTTGAAATTTTCGGTTGTAGTGACAGAATTTCAGCGCGAGATGCGCATAATATGGATTGGCACATTTCTCATTCAAACAACAGTGAATAATCACATAGGCAATACTACGTTGATCTTTCAACGCCAAGTGTAATATTTTCTCGAAAGCGTCAACATAGTCTTCAGCACCCATTATAATACAGAATATGTTTCTGCGTTCCTCTGTATTCATTTTCTGTTCTTTTGCTAACTTCAGTAGTTTTTCTGAGAAGCGTTGACCAGCAATAACGCCTTCATTCGTCTTTTGCTTCGTCGCCGAGTTGATATCATCGATGTTGCCACTCCACGCAGAACCAACCACCCACCATTTGCCCACTTGATCTGCACGCAGCAAATCATCCATAGTTATATTGAGTGTCGTCACATATTTGTCATTGCGCAACATAGCTTTTAATCGTTTGCGCAGATTCTCAGCCAGCTCCGGATCAAAATGTGGTATCTTATTGATATTATTATTTTTAACAGCATTTAAAATATCAACCATGAATTTCAGGCGCAAATTCTCTTTTAGTTCTAACGGTGCTTCTGCAATTTTGCGCTGCACACTTAACATCATTTCCTTAAAGGCAAGCGGATCGTCCTTTCTCAATTTGAAGCCCACGGATTGGAAGATAAGTAGTAGACATTCAATTGATTTTTCACACAAATTATCAGAGAGACGTCCGATTATTTCCAGTAACAAACGATGTTCATATATTTTAAAAATATATATGTATGCGAGTACTAAAATTAAATTATTCAATTTCTTGTCCTCAACGGCTAATGTGAATATATCCTTTAGAAGTGCGTCAAATTGCTCTACGAACATTTGCAGAAAGTGCGCGCCAATTTCATTGCCAACTTGTGCATGTAGATAGGCCAAGAGCACCATGTGTTCCTGCACCATGCGTTCATTAGTCATAGTACGACCAAGTAATGCCTCTCGTAATAAGGCACCAAGAGTTTCATTCATGTTGTAACGAGAATTTTTCATATACAACTCCTCAATGCCATTTGCGATCTTGTGTAAATTAGCCTCAGAAAGTCGATTTAGCAAACCCTTGCAATTTTTTCGCAATCGTTCCAGGAGTTCCGACTGTTTACCGTCATTTTGTGTGGATGCGAGCAAAGCACGTTGATGGGGTGGTATATATTTTTGGGGCTGTGGCGCTTCAGACTTTTCTTTAGCATCATTTTTTATAATGTTGCCGTCTTTATCACGTTTTCTGCCATAAATGTCTTCCTTTACTGAAATAAATATAAAAACCAATATTTAAAAACGGATTATTAATGATAAAAAGCAATTATTTACCCTGATCTTCTGGATTTGCTTCGTCATATTCCTCATCATCAATATTACGCTCTTCAGCACTTTCATTCTCCTTATCACTTAACGTACCGCCCATTAAATCCTCATCATCTTCGCCATCAAATTCCTCCTCATCACTCCAGCCACCTACATTCTGCCTTTCCTGTTCTTCCTTTCGTTTTTCTTTCAGCTCGCGTTTGCGCTTCTCCTCTTCATCATCCAAACAGAACTCCAAGGCATAATCTAAACCGTCGTTAAACATTTTTCGCACCAAGCGGTTTTTGTCTTTAGTCTTGTTGAGTTTCAACTTCTTTTCTAATTTTGAAATTAATCTGTCTTCTTCCTCATTCTCAATTTTAAGTTGTTTCAGACGTTGTTTTCGCGACACATTCTCCAAATCCTTTTGCTGCTTCAACACACGCCGGCGTTGTATCTCGGCGTCAGGGCGCGTGGGTTGTTGTTTTTTCTTCTTCTGACTTTGTATTGGCTTCTCTTGTTTCGCAATTTTCGCTGGAATGCGTGCACTGACTTCTTTATCTGAGAAGTCTGAAGCGATAGATTCTTCATTATCGGAATCTACTTTACCAGAAAGCAATTCCTCGACGGATATATCTTCGGGTGATACAACTTTGGTTGACTTTTTGGATTTCCTCTTCTTCAACTTCTTTGATTTTTGGGCATTTGCTGCTGCTGCCTTAGCATCGGCCACCAATGCAGCACCGTTCGTTTTATTTGAGAAGAACAATCGCTTATTTTCTTTCTTGCTCTGCAGCTTCTGCTTTCGCAGTTCTTTACGAGATAGCTTTTTATTAGATGCCGATTTTGCCTTATCTTTTTTCTTTGCAACTTTTGTCATTTTTATTTATGCTTTGATTTCAATAAATTGTGAAATTTAACTTAAAAATATCGAACAGCTGATTAAGGCAAACACGTGTATGATGATAACAAATACGAAAAAAACAACGCAGTGTAATCCAGAGCGATAAATCGAAACAAACTCGTATAATTTAGCTTATTTTTCAGCAAATACTTTCACTTTAAAATAAATGCAATTCCAAGAAAATGTAGTTTAAATTCAAAGTTCTCCGCGGTTCCTTTTATATACTTAAACGTAAACAAAGCAATGCAGCATAAAAAATTGACAGTTCGATTTGTGCGGTCTTGCTTCTATCTTTACATCCGCACAGCTGTTCATGTTGTTGAAGAACACCGCGTTTGAAAGGAGTTAATATAAAATATTTAATTGTAGTAGCACCTTGTAGTAAATTCCTGAAATGTCGACACGCTGGTATCCAGTTTATCAACGGGGAAATCCGCAGTTACGTATATTTCTTCCGAATTTCTGGATGAAGCTGATTCGGCCAACAGAGGAACAGCCAAAAAATGTCGCTACATTTTCCGTGTCGATGCAAATGACCAAATATGATGTGAAGAATTATTTGGAAAAGATTTACAAACTGCCGGTAGTGGACGTACGTACTCGTATTGAAATGGGAAAAACCAAACGAGATCAAACTATGGGCTATGTGACCAAAGAGGATGATGTTAAGATTGCTTATGTAACATTGGTGAGCACTTGATAATTATATGATCAAATTAAATAGATATGTATTACTTTAAATTTTTGCAGCCACGAACTGAGGAGTTCACTTTCCCCGAATTATTTTCGAAGAAAGAGGAACAAAAGAAAGCAGAAGAAAAATCATTGGATGAATCCAAACAAGGCTTCAAACGTTTCCTAGACCGCAATAAAAAACGGCCGGGTGCACCCGGCTGGTACTCTATTTAATTATATAAGTATCGTATATCAATAACAGTCAAAATAAAACATTACTTTTCATTAAATAATAATTTTTATTTTTATTCCATGAACATATCTTAAATATTTTTGTTGAACAAAGTTAAAGCATTAAGTAATCCGAAAAAGACCGTCTTTGCTGATGTTTAATTAAAATCTAAATCTGTTTTTCGGTATAAAGTTTTTATATCAATTATTTGGCTTCCTCAACAGATTTATCGATCCATGCGCGAATCTTATCTGTATCCTGTAAGCCGATCATACGATTCACTACTTTGCCTCCCTTCATTACTAGTAAAACTGGTACAGCACCAACGTCGTAATCGAGTGCCAATTCGCTGTGCTCATCAATGTCTACTTTGGCCAATTTTATGGCACCAGCCTTCTCACCGACCACAGCTTCAATGCGGGGTGTTAGCATTTTACATGGAGCGCACCATCTATTTTACAAAATAAAGAAGCAACGTAAGACATATGTAAGTGATAAGATTATACAATACAGTTCATTACTCACGTTGCGAAAAAATCCACTATTATTGGCTTATCACTTTTCTTGACTTTTTGATCGAAATCCTCGGCACTCTGCACTTGAAAGATCTCTCGATTTGTTATTGTTGTGCATATAGAACGAGACTGTGCATAGACTGCTGGTCTGGCCAATTGCCGACCGACATTATTCAGTCTGTTTAGGAACATTCTTACAACGTTTACGCTTTTATTACAATTAAATTTTGAAACTAAATACTTTAGCTATATATTGCCGGAAGAAATACTGTGACGAATTTTTAACGAATGTCATCACACAAAAAATCTCATTGAATTCGACATATCTGAACAACTGTTATTTTTGCCCTCACAGAATTGCCAACGTCTCAATCAAACGGGCTTTGAAGAGAAAGAAACCCGGATACATTCCAGTCGTTTCTGGTATGGCTTATGGCATGGTCATTGCAAAAGAAGTACTAGAAAACTTTAAAGGGGCAAAAAACATACTTCCAATAATTTTAAGGAATGCTGCTAGTCTGCTCCGGAAAACCCTTTATTAATATTTAACTTTGTTTCCAAGATTGCAACAATAACTTCAATAACAAAAATGGTCAAAGACTTCTCACTTCCATTTTCGACCGATATGAAATTATTTTGTCTTCATAGCAGAGAAATCCGTTATGCGTTCGTTTTTCAATGAGTACGCACGTATGAGAATCAGGAATATAATATTATTGCACCTCTTTGCTTTTTTAAATAATTAGCAAATTCCTGCCATCATAAGGTAACTTTATGATGACAATGCCCGAAAATTGAACTTTTGAAAAACTTTTGTATTTAAGATTTATGAATTTTAGGGATCTGGCAGCACTAGACTGTCAGAATTTTGATTTTCTCCGTGGTTGGTCATACTGAAAATTGCAGCTGCGGGATTATTTTCACACGCAAAAAAAGTTTAACTATTCAGTAATTGGAAAAATCTTTAAGGAATAAAACATTTAGTTAGCAGAAAGAAAGCATTAGTAAAACAAAAACTGGTTTAGCTTGCAACATTTTCTTGGAGATATTAAATTTGTGATTTTGTAAGAAAGAAAGGTCAAACGAAGTAGAGTTGTCAAAGTCGCGCAAATAAGAGCAAAACAAAGGGATTGACGTGTGCTGTAATGGAATAGACATCAACATTTTATTCGTCCAGAACTGCAGTAGACATGGATGATAATTCACAGGATATTTGTCGAGTCTGCCGTTGTGAGGCACAATCAGACCGTCCACTATTCTACCCATGTATATGTACGGGTAGCATTAAGTATATACACCAGGACTGCTTAATGCAATGGATGCGTTATTCACATAAAGAGTATTGTGAATTATGCGGTCACCGATTTAGCTTTCAGCCGATCTACTCGCCGGATATGCCGCGTGTGTTGCCCTTACGTGATGTGGCTGGTGGTTTATTATCAGCTGTTGCCAAGGCAGCCAAATCATGGTTTCATTATTCTTTGGTCGGTTTGGCTTGGTTCGGTATAGTTCCATTGTCTGCTTACCGTACATACCGTTATTTGTTTCGCGCTTCTTCATTCGACATGATACTATCGATGCCGTTCGACGTTTTTTCGACTAACAATTTGGCCTCTGATGCATTCCGCGGTTGTTTCGTTGTGACTTGTACGTTGCTGTCATTTATCGGTCTAGTTTGGCTGCGTGAGCAAATATTACATGGTGGGGGGCCGGACTGGCTAGAACGTGACGATGCGCCAGCTGCAGTTAATGATGCCGACGAACAAGCCCAGCCGGAAGTTGCAAGAGCCGCAGCCGTTGCTGAAGATGTCAGAGATGGTGCAGTTGTTGATGCCGCAGCTATACGTGTTGTTGACGATGTCGCCGACATTAATGAACCAGCCAATGCCGACGATGACAGTGACAATGAGGAGGCGCCTATTGATATGCCAATGGATAATGGTGCTCCAGCAGCTGTGAATCCCGCAGAAGAGGAAGGTGAAATACCGCTAGAATTCGGACCAAGACAAGAACATCTACCGGGTGTTGGCAACAACAATAATAATGTAAATGCCGCAGGCGATGACGCTGGCGCAGCGCAAGCTGGTGGCGCTGCAGTAGGTGCAGGTGCTGCCGCCGAAAATGATAACGACAACGATGAACCTAACTGGAATCCAATGGAATGGGATCGCGCCGCTGAAGAACTGACTTGGGAACGTTTGCTTGGTCTAGATGGTTCACTAATCTTTCTTGAACACGTCTTTTGGATAATATCACTAAATACTTTATTCATCGTTACATTCGCGTTTTGCCCTTACTGTATTGGTAATTTCATACTAAGCTCATTGGATCTGCTGCAACCGGATAAACCGCTGCTGCATTTTCACGGCCTCATCACTACACTATTCGGCTACTGCTTCATTGGCTTAACTTTGGTTGTGTTACACTTCTTTGCGCGCGTCTTTCGTATGCGTCGCGTTCGTTGGCTAATCGGCCTGTGCTATATTGTTGTGAAAGTGTCGCTGCTATCCGTTGTTGAAATCGGTGTACTACCACTGGTGTGCGGCTGGTGGTTGGATATATGTTCATTACCTTTGTTTGATGCCAGCATCAAGGATCGCAAGGTGAGCTTTAAAGCTGCTCCGGGCACTTCGCTTTTTGTTCACTGGATGTTTGGTATGGTCTATGTTTACTACTTCGCCGCTTTCATCTCGCTCTTGAGGGAAGTACTGCGTCCCGGTGTACTCTGGTTTTTGCGTAACTTGAACGACCCAGATTTTAGCCCAATTCAGGTAAATTCCCGCTATTAACAGTATTAGCAATATATTTAATATTGACTTTATTTTTTTTCACAGGAAATGATCCATTTGCCAATACTGCGCCATGTACGTCGACTTATTGCTTCCGCTATGATTTTTGGCTCCGCTGTACTCTTAATGCTTTGGCTACCAATACGCATGCTCAAAACAATTTGGCCTTCATTTTTGCCCTACACACTATCCGGCGATTCAGAAGTTAATGAGCTTAGCTTACAACTGCTGCTGCTACAGGTGTGTACCTATAACTATTCTTACGTTCATATAATATTTGATTACCTTTATATTATTCACAATAAATACTTTACAGATAATTCTGCCCGGCTTCTTCGAACAATCGCATACGCGCATCTGGCTAAAGGGTTTGCTACGCATATGGTGTGTTTGTGTATCCTGGGTACTTGGCATACGCAGCTATTTGCTCGGTATTGAGCAGCTTAACGCTGACGCCAATAATGTTGCTAATGGTGGGGCCGCCGCCGCACCAGCCGCTGAAGCAGCACCCGATGCTGCTGCCAATAATGATGCAGTGCCGCAGCCCAATGCCAACGCTGAGCAAGCAGACGCTGCAGCCCCACGGCCAGCACCCGCTATACCGTTGCCACGCGAACGCAACCTCGGTGCAGTGCATCAGGCTATAATGCAACGCGATGTGCCTGTCGGTTTTCAACCATACGATCGCCCTTCACTCTTCCTATTGCGTTTGTGTGGCCTACTGTTTTTCATGTGTATTTCGTTGGTAATCGCTTCGGTCATAACATTAACGGTACCGGTTTGGATTGGTCGTCAAGTGATGGCCTTATGGTCCGTTGGTGGCCATTTCACAAATCAAGTAGTAGCCCAAGCACCTGAGGTATCACCACGTCCACACGAACTGTACACTGCCGCATTGGGCACCTATCTCTGTTGGATAATATCACGCGGTGTTGCTATTGCAGTCAACCTGCTGCCGCAAGGGCGTGCTGCAGTTGTTGATAAAATTAAACATTGGCTACGTGTTGGCGCCTCATACGCCTTGCCCGTACTAATATTTGTGCTAATGCTAGGCGTTATACCGCTTTTGTTTGGACTACTACTCGAGTTGGTGGTGGTGATACCGTTGCGTGTGCCCTTCTACCAAACACCCATACACTTTTTGTGGCAAGATTGGGCACTCGGTGTACTCTATACGAAAATTGCGATTGCTTTGGCGCTAATGGGTCCCGACTGGCATTTGAAACGTGCACTCGAACGTGCATACCGCGATGGTTTGCGTGATATCGATTTGAAGTTTTTGATACGCGAATTGGCCACACCCGTTATCACCTGTTTCGGTTTGGCCCTGGCCATACCCTATGTAATTGCGCACTCCATATTGCCCATATTCTTTAAGAATTCCGTGGCACGCTTGGAAATATCACGCATTATCTATCCGGTATTCTTCATTATTGTCGTGGTGATTGCATATATTTACTTCGAAATCAAACAATTCAAAAAGTTGTATGTCGCCATTAAAGTGGACAAATATTTGGTGGGTCAACGGCTGGTCAACTATGAGCATCGCAAGCGAAAGCAAGAGGCCGAGGCTGCCGAGGCGGCTGCAGCGGCCTCATCCGCAACTGATGGCGCGCAAGCGGCCAAGGATGAGCCCGAGGAGGCGGCAATTAATGCAGCGAGCATACTGCAGCGTGAGGAGTTGGAAATGCGACGAAGAGAAGCAGCGCTGGTGGATGATTTGGTGCGTGATGATTTATTATAATGCCAACACTAAATTGCAGCATTTGAAATGAAGATATGCAAATGAAAATAATACCTACCGTTACTTATGCGTTCGTGTATACCATTTCCGATCTGAAATTAGCGTGTCACTGTGGCAATTTTTTTTTTTCATATTTTTTTTTGTGTTTTTTTGTTTTTGACGGCAACAAAATTATGTAAGCACAGCAAACAAATTAATAAAACGAATTGTATTAAGAGACCAAGGCAACTATTAATTTAGGCGTCAAAAGCAAGTGGTTTGTTTGCAAACTAAACAGTTTGTTGCAGCGGAGCGCTTAACCTCAATTTTTCAATTTCTCTCAAGATATTAATATATCCCCCAGCAGCAAAAGTTATGGTTTTAAGCTGATATTTTTCCCAAATTAACCCAAAACAAAGCAGTTTAATGGGATTTCATGTCTCGATCGCAGCCTCTAATTTCTATTTGGAAATGGTCGCCATGAGAGTTTCTAAATTAATTTGCTTACGAAGAGAAGAAAGCGTTGTGATTTGTTGGTACGTATGTATGTGTATTTCGCGCGCTCGGCGGTTCGGTTTGCGTTAATCGCAATTTTGGGTGTTTTAGTTTTAATGGGGTCAACAGATTAGCATACGAGTCATACATAATAAAAGTAATGGAGAAGTCAAAAAAAACTATATATATAAACTAAAAATATATATATATATATATAATATTAAATAATGCCTTTGCGATTTCGAAATTTTTAATTTTAATATTTTCTCAATTTTTTTTCAAACTATGGTGTTTTTTTTTTTTAAAATTTTTCTCTTCTCTTCGATATTGAAAATTCTTTGATTAATTATTTAGTATGTAAATTGTTTTGTTTGGTATATTTGAAGTTGGATTTCTGCATAAGCTTATTAAAAACTATATTATATCCACTCATGAGTAAAAATATAACAAAAGTCTATTATTTTCATCAATTATTTAGTATCTTCCACTTAAAAAAAAAAAAAATAAAAATCACTTCCATACGTTCTGTATGTATTGCAAATGTTTTGTAATGAATACAATTTCAAAATTCTCAACACAGACTTTTTAATAAATAAACAAATAAATTAGAAATTAAATGTAGTTTTAGTAAGTCATAAATATATTATACATATACAGAAACATACATACGTACATAATACATATGTACATGATTTTGCCGCAAATCCAATACTTTTTTTTGGAAATAACTGAAATTTTAAAAATTGAAATATTTAAAATTCTGTGTTGATTGCTATTAAATAAATACGAGTATATGAATGTATATTGCATAAGCTAAGGTTACGAATAAAACTACCAATAAATAAAAGACATTAAAAAAAATTTCAAAATTTTATTTGTTTGAATTCAGCGAATGTGAGCAGCTTGAGAAATTACCGAATAATGGTCTAAGTCCAAACTAAACTCAATCTAATTAGATTTTTAATATCCTGTTAGTAAGATGTGTCTGCAAAAAACTCTGCAATGAAGGATTCTTCTTATAGGTCACTAATTTTGTAGATCACTACTTCTGCATTCTTCCATACGTGTTCAATATTCATACGTTATTTTTTTTTCATTTGAAAATCACAGAATGGTTACAGGGTTCTGGTCACAGCGATCAAATAAGCTCATAGAGAATATCCTCAGATATATAATGGCCAATTCAGGTGCATTCGAATTCGGCTAGCGTTTGTACTTTATATTAATTAACCACTCTCTGCTGAGTTGAGCAATTTACTTTGAATTTTTACATTCATATTCCCGTTGGGGTCCTACAGGGTACGAATGCTACTCACAAATTCGTTTCTCGTATTCTACCTGTAGTACTTACATATAAATATGCATACATGCAATCGCATATATCGCACCGGTCGAATGAACAACTCAACGAATCGTCGGAATCGGCCAATCTGTCAATCGATCAACTTATCAATCAAATAATCCATCAAATTGCCACTTAACTGTCATAGCACATACGTGCAAATATGTTGCATGACAGAGTTGCATGGAGTGCGCTTGCGGATATTGAGATCGTTGAAGAAATAATGCCTTGTAAAAATGAAATCAGCAGAGTGAGAAATGAAGGTGGACTATTTGAAAGCTGAAGTGACACAGAAATGTGATAGAAAAATAAAAAAGAGCGGAACACAGAGCTGGTTCAAAATTGGTTCGTGATGAGACGGAAAACTTGACTTCCAGCTTACTCACTTAGTGTGATAATCGCTGGGAATTGACAAAGGGTTCAAAACCGATTAATTTTAACTTAGCTTATAAAATAGAGATCGTATCTATAGACGAAGTCGAACGATTGTTGTAAAATGTTTAATGTATGTCAACATTTACTTGGACCTTGATTTTGACTAAGAATCTTATATTAACAACATGCTGTCCTTCGTTAAGTAAAATTCGACTGTTAGTGTAACTAGTCTGTCTATCTGCTGTGGTCTTTTTCATCCCTTGGGATATGTCCACAGGAGGCGACAAGCAGTTTGCAAGTTGAAGTCAAAATGAAATACTACACCTTTAAGATATAGAGTAGAAACACCTATTTTCCTATATAACGAATCGAAACCCTGTGGAAACATTTAAGCCGAATCGAATGATTTGAGCCAATCTATGTAGCTGCTGGGTTTTAATAATGGCATATCTTTCCTTTCAATCATTCTAAGATATGACTTTTTATAGCATATGGTTAGAGTTTGTAGAAAAGAGGGTTTAACTTGCCCATTAAGTCTAAGTATTTCAGTACAGAAATATTTCTCTTATGAGACGTTCTAGAAGGCATCTAAGGTAATGCGGGTAAACAATCGCTCGAATTTAGCAAACATTTCTTAATAATTTGTCGCTTTCTGTTTCCAAGTGCACTTAACCTCAAAAATTAGCAACTGTAACATCAGTGATATAACCCTAACTTCTCAAGGCCGAACCGCAAGTGCTTCCATTGAAAGCACATTTTGGGGTTATAGCCATTGGTACTCAAACAAGAGGGGGTAGAAACATTAAATAGCTTGAATGGAAAATGAAAACCAAAAATTAAATGAAATGTAAATTATCGTACAACAACAAAAAAGTTTGTAAGCAAATTGCCATTATATGGATTTCCATTAAGACCAACTTTGTTTTGCGTTTGTCGCACACTTTTAAGCCCTGACGCGTAACGTTATTGAGCCGCTAATTGAGCGTAACATAATTAACGTTATTGGTATTTTTCACCCCAATTTCCGTTATAAAAAGTTCGCAAAAAACTGTTACATGCATACATATGCAGGCATGGCTGCGAAGAGGAGCGTGAGTTGTATTAACATAATTTTTTTTTATAGCATGAGGGAGGGTCGGTAGTAATGGAGCTGGGGTTTTTTTTTTATTTTTTATTTTTCATTTATTTACTTTTTTATCTACTTCACGGGCTTTATAGCGTTAATTACACTTCCATCAAAAAAAAAAGCGCGTGAGAATGCATTTGAATTGATTGCAACATCTTCTTGTTTGTTGGTATGATTGTTAGTAGGACAAACAATGTGTAAATTTAAAGCAAACTGCAAATCTGTAATGAAGAAAAGCAGTAGAGGTAGATGGTTAGCAGCCATTAAATTCCATTTTTTTTTGCTTAAGCAATTTATTATTATTTTTTTGAGCTTACCCTAATGTATCAAAAAAAAGCTGTAGTAAAAATAATTAAAATAAATTTGAAATATTTTTAGGAATTGATATTTTTGCTATTTTTCGCCTTTTAAATTGCTACTAAATGATCTATTGCTTTATCTTTTACTTAAAATACCAGACGCTAAGCTGTAAGCAGTCCCATTATTCCCCGCCTCTAACAATTTTATATGAATGCAAAATGCATTACTCACGCTTACAAATAACCGTTACTTTTTCAGTGATCCTTGAACACATCTTCTGCACTATCAATTATAAATATTGCAATCGTCTGCGCCTTTATTGTCATTGTCAAATCGTTTACTTAGGCGATGACATTTCAAAATAAGATTTAAGGCTCTCTCTCACATACACGCACACAGGCACGCACACGCACATCTATTTGGCATAATGTCGCATTTAAGAAATGAAATCACTCGTCTCAAGAGTCAATTGTGTCATCATTTTCATGAGACTATTATTGTACAGTGGCAAAGGAAAGTGTGTTTACAGCAAACAAATAATTTATTCTTGCTCAACATTTCACATACCCAACCACATCTAATACCATATTATATACTTTATATTTACGCTATTTTTTGGGTCATTTCCATTTTCTAATTTTTTCGATGAAAAATTAGAAGGAAAAATCGACAAAAAATGCTGAGAATCGCCTATTTTACATTTCGCAATTCAGCGGTACCGAACAAAAAAAAAAATCCATTTAGTTACTTTGACAAACTTCTCTAATTTGTGGGCATTGGCAATTTTTTAACGTTAATTAATTGCTTTGCGTTAACTTACACTACTGAAGTGTACAAGTGGTCGTCAGCTCAGTTTGCTGCCTTTTGTTAGGCGCTTGCCATTGTTATTTACATATGTCAGAAGTGTGTATGTGTGTGTGTGTGTCATGGTTTTTATGCCCTTGTGTGTAGAGACTCTGTAAGAAATGTGTTTGATCATTTTTTTTTGTATTTGCATTAAACTGGTTTCTAACTAGTCACTTTTGTAGCCAGTAAAGTTTTTTTCCTCGCATAAATTTGTGTCAAAGTATTTTCTCTTTGAAAAAGTTCAGCGAAAAGCTTTCGATTGACATAAATAGGTAGATCGTGTTAAATGTTTTTCGAATCTGTAACATTGCAAGCATTGTCAGTCAACTTTTTTATCGGTGACCTTGAAATACCTTGGATATCCCGCTTTATCTATTTGTTATTCGTTATTAGTGTGTATCAGCTCAGCATCGGTTAGTGTGGACACCTGTTGAAGGTCTATTGGGTTCGAGTTGGACAAAATATATAGTTCATGAAGTCTGGTCTAAAATGACAGAGTTGGATATATCTCTGAGTTTAAAATATCATGCTTTTGGGTGGACCGAAGTTTTTGTAACCTATTTATATTGCTCTGAAGATTCTAGACAACCTCTACGTAAGTTTCATGCAGTCATATGGACCTCCTAAGAGATCCCAGAGTTGGCCCACTACCATCGACCTTGTTACCTTGCTTGAGGCCTTATCGTTTGCTGAGACTAGCCCATAAGCTGAGATCTCTTAGTAACAGTACTATTTTCGAGGCAAGAAAAACTATCGATAACTCTATTAATGGTATCGATAATCAAATAGCTTTTATGAGAAAATCGATAATATACCGATATATCGAAAGCGGATTATGCTGCCTTCTTTATAACTTTCCTTTATTTATAATATAAAAATATTTAAGAATTTCGATTAAGAAAAGACTTGAAATTCTTTTTTGGAACTTATCAAAAATTCAAAAATTGTTTGAGAAATTTTTCAGTCTTAAACGTTAATTTGATGCAACATCAACGACTTCTGATCTGGAGGCTTATAATTGCCGGCAATCGAAGAGAACTTTTCTGAATTATAGAACTGCTACTTAGGGCTAATCAAACTTGTAGACTCAAAACCGTATTTATTCTAAAATTTGCTGCTGCAGTTAAGTATTCAAGTGCTACAGGGTGCACACGCCTCGGACTATATATGCACACACTTACGTACATATATATGTATTTATATTGGCAGACAACGTTGACAGCCATCAAATTGACAATTCATTTGCCATTTAGTTGATACCCGACTGTTGCCATTGTATGTGCCCCATTGCTTGTTGACAATCTCCACTTCAGCGTTTTTCAAGAGCAATGCAATTTGCTGCCTATTCATTATTACCATTTGCAGGCACTTTCTGATAGTCATCTCTAGTCATCTCTAGTACGCACACATCTACCTATACACACATGTGTGTGTGTTTGTTTACTTGGTAATGGCATTTTTTACTATTGGGCGCTTTGAGTTTTGTGGACCTTTGTCGTTTTCGTTTTTCTATTCTAAAAATTATTTTCGTCATCAAGCGCTTCTTTGTTGTTGGCTTGTTGTCGGCTTGGAGACATGCGTTTTGACGTGTCATTCAAAGGCCTAAACACCTGTCATACCGACTGCTATGTAATTACAATGATGATTGAAGTTGAGCTTGCAGAATTATTATTATTTTTTTGTATATTTGTGCGTGTATTATATGTATATGTGTATTATGTATATGTGTGTGACACAATATTGGAACAATATGTTGTGGGTTACATTAATTTTGATAGGAGGCTTAATAATTAGACTAATACAGGTCATTTCACCTTCTACCCAGGCGCTTTAACTATCTTAATATGCATATAATAACGCAAAATGTTCTACTCAGCTGAAGTTCTTTTGGGAAAATAACCATTTGGGCAGCAAAAGTTGATCTTTAATTCTAATACTACACACAAATTTTCCGAAACCTGCACGTTTTTTTTTTAAATAAGAGACCAACATAACATAAATTTACAACATAAAAGGAGTTTTCCTTCTATAACTATTTTAAATTGAATTAAATACTTATTGTAGTTGCATGTAAAAATAGTTTCTATTCAATCAACATGTGTGTGTGTGTGTGTGTGCATCAGCTTACTGCAGAGTTTTTATAAGCACCTGGAAATTGAATGTCATAACCATAAATATTTATGCGAAATGTCTAAGAAACACGCAGAATTTAATTTTGTTCTATGCAAAATGTAATCCCACAAGGTATGCCATGGCGTATGAGTTACCTCAAATTACAGGGTTATAATATAAAATAACATACTCGAAATTCAAATAATCTGCTGTAAACCGACCTAAAGCGCTTAGACACTTTTATATTACTTTCAAATTAAATAAATAAACGGATGGTCGTCCAGTTCAACGATCGATGCTGGCACTTAAATCGCTGCTGATTCTCCACTTTAAAAGCGCATCAGGTGATATACATGTTCATATGTATACACACACTCTAAACTCTTTGATAGTAAATGCTGGGTATAGGTTATGTGCAAAGTTTTCTGCCGTGTGTTATAAAAGCTTAAAAGCTTTACAAACTTGAATGAATTTGAGATTTGCCAAGGCATTGTCGACCACAGCTCTAAAAGGCCTGCAGAACTATAATTACGATATTGTTATGCAAAAAGAGAGAAGAGAGTATACATATGTATCTATAAAAGAGTGAAGAGAAATTTATTTCATTTTACATATTTAGATTTCATCTTCGTACTTTTGCTTCTAATTATTTTGCTATGCAAATAATTGTTTTATGCAGCAGCATGTTGGTGCGCTAATTTATACATTATGTATGTATGTATGTATGTGTGTACAGGTATTTGCATGCTGCCAACTTTGGCAAAATTGTCACGTAGCTATTTAACGAAAAATTCAATTTCCTTCGTCTAAAATAAATGCAGTTGATGTTCAACAGTTTCGGCGTCAGCGACGGCGGTGTGAGCGGAGCGGTTCATTTATACATACACACATACATATATATTTATGAATGAATGATGAAAAGTAAACAAATTGAAGGGTTGGAAAATGGAAGCAGCGTTACTAAATTTACTTAATCAAGTTTAAAATGGAATAAATACAAAAAAAAAAAAAAATGGAAAAGGTTTCGAAAATTGGCAAAATACTTATTTTCGTAAGAAAAATTACCGTTATAAATTTCAATATTGTTTAATGAATTTATACAAAATATACTTTAATAATATTTACATTATTTACAAATAAATTGTGAGGTTAGAGTCAACTCAGTGGCGTTTCAGGTGTATCAAGCAAAAGTATTGATGAAGTATAAGGATAGGCACTTAGCGAATTGAGGTAAGAGAGAATCTACGTTTTTAGAGCTGTTTATGGCCATTTGAAAGGCATGGAAATCGTTTTTTCATGTTCCCCAAAAAAAACGAAATGACTTTCCGAACAACCCAATAAAACAAGCAGAAGTAAATACAATTAAAGGGATAGAGATACCTAAATATAACTTGAGATTTAGTTGGCCTTTAAAAGAAAAACCAAAATTTTGGAAAACTTGTGAATATTTCCTAAAATAAGCCACTTTTAGCTCGATACGATTGACCCAGCGTTGCTCCAATATCCTTTTCAGGTCCACAAATACGTCTCATACGTTTTCGTACGTTGCCTCATTCGACTCACATTTCTGACTGGCGAGCGACTTTTTCAATTCTGCAAATCAAAAGAAGTCACACGGGACAAATTTTGAGGAATGCGATGATTTTTTCGAAACTCTCTTTAATCTAATTCGATCAATTCGGCCGTGGCGATGGCGGAGATGTTAACTGATGCGTGCCCATGGTGGAAGAGCACAATTTTCTTCGCCAAATGAGGTAATTTTTCTGCAATTCGGCGTCGAATCGACCTAATAGTTCAACATAGTGAGCCCTGTGACCGCTTTGTTCTTCTCCAGATATCGATGTAGGTCAGGTACCTTTTCAGAAAATGGCGCACACCACTTTTCCGATCAATAAAAAAGTCTCCGCCATCTTTGGAGCAGGTTCACTGGGTGAAGTCCACTGTTTCGTTTCCTTCGGGTTATGCTTAAAGCAATATTTGATAGAGAAATTGATACCTCGCGTCTCTTCAATCGGTGATCTGACAAATACAATACCGTGGATTTTTTGCTTTTGTTATGTGCTACTTCGTGGTAACCGTTTTCGGAGCAGCTCGGCGTAACTCATAAAAAACCAAAGTCATCGAAGAGAAGGGCCGCCGTGTTAGGTAAATACTTTTTGTAAAATGTTCAAAGCACCTACTTCGAAATATTTCTCCTTAGGTTCATCTTACCCTTACATTATCGCTCTACAATTAGATTTCCACATAGTTTTATTTACATATTTCGAAATCCTCTTCAATGTTCGCCCGACAACGCGCTCATTGGAATAAATTACATACTCATGTACACACTTAAGCGCGTAGTTACCATATCTTTTACTTCTCGAAATCATGCGCTTACCTACTTGATATTCTCACAATTTCCAAATGAAATGAAAACAACAACAACGAAAACTGCCACAGTTCGCATTTCATCTCCAAGCAACCTTGAAGCAGCATCTTGAGCATCATCCTTTTTATATATTTCATTATTTATCTGCAATCAATCATATTTGGCAAATCCGTAATCCCCAATTCATTCATCTCCATTGGTATTTTGAAGATTCACTTGGGTGTATGCAATTCGGTTAGTTGTACGTTGTCTGTGTGTGTGTGTGTGTGTGTGGGTAGACTTGTGAAAGTTTATGGCGCCAAGCATATTTCATGACTTTAAAATTATGTGCTGGTGTAAATTCAATCACAGGCGACCACTGTAAGATGGCACATTTTGATTTTTTTTATTGGTCGTTGGTGCAAGTCAATGTACGTGGCGTATAAGTGATGTTGGTGAAAATTTATTTATATTGCTTGGAGATGGCACGTAGTGCATTTTACGCGCTTTTGGAGATATAGAATATTCATTAGTTGAAACTATGTAAATATTTCTAGGCATTTTTTTTTGAATCCTGACTCTGTCAGTTTAGGTTTTAGATGTGCTTCGTTAGTCTTCTAGGTTTCGTAAATGTAAATAATGTTCAAACACGTCGAACAAAATATTTTAGATTCGTATTCGATTTGGCTTTTCATATGATTTGTAGATTTTTCGGGGTTCCTTAAATAAAATTTCAGTATTAATCTTTTTTTCGGGATTTGAAATTTTTTCCCAATTTCATTATTAATTTTTATATATATTTTTTTCAAATATTTTGATGTGATATCGGGATTTTATTACTTTAAATATTTGATCTAGGTTTATCATGATTTATATGAAATCAGAATTCCTTAATCCAAATTTTGGGATTTTAAAGTTTTGTGGGATTCTACATTTCATCGGGATTAGATTTTTTTTGGAGTTTTAATTATTTCTATATTTTTAATATTTTTTTTTATAATTTTAGACATGCTTCATAGATATTTTGAACATCGATATCGTTGACCAATATAGTTTCGCGGTTTGGGTAAACTTGGTAAACTTGGGTTCACTATATGATTTGTAGAAAATAGGAATATTAAAAAAAAAAATTCGGGTGTCTGAAATTTTGCGGGATTTCAAATCTTTATCTTTTTAAACCATTTTTTAATATTTTATATTATATTAATATTTTCGGGATTCTTCATTTTATCGAAATCGAAAGTTTTTCAGGATTTAATATTTCAGGATACGTGTCTTTTATCTTACTTATCTTATCTTGAATCCTGCGCAATTTTAGACATGCTTGGTAAATATTTTGGACATCACTATCAAGTTTGATGGCTAGGAGATTCGTTTTAGGTTTGCAGGAATTCGGGATTCTATGAAATTAGATTTTGCTGAAATATTTTCGGGTTTCTAAATATTTTTCCTATGATATAAACTATTTCGGTATTTCACTCAAATATTCTTAGGTGATATATCGGGTTCCTACGTAATTTCAAATGCCTCATTTGGCACTAAATTGGGCAGTCTCGCGCTCATCTCTAAGACAACACTTATTACATAGTATACTTTTATGTGCACGTGTCGGTATGCGCGTGTAGGCGTTTGACTGCCTTTTTGTATGCGGCCAAATCACTTGAAAATTGACAACTTTGGTGGGCGCAGCTGCGTTAAATGACTTGGTGCGTTGCAAAAAAAAAAAACTAAAAGTGAAATTTATATATAAGCTGTTAGTAAATTAAATTTTGTAGCGAATTGACGGCTTGAGTACTGAAACCCTTTACTTTTATGGTTTGTGTGCATAGGTCTGTATGGTTTACAAATTAGCATAATAAAATGAAGCAACAGCTGCAACAAGCTATTTGTGCGCAACTTGCTAATTCTCTAACAGCGAATTGATATTTACTTGAATTTTAGAAAAATAATTTAAACGCTTCTGAAACATTTGAATAAATTAACATACAATTATTTTTATGTTCTCGTATACCTGTTTATTACCGCTATAACGTTTCATCTTATCTGTTTACTTCCTTTCCTCGTGGTTTCTTTATTACAAAGCAAAACTTTAATCCCCTAAATGCACCCATACCACTTAGCAGCGCTTAAAAAGAACTTAAGATAAAATTGAATTAGCGCAAATTATTTGCTTTCTTTTATTTTTCAACAAATGTCAACAAGAAGGAGTGTGAAAAGAAAAATTATATGAAGAAAGGCGGTCATAAAAAGGGTACAAAGATGAAAAATTAAGACAATGAACCGTTTATTATACTAAAACGGTGATTTTTGCTATTATTTGCTATTTATTTTGCGCTGAAAATTGTTTCTGTTGTTTCATTTTACTTATTTTTAGCTCCTGATTTCGTGCTCTTTTATATTGTTTCTTTTATTTATTTTCGCACCAGAAAAATCTTCTGCCATTGTTGTGCTTTGAAGTAGTTGTTTTTATTTTGTACTGAACCTTTATTTCATTCTTTCACCTCCTTTTACACTATATAGCATGTAGTTCATGGGCTCTTGGTGCCAAGAATTGTTTGTGTTTCAATTCTGCTCTTTTATAATCGGAATTTTTTTTCGGTGTTGGCGGTTAAAACGAAAAAAAGTTTTTCAATTATGTAATTTGAAGAAAGTAAATAACGGTAATTAGGTCATCAATCAATCAATTTCTAAAGCAAAAATATTATAAGTGAAATTATAAATTATTATTATTAGTTTGTAAAATTTAATTTAGTATTAATATAACTGTCAAGCCAGCAACAAATAATGAAAGCATGTGAGTTAAAAAAAGTTGAAAAAAGTTAATCATTTGCAAAAAAGAAGTTTCTTAATAATGTTGCCACACAGAAAAAATGACAATGAATAAAAACGTATTTTCTCATTTATTAAAAATATCTATAAGCTTATGTATTATATATATAAATGTACATAATATAAATATATATAGTATATACTAATGCCTCGTAGAAAACAGCAAAAATTTTTAAAGAAAAATCTCTAAGGATATCTTTTCAAAAGAGATTAGTATTGCAATGTAATACATATATTTAAAAATATTTTTACGATAGAGAAAACAATTGAAAACAATTTGTATCAAATTAAATATATTCAGTAAATATTTCAAAGGTTCATACCAAAGGGAAGTTTTATACTAGAAAATGCGATATTAAGGGATTGCCAACTGACTTAAAAATCAATTAATGGATATTTTATCAAAATCGTTGCAAAATATACTTTTACCACAGTGAAACATTTTAAAAATAATTTGTATTATTTAATAATTTTTTTCTTTAGAAAATTATTGCAAAGAGGGTTGCCACTTACAACTTATTGTGATAAAGAACTGTTATAAAAGGCTGGGTACATATTCAATGGTTCTTTTATTCTTAGTAGTGCCACTGTGAGTAGGGTTACCATTGTTCTGTTAACTTTTAAAAATAAAAGAAAGATACTTTTATTTTGTAGGCACTAAACCAAATATGTAAATGCATAGCTTGTCATTATATTATGAATATGGTTTGCCATACTTAAGAACTCTTGCCTTAACTAAAAGAAAGTATTCTACATGCTGCTTCCAATTTTAAGCGTTCTTTGTGCTCTCCGTTCCGTTATCAATTAACTGCCGGTAGAAGCTAGCGTACTACCACTTCGCACGTAAAGCACTTTCTTCTGCCCATCTCCGTGGTATAGCGGCACGAGTTGCACAAGTTTTGCCACTGCTACAGTTTGACTTGTCACAAAGCTGCATAGATTGCGCATACGCCGATGACAAGCTGGAAAAGTTTGCGCATAACAGTGGGATATTCCACAAAAATACATAAATAAAATGAAAATTGTATGCGCAACAGCGCAAATGTTGGTGAAGACGTGCACGTTCTGCTAAAGTTCGAAAGTGAAACGCGCTGTAATCCCGAGGCTTTTGTTTTGTGTTGGTGTTTTGCTTTTCTTAAAAATCTCAAGACAATTGTGCGCGAAAAACTCACTTGCACATTTTCAAGCTTGAATTGTTCTAACGGTAGTGAATTGTTGTGTTATTGCAACTTCTGTTTTCGGCGCTTGAAACTTTGTGCTTAGCTTGTCAACATAGCTTACAAAAATTTTACGGATATTTTGTTATTCTTGTTAGATAAAGTATACATTTTTGAAGTTTCCTCGAGCTGAAACTTGACTTTTAAAACTCTTTGAGACTGGGGTAACAGTGGAGTTTCAATCAAGTATGATAAAATAATTAGGGAAGGAGACTCTATTGTCACGCCCATTAAATGCCATAAATCGAAAAATTGTAAATGGCTATAACTAAGCAAAAAATTAAGGAACAAAAATGTAATTCGGTACAAGGCATCACAGGAGGGAGGAGCATCTGTCGTTTATACTTTTTTGAATAGTGTGCATGACCCCACAACTTAATAGGTTTAATCCATATATCTCACAAACCATTAAACTATATCAGTCAAACTAGCTGAGAGTGAATCATTCTCGCACCTCCTCATATGGGGTGAACACGGGTCAAATCGGATAATAACCACGCCCAGCCGCCATATTATGCTGAAAACTACTGAAAGTATGGTAACTCACTAAAGAAATATGTCAGAAGCGTTAAACTTTACACTTAAGATGGTTCCATACCGTAAAATTGGACAATAGGTGTGACACCGCCCACTTTTAGGCGAAATCATATATCTCAGCAACTATTATACCAATTTAAAATAAATTCAGAGCATGACATTATTATCTCATCCTTAAATTATAGTATTGTAAGAAAATGGACTGCAACCATGCTCTGATTCTTTCAATTTACTGAAAATAAGTAAGTATGCCAACAGTCATTTAAAAATGGTCGAAATTGGCTTAAGACTTTTCGGGCCGCCACATACCGAATATGAGGTCCTCATTTCCTCTGGTTGACTTTATGCCAAAAATGTCAACATTTGCAACACTTTTTAATCCAAAAGTTGGCCAACACCTGAAAATATTTCCACCACTTTGAGTTTGACAAATTGTGAGTATTAAATTGACTGTATAAAGTGTTCGGTTACACCCTAACTTAGCCCTTCCTTCTTTGTTTCATGCTAAATTTTTTAATAATATTAGCAATAGTACTTCCAATATTGTAATATTGCATTCCAATATGGTTTGTTAAAGCTAATAAACTCAACTAAAGTAATATTTCTCTCATTATATCCAATACTGAACAATAAACCGCCACTTTCACATAGTACAGGCATATATTTAAATATGTAGCATTAATATATTATACACAAAAGCTCTGTATAAATACCTTCAAGAGTTAGTTTCAGTGCACAACATGTGCTCATATATTTATATATACGTAAATAAGTAAATTTGATAAATACTCCGTTTGTTTATTAATTTTGACGCAAACTTTGTTTATTATGCCAAACAAAACTGTGGCAGCAAAGCGGTTTTGAGCGTACCTGATTTTGTAAATATTTGTATTGAAACACATATATAATTTAGTAGGTGAATACTGCAGAGTATATATGTGTATGCTTTGGAAGTGCGGTTATAGTGTCATCATGCTGTCTAAATTCCAAATATAATATTTACTTCCGCCACTGAGTTCGAATTTTGTGAAATCTACCTCGGAATACTAAATTAGTAGTGGTAGTTTTACTGCTAAAATAATAAATGCGTTTTTCTTTTGTGGGTAAATCAGTGAAGGTGTATATCATTTTGCATATAATATACCATATGTTGATTTAAGTGCTTAAATATTCAAAAGTTCTATATATGCATATTGCGTATACGCCGTGACACTTTTGACTGCAGTAATACCCAATTTTGAATTTCGTGGTTAGATATTTACTGTTTGAGTTGTTTTCATGTGAGTATATATAATGTTGTTGTATGTTAGCTGTTTAGCTGGAAATATTTAATTAAATAATATTATTTTTGATTTAAATGCAGCAAATTTTTGAAAGCTTTCAATATAGTGGCTGCAGTTCAGTTCATAATATGCCAAAGCTTGCTTGGACACAAATAATTTAATTAAAACGATTGAAGTACTCCAAAAAAGCAATTAAGAAATTAATTTTTAAGTATTCAAGGTCTGCGTCTTTGAGATTGTGCTAAAGTTTCTCTCTCTCATCGGTAAAATATGCTCCCGCCTTGTAGCCACAATTTCACTAATTACATTTTGACATGCATAAATATTAAATTTAATTTCTCCAAGTACTTTAACAATTTAAAGAATGTGCATTAAAAATTATTTATATCTGAATTGTTGTTATTATTGTTCAGGTTGTTGCGCCTACTCAGCGTTTTCCTCTCTAAAGTATTGTATCAAATTTGACACTGACAGCCAGAAACTCAGCTGAATACTTTTGAAATGTTTGGCTTTGAAAATATCACTCGAAACCCGCTCACACACACACACACACACGCACAAACCCATTTAAGTGTTGTCTGTATGCACTTGAACAAAAACTTTGTGACACTTAACATGGAAACTTTTTTTGCCACTCGGCATCAATTCTTTTTAACAAAATTCTACGATGTCATCGTATTCTGACATTCGCAAAGCTACACTTATCAACTTTACAAGCATTTACATAGTGTCAGCGGTAGTAGCAGAAAGCTGACAGCAACACCGCTTTGTGGCGGCTAAATGGGAGAGAGAGGGAGTGTGTGTGTAAATGTGAGGTGTGTGTGTGTGTGTATGTGTAGTAAGTTTTAAAGTGACATTCCGTTCGGGTTGCTGACAGTTTGGCAGAAATGCGCTAGCAAAAGGATTTGTGTTGGAGCATATTTGTTATGCTTAGTACGAATATTTATTTATTTATTTTTCTCAGGTTCTTGTTATTAATAGAAATTCGAAATACGTAACAGTAAATAAAACGCCCAACTAGTTAGAAAAGTACTAGACTCTGACTAGAATTCCTTCAGCGAAGTGGAACTAGATTAAAAATTAACTAGTACGAAAAAGCCCAGTTCCGTACGATTTGTGAAACAATTTGTATTACCCCAAATAGGAGTTATTGTACGTTTTTTATTAATTTCTTTTGAACTTCTGTACGACTGATGTATTTCTGATCGAAATGTGTTAATTGTCATCTCGTGTCATTATTCAATATCATTGGCATATGAAGAAAACAGATATCCGACTGATATGTTGGGAGATTCACAAAGGTCAAACTACTAACCGATTGGCGAAAACACTTCAACGGAGGTTAATCAAGTGAAGGGAAATCGGACTACAAGCACGCCCCCTTTTAATAAGACACCATTTTAAACTACGCCAGTTTGTTTTCCTTTAGAGCGGACGAATGAAACATCAATGAAGATATCGGAATAAAACTTTCTACGAAGAAAGCGCCTTATGTGTGTTAATTCTCTGAAATTGGTCGAAATCGGACTATAACTCTGGTTGATTGTAATCGGTTCCCAGTTTCGTCTAATAACAATCAAATGCAACTTATAGTAGTATAGAAGTATATGATTCTTGTAAATTGCGAGACTATATGTATAATGTTCGTATGCATCAGAACTTTTTTTCACTTTACAAATCATAAACGACTTCAGCGTTTCGTTGCACATATTTTTTTATTCGCTCAAGTTTTATACACTTTTATAATTCATTGAAATTCACTTTTTTATTGTTAAGGGCAGTCAACATTTCCTTTTCTCGAATTTCCTTGAGTTTCTTTTTGAACTCCCATTGAGCCCATTCATTGGCCGGTGGCACAAAATGGCCCACATCTTCTTCATGCTCCACATTCAAGAAGTTGATATTCAATTCTGTAGCTTCGTTATTTTCCATGATATTAGGTATATCTCTTCTCCTTACCATTTCCAGAAGTTCCAAACGCTTCGCTTCAATTTGCTCTGCGAAATGCTCTTCAATCGTCTGCAGTAGGTCTGAAGAAACATCTATGTTCTCTTCACCCTTGTCTAAATCATAAACATATCCTTTACGTGGTTTGTGTTGCGTTTCGGAGATATCGTTTGTGTCTTTGCTATAAAGTAGACCATCTAAATCGTTCTTTAAATCATATTTATTTAAAAACTCCTTTGTGTCCGTGCCACCGGGTTCACGCCCCTGATCGCGAAATGGAAATGAGCTCTTCAGTAGATTCTCTAAACTTTTGTACGTACTTGGCCATTGATTCGAGAGATAAGATGATGTTTCATTGGTTTTGAGAAGATTGAAGCGTATCTTTTTTATTGGACTCGATTTGTTAAGCTTCACTTGGGACTCCGTTGCGCTAATGCCGTTCGTGTTTGAAAACTTGCCGCCATTATTTTTTATATTTTTTCTACTGTGTGCTGCAGCTACGCCATTTTTGAGTTTGGAACGTTTACTTTTTAATTTTCCATCGATATTTACAAGGGAATTTTGCAGTGATGAATTTATGCTTGTACCCTAAATGAAAGTAAAAATCATGTGTAGCTAATGAAAAAAATGATTTTTCGAAAATGATTGCAGACAAGTACCGAAATATTTAAAGCAAGCAAATTTAAGAATTTTTTACACAAAGTTTGACCTACCGTCGACCATAATGTACTAAGTTCTATTGCAACGGAGTAAGTTACGTTGCGGATTATTTAAGCATTACTCCAGACTTACTTGTCTAAAGAAAAGACCTCTTTGTGCTGGTGTACGCAAGAATTATATATCGGTTAGAGGAGGATATAGATTTCTTAAGAATATCGGTTTTAGTAATTTAAAGAATGGACCGGCTGGCGTGCGTTGGACCCAGCACCCCAGCTTTTTCTTACAATTGCTACAGATCGAAGATAAAAACTCATCCTAAATGTAGGCAACATATTGATCAGAACGACAATTTTTAGCAGTATATTACCATGGCATAAAACCAAATTGCGAAGAGATCAATATAGAGTGTGGTTCAACCTCGATTACTAATCTCTGAACTGTATTCAATGTCACTTTACTAGACAATACTAACCCTTTTCACTCGATTATTTGAAGCATTTTGCCTAGCGGCGTCCAGCTCAAATGCTTTATGAGATCTTCTAATTTCTTTTTCTGTTCGAACGACAGTTATTGGCGGTGGCTTCACTTTCTTTAGTGCTGGTTTCAAACCATTAAAAACTTTAGGCTCTGCGTGCTTATTTTGGGGATTGCGTGTATTTCTTTCGGCAGACGTTGACATCTCTGCCGGTTTCTTCGCTTCCTGCCGTGACGGACTTGTCACAATTTTTTCATTTCTTATACCAGAATCAATTCTTGGACGAACATTCTTATAATAATTTCGATTTCTAACCCTTGATACCTCTTCCGCCAAAGGTTCTTCTCTTGCGATGTGTTCCTTTTGATTTGTTTTGTAATCTTCTTTTGTATTCGCCAGCTTTGGTTCGTGCGCAGTCTCGGTTAACGATTTATTCAATTCATCGTTTAATTTCGAACCATTTTGCAAATCTAGTTTACTCTTTTCCACATTATCATGCAATAATATATGTTTGCTATCATCCAGAGTAACTTTTGTATTGTATATGACGAAACCGCTCTTGGGTTCGGCAACAGGTTTGGCGAAGTTCATATATTTTTCAATCATTTGACGTTGATCGGCCAAATCTTGTATGGCTAATTTTCCGCTTTTCATTATCTCGTTGCCATAAAGACGAAACCAATTGTTAACCATAGCCTCCACATAGCTAACAATGGCGTCCTTCACCGGTTCTACAGTTTCATCTAGTCTGGTTTTTAGCGAATTCATTACTCCGATGCCTACAGAAGTGGAAAATTAAAGTGCATAAATTATTAGAAAAAATTTACTTGCTGCTTGCGGTTTCCCGTCAGTCCAGTTTGCATGCTTCTGCACTCGTCCGTTGTTAGCAGAATTAAAGGGTTCATTAGCTGCGTCCGGTGTTTCTACTTCCCGACTTTCCTCGATTTCGGAAATATTATCCTCTTCCATTATGGGGTAGACGTCTTTGCTACGTCGTGCTGCGAGCTCATCCCAAGGATTACTTTGCTGTTTCGTGCGTGATAATATCTTCGGCGGCCGATCAAATACCTGCATATCAGTAAACTGTAAAGAAATGTAGAAGGGTAGTTTTTTAGGGGACTTTCATTTTATTATACACTATTTTGTTTCATCTCTTGTTGTCACGCTTAAATGTAGGCAATGGAGTATATCGATTATCCGCAAAAATCTTTTATATAAATTAAGGAAGTCACGATTCCTAAGCACGATGTCTATCATATGAGGTTTAAGACTTCACTGTAATGACTTGTGTATATTATAGGGAATTCTAAATGCTTCCATGGTGTTAAGATGATCAAGCGCAGCTTAGGACGTTGTTAAAACCAATGCCAATGAAACAAATCTGATATTTATAAATTTTAATAGAAAATATTCTTGTAATATTTCAATGATTAGAGAGAGTCGTAAGATTCGCTTGACTCATCTTGACTCATCATCAGGGGTCCTTCTTACTTTATCTTCAAATTTGTGTGGTCATTAAAAAAAAGTAGATGTAAAAACGCAGATCTGCAGTTCTTGGCTTTTTGACTGACGCGTGAAGTACTTTTAAACAATTCCTTGGAAGTTTGTGCCACTTTTTTAATTTTTCTTAAAACTTCTACAGATAGAAAGTAAATTGCAGATTCATCCTAATTGTAGGCAACAAATTTTAGCAGAAGAAGAGCTTGCTTTACGATATATTAGAGAAGCCACAAGCACTTGATATTCTTTTGTTAGGCGGAACTAAATTATCAAATCTCCATGTGAGTAAAAATCTTCTCTACGAAAATATATACATATGTATATGAGATAAAAATTTACCGTTTGTATTAAATTACTATAGAGAGTTTGTGCCAGTTTCTCCGGAAAAGGTATCAGCACATTGATACTGCCGCCATAAGTGGCGCGAACTGTTATCTCAGGAAATAACGTTATATTCGTCACCACATTAATGCGTGTATTTAGGAAATTGATCAATAAGCGATGATCCAAATGAACGCCTAAGAGTATGTACAGCATGCGATTGTATATATAACGGATGGAATATTTCGAAAATTGACTCCAACCCTCAGGAATATAAATTGTACCCACTTCGTCTTCCGAATAGGTGCGCTGACGGAGAAAATAAAGAAAATAAGAAAGAAAAGAAAATGTAATATATATTTTCTATATGCTTGTTATTATACCTACATCATCACCCAGCCCCAGACATCTGAAACCATTCTTCATGAGTATATAATGTGTGAAAGCTATAATCAAATCAGATTTGCTTTTGATACTCCCATAAATTTCCAAATAAAATTCTCTCCAATCATCAAAACATTTTGTCCTCTCTTTATTGTCATGATCTTTCTTAACATTGACGTTATCTGCGCTCGTTTCTCGTTGTAGCACTTTTGGTGCTTCGGCTTTGAGTTCGGTTTCTGGTTCTATAGCATCACCTTCTCTTTTCAAATTTCTCTCGGGTTTTAACGGTTTTTCAATAGCTGCTTCCACCGTTGATTTACTATTAAGAGTTGACTTGGACGATGACTTCGAGCTCTTCCAGCTTTGTTTCGGCGCCCTCTGTTGTGATGTTGTTGTAAGCTTTCTGGACATTTTCTTTTACTATTTGTTAATAAGAATTTCTAGCTATTTGTTTATACTGGTAGTATTTTTGCAAAACAGTATTTTTTTGTAATTTTGAATTTTTATTAACGAAAATTTTGAGAAAACTTAAGAATTTTGAAATAAAATATTTATGGATTTTTTGTATATATTTTTTCTTTTTTTGTAATTTGACAGCAAATTTATGACATGAAAAGTCTTGTAAGATTGTAAAAGACAAAAGGAAAAAAATGTTTTTTATTTTTCCCTCATTGTACTGTACTGGTATAAAAATACAGAATTTCAAAAAACTTAATATAATTCTTAAACAGAATAAACTCTTTTTAATATTAGGGAAAATCGAGACTGGATCTATGGAGACTTTTGAAATTTCTGTTACAGATTCTAGGGGGATTCTCAATGTTTTGATAAAATATAAATCTATAAGACTTAAAGATGCTGAATTTCATTTCTTTTCTTTAATTTTAACACCATAATTGGCATAAAGAGAGTAATAATTATGAATGGATCCGAGTTATAGATCTAAATATTATTCCTGGGGTACACAAGCGAACCAAACTCAAATCAAGCGGGGAGAAAAATTATGCAAAATGAATATCAAACGCCAAGTATTTAGGAAATCAAGAAATTAGAAAATGTTAACAGAGTTGCCAACTATCGAAAAACCGAAACTAATCAAAAGATTAAAAAAAAAGTTCCTAATATAAAGTATTTAAGAAAAATTTCGGAAAGTATTCAAGGAGATTTTGATTTTAATATATTTTGGAAAAGAGTTGCCACCTATTAAAAACTGAAACTAATCAATATGTTACAAAATATTGACCAAACGTGAAAATATCTGAAGAGTTTTTAAATTTATTATTATTTCTGTTTTATTATTATTTCTTTCTATTAATGTTAATGAGAGTCTGATTTCCGGCGGCCTTTATAGAAGTCAACTGCACTTAGAAATGGAGTTGCGGGGATTATTTCTAATAAAGTTAAACACTGAAAACTAATTTGTACGTGTTACTTTTGTCAGATTGAAATATTGTCCCTAGCAACTTGGGCCTAATAATGCGCAACGATGTGTAAGGTGTTTGCAACATGCCACATTTAATTTTAAATTCTGATATTCGCACCTGTCGCGCTCACAACTTGTCGCAGCAAAGTTTCATGCGAAATGCGCACGAAAAGCAAAAAGTATCTCTACATACACGCTTACGAATATATATGCCAGTATGACTGCTGGGAAACAGCAATCTACCTCTTAAATACCAGTTGATAGCTAGAAATTACGAACTAAACGTGAACTATCCGAAAAGTGGCAGATTTAAACCAATTTTTGGGGAAATGATTTAGAAAGTGAGTTTAGTTATGTTAGGTTATATTCTGTGGCTGATCTCGAAGCTGGAGATCACGCTTTGACTGTTAATGATATACACTTATGAAGCCATAGCTTTAAGCATAGTTAGTACGGTGATTCAGTATGTTTTCGATAAAAACATGACGATACTGCAGCAAATAGTTATTTAATTCTTTCTTAGTATATAAATTGAACTAAGCTGTAAAGCAGCTGCCTTGGACTGTCTCTCTGTAACTGTTTTTTTGATAATCGAAGTCTGATAATTGAAGAATATGTGGCAGACAGTCGGCTGATTAGTTGAGATTGTGGTTCTGTGGTTCTTATAAGTGGTTTGTAAAGTAATTTCTAACTGGTTGATTCTAGTGCTGGGTTGACATTGAGATCAACAATACCCGCGCTAGTGTGGAAATTTGTTCAGTGCCACATTCAATTTTGTCAGTTGCTAAATGCAGGCGTAGAGGCGATTTAATTGCTACCAAAGTGGACGCAATTTGACTAGGGCATATCACGCTCACACCACACACACTTTCAAAATTAAATCCATGCAAACATTTACATACATATGAAGCTTGAACAGCATATGGGACTGTAGGAGGGAAATTTATAGCAACAGATATGTATATTAACGGGCTACAAGCTATACATAGATATGGTATGCTATGTACATATAAAACATTTATGTATGTTTGTGTGCAAACATACAACTACACAACCACATAGCGGGCGCTAATAAATAATATTGTTTGTAGTTTCGCTGTAATAAATAGTGTTGTCGCATTTGTTTGGAACTTCTGGCTTATGATCGTAGCCTAGTTGTGTTGTTGTGTGTGGGTTGGTGTGGCAAAGTTTAGCAGTCTATCAAACACTAGCAAGCCACATGCCATACGCCACATACTGCATGCCACTTGACAACTTAAGCAGATGAATGTCATTTTGCATGGTAGTAAATTACTTTGGCGCAAGTTTTCTTAAGTTTCATCTACATTTGTTGTGCCCATATATATCTACCATACATGGCATATTTGCAGCTACGCAGACACATATACATATAAAATTCTATATGTATGTATAAAAATTTATAAACACACACTTGTGCGTATTAAGTAATGAGCGCCAGTGTGATTTTACGAGTTCGTGGGTGTGTTTTATATGCAAATCTGTTAAATATGTGCGTGTGTGGGGGGTATTTTACTTGTTCGAAGAAGTTGAGTTGGCGAAACAATTTTTACTTCGAAACTATTTGCGTTCTATTGTAATTGTATTATACCCAAACGCTCGCTTACAGGAATCTATTGAATTAGTGCCAGGCTAAAGTGAAGAGAAATCATTCAAACGCACTTAGGCTAAGTACACAGTGAAACAAAGCGCACAAAACAGAAAAGAGGAAAGAGGTTTCTTATTCTTTTTTCCTGTCATACTCTCAAAAAATATATCACTTATAGTCTTGAGACAAAATAAACCGCCAAGTAAAACTTGGAAGATAATCTTATGCTTGAGAAAAGTGTGGTTATGTAGTTGGATTATGTGATTGCCAGGCATATTATACATATATTTCATATGAAGGCATTTCAGAGCCATACCTTTGACTCATCAGACCCTTTAGTAATTAAGTGATCTTCCAATATTTTGGATATATTAGAGAAACTTTGAAAATGATTTCCTTACCGCCTTATATTTGACACACATTCTGTAATAGTTTGCTTCGTTTCACTTTTTGTATAGGTGGCAAGTCTGTTAAAAATTTTATATCTAAATTTGAAACTGCTCCAATACTTTCTAAGAGTATTTATTAAATGTTTTTTTTTCTGGAGCAATTTTTTTTTATATTTCGATTAAGTTTTATTTTTTCAAATAGCGGCAACTCTAAGCTGAAGATTCCGTCTGTTCGAAAAAGGTACTTTTCTAATTAACTATTACAATATAAGAAATAAATTATTTAGGGTGATAGAGCCTTATGCTGTAAATTACTTTAAGGTAAACTATTTTCTACAATACTTATGGGGAAAAATAGTTTTTGAAAAAAATTTAGTTTTGTCTTTTTGTATGAAATGCGTGATATATTTGAATATATAATACCTGCTATACATACATATATAAAAGGATATACAAAAGAAGCTTCTTACCAACCCTTAACCAATAATAAATAAATGTTATTTTGATTGAATAATTAAGGTGGATGCCGCTATTACTTAATTAAGTTAATATGATTTTAATTGCGGGTAATATAAAAGGTAAATCTAATAGTTAATTAAAAGCGATTTATTATAATATAAAAATCACGAACTTACTATACTAGATAATAATGTAAATATGTACTTATAGGTCTATACACTAAGAAAAGAGAGAGTAGAAAGAGAGCAAAGCTGTAATACGGGGTAAGGAAAAGGCAATAAAAAAGTAACGAGTGAAATTATTCAGCGTGTTTAGTTGTTAGATTTGTGATATTTACTACTCCGGCGGTGCTTTGATTCACTGCGTGCTTAGCCTAAGTCCTATTTGAACACTGCGACATATGTATATGCTTCCTAATGATTATTTAAAAGATATGCCACATACATATATATTCATGCATTACAAGTAGCATTGGACTTAAATGATTATTCATTGAATTTGCAGGCAAAAAAGGAAACGAAACGATGGAAGTCACGAAATGTGGGAATACAATAGCTATACAGGGAGATTCAATAACCTTGGTCAGTCAGAAGTTAATATTTTTTAATAAAATAATAAAATTGAAAATTTATTGAATAATATTTGGATAAATGGAAAACAAATTATTTGCTTTAATTTTCGTGGAATTCAATATCGGATGAGATAATCGATAGTTATAAAGAGGTGAACTCATTAAGATATGAAAAAAATTTAAACCCTTCATTTGCTCTTCACCAAAAATGGATTCTCACCAAACTGGACGCTCACATTTCAACTATTTTGTCCCACTCTATACATAACGGTTGAAAAATGCGCATTCATTTCTTAACGGTTATGCTACGCTCTGATGGATTTTCAATGAAATTGAATATGCAAATATTATTGGCGCTTAAAATGAAACCTCGCAAAATTTCCATAAAATACAAACAGCCGGGCAACTGGATGTGTTGGTGTTGGCGAGAAACTTTATGGATATTGCAAAATAATGTAGTGATATCACAGTGGCGGGGTGTATAAAATAATTGCTGTGATTGTTTTACAATTCAACTGGCAAATCGAAAATCGTTTTATGAGAGTTATACAGGATGACATTTTACAAGCAATAAAAAATTTAAAAGTTTTTCTATAAAAAGTACGTATTCGAGATATGGAAAAACAGGGGTGTTTTTTTTTTTAAAAAAAAAAAAAAAATTATTTTTTAAATAAATAAAATAAAGTCATAAATACCGCTAGGTGTCGCCATACTCATTTCAATAACCGATATTTTGTATATCAAATATATATATATGAGATACGTATTCGAGATATGGAAAAACAACGGTGTCCTTTTTTCAAAAAAAATAAAAAATTTTCTTTTTTAAATAAATAAAATAAAGTCATAAATACCGCTAGGTGTCGCCATACTCATTTTATTAACCGATATTTTGTTTATCAAATATATATATATGAGTATGATATATGATGGTATATATGATATATATGAATTAAATAACGGAAAAACATAATAACGAACGAGGAGCGATCTCTTTTGTACGTACATTGAGCTCGATAAATCACCCAATCAACTAATTTTCTCACATATTTAATGAATTTCATTGTGTGAACTTCCGTCGGCTACATCAAGTCCTGGCAGACTACCTTCTTCATGTCTGTATCTACATTTGGTATATCGTGTTAAATCAATTTGTTAAGACTAAAAAGCACTGAGCGTACAATATAAAGTCAACTCACGTCTGCGCTCATTAGCCAAGCAGCTTAAATTCACAAAAGCATAAGCACATTGGCTTTAAAAAGTAAACAGCTACCAGTACATATGCACGCGAATATAAATATTTAGCAGGTGTGTGAAGTGCATGTACACATGTGTTTGTATAATCCACCTACCCATACACACACACACAGAGTTGCATACACACTCGTCAAATGTAGATGTATTCTCACATAACGGAAAGAAATCGTTGCCGCATTTTGCCGGAGATGAGCGAAATTATAATGGATTAAAACGGTATCCGGCATTACATAAACGTCATGTGGGGAAAATAATGTCGACAGGTGCGACCGAATCTAACATGTGGGAAATAATAAAGAGAAAAAGTTTAATTTGAAAACGCAACAAACTTTTGTGTGTTGTCGCGCAACAAGCGTCCCCTCGTGAGTCCCCACGGTTGACATTAACACATCATATTGAGCACAGGCGTGTGTATGTAGTTGTGTGTGTTGGTGTGTGTCTGTGTGTGTTCGTGCAGCTCGTGTTGATGTGTGAAGGCATTTATTTCGCGTCGTAAACGATTTTTTCTTATTGTAATATTTCATTTCAATGCATGTTCGCTGGCTGGCTGATGACATAACCACCTACTAATGCGTATGTGTGTGTTATAATAATGAAAAATATAATAACAAGTATAATGATGGAACGCTTACGTTTGCTGACAAACCAGATATGCGCCGAAATTCGCGCTTTAATTTGTGTCACATGTGTTTGTTGTTGTTTCTCCAAATATTTAGTATTAAATTGCAGCGGAAATTTTGCGAGAATATCCCGTATATATTTTATTAGTTTCTGGAAGCAAGCAAAAAATATTGAAAATAATAATATGTTGAATACAATAATTATTTTTACAAAACGAATAAGATAAGTGGATATATGGACTTCATGTAACATATAGGTACCAGGTAGGCTTAGTTAAGAGTTGTAGTACATAATTTTATGTTTGTTTTAATTTGTATGTACTTAACCTGAGCAAAAGGGTTAACTCTTCTTCTTCTTTATAAATATGTGAACAGCTGATTAACATAAGGGAGTGCTTACTGAAGATATGTTTTTCATAAGGATTTATATCGAGGTGCCTCAGCTTCATTTCATCGAGCTCAAGTAAGAGACTAGTGAATAGTTTTAGAAAAGTGATTTTGAAAGTGATTGTGTTGTTGTTGTAATGGCTTAGAACATTTCACAACTACTTTCGGCGAATATACTGAGATCTGGATCGGTTTCGATTGCGAAGTGCCGACTCTCGAGCCAGCAGATTTTAAAGAGAAGAAACCTGGTATTAATTTGGTGAAGAGACCTTTTTTCAAAACAACGTGACACTCACCCAGCATATTTAATTTCAAACAGAAACCTGAATTAAGAGCCTGCAAGTGTTATGGAATGAAACTGTTCTTTCTGACAGTTGTCCTGTCTGACAAAAATCTTCAATCAATCTAGTTGGGGAACTATTCAAGTTCAAGTTAGTTGTTAGCCGAATCTAGACGTTTGTAATCCGCAACTTAATTTTTAATATTTTTTGCGCATATATTTTTTTTCTTCTGAATTGTTCATAAATATTTTTATGTATTTTCCCAAAAATCTTTTTTATTAAGTAAATATGAGTTATTCGTCTGCTAATGAAGCCCTTAATGTTACCATACCGCAAGTCTATTTACTTTGATTTAATAGCAGATTAGGCAGAAAATAATTTCGACTGACTAAAAGATAAAACTAATTTTTATTTTTGTGTTACAAATATTATATATAGTATTATATACATTAGTTATAGTTATTATATACATGTAGTATATGTTACTTTCATTAAATTGTTGAATTGAAGCCCAGCCAGTGCAATAAATGTCCAAGGCGGCACATTTTTGCTAAATATCTTATGCATTTATGCCAAAAAGTCATAGGATTTTGGAGATGAGCTACATTGGCAGGAGCCGCGAAGTATAGTAACTATATTTACTGTCCCACTGTATTTAAAAACACCCTAATACTCACCTGTACATATAACAGCTAAAGGATTCGGAACATACATTTGCGAACGTCGTCCAAATGTGACCTTGAACGCAATCTCATGCTATTTACTTGGTTGCCAACGGCTGCACACGCTTGATTAGCTCGCAGCTTCCCTTGTTATGCTGCGCCGGTGTCGTTTAAGTTGCATGAAAACAACAGTGAGGGGTACACTCCATACCTGCCATAAAATTTGGCCTTCTAATTTGTGGATCTTCGTTGTATAGTGTGCGAGTATGTGTGTGTTGGTGTATATGTGAGTTAAAAAGTCGCGCATAACTTCTTTTCGCATACTTTATAATGGGAAATTCACCTGTTTACATCATAAATCCACCTAAAATATAATACGTGTGTGGTTTTGAGATACACATACACGCAACCGAAAGTATGTTTTTAAAAAATTTTGTTAGAAAATGTAACAAAATATTGCTTTGATGTTGTTTCCTTTCACAAACAAATTTTTGTAAAAACATGCATAGCTAATGATATGCTTTAATTATTCAGTTCAAGCACGTATATAAATTTTAATGGGAATTTTTTTTTCTTTAGGGCAATAACATATTGGAATGGTTTAACTCAACTAATTATGGTTTTGAATTCATTTCTAATGGAGGTTACTTATAAAATGAATTCTTTCAAGGGAGTAAGAAAATAATTTGTCTTACAAATAATCTCTGATTTAAATGTGCTTTTTGGTTAATTATACTTGTTTTATTTCAGTAATCATTCGTAGTTAACCACATTTGAGTATTTTTCAAGTTCTTTGAATTTCAAATGAAAACGGAAATTGTACTAGAAACTATATACTATACGACAAAAGTACTTTTATATTGGAAAGCAGGAATGACAAATCGGTAAAATATCTCTTAGGTCCATAAACATATACTAGAGGACAAAATGAATTTTACAAGATGCCTTAATTAATAAAAATAACCCCTGCTTATAACCTAAAGAGTTTCTTGCATATTGCAAATATTGCAAACTCATTTTTGATTAATATGACCAATTTTCTTTTTTAACCCTCACATTACCTCCTTATTATACAGGTAGAAAATCAACGAAAGTGCCTTTGAAAGTGAAAGAGCACATTTTTAAATTCCTTCAGAGTTTTTCTGTTCATATAAAGATAAAATTTGTTTTCGTCTAAAAATGGGTCAATTCGGTCCAGTACCTACACTGACCTTCATACACCTAATATGATTGTCGAACTTCCGGTTGACTTTATACCATAAATATGGGCCAATATGTAAGATATCTGAACAAAATTGGCTGAAAATATTTTCTTAGAATTAACTTAGTTGAAAATGGGTGAAATCCATTAATGAATTATCATGCGATCTCCGTATACTAAATAAAATTATTTCGGTTATTCCAGTATATATTTGACAATGACAAATATAGCGGCAAATGTGCAGGATATCTTAATGAAATGAGGTAGCCCCAACCTACTTAATATTACAAATTTCGATCACCAGGTTGATTTTGTACTTTATTTCGGTCAATATATGTGATATCTTTTTGATATAAGTGTGTAAATATATAAGATATTTTATTGGCATTAAATGAACATGTTATTTTAGGTATACTATAGTGTGTTGCTAAAAATTTATGAAATCAGTTCATACGTTCCCATAACCCCCATAGTAACCCACCTACACCCAACATAATGATTTCCGTCCTTCACTGAAATGCTGAATTCATATGAAATCTTTTTTATTATTGGAAATTGCGAGATTATAAAATGTTCGGCTGCAATCGCACTCAGCCTTTCCTTACTTGTTTTTGTACTTTGTTCCACTCAATTTCCCGTTAAGTTTAAAGCAGCTACCCCAGGCTGGTTGTTTTTGCCCATCAAGCTAACGGTTTTTCACTTACTGTTGTTTTATACTAACCTTTTTCTTTCCTTTTCAACATTTTAATTAACTGCAAGAATATTAACAGTTAACAATATTTCAATCATAAATATATATGCAAGTAGAAATAATTGTTAAATTAAAATAAATGCTTTCCACCAAAGTAATTCAAAAACAAAAGCCTTAACACGTTCCTATATAGAAACACAAATTTCAATTCAAACAAGCGAATACATATGTGTATGTAGACATAACGGAACAGTGCAAGGGCTCGATATGTGTGTATAATCAATAAATTGTGGAAAGGAAATCGCTGGGTATAAGTTATTGCCGCACCACGTATCCGATATGAGAATTGTTTGCCGGTAACTTCATCGTCCATTGGCTTGGCTTTAACGAGCTTGCGAAGCATTCGGCTGCGTCTCCAAAATCGAAGCAAAAACCTCGGAGCCTTTTCAGAGCACCCAAATACCGCTGGGCTGTTATTAATGATTCCCACTTTGACTGCTGAAACTTTGGTAGTAAATAATTTAATGGATGTAAATATGTAAGAGTATTTGCTCACATGCAGAAATTCGCTGGGAAGCTTCCTACTGGCGAAAGGCGAAAAGTTTGAAGGTGATTTCAATTTCCACATGGAAATATGTGGGCTTCTAAACAATATGAAGTTTGCTGAGTTTCTTGGATAAATGGGAAACAATATACAATAATTGTGTGCATATAGTTTTACAGTGTTTTCTCTGTACGGAAATCCTTATTTGATAGCATCTTATACTGAAGGGTTGAGTTTGCTTGCGATTGGTTTTCTAAAATTTCAATAAACTCTCGGCACCTTACAAGGCCTTGTGATATATTGCTATTTAAGTTAAGCCTGAAAGATTTATTTACTTTTTTCAATACTTTATCATTGGACAGTGTTGTTTCCTGAGCTCAGCATGCTCATTGTCAGAATTTCAATTCCGCAAATACTTCTGTACTCAGAGACCACCTTAACTCCCCTCATTTGCTCTATTTGGTATTTTTTCTATAGTATAAATATTTTCTAATTCATTAGTTATTTGCTGGGTTTGCAATTTTACAAAATTTTTTCATTTATTCTTAGCGCCAAAATGTAGGCAACATTTTTTTAGAAAACGCTCTTTTTAAAAATACAGTGCTTGATTCCCCGGAATCAAGTTGATTATTTGATATCCCTGAATCTCTGTGCAATGAATGCAAACCTTTTTTGGTATATTAACCCTATTTTTGTAGGTATAATAAAGTACACATAATATTATCATAAAAGCGTGGCATACACTTGGGATCTGTGTTAATTGCAGTGATTTGAAAAATATTTTCTGATGTAAAAAAAAAACGATGTTCAAAAAAAAGTAAAGAATAATTCAATAATGAAAAAAAGTAAACTTTTTAATTGGTTTGAAAAAAGAACATAAATGAAGACAAATGCATATTTTAAAGACTAACAAAATTGTACTAAATTTCGTTTTATTAATATACATTTTCATGAAATAACTTTTACTTATATTTTAATTATGATTTAAGTTATTTTAATTATTAAGATAAAATAACTTATATTTTAATTATGTTTTAGTATATGGTTAATTTATTTTTCTGATGTAAAGTGATACTAATAATGTGATATATATATATTTATCGTTCTTAATTCATATATTATATTTCAATATTTATTTCCTAAATGATATTATTCGATCATATTTTACTGGACGTTGCCTGTATATAAAATGATTTCCTCATTAAAAATATCTATTTTCTCGTAAATATTTCATTGAATTTGCTTCCAATGAACTCGTACCTGCATATTTAAGCATATTTTTTTGTTGGAGTGCCAGTCAGTTTCACAGCATATATGTCTTCAGTTGAAAAATTCAAGTGAATTGTATACGGTATGTGTAGTATACTTAGTATAGATGTGTGTGTTCATAACTAGTTATTATGATTTACTACCCTCATATATATATTATATATATATATAGTTATATTACTACTCTTCTATATTTCTGTTCCAATTAATAAAGCTCTGCATTTAATTGTTTGATTTCTCCACTCTTTGTTCTCTCTTCTTCGCTCTCTCGCCAGTTAAAGCATTCATCTAATAAAGGGAGTAACGGTAAAATGCTTGTTTGGATACCTTAGAATTTGTGCTAACTTTTGTGCTTTGCAATAATTAACTTTTGTTATTGTTTATATACATATTTATTAATATTTGTTGTGGAAGCTTGCAATTTATAGTGAAATAGAGTTTTAAAATTACTACATAAAAAAATTACAAATCGGAGGAGTTTAATTCAAACCTTTCAGCGAGATAAATTTATTATGAGTTTGTAATATATGAAGTAGACTGTGAAGTTACTATATGAGTATGTGGACCTAAGTAAGGAGAAAATGAGCAAAATTTTTTTTCTTATTTTTTATCACTAGTTTGATATAAGAGAGAGAGAGAGGGGGAGTGAGTGAGAGTGAGGAGAGAGTTTCAAAATAATTATCGAATTCGAATATCGGTGATTGAGCGCAGCTAAATCTCAGCACTCAATCAAAACAACATAAACAAAAACGAATAAAAAAGTCTACCATTTTGTTATTTCTTCCCTTTGATCCTTTGTAATAATTTCTTATGCATTTGTTTGCCAATTAATTGCTATTGTCCTTCGCTGTCAGCCAATGGATCAGACATATCATGACACATTTAACCATTTTCCGCTAATACTGAACATATCGACATACGTTTGTATGTGTGCTATGCTCTTTTTTTTACCGTACAATTTACATAAGATTTCAGTGATAGATTACATGGGCGTTGTCCCTCACAATAAGCCGTTATTTGGAATTGCGCATCATGTTAAACTGGTTTTTAGGCCAGTCAATGTGTTAGGTGAGTTTTATAGGCATGTCGAATATGTAATATTGAATACTTAACGGTAATTTTGGGCCGTATAAATATGTTTTTTCTCATTCATTGATTCGGCGCCATCAATCAGTTGTTTGATAGATCAGATTACTGGATTTATACGGGTCATTTGGCGTAATTGGAAATTTGATTCTACTTGCTTAGCCCACAGTGTTCATGTGTGTCTAAGCGTGTCTAGTGTATTTGTGTTGGCATGCTTAGGTAAACAGTTAAAATTATCAGCTATTACATTGAGTTTGCTACTCCCAACAAAGGTGGCTAATTTATTTAATTGTAGTCCAGCAAAACATTTTAATTATATTTGGAATGCAATAATGAAAATGTTATTAATATGGTTTATTTAATTAGACGCAAACATGGGATTATATTATTAATGAATGATAAACAAAATGTTCAGTTGTCTGGTAAATAATGTTGCGCCGTTTAGTAAATTTGTGTGAAGTAGCAATCCTATTTATTGCATTTTCATAAGCATTTATTTTATAATATACGAATTCATAACTTTCGTTTGAATATATTGAAATTTAAAAATGTAATCTATAAAGTGTGCTTAGACTCTACCTTATTTTAAAATATTTTTTTTCCAATGCTTGAAATGTAGATCTAACATTTCTCATACTCTAATTGGTTTCTTTAAATTGGCAACTCTTTTCAAATAAAATTTCCGTTAAAGTGGCAGCTTTAACTTGTGCTGGAGCTTTAAAGCTTTATCTATCAAAATTATTTCATTATCTTAAAACTTTTAGATAAATGGTATGCCTATTTTTACAACAATTTCAATATATATTCTTTACAGAAATCTTTCAGAGACTACTTATATACACTTCAAAATAATATTTGCACAAATAATTAACATATTTTTTGATTATCTCAATCATGAAGTTCTTTACTCTTTTTATTTTCGTAATTAAATTATTTTCTGATACAAAAGAATTACCCAAATAAAGTACTTTAAGCATATACAGATGTTTCGCCACTAATAAGTGTGTAATAAGATTGGTTATCAATCATGAATTAATTTTTTTAGCACAGCGGTAGCATTTTTATGAATTTCAAGTACAGGTAAAAAAGTTTTAAAAATGTATGTTTTATATTCCAAAATTATTCCTTTAAATTTCAGTTTTAGGATAATTAATAACTAAATAATCTGCGAACAGATGGCAACTCCATAAAAATAAAGTGATTATTGAAAGTATTTCGTTATGGATGCCCAAATTTTGACCAAAATTTCAGTTTTATGCTGCTTTACATTTGCTTTTTTTGAGATAGGTGGCAACTCCATAAAATTTAAGTGAGTATAATATTAAAAATAAACTTTCATTTTATATGTTCCATTAATGTAAATTGAAAAACAATAGGTGGCAACCTTGCTCGAAAATATATTTAATTTAATTATTTAAGAGACTGTTTTTATATGAAATAAATATTAAACACTAAACTCAACTAATGTTTATAATTTCATAATTTTTTAAACAGGTGGCCAACTCAAATTGATTACTAAGAATTAAATTTGAAAATTCTTTACTTCTAAAATCAGTTTAAAAGTTAAATCAACTTTAAAATTTAACGGAAATTACGTCAGTAAATAACTTAAATAATTTATTGATTATATCTCTTGAACACAATTTTTCCAGATTTTTTATAAATTTGTATATCACCCTTTTAAATAACAAATTTTCATGTGCAAGGCAAACGCCCACAAGAGAGTGTTACTTTTATTGTTAGCCGTTTTTGCCGAAAGTGCCAAATTCATGATTAATACAAACGCTGCTGGCGTTAAAAGATAACGGACATGCAAAAGGCTCCTAAACGTGTTTATTTATACGCAACAAAGTGTGGGCCAAACATGAAATTACGGTGACCGTAAACGTAAAAAGCAATTACTAACACGCGCGAACCTGTTGTTGACGTACCCCGCAGATGTGGGTGTGCATGTGCGCAACCATATATGCGTGAGTATATTTACATTGCCGAAACACTCACATTTTACCGTTAACTCAATGGCGCCATTTTTTTAGCATATCATTTCTAAGCGTTTGTATGTGTGTGTGTGAGTGGCAATGAACACATGAATTTCAGGTTAATTTTGTGCTCAATAAGTATGTAGAAGAAAATAAATTAATGAATTCATGGGCTGGAAACGGACAGACAGATATTTAAATTTCTACGTGAACTTTGAAGGCTTGGATACTAGGATATACTGCTACACAAGTGTGAGTAAGTTAGATGATGTTTATAAGCGTGTGTTGAAGTGACTGTTAAATGGAATTGCAGGTGATTATAACGTTATTTAAATTAAAAGAGCATGTGGGTTTATGAAATTTCATTTTTAAATTGAGATGACATTTAGCGAAGGCGTCATAGGTTGTATTGTGGATATTTGTTGAAGAGGAAATTTTCCGAATAAAAAAGCACCAAAAAACAATTATAGAATAATTTGGACACCAATATAATCCTCCTCCTCCTTGAAAATATATTACCCTAGAAATATAATTTTTTTTATTGTTTAAATACATAAGTAAACTTCATACTAAAAACATATGAAACTTACTTTTATTCGACCTTAAAACATATTTCAAATTGCCTGGCCAATTATTTTAAAATGGAATAACAACAAAACAACAACAAAACCACAACAAAAATAAAAAAAATTAAAAAAAACAAAAAAAAAATTTAAAAAATTATAAAGCAAAATAAAATATTATGAAATATATATGCAATCTGAATATTGAAGCACAACGATAAATTACGATAAATAAATTGCGGTTTTGGTAATTACGGATTAACTGGCATAACTGTATAATTAAAGTATATAAATTTTCAAATACTTTGCATGAGCGACCATGTGAAAGAAATTGGATAATTTTGCACTATAATACACATTGCAAATTTTGAATTATAAATTTTATTCATGTTGTTATAACATTTTGATTATTAAAATTTCACGTTTGCGCACTTATAACTTCCGATTTAGTATATTCAGTATATTTGACTAATATGTTCAGCAAATACTAATGAACGCTATCGCAATATATTGTGTCGATTAGACTGATTGAATAAAATTATAAATATTACAAAGCATATTAAAGCCGTACATTGCGTATGAGTAACACAAATTCGATCAGCTAAAAGTTTACAATATGGTCATACACTGCGCATGAGTGATATTAATGCCGCATTTAGAATTGGTTGCCAAGCTAACTGACTACATTGAGCAAATGTATCACTTTGTTTGCCGACAATAAGCATTTCATGCATATAAATGCAATTTGTTACACCAGTCGAATTCAGTTTTGCACATAGATATATGCAAAGCTTTATATTTATATCATCCAAAATATTGATCTTACATATGTACTTACGAAATTATGTTAACTACGAAAACAACCAAACGATAACTGAAGCAATTTTTGTTGAGTAATATATCCGCCTGATAAGTTAACAAATTCAGCTGGTGGCAAACTGAGTAGGCGTGAAACTTTAAATGATTTATGGCACATTCTGTTGCAGGGTCATTTATATGCTGTAGTTATGGTTATTGGTATGAAGAATAGTAAATAAAGCGTACTTTTTTTTATTTTATTCTAGTAATGATTTATTACTAAATTACTATACCGATTTATTATTAATCTTAAATAGGATATACATATTAACTAATGTAAACTAAACGATTTTGCTGTACAGCTTAGTGTTCACAGTTTTACTTCGAACAAGTTTACTCAAGTAGGCAATAGTACCAAACCAAAGATGAACACTATGCGCTACTAACTTAACTTTATAACGACTAACAATGAAATCTAAATGCAACTTGAATACGCCTTTAAAGCAGCCCATAGAAATTCTCCTTAAAATATATTATAAATACGTCATTTTCACTACACTAAAGCTGTGTTAACTTTGCAAGGCATTGTCCCTTGACATGAAAGCCACTTGCTGTGAATGTACAGCATATATATATTCTGCTGTTGTTTGTGGTTCACTACAGTGCTTTTGTCATGTTAAAATGTATCGCTTGATTGGCTTGAACTTTGACCAGTTAAGCGTATTTATATGCTTAATGAATATAATGGTTCAATGCTGCGGTGGACCAAAGGTATAAATACAGTGCACATACACATTGAATGAGTACGTATGTACATATGTTTGTTATGTCTGTCATAAATGAAGTGATATTGCTTAAATTATGCTTGCTGGAATTGACCCCGTGCTTTGATTGTTTAGAAAGTCAGATTGCGTGGTAACATAATATGTGTAGTATTCCTTTATTTGGTGTTTCTAAGGTGCTTCAGGTGAAGGTTAAAATTTTTTAATAATAACAATATTATGCTTATTTTTATTACTAAAAGAAAATATTTTGGAGCAGTTTTTAATGTAAGAACTCTTATAAAAAATAATAAGGGCGGTGTATGTAAAAATTTATCATATGAAACGCTGATTTGGAATTCTCAAACAATTGGTAAGTAACTAGTTAGGAATTAGACAGGAATTTTTCATTTCCACTTTCCAATATTGTTGGGCATGGTTATACATTGCGTATGAGTGATATTGAGAATACCAGCAGTTTTAGGATTAAAGAATTTGTTGTAATTGACACCTTTGCTCACTGAAACGCTCATCCTTATAGAATAAATACATTTTTAGCATTATGCTAGATAGTAAGGCAGTACCTTTTAAGCAAAATTGGTAGCCATGAAGTGGGTATTCACACTCACTTCAAGCATCGTTCGTCGTCATATATGCTAATGCAACTATAACCCCCATGTTTGCAATAAAAAGGTGGAGATAAAGTGTAGAAATTCACCGAAGTTAAATCAAGTGGAATTTAGCATAGTTACTCAGCCTATATATGTACAAATATTTAAGCTTTCACGTAAATATATATTTTCTTAGTTTATACGTAATGTAGCTATAAAATGTATTTAGTCCAACGAATACCTTCTTTAAGGCAAGTTATTACATTTTCGTACTTTATTGTTTGGCAAATCGCTAGAAAAGAGCAACAAGTCTAGCTGTCGCGCACTATGCGCACATTGAAATATAAGCCGCTCAAAACATACATTTAAACCTACAGATACATGGTTTGTTTGGTAATATATGCCATGCAGTTACGTATACGCACAGTGGCTCAAACAATAGCATAAACAACGGTTTGCATCTCGCTGGGTTGAATGCGTGTTTGTTTAACTCAATGACAATACCGTTAACCCAGCCGTTGACCACTGAGCATCTACAACAACAATGTACAACAACGACAACAACAACAAAAGGGACTCGTGCTGAAGAAATTGCTGCGCTTCTGAATGAGCAGGTTAAGCGCTGCGAAGCCTACGTATGTGTGTGCAATAAATCAAGTGCTTACAACTCACACTCATCCACAGCCATTCGTTCTGCAATTACGTAAAACGCTTGTCAGCTGGAACAGCTTGTCTAGCAGCCGAGTATTGCGAACTCAAGCTGTTGGTTGTATGTTTCGCTGCATTTTAACTCGATTGCGTGCCGCCATGTGTCGAGAGTAATTAACTGCTTCAGTTTTATTTATATTTTCTTTTGCCGTTTCACACCCACTACAAGAACAGTTACAGCAACAGCAAAAGCAATAATAAGAGATTAGTCTCAACGCGTTTAGTTGCGTTTTATGGTGAAACTTTTTTGCTGTAACTTTATCTCGTCACTTTCATATTCCTTTCTACTTTGTTTTTATGACTCAATTTTAATGTGGTGGTGTTTATTTGCTTTGTACTTTTTTAATTTGTTTGCCCTCAGCTATAAAATTAACACGAAAATATAAAATACCCACACATACATACACATAGGTATATTTTTAGTTAGTTGCACCATTTTACTTGCTTCTAAGCTTCCTATGCGTAGCATAGCTGAGTGATTTTAAATATGTGATTTCGCATTGTGATGGCATGGATATCTAACGGTACTGCTGTCATACTCTTGCTTCCAAAATAGACAGCGTAATAGTAATAAGAAGCTTTTAATTTATTCTCGCAATTTTATTGCCAATCGTTGTACTTTTATTGGGTATTTACTTAATTCCCTAATCTCTTGTATGGAAATGAGACATAAAAGCGTTTCTCGTCACAAAATTCGGCATGAACGAATGCATAATTATAATTAACTCGTTTATGGCAATTTTATTACAATAAGCTTGCTCGTCTATAAATGGATACTTAATAGCCTGTTGTTTAAGTTCAATATTGGACATTAACTATCTGACTGTAAGTAAGCTGATACTATATTATACAGTATTGATGGTATCAGTGCCGTTTTGTTTATTTATTATGAAAGTTAAATGTCATGGGTGTGTACAACCATATTTTATAATAAGATGCGCCACCTAATCTTGAAATTCATCAGCGATTCGAAAATGGCTTAAAACTTATAGTATTCTACATTTTTCGGATAAACTCAAGACGCATACAAGCGAAAAAATAGAGAATAAGCTTAACCACGTATGTTGCGTTGCTACCTACAAGTATATAATATTAAAAGTTGTAATTTTGCTTTTCATAAAGTTGAAATTCTCGCAAATGTTTAACTGGCTTCGGTCTAATTACGTTGTAGTACGAGGATATGGATATGATAATTTAGAGGAATCGAACAACTGAAGATCTGATGAAGCGAGTAGATACCGGCTTCAGTCACAAATTAAAGATAGGATGCGATAGTTATAAATAACTTTTATTACATCTGATGTATTATAATTACTTTCAGGGTCTTTGAGCACGACATGCCTCTAATGAGACAGGTTTCCAAGGACTTTCGCTAATTACTTGCTGACTGATCATAATATACAAAAATATGCTTCAGGTATGAAATACACCTACCATTTGTTGGATTAGAAGGCAGAAAAGAAGGTGATTTAAATTTATGTGCGCTTTCATATCGGAACTATGAAGTATCATATCCATTCGCATTCTACCAAATATAATTTCGCCAATGCTGCGAATTACTCCAGTGCTTTTGTGGCAATGTGGGTCAATATAAGTTATGTAACACACGCAAATCGTTTCATAACAAGAAAATAAATGTTTGTATAAGTATATATATATATACATATGTCGATACTTATGCAGATATATATTTGTGTTCAAGTGTTATACAAAACATAACACCAATTATTGGATTTTCACGGGTGGTTTGAAATTCAACCGCAAAATGCATAGAAGCATGACCGCGTAGCCCGTTTCCGTAGTAACGGAAATCAAAGCTGCGCTCGAAAATGTTTTGGTTGCCATATTCACTGAATTCAAATATAAAATATATAACACGTGTGAGTATGGGCAAAACTCAATATACGAGTTAATTGGTGGGATTCGTGATTTTAATAAAATGCAGCGGTAAATATTTGAAGTGGAAAATCATAGCATTTAATTTTAATTCGAAACTCATATACATATAAACAAATATTATCCACTTATACATTAACAAATTTGTGCGTGAAATTTTCGTTTGCTTTAACACTTCAATTCGTAAATAAGTGAGAAACGGTGGAAATAACTTTTGGCGAGATTCGTTTTTGAGTTCAATGATTCGCTATGAGTTCATTTACATTTGAAATAATGTGCAACAACAACAATACGCATATTGCGCGCTTCATTAGAAACATCGACCCAATAATGAAGCTTATTATGCACGCATAGACATGCAGACGCGCATCTGGTTTATCGCACAGCCTAAATCGCATCAATCATAAATGCGTCACATGCAGCAGGAAGAAGAATGACAGACAGTGTTAATTATCTGATCATATATCTGAGCTCATTTGTTTGGGCGTGTAGGGCAGGATTTTGGCTGACGGAAGTGTGTGGCGCGAGTTTATTTGAGCGTTGCTTTCGAGGGCACCCTTTGTTTGTGTCATCCATTGTGTACTTCACGCGCAAATGCTTGGCAGTATGAGTGATTTTGTTGGCATAATTAATTGTAAATTGTATCGCAGTGCTAAGAAGCAATAAGACAATTTGTAAATTAGTTTTGTGTTTATCAAAACTTTCTTAGGACGCATGGGAAAATAGTTACCATGTGAAAAAACTTGTGTGGATGTGGGCTCTTAGTTGAGTCATTATAAATGAAAAGATTTTTATAGTATTTGAATTGCAAACGATTAATCATTTAGTTAGAAGCCCAATGAGAACACCATAATCGTATACGTGTGGGAATGATCGCTACACCCGCAGAATAAATTAATACTCTTGAGTGAGCGAATTGCGGAAAAGGTTTTGAAGTATATTTGAATATTAAAAACCGCACATTAGTTATGTGGCTGGAATGGAGGAGGATCAGTTTGGGTATGATTCCAATACTAGGCATATGAAGATTGAGGCTGCTCTCATCTGTAAGTTATAGTTCAACTATACACGAAATAAATAAATTTATTTCAAAAGATTTCAAAAGAAAATATACACCGTTAGCATCGTCTACTACCGCCAGTTATGTTGTATTGAAATTATTTGAGAGTTGGCGTTCATATATTGTTTTTGGAGAGACATCTTACTGGGTAGTAAGCTATTATTGTAAATTTTCATTTGACATTCCTCTGTAGTACGCACTCCGTTAGAAGATTTTTAATATTGTGAGTGAGTGTGAGAGTCCGAAGTTTCAGTATTTATAATTTTAGTCATTTGTGCAACTGGAGGGATCCTTTTCACAGATATTTTAACAGGTTTCCACATTATCTTATTCCAGACCGGGAGGTCCTGTGAGGGTCTCTAACATAGTTTGCTAATTGAGGCAACCGCAGTTTCCAATGCCTACTTTTTCATTCTTCTGTTCGTACTCGAGTTACATTCGCCACTATTGAAATTTTATCTACAAGCGTGTTCTATTCGCATATGTGAAGATCTTTGTATAGAGATTTCGCTGGCGTAGATGGAGGCGTTGCAGGGACATAGCCCTCATTGAGTTGATAATGATTTAATGTAGGGTATGGTCTACATTTAATTCTACTTAAAAATCTAATAGGTAAAATAATGTTCTCCCATTACACATTAAATATTATCCGATAACAATATGGTGGTGTTTTCTTCTTAGGGCTGGTCTTTGGACGGTTGGTTGAGTGGGAGTAGACACATATTTCATATGAAACACCAACTAAGCTCTAGAAAGCATTCACTAGATGTGTGCGCTTTGAGTTTCTTCCATTTCAAAAAACCGATTGAAGAAAGAAAGCAAAAAAAAAATTAAGAAGGAAAAATAATAAGTGCGATGATAGTATTATCAACAATAAATCAACACAATAGTTATTAAAATACCTTTTTAGTTTTTTTATTCACCCAAATAATAAATTCATAAAGTTAGATGGTTTTGTTTAGCGCTTTATAGAATATATATATTAATGATAATTTGATAGGAAAAGTAATCACTGCATATTAAAAAGGCTTCTATTCAAGGAAAACATGGTTCTAATATATTTTTCATCTTTAAACAAATTATTGTAAAAGTTTCCTAAAAGGATTTTGTCATAATTGTGCTATTTATGGCGTGATCTTAAATTATAACCGATACTTAAATGCTTTGAAATTGGCTTGCACGCCGACAACCACATACATGTGCATGTGCATGTATTGGTGAATGTGCTTCCATTGTGCCATACAATTCGCTTAGTTTAGACTTTTCCCACTAAATTAGAGCCAGAAGGTTAAATGTGCGACGCTTTGGTTACACAATCACATGCATACATACACACATACATACATGTATACACATGCATATATAAAATGGGCCACCAGACTTAGGCGCGCACACAGTCTATCAGTATGAATCGCTTTCACTTTTCCCTCTCACTTACAACTTCCACAATATTTCCCCCCCCCAAAAAAAAACAACAACAATAACAGAGGGAGCGTCTACCAAGGAGCAGTGAAAAGTTGTTTCTTTTATTTATGCATTAATATATTAGTGAGCAAATACTTGTATGCTGGATGTTGTGATATTTGTGCACCTTTGTGCCGTTGTTGTTGTTGCTATGTCAAAAGTTATTGTATTATGTTAGATGTTGACGCCACAGTTGACCTAAAAAATTAAAACAGATTTGTGCTTTTAATTTCCTGGCATTTCTTCGCCCGCTCGAAACTCTACTATGAACACAGACGCGTCTATGCGTATGTGTGTATGTGCGCAAGGACGCCTAAGGAGCAGAAATAGCAGTGAGCATCATAAATATTTGTAGCCCAAAAAGGGATCGCCATTTATGTTACAGAATGTGACTTTGTAATTTATTGTGTTAATTGTGTATGGGTAAAGGCTTTGGCGATAAAGTCTGCACAAAGCGGAGAAAAAGCGTGCGTCCTGTGAAAGCGTGTGGCGGCAGATCTCAGCCATTTATTACTGTTATATACTTTTCGCCGCGCAATGCTGCGGTTGAAAGATGCTCTGAGTTATGCTAGCTGAAATTTTGGAAAATATTTGCTACTTGAACTTATGGCATTTGTTACTTAGTGCACCTGAATCGTAGGCCTCTAATGTCTAATTTGTAATGCTGACTTAAAATATGCTTTATAGACTTGATAAATGCTTTTCTTTTGGCGAACATTCTTTTAAAACCATTGTTTTAGTTACACATAAAATTGTTAATTTCTTTCTAAAAGGTTTCAGATTACAAAGCGACGGAAAAATTGCGAGCAATTATTTTGGCAAATATGCATAAATTTTAAGTATCACGATTTAATAGCCAAGAGTACAGACGTTTGATAAAAAGTGCTGTCGGCGTGGAATTTTACCTCTTGAATTAAATTTCCGCGACCAATATGTTACTCAAGTATAAATTTGAACTCAACCCCTCAACTTTTTTAACAAAATATATCAAATCGGTCTATACAATCCCCTAGCCTCTATATACCGTATATATTGTACTAAGTTTTATGCCATAATTGCCAATCAATATGTGAAATGGCATATGTATTAGTGAAATGATATGAAATTTTTTGAGAACTGTATGTTGTTTTGCCAATAATAGATGTAATGGTTAATCCTCTAGCACCCACATACCTTATGCGAGATATCGTAGTGCGCGATAAAGTAGTGCGTAAAGGAATGACAGCTGAGCTGCCTGCACATCTTTTCATGAATCGTCAAAATTTTGTTAAGTTTTAGTAAAAATTTTCCTAGTGTTAAGGATTTAGTTACCGTTTTATGTAATAGGTTGCGATCTTCTCTGTCCTCTCTGTTCTGGACCTTGTGTCCTTCTCTGTTCTCAGACCTCCGCCTGGATATTTTGTCGTCTCTTTTGTGGGATCCAACGACAAACTCTTAGAGCGGTGAACAATACTTCTTCGATTAGGAACTGTATGAAACTATCAATCTATCTCCCATCAGTGCAAAGTACGGAATATTATATATATGGTTCTGCAGAGGTCAGAAAAATACAATAAATTAGAAAATATATTACTCTACAAAAATATTCACATGAAAGTATAATTTTGAAAAAATACTAACAAGTAGAAATTTGGTAAACAATTCATTTCTTAAATATAGCTTTTATTAGCACTTTTACAGAAATCAATATCCATTATTATTCATTTATTATCGCACACATTTCAACTAAGTAGCGAATCATTACTAGCTGGCTATTAGATACTAGACAAGAAATGATATTAAAAAAGATTCCTAAAAGCTTTCATTTTCAATTTAAGCCCCAGTATTGTAGATAATTCTTAGAAAATATTAAATTAGCATTCTGAGCTCCTATTCTTCGTAAGGTACTATACGCACACTTATGTTTTGCACATACCGTACCGTAATATATGTAACCTTCTGTAAGTATAAGGTAAATATATGTACCTCAGCACATTATGAATATTAAAATAAATATTTGACATAAGCTTTTACCCTAAAAAATGAAATAAAAATATTGCTTTAAGCTGCTATCCAAAAGTGTTTGTCGTTGGCATTATTTTTATAAAGAGTCTGGTCTGTATCCAACTCCTGTGGATCTTATTTCTTTTCATATACGTTTGACCCTTATCAAAAAGGTAGTTTTTTCTTCTGCTGCCCCACATGTTGACAAACGCATTTGCATGTTCAACAAGACAGTTTCACACAAAGTGTCTGTTTTTTTTTACTTTGTATACTTTTATAAAATTTTATAAAGGGGACTTAAAAATATCAGGGAACTTAGCACATGTGCTTTAAACTAAGATTAATTAAAACAGTATTATATCTGATTTAGCAATAGATGAAAGTTTTGTGGGTTATTTAATTATCACTTAATTATCAATTTATTACAAGCCTTTGAGATGATGTGTATGATATATGATGTATGATATATGAGAGAGTAGTTTCATTAAAAGTTCTAGTTTGATGAAGTTTGGAGGTTCTTAAGAGATATGAATTATTTTTATATTAAGAATTAAAACCAATGCAAGAAAAAAAACCGAAAATAGTTCGTATCGTTCTTAAATGTAAGCACCGAATGTCAGAGAGGAAATTTAGGTCTCCGATAGATGGCGCCGTAATTGTATTTATGATAAACTTTGAGGCATCTTCGAAATATATGTTCAGGCAGAGAAACAAAAATTTTTTGCTTTGTGTCGTTAGGCATCAACTTTTTACCAAAATATATTACTTATGCTTAGGGAATTATGTTTGAAAACAATTTACCAGTAGATGGCGCGGAGGTGAGATTATTATGAAAAGTTTTATTGAGCGGCAACTTGGATCAGAAACATCAATTCCCAAGGGTTTTTACTAGCATATGATTCTTCTCAGATTTTTCGGATACGATAAATTATAATTTACCTATTATTTGAACCAGAAAGTGCTGCCACGACTTAAGCAACTTTGACTGAATTTGGCATCCTAAATAAATGCCAATCGGTAAGACAAAATTAAACCAAGTATTTGTCTGCCTATCTTTGTTTCTCTTCAGTACATACCTTGGCGTTTATGTCGCTACTGGGGAACTTTTCCTTTTTCAATTTTCTCAGCTATAGAATCTTATACAGAAGTCCTTTCGCTAACTTTTGACTAATATCTTGAAACATAACGGCAATTAAAGAATGCATATTATTTGCTGTAGAAGCTTGGAATATAACGACACCCATTCTTCTATTGAGAAGTGTTTTTCAAATCCGCATGAAAACCTTTCTCTCGTTGACAAATGCTGGTCATTTGAAATCCGCAGTTTCTGGTCAAGCTTAATAAGGCCAAACTAGCTTGAGATTAAAATTTCATAAATCAAATACTTCATACAAAATCCGATACAGTCTAAAGAGTTTTAAGCAGTGCAGCAGTTTATAACTATTTTTTAGGGTGAACACCATAACTATATACTTACTTGTGCTTGGGTTTTTCCATATAAGCCAAGTGAAATGGTTTTGGTGTTGTTTGCTGAAACAAAATGTCGCTCAATCTGAAAACACCACGTAAATTTGCGATTTTTCTCTGATTTCCTTCACATCTCGTGCATATCAATTTAACATCGATCTACGCCATTTAGTTGTGATTGAAAGCATGGAGCTGACACATGCATAGCTGATGCTTGGCAGCTTGTAAGCGATGTTGACTTTTTTAGTAAGTTTATGTATGAGCATATGAGCATTTAAAAACATGAGTATGTATGTGTGTATTTATTTATTTTTCGGAGTAAATGCAAATAAGCACACCTTCCGCTAGCGATGTGACTTGAATATTTAGAAAAATTTGTTTGATTTAAATTGAAACATAACAGAGGAGATTCACTTTTTTTGTGTATGTTGTTTGTGTTGTTGTTGTTTTTTGTGTATTTGTATGCCTTCCGGTATATAGTCGTTCTAATTCCGATAGCTGCGCTAAACCCTTCCACTAATGCTCTGCAGTAAGTTTGAAACAAATGGTTTTGGTAGCGTATGAAATATTCGAGTGTTTTTCCAATGTTCAGCGAGAGAATGTGGTAAAATATGTTAAAAAAAAATCAAAAAAAAAATATCGGAAATCAGTACTGGCACGTGCGTTAACTTTCTACACACAGACAAGTTTTAGAGTCGCATGGTGTGTCCATTTTATTTGTATGTCCATTCGTCTAAATTTCACTTTTGTTAACTCGGGTTCATGGGCACAGTGTAAACATACAAATATATTTATGAAAGCAAGCACATATGTTCCACCTTTTACAAGCATATGTGATGATTGCAATGGTTGGTCCCTTCTATCACTATTATAAAATGAATATGTGTATGTTTGTATATAGCACTTTTTTGCACACCTTGTTGTCCCTTCGTACCTTTTATAGTGCATCATCATCATCATCTACATGTGAATTTTGCTTGAATAGATTCATTGCGGTTAGTGTATGATTTACGCATATGCATTCAACAATTTGGTAGCTACACAATTTTCATTTCCTTTATTTTGGCAGAGTAGGTATATATATTTGAATATGTTTGGGCAGGCTTTGGTTTTTGCAGTGAAACATAGTTTTTATTAATTTGAGTACTATTTGATTTTCATTAAGAAGCACCCCAGGTATTCTATATAAATGAAGGTATATTAAATAAATTCAAACGTATTCAAAACCTCTTTTCTCTATCTTCCATTTAGCCCTCCACATTCGATAAGCAGAAGCATTAGGTACTGAGACGACAACTAAGGCAATTAGGAGGAAATAATTTCGCGCGAAGTAGGGTACTGGGCAAAGATTTTAATTCGATATTACTAGATTGAAAAAATTGAATTGAGTTACTCAGAAAAAGGACTATCGTCGTTGAAGACAACATTACTTATTTGGCTTTTGTAGTAGCTCTTCGTTCTGCTCATTTTATGTATCAGCTTAATGTAATTGTTACTTTTGGGCGAGATGAAAAAAAGCACATATCTCAGTTCCTTTTTAAATAAGCCAAGCATTTGTTTCACTTTCACCATTATAATTTCGAATAATGTTTTTATGGAATATTTTCTATTTACATTTTCGTCCAAAAAAAGTTTTTGAGTACCATTTGGATATGTGTTCTGTGTTTCTACAAAGAGTACCTCAATATCAGAATAGGCTTTCAAGTAAATTTTAAACAGAAATCGCAAGAATTTTTTCCAAACTTTCATACACTTGTTACGACTTGTTGGCATTGCTAGAAATAAAATCCAGTGTTTGTATAGTTCAAATAAATATTTAAGAAAGTAAGAAAATATTAAAATTCCAATAACTTACAACTGTATTTTCTATGTATTTGTATTTACTATAAGATTATATCATATCATATACATGTTAGTATTCTGCCTTGGGTATGGAAGAGGCACGCAACAATTGCTTGGGGGCAATTGTTTTGTGATTTACAAGACGATGGTTAAATTTCGAAATGAAAGTAAAATGCAAAATAAAATAGACCAAAAACATTCAGCACAGAAAGAAGCTACCAAAATTTGTTTTTCAATGGATCTTTGTAGGGTTTAATGCTCGGAAGCACGAAACGCTCATCAAGAGGAAGCAAGAGAACACAAATTACCGCTGCACTGCCTTTCAGTTATAGAAATAGCTTGCTGCTGATTGATTGTATGCCACTGCTACGTATTTGAAAAGTTTTCGCTCCCAAATAAATTCGCGTATACTTATTTTTTATTTTTATTTGATTTCTGTTTTTAATTTGCTCTCATTTATATTTTCTGCCGCTATACTTGCCAATGGATGTAGATTATTAGAGAATTTATTGCTTATTTCATCGATTTTGCATTAAATCAGCTTTAATTCACAGTGAAATTTGTACGAAAATGCTTTGAGAATATGTTTCATTGCGTAAAATTGTATGTTCTCAATTTCAAGTTGAAATATGTGTTTGTGAAAAGTTACGGAAATATTGTTTCATGTGAAAAAAATTTGCTTGAGATATAAAAGAGCAGTACCTTTAAGTGTTTTGTGAATTTGCTTTGTAACTTTCATCATTTGTAGACCTCTGTATGGTACTTCTCTGATGGTGCACCGTGTCGTATACGCAACCTTCATATGAAAATTACTAAAAATGCCACATACCTTTGAAAGCCAATAATACTTTTACAAAAATATACAGCTGCTACCAAATTTATTGTTTATTCTAACTGTAATTGTGCTTTTTTTTAATATTAAATCTCTAGGGCGCATGCATTTGTTTAAAATTTCAGGAACGCAATTCTGAAGGCAATGGCGAATTGCAAACTTTCAGTACATTTTTAGCTTTACCGCACACACACACATGAAAACTTTATCACTAACATACTTACACTTGCATTGCACTCATGCAACCAACCACATACAAGCAATTTCCCAACCAACTATTACAGAATTGTTTGTTTTTTTTTAAATCCCCAACTTTCTGTAAAACTTTCATTATTTTACAACTTCGCCTTAATTGTTGCTTTTGTTATTGCTATTTGGATACAATATCAAACAATGACTTTGTTTGCTGCAAGCGCTTTGCTAGTATGCGTGTGCTCACTTGAGTAATTAACAATATGTCTGCATTTGCGTGCGCCCAGCAAATTCCAAAGTTTGTAGCCATAAATAAGTAGCTTTTATGGATATTCGATAAATTGGTTTTACTACGGCTGCAATTATGTGAGACACTTTTTTCTGCAATGTATCATGGGAATCTGCTTGTATGCATTTGACATATACTAAGGTTTGTGTGTGCATGTGTGTGCGAATGCAGCCTTGAAGCTCTTCAAATGTTTGTATTCAAAGCACAGTAAGCCATTACCTTCATCTCATGTCCATGAAGGTGGTACAGTGGAGCGGAAGCATGCTTATGTGGTAGAAAAACAAGATATTCTTTATTGAAAATAAAAGGAAACACTGAGCGCAAATTTTACAGCCGGGGACCTAAATTTCTCGGAAACATTTTCCAACGTTTTATTTTAAGTAACCTAGAATATTACTAGTATGATGCTCTAAGATTTATTATTTATTTTATTTTCTTTACAGTCAAACTCAAATAGTGTTCTATATTTCTTTCTACCACTTTTTTTCCTCCGTTCCACTCATACAATTGCAGCTGATGCGCTAGAGGCCACGGATATTTAATTGTCGTTTACACATAATTACCGCATCGAATGCATATACTCGTCACAACTGTCAAACCCTCAGCCATGAATTGCAAATGCATTCTTCGTCATAGCGGTTTTCTTTACTATTGCCTCGCTTGATTTATTTCATACATCTTCTACAATTTCCTAACCTTTTGTCTTCTAATTAAATTGGTTTTGCTAATTAGGAGTCGATTTCACCTTGTGCGATAAACAATAGCAACGTTACCTTCAATTCATATTTACGAGCTGGTTACCTTACGAGCCATATTGGCAATTCAATATACATATGTGAAGTAGTAAATGTATTTGAGGGGCAAGAGAATGGCGCTGACGAAATGTTAATATCTACAACAATTAGGTTAGATTAGATGGGTCTAGTTTGCTGTTGCCCACACAGTCTCAGTGTTAGTGTTAGTCTCAGTGACTTTCTTACGACGAATAGAAGTTCGCTGATTTCCTTCTTTGTTTATTTATTTTCTTAAAAAGGACATCATGTCTACGAATTAAAGAAGTCATAAGAGGTATATGTAAGGTAAATTCTCGAAATAATATCCAACTTTAACTATAATATTTAAATGTCGACGTTTTAATGGTAAAATAAAATTGTTGGTACAAATTTTTAAATTCATATTTTTTGGCACTTATCATTAAAACCCTTTCAAATAAGTTAAATTTTGTGTTCTTGGAGAAATATTTAAGGATTCATCCAAGATCATATATTATATGTAGGGCATACCAAAAGAGACTCTTGCAAAAGGTTTTTTTCGAGGGATACATGCGAATATTAGAGAGAAAATGAGCTCTGGTATTACTCTCGCTTAAGAGAAGGAATTCGCTGAAGTTACAAGCTATTTTTTCTCAGAAGGAATATTTCATTATCTCATCAACTAAAAAGAAAATATGTTAATGTGAGCAAAGACGGCAATCACACAGGAATTTCTAGCACCAATATGTTATTTTTTTTATATAATTCAAGGTAATTTTTTCATAATTAATGAAAAGCTGTTCGGCTTTTTTGGAGTGAAACACCTGTGATTAAGTTTACAGCGCCCGAAAGTGTAGTCGTTATATGTTGAGATTCATATTGAATTGTTTTCATCTAATATCTCGAATATGGTGAAATAGTCAATGAACAATATTACTGTGCATTATTGAATAGACTGGACGCAGATATCAAAACCAGGTGCCCTCTCTTGGCGTAGAAAAAATTTTCTTAAGACAATTATTTTAATATGTATATATAAATATATTAATAAGACAACGCTCGGGCTCATGCAGTTTGTGATACCACCGATAAATTGAAGGACTTGTTACTTTATGAACTAATGCTCCATCTACCTATTCGCGAGTTGTGGCCTCCAGCTACTATTTTTTCTTTTCCAGACTCATAACGTGGCACGCTGGAAATATTTCACTCAAATGAAACAAGCACATATTTTGAAGGCTTCGAAAATTCACACCCTAGAAGGGTCTTAGAAGGGTCCGGTATCGGAATATTTGAGGAGCGTCACAACAAATGCATTACTCTAAATGGAGTTGAGAGCTGAGATTCCAAAAAGAACGTGCTTTCATTGTCTCGCCAAAGACTTTTCAGCCCAAGTAGTATACATCTCACTCAACTGAGAGTGTAATTAGTGAGAATGGTATTGAAAATACCTGCTTCTATTTGAAAAGTTTGCGATATCAGTGAAATTAGTGAAAAGAATCGGTGTTTCTAACAAATGTTTCTTCCATAGCAGCATTAGCTAAGCTGCTGTCTACACAACTTATTTATAATGTATGTTAAAAAGTTTAAGCCTTTTCAATTATGTTAATGAATTGAAATTAATTATCTTAAAAAGTCCACTTTTATTAGCTGTAAGCAAGTATTAAATTACTCAAACTGGTACTAGCATTAAATTGGAAGGCACATATACAATATTTATTATTATATATAAGATTTGTTAAAGTTCACGCTTACGAAGCCAACTCATACTTATACATGCTAATGCGCATATGACGAGTTTTAGCGAACTTAATCCGCAGCATGACTGCGTAACTCCTACACAGGTTTCTACTTTCCACACATACACACACACACACACAGATCTATACAAGCACGCTGGCATATCAGCATAAGGTGTCAAAATGAGCTAAAAATGTTCTATTATCGCACGTTTCGTTGTTATGCAAATACAGACACAGCCTTAGACAGATACACGAACAAACAGACAGGCCGCTAGGCAGAGAGACAGACATGAAGAAGGTATATAAAGTAGGTTGTGATCACCCTAGGCGTATGGCCGCTATATGATGTGTATGTAATTACATATATATATATATATATATATATACGTATATTTGCATGTATGTGTGGTATATATCATATAAGCACTTAGCATAGCATAGCATAGCATAACATCGACACAATAGGGCTTAGAAAGGCGTAACGAAGCATACGCTGTAAGACAAGGAGATTAAACAAGTTAAAACTGGTGTACATGTGTTTGTGCTTTTGTGTGCATAGTTGAGTTGGTGAAGCCGAAGGGATTCCAAATTTGTTTGCATGCCATGCAGCACAGCAACAACACTTATGTGAGCAGCAATGTCGCACTGGCAAACAATCATATTTACAAAAGTGCTTTGCATATGTTTATTCGTGCGTGTGGGTGTGTGTCTCAGCTTGGCTGTGGAAAAGTTAATAGTTGAGGTCCTGTTTGTTAGCGTGCTAGTGTGTGAGTTTAGAATTTTGCATGCATTGTACATTCATATGGTTGTAGTTTTTGTTGTCGGCATGTACAGAAGTGCAGCCCGACAAACTTTACTCTCGAATCATCGTTAAACGGCATTGAGGATTTTGTATCTTGATAGCACCTTAAGTCTCACAACGTTTATGGCAATTTGATGATAATGTTAATGTCAAAGCAGTGATATTGCATTGTAGACTTGTTGCAAGTCTAACATTATTGCGTGGTCATCTTACAAGCTTTTATGTTAGATTGCATATGAGATGATATAGTCAACTAGAAATAAAGGTATTCCAGAAATATTTAGAACCTTATTTTTCTTCAGAAGTCTTAATCTGTATTAATAAGTCTTAGAGGTATCGATGTCATGGGTGTCCCGCTTTCGCTCACTCCGGAGAATAAGAGCAACGTGAGACCACTACGCAGCACTGTTTGAATTACAATCGAATTGCAGAAAAAAGTCGCCACAGCCAAATTGGTGGAATAGGCTATGAAATCTTGCCGCAAAAACCGTATTTTCCAGATATGACCCCGAGTGACTTTTATGTCACATATCGCCATATACAGGAGGCTGTGTCAATATTTTTATTTCGTTGGTTAAGTGCTATCGCACCGACCTCGTGAATATGTTGCGAAACTCAATGAAGCAGTATCACACTTTACTCAATCACTTAATGCCGCATAATCTTAGTACCAAGTTCATTGCAACGCACAAAGGTCTACACAAAAATAAGTCCCTTTATAGCACTATCACTCAGTCTGGTGTGAGTAGTACACTGAAGTGGCTATGGTTGCCATCATAAATTCAAATAAACAGCCGACGACTTAAAATCAATGTAGCCAGCAGCCGCGATAGTCACATTAATCATTTTACCAGCAAAGGCCAACCAGAGACTCGGAGTAACAATTGCACTTGCCTGAAACAGTTATTGCAATAATTTAGCTCAAATGAGACTGCTTATGAGTGAAAGTAGTCATTAAGCGCACTGCCGATCAGACACATACACACACAGAAAATGACTGAACAAACCTTGACCACCGAAAAAAAAGACTTGTAACAGCATTGGAATATATGAATTTTATATTACTTAAAAAAAATGCTAATGAATATGCAATTATGTAAATGCGTGTGCTCTTATTATTTTTTCTCTTTTAAGCAAATATGTTATCACTCTCTCACACGCTTTCTTTAAGCAACTCTTTATGTTTTCTTACGCCCGCCTCCATTTGTGGTGTCTGTGTGGTGAATATTTAATCAGTGCCATTAGTACATTGTACATTGTGTACAACTTTTTCTATATATTTTTTAAATGAAAACCGCAAAAATTTCCCCACAACGTGATTAGGTTTTACTTTGAGTAATGTTTAAAAAATTAAAATGTGTAATACTTTCAAAATTCTATTATGCCACTTTGTAGATATATATGCGTATATATACGAGTATACAGATATATTTATTTATATACTCCAGGGTAGTCTTCCCCCTTTACTATTTAAGGCACTTGTGAAAAGTGCATAATTTCTTCACAACAGCCAATTTTAGGACAACTTGTGTACCCGTTATGGGAAAACTTTTTCCAAATTAAAATAAAGAATTCAAAACATATTTAAGTGGAAACAAAAACACGTTTAATGCTCTCAAAGGACACTTTCGTCAAACGCCACACGCGAGCGTAGGCGCATACACCCACATAAAATAGCTCCTTTAAAGGGTGTGCTCGAAACTTTGAAGTTTTCACAAGAAATTGTGCTGTAAAAAATCTATGCAAAATACAAAAAAAAAAAATTAGTAAATTTGACTCTTCATCAAATCCATTTAATTCACTTACTTTGACAGTCTTGATTGATGGCATTTAACTTTCATAAAAAAAAGGGCAGCGAGACGGAATTAACTTGTTACTGTTTTTTTTTTTTAAAGAAAATATGCAATAACTTAAAGTATATCTTGCGCAAGGGAAAGTATTTGGCGAATCCTGAAGTGTTTGAGTGCAAGTTCAAGGGCAACTGGCTATTGACAAGGACATCCGCCTGGCCAAACTTGTCGCCGAGTGAAGCAGCAATTCTTGGCATGCCGCCTACAATATTCAAGTAACAGCAGATTTTTTGTGAGTTGTCAAATTGTTAAGCCTTATTATTACATAAACATAAATAAGCTGCAGTTACATAATTTGTGTAAAGAAATATATTTGTAAGTATAGCTTAAAGTGACACACTGGTATTTGAAAAGTTGTTTCAGCAGATAATTGTTGAAAAAACATTGGTAAAAATATAAAAGTTTGCTTAATTTTTATTAATTAACACTTTCAATTAAAACCATGTAGAGCATGTATAGTACAGAAATCAATAAAATATATTTTGCTCTCACAAAATAACTTTGTTCAATTGGAAATATTTGAATTATTTTCTTTTAAAAATTTTAAAGAATTTAATATTTCATTACATATTTGGATTTTCATTACATTTATAACTTTTATACCCGTTATATACTTAAAACATATTCACTAGACTGCAAACACAAATTTGGGTGCGCGACTTTGCTACTAAAATTGTTATATATTAGGTGCCGGTCCGTCGTAATATATGAAAATGCATTTATGGTATTTTTTTTTATTAAAAGTGCTGTATTTGTAGAGGCGAAGAAAGTGGTTCGCCAGAAGCATGCATGTAAGTAAGTGACTTGTTTTCAAAATTATGATGGTTATAATTGAAAAAAATAAATTTTACTACATGGCAATTCTGCTTTTTAAATATTTCCTATATCTAAGTATATTTTTGAGTTATTTTATTAAAAAGGTTTTAAAGGTATATTTTTTCAAGTTTCCTTTAGTTTTGATAATTGCAGTGTCCTCTCTGTACCCAGTATATAAAGGTCCTTAATTTTGGTAATTGGCTATCATGGACGAATTATTTTGAAGTTCAATCCTCCTACTCAATTTACTAAATATATGTAAACTGAATAATTAAATAAGTGCCAACTATTATAAATAAGATTTCGATTTCGATTTTCGATATGGTGTGCACATAGTGTATGTATTGTAATTTCTTTATATTTCGTACATACGGCAACTCTTCTTAATAATATTCGTTATTAATAATAAGCATAAGCATATATTTAAGTAATTGCAGGTGTATTCTCAAAACTTGCCTCAACAACCGAATTATCATGCAAACATGCTCCAACAACCGTGTGAATTCGTTATAATACCGCACGGCGAGTATTATATTTTTATTGCTATAAAATATGCAAAAGGAATTAGGCTCGGCAACCACCTGCCAACTGTTGAAAACTTTTCGCAGCTATTGCCAGGCGCTCAGGCGTGCCAACCTCGAGCACAATTACTACCTCACACCCACATACACACACACACACACCCCCCACCTTTAATTCAGACCTAAGTGTGGAAAATCTCACTGCTGGAAAGCGCACTTGTTTAGGGGCAAAGTGAAAAGTGAGAGCCCTTGAAGCCAGGTCAGCAGCGCACTGTACAACATGCTAGGAAGCCTACATAATGACTTGGTAGTAAGCTAGTGCAGCTCACCAAGAGCCTACTAGGAAATTTTGATTTGTAAGATTTCTCGTTTGCTCGTGGTTGAGTTCATTCGCTGGTTGGTTGCCTGGCATTGGCATTGACCGTGGCACTTGTATGTGGTATTTGTGGCGTGCCCAACAGGACTAGTCTAAGAAGCCGTTCGTGAGCGTGTGTCTTTCTCTGTAAATTTGTTGGCAAAGCCAATGCGACCACTGGCGATAGTTTATTATACGTTGGCGTAATGTAGACTTAGCAATTGGAGATGAATGGCTGCAGTAGCGAGCACGGAGTTACGAGTATATTATGAATGCAAGGCTACCCCCTTGAATGGGAAAAATTACGCATATATTATTCATTCCCATGCACAACTTCACGCATATATATCAGATTTCTACTTTGCATGTAACACAATTTTTACATTTTCATTTACAGATTTTTCTACAATGAAACTCCTTGTAAAGGATTGTGGCTTGGTCCTTGACCATTACTGTTATCAAATTCATAATTCAAGGGTTTTGCACATAAATTAAGTAAGCTTTTAGCTAGAATAAACTAATAAATCAATTTGAAAGACTTGGAGTTATGACCTTGACTCTGGAATTGTGAGTTGTATTTTAATAATTTTATATTAAGTGCATACAGATAATAAGTAGTAACGGGAAGAATAAAGATGAGATGTTTTTTTAGTACAATTGAAAAAAATTTCTCCAAGCACATACTTCAACCGGTGTTAATAAAGCTAGTGTGGTAAAGAGTCTAAGTGAGGTAAAGAGAGGTAATAGAGAGTAAAGAGAGAGAAGTCAGTGCTCATAATACCAATATTTTCCAGTTAAAAGCTTAACAAGAGGCAAGTATCCTTCGAAAGATCTTTCATTTAAATGTTGAACATCTCTTGCTCATTTACTGAGATTATCTATTTTATAGATATCCTATAATGTAATATAAATGGGTGGTCACGATGAGAGAATTACATTTGTTTGACTAAAGTGTACTCATATTCGGAACTTGTTGCTTACTCAAATTCAGCGCTCGCTTGTTAGTGTGGCTACTGCTTATACTGATTTCAAAGCAGAATTATGCCAATTGCTTTCTACCCATAAAGTATTGCAGCAGCAGACAAAGCGAATGTTTTCTAACAACTCTTTCTTTTATGGTTTTCTAATAGACCTCAAGTAATGAAAATGTAAGCATCATGAAAAAGTCATCGGGGTTTGGACCCGATACATTAGATAACATTACAAACAGACTTTTGAGCATTGAGAACAGAAACTAGTAGCAGAGAATAAAGCCTAGAATCGAGAAAAAATCTGATGTGGCTTGTTCATGTTGACATGTTCAAGCCATTGAGTCATTGATTGAGGCGCGTCAAGGTCATGAGTAATACAATAATTCTACGCACACCTGTGAATTTTCCCGCAAACACCTCTTAATGGAAACTGATTTTTAATGCAATAAAAAAAAAAATTAAAGCTCGTCGATACAAAGATTTGTATTCCGATGGCTAAATTCATAGAATCAACAGAGGTGTGATTCATGCAAGTGATGGGTGAACACGTCGTTGAATTCAAAGGGGTGAATATACAATCGCATATGCGAAAGCACTGTTCACCTCTTTAAATATTATGTGAAATACAGGAAGGCATTTGTGTATGCTTACAGCTGAATTAACACATTGGCGCTGTCATGTGCGGGAATAAATTTTCTTTGGCGCGCGGAAATGTGCAATGAATATTTGATGGGCCAATAGGTACGAATAGGTTCCAAGAAGTATTTATGAGGTAGTCGGCTTCAGATCTTATTTTTTTTGTATATTTATTTGTAAAATATTCTGCTTATCTTCCTCTAAAGCTCTTTGCACCCGCGTAGTTCAGTCTTTCTCTCTCTCTCTTACTATATCGTTCGGCAAATGTACATTCTGCTTCTTGCTCAACGGTAACGTTCTCATAAACCTCTCCCTCTCTTTCTTACTCTCTCTCTTTCCCTCTCTCTTTTCTCTCTCTTTATCTATCTCTCTCTCTTTCTCTCCCTCTTTCTTCTCTCTCTCTCTTTCTCTATCTCTCCCTCTCTCTGGCTGGAAATCGCCAAGCACGATTTGGACATCGAAAGATAAGTAATATCGGCAATAAAATCTATTAGTTGTATGCACTTTATGACCACGTATACACTCTGTATAAGGCTCTATACGCTATACTTTACATGTTATATAAGCAAAGCGCAATTTGACACCCTTTATCTAGTGCCAGATTGCAAAGTGTAAAAGTAAATAATTAAAGTGGTAGTGCATTCACAGAGTTCGCAACTCATAAAGCGGCGCCGGCCCACGTATTTATTTGTCTGGCCAAATGGTGCACTGCAATGGATCGCACTATATAAATATATATATGTTTGCGAGATGAGTGAAGTGTGGATAGAGATAGTCAGTGGGTGGGGTGAGATAGTCACTTTATGCTTGGTTTCACTAATTCATCAAATGTTGTGCTGTAGTAAATGTATGTATGTGTGTATATTTGAGTGAGTGTGAAGAACAAATCAACAAATTAAGCCGCACACGCATTCAAATAAACTGTTGAGGCGAAGGTGCCATGATGGATGAGTGGACAATTCAAATAAATGCCCAGCCGCACACTTACAAAGACATGCACACTCACACCCACACTCATACTGGAGATATGAGTGAACTCACATATGCGCACACATTTACCAATAAAATGGATATGCCAACATATATGTATTGCGCATAAAGTTAATGGAGCGCACTAAAAGTTGAACAACTGATGGATTGCATTACAAAACAAAAAGAAATGTTTTACTCTGCCCTTAAGATTTTCATTGATAATGTGCTCTACAATGGTCGAATGGTGGCTTTAAGTTAATTAAAGCAGCTTAAGTATAGTGAAATGTAGCTAATTAGTTAAGGAAATGCTAAAATATGACCTAGTGAAAGCCAAAACGTGCTTGATGATATTAGAAGGAAAGCTTTTGCGTTTCCTTATCAACCTAGATATTATATCATGTGCACGCGTTGGTGATCAAGTGCGTCTTTATGGCCAATTTTTTAAAATGGGATTCCTTTTTCTCAGAATTTCAAAGAGCAAAAGTTCACAAAGCAAAGGAAAGTGAATGAGTTTACTTCACTTAGGTGAAATCTCATATCGTAGCAAGTGCTTGAGCATATTTTGTATACTATAGTATCCTGGCATCCTTATATTACGATTTAAAAATGAGCTAAATCGGACTACGACCACGCCTACTTTCCATGCGACAGTTACCTGCTCTCTACGATAGATAAATCGAAGACCAATGAAGATATCAAAGTAAAATTTACCACCAAAAGTTCTCCTAATATTTACAAACTCTTAACTGAAAATGGTCGACATCGGAATATAACTTTTCAAGTCACCAGATATCGAATATAAGGACCTCAATGTACGTGACTGACTTTATAGCGAAAATATTAGTTAGTTTTGTAAGATATTTCAATGAAACAAAGTGGTCATATTTTCCCTATAGTAAGATGGCCTTTTACTAAAAATGGTTTAAATCAATTCAGTTCCCACCCTAGCTTCCATATACCTAGTATAATGATCTCCGAACTTCCGTTTGTTTGTATATCGTATATATCGGTTAATGTGTAATATATCGTAAGAAAATTAAGTGAAAATTTTTTTGTAGATATTTCATATTTTAATGGCGAAAATTAGTCAAATTGGCATATGAATTACCCCAGTCTTGAATTTCGTTATTGTAGTTGACTTTATATCACATAAACCTGTCAATGTGTGAGTTAACATAATAGAATTTTGTGGAAATATTTTCCAAAGCATATTTTAGTTTAATGCCAAAAGTAGATGAAATCGGTTTCGACCTGCAGATCTAGCCTCCATATACTTAGTATATTGACTTTCGCCCCTATGTTTGACTTTTTGTGGAACATATCTGGTAATATGTAAACTATTTGATTTGCATTAAGTGAACATGTGATTTTAGACATAACGTGGTTTGGTGCTAAAATTTTAAGAAATCGACGCATATGTTCCCCTAAGCTCCATCTACCCAATATAACGATTTCCGTCCGTCGGTTGCTTGTTATCGATGCACAATTTCTTCTAATAACGAGTATTGAATTCATATGCAATATTTTTGTATCAAAAGAATTGCGAATTTCTTACCTAATCGTTTTTCTTTTTTACTTCTCTGTACACTCATCCTCATTGCTTGAAACAGCCAATTACTTAGTGCACACCTTCATTGTTACATGAACCAACCCGTAGTTATAGAGTTTAACTGCTTAAGTACGATAAATTTTCCACATACAAAAGTTGCCATTAGACATAAGCGACAACAACTGTATGGAGCAATATGAGCAACATATTTCTCTCACCATAATAACTTCTGAACGAATAATGAAATAAATGGCTTGTTTTTCATCGAGGCAGCACAGCGCAGATGTAAACTTGCGATATTTGCATGTTTTTGTTACTCATACGTAGTGTAGCACCTGCAGTTCTTTTCCTATGTGGCCATAAATGCATGTGAGTAAATGCATTTATGTAAATAGGTTTGTTTTGCTTGGGTGCGTGCAGAACTTACGGTTAGCTGACATACTTTATTGGGTGAAATAGAGCAAAATAGCTTTTCACCGGTTAATTTTACCTTAAATATTTAAAAGCATGCTAGTACTAAGCAAATATTTGTAGTTGTATTTGAAGCCCGACATGGCACTCTTCCTTATTGGTAATAAAGCTATTTTATACCTGGGCGCCTGCTTTGCATAATGCATGCAAATTTGTTTATCTCGACATTACTTCTTACATGAAAGCTGATTTTCTTTGGCTTCTCGGAAGCTTTAGATGGAGTTGTTTACTAGTTGGGTTAATTGCGTATAAATGACGCACTTTAGTTTACTTCATTTGCAGCAGGTGAATCGCATTTCCAATCATTTTGGCTTTAGTTATTTATGTGTAAAAGAAATGGTTTTGATTTGTGTTTAATCCAGTACTTTGTTATACGTATAAGACACTTTACTTTACTTTTTACTATAGAATTAACTGAATGCTTTTATAGTGCGCCTATTTATTAAACAATTTATTTTATGCACAAAGTTTTAATTGAAAAATGATTAGTAAGAAATTAACTCTAAGTGGTATTACGACGTATTACTAGGAAATAAGTAAGGAGCTAAGATTCAAGTATTACTAATATTAATTACTAGGTGAAATTGTGCTGGAAATGGTAGCAAAGTAGATGGGGTTTAGGAGAACTACGGGTCTATGGACTGGCTTAATGTATTATAATATGGTAAGTGTAATTCTCTATCTGTAAGATCTATCCATCTCTGTAAGATCTCTATCTCTAATTAATAAATATGATATAAAGCCAATTAGAAGCATGGAATTCCTTGAATTCAGCAAATGAGGTCTACAGAATGGTGTCGAACAGTTTTCACCTTTTAGGATCAGGGTTGTCTTATATCGAAATTGCTGCCTATATCTGAAGGCAATTAAAATATGATCAAGTTTCATCCATTTTCATTTCCTATGTCGTGAAAACGAGCCCCGAATATTATGAACCTGATTTGGTTCAAATCGGTTAAGTAGTTTCTGAGATATGAAATTTCAACTAATAGTGGGCAACATCACACCCATTGTCAGATGTAATATTTAGTTTGTTGACATGTAAGTTCTGTTTCATTTTTAGCATTTTTACTAGCTTCGAATATTGCCATTGTGTGGGAGATCGGATTTTGACGATTCCGCGTTTTGATGCCCTAATACCAGATGGTTGAAGGCAATGTTAGTAAGTGTAATTAGCCTATTTTTAGCTATAGCAACTGGCTAAGGAAACAATGGTCATGAAATCAGATTTATTGTACAATTCGAGTAATCACTTTAAAGAGTAGTTTTAGAATAAGAGACTAAACTTGTTTTTATCTATTTTCCTAAAAATTAATGGACATTTTTAACCATTTTAGTAACTGATAAACTGTGGTCTCAGTCTCTAACTACGGTAAATATCTCATATTTTTTAAACCAAAGTGAAGTAAGTGAGGCATTTCGGACACCTGCAATAAAAATTGCGTAAACAAAAATTATTCATGCAGACTCTGATATTGAAAATATTTGCGCAGTCACTCTGATAAAAGATAAACAAGAAGGGAAGGGGAAAAACATTTTCATAAAATTTTTTAAAAATTCTCTCTTCTGCTTTGAAAAGACGCTAAGTTTATGTGCATAAATAAAGGTTCGCAATGATTGATGGAAACCTACTTCCAAATGAATAATTTCCGTTCGACATGTTTCTAGTTCAATAAAAACTCATGAATAGATTTACATTTGTAATCAGCAGACAAAATTGCTTAGCTTAGCGCTTAAAGCGACTTAGCCACAAAAAACCCTCTGCGAGAAGGATAAATTAGAATTATCATTTTTACTGATTATGCGCACCTTTGTTTCAGAGAATTCATTAATGAAAATTTACTAAAAGTTTGTTTTGTGTTTAGCATTATTTTGAGAAAATTGTCTAGACAGCGAGTGCAAATGCTGCCCATGATGAGTTGAGCTTGTCATTATGTCATTAAAATTATACGCATGAGTTAGCGCATAGCTGCTTTATGGTCAACTGTTTAGATGTGGACATATATACAAATGTGCACACATATAAATATGTTGGAATGTGCTGCCTTTTCCACACTTTTATGCAGAAAAAACATGTTCCCCTCAGTCTCGGTTAGATACTTGCATGTAAGTATGTATTTCTGCTCCATTTACTTGATGTTTTGGGCTTTTACTTAATTTTTTGTGATTCTTGTTGTTTTTGGTTTCATCAACATCACATTATTTCGCCTTGTTGCCTGTCATAATAGATCTTCTTGAAAGTGCTATGAATTAAAGGTCTACCGACCACCAATATTGTTTCTGTTATTGCAGCATTTCAATGCCATAATCCATGTTGGCGCACGCACATTGAAAACTGTCATTGCATTGTCAAAATATACAGGCACGTGTGTTTGTTTTAATGCCATTGTGATTATTGTAGTTATGTGCATTCACGCTTGATTGCATTTGTCCAAGTATGTATTAAGTAATGTCAAAGTAATTACAGTCGAGCTCATCGTCATTTATGATTTCGCCTTCGCCTGCTGTGTGGCTTCTTTTAATTAAGCGCATAATTACTATGGTGAATTTATTAATTTTTTCGAAATCCTACATGCCATGTTTATTTGGAACTGTTTTGAACCACTGTAGACCACATGAAATAAAAGACAAGCCATACATTGAACATTGTACATTGATCATTCTAGCATGTTACTAATACGCAGTGGAGCACTACAAACATGTATTGTCCTTATGCGCATAATAGAAACATAATCTTCTATTAAATGAAGGTTTTAGTCGCATATTTTATGGAGTGGTAAGTGTTGCATCAATGTCTAAACCAAGAAGTCTCGACGCTGGTATTTTATCTATTAAATATCACATGCTAATTTAAGAGAGCTTTAATTTCTAATATTTAAAATAACAAAGATATAAAAAAAATCAGCATTGTAAATTGAATATACACATTTTTTATAATTTGGAATAAGGAGTACATGCTATAAACAAATTGTAAATAATAAATTAGATTTTTTACGCTCCTTCCTTACGTCTGCTTCCTTGTTCCTTATTAGTGCGTTTTTTAAAGAACTAGCATTATGATCACAAAAGGAGCAACCAAACAAATGTGATGAACATTATTGCATTCAATAAGAAATAATTTTGAATAATAATAATAATTTTTTAAAAACCCTTTAATTAAAAATACTATTTTCTCATTTTCCGACAAATTCAAATCCAAACACAATGTAGAATTAAATTTCATAAATGGCCTCAGTATATAAAAAGGGGCTTTCTTTTTTATTTTCAACGAAATATAGAAAAATTAATAAAATGGTCAATAATTGTGTTTTATAAATATGAAAATTTTACGGCACTTATTTTTCTAATAAAAATTTACTTTTTAGTTTTAGCATTTAGTTTTTTTTGTGGATTCAATTTTGAATACTTTTTTGCAACATAGCTGTACTTTTAATGTAAATAATGCTTTAAAAATCAGTATGTAACTAGTTGGTCGTAAATTGTTTATCAGCATAGACCATTGGTTTGACGTATACTCTCGAATAGTACCCTAATAGGGTCAAATTTTATGACCTAGGTGGATAATTGACAGACGGATATGGTTCGGTCACCAATGGTACAGCCCTAAAAAGTTAGTTTCACTACCTGAATTCTCTAAAAAATATACTATATATATACATTCTTGCTTTCTACACACTTTTTAGAGCGAAGTGATGTGTTTCTATGATGCTTACCACTTTCTGTTAGAATAATGTTCAACGTTCGTCTTACCGCATTGTTATTACAATCAGGAACTGTTGATAGCTAATAAAATTAAATCTAAAAGCCATTTACGGCCCGTGATTTTGATGTGTAATTTCTATGTCAACAAATCGCATGTGAGAAGTAAAAAATCAAAGCTTCTCGTTGCCATTGCCATTGCCATTAAACACATTAACTTTTTGAAAAACGGAGTAATGTACTTATGTATGTGCATAGGAATAATTGCATATGCCTTAGCGATGTAGCGGTATTTATAAAAAAAAATTCATCACATTAAAAAAATTATGTAGAGTTAAATACAGAACTAATAAACGACAAAATAAATGATAGATAAATGGAATGGAGTGTGAAGGAATATAAAAGAATTTAACGGTGTTTGTTATAACTTAATTTGTTTATATCATATTTTACCTGCTGGAAATAATCCTTTGTTTGTGTTTTGGTAGGTTTGAGCGGATATTAATAAATCTGCTTAATATATAATAAAAAGTTTGGCAAATCTGAGTACAATTTTTGTTAAAAATAATTAAATTAAAAAAAAAAATTTAATTTTCAAAAGAAATGCTAATTATATATAGAGTAAAGGCCCCCTTCATCAAGATAGTAGAGAATGTAGCAACTCCCAACGATTTACAATCAGCAAGAGAATTAAACTTCCGTCCGCATCTTTAATTTGTAACTTTAGGGGTGTACCAGTACACAAATACATACAAACCGTTTGTTTACATTCTCCTTTGTTTATTTTCATAGTTATATCAGTGTTTATTCAGTCGTTTTTTTACACAACCAGCTTGATTGATTTGCCAAAGCGGAAGCGTTTAATCCATATAATAATTGTACTGTCAGTACAATAACGTTGGCAATAACGGAAGTTAAAATATTACTTCCGTTGTTTCAACGTACTAGCATGCTGCTGAAGTTGCTATCTGAAAATTTGCTTTGAACATAAAGTGGTGGTTGAACTATTCAATGGAAAATTCTATATCATCACTATCTCCATCTTCTTAAGCAAGCCAAGGATACATATATGAGCGTAAAGAATAAAAGTGGTAGTTGAAGTTTCAAAATGAATTTTATGAAATTTCTTTTAAGTGCAATCCAAGTGCATCCAATATCATATCATATTAAATGAATTTTATTGCTTTGTTCGATTTAGTTTTGTTTTTTTCAAATAAATGGCAACGCTGACCAATATAAAAATATTTTCGATACTAATCTCTCTAAAATTCATTTAAATTTACGGACAACCCAATAATGTATTTAGTTTCTTTTCTCTGATTAATTGGGAATTTGAAACAGGCGGTTTTTTTCAAAAATCTATAAATTTTTATATCTCTCTAAATTGGCAAAAATTTTTAATAATTAATTCTCTCTTAATACAAATTTTATTGAATTAACAATTTTAAATATGTGGTAACTCTCTTCAAAATACTTTAAACTAAGCTTTTTTTGAAATTTCTCTAGCGTAATAGCCATATTGTAGCCTTTCTTTGTATTGTAAACTTTTTTTGACTTAAAGTGTTCAAGCTAAGGTTGCCACCTTTTCCTTTCTGTTTTGCTTTAAATCAAAAATTTAAAATATTTTCCTCTCACTAAATATTTGAAAATCCCCAATTTAATCTTAAAATGTTGAGACCTTCAGCAGATTTATGTTTCTTTGATGTGCGACCGCCTGCCTATAGGAATTGCTGCAGCCGGTAAATCATACGCCCTGCCATAAACCAAGTGATTTAAGTACTTCATACTACTGTATGCCCGTCTTTTATCATCGACGCTTTTGTTTTACGGACGCGCATTCACTAAGTTACTGTTAATTTAAGGCTCTTGACACCTAGGAGTATTTCATGTAATTTTATTGCGCTTGCACTGCCTTTGGCCTGTGAAAGAACGTGCCGCTGGGGTATGTATGTTCGTCTGCTCTTTCATCACTTCCACCAACTCGTTATGCGCACTTGAAATTTTTAATACTAAATTTAATTGAAAGCTGTCGCAGACGCAATACTCAACACCTTCATTCACCTGATGTTGTTTTTGTATTACAATATTGGTGTTCTGGGAATTGGTAATTGAGAACTGGCTACCGTTAAGACCTAAATTATTTAATGGCTGCTTCTGGCAAATATGACTTAAATTACTATAAAATTAAATGATAATTCAGTTGACTGTAGTTGTGCGGTAATTAATGATTTTAAGCCTGGACATTACAGTTAAATTATTTGTATTTAATTGAAGCTGCTGGATGTTTTTAAATATTTTCTTAATAATTTTTAATGGGATATTACGAGAATAATTTACAATTATGTAACTGGAGTGGCGAAGAAATAGATTTTGCTTTTAAATATTATATGGATGGAATCATGTGACCCTAGTGGGTATTTCTCCTTGAATTTGCTAATAGTTTTCCGATTATAATGTGTCAATGAATACTTTTGAGAAGTTAGAAATTGTCCTACTGATGGGCGGCTATTATCCAAAAATTGTTCCCAAATTATATTGGCACATTCGAGATCACTTCCTGATAGAACAATCATTATGTTTGGAGTATTGCTAGTTTTAGATGTAGCATACAAACTTTGATTCCAAGTGTTGCTCACTGCCACCCTTTTGAATTTTAAACACAATCATATTTCATAATTTAATTTCCCAACGGTTTGAATTTTGGTATAAAGATACTGTCAGCAAGACAATACCCGGTAGTGCAATAAAGACCGCGTTGCAGGGGTTAAAGCAGGTAACAGCTTCACTGAATTTAGTGCTTCGCAAGTAATTTCGGAAAGTTTTTATGTCAACTTTTCATTCGTTTCACCTTTAACGCCAGCAAATATATAATTATAACAGCTCTATTTCGACTTATTTGCTTTAACTGTGAACATTAGGGTTGTTAGTAATTTTTTGGGCACAGTAAAAAAATTTTACCCAGGAATATAAGAAAATTTTTTCAAGTAGTAGTTCATTATGCACGGTATATGCATATCGTTCGACTGCAACGAATATGTGTAGCGTAAAGAAATTACGTTACGTATATAGTACACAGGAGACCACCGTGGCCTTAACCAATTAGAATATGTTTTTCTTATTACTCGGTATTTTAATAGCATGGTTTGAGACAGGAAATGTAAAACGTTGTCACTTGTTTGAAATTTTTAGATAAAAGAAAATTATAATGTAAATAAACTCTCACACTGGGTATTAAAGCGAAGAGCTTTCGGAGAGCTTGAAGTGGAAATATGTTTTTCAGCGAGATTGAATTTCATTTCGATATTAAACTTAGATTAATAAAAATTTATGAAAAGGACTTCCACTGGCTTAATACTTTTTATTTAAATTAAAAACTCATGCTTTTAACTTCCATTATTATTGAAGATATTTTGATTAGGATTATCAACAGTTTGTAAAATTTAATTTAAACATTTTGAGCAAACCAATATTATAATATTGGCAGCAAAAGGAAAGTCTTTGGCAAATATTTAACTTATAAAGAAAATGTTTCATTTAATATATGTACTTTGTATACACTAATAATGGAGAATCGAAGTAATAAATAAATCAATATAAATATTGTAATATTGTATTACTAATAAATAAATTCCATTATTTTCATTTTCATTTCATACTTTTCCGAAAATACATTAGAACACCCCTAGTATGCGACGAATTATGACAGAGCGTTACTCTCTAGGTATAAGTACATTAAAGAAATTCAAAGCTCTTCGGCTACGCGCGCGAATAATTTATGTGCGCAACCAAAAGCGGTAAAATACCGGCAAGAGCGACAACTGTAGCGCCAGCAAAGCAACAAGAAAAAGGTAATTAAAATTTTCTGTAAGTTTGCAGGCCCCGCAGGAATAAAATAGGAATACGAAACTTTTCGGCAGTCGCTTTGCTATTCGTTTGATTAAACAGTAAATAGTGTTAATTCATTTGCATTGCCAAAGACAAAAATGCGCAATGTAAGTCAGAGCATATTTGCATTTTAAGCGAAATCATTTGAAAGTGAGGGCAGTTGTAGCTGCTCTTTTGGCAGAAAGTTGTTAAGTTTTCTTAGCAAAGCAATTGTGTTTTGAAGTTTTCGCATTAAAAGGCGAAACTTTTCGAACACAGTTTTTGTGTGGTTAAGTTGAATATTATTGGCGTCAGGTCGCTAAAGTTTAAAGGAAGATAACTAGAGCACTGGAGTCTAGCGGTCATAAATTTCGTTTCGGTCTTTGTCAAGCAGTTTGCGAAAAGTGCATTCAGAATATTAAATTTCAGTGCTTTTGTTGTATATGCAGTTGGTTTTACTGTTCATTGTTACTATTGAATATTAATAAAAATAAGTTTCATAATTTGATAAGGGGTGGGCATAGCGCTTATCTGCACTTTTCCAGGTCATTTGGGTCCGTTGGGTCATTTCAAATAGTTAAAACATGGGGGTTAAAGTATGGTTTAAAATCCTACAATAGAACAAAGAAGATAAAAGTATACAGTAGCTTAAATTTTTTGGTATTGAACTATCTTTCCTTTTCATAAATGCCCTAATTAATGTGAACTAACTATATTTTGATAGGTTCGATAAGGTAGAATATATTTTACCCAAAATAAACAAGTAGTGCCACTGACAATTTCTTTTCCATTTCAGAATACAGTTGCTTAAAATATATTCAATGAGTCGTTCGCACTTTTGCTTTGCTAATAATAATTTGACTCCTCTGATGATGATGATGGAGTCAGTTATCTCCATATGTTCTCAGAAAATTATCCGTTTGACAGACACAGGAGTGCTAGTGGGGTTTTAATGGCAAATACATTTAAGCAATTAAAATCTGACCAAACCGACCAATTTACTAAACCAAAGAGAGGCGATCTAATTTGGTGGCTTATAAAAATGTGTAGCCCTCCTTCTTGAGACTCGTTTAGGTTTGCCGGCAAAATTAATTACTTTGATGAGTTCATTCTACTGAAATTTTTGCATAAAGAGGTCTGTGTAGTCTAAAACGGCGGGCATCACGTTTCTTGTCGATGGGGTAGTCTTCACAGCTTTGGCGGATGAAGTCGACTTTTTTGACAGATCCTTGGCCTTTGGTGTGTACGAGTAGATCTATGGTTCTTTGACGGTGACGAAATGAAGCAGAATTTTCTTCAGATTGTACTTAGAGAGCGTAGCAAACTGCTAAGAAGTGGTCTCGTCACATCGATGCCTATTATCTCAGCTATTTCGCGTATGTTTAATCGGCGGCCTGCCAAAACGAGATCGTAGAACTTTGTCACGTTGTTCTTCGTGGTAGCGGTTTTCGGAGTACCTAGAAGTTACTCATCTAAAATCTGCGGACACGATTTCTTCAAAACCAACTTACTATCCTGATTCTGGCGAATTTGGAATTATCCGTCTATGAGAAAGTACTACGTGATCTTAAAAATCTCTTTTGATAGGGGCGCCATCCTGCGGTAAGGCGTTGTACTTATCGGACCGACCTAGTATATTATCTATTTCCCCATTATTAGCTATCATGTACCTAAAATGGCATTCGATCAAAGTAAAATAGTCAATTCTGAGTCATATGCCGTAACATGTTGCCGCAGCTATTTAATTTATTGCATAAAAAAATTGTACATAAGAATCATATCTCATAAAGCAAAGCGAATTCTGATAAAATAGATTTCCGGCTCAATAAAGTATCGAAATGGTGGACTTTACATCCACCGTAAAGTCCTTATATGGTGACTTGGAAATATGGGAAAGTATGATGCGGGCAATTATTTCCAAATAGATCTGTAAGCCTTAAGCTCACTTACAACGAGCGGTCACAAGAGCAATTCTGTTTAAAGTTTCACCACAAGAGCCTTGAATAGCAGTAGAGCGATCTCCTCGAAAAAGAGCACTGAAGAGCAGTAATGGTGGAGTGAGAAACTATTATTCTATTAATGTAACGATACATGTACAAAAATTTAACGATTTTCAATATACTTCCGCCTTTTTAATGTACTCCTTACAATTTAGGGGCAAATAATGTGTTAAAATCATGCAGTTCAAAATACGATAAATCACATGAATGGCTGCATTGCATTTAACATTGCATTTGGTAGGCAAAAATATTCTTGGCGTCACCTTTCAGTAATAAACACGAGAGTACTGCGTGACCACACAACCATTTTACTTTTTTTTTATTATAGGGAAATTTTATCGCTATACTTGAAAGTAATAAGCCTATTTATACAGTTGCCGCTGACATGGCGCAGCACCGCCAACAATGCACAGCACAGTTTGGTGTGGCTTATTGTACATTGTGGGCGCGTTGCAAATGCAAATTGTGCGGCATGAATGATATTGAAAATTTCAAACACGTCCGCTTAGTTCGAAATGTAAATATTTGTAGTAACAACTTGAATAATCCGAAATGCGCTAAATGTGAAGAATGACAACTTGTCAGCAGCACTGCGTCGTTGCCAGTTGAGCATTTGGCGAGTTGAGTTGAGTTCAGTTCAGTTGACTAAGCCGAAATTCGCCGTGTTGCGATGTAAAAACTTTTTTCATTGAATTTTTCCTGTTCAAGTGGAAAGCCAATGTATTTGCAAGCACACATACATACACACAAAGTTACATAATGTATTGTATAAGTACTTAAATTAGTTACTTTGTTAAATAGTTTTTGGCGACAGAAGTTAATATTGCTGTAAGTAGCAGCAAGAAGTTGCTGCGCAAGAGATAACTACAATTTGTTGCCAAGTACTTACTGAAGTTTAATATTGGCCCAATATTATTTCAAAAGGGAGTGAATAAATCTATAATTCGGCTGAATTTTATTAAAGTTTTTTTTTTTTATGCAGAAGAAAGCTCGTAGGTTAGCAATGTCTGCTTAGGGGCTACTGCTAATGGAACATATATGTTATCTATGTTGATAGGAAAAACGATAGAACCCACACCCTGCGCATCGGTAGTACCTATCTATAAACCCCCTATATGAAAGGAGGAGATATATTTTGATGATGCGTAGAAAGCATTTTAAACAAAATCCTTATAAAATTAAGCTCTGAACTAATATCAGAACTTAATCATATACACACATGCACATGATTTTTTCAATCGTGACTTTTCTAAATACAATAAAATGTTCACTCTGCAACACAAACTCGAGTTTCTTGGTATTTTGGATGTTAACTTTAAGAACTGTTTTATAAAAGCAGAGTTAGGATAGAAAATTGTTTCATTTTATTTATCCGAAACACCCCTGTTCATTCTGCATATTATGGCATCAAACTCAGTAGTTTTAAAACATCCCAAAGAAATTACTTGGCAGTTGTTTATAAACACGAAATCTTAAATCCGAGCTTGTGACGGAATGCTAACACTTTTTGATAACGTTTCTTCAAGTTCGGCTAGAGTTTATTTTATTGTTGCATATCAAAGCCAAATTTCTTCCTAAAAAAATTTCTTGCTTTTCGTAATTTTTATTTTAATAATTTAATTTATGTATGTATGTTTAGGAATTCTTTTTCAAAAGGAAATTGAGTTATTACGGGTCAATTCACAATTTTTGCTTTAAGGCAAGTGCTCGAAAGTGTAGTAATGCTGCAGGAAACACTGCGCTATTTAATTTCCGAATGTAATTAGTCAACAAGTTAAAGTAATTATATTTTTCCTATCATCTTTGTATCCAATGAGACTAATGCATGCATGTAAATCTATAAAAAGTTATTAATACTGAATATGAATTACATACTATTTATTAAAGGCAAATCCTTTGTCAAGATCTTGGTCAGTACTTCATTAATTTGACAGCAGTTGTGTAATTTTAAAATATTATTTAATTTCCTGAAAATGTTTGCCTTTTGCCTACGTTAATTTACGCTCAATAAATTAGATGGCTATATATCAAAATTAACAAGAATAACAAGTAAGAAAGAGCTAAGTTCGGGTGTAACCGAACATTTTGTACTATCGCAATGTGTAAGGATCAGAGGCGGGGAAATGTTTTCAGGTGCTGGCACAACTTTATATTAAAAAATGTTGCGGAAGAATTCAACATTCATTATTCGACGAAATTGTCAATGGATTGCAATCATATTTGGTATCTTATTAACTTATATTACAGGCCATAGACTCATATACTTTCAAAAAAGTCAACCAGAGAAAAGGAAATCATTATATTAAGAATAAGCAGCTTAGGCCATAGTCTAGACCGATTTCTTTCATATTTAGCGCAAAATCACACTGTGTTTAAGAAAACATATCCACTTAATGTCATTAAAATATCACACTTATTGACCAACATAAACGGTATAAAGTCAGATGGAAAGTCGTGAATTCTTAAATCGGGTATTTTTGGGATAGAGGAAGATCTCCACTGATCACATTAACTCTTTTCAGTATTCAAATATATTAGGGAACATGTTTTCATGCAATTTTTGGGAAGGTAACTCGTAGAGTGACCGACATATTCAGCAAAAAGTCTGCTCGAATGGCGAAAATCATTATATGTAGTATATGGGAGCTGGGATAATTCGTAGACCGATTTCACACATTTTCGGCAGTAAGCTATGATATATCCGATATTGCACGTTCACTTAATTTTGCTAAGATATCTTACATATTGACCGTTATATATGGTATAAAGTGTACCCAGAGGTTGAAAATCCGTATATTAGGTATGTGGTGGCTAGGGGAAGTGCTTACCCGATTTTATCCATTTTAAGCACATGGACACACTGTTATCAAAAAGTGACGCTTTCTAAATTTCAAAGAGATAACTCATATATTGACCGTTATATATGATATAAAGTCTACAGGAAGGTTGAAAATTTTTATGTTAAGTCTATAGGGGCTAGGAGAAGTATTTACTCGATTTTTTCCATTTTTGACTCAAGATCACATTATTATCATGCAAAGGTGATCCTCCAATTTCATTACAATTTCTTACAAATTTCCCGATATTTTCGATAAAAAGTCAGATAGAGGCACTGAGGTCCTAATATTGGGTATCTGGTGGATTGAAAAGTTATTATCCGATTTCGTCCATTTTTACGCACAAGATGACATATCCTGATGGCACTATCCTGAAGAGTGAAGACACAAAGTTTGATTTTCATATCTTAATCAAATAATATCAAACGAAACTTAAAATTGTGTTATTTGAGAAGTAGGCGTGGTTTTTATCCGATTTCTTCCGTTTTCACAGCGTGATATCAGAATGCAAATATAATGTCATATACCAAATTTTGTTGAAATCGATTAAGACATTCTTGAGATATGGGATTTATCCTAAAAGTGGGCGGTGCCACGCCCATCACTTTACACGAATTCCTATACGGCCCTTCCGTATCATATTTGCTGCAAGACTTAATGTCTCTAACGTGTTCCGTCAGCGAGTTATCGTACTTTTAGTAGTTTTCAACATAACTTTTGTATGGGAGGTGAGTGTGGTTATTATCCGATTTGACTCATTTTCTCAGTATATGAGGAGATGCTAGAAAAACTTATTCGGACCAAGTTAGACTGAAATAGCTTTAACAGTTTCCGAGATACGTATATTAAACTTATTGAGGGGCAGGGCCATACCCACTTTTACAAAAAGTTTTGCGCACAGATGCCCCACCCCACTAGGATCCTCGATACCAAATTACACATTTATGTCTTAATTTACTACTTAGTTATAGCACTTTATCTCTTTTCGGTTAATGGCATTTTGTGGGCGAGGCAGATGTCCAATTACGCCCATCTGCAATACCAACCGTCTTACGGTGCCGAAGAACACGTGTACCAAGTTTCATCAAAATATCTTAATTTTTACTCAAGTTGTCGCTTGCACGGACAGACGGACAGACGGACAGACAGTCACTCGGATTTCAACTCGTCCTTTCATCCTGATCATTTATATATATATATATATGTCTATATCTAACTCATTTAGTTCTAGTTGTTACAAACAACCGTCAGGTGAACAAAGCCAATATACTCTGTAGCAACATGTTGCGAGAGTATATTAGAGAAAAAGTAAACAAATATAAACAACAAAATGTAATTTTGCTATTTAAATAAATTGCATTTAACTACATAAATTTTCATATGCATCACATCAATGGCAGACGCCGCAATTAAAATAACAAATTGTATAATATTTCAAACGTCATTGCAACATCAACACAAATTGGTAGCAGATTTTTTATATGTGTATGTATGTCTTTATATGCCTTCTATAGAATTTGGTAAGTACGGCATGTTCCGGTCATTTAAGTCATCAGCAATAATATTATTCCATCAATGATTTATTTCATGCAATGAGGCGGGTATGAGCAATTGGTTTTATAATAAAAAGGCAAATTGCCACACCAGCAACTAACTGTACATATGTGTATTTACATTTTAAAGATTTTTTTTTTGTGTTCTTTTTTTTTTTTTGGCTCCGTAAGCTTGATGCTGTAACTAAATTATTGCTGATTTTAAAGACTATATTTATATACATATACATTTATATACATATATATATATATATATATATGTGATATATATTTTTTGGAAAAAAGTGTAGTATATATTATTTGAACAATTAAATTTAAAAAATAATTTTACTGCTTTCTTAGTTTTTGTTTAAATCCACACCACTTGTTTATTTTCCGCATTTTTCATAGCTTTATTACTATTTAACATGAGTCACTGCACCTAATTAGCTAGGCTCTGTGCATTTGTTTACTTTTCGCAAGCAAACTTATTTTCAATGCATCATTAAAGACAGACACATTAAATCTCTAAGTGGCGCATTTAAATTATGTAACATTTGTAAAATATTTTAAAAATTACGACAAATGAAATGTCTGGTGAATTATTTAAAATGCTCTGGTGATTTCGTTTGTACGTATTTGCCTGTTGGTAATAAGACCAATAAATAACTGTACTTGCTTTTGTAATTACTTGCTTGAGATAGTGTTCGGTGAATTAGTATATAATATATGCACCAACTACTTACTCTCTTGATCACACATTTAGTTATGCAGCGCTCCTATAGTTTGGACTCACAGATCTTAACAATCTCTTCCAGAAATCTTTTACAAGCTGACTAGAGGCCAATTGCTGGGTAATTAATTTTATTACTGATTTAATTAATTTAGCGATCTAACAACTTTTCGATGTCATTTTTGTAGTACGTTTATATTCTGATCAGTCACGGCGATTACCTCTTCATTGTTATTAAATTTGTAACCAGCGAAAATTTTCATGAGGTCCGGGAACAGAAAAAAGTCGCGGGATTAGATAGCGTTTCATTAATTTCTTCGACAACAGTGAGGTTAATGCACGCTTCTTGTGAAGCTTAAGCCCAAATACAAATATATGACCTATTTAATAATACCAAACCAACATTATCGAAACTATTGGGTTGTTCGGAAAGTCATTTCGTTTTTTTTTTGGGGAACATGAAAGACAGTTTTCGTATAATGAATAAATATTTGTTATATATATTTATAATCATTCAATTTGTCCAGCTGATGACAATAGACTTCTGAATTAATCGTTGTATTGTCCGGCAAAAGCTCAAAAAAAACGATTCCTTTGACATCCCACCAAACGGAGAGCATCACCTTTTTTTGGTGAATGTTGGCTTTTGACACGCTTTGAGCCGGTTCATCTTTTCTGCTCCATGACCTCTTGCGTTTAACATTGTTGTATACAACCCATTTTTCGTCCCCAGTAATAATCCGCTTCAAAAATGGATCATTTTCTAGACGTTTGAGGAGCGAATCACACGCGTCAACACGACGACACAAATTTCGCTCGGTAAGGACATGGGGCACCCACACATCGAGCTTCGAGGTTAAGTCCATGCCTTTCAAATGGCCATAAACAGTTGAATTCGACAAATTTAACCTCTCACCGATCTCTCGTGTGGTGATTCGCCGATTTGCATCAACTAATGCCTTTATCGCATCTTTGTCAGCTTCGACCGGCCTTCCAGACCGTGGTGCATCTTCGACATCAAAATTGCCGGATCGAAATTTTGCAAACCAGTTCTGGCACTGGCGTACTGTTAACACGCCTTCTCCATACACATCCGTCAATTTTTTTCTCGCTTGGACAGCATTTTTACCTTTTCTGAAGTTAAAAAGTAAAATATGACAAAAATGCTGCTTATTGCTCTCCATATTTAAAAAGGCACCAACCAAAAACTACTGGGTAGAATTAATAGAACTTTTTCACACACAAGCCTTGCAATATCAGCTCTCATGACATATAATGGTTATGGGGCTTAAGTGTGAAGTTAGTTTCGAAAAAACATAATTAAGTCCTCTGGCGGGAAAAAAACGAAATGACTTTCCGAACAACCCAATAGATATCGCTATACTAAACTTACTTTTTCCCTTTTTGTATGTGAAAAGAACCATCTCGAGTAGTCAAGCCTTTTATTACAAGAACTGATCTTTTCAAAGTCCGTGAGATATATATCTAGGAGATTATAGTTTATATATATATAGATTATAGATTTTTAATTAATGTTTTAGTAAACTACTAAGCTGGCCTCGATGAGTTTAATGGGTGAAAAACTCTATACAGTAGAAGTAAGACATATTTATTCTTATTCTTTGTATGCAACTTTGGGAAAATGCTCCCAAAGACTCTACCCGGGTTCCATTTAAAATTAAATTTCAGCTCAAAAATTATCAGCGAATATGTCAATTGGAGCAAATTTTCTGCTTCTGCTTCTCTTATGGTTTAGTCAATGGGACCGCCAGTCGTAAAACTGAAAGCAGTAAAGGGTTGAAATGTAACGTGAATTTTACTTCGTTTATTTCATGGCTGCGGTCGAGTTTTAGTAATTAGGAATTACACTCAACAAAGTAGTTCTGTGTCTGTAAGTTCTCTCAATTGAACACTATAGCGATAAATACCTCTGAACCTTTATTGAGCTTTGTTTGTGTGGTAAAAGTAAAGGTGTGTAAGATACTTAGTTGAGAAATATTAACACTTTACTTTGCGACTTTGCTGCATTGTTCACTTGGAAATTCATTTCAAAACGAGTGATCGAGTCATTTCGACATTACTGTAAAATAATTTTAGTTTATTACCGATGAAGAACGCTTTTTTCTAAAGAGGTAGTTCCAAAGTCGTATACTATAAAAAAAAAACACATAAATTATGTTAATTTTCACAAATATTATTATTAGAATTTATTTCCAACAATTTCGTTTCGTATATATGCATATACATACATACAAATAAAATCATTATATTATCGCTTATAAAAAATATGCATGTATGTGTGCGATTCGGTAAATACTTTATAATAATAGCAATACATTCGTTGACTGTACATTTGTTGATTTTACTCGCTCATTGTTTTTTTTTTCACTTGCCTCTTTCGTTTACGCAGAAAAGCTAATTAAATGTATTATTAATAACATTAGACGCACGGTTAATGTAAATTATGGTGATTGGAGACTTTTTTACCATGCTTTTTTTGTGATGAAAAATATTACATCAGCTTAGTTTTTTGAAATTTTTTTTCCTTTTTAATATTAAATATCGCATTGAGACGACATTAAAATAAATACTCTTTATTCAATAATAAAAAGTTTTCCAAAGTTTTCTGTTATTATAATATATGTGATTCCGAATATTGACTCAATCACTTAACTATGTTATAGATGTATACAGTTTAAAAGCTATTGAAACATTTTTATTTTAAACCGTTTATGAAATTTTTTAAAACTAGCTTATATACATATGTTTATACATAAATCATGTTTTAGAAGCACTTATTGCATACTTAAATGCATACAAATATGTGGTTATATACACTACTTCGCTTAATAATTCGCTTAATAAGAATAAGAAAATAAAATATCTATTTTTAACAAAAATTTTATATTTAAAAACAAATCATTTGTAAACTTTTATAATATATACAAATATAATATATGCTTTAAAAAAAAAAAAATCTCGCTTCCTTAAGGTAATTTTGCTTTTTAATATTTAGTTACTAATACATTAATTAGCATTGCACACCTTTGATTATAATTAGCTACATTTTTATTTACTTAACTTAACCTTATATACCGTTTACCTTATATTTGTTAGTACATTTCTGAAACATATTATTTCTGCCAAGAAATGGTCAAAAATATTTGTGGGGCTCAAGCACAAATATTTTACACATTTCCAATGCAATTTGAATATATATAAAATATATTCGTTTTTGAATATAAAATATGCTGAATATATAAACTTTTTTATATATTCTCTTATGTACAAAATTTAGGAATATATTTAAGCTTGTGTTGGAAATCTCACTTTGTACATCAGCTTTAGTTTTGTATACATATTTTATTATTTATGCTAGAAATAAAACTTTTTAAGTGTATTTATTAAATATGTACATAAGAATAGTATAAATTTTACTTTTATTTAAATTTAAAAATTTCGTTGCTTTGAAATTCATGCATTTAAAATTTTACAATAGTATTTTATTCATAAATTATTTAATTTTTTTGTCTAAAGTTATGAAAAACTGCAATATTTACACACTATTCACACGAATCACGAATAATTTAGCGAAAACTTTTTTTTTTGGAATCAAAGTTCATATTTCGTGATCCCGAACATTTTTAGAATGCCAATAATCAATTGCATTATTGTACTATATGAAACCAAGTCCGTATACCCAGAATTAAAATTTTAAATTGTTGCCAAATTGGGATCATTGATTCAAATTTCGATATACCAAAAAAAATCGGGACTATTTTTAATAATATAATATTTTCATATAGAAATAAATATAAAAATTCAGAATTCCAATTGTATTTTGTAGTTCAAATGTTAGCTAAGGATGAAGAAAATAAGGCTGTTTTGTGTGAATTTCAAAATAAATTTACGATATAAATGAAAAGCATAAAATTTTGAAAATTTTTCCAACTGCGGGGTCCCGTTTATGTTGACGCGCACAATAGCACTGTAAATCAGCGCTAGCGACTACAGCGATAAAATAAACGTCAAAAATATTCCCACTGAATAACAGTAAAGTGACAATTAATTGTTTATTAAATTAATTGGAAAATAATCACTTGTGTGAAAAAAATAATGTATGCTTTTATTTATTTACAAAGTAGCCTCAATTTAACTTTCATTTTCACTTTATATATTACATAACACCTTTCTGATTGACCCCGTTCTAGAGTTCTAAGAAAAAAGTATGGAAAAATTGCATTTAACTATTCTTAGTCACGTTAACTCAATTAAACTCCACATTCAAGTTAATGGAAGGCATTGGGAAGAGAGTAGGGAGTAGAGCCAAAATATTGTGAAATGTTGATAATAAATAATCAATATCTGTTGTGGTTAGGCGCACTATCTAAAATCGCATTCGACAATTTCTAAAAGTAATTATCGTGAGCAAACCACCACCCTCCCAGATATAACTAGGCCTCTAGAAATGCTGAAATAGTTAAATTCACTGCTGGTTATTCAGACATTCGGTCATTATTCAGTCACTCGACATTGCTGTCCAACACAAGTGTGATAATTATAAAATAGAGACAGCGTTGCATGACAACAACAAAAATATAGTGGTCATCGTACACCAGCAATGACTGACCCGGTTGCATGCAAGTGCAAGTAATAGTGCTGCGGTATTGCAAGCATAAGGACAATTTGTCGATTTTCTGATTCGTTGATAATTCTTTGTAATACTTTTTACAATGTTTTCGCATTCGCAGCTAATTAATTGAAACTGGGTCATTTGTATTTAAATGACAGAAAGGCCATGCAATTTTTTGTTTAGCAGCAATAAAGGACATATTCGAACTCACATTAACTCGCATACTCGTAAGTACATAGTAGTGCAGATATGCTGGTATGTATAATATATAATTGTGGCGTTTTCCATTTATTAATGTCAACTGTAGATTGGAGAAATGAGGTCGTTGATGTCGAAATTCTGTGCTAAAACTTTCGAGACTCTGAAAAAATAATAAAAAATGCTAGTAAATGTGTTTGTGAGCAGCAAGGGGGGAAAACTTGAATTGCCAGCAGTTAATTAGTTACACAGAAGGTCACTTTACTGGACAGTGCTATACATAAGAGTCGGAATATGGAAAACATTGAGTAAATTTGGCATTGAATTCGTTCATGTTTTGTTTTTACCGAAATTTGTATTAAAGTAACTTTTTGCTGTCGAATATATGAGTATATGTCGATATTGAGTTATTTTAGACAAGTTCAAATTAGTTTTGTTACTCAAGTAAGATGGATTGGCAACTAAATAACTACAAAAATTAAAAGCATTTCTACATTAAAGTAGCATTAAAAAAGCGTAAGATCTGGCAGCACTATTCTACTTTAAAATTACATTATTAATTTGTTTTCCATCAAAGTTACTCAGAGTAATGGCGCAGAAAGTTAAAGAATAGATTATAAATGGATGACTACGCTGACGCTCCCTTAAGTTTAGCGCAGAGTAAACTTATAGAGCTCATCTAGCTATCAACGGCATCGCCCCTCCGTTCGTTAATCTTCGTAGTTAACTAAGAAAAGTTTTACGTAATTGCCTATTTTAAGCAGTATTGCAGTGTACTGCCTTTAACACAGAGCGCAGTAGGCCATTTCGATGAATTAAGAAATTAAAAGAAGAATAACTAAGTTCGTTTCATGCATAAAATATAAAGCGCGGCGAACTATTTATATATATGGTTGTAAATAAGCATGTGTGCAAGTAATTATAACTGTTTGAAATAAGTTTATCAACTCACATGGCTTCTCATAGTCTTACTGTTCGTCAAAGTTTTCACTTTGTTTGCATTCGTTTTATAGTTTCTACTTAGCTACACTAGCTACTGCTGGACAACTAAAATAATAAAATCGCTTATACGTTTATCGAATACCAATTTTAACTAATAACAAGTCATTTAGACTTATTTAGCATTTTAGATATTTTGAAATTTATTTAAAAGTGTTAATTAAATATATTATTATATTTTATTCAAAGAAATTTCAACTTTTTAGCGCAAATTTTTGTCTCAATAATTAAAAATTCTATTTACTAATAATTTAATACTAAAATTCTACTACTAATCTAGCTTTACATACGAAATTCTACAGCAAAATTTTCGCATTCTCTGAAACCTATCTGGCTTACATGCTATAAAGGTCGAATAAATAAAATTAGGTACATAATTATAGGTAGTTGCTATAATTTGTACTTGAATTTATTTTGTTTACTTTATTTCACTTAATAATAGATGCAAACGAGCTGGTTGTGCATTGCATAATCAAATTAGTTTGTTTATTAACGAAAAAATTTTATCAGCAAAAACTTAAATGTTTATATAGTAAAGAAAGATGAGTTCTTTGAAAAAAGTTTTTTATGACAATTTTTATTTTTCTTTAAATTGTACTCATTTGAGAATAGTACTCGTATTAATTGGAATAGGAGCTATTTAATAAGTGTGTTAGAAAAGTGTCGGAGAGAAGTGGCTGGCTTTGAATTAATACGAGTTCAGAAAGAGGCAAATTATTGTTCTTATATAGGGAATATTTTATTTAAATATGTGTACAACATATAGCATAAAATCGAGCATAGGCTTTTCAGCAAATCCTATATTAAATGTAGCATAGAACAATATCTTGAAAAGAGCAGAATATGTCCGAAAACATTATGATGAATAAGATAGTTTTGTTCTGCCCTGATTAAGAATTCTAGAAGGGACTAGATAGCAGCCGAATTCTATCTATAGGAATTTATCTATGTTCCACTTGTCCTTTGGCCTATTAAAAATTGAAATATTCTCCAAGCAGAAATGTTAAGGCCTGAAGGCAGCACAAATCTTTTAAATACTCAGATAGCCTTGCAGAGTGACTTAGTACAGCGTTGGAGCAAATAAAAAATGCCCAAGTATGCGTATGTGGCCACATGAACATTAATTATTAGTAAGAAAACAGGGGATTTGCCTAAGCGAAAGTATTGTTACATGTATACGAGACGGAGACGAGGTATCGAATTGTGCAAAGGAGCATCATACTTGAGATGACTCAAAATAGTGAATGCGAAAAAACATCTTCAAGGACAATGGGCTTATGTAAAATATAATAAAGCGAAAATTCAGTATTATTAAAGTGTCGAAAAAATATATAAAAGTAGACTCACTGCATAAAAGAAGAGCATTTGTACTTAAGTATCGTTGGCGGGTTTGTGATTTCGTAGAGAACAACATTTCTCATTATTTTCTTTAGGCGCACGAAAATCTAGCGCTAATAAGACATAAAATCCAATGATCCAATAAGATATCAAATTAATTTGAAAAGGTTAACAAATTATCATTAGACACCGGAAATATCACGTGATGTTGGTGCCCGACATCGTATAGTGCCATTCGAATTTGTGAATGTTACACTGTGTACTTTTCGTCAAGGTATTTAGAAAGTAAAATTGTCCTTTAGAATTATAAGATACGTCTCACCAAAAATATTCAGCTGACAAAAAAAATTTTTTTTTTTGACTCAGTAGACTTTGTGAGTCTAGACAAAATTTACAATGTAAAAACATATAAAATAAAGAAAGTAAAGAAATGGAGTCAGCGTATGATTTAAAATCTTATTTTAAAAGTTTTTCCTTCATTAGTTTTTTCAAGCAAATTTTTCGAATACAGTTTAAAAAAAGTATATTTGTATATATAAGACAACATTTTAAAATGTACTTTGTTGGAAAGTAATTTTATTCAACAGACAATATATTTTATCCAGCTCCAACATACTACCCTCACTTTCCATCTCATAAGCATCAAAGCAAACAGAATGAAACATATTCTATTCATATTCTGTTTGCAACATAGCACCAATTTATTCTTGTGCCTTTGTTTTTGTACGTATTTAAAACACATACTATGTGTACAGTAGTTAAATGCTATGAATTAATAATGAAACTCGCTACTCACTATTTCAGTTAAACGGTACACACTAAGCTACAAAAGTTACTTACGAATGCGTTGTATTTAAATTTTTTACACTAAAATATTGAGCTTATAATGAAGGTTAAGAATTCTTAATTTTACAAAATTTTGCATTAGCACTTTTGTGTATATCTAGTATGTGTGTGTGTCTGTGTGTGTTTTCGTTAGTAATGTGGACGATTTAAAATTATGGAACTAGCGTAAATTTGCACGCTTATAGTGTGTTTATTTCGTTCTCATTAGCGCTACACATACATACACGCACACACTTGCATTTGCATGCACGCAGAGCACTACAACAGCCTTGAGGTATGCAACGAACAGCATTCATATTGCCATCTGCCAATAACTGCCAAACCCCATGCCTATTTACAAAAGCGCCTCACTACCACCAGTGTAGCCGCCTTCATCAACACAGTTAGAAGAAGAACATTTGCTGGTGCGGCCGCAAAGGCTGCCAACACTAGTGGCTGTGGTGTTCCTGTGCTGTTTAACATTGAGATTGTCGCTCAGCTGGGGCTCTTGTTGTTGTATTTGATGGTCAATTGAGGCACCAACCACCACTGCAACAACAATAGCCTGCGGCTGTAACGGTGACTGCGCTTGCCGACCTTCTCGCGCTTTCGTACGTTGTGGTGCATATTGTTGTTGTTGCTGTTGTTGTTGTTGTTGCTGTTGTTGTTGTTGTTGCTGTGCTGGCATGTGGCTTTGTTTGAGATTACATAGAATGCAGCGGAGCAGACTGTATCTGCGATTGCTGCTGCGCCAAGCACTGGTGCTCTGCCGCCGCGCTTCCTCCTGCTGCTGCTGCTGCTGCTGCTGCAACACACAGTGCGCGCTCCTCGTGCCATCCGCACTGCTATTACTACTACTACTGCAATTATTGTTGTTGTGCCGACAGACCGTCTCTTGCGCCGCCACATCATCGTCTGGTCGCCCATTGCCATTCACCCAGCGGTCTGATTGCTTGCCGATGGCATTGCACATTAGCGCACCACCCAAGCCGCAGAGGCCGTTGCGCGTTGCTACGACGCTAGTCTCCTCATCGCCGCATGAGGGCGTGGCGCGACAGCAAGGCATGTGACTTCGATGCTACACGTTCGTCACCTGCGTGGTCAGGCATTGCTGCTCGACGGCATGCGACTTGCTAGCCAATTCTTCGCGCAGTCGGCCGTTGGCGCCGGCGGCGCCGTCATCGTCTTGTGCCACTGGCAGCCACTTGTCGAGGAACTTCGGGCGGAAGAGCTTGGTGAATGTGGTGCGGAATTGACGGCTCATCGAACAGTAGAGTATGAAATTGATGCTGGAATTGAGTAGCGCCAGTATGTCCATGATGTCACCTGGTTGAAGACGATGTGCAATGAAATGGAAAAGAAGAGAACATTGAGTGAGCTAAGTAAAGTGATTATGTGTAATTAAGTCTTTATTTGAGCTAAGTGTGAAGCCGAGAGGCAGCTTATTCGCTGTAGTGGCAATGTAAATATAATGTTGCCAACGGCAGGCTTAAATTGGCTTGTGTGGTAGGGAGTAAAGTGTAGAATCGGGACACGAACAAGGCTGTCAACTTGGAAACAACAATGACGTCGTTGTGTTATCTTAAAGTTTTAAGTGACCTTAATAGCGTTGAAGATTATCTAGTTTCAAAAGGAAAACCAAATGCTTTGCTTAGTGTAAGTAAATCAGTTTTTAGATATAGGAAAGAAAGACTTATTCAGAAAATAAATTTTAAATATATATTCATTTAACTCCGGAAACACTGAACATGAAGGAGCGCATGGAAGCACTTTTGTACATTTTCACTAATTTAAATTTTCCACAGAGGAAACACTTTTAATATTTCTGTTCAATTAAATCGAATTCAAATACAGTTAATTTATTTTGAATTCAAACATGCATATTAATAAAGCACTGTCACTATGCAAAACGTAAATATCAAATAAGATAGAAGCAGATGATAGATAAGAAGCATCCATTTTAAGCCACTTAAATTATAATTCGATTGCTGCAAAAGCATTTTAAAACTAAGCTCTTAAGTCTTAGCTCTTAATTCCTTACACAAACACCTTAATATTAATAATATTAAACAGCTTTGAAGATATTCGTAAAATTTACAAACGGAATGCTTTAATATTCACTTTCTAACATGGCTTCAAGAAGTTGAAATTCAAATATTTTCAAACTTCCTCAAGGTATAAATGAAATTTCATTAATATTTTAAGTGCAAATACCATTTGATTATAAATGGAGAGAGCATATTTGCATGTTTCTAATAAAATATTGATTTAGAATTATGTATATACTTGTGAATAAGTTGTACGCCTAAATGTATGCAACGCATCAGTATGCATATGAATGTGTATTACGTCTGCGTAATCGTCTAGCTGTCGTCTGATAGTGCTCTCCAGCTGTGGGGTCACACAGCTTGCCACAACAGAAGCTCATCGCCAGCGGTCAACTTAATTAAACAACACTTGCTGCTGGTTGCTCATACGCCATGTGTGGTCATTAAAGAGTCATTGATTGCATATTCAAGCGCTGTTGCATAAATTCCAACATATGCATGGTTAAATAGAACGTGAACATGCGTTAACCATATTTGTATGAAATTCTGTATAAATGCAATATAATATATAAACGCATATATAAATACATTATATATATACATTCTCGTTATCACTATCAGCAAAATATATATTTGAGTACAACCACTCTCAATGGATCATATGCTACAAGCATATGTATAATACGATAACAAATATTAATTTATGCTGGGCAATTTTGCTTAACCACTTGCGTATTTTGGCAAAATTAAATATATTATTTACTGAAAATGTGCACTCGTCTCTTTGTCCAAATACCAACCAGATTACATTGGTATTTATTGGATTAAAATTGTTGTCTAGCATCAACGAGGTTAGTTGCTAACCCACCTAATCAACTTGCGATCTGTGCCCTAGTGCGTGTGTATGTATGTATGATACGTGAACGCATGTACGGTATTAACTGCATAAATTGAGGGAATTAATTTACGTAAGCACAGTGAGATTTGTTTATAAATTGAAAGTAATTTAATAAACTCGTAGACTCGCACGCATATATATGAAAATGTGTTAATGAATAAGCGAACCATATTTGGCTTGGGAGATGATTCGAGATATAGAGATGCGCAAATTTATTAATATGGATTAATTATAACACAAAAATATTTCTGTATTTTTATGCGTAAAATTTATGGAAAATATTTTTTTTCTATTTGAAGGCGTTCAGAAACCTCTAAAAAAAAAGTTTTATTTTTATACCTTTTTTAATACTCTTGAGCATAATGGAACAATACTGCTGTTGTAATTGTTATAAAATATTTCTAATTAAAAATTTTCTTATACTTAGCAGAAATAAAAATATTAAATAGTTTGCAACTCTATTCAAAAATCTTCATATGTTAGAATTTTCCAGAAATCTTTTTAACGCATTTCGTTTGGAATCGTTTTTTCGACATACTTTTCCGAAATGTCTTACCTCTGTACAACATTTTTTTGAATTATAAGTTTCAAGGATACTGCTCGCTTGATTCATATTTGCTCATATCGTATTCGTTTCGAAAATTGCGCCGAAATGTAGGCAACGTTTCAGATTTATTTCAACTATTGAACTGATATAAATTTAGCATACATTTAGGTGTTTGTACGTAAGAGTACACTTTCAATTTCCAGGACAGCTACCTCTTATAGTTCATTGTTCCAAAAAGTTATTTCAATTCCTTTTAATCTATTAAGAGGAAAAATTATGTTGAATAATTTATCATAAAGCTTTTGCGCTGAGCAGAATATTTAAATATTTATAGATAATGATTTGGGAAGGTCGGTCGTACTAACTAACTAACTAACTGTTAAATGTTTTTAGTTTCAGACAGCTTAGAATTGGTCACGAGTACAACAATTGTTAGATCGCTTGAGATAACTAGATCATATGAAGGTAAGGAAGCAATATTAATATACATTACAAAAGTAAATGTTATTCATAATTTTTTTTTAGTAACTCTAACCAAGTAGAGAACTTCAAATTAATAATATGCTTTAAGGCAATAAAAAATTAATTATTTCATTAAATGCCTTTTCAGGAACCTATATGCGCTTCCGCTGCAGAATAAATGACACGTATTACTAATATTTTATTATTTCAATATAAAATGGCTTGCACTCATTAGCCAGCAATATCAATTCCACTACCGCAAGCGTAAGTCATTTTGCAAAGATACTCTCATTTCAGAGAATAAATTTCAACGCACGCAGCACATACCGCTCACTTAACGGTATTATGTAAATGAAAGTGAGTTCACCCTGCAGTTAATTGGTAAGAGGTTTATTGCAAATCGAGCCTCCTTTGTATTTGCTGTCAAAATGGCGACACATTTAGCAGCGCTACTAAACGCGAAATACACACACACACACCCACACACACATGCAATCAAAACGAGTCTCAAAGGCACACGGTTATGCCGCAATATCACAGCTCAATATGTTAATTTATGGGAAATGTAATTAAGGTAAATGTTGGGTTTTAACATTTCGTCAGATTTTGTAGCATTGTGGTTTTAATCACGTTTGCACATTTCAAACACTAATTGAATGCTGAAATGACATGCCATTTTCATGTTGCTGATTGTGTTGTTGGTAAGTATTTGTTTGTTTTTCAGTGCAAAAACGCACACAATGGTTGGACGTAATGAAGTACGTATTATATTAAGAGTTGTAGTTATTTTGAAAAAAATATACAATTGCACTCAATTAATATTAATTAAAGAATTTAAAACAGTAATATTAAATTTTATTATTGCATATATTTCATTTTTCCATTACTTTAAGATAAATAGTATTACTGATTTAATTACTACAACATTCACTATTTTTCATACACTAAACGTAAGTGTCATGTGAATCTATAGTAAGTAATTTAATAAACGGAAATCATAATTTAATTAAGCAAGAATTATGCTTTGTACCGAAAATTATTCAGATACAAATATATGCTTTGAAAAATATACAAAATGGCATAATAGCAAACACGTGCGTATCTATCTATATTTAAATACACTTGCATTCAGTAGCAATTTTCCAGTAAAGCCAAATCATTTTAATTCAGTTAGAAACTAATTTATTACTGGCTAGTTACTACTACTAATGTTCATAATTTGATTTAAATTAAGCAATTATTAAATTATTTCTATTACCTGGTTTAAAATTAGATAATGCCAGTAATGTTTTAATTCATAACTAAGCTTGCACATGTGAATAATTAAACTCTAATTACACATTACACATTTAACTTATATTTTGAGCATTGCAGGTAAATTGTAAAATAATTATATTATTAGATTGGGTCGGAAATTTAGTTATTTTAATTCAAAAGCATTGAAGTATGTTTTCAGTTATGCAGGTATTGAGGTTTCGGTGAATTTATAAATGTACAAAAATATAAATTCATTACTATTAAAAAAGATTTAGGATACAATATATTTCGAATATATAGGTTAAAAATGTACGTATGCAAATCGTGGGTAAGTGAAGATGTGAAAAATTATAATTTCTTATTGGAACAGACACTTATGTGCCTTTTTTGCACCGTAACTATTTAAACAGCGATTAAAAAAGAAATTAATTGAACACCATTAAAGCTGGAATATTTTTATTTAATTACTCGTAGAGCCTAAGGAATAAGAAAGATATGTCTTCATGTGATATATCTTTTTCCAGCTCTTAACAAAATTTCCTTTTTGTGATTTACTGTAACGAATCTAATCACTTAACACGAAAAGGATACTAAACCCCAATCCATCAAAGTCACTCCTCAAAACGTTTTCAAATAATAAAATTATTATAAAGAAATTCAAATGCAATAAAAACGTTTTTTGGCATAATTTTTTAGTAGAGAACAATAAAATTAAAAAAAGTTTAAAAATTCTAATTATTGATTTTTGTGCCACGGGCGAGAGAGACTTCGCTGGAATTTTTAATTTTCGAAACATATTCGCTTTTACTTTTAGTAACTATTAAAAACCAAAAATGCATAGAAGTTTAGTGATTATAATGAAATAATATGCCAAAATTATGCTTTGCAAATTTTCTAGCAAAATTTTCAGTAGAAGATTTCACTTAATACAATACAATTCAAATTAAATTTTCTTATTAAACCTCTTCAAGTGAGATAAATACTCTACTCAAACAATTAGCTCTATCATGCGCAGCGAAGTCTCAAAAGAACGCCAACAACAACAACAACAACAAACTGTATTGGCACACGCATACATACAAACAGCCGAAAATTATCGCTTGTGATTTACATATGCTATACGTTCGTGTTGGAAGCGAAATAAATACTCAGTGACTAAGTACGCTTTGCCTTAACACACACACACACAATCAAACACACTCTAGAAATATTCGCACGAATGTATTTAAATGTTTATAATTACGACACACAGCAGTCATGCACTAATTTGCGTAGTTTTGCGCATACGTATATATTTGCATGACACGAGTTTTAAACAAACGAAAATTTCATTTCGATTTTGTTGTTTATTGAAATGGCAATTTTGACAATTTCCTTAATTACTGTCGGCGCATGTGACTTGCAAACGGATGAGCGTAGCTCGGAAATCTACGCCGTACACGAGTCGTATTAAACACAAATACACAAAGTGTGCTCAAAATAGATGGAAATAATTGCGAAATATGCCGCACGCATAAATAATGCCACATAATTACATACCAATTACTACAATATGTGTGTATTTGCTGCAATTGAAGGCCACTTGCCCGAGCTGCTTATATGGTAGACTAAATGTGAATTTTAATTAGTGAAATTTTGCACTTGCATTCGTGCTCGAATATTGTAAGAGAATTAAATTCACCGAAATATGTCTGTATCTCATAATATATAAAATAATATCAATCCAAATATCTGCCAATTGGGAAACGTAATAAGCAAGTGTGTTATGAGCAAAATATTGGGTTCCATGCGGAAGATTTATTGAAATACACACAATTTGATGAGCGAAATATCATTGAATAATTTAATTGATTTTTTATATAATTATACGAATATGCATGCTTACTGCTTGGCCTTGTCCATCAAGGTGTTTTGAATTCAAAATGCTTATTTTAGGGCTTTGGAAACTCGAATTTCATTCGAGGGTTGATAATTTTATGCCCACATAAATAAACAAATATCCGATTTTACATTCCGAACTCATCGATTTGTAGATCAAATTATATATATATATTAAAATAGTAGTAATATGATATAAGTGACTTAGTTGGTAGACTGTGATACCTACAACCTTTTCGTTTGCGCAGTAGTATTCCGTGCAATCGAAACATCATATGACTGTAAGGCTGACAAAAATGGTGTTCCGAAGCCGATTGATGTATTCATATCATAACCATATATTGAATCGCATCTGATCAAATCAAAAAACACATGTCACTTTGTGACATTTGTCTACAATCTAATTTACTTTAAATACTCAGTCAAGCCGAGCGAAACGAACATGCTTGATTTATTTGTTCAAGGTAATAGTTCATCGGAAATGGTTACTGGTTTGTAACTCCAATGTATATATAGTGTATTAATTAACAGAAACTTTTAACAATATAGAACTTTTCCATTAAAATATACCGTCCTGCGAATTTTTGGTCAAAAAGATTGCAAATCTAAATTTATCATAACAGGAAATTTGTAGAAAAGGCAATATATGTGCATTTAAATCTCGCTTTGTGGGTTTCCACACGCTTTTGGACATTGAGCGCGTTTTGGTAGACTCACCAAATGGACCAACGATTTGTAACAATTTATTTTCTGAAATAAAAAGATTAATCATTCTTGTCATGTCATGTGTCATACTAACATTTTTGACGCAGTGATAAAAGCGGAATTTGATTCTCCCACTAAATGGTAGGTCTGTTTGAAGTAAATACATTTTTCATTGTTGAAGAAAATTTTAATTCAAATTTGACAACAATACGTTAGTAACTACGACTTTTATAAATGATTTGATTGCAGCGCCACCTGGCGAATCTAAAATATTATTATGAGATCAGATATGCAGGAAATAATCTTTTAAACTTTGATTAAATTTATTTTGGTATTACAGAGTAAAATCCGAACAACGAACTTTTAATTATCGACAGTTACTTCATACATATATATTGATGAATATCAATATGAAACAAGTCGGTTCCATTTTGCCAACATTTATACATTAAAAGCAACGAAAATCATACCTTTAAGGAGAGCTTGATAAAAAGATATTAAAATGTGATACAAATTCTACACGTTAGTACATCTATATGCACGAATATTTGTTTATATATTATGACTTATAATTATGTTTATATATAGACTCCAAAACTACTTGAGCTGAAAGAAATATGAAAGAAGAACCTGAGTCAGTGCCTGTTATATCTATATGTTTAAATTTTGTGCATGAAGGGCTAACATGGCCATTGTGGAATAAGGCAATGAAAATGTATGTAGTATCAAACTAAAATATTTTTCAGGTCATTAAAATGAGCTTATTTTGAAATAGAGTTGCCGACTATCATAAAACAGAGGTCTGCCGCTAAAACACATTTTCTAATAGAGTCAAAACTTCTCGGAAAAATGGAAGTGAAATCCCTAACTAGAGCCTTTGGGAAGGTTTAATAGAAACTTATTTGTTAGAGAAACAAAAACCAGAAAAAAATTTTTTATTCACCAAATTGAAAGTCAAAATTTTTTACTCCACTTCTTTGAGACACACAAATTCAGACAGACAGACAAATTTTTATACAAAATTTTATAAAATGTAACATTTCGTATTATAAATTAGAGGCAATTAATAAAACTTTTCCCTTGAACCTTTTTTTAAGTGTGCAGCCATTCTTTTTCCTCCTATTAAATAGCAAAAATTTTCGATTTATTGTACTTGCGAAATTACTTTTTCAATGTAAATTGAAACTTTCAAATAAATTTTGACTCTATGAATATCATTGTTGAAATTGATATATTTCAATGACTATTTAGTGCCTCCATTTATATTAATATCACCGAATTATTATTTTAGCGTATAGTCTCCCTTTTGTATGCAAAATACTAGCAAATATTACATCTTTCTTTTGCATAATGAGTATTATATTTAATAAAAAAATATATTTCATTATTAAAAAATTTTTTTCTTTAAATACTAAAATAGCTAAAATAATATACGCGTGCATATTTATTTTTATTTGTCTGAGTTTCCAGCTGAGAAGGGCTTAATAAAAGTGTTTGAGCACACATTACTTTCGAATGACGAGAATTATCATATTTACCACTTCAATAATACATATAAAAATTTGCACATATATAAATGTACATATATATTATATCTAAACGAACTGAAAGCACCATATTTCTTTTCTCTAGTTTGCCCATCCTCAATTCCAATTAAAATCATTTATTTTTTTTCTATTTAAACAAAAAATTCCACGTGCAAACTTTGAGCACTCTCAAAAAATACTTTTTTTTGCTAAATATACGCGCGTATATCTATTTTGCATATTTGTGTTTGTAAATGCGTTACTGAAGCGTGAAAAATAACACCGTTATTTACGCATAGAAATCGACCACAAGTACTTATGCAAATGCGCATACATTTCAGCTAAAATTGTACATATTTACAAGCCATTTACATACACTTACATATATAAGCCATATATATGGTACTAAAAGCATTTGAATATAAATAGGCAACAGCGTGTCGGCATAACTTAAATAAATGGTGGCAAATAAAACGCTTTCACGCCCTCACATGAATAATGACATGTATGCTATTTACTTAGCAAAATAAACATATTTAATCATATTTTTTGCATTTTTCGTATTTTTTGCTTTGTCGCCAAAAATGAGCTGATATTCAAATGCTCGCATATGTGTAGATGTAAAATACATACATACGAATACATGCGCGCAAAAAAATTCCAAATAAGGAAAGTATTTATATGTGACGCCACATTAAGCTCACACATACCGCATTCCTTACTCCTCACTTGTTGCACATTATTTGGGTATTTACTTTTGCTAATTGAAGCAATTTTCATATCTTAGACATGGTGTATTTGTAACAGCGTTGCATGAAGAAATATGCGTATATGTAGATATATAATCACAGACACACATAATAAATTATGAATGTTTAATTTTCATTTCCTCAAATAAATAAAAATGGAATTTTATGCAAACACAGAAGAGATTAAAAAATTAAAAAAATTAAAAATTTTTTTTTTTAAATATACTGTCAGAATTTTATGCCTACATTTATGTACGCTTAATATGTGTGTTAAAATTTCCAAAATGAAGAGAAAATTGCACAATAGCTATAATAATCCTTGCCTAAAGAAATTATGATTTAATGCGTATATACAAAACGATATTTGTCGAAAGCAATCAGCAATTATCGGCAGTCAATAAATCACCTCAAATCTTTTCATTACTTTCGCATTATGTTGCACAGAGAACAATACTTTTGTTCACCTAACGGTTGTTTGTAATACCTAAAACTAAAAGGAATAAATATAGATTTATATATATATATAATGATCAGAGGATGACGAAACGAGTTTTATTCAAACTACAGCCGCCCACTTCCCCTAGAATTTAATTATAACTTCTGTTTGATGCTTTCATAACACAGATTATAAATAATGCACCAATGAAGATATCAGTATAAAAATTAACAAATTAGTGCCTTCAAAGTATGCCATTCATGTCTAAAAATGGTCGAAAGTGGCCTAAAATTTTTCGATGCTCCAAATACTGAATAACCAATAAGGTCTCATTGTTTCTGACTGACTTTACACAAAAGATATTAACATGTGGACATTTTTTTAATTTAAATTAATTGCATCGATGTAATAATCTCGATTTATGATATTTTTTTTTTGCAGAAAGAAGATGTTCCCGAATATGAAACAAAATTGTAATTCACTTTTTCTTCAAGAGCGGTTAAGTGCTCCCTGCCAGGCAACAAACTGCGCACGAAACAAATACTAATAATCTTTGTTGTAGTTGCTTTTGTTGTTGTTTCGCTTGTTAACAACCATTAAAATGTTACAAGTAATTATGTCGTTGCTGCCTGCAGCGGGTGGAGTGTCGCAAAAAGTCAAATATTATAAAACTTGTTCAAGTGGTTAAAGTGTAGAAATATATTAATTGTTTAATTTGGCTGTTATTGCATTTTGTCATTTTCCACAGCTTAATATTTTTTTTTTTATATTTTATTATTTGTGTTCATCTCCCTGGGGGTGAATGAATGGCATAGCAACGCCTTTGTAATTAATTTGATTTACGTTGTAATTGCAGCTGAGTGGTTGAAAGGGTGCAAGTGTGCAGTTGGTTGCATATAAACGCGTAGGAGAACTTCAAAAGAAATGGAAAAAAATTAATGCCGCTCGAGAGGAGACAGCAACAAGTTTTCTTATAATGAATAAAACATTTCAAAGAGAATTAAAAATTAGAGCTAAAACTACTTAGGTCAAAGTGAAATTTTTACGAAAAGAAGAAGTGGAGGTATACTAAATGAAGAAGTAAGGCTGTGCTAATTCCGATGAAACCGAATTTGGACACCATGAAAAATTTGAAAACTCAAAGGCGTTTGAAATATTTCCAGTATTTACAAAACTTTACTTTTATTTTTATTCACAAAGAGTTACTAAAGAATTGTCAATGAATTCGAAATTCCTTACTCAGCGAAGTTAAAAAGTATTGCGCTCGCTGTTGTTGTCAAATCAACCTGCTCTGGTAGCAGACACTTGCTAGTTCATCAAGATATTTTGTTAGTATTCAAAATATCTACTTTCAAATCAACTTAAATAACAGCATTCTATATAATATATACCTTGTATCAGTATGGCGTAAGGTATAAATTCTCACCATAAAGTGTGTGAAGTGGGCCACGTCCATCTTCCCCATAGTTCAGATCTTTCGCTGATCCAACTTTATAGGTCTAATGTCGTTGCTCAAATTTCAAATTTGTTCAAATTTAGCTTTTAGTAGCCCTAAATAGTACCGTTGTACGAGGCTTAGGTCTGATTGTTACCCAAATTTCTTCGAGATAATGATATTCAAGTGTTATACTAAGTTTTATTGAGATAACTCTAATAATTTACATGATACCTACATTAGGCGTTCTAAAGAGCCGTGCCACGCCCACATTTTATAGATTTTTAAATGTGTCAAGTTCTAGTTTTCAACCCTATTTGATTCCAAGTTGTAGCTATTTAAGTGTTTTTCATTTAAATTGCTTTAGAGGCGTGACAATGATCCGTTTCCGTTCTGTACGAAAGCAGCCTTGTATTTATTTGTATCAACTATATGCCAAATTTCATACTTCATTCAAAAGCATCGCTGTTCCTTATCTAATTCATATAATTTTAGGTGCTACAAACAACTGTTGCACGAACAAAGCTACGAGTATAATATCCTTGTGCAGCATGTTGCATGAGTGAAACGTAATTAAAAATAGCGCATTTGGCTTACAGCTGGAAAGTTTTAATTAGCGCCGGGGCGTATGAGTTACTTTGAGAGTGACGTTAACGTGATGTCCCAACACATGGCCAATGCAATTTTTTTTCCGCGAAATGCTAGTGAAAATTCAGCGTCCAGAGACTGCATAGCCAAAGCAAGTACCCACACAGTTTATCTGAACTTGGCGCTGTCAGGCAGTTTGCACGCGCAAATGAGGTGACTAAAAACATGCATATATTACACGCACACACTCATATATGCATACACGCATGCACGCATGCAAGCAAGAAAATTAGGCATTTACGTTGGCACTACTTACTCAGCTTTAGGTAGCACTGCATGAGGAAGGCATCGCCCAGCATGGTGTTCAGCAGACCCATAATGCCTTGCGGGAATTCGGTAATGAGAAAGAGCAACAACACCGCGAGCAGCATGCGCGTCGTGCGATCCGTTTGCTTTTCCTTCTCCAATGTTTTGCTATTTTTGCGCGGCCGCTGCTCCAGCACCTTGCCGTTGACGATGGGTTTCATGCCGTTCGCCGCGTTGCTGGTGAGCATTTTGCGCCGTCGCTTGGCCTCCAACAGCGCGACTATCAGGCGCACCGATAGTATTGTCAACGCGATGCAGGGTATCAGCTTGATGAGCACGCTGTAGATGAGGAAGGTTGAGTTGCGCAGCGATTTATTGTGCAGCGCCAAATCGCTGTGATACAATTTATAGACGGTGATGTTGTGGTGCGGCTGTTGCCATGGCGACGCGGTTGTGGCTGCCATTGTAGTCGGCGTGGTGGCTGTAGTTGTTGTTGTTGTTGTTGTTGTTGCAGCCATAACCATTATATCAGTCGCATTCAACGTTGCGGCAAGCGTTGTTGCCAAAGCGCTGCCGTTCATGGCGGACGCATTTCCGGCCGCCAAAGCGGATGCGGTAAATTGCGCCGGCAACTGCAGCTGCTGCGTCTGATTTGCCATTTCATTGTGGTAATCGATAATGAACTGCGTCAAGGGTTCCGAATATATGATTTTGCCATGCTCATCAATTGTTTCGAGGAATTCCACTATGGCGGAGACCAAGTAGAAGGATGGCGACACCACCAATATACAGACAATGTACGCCGTGATGATGGTGAATATGGTGGTGCGCATGCCACACCAAATGCTATTCTTCTGTGGATAGCCGACGGCTATGTAGCGCCACACCGCCAGCGTGATGGTCAGCCATATGCTAATCGTGTGCAGCACTTGTGCGAATATCGAATGGAATTTGATGAAGCAGGCCCAGCTGTAGCTTAGGCGCTGTTCGCGTGTCAGCCGCTCGGCGAGTATGTAGTCGTGTGTCGTGTAGGGTATATACTCGATCATGACGGCGAGGTCGGCCACGGCGAGACCGGTGAGTATGGCATTGGTGGGTGAGCGCATCTCCTTGCGCGTCAACACGATGATGTTGAGCGTGTTCGCCACGGTGCCGAGTATGCAGACGATGAGCGAGATGTAGCCATGCCAGATTTTGTAGCTGCAATGCAAGAGCGGTTATAGATATAAGTATGCTGTTTTTGTTAAAAATATTTTGCAGAGCTATTATAAATTATCAAATACATATAAAATGTAATAAATTTAAATAAAATAAAGTAAAATAAAATTAAATCAAGAAAAATGAATAAAATAAAATTAAATAAAATAACATAAAATGAAATGAAAACAAATAACCGATATTGATATGGGTAAAGAAATCAGAAACCTATTGCGCTCATGTTTGATATTATGATCCGATTACAGCCCGTTCCTGTCTATGGCGAATAAACTTGTTGGTGAAAAATTCGCTTCAAGAGAAGTTTGTGAAAATCGAGTGCCCCTATTTTTTGGTGATAGGGACGAGGGTTGCCATGAGAGTGGCATTATGAAATTACCTCCGAAATGGCAATAAGTTGTGGAACAAAACGCTGCATATTTGACCTAAATCGGATCGTTCAAGCTATGCTTCCAATCGGATTCCATCGCATAGAGCTGTTATAGTTTATTTATTTAAAACTGATATTAGTTTATTTAAAAAGAATTTTTTAAGTTTCAGACATCTATTGTTTTGTGAAGAAAACTGATGCTATTCCATGTATGCCACTGGGGGAAGTAGGTATGCTTATGGACTGATTGTGAAGCAGTATTGAAAAAGTTATGCGAATTTCATAGACCACAACACCAGACATGCTAAGAAGCTCATATCGTTTCTAGGACAATTAACTTCGTGGTTTAATAAAACGCAATTTTCTGTTATTTAAACAATTTCAGAAAATGATTTTAGATGACAGTAAGAAGAAATCGAAACCTTTTTAGCACATTATTTCTTTATTAATATTCTAAGGCGAAATGTGTGCACATATGTAAGATGCAAAGTGCGCTTCTAATTCTATAAAGAAGAATATGGAAATATAACTCTGTTGACAGAGCGTAAAATAATTAATTTTTTTAAATACTTAATGTCTCAAATCATTAATGAAGCCATTGTATATCCTCTTGTGCCACAGCGGCACACATACACACACACTCATGCCTATTACGTGTTTATGGGAAATGTGAGTGTAATTAATTTAAATGATGCTCCTTACCACTGCGTGGCGATCGAGAAAATTTCAAATGGCACATGAAGAATATTTACATCGACAAGGCGAAGGCATTACTCACGCACACATGCGCACGCTGAATAAAGCAGCCGTTCGGAAATTTAATTGACACAAGCAAGGTAAGAAAATACGAGCGCAAATAGCATAAACGCACATGGCAACAAAGTTTTTATAATGTCAACACAGTAATGTAGACATTAAATGCCAACGCACTTACACACCAACGACAACGCAACACAAGTGTGCGCTTAGATCGTAAGCACATTACGTACGTAAACGTAAGCGTATGACAGTGAGCGACGCGCAGCGAAAACCTTACGACAATCACACACAATCACAATCACCCACCACAGCCTCACCAAAACACGCATAGACACAGACACACATACACACACACGCACACAATTACATTCATGCAAACACGTTAATGGCTTTTGCCACGGCCCGTTGATGGCTTGTAATGTGAGACTGCGTGCGGGTGGTGGGGTCGGCAAGCAATGGAATTGGATTGCTCGGAAGCAATTAACAAACCGCAAATATGCTTGGCATGTCATACTAGGATACATGGCGTATACTTGACGCAATACATTTGCAGCACAAAATTAATAAATAAAAGAAAAATTGCAACTGCGACAACAGTTAGTGGAGAAAATCGGTTAGCGGCACTAATGTATAATTGCTTGTGCATGTGTGCATGTGTAGAAGTGTTAATGGCTGTGGTTGCATTTGCATTTCTATTCCGCTTATTCGTTTGTGTAGAATGGATTGCATTTGCGAAGAGGTTGTCTTTCGTTTGAGGCTATTTAAAGGTGCAGTTTGATTACAAAATGTTTTTTGCTTTGTACGCCATTAGTAGGTATAAGATTAATAAAAAACTTAAAAAATTTTTAACATACCATAATGCCTCATTTTATTGTAGTTGAATGCTTATCAGATTTCTCAAATTGTTCCAATTTATATATCGAAGTAAATTTTGTTGAAAAATTTCCTCATTTTTAAAAAAAAAATATTTCGATCTTCATTTTTTTACTTCAATAAATGTTAACATATGTTCGATTGCAAATTTTATTTAACTAAGCTGTCAATCTATATTCCCCTTCATAATATCAAAAAATAATCAAAAAATTCTCTATCATTATGGCCGTAGTGCGATCCTCTACCTTCTTTTTAAAATACTGAAAGGCTCAACATCACTGCTTAAATAATTTGGACAGAGTATATTAGAACGTACTTGGAAAGGACATTTATTTTTAATTTCCTTTGCCTCTGAATTGGTAACAATATTTCATGTCAGATTTTCAATACAGTTTCCTGGGTTTCCAATATGGCCTCCATGTCGCTAACTGAATGAAAACAAAACTAGTAATACTAGTAATCTTTATCTTAGGAAAGGGGACTTAATCTTGATCACAACACTTGCATTATTAAGGGCTTTACTATTTCAAAGATTTAATCATCAAACTTTGAAAAATAATAAATTAAAAATTTGTCAAGTCATTTCTTAGATACTTAGGTTTAAACGTGCATTAAGGGATACCACTTGGTTTAAGGATTACAAGTGTCACATGAGAAATAAATCAGAAAAATCATCAGAAAAAAATGTCTATATACAACTCTAGTTTTTAGTTATAATTTCGAATAATGCCGATTTTTTAATCAATGTAGTATAAATAACATCATAAGTTAAATAAAAGGAAAAAGAAAAATTTTTTTAAGAAAAATATTGCATGTTCTAATAAAATACTTGCTTGAGCATGTGTATTATTTCATAGACTGATATCTTAAAAACAGTACACAAATATCGGGGTTACTTGAAAACTCTCCGTGGATTAAAAACAAAATTTCCACTACCAAATATTCTTTAAGCAAATGGTTTAAATTGAGCATTAATGCAATATTATTATTCAGAACATGTGTTATTAGCTACATAACTAGCTGATCAATCATAAATCGGCTTAATGCAATAATATATAAAATGTTGGGGTTGCCAGAGGGGCAAAAATTACATTATTTTAAACTATTAGACCTTTTTCTAATTTAATCAATAATTTTATATAATATTATTTATTTTCATTTAAAGTGCTTAGGGGTACATCGGTTGATCAACTATTAAACACATTAAGTACTTCCACCAAACTCTTTAACTGGGTATTAATCAAATTGAGTCAATTAAACAGAGCTAGAAGTGTTGATTTATCTATACACATTTGCAGCTAGAAACTACCGGATCCTTACCTGGTGTGAAAATTATCGAGGCCACTGCCACAGTAAATCGTCTGGGATTCATTGGATGCCATTATGTTGATGTCATTTAATTGTCTATTTTTGTGGAAGCCTCAGATAACAGCTGTGCTTTGAGGTTGCTGCTGTGGTTAAACGGGGTTTCGTTGCTGCCTGTTGGTGTGCTCGATGCATTTAACTTCTATTATAAACTGCCGCTACAGATTTAATTATCTCTCAGCAAGCAGAATGTGACTCTATTGTGTTGTTAGTCGGCTTCGTGCTGCGCGTTGCTCGCTTCCACAGCGTAAATCTGAAAGAGACGGAGAAATATTTCAATGCAATTTAATATTCATAACATTCTTTGAAATCTTTTTTTACATATGAAGCTTTAAAAAATATTACAAGAATTATTGAAAATGAACGTTGTGGCAACCCTATTGTAACTGCAATTTATGGCAGATGTGAATTTTATTTTGTTAAAGTTTTAATTTAATTAGCATGTGTTTTAAATTAAAATGTTTCTAAAAATTTATTGTTAATTACCCTTACTACCCTTACCATACTACCTAGTTCTTGGAATTATTTCAGAAGGTGGGAACACTACTTAGAAAATCGTTTAAAGTGTGACCCTATAACGCCCTTAGTATTACATGAATAATTTTATGCTTCTTAGTTTTATTAAAAGTTTTATTATTAAATTTTTTTTTTTTTGATGTTCAGAAACGTGGTGACCCTCTTCTATATATTGCGGAATGAAACTCTTTGTATCCACTTTTGATAAGCAAGTAAATGACAATTATAAGAATGAATTAAAACGCTATAAATTTGCTAAAAAAATTATGAATTTGTAAAGGGTGGCAACGCTGCGCTTTTTGTCTTCATACGAGACCAGCCTAAGGCAAATTCTGCAGCATTTTAAAACTTTTTTCTGCAAATTCTTGTTTTTAAACTTGATGAAATTGCAAATTTGCGAAATATGGCAACGCCACACCAAACATTTCTTTATACGAGACCGTCCTGAATTAAAATTTGTAAAATTTTTGGCAGTTGTCGCCTGAAATTTATCTGTTTGAATTGGATATAGCCTGGACATTCTAAAGCAATTCGAATGAAAATTAATATAAATATGTAAATTTCTTTTGTCAAACATTTTAAACAACAACTTGAAAGCGCGCAAGTTTGATAATATTCCAAATAAGTATATTGCATACTTACATAATCGTACACTTATGCGCTAGTTGCTAATTCTATTATTATCTTTGTTTTACGCTGCTTCCGATCCGGAGGCGCATAAAAGCTAAATCGTTGAGAGGTAAAATCTCACTTGAATAGCTTTAAATCAGATAATAGGAGAGATTTCAATAAAAAGCATATAATGATTGAATGCTTAACAAAAGCAGGCAATTACGTTAATCTCGGAAGTATTTGTGCGAACTGCAACAATTTTCTGACTTGAATAGGTTTATGTGATCGAACTCGCAATGGCCCAATAAAAGCTGAGAATAGTGGAAATAATCGGTAGCAGGTGGTAAAAAGTTGTTGTAGAATGAATTGAGGAAAAGAATTATTGAGCAAGCCACTTCGTTGGTGTTAAAACGTTTATTTTTATACATGAGAAAATGCCATATAATTCTCAGCTGAATTACTGTTGAAAATGGCAGGTCATGGCGTATGATTAACATTTATGCGACGAACATGAAAGGGCTGCGAAGGTAATCAAATAAGGCTTAACGGAAGTAAAAAGTATAAAACTAACACAATGTATATATTTATATTAAGAAAATGTGTACCTTTTGTAAAAAAATTTTGTTCAGACAAGTTTTTTCAAATGATTTCGGCGCATATCTAATTCTTACAATGCTATATATTTCTATTTTCTGCAGAGAACAAAGCAGTTTGAGATGTTTTGTAACCAAAGTTTTTAAATTTTGATTTAAGCGTTTTTTCTTCTCTCTTCTAATGTACTGAATTTATTTAGGCCTGAAAACGTTGCGGAGACGTCAAATATTGAATTAGAAAAATGTCTTGAGCTGCCTAATTGATTTCATGAGCTTTGAAAAGCTCCAAAATATCATTTTAGGGTAGAGGGTGAACTTGAAAATCTTAAATATGAAATTAAATAGAATACACTTTAGCCACTGGCATTCATTATCATTTATAAGCACAAACCAGATATTAAAATGTAGTTGCACAGAGACGCATACTCTTAATATCATTGATGGTTATTATATAAACTTAGCTCGCACGCAAATGCTGTTGTTGTTTTATTACAAGTACATTGTTTTAGCTTTCATCTTTTATCACTTACGGTGTTTGAATTGCCAATGAAACATGAAAGTAATGTATTATCATTACATATTATGTATTGAGCAAACGGCGCAGCCATGGCGGCGTGAGTGTGAGAGGTTGCCATTGACAATTTCGAATTTTTTTTCCACATTTGTTTTCGTTTTTTGTTTCTCCAATGCAGAGTTTGAAGGATTTTAAATTGCCTTTTATATTCCTTTTAAAAATTTCTTGCAATTTTACTGTGTTTCGTTTTCTTTTTCGTCATTTTTTTTACTCGCTCATAAAGCAAACTCACGCAGTCTTTGCGATTCTCACGAAAATTTGTTGCGGCTCATTGTGTTTCAATGGCAGCAACGATTATCAGTGAAAATATATCGAATTTTATATGCGAATTTAGTCTGCTTTAATGCGGTTTCATTAGCATATTTTGTGGCATTAAAAAGTCTAATGCCAAGCATTGTTGAGGGGCAGCATACTGATTTAATGGGTTTAGAATTTCTTAAATTTTTAAATCCTTTCTATTACTTTGAGTTAATTTGCGTTCTTTATGATCTGAGGAGATTTGTCGAAGTGGTTTTCTTGTAAAAAAGTTACCTGTTAATAAAGTTATAAATAAAGTTGCTAAGTTTTACCATCGTTTCCATCCATTTTAATTAAGTTTCTTGTAAGTTAACTGAAATTCTTAAATTTCAACAATTCCAGAGTCACACGCACTTACCCATTTAAATTTAAATCAATGTTCAATAAACTCCTCAAAACGTGTCTTTTTGCAGCAACAAAAATGGAACACCACAAATTCTAATGCAAATAGCCATTGAACTGGCATTTCTGTATTTGTGAAATGTGCTAAACACACAATAAAGTAATAAATTCTTATGTCTGTTAAATTGGGTGAAAACTAATACCATACCATACCAGGAAAACACACACATGCACGCACAGGTACGATTGTGTAAATACCAATAACGATGTATGTGTGAGTATCTGTTTGTATTTCAACATGCAACTCACATAAATTCTGCTTTGAAATGAAAACACTTTTACACTTCATTAAATATATAGCAAAAGTCAACAGTAATACATTTATATATATATATATTAATATACATATAGTACATACATAAAATACATATAGTATGTACATGTATAACGACAGCACTGCATGTTATGTACTACAAAAGCCACTTAATAATCAGAGCACAACACAAACAACCGGCATAACTCTACATACCTTGAATATATATATATATATATATATAAGTACAAGTAACTGTTCGGAAGGAGAGCCAATGTAATTAAACTTGAACATGAACTTAATTTTCTGTCTGAATGCCCAACGGAGTGCAAGGACTCGTCTGTTTACCGGACTTTTGTGTTGTGCTTTCTTACTGCATATATATGTCTACAACTATATATAACAGTACATACATACGTAGACGTATTTGTTTAACAAACAGCACTATTTATCGAGTAATCGCTGGCATTCAATCAGCCATGGCAAACATTCAAATTAACAACATTTGTACTTTTATTAAAGACGAGCACTCGCACACGCACACGCACACACACAGACATACACACACGTATATATTATAAATAAGCGTGTACGTGTCGCCGTTTGTATGGCACATATTTACCTACTTAATATAGTGCACTCGGTATAATAGTAAGAGTGACCGGCAAGTAAATACGTGTAGTGGTAGATAGCGAAATTTTTCACAGAGGTGACCGGCATTTCTGGGCAGGCAAATGCGAATTGTTTGTCACAGTAAATATGTACATGGAGTCAGCTGTTTATTGTTAGCCAGTTAGGACACTAAAAGTGCAGAGTTGGCAGTGAAGTGCACTTCGGCATGTATGAATTATTATCGATGCCTAATTCAATCGGATTTTCGGATTCGGGATCAAATGATGTAACACATATACAAAAACAAAAGGCTACATGCGTACATACATATATTTACTATTACAGAGACAAGCATGTGTGTGCAAAACTGAGTCGAAAACTTAATATTGAAAAAGTTATAAATAAAATTAACTAATTTTACTAGAATTTGAATAATATTCTCCACACAATTGACCAGTATTTTCCAATTTTTACTATTTTATTATTACGGTAGTGGAAAAAGCTGGCCTTCATATAATCGCAAAATCTATTAAACTCAATATAAATTCACAATCTACAATCATCTCAGTGGTCTTATTCAAACATTTTCTATTTAACTTCGGTCATATTGTCATCTCATCACTTCAATTTCAACAATTCATGACTTCATTGTGGCAGTGCTTTATTGTAACCATCACACCATTTATAACTTTCGTACTGTTGATAGTGGTAGGGGTGACAGCAGAATCCCCATTTGACAATTGTTAATTGCTGAGCAAATGACTGCCGGTCACAGAGCCCAAAGAAGCATTCATCTTATTCGGAATGAGTGATGAATTTGCAGTCACATTGAATTCTGCCAAATAGGAGGAGTTCATGACAGTTCTGCAAAAAATTAACCCATTGGCATTGGTGTGGGAATTATTTCTTCATTTATAAGATGAAGATTGTGTTTGGATTTAAGCGCTTTTAAAGTAACCACATTTTCAAAAATAAAATGCTGCAATTGCGACAGATTTTTATAAAATACAGGATGTACCAAATTTGCCTTAATGGAGGTGCACTTAAGAGAAGCTTAGTTACGTGGCTTCGTTCAGCACAGCGGAACGCCTGTTCTTTTTCTACAAAATCAAAATAACAATTTTTCCACCATAGAATATCTTATCCTTATTACTATGTACATCTTTGAAATTAAGTTTGCTCGAATTTAATTTAATTTAATATTAAATTACATTTAAAGGATTGCATAAAGTTTCTATAACGACTTGGTTGGCTTAAGCTTCAAATAATTACGAAAAGGTTACGTGTGTGAATACATGTAGACATGAAGGCTCTAGTTTCTTCAGTTGAAATGTGTCCAGTGTTATAAAAAATAGCTTATACAGACTATAGAGACCATATAAAACCCAAAAGGTGTTGGAAACTAATCTTCGTCCAAATAAACCACCCCTTTAATTTAGTAGATTATAGCCCATGACCCCTAACAGGGGCTATTGGAGCTATAACATCCATCTCAGGCCTAGTGAAATGATTCCACCAATAGCTCCTGTTGAGGTCATGGGCTGTAATCTACTAAATGGGGGAAGGTGTGGTGTTAAAGAGTCATGCTCATCTGGTTCCTGGTAAAAAAATGTAGGGAATGCATTGAAAAACCTATACCTCAGACTAGTCACACTCCCACATAAAAGGACCTACATTTAGAATAAGTATATGTTATTATAAATTGAAGCTTTAAGTCCCCTTTCATAACCGAAAGTTTGGCCATAAACAGCTTTATCGGCTAACGTCATATTTTCTCAGAGGTGACGTGCTGTTGTAGCGAATATAGAGTGGTTCACAATTTTAATGGTCCCCATAATACATTTTGGTTCTATCACCAAATAAATCAGATGGACCTTTTCCTTTTGAAATCTTTTTTTGCAACGGTTTCAATCGCATCTGACTACCTCTTTAGACACTGAAGGAACGTAGCTTCATCTATCTAGTTGACTTTCTATCTTAAATAGTGGATAATAATTCACTTTCTTGAACATAATTTGGTTTTGAGCTAAAAATAGAAAAGGCATCCACTTTTTTTTAGATTTAGAAGATATAATAATCACGATTCCTCAGAGCGACTTAATACATTGTATCATATATTGAGCAATGAGATTAAGCCAGAATACTTCTCTCACAACAATGGTATTTCGTACCAAAAAAGTGAATGCTAAGGTCGGTCCATAACTTCTTCCATCATTAGTGTGATGATTATAGCGATCTCTCATAGACAAATAGACTTTAAAATAAGTACTTAAATTAATTAATGTTAAATGGATGGAAAAATCGAAACTCTGATGACTCTTTTTCTGGCTAGTCTAAAGGATATATTTTCTGAATTTTAAATAAATATCTTCTACAATCGGGGAGAGCTAAAGCTTTCGAATCAAACTCCATGTTTCTCAGGTAGTAAAAACAATAGAGCTACAGTAAATACTAAGCTATACTTTAGGATTAATTATTGTAAACTCATATTTATGTGCATACCGTTTTTTCGTTATCATGTTCACTTTTAGGTACCCATAACCCGGCTCCATAATAGCATAACACAAAAATTCCAAAACAATCCACAACTTATGAAATTATGCACGCCAAACACATGCGCATTCATAAATTACACAAAACATGCACCAAACAGTTACTAAGCAATAGCTATGTGGTTAGAAATAATTTGTAGTAGTGCACTGTCCAATTTTCTTATGCTGTTCTATGTTCATAACTGCCTTCCAGCTGTCAACTGCCAGACATTTGTTGCTCTCGGTCAAATATAAGTGTTTGCAAATGCTTAAGATGTCAGCCACGGCCATGAGAAAAACAAGAATAAAGCAAAACATTACAAAAACACGCGTATAATTAACCAGCAAGCAAGAGTAGCTTCAAGCGCATGTGAGTAATTGAGCACAAACAACACATAATTGTTTTGTATTTTCTTTAATTAGTATTAAGACTTTGCTTTTCTACCACACCACATCTTGTTGTCACTACTAATTTCTATTAAACACACAGCCAAGGTATTGTAGGGACGGCGATCCAACCGATTTCACTGAACAATGCCTGTCCACTAACCATTAACACACATCCGGACGCAAGTTTGTTTATGCGCAGCACGTTGCCAATGTTAACATTTTGTACGCGCGTACCTTTTGTATTGCAAAAGCAACAACAGCAAATACAACGCAGAAAACACAAGCATCTAAGTATATAAGTATAGTGCTTAAAGGAATTCGATTAAATTAAAGAGCAGCGCAACGACAAGTTACAGACGCCACAAAATGCACGTAACTCATACGCCGTGTGTCACACTGAATAGACTTTTGTTGAGTCTCGAGGTGTGGCATTAATTTCAATTAAATGTTGGAATAGTTGGTGGGCGTGAGTAAACATTTTTATTATTTCTTTTGGTTTTTTGCAAATTGGAAAAAATGCAATTTAATTGGAACTTGTGTTTAAATCGTTTTAGATGTTACGTATACGCCCCGGCATATGCTGCGTATGTGTCTTCAAGTGCGTTTTATCTTCAACAAATTGAAAATTGTGGAATTGCGAAAGGGTTTTCATATATTGCACACAGCAATAACCAAAGTTAGTTAGTCAAGTACGTGCGCTCACACTGCTATGAGTTATAGAAGAGGCTACCCAACAAGCAAAATTATACAAACTTTACTTAAACTTTTTAGAAACTTTAAATCCTAATGCATTCTGGATGCTGAAGTGCTAACATTGCCAGAAGATTAAACTCTTCTACTTATGCAACGAAAGGTAGTCTTCTGCTTCGATTTGCGAATTTTGTCAGAGTTTGCTCTGACTATTAAAGACTGTGTGGGGATTTAAAAAATGATCTAACTTAATTCTGCGCTATGAGTAACAAACACAGCTTCAAATTCCTCTAATCAGCACATTTATAAGCCACTTGTAATTGAGAAAGCCAACGTTCATTCGCCATTGGGTAACCGAAATGCAGCTGCTATAATGCACAGCATGTACTCAAAGCTTTATTTAATTGTTCGTGCACTTTGCAGCTGCGAAAGCCTTTGCTTGTGTCTAATGCGAGAGATTAACATGACATTTGCAACAGCAACAAATAGAATTTCATGCTAAGTAGCTGCACTTTCACGTGGAATTAATGGAGCTCAGTGCATGCATACAGAGTGATGATACAAACGGAAATGGTGATAAGGCGACGCAAAAAGAAGACAACATAATTAATTGCAGCCTACCTGTGGAAGCCAAATGCCATCTGCGGGTGATGTATGCTAATGAACTAAAGCTAAAATTAGTGCGTTAAAGCAACGCTAATGAGCCGAGAATGGATAAGGACACGTGCTGACAAAGACTCTGCCGTGCGGAGAGTTATATTAACATTCACTACTTTTGAGCTTAATAGTTATTACACTTGAACGTGCATTAAACGTACATATATATTTTAGAGAAGTTCATTTTGGGCACTGGCAGGCATAATTTAAGTGTGGACGTGGTACGTGGAGTGATATAAGAAGTAACCGGTGGTTAAATTTAAATGTTTTAAACCAGATTTATGCCGATAAATAGGCTTTCACATTTCCATTGATCACAAGCAAAATAGCCATACTTTTGCATTTAGCAATCTTTATTCAAGCTACTCGTTTCGAATCGCGACGCTTCTATTGCGATGAAGTTTCCATGATAATGATAATTTGGTTCATTATCTTTCCTGGATTGCTGGTGTATTCGTTGCTTTTCAAAAAACTCCATCTAAAGAAATCAAGGCGCGTCAAATCTGAAAATCTTTTTATCATCAAGAAATAAAAAAGTGTCTGATAATATTCCATCTCGTTGAAACAAGTAACCGTCAACATCTTTTTTACACATTTGCGAGCTCATTATGTTTATTAGAATGAGCCAACTGACTGAAATCAATAGCTTCAAACCATGGGCAATTTTCAAAATTTGTTCCCACAAAAAATTTTTTATAAGCATAAATTTATGAGCGACCATGTAATAGACTTAATTGTAAAATATGCAAATCTGAGATCAAAAAAAACCTCAACCGCCTCAACTGTGTCAATTTAGTCAAGATTTTGAAGAGGTGACATTATTCACATTGTTATTATTGTGCTTACTTCCTTTGAGAATGTGGTAGAAAAACGTCTTTCGCTCAAGTACGGTCATCAAAAGACATGCTAAGTAAATATCATGTTGTTTAGAGAGTGAATACCTGAACTAAAAAAATGTTTGGCGTTTATTGCAATAGGAAAGGCTGAGAATGGTTTAATCAGCTGACTCTGCTGCCGATATTTGACAACGGTAGACCTCTTGTGGTATTGTGATATTCTGAAAGTACAACGTCAATCTTCTATTGATCTAGTATACTGAGGCATATATTGCTCAAGATATTCTAGATGTAAACCAAAACACTAACTGGAATTCTAGGTTAACGCAATAAATTAAAAATGTGTCGAAGAAATTGAACTTTTGATAGCTAATATTAAGTGCGCACAAAAGACCACTAAGAAATACCTGAGTTAAACTTAGCTAGCGGTAACCCAAAGCTTTCTCAAATAAATGTTAGCGATGGTATAAAGAAGAAAATGTTCAAGATTATTCACAGTGTATTTGAAATATCTTTGCTAAGCCCTAGAACACAGCTGACGTGGCAGCAAATATCATATTTGCGCTGGTACAAAAATAGACCAAAATAAATCTCCCTACTACGGAATTATATTTGCTCTAACGAAATATCACAAGACTTTTGCTATTCCTGCCATAATTTTGACAGCTGAATTGACTTAAGATATTTACCATACGCATTGCAGCAAAAAATATATATGTATGTGGCAAGGGAAATGCTTCCTTGCAGCTCTGGTTGAGTTGAGGTGTGCAACTAAAAGCTTTTCTTTGCCTTGTAACAGCTGCAAATGTTTAACTAAATAACGGCGACGCCTACATGCGACGTACTAGAACGTGAATACCAGTTAAGCCGAGAAGCGACGACGACGACGATGGCGACGACGACGATGACGACAGTGGCAATGTGTTGCACGTTGAGGTCAAGGAAAAGCAAAACAGAAATGTTGGCGACAAGTTGAAGGCACATATGCATTGACTGCGAAAAGTGTGTGTAAATAAGTGTTTGATTGTGAGTGAGTGTGTGTGTGGGAGCAAGATGTTTGTATATGCAAGATATGCTCGTAAGTCGCACTCTAAATTAATATAGTTATTTAAGCCGAGTAGCTCGAGGGCGCCACATACTCTGCTGTTTACCAACTATACCGCGTTTATTTATTTGTGTGTGTGTGTGTGTGTGCGTAGGTGTTGGCTGTGAGCCGGTAATACATACAGTGGCAAATGACAGCATAAAAGTCCGAGCAGTGCCATCAATTAAAGATATATGAAATGAAATTTTGTACATATGAAGCATATGCTCGCACACCAAATACCTCGTAACCAACACATGCGCACATATATATACGAGTATATATGGCAGTGTTGAGGCATAGGCGGTTCTTGGCGAACTCTCAATGGCTTTCTAAGTGCATATTGTCACTTTGCTAAGAAAATTTCGCCAGCAAATTAAATACAATTATTTATGTTAATAATGCAGTTATTTCGTGTTGCCATAAGCAAATTAATTGGTAGGTGTTTATGCGTGGTACCACCAGGCGCTTTAATCAAAATTAAAACAACAACAACAACAACAACAACTGAAATAAGACAAAAAAATCTAAAGCCCACACAAAAAGCTTTCACACAGCTGGCTTTCATGGCAAAAGATGAATCAGAACGCCAGCGCGCTTCGTTGACCTCCAAGCATAAGTCGCGCTGTCGAGCGCTTACTACCGCACATATAAGTAGATGTGTGATGAGCGAGCCGTTGCGGTTATGATAAAGACTATTTGCTTGACGCTTCGGCTTTTATGGTCTACTGCACCAGTACAACTACACACACACCGCCGCTAGTGGATAGACGACTGAGTAATTTGCGCGTCAACTGCATAATCAGCATCAGGCAGTCAGGCGGGCAAGCAGGCAGGCAGGCGAGCGTTTGTCGCGATTTTTGTTATTAATTAAGTGGCTCTCACAAGTGTGAGTTCAAAGACTCTGCGCGCCGTTATGTTTGTTAGTTAGCTGATTCTCTGTTTGCAGCATTCCCCCCACTCTTCTGCGTTTCGCTTATGATTTTTTCACATGTGTGCACCCATTCATGTGCGCTGTTGCGTGTGTGTGTGTACGTGTGTGTATGTGTTAAGACACATGCTTTGTAATTCCTCTTTCATTAAGTTAAATACTTGATATGCTCGTGAGGTTAATTTAAGCATATCGCAGACCTGCAGTTTGGTCTCGGTGTTGGTATAACTTTATTAAGAACTAATTTGTGGCATGCGCGTGTGGCAAGTAATGTACAAGTTTTATAAGTTATGACTGTAGATGAAAGCCGAACTATTTTCCTTGTGTTAAATAGTTGAGATTTGCGGGTGGGAGCGGTTGAAGGTACGAGTACATTTTTACCACTTAGTGAAGAGTTTTGAATTTTAGTCCGAGAAATCTTGAATGGTTTGTGTAAAACAGTTCATACTAACCGAGTTTCATTACATTAAGTAAAAACTAACAAATTTGCAGTTATACTAATATTCACTTAAATGAAAAGCGGTAGGCATAATTATTTATTTTTTTGACAAGCAAGCATCTTCAAAAGCGAAGTATATATAGCATAACAACTTAAGCATTTGCCAACAAAACCAATACAAATTACAGGAACTTCGCCCTCGGAATGAAAAACGTATATACAGGGTGCTGTAGCCTGCATTTTTTGCGGGATTATCAGCAATCTCCTATATTTTGATGAGCCCAAGGCAAATATTTGTAGCAAAATCATTGCTATATCTCTCGAGTTGCCTGAAAAAGTTATGGAAAATGCAATAAAAAGAGGTCAAGTCTTTAGAGTCAATAGCTACGGTCGGTTGATGGTCATCAGAATAATGTTGTATTCAAAAACTAGTCCAAAAAAATGTCAAAAGAGCCAAAAAATTTCAAATGTAAAAGATTATTGGTTTCATTGGTTATTGGTGGAGTATTCAATGTTTCCATACCGGACCACTCTAGAAAAAATGCAAGCATTTTTATAACTTTCAATACATTCTAAATTAATTTCGAATATTTTTGGAATCGAAGAGTTGCACATTTTTTAAGTTGATATTCCGAAAAAGTTACTTACAGGCATAAAAAGCAAAAATGCTGAAAGAGTGCAAATTATACAGTCTAATTAAATATGAAAATAATTTTTTTCCAACTAGTCCCATATACAGCTGGTCGCTAAGTGCAAAACTGCTGAACTTTGTGGTTATGTCGAAAATTTCTCGTTTTTTGGCACATTTTCGAACCCTGTACTTAATTTCGAAATTGTTTCCATCTTGTCAAACTTTTCTCATAAGTTTCTTGCCGTTTAGTTCGCAAAATATCATTAACTAATGGGTTTGCTTGGCGAAGAAAGCTCCAAAGCAAGGAAATTGCCTTGGATTTGCTGCGGTGATTATTTTAAGTAGTTTGTGTTAAGTTGTGTTAAGTGTTTTGCAGTATAAAGTTTTTCGAGACATTAGAAATGTGTGCGAATATAAAGGTTTCATTTCCATAAAGGTGCTGCGTATGGAACCATTATTTGAGGTTAACTCGGAAACAAAATGACATAAACAAGTTTTTTACCCAGAGAGAAATATTACGTCGGTATTGAGAGGTTTTTTTTTCGATTTTTTGTGACAGTAAACTACAAAATTAATTACGAAACTATAATTTGTTTTCCATATTTCATCAGTGTTGTAAAAAACCAATATTCAACCTTATTAGAATTTATCCAATTTGTTTGTGCTCAGACGTATGCAAATGTATTCTATGACAGAAATTCAAATAACAGTACATAATTTATATCTAATAAAATTTTCATATTTCTCAGCTTCACTTGTCGGGCAAATTGTTTATTTACCACCTGCATATTTATATTTTTTTATGAAAAATTGTCAAAATTTACATATTTATGTGCATATTTTCAAATACACGAAGGACTTTGAAATTCAGTGGCAATTAATTTTTATATGCAAATAGCTATCATGGTTATATTCAACGAAAATTTGTTACTCGAAAATATTTAGACAGTTGCTAAACGTTTCAGTTGACTGAGTTCATACTTATTCATATATATAGGTATATATAGAGATATATCGCTAAATAAAAATTTAACAATGGCAGATGCTGGCATATTTGTATATGTGCCAATATGTATACCAAAGTTTTATATTTCGTATCTCTCCAAGCATTTGGTTTCACTATCTTATTAGTTGGTAGAAGCTGTTTTCATAAAACTAGTTTCCAACAAGTTTAAGCCACTCCACTTTTCAATTTGCACACGCACGTTTCCAAAACTTCCAAATGATAATAAATAAATTCTTGGAAGTCATTAAAAAATACTAGGAAATATATTCTGTTTTTGCTTCTGTTTCTGCTTCTGTTTCGCTTCTAAGCTTTAGTTATGGACATCTTTGTTTCAACGTTTGTTTACATTATTTTTTAATTTATCTTCACATTTTTGTAGTTTTTGCCTATGACATGCTTTAGCTGCTAATATAAATTTCATTGAGTGAGGCCATGCTGCACAAGTATTTTATTTTGAAGTATATTTTTTCGAGTTTGATTTTTTTAGTAGATTACAATAATCTTTGATGTGGATAAGAAGAAATCAAATATGCATTTCATTTATTTAAATTTAGTTTGGTTAATTTAGTTTAGTGATGGCTCGTTTGAGTATATAAGCCTTCAATTTTGTTTTGCTGCTTCAAATTGACATTGACTTCTCACTGGTTTGTTCAGCATTCAGTTGATATTTAGTAAAGTTGTGTAGCAACCATGTGATTTGGTTCCTCCAATCAGCAGTGTGTTTGTCGGGAATTATAAAAATTTGATGAGGAACGAAGACGAAATTTTTAACCGATTTCCGAAATGACGAAAATCATTATATGTAGTATATAGCGACTAGGGTGATACGTGAACGGATTTCATAAATTTTTGCCACAAACTACAATATATCTATGATAATACGCTCTCTTAATTTTGTTAAGGTATCTAACATTTTGACTAATAATAAAATATCTTATACGTTAAAGAAATATAATGGATTTATTTTTGCTACAGCTTATATTTAATATAAACGCAACCATAACGATTTATTAAGTTATGAAAGGCATTTTATTAGGCATATGGCTAGCTAACAGAATACTGAAACGTTTTTGTTTATTTTTAGCAACAGGCCAAATTATTATTGTAAAAAAATATTTTCACATAATTTCCTTAAGATGCCTCATAAATTTAGCATACTTTCGGTATAAAACCAGCAATATCTCCCATATTGACATGTTTCACATAAAAATATTCGAAGCAAATATGCGCCCGATGGATGGCGCTGGAGTCCAAACATTTCTCAAATCCTTAGTATTTACCATAATGCTTAAAAAATATTTGAGTATCATATGATGCTATCTACAATATCTGTTATACAGCCATGCAGAAACAGCTTTAAAAAGCATTTACATACTTACGTTTGTATGTATGTATATGTGATTGTGCATTTGTACACATAAACACATAACAGTAATAAAAATGTTATGATTATGGAGTTCAAATAAAATGAATTGGATAAGTTAATACACTGACTGCCATTGACATATGATAAGTTGATGTATATGTATATATATATATATATATGTGTGTGTGTATGTAAGCATATTTATATTATTTGTGCGAGTATATAATAACAAAAAATAACATTTGCAATTCAACTTATTGTGTCATATGCATGCCAGTACCATTTCTCATTGCTAACTGTTGTTCAACTCTCACATACACACACACACACACACAGCCACACACAAATATAACCATGGCTGCACAACATTTTAAATTCCATTAGTTTTCATGCAATATCCTTTTCAACACTTTGCCACAAATGTTACTTTTAGATTTTATATCAACACTGTGTCAATGTGCTGCTTTCTACCCATTGATTATCATTGAAGCGTACAAAAGCCAAGAGCATCGTTTGAGTCGAATGACCAAGCATATGCCACGAATTCTATATTAAAATACGCCTCGAGGGAAGAAATGTGTGTGGAGGAGGGAAGCATTGTGAACTTTAGAACTCTTAAGCACCAACACTTTTGTTGTATTTTCAGCAAATTGTGCGCAGTGGTTGGTTGGTTGTTCGGGCTGGTTTGAAATGTACAGTTAGATCCATTTACATACAAATATAACTTTAAAAGGTTTATAATGCACTTGTGTTAGTAGTTTCGAGGGCATGTACTTCTGCGGGTATGTTTCTTTGGTGGAATGAGCACTAGTATTCATTATTTTAATTCCTAGTTGTGTTGTATGCATATTTTGGAATATTTGAAATGTCATCTTTAATTTGAATTTTTTATTTTGTGCTGGCTTGTGGCAAATATATACTCTTTCATGCATAATCCCTGACTTCATAACTAGCCTTCCGGCAAACAAATTTATCAGCTTTGAATTTGTATCAACTACATTTCCTGCTGATAATTGCTTTTCACACACGAAAAGCATAAATATTTTTTTGACATAATTTAAGCCAGAAACTTGCGTTTAAATAACAGTGGTTGAGTTATTTTAATAGCAGAGTATAGAAATGGTGGAGGGTATTTGGGATATGACACCAAAAGGGAGGAAATATTTGGTGGGCTTACACATAACGGCAGTTTGGCTAACAAATTGTACACATGTTAGCTAGCCACACGTAATTTGTGGAAGACTAGTATATTTTTGTTTTCAGTTGGTGGCATAGTTAAGGTGAACATACAGTTTTGGTGTAAGACCCTGCAGAAAAAACTGATTCATCTTTCACTATAGAAATAATTTTGGTCATAATAAGAGCTGATTTTTTTAATGATTTTACAATTATTATTATTGAATAAATAAGAAAAAATAAGGATAGTACCAATAAGAGTATGGAAAATGATGCAGAATAACTGAAAAATTGCGAAAGGTAAAATATTAGAGGTTTGCCAAAGTCTACAAGACAAGGGTAAACTAATTAATTAGCGGTCATTTCCAAGGTATTTATATTTTCAATTTTTTTTCAATATTAGCGTCTAACTAAGAATAGAAAAAATTTTCGACTGATTTTGACTGCTTTTATCACCAGATAAATTATCTCAAAGATGTAATGACTCTTATGTAAAATTTTTTCGCTCGAATGGACACACCATTTGTTAGTAATGCTCAAAGATTTTTCATAAAAAATTATCTTTTTGAATTCAGGATACCTTTGTTCAGAAAAGCCTTAGTACTTTGTTAGAGGAACTGTATTTCATATTCATATCATGAAGAATATAACAAAAAGTGCCAAGAAAGTTGGGGATATTTATTGGCTTTGCGCTTCTAAGATTTCTTTAGTGATATTATTATTGTTGTAGTGACATAAATTGACAGTCACAAGACAGGCTCAAAATTTTGTAATTCTAGGTTGAGCTTGCTTTATCAATTCGGAAGATTGAAATAGTGATAGACAATGAGCTAATGAAATGTAGAACCGTTCGTTCCATTATCGAGGCTTCACTGTAAATTTTCATTTCGCTCTAGAGTCGAAGTTTTCAAATATTCAATACTCCAAAATCAATTGTCTCAAAATGTACTTCAAGGTGAGTTCTAAAAATATTAGTACTTTTAAATGATTAATTTTTCCGTCTATTTTCTCTTAATTTTCGAGGTCCAATAACTTAAAAACTTGCATTATTTTTTGGCGTTCCATTATTAGCTAGATTTAAGCTCTTTGCCCTTACCAAAGCAGTTATATGACTACTCCCACATGAGCTGCGTATTTCTTCGCAGGACCTTTGTTGTCAGAAAACTAATTGAATATTCTTTTATTTTGCGTAATGATCAAATACTGATAACGAAAATGAAAATCAGCAGGAAACAAAGCAACGTGTGGTTAAATTTTTGGTTTAATTAAAGCACATTTATCAAAGTCATATCAGGCTAAACTCCTCAGCATCCCTCCATTCACCTCATGAACATATTGGCATTCAAGTATGGCGCCCCTATTATCTTCTTCTAACTGCTGTTCTCACTCCCCACTTACTATAATTTACTCATCAACCTTGTTATGTGTTATCAGCTTACACGTTTACATGTGATAAAACCAGCTTGTTGCCTTTGTATTCATGTCATTTATGGCCATATTGCGTTAATTTGCCGTTCACTTCCCACAAACTAAACGAAAATGAGGAAATTTCCTTTGACCAATAGAGTGGCTGTATGAAATACATGACTATTTTAATTGTAAATATCCTACGCTTGCACGTGGCGTGTCATATTATTACTGCGCTAATAATAATCACTAATAAGGCGGTGTTTCCGGCCATTCGGGGTCTTCTAATTACGGTTATTATACCAAGGGAACGCATTAAACTTATTTGAGTAGCGTTAATTAGCTGTGATATTACATTAATAAAGTATTTAGCGACAAAGCAGATGTTACTACATTTCGTTAAGGCAAATAAAATTTAGTAGTTACGGTGTTAATTCGTTTGGGCTTCTACAAGTACCTGTAGGTACTCAAAAGTGAACTGAAGGATAGTAATGACAATGTGCTGGCTTTTGACATGATAAATTAAATAAAATTTTTTACTGAAGTACACCTTTCAGTGACGTAAGAAATACGTGATAAATAAAAATTCTGTGTTATATGCGAAGACTGCATTAAAGTCACTCATACGCCATGACAACCCAATAAATTGTATACTATTTTCAAAGATATTTTATTTTACTAAAATAATTAACAAAAAAAAAAAAAAATATTTAGTTAGCTGAGGAAAGGCTTAGTTTGGAGAAATATATGCATTAGAAATTTTACTGCAAAATATTTAACAAATATGTGAGAAATTGGTCATCATTTAGAACACACTTGCACTGTCGAAAATATAAAAAATTCCCTTTATAAAGACTGTTAAAAGCAATAATTAGCCTTTTATTTTTAAAAGAAATTTGTGTTTGTTTCGTGTGATTTTAATATGAAAATTAATACCAATATTATGTGTAACCATTAATGTTATTTTGCCACTGTTAAATTCCAATATTTTTTAGAAAACAAGTCCTTCTTCAAATCGAGTTGAAATATGGAAATTGCTGAACAACTTAATATAATGCTCTTTTAATCTATTCCACTGGGTTAGCGCAACGCTGGAATAAGCTAAGAAACTACTAAATTATTACGATAGAAAATTTTTTTGGGTTTTTATTTATTCATAAGCATTTAACTAGTTTAGCATACACTCTAGATTATTTTCTGCTAATATGTTTTAGTTCTAATAGATAGATTTAAGATAGTTTTAACTAAATGGATTGGAGAAAATTTTGGGAACACACGGCAGTAGTTTAAAAGCCAAAAACGGATGAAAAATCAATCTTATAAACTGTGACCTTAAGAAATGGCTATTGATTCAGGTGAGTAAATTACATAAATTTGATTTTTGTCGTCCCAAGGTCATATTTACTTGAAATTAAAATAAAAATCTCGCAATACCTTTATATCAACTATCTTATATTCCATGCATTTATAAATGTTTAGTATTTTGATAATCTAGGAAACCAATTTAAATCGTAGTATGTCATAAGTTATTATCTAGATTCCAGCAATTGAACGGTTTCGCTCAATAAGCAACTTATTCCAACATATGTATATATACAAGGGTCCATAATACACAATCCAATATATACGTATATATGTGTGTACATAACATATATATGTATGTATTAGAGTTTTTCACAAGCAACGAACTTCCTGTTACAATTATTTACTCAGTGATAATCACTAGCTTAGTGATGACAGAAACGCATTTCCACTTGCAAATTTCATTATATATCCTTATCAACTTGCTCAAGCATACATACAAAACATAAGCACACACCTACAAAAATCGTACATCAAATGTTAGTGAATATAGAATGGCAGAAATTATGCCAGCACAAATAAAGGAATTGAATCATATCAACTCAATTATTTGATTTTGTTGTTGTTGTTCGTGTTTATGTCTTGCTGTTGATTTTACTTTGCTGTTGTCGGAATTTTATTGTTGCCGCTGTGCTCTTGTGAATCCAAACGTTTCACTTCATTAAGCCGATGCATTCAACTGAAAGATTCTAGAAGTGTACTTGAGCATTACAAATGCACTACATTCTCAAATAGCGAAAGAAAATGAATGAATATGTACATACGTGTATATAGGAAGACATAAATGGCAAGTATATATATGTATGTGTGGAACTGTGCAATTAGTAGTTTGTGTGTCTACGGACAAAACAATTTTTAAAATCTGGAAAATGTGACTGCTTGAAAACTATTTCCAAAGCGGACATATTTGAACTAGTTATAAAGCCACTAGTCTATCCGATACTTCAATTGTGGCTGCCTTAGCACCTAAATTTAAACAATATCGTTTTCACGCGTCGGCAAGGTTTATCTAGTTGATACGAGCTCTGACCTATAAAAAATTATCTGATAATAAGGAAAATGATATTGATTCGAATTGGTCGAAATACTTGGTTTACAAGAGTCGAATATTTTTTGTTATAAATGCATATATTTTCTTGTCGCGTATATACAGTTATATCGTTTGTACAGGATTTTACTTCTTATGAAATAATAATCACGTAGTTGCTGTTCCTTCAGAAAAATGAATTCACCATATATAAGAGTTTATGTTTGTATATGAAAATTATAGTTGAAATAAACAGCAACGAAATATACTTTATGAGTACATATGTATACGTATGTACATATTTATGCACTGCTATCTTGTGCTCTGTTATGAGAAACTTCTTTTGCCTCATTAATTACTACTTACTTATGCTCATAAATTGCTTATTTTCTTTAACATTACTTTCCTGTACTTATGTCATGTTATGATGTCACCATACGCATGGCCACCAATTTATATGTCGACCATTGTGACCATGTGAAACATTGAATGGGTCGAGAAACAAAGTGGTCAGAATTTCTTAACTAAACTCGAACTAACTACTCTCTTTTAAATTTAGTTCAGAATTAGGGCACAGTTACATCGAAGAATCATAAGTTTTCGGTAGAAATACGGGAACCTCAAACAAAATATTAATTACATTTTGCAGAGCATATAAATTGAACTAGACTTTTAGGCATTTATTTTGAACTAGTATAAAGCTGACTGTTTTATTTCTGACAAAACTCTGAGAGTTGATATTACATGAATCATCAACTCGGAAAATGTAACGGTTACTTGTATGAAAAAGGTAAGCGACTGACCAGTTACGCGGGTGGTTCAAACTGATCCGAAATCAACGTGTGTGAATATATATATAAGCAGTGGTGCTTTGAATATATTCATATACATAATATACAAATATTCTTCAGAAACTATCTTCGAATACATATATAAATATATAATATGTTATTTGTATATTTTATAAAAGGCGAAAGGCGTTAGTATGTGTATGCGGCTTGTATTTGCTTATCGCCATGGGCATTTCCGCTGCCGCTTCCTGGCATTAATGCCATATTTGTCGATTTCTATGGTAAATCACATTTAACAACTACTCATAGTCCAGATGACAATGGTTTCTCCTCAATGTTTTGTACGTTTTGTTGTATTAGGCGTGCTGTTGTGCTTTCTTCTAGATAATTAAGCTTTGATGTTCAAAACTTCGTTATTGACCATTTTTAGTACGTGCATGCAACGTGCAAGTACTCGTACATTATGCAACATATTATTTTTTATGTTATTTGATGCCTGCTCCAGGAGATAATCTTTTGAATGACAACTTTTAGCAGATGTGTTTACAGCTAAAGGCATAATCACACTTAGACTCTTTGTGACACGGTGCACATTTTAGTTATCGAAATTGTATAATCACCACTCATCCACTCATCGGCACTCTCCAGATATATAGGTTGTACTACCACGTGTTTAAAGACAAGCTACCGCAATACATTAATTTATAGAACGGAAGGAGAATTTTGAGAGACGAAAATTTGTATATGTAGAGCATAGAAAAATTTAACGAAAAAACTTTAAGCAAAAGTTAGATCAAAGATACTGTAAAAAGAGTAGTATAGTAATGAGCATCTTGAGATCCTTCATCTGCTGAACGTTCGCCGATTTGAAATTAATAAAAAATTAAATTTTCTATTGTCCATATAATCGTGTGTAAGTCAATTCATAAGTAAGATAGTTCTTCTAACGTTATAGTATATTCGGCTGCACTATTTTCGCCTCTTTTTTATACACGTGTGTTCCATACTTCAATTTCCACACTGTGAGTCATCGTAAATTGGACAATCACCAGGAAATTGGAAGATGTATACATTTTTTAGGTTTTATAACCTTCATGTCTCTGGCACAATCCATCACTTCCATCTCCTTCCAACTGGAGTGTATTTATTAAGTTAGAAATAATGTTCATAAAGTAGCAAATTTTTAATTCTTTAGTGCGAATATAGCTGATTCCTTTAGTCTTTGGTCAATGATTGGATGGTGAAGTGCAAGCTTTTGTCAATCTTAAGCTTCAAAGATATGTTCTCCGTCTTCGATTTTGAATAGTTACGAAAACGGTTTTATACCATTTCTTGAAAGTTCGTAATAACATTGGTCCATCAAGCTAATAACAATTAACATAAGAATTAAATGAAATATTATTGATAGTAAAAATTGGAGATAAATTAAATTAAAAATAACTATTTAAGTCAATAACGAAAAGAAGCTAAAGTTTAAGGAATGGCGAAACGAACAAACAACTTGCTTAAATTGAATAGACTAGCATAATCAAATGGGGATTGTATACTCTCTCTTATGAGGTATACACATCCAATTTTACATTGAATTCAACCGTTTTGTTCTTGCTTTCTTATTCTCATTTTTTGATAATAGCGCAGTGTTCAAGTGTATCAAGCAGAGAAGTGGCGAATCGAAGGGACCAGGTATTTAAGTGTTTGAAAGAGCTTTACATTGTCCAGAAACAAACAATCAATAATATCCATATTAAAATCCCTTAATATTGGCTTATAGATGTACAGTACTTAGATTTCAACACTTTAAGGCATTTTTAGTTAGCATTAAATTTAAGTAGTTTTACTTATTTTCGATAACATCTTTGTGCAATTGCTGACAAATGTATCAAATATTAAGGCATCTCTGTGTAGTGTATACATATAAACTTATATACATAAATACACATGTGTATAGCAGTTTATCAAGTTCGTGCACAAATTTATCAGAAGCCATAATGAGACTCGCACACTATTACCCAGCACGAAGGTCATCACGCACAACGCCACAACGCCACTTGACCCTACACAAATCGGCTGACAAAAACAAAGAGAAAATATGTTTTTTTTTTGTTGGTGAATAAAACACCGAACTTAGGCACTTGATTGCCGCACAGCCAACAGCAACACACAGAGGAATTGTGTTAAGAAATCAGTAACCGAAAAGGACTACTGAGTGAAAGCAAAAACTAAAAAACCAAAATGAAAAATGCTAATAGCATTGAGAGCAAGTGAAAAAAAGTCAAAAGCAAAGAAAAAAAAACCAAAAAAAAAAAAACAGAAAGAAAAGGATGAAAAACCGAAAACTAAAATAAAAGGGATGATAAGAAAATTCGAAGAGTGCGCCTATTATGCAAATAAGCCAACAAAAGCACTGTGTAAACATTCGCAAGGCAAGTGGCGCTGACGGGATGAGTTCTTAATATATACAAGTGAGCGCATTGTTCGAGGCAACGCCGCGACATCAAAAATTTCTATGGAAATTCTCTTTTTTGGGGGTTTTTGGTAAGCGCACTACTTTAAAAGTGGGAAACAGTTGCGAATCAGAAGTTGATATATGCCTAAAAGTGTAAGCGTATCCTTTGGCAGCTTGGTATATGAAAGTGTGTGAGCATTTATCACAAGTAACCAAGACAAATGATAATGACTAATGGGTGAAACCTAAGCGCAACCGATGGAACATCAATAAATGCCATTATGCGCATACGTAAGTATGTATATTTGTGTATATGTTTTTATATATGTAAACATGTAAGTATGTGTGTGCGTGTGTAAAAGTAGGCTTGCAGTTTGTTTTAGTGGGAATTTAGCTAAAAGCAAAATTGTGTTGACATGCAAAAATAAGTGAATGAAATAACTCACTCGAATTCTATAGAAAAACATGGAAAACATGAAAAGCGAGGAATTGAAATGTTTCAAAACAAGCAAATCAAAAAAATCAAAAGCATAAACGAATGAGGGAATTAGAAAAGAGGCGAAAAAAAAATCTCTGTATAGTGATAGGGTACTTTATAATTGAAATAGGGAGGCAGTAGGTTGCTATGAGTTAAAATTGCTAGCATGTGTTGGCTGCTGAATTATCTAAAAGAAAATATGGTTACAATTTTCATTCCTATTTTAGGCAATAAGCTACCCCCAAGAGACTAAGCTTTTCACTATTATCATATTTCACTATTATAATATATGATTTTAATGAATAATGAATTTAATGAATACTCATAATTCCTTCTTTTCTAAATTTCAATGATAGCATCTGTTGAGGAAGCAGAAGATCCCTTCCACCCATTGGTAATCACCTATATAATTTGACATGGTGTCAAATTCACTTGAAGAAGGCTTGAATTACATTCGTGTTGTATCGAAACACCTTCGCATTCAAGTAACAATTACAGTAAAGGTATTTCTACCTCACTTTCATATATATCTGGGAGTGACAAAGCAACCTTCTAACTCAGCACCTTCTCGGCAAATACGAAAATCTGATGAATGAGTAAATGAAGATGAATGAAGAGACATTTTAAGATTGATGAAATTGGAGGTCTCTACCTAGAGTTATGAACTTCTGGAACTGCCAAGAGCTACAGAGTCAGGAGTTGAAATTTTAATACTTTGGGCGGCTTAGCTGCACAAACCATCTCCACTCTTTCTAATCTATCTGCAATATTCTACGTTGAATTTGTATATATTCAGTAGCACTATGAATCTACAGTAATGAGCTCCGGCTTCTAAATTGTTTATAAATGAGCAGCCATAGTCAAACATAATTTCCTACGATTTTATGGTTTCCTCAAACTTTTTGTTGTTCACTGATTAGTTTTCTTTGGTTATCCTCAAAAGTTTTGCCTTTTTATTTACTTGCTTTTTAGTTTAACTTTCAAATTATCATAATAACTTGTAGTATGTAAGTTAAGGTAAAATGCGCCAATTGGCAGTAAAACTGTAAATCCTTTGGCAGATAACCAAATTGGGGTAAAGACGCAAAGAAAGTATGAAACCGCAAGCATTTTCTTAGTAGGTGACTTAAGTGCGTTAAAAATATATATAATTTAATAGCTCACTAATGCTAGGGCTGAACCAAACCATATTGATATTTTATTATTATTTATACTAAGATACCAAAAATATTTTCAACCTTGAAAATCTTTTTCAAAATCTTTGGTCTCTAGAGAGTTTTTTACTTTAGTATTTCGAAGGATTTTTTCGGACCGAACAACCTGTATATATTTCCTAACTTTATTTCCAAATTAAAAATGCACACAATGCATCACTATACTTGCTTCAATATCTGCTACTTCTTACAAAAAGCCACCAAACGACAAAAAAAAATAGTTTGTGGGAGAAAATACAGAAAGCAAAAAAAAAAAACAAAAAAACTCACTCGAATGTTTGCCCTGAACTACTGGTGAACTGGTGGTTGTTAGTGCCCACTTCAATATTTTTTAGTCAAAGAGTGTTTTCCGAACTATCCAAGGTAAAACCGAGCCCATGTTTTAAAATCTTAAGGCCAGCGCTCGCAAGCCACGTTGCTTGAAATTTCAACTCTTCTTTGCTTTACGCCATATTCTCCGCGCTTGTTTACGTATTCTTTGTATATACGAGCATACAAATATTTTAAATTTGCTTTGTCAAGTATAATAAATAAAGCACAGCAAGGCTAACAATAATTTTCGATAAAAAGTGTCTGTTGGTAACAGCCTTAATACACTCATACACTGCCACTAAAACTGGTATAAATATTCACACACACACACACACAGAATCAAGCGAACGAATCTGAATTGTAAAAAGTACGAAGTCCTTGTGCAGCTTCAGTGTCAGCTTAGAGCTTTGAAAATTGAAAAAGCGAATTTATGAACCTAATTTATTTAATATGGTGCGCAGAATATTTAGGAGTATAGTTGCCACAAGAAAAAAAAAATAAAATTTGTAGTTGTAAATATATTAAGGTAAAGGTGCTAATATGAAACTCATTACTTTCATTAAGGTGTTTTTTTTTTTGGATTGCGCTCTAATTGTATTGGATCAAGCACAGATCCTTTTTTCCAACTCATATCCAATAAGTGGTGCACCCTTCATTATTTATGTCTTAAGGCGTTGGGGCTACTCTGCTCATATATCACGAACAAATTCCAAGCGAAAAGAAACTTTCGCCACGACTTTTCTGCTTTCGTTCAAAAGCTTCGGCAATGCGATTTTAAATAGTTGAGAAAGTGCCCTATATATAAGCATAAAGTACCTGAGCCGAAAATTTTAAGCGATTATTCCTCACTATTTAAATCTTCCTCTGCAGCAGCTGCAAACCTCTGTATGCCACCTTTACTCACATAGAAAATTCATTTTTGTAGCAGAGTATATTTTCCCTCTTTGCTTCTTGCAATAATTAAATTTGCTAACACAAGCAGAAGTAATCTTAAAAAGGCAATCTGTAGAATTTATAGTGATATTTACCACTTTCTATCGGGAAAGCAAAAGCCACAAAAGATTGCATATCAAACGATAGGTCTGATAGTGTGTAAGCTGTTTCGATTTGGTAAAGAATTTACTAATGACTGCAGCAACAGTAATGGTTTCTAATAACTGCATGCAAATATGTACTATATATGTATATTAGGGCTGTTCTGAATGTTCGAATTGTTTCTTAACTAATGTAGCAATAAGCTCAAAAAATTCGAAAGACTTCTTACTTAACTTACCTATTAAGCTGACATAATGCAGGGTTTACAACTTTACACACAATTATTTTCAAATGTAAGGATTTTTGAATTTATTAAACTTTTATATCTATGTATTAAGATTTCATTCATCTTATTAATTAAAAATTTCAAATAGGTGGCAATACTTTTCAAAAAAATATTTTCGATTGTAAGATGTTTTAAACCTCATAAGCTTGTAAGTTTTCTTTTTACCTTAATTTTCTTTTACTCAAAAATTTGTAAATATATGGCAACTCTTTTTACATTGTACAAAAACGCAGCAGTCTAAAAGAAAATTCATAGTTTTCCCTCCCTTCATTTTAGTACTACACTGCAGGCGTGACGAAATTTCGTTGCAATCGTTCAATTAACTGCAATAACTGCAGCGCATTAAGAATTTCACTTCAAAAGGCACACCCTCAATGCATACACACACACACACAGATATAGGCACATGCAAATGTTGCAATCTATTCATTCTCAGAATTGTTTGCATTTGCGCATTTCCTTTGGCTTATACGCTCTTCTATTTGCTTACATGCATGCCTGACTCAAAAATACTCTTACATATTCAGATGCGTTCGGAAAAAATTAGATATTCTTGCAAATGCCAGCACACACGCATATGCATGAGGGGAAATCGAAGCTAAAAGTCTCATGTGCTTTGCATACTTTTTGGGGCACTAAGCCACAACGACAGCACCAAAAAGACACTTGCTGTGCACTCAATATGTTGCTGAGATTGTGGTAAAACCAAATTTATAGGTAGCAATGCTTGCCGTACTCCCGAAATCCACCCGAAACCCCAGAAGTTATTAACCACATTTAGAAGCAAAGATAGGGGATTCGATTAGCCGCCTGCAGTGAGTCCAATTGCTTCTATTAGTATCAAAAGATTTAAAAAATTTGTAATTGCAATACAATAAAGGGATGCCACTCTAAATTTGTTGGCTTATTGTATTTGTGAGGCAATAACAACAATAATATAGTAATCATTCCCTTAATGTTTGTTTACTCTGATATTAGATATTTATTAAAATTTGCTGCATTGTGAGAGCAAGAAAATAGTTTACGCATGCAAAGCATATGTAAATTGGCAATCTTAAATACAGGGTTGCACAAAGTCGGAAAATCGTTTCCAAGATCTGAAAAAAATTTTTTATGTAAATTAAATGAAACTTCCCGAGCCCATCATGAATCTGCTAGGATGACTAATTTCGAGGCCGCACACAGTGGCCACGTTAGTTCGAATCGGGCAATGATCATTGAAAGACTCCTCGTCTAAAGAAGGATGTGTCTTACTGGAGTTAAAAGGCTCAATAGGCCTATTACCACGTTAAATTTCCGCGGACTGATCTGCAAGATTAGAAATAGTGTCGTCGGCCGCTACGGAGAGCCCTCCAAGCAGCCAGCTCCCCTGAGTCAGATTAGTTTAGTTTATGTGAAATAAAAAGATATCATCGATAAACTAAAAATATATTACGCATGTACGGAAAGTTTAAACCGACCGGTAACCAGGTGTAATACTTCATATGAAAAAAGAATCAAATAAATATTTTCTATAAAACTTTGTTCAGACTGTTCTTGATGGTTTGAGACGTACGCATTTCCATTTAATTTTCCATTTAAACTGTACTTTTATGGACCCATATACATTCTCCACAAGTCCTTCGGATAGTTAAATGGTACGCTTTTATGACGCACTTACAGTGTATAGTGGCACGCATTAGTGCTTAGATATGTGTAATATACAACAGTGGGCAGGACCACGGCCACTTCTACATTTTTTTTTGTAAATTTTACCCCCAATTGTGAGACCTCTTTTGTTAAATTTGAGGTCCCTAGCCTATAATATTATAGACTTTTTTATTAATCTTTGAAATCTCCTCTTTGAGAAAGTTATCATGCTCTCGTGATAGTGAGTGGTTGACTCAGTTGTGATATCAAGGCGCCTAAGGCATCAGAAAACCTATATTAGACTATTATTATATTATATATATATATATATTAGACATTGCAATTTTTTCTCATATATTCTGATGCCAACCGACGCAAGAAATAACAAAAAAAAAAAAACGAAGATTCAAGCGAGATGCTCACTTCTTGTTAAGTGTGCTATTTGAATGATGAAACGCAGTTATTAAATTAAATATACAAATAAACTAAAAAATGTCTAAAGCGCATTTCGTAAATCTCTCGCAAGTATTTTGTGTTCTCTTATTTCAGTTCCTTTGAACAAACTAAAGTTTAAATTGCCCACAATTGCATAAAATTTAAGTCTAAATAAATAGAGGTTGGACACAAATGCTTTCCTTACTGCCTTTGTTGTCAGGATAATCACATGCGAAATGCCGAAAAATGAGAATAAAATATATTCAAACAAATGCGAAGTGACGAGCGCTGGCGAATAGTACTTCTACCTTTTTGTAAGCAACTATGACACTTTTTACTTAGTTATGCATCTTTGCTTGCCTTTAGCTGTGTGTCTTTGTCGTGAGTGTATGTGTGTGTGTGTGTGTGTGTGTGGTTGTAGTCTTTGCTTACATAAATTTGTTGCTGCTTCAACTTCTCCCCAATGCTCGAAGGCGTTGCAGAGCTTTACACAGCATAGAAGACGAGAGAATGAGCGCCTACATTTGTTATTCTCAATGTTGTTTCTGTAAGATTTTTTCTTGTGTGTTTTTTTTTCTTGTTTTTTTTTTTTTTTTTTGTGTTTTGAAGCAGAAAAGGCAAACAATCCCCTGAGGCTTGCAAAGCGAAACTGAAAAGGAAAACACCTCAACAAAGGAATACTATGGTTTTTGGGGGCCGTGCTGTGTCTCTAAAGCACAAACGCCTAATTTTGCGGTTTGCTGCTGTTTTTGTTGCGATGTTGTTGGCTCACTGAGTGAATTTACAGTTGTAATGGGGCTTGTAAAGCACTTGAAATTGCGACCAAGTTGTTTGGCTTTACACAGCACAGCACAGCATAGCATAGCATAGCGGCGCACGGTGGCTGAAGTATCATTGAGGCATGGCTTGAATATTATTACGAGCATTATTATTGCCATTCTAGTTCATCCGGTTGCCAGTTGGCAGAGCCCGTTGCCTAGTTGGATTATGATATATTGAGCTTTAATTTACAATTTTGAGAAAACAAATTTTATTTCCTTTATGGCTAATGTGTACTTGCTTTAGTTTTAATTGCTTCAGTTCTTAGCTAAAAAATGGAGTAATTGTTATTACGGAAAAAACTTTTTTTTAATTTTTCCATTAAAAAGGGTTATCTTAGATATATTGGAATTCTTAAAAAAGTAGTTATATTATTTTATGCTTAGAAAATTATTGTGAGTAGTTGGAAATAAAAGCGAAGACATTTCAACTACAGCCGGACCCTGATTTTTATCCGACCAAGACCTTGTCAACTCGCCAACAGTCAAAAAAAATAGCAAAAATTACAACAGCAACAATAACAAAGGTGAAGTAAAATCAAAAAAAATGTGTTCTTTGTTTGGCTTTTTCCTTCTCATGGGGATATGTTAACGGAGAATCATAGTGTCAAAATTTTGGCGATAATCTATAGCATCTTAATCCTCAGAGAATTTTGAACGGATTTTGAAGAGATGGAGATAATATGAGTCATTATTATTAAAAATTCCGCTGTTGGCAACAGAATTCATAGTTATGGACCTGTGTGATTTTTGATATCAGTCAACAATGTGGCATTAGCTTCTGCCAAGTTTTCCTATTCAACAGTTCATTTGACTGATGATAGTCACCTATATTACTAATAGCACTTGTTAGAACTATAAAACTATTATTTTAAAAGTAATTGTCCCCTCACCATATTTTACGTATCTTCATTTTGCAATTCCTAAGGAGTAAAAATTAAAGGATATATTTAGATAGCACTTTTTTCATGCTAAACTCTTTCGCAACGCTGCGTTAAAATCTAATTATCAAACATTCCGGCTGATGCACAAAGCGCTAACATCAAAGGCATTGGCCGTACACGCCACCAGGGACATAAGTCCCACAATTATTAAATTTCCGCATTAACTGTTTTAATAAATTGAACTTTTCTCAAGAGTAATACAAACATAAGAGCAGTGGCTTAATTACGCTAAGAGCGTACAATACTTGGGTGTATATATGTGTGTCTATGTATGTGTATGTGTGAGTGAAGGTTCCTTTGAGCAACACAGCAATCACTTAAATGGAACATTTTCAACGAGTGTGCAAAGGAGATGATAAGAATAGTGAAAATAAGGAAGAATATAATACTATTATAAATAGTTGAAGTATGGATGGCATGTTTATGGATAAATATATTTTACTAAATATTGGTAATTTTAGTTAGTTTTTTCTTTTTTAATAAAAAGGGCAAAATACATATAGTTTACCACATGCTTGATATATTTCATACAACAACAGCAATATTGTTGTGACAAAGAAAAATGTGGCCTTCTTGCCATGAAGAGAGAAATTTTGGTGTTACGTATACGCCATGACAAACTTTTGTAGACAAATTTTGTTTAAAAGTTTCGAATTAGGTACTAATTAACATATATAAAAAATGAATTTTCAAGCACAAATGTAAAATATATAATATAATCTCAACATCATAAGCCACTTAATTATGCACCTTGAGCTCGAATTCTGTGCATGTGTGAATGAATAAACATACTTTTAAATATAGGCAATTATATTTTTGAAGTATGTAGAGTTAAACACTTGATAAATGAATTTATTACAATAACAACAAAAGCATGCACATAAATAGGCATATCATAGATGTATAGAGAGCGAAAAATGTGGTCTTCTTGCGATGAAGAAGCAAATTTGGTGTACGCATACTAACAATGCAATTTTTTAGCAAAATAAATTTACTGAGATAGACATGAATGATAGACAAAAAATTTACTGAGTATGTAATTTCAATAACAATTTCAACTGAACGGTTATTTAAATATGGGTTTACGTGCTTTCATATATGTGCGCAAATATTCAGGCAGCGTATTCCAAGAGCTAGTTTAATGAAATTAAAAGATATTAAGTCAATGGATATTCTTACTTTTTTGTCGGAAATGTTCAAATGTTCGCACTCAACAAATTATGAATGCTAATAATATTCAAACACAGCGAAATTGCCAATGAAGCTAACAGTAAATAAAAATGTTGACATTTAATTTAAAATTATTTGTACTCACAAACAGCAACAACAACACACACACACACACAAATTTAATTCGCGTGTTTTAGTTTACTTGGATATAAATTATACTTTTTACACAAAAGCAAAATAAATTTTCCCATGAAAAACACAGGTATGTCGGTGCGTAGTTGCTGCAATCATAGCGCACAAAAAGTAGCCAGTGGTTTAACGGTAATAATGGCTTTGACACAAAACAGAATGAAGAACGGAAAACGAAAAAAAAACAAAAAAGGAAACCAAACGTTACAAAAAGCAGGCGACAAACAATGAAAACACAAAATAAAAACAAAAATTAAAAGATAAAAAATAAAAAATAAAACCAACAGAAGCATATTTTCAGGCGCGTAAAATATCTCAAAATTGCGCATTTACTTCTGCTCAAATGAAAAAATGGACAACAATTTAATGAAACTAAAAATTGGCAGGAGAACCTTTGCTCGGCATTAATCTTCATTCATAAGCGCTTGTTGTTATTGCCAGCCACAACATTTTTTGCACATACACACAAACTTGGATTTGTTGGTTTGTGTGTATGTAGCCGAATGCGTGCGAATTATTGGCTGGCGCTTTACGACCGACTTGCCTTGTTGCCTAGCGCCTTGCCGCGAAACGGTCGTATTTTGTGGAAGAAATGTGTTGGCGTAACTGTGTCTGTTTAAATGTATTAGTTATGACCCCAAAAGTAATCGAATTTGGCAATGAACTTTCAAATGCCATCTCATATACAATTAAGTACATATTAAAGTGCTGGAAATTTTATATAACTGAATATCATTTCTTTAAGAAAACTAAGTAAGTGCATTTGATGGGAAAAAGCTTTTATAAAAATTCGTAACCTATATAAAACTAAAGAAATTTTAAAGGTTTTGGTGCTGATTTCTGAATTTTCTAATTCTTAAACATATATGAGTTTGATATAATTTGCCGCGAAAATGAGCATAACTAGCCATATTGGACAAACCCAGAGGAACTTTTGTAAACATTGAATACACTGCTACAAAAACAACAGCAATGCCGATGTTTTTTTTTTTTATAAATTATTAAAATATTATAAGAAGTTTTTAAGACAATGAGAAATTAATTCTTCTGAAAAATATCGGGATTTCAATTGTGTGGAACTCTTTAAATGCTTTATCAACAAAACAGATTCTGTGGTCCAAAGTGGAATTGAAACTGAAGAATTATGTAATGTAGCATTGCACGCATTATAAAACATATCAAATTTGCTTGTTTTTCAATGGTCTCATTTATTTAAAAGCGAAATATCTTACTTACATTTTCACAATCATAGGATTAATGACACATGTGTCTGTAAAGAAAAGAACATATTGGGTTTAGCAAACTTTCAACAAAATAATTTTGAAAATACAGAAATATTTGTATAATCTGGCTTTGTTAGTAATAAAAAGATCTGAAATAAAAATTCATTGCTGGCGTATATGCTTTAATGAAATTAGATATTACCCAGTTCTAATGGCATTTCAAACATAACAGTGCACCTTAAAATCGTTTTCCACTCTTACTTCCATTCGCTGGCAGCTTTCTACTCCATTTAAGTGAGCTTTGGAACCACATTTCTCAGCCAATGAGATGATACTCCCGCTGAAGATATTATTGGATTTCAGCGATCCTCATTCATCTATTAAAATATTTGGCGGGAAGTGTGTGCCAAATTTGTGGAAAAAAGTACTGTTATTAACAGAGTATTGCAAGATTGTGAAAAAGAGCTGCCCTCTAGAACATACTTAACTTGGTGAGCGAACGATAATGCGGAATTACTAATATAAGACGATGATATTAATTTTAATATTGTCTTTAAATTACATAATAATCAAGTGGTGAGCAGCAAAAAGGCGAGAAGTTTCTCCGCAAATACAGTTAGCGGCTCTTTTCTTGGTTTTATGACAGCGTTTAATGTCAAAACTTTTAGGATGGAGAATAGATGAGCCATAAAATTCAAACAGTTTGCCAACAAATGACGCAACAAATCTTCTTTTGTAAAAATTTCGACAATGACATTATGCTCTACAGATAAGCTTGAGGTTTTCGAGATGTCATGATCAATCTTATATGCGAACAAGGAAACCATGACTATGAGATGCTATCGTTGGTTGAGGTATCGTTTGCATTGAACTGATCAAAAGAAGGAAAACTTGCATAGGTAACTTTCCGCTCAATACTGTCAAGAAATTCTTTTTTCTTTATGATACATATTTCATATTTATAGTAAGAGAGACAAAAACTACTATATACTACTATATACTAGACAGACTACTTTGGTACGATTTTTGTGGACACGCCCGAAATGGTTCAGGTGGTTTTAGATTCATTAAGGAAGAAACTACAAAACTCCCACATTAGATTTGTTGCATAAGTATTTTAGATTGCTCATATGCATATTTTCTTGATTACTTACAGCAAATTATTAACTGATATGATTTATAATTTCCAATAATATTTTAACACATACAAATATATTACTAATAAAATTAGTGAATTTCTGGAGTCATATAGACATTCTCTTGTACACAAGCACATTAATTGCCATATTAATTTCAGAAGGACGCGAATTGAAATTCCTTAATCGAGTGCCATGTCAATACAGTTATTGTGAATTAACAATAGAGCATTAACATACATCATTGTAATAAATTTAGACTTATTCGTATTTTATAAATAATAATAATTAAAACAAATATAACAGACCGATTTATATACTTGCCGCCTGCATTTGAGTAATTAATACACAATTAATTGGTTCTTTTATTGATATATTTATTTATGGCAAATAATTCAACGAACGATAATTACAATTACATCAATAATTACCCATTAATCTATAAGTAGAAGTACAGCAGCACCATTCAACAACATTATTATTGTATGTGTATCCCATTACAATTGAAATGAATAACTAATTGCATTTCTCACAAAACAATGATGCCAATTGTTAATGATTTCATTCATAATGGTACGAATATGGTAAATGGTGGAATGAGCAATATCATCAATATAATTGATTGCTAATGTATTGCATGTGTATGGAATGCAATTGATATATGTCAATTTTACAATTACAAAAATCCACACTCTGCTCTCTCATACAGTGTATATGCAGGCTTCTTAAAAGCTGCTCAAGGGAGCTTATAAGTTTTAATGTATTTTGAAAACTCCTGCATAAGCGGAGGTTCAAAAGCATTTCGATCTCATATGTGAGTGACATTTATCCTTAATGGAACACCAGCCAGCTAGCGAAGTTGCTTAGAAGGGTTACTCTAGATTCATGTGTGATTTAGAGTGAAGACAGTTAGCTATGCATCTCAGATCCTAACCACTTATCTTTTAATCATCGCCAGTTATCACCTTTTCGAGCAAATCAGCCCCGTCATAAATCAGCTTCTGGAGCTAAAAGCTGGTGTGGCTGTTCTGGTGACTGAACTTAAGCGCTTTTGAAACAAGCTTCACTCATACTCATCTCATATTAAAAATCTTCTAAAATCTCCATTGATACAAATGGTATAATTCATTGAAACTCATTTTCTCACGTCTACAACATTTTCATTAGTCGCTAAAGTGCTGGGATCTCCAGGATATAGGAATATTCTCGACCTTTATTAGAAAGCTTGTTTACTAAAAACTTTTCAGTTGGCTTAGTTTCATATTTATGCCAAATTATATGCAAATTCTTTAAGAATATCGCCGAGAATATAAAATTTATCCTTCTTCATATAGAAATTGGAAATTTGATGAAATTATAAAACAACAGTTTGGCTATCTAATAATATTACTGTCACAAAGGAAATATTTTATTTTCAATGCTACTGTTCTCCTCCATTTAATTAAGCCGAAATAAACTGATTTCACCTCACATTTGAATCAACTTATTGTTGAGAAAATATTTAAATTTTAAGTGATTTTTGCGGCATTTTCAAATATCAAAGAAAGTATGTCTTCCTCCTATGTTGAACTATCCGAAGCAGGGAAGCACTCTCCTGCACTCATTGGAAAAATGCCAGTGGTGAGGCTCATTATATTGACTTATATGATATTCCCTTTAGTCAACGTGTATGGGTTTCTAATTATAATTTTGTAAAATAACTCTTCGACAGTTTCCATAATTCAAGCTTCTAAATCTCAAACTAGCCAGGCTCTGTTTTTATCGCTGACGCCTTCGAACTGCGCTTGTGCTTTCTAAAAGACAGAAGATCACTGCCAGCTGCACTTGGTGGAAGGACGGTCTCGATTTCAGCTGGCTTTTAATTCGAATTAGTCTGCGGGATTCCATTGAACTTATCCATCTATTAGAGTTTCTAAGCGAGGGTGCGCTACCGTAGACACATACAGCGAGACTCAATTCAGCCTTGCTGTAGTAATATCCTTAGAACCCTTATAATATAAACACTTATAGTCCACACATGAACTCTCTTTATCAAAGTAAATTTAAAAGTGCAAAAGGCGTAGATTGCTCCATTCTAGTATGCGGGCTCTTCAAAAAACTGGCTGCTCATATGCTTAACCTAGAATGCTGCTGTGATTTCTTTTGAAAACTGACCAGAAGGACATCATTATGCGTACGCAGCTCGAACATTAATACTTCCACATCCCGTTAGATAGTAAGTTATAATGATATGCAAGGCCAGCTTTGTTTGCATTTGGCTTCTACTGCGCTCAAGCTCATGATCAAGACGACTTCCTCTAGGCGCTTTTATCTTCACTTCAACCTTTCTGCGCTTATGCCATAATTTATGTCTCTAATGGCTACACCTATACACTGCATTCACATTTTCCTGCGTAAAGTTACTCCTGTAGGGACTCCAAACAAATAGCACTTCCATTATATAAGCTTCGTGCTTCAGATTTCCGGTTAGTAAACTCACGTATCCTGCGCAATTCTTTATGTCGTCGCATGCGTGTGCGTGTGTGTGTGCTTGAAGGAGTTTAAGATTTATGTTGCTTCCACCCAAGGAAATTTATGCTACTTAAATTAGACATAAGAATGTTGTTGTTGGTCTTGTTCTTGTTGTAAGCATGTCATGGCCTATTGCCTGTTGCTACTAAACTGAGCCACTTGAGTATATTAAAGTCGCATTAGCATAAATATAATGCGTAGATGTGTCACTACAAATAAGATTGTTTTATCTTCAATATAAATGTTTTCTTTACAATAAATTAATTCCAGTTTGAAAATGTATTGGCTGTGTTAGTTTGTAAGAAATTATGAAAATTTGTGTTCGGTTTCTTGATTTTGTATACTCTCGCAATATATGGGAAAAAAAATATATATATATACGAGTATATATAATAATAGTGTTCAACTAACGATTGTTTGTAACACCTATAACCTATCAAGATTGTTATAGAGTTATATATGTATATCGAACATCCTAAAACATTTGACTTAAGTTATTTAATTTGACAACTTTATATGACTATGAATATTTCCTTGGCTTCTCTTTAATACTAGACGATATATCTAAGTCTATATATATATAATTTTACAAACACCACATCTACAAATACGTTGTTTGCTTTGATGACATGATAAATATAAGCTAGTTAGACAAATGGTGGGAGAAGCGGAAGAATAGAGCGCGCTACACTTTCAAGGATGTCAATCGGGCGACCATTTTCGCTCGCATAACGAGCAAATTGAATTTGTGTTCACGCTTGCGACACGTCGTGTCACATGTCGTCGTTTGTCCAAAAGTGAGCCAGAACTCAATTTCGGCAATATGTGCCAAGCGTCCAACCAAGCACCAAATACAAACAGCTGACTTGTTATTGCCAGCATGCGACACCTTATTCATCTACAAATAGCTGTGTATATGAATGTATGTATGTGTGCAATATTGTTGTGTGTATAACTTCTGTGCATGTCAATATTATTGTAATTTCAATCTTCTTCTTTGTTTTCTTGGAATTAACACGTTTCCACTCTCATCACATTGAGTTCGAAATTCGAAGATAATGTTGAAGGTGAATAGCTGCGTTAAATCGTGTTTTCAATTTCAGCAAAGCACGTGATATTCCTAGGGAATTGCGAACGTGACCTGTCTGGCAAGAGAGCGCACTGCACGCTTACGTGAGTGCACACACATACACGCACACACGTACACTCACATAAATAGACAGTATGGCGATCGTTCGTGGTAGCCTCGAGTTTAGGAGTGAGCAGCGCGCTTACTTACCACAATTGCTTTTCAGCAACGAAACTCATTTGCTTACACCATAGCAACAAATTAGTGTTTTGGTGTATGTAACTTTGTTATGTCTTATGTGCTTTAACAACATAATGCAGTTATTATGCTTTTTGGTAGTCTTGCGTGCCAAAAATGATTGTCAGATTATTGCAACTGCTATAACAGCTTGGATTATGTACGAAAGTACTTTTTGTTAGTTATTTATGTTCTGATGGTTTGGTGGATACCATATGTTTACTGGTAGCATTAACTGGTGATAAGTTGTGGATATCAAAAGTTTTCTGTGCAATTCCACCACTGAGGAGGCTTGCTATGATGACTGAATGTCGCAAAGACGTTGGGAAAAGCTATCAAAGAAATGAAGAAGCGTGATGTATAAGGAATCAAGTGAAGCAACAAGTTTGTATGTAGCGATGTACCAGGAGTTCTACGCCAGAGTCCATTTTCCGATGAGATGGTAGTAAAATGAAACAAAGGAGTATTAGGAAAGAGAAAAGGCAGCAAAGGTCGCACTATAATGAAGTTTTCTACGCCAGATTTCTTCTGCGGGTTTACAGTAACATTCTAGCGCTGTTCGGCTGAGTCCAGAAGGAGTATGCCAAACAATTTGGGTATAAGTCTAGAAAAATTAAAGAGATTTTCCTTATATGGAAAGTACTGAGTTCAATTCAACATATTTTATATTATAAGAAATGTTTTATACGCTTTAAGTAGATTTTGAGTGTACCAACACTAGTTTCATCAGCTGGTACTGCATCTACAAAATACTATTAGAAAATATAAAAGTTGTCTTTGTTCAAGAATAAATGAAATTGATGAATATAATATGTGGTTTATCAAAACAAGTGTGGGTTTACTAAGCCATTTTAGAGTATTTGTTGCTTACTTGTATCTATTCCGAGTAGTCTAATGAGACCGATAAATTTAGATTGCTCTAATTCTATCTAACTACTGTATTCTGTATAGACAAGCAGCTTTATATACTGCTATCATTCTTCTAAGCTGAATATATTAAATACCTAAAGACCTGAAAATCCAGAAAAACCTAATTAATATGCACTTGCACTCGAATGTAGCGACAGGCAAATCTATATTACATGAAATATTGTCAACATGACCTCCCTCTTGTCATAAACTATAATTTCCGTTCCGTCAACATAATGATTTCCGTTTTCTCAGCATACCATCATACCGTCCCACATACCGTTATACCGTCATACATGCGTATTGCACAGTTTAAGAAATCTCTTAGTAATATTAAGTGAAGAGTTTCATTAGGTACAGTGTGTTCGTAAGCTGAATTTTTGTTATCGGTTGATTTTAAATCGAATATTTCGAATATAAAGCAAGATTTCTGAATGACGCTAGATAGGCGAGTTATCAATTGGTTAATTCGATACGAAAGTGGGGAATCGGTTGCTGTTTTACCCTTATAACGAATATTGAATTTATACGCAGCATTCTTATACACTGGTCACATGTTGCGCAGGGTATAATCACTTTATTACTTTAACAGTTATTGCAGCTCCTAAAAATCCTAAAAATTGAGATAGACATAGGGGGTTATATTTGTTGGGGGCCCATCAAATGATTCGATTGTCTCAATCTGTTCGCTAGTTCGTCTATGCAAATGATAACCCTTGAAAATTTGATGAGACTTGGCACGCACTTTAAACCGTAAAGAGTTTGACCATTTTCGTAAATGGTGGGCAATTGTCACAGCTACAAAATAGCATGCCTTATAGGTAACATTTCAACGAATTGTCTTTACTCTTGAATGACCTCTACTCTCCACATATTTAATATTCAATAAATTCAGTAAAGAAATTTAATTTTCGCATTTTTTTCGGGGCGCAAACAAAGAAATATTTATCTAAATCTGATCTTGTTGCAAGTTAACGAATGTTTAAACACGCGAGTTGTGCCCCGAACCATATACGTACGTGAAAGTTATATATGTGTGTAAAAATTAATGCTTGCTTGTAGGAATTTAGCGATAACTGCATGGGCCTCGCATGTTGCCTAAACATTAGTTGATTGCTCTAACACCCACCTTTCCGGCCTGGCCAGCCAGCTTGTAGGCGCAGGGCATGCCAAACCTATTTAACACAAAGTGCTTCCTTCCCACTCAGCCCACCGGCTGCGAGTGGCGTCTGGGTGACCAGCAAGTTGCACGCTTGCATGTTTCAGCCACATTTTTCCCGCACACAAATTTAATGATTAATAAGCTTTTATATTGTACAGAAACACTTTATCGGCACAAGTGCAAACAACCAGTTGTAGCCGACTAAATGCAGTGGCGGTATTTACGGCTTATAAACACACATAGGTACACTTAAATAAGTGTACTTATGACTGTACGTATGCACAATATATTGTGGAAGAATTTGCAAGAGAGTGGCGCTAAGTTGTGTTTGCCTTTTGGCTTTATTGGTTGATTAAATTTAATGAGTTATCACTGCGAGTAGGGCGGTGGAGTGTTTTGCAGTCGACTAGTCGATGCTTTAATATTTGTAACCACTTGAAAGGGCTGACTTATATACTGCGTATTGATATTTCAGCTTATATATATGTAAATATATGTAAGCTATAGCCCTATGTAAATTTTTATGCAACATTGTTCGTTGATTGCTCCCTTTAAAGCCGGTAATTTGAAAAATAAGTCTTAAAACTGCTAATTGATGGCGCAAAGGAATTTCTGTCGTTCACTTATAAATTGCTTGTATGAAGATTATGAAAAAGTTTGAATTTTTTCGAAAATTCCTTACTCTATATGCTCATTTAAAGTTATGTAACACCGCAAAAAAAATTTTATAAATTTTGCTAGGCAAAAAATTATTTTTTTTCTTAGTCTTTTTATTTCTAATCTTTTTTCTAAGTCGACTTATGCTATTTTTCCTCATTCCCTTTATCATTCTAAAATTGTTTGATTGATTGCTGTTTACCTGCAATAATATTATAAATAAATTATGAAGTCCGTTTGTACAGCGCGAAAAACCTTGATAATTTTAGTTCGACCTTCGCCTTGAATTTGCAACGTATAAACATGGTATACTATTTTTAATGCTGCTGTATTTATAGTGTATACTGTCATTTTTCAAATTTAATATTTGTGTACAATAGATTTGTTCAACTAACGGTTGTTTGTAATATATAAAACTAATGAATGAATTTTAGTAAAAAGTTAGCATCCTTAAGAGATTGCTGTTACATAAGAGCAGAATCAGATGCGCCAAGCCTACAAATATTCGATAAATGGTAGGAGTTGTATCGATAATCAATCACTAATTAAACTATAAACTTCTAGAGTGTTTTGCGTGGTTTTGAAACTATGGCAAGTGGCGTGATTCTGCCTTCTAATAGGCATATTTTATATGCATACCTTGGAAATTGTAGAAGAAAAAACTCTAGGCAAACATTTCGCTCCATTATATAATGTGGAACTATCTTCAAACATAAATATTATATTTGAAACAACTGAAAATGTGGTAACGTCAGAAACGTCAAATTTAAATACACGGTAGACTATGATGAGCTCTTGTATGGATCGGCTCAAAAATTTGTTAATAAGAGTGACACCGACTACTTTCAACAGACACTTTTTATCTTATAAGATACTTGAACGATTTGAGCAAATAAGGGGGAGAAAATAAGCTATGGAATGACATTTTGAATGCGCTCAGCACGAATGATGAATTCTTTGGAAATATTTTTAGGAAGAAGTTTACTCTCATTTGGCAATATTGGGTAAATTAAATTTAACTTTAACATTCGACAACACTCGGCATTTGCTTCTACTCATTTAATACTTATTAAGTGCTGCAATTACTGTACTATATTATATAGTCAATTTTATTTAATTATATACTATATTATATAATAATCAATCATTGTAATCATAATCATCATCATCTTTACTATATTATATACTATATTATATAATCGGCAATTTCAATTCTTCAGGAGAAATTGCCATTACGTTTTCATAATGCTGAACCCCTCTTTTACATACCCAAAATACTTTAATGGAACACCAGCAAAACAAACAAACAAAGAACAATATCCAATGTATTGTACATGAATATAATTACATGGGTATGTAAAATCAATTGCGTTTGCTCTCATGCTAAAACAAGCACAAATTTAATGTTCTTAAAGAGCTGAAAATGAAATCACAAACAAGAGAGTAAAGTAGAAAAATCAATTCGGCACCCACATCTGGTCTATCAAACTTTTGCCAAACTTTCGATGGCCTTGTCATTGACTTCAATTAAATGACTCAAACAGTGCTAAGCAAAAACAAGAAGCAGAAAAACAAAAAACAAAAAAACGATAAATAAATGTATATTATAAATAAATACCCGAAGAAGCGGGCGTCAACAGGAGCGGCTGCAACGGCGATGAGATTTTCGGCAGTTAAAAGTTGAAGAGCGGCAAACAAATTGGCGAAAAGCGAAAGTAAGCAAATACATATATACACATATATATATACTTTGTGGAGGGCAGGAACAAATAGAAGCAAGTGGACAAAGCAGCAAAAAAGCTAAAAGAAAAATAAAATAATAAAATAGAAAACAACAAATCATGCACAAAAATAAAACGAAAACTCGCAGACAACCGATAAAACCACTTAGAGAAACCAAACAAAAGCCTGTAGTAGAGAAAAGAAAATTTGTGCAGGCAAAAATCGAAGGAAAAGTGAAACAATAATAAAACTGAAACTTCATTGCTTGACAATGAGAAGCAATCATTGAAGCAAGTGATGGAAGTTGTGGCGATGGTGTTGACAGCACGCCTGCCTTGACTGCCTTCATACATATATAATACACATGAAACTACAAGTAAATTAAAAACATGCGTAGATGAAGAATAGAATTCCTGCATTTCGCTTGAAAATCGAACTTTTAAATAGTTTTCCCAACTAAACAAATTGGCAAATTAACGAACTTTTAGCCAATTTCAGCAAACATTTGTAGTTTAACTAAATTGCTGAAGAAATTCGATATAAAAAGTTACATTTATATGTACCCTCGAGATTCTTCTTCTAGAATTATTCTTTGTCGAAGACAATTACGATACGGGATGAATTACTCTCGGGAATGAATCGGAATTACTCGATGAATTCTGTGACTAACCTCAGAACAATTATGGTGCAATTGTTCAAAATAATTCCAAATACACAAAAAGAATTGTTATTAAAGTAAAATATTCAATTTCTGATACTTAAAAGTGCCGGAAGACCAGCAAATTAGCCAATTTTATAACAGTTACTCTATGGGTTTATATGGCTAAGGGCTATCAGCTTGGCATCTACTAAAATCTTTTGAGTATATCGCTACAATAACAACAACAACAACAACAACCAAGTATAATATGCTACAAAATTCTTCCCTTCTATTAAATGAAAAAGCCTATGATATCATAGCTGAGCTCGACAACAAAACCATGTCATTAGCTGCAGAACAGCTGAATGCCAAACTGGTGAGTTGCCACAAAGAGTTCCACAAAAATATGTAGCCTAATTAGTTCGTTGTTTGTGGGATTCATCTTTAAGTTAAAAATATATAAGTACATATAATTGATTATTAAATGTAACTTTGATAAGCCTATTTACTACAACAACCAACAGTCAAGCAATCATCAATTGACTTACGCAAGTTCGATTCGTAGGCTCTTTTTGATTCAAATAACATGATTTTAATCTCGCTTTTCTTCTGCTTAGATACGCCAATCAGAGCAAAAAAGCTTATTGCTTATTATTTTGTTAACAGTTAGCCCCTCCGGCAGTTTTCCAATGATAAGGCTACACATGACAAACCGACTGGCATACTCCTGCGGAATTGCAAACATAATGCCAAAAACCAGTTGTTGCTCATATATACATCGCATGTATTTATGTATGTATGTGTGTATTAAATATTTATATATATGTGGAGATGTAGTTTCGATATATTGCGATGAAGGTATGCTATGCGCATACTCACGAGCACCCAGATCTGATGTACTGTGTTGTTAGGTCACGTGCCAGGGGCAATGTTAACGGCATTGTTGTGGTAAGGAGTACGGTTATATGAGTGGTTTTGATAGTTAATTGGCAACCAAATTCTTAACAGTGCACTTTGTAACGGTGTGCATGTGTAAATGATTGCAGAATAGTGAATAAGTGAATAAGTGCAGGCAAACAGTTAACAGTTTCGGATTTAAAGTAAATATTAGCGTTACAATACAATACAAGTATATTTTCGATGAAGTTTGAAAAAAAAAGTTGCACAGAACAGCAACAGATTATTGCGAGAAAAAAATTTAAAAACTTTTTTTTTCTTTCTAAGGCAAAGTAAGGAATTTAGAAAATTTGTAAAATAATTATATGATGATTCTAGAACATGTACAAAGTAGTAAAGTTAATTAAAAATATAGTCGGTGACCTTTCTGAGGTTTTAGGGTCCACGCATACGTGATTATGTCAAAATTAGGTATGTGTAATGTTTTACCTGATTTTTTTCGGAAATCTCCAGAGTGTCATAACCAATATTTCCCTATATATTTAGATCAGCTCAATATTGGTTTCTTAAGTAACATTAGTACAAATTGGGAACAGAATTTTCTTAATGAACAATAAATACAAACAACTTGCTTAATACTAGAGAAAATTATGATTGCTTTTACTGTGAAAGTTTGACTGTCTCGATGACATCCACATTTTTCACATGAAGACAGATAGCATGAACTCCTTTCTTTTAAACTCAGACATATATAGATTATTCATATATAAGTAAGCTCTCTAATATTAGTTATTTGCAATTTGAATGGTTTCTTTTCTTACCTTTTATTGTATGGCGTATTAATGATCACTGCCGATAGTCAGACGAACGAACAATTTGTTAATGGCATCGATGATTAATAGTTACTTGCGCATAGTTTCGAGTTTTGTATTGTACGTAGCACTTATTTCATCAATATTTTTATTCTACTCTCTGCTTATTCTCTATCTTTATCTACTAATTCTTTTTAATATGAATTATTACATTTTTCTGGCACATCAATACAAAAAGAGCGCGATTGCACAATAGTACCATTAATCAATATGCTATACTGGGAATTGTGAATGTATATATGTATGTGAGTATGCTCATATACTACATAATTATACAAATGAAAATACATATGTATATGTCACAAAAAGATGACTATCAAAATCGTTCGCTTCGCCGAATTAATGGACATAACTACTTCTTTAATAGAGTTGGGTATGCTTCAATTTAGCGCAAAATAATATGTCATGTATTCTGAAAAGCCATCGTCGCAAATTTTTGAGGGTATACATCTACGGAAAGATTGGGCATTGTTTACTCGTTTTTTTGATATTGGTCTGAATGCAGATCGAAGCGTAGGCCCCTCGTAGTAGCAGTGTGCACCCGAACTGCACCTTACCTACGGGAAACGGATGTTGGATGAGGGAAGAGCAAAATGCTGCGTCTTCGTTTCTGTTTCAAATTGTTATTAAAGTTCACCATTTTGGTAAGGATAATACTTCCTTTCATCTGTCAATGCATTTTTTTGGTTTTGATCCAATTTTGACAGCCTGTTTCGCATGTTCTACCACAAAGCTGAAGTTTAGTATGGGCCAACAATCCTGAAGTGACTAATTAGGTGGAACTTATGGTGAGTGAATCATATCGAGAAATGAGTGTGTAAAGTGACCTCCTAAGTCAAGCGATTTGAACTCTGGTGGACTAATTCTTATGGGTGCTAGTTATGGGGCTAAGTCTGTGGTCTATTACTGATGAAACGGCGACAGATCAGTTGGAAACCAATATTTGGCGTAGCATTCAGCGAAATAAGGTCGGCTATGTTAGTGGAAGTGCTGCAAGATTTTTACCAGTCCGGTATGAATCCGCGATTATACCCAAATTAACATGTGAGAAATGGTCTTTTGATCTTATTATGAGGACGGAATTGTTTATTTTTGCTCTAGCATGTTCTATGAACACACCAGCTATACTATGTATCACCCGAAAGGTTAGAAAAGGAGACGAATAGTTTTCAAACTTTTACAGCCTAGTTACCTTTCTCAACCTAACTATTATGAAATAAGTTCTAACTGTTTATAAATAATCAATCTCCAATTATACGCTAAAATAATTGTACCCTACATACCCTACCCTAACTAAAGGTATGTGCTATACACATACATACATGTTATACATTTTGTTGAGGAAACACAATATTTTGCAGGTAATTGAGAATATACTTACATATTTGTAAATACTTACGTATTGTTCGGTGTACAAAGTCTGAGTACATAAATCTTAACCATACATGTTGCAAAAGTGCCAATTTACGAACCGCTTTAAAGTTTACGAACGCAGCAGGAGCAAACGTGTTAATGGGACATTAAAAGTGGTTGAGCTTTAAAGCTTTTAGTAGTAACGCATTGTGTTGTTGGTGGTAAATTATTTGAAGTGGAAATGCCTGAGTTGATTACTAAACGTTCAAGTACACAATGCCTTTAAGTAAATAAATAAAAATAAAAATAATAAACATAAATAATAAATAAAAAAAACAACAAAAATTTACTACAATGTTCCTTGGGATAAAAATTTGTGGAATAAAAGAATACAGATAGCTTGGAAAGCTTTGCTTAAATTGGTTTAAACTTTATCTTTATAGTTTATATACCTTAAAATATCTTTTATGTAAATTTAAAAGTGTGCAACAGCAACATAACCCAACAGTATACAAATATTGTATTGCAATTTGTTGTTGTTTTTGTTGCACTTTAGCGGTGTTATGCTTGAAAAAACTTATGAGATGTAAAGAAACTTACTTTTAGTTTTCTTATTCATTACTAAGCGATTAGATTCGAGAGTGAGATTTCGCCACACCCCTTGTGTGAAATGCATATGGAAGTGTTGCCATACTTTCACTCTTAAATTTTCTTACAAAAATTCCAGAATGTCCCATATCTCACAAAAAAATAATTAACCGTTTGCAACCGTTTCCTTGAGGTTATGTGTTCCAAGATAATTATTGATGCATATATGTCTGTATGTGCCCAAGCACTTGTTTTGGTATTGGACTTTGGTCAACCCCAGACTCATAAACTTCACACCAGTTTTCAACATAATTACGGCACGTGAAGCTCAATAACCATTTATCGATTCTTTTTCTCGAGCATTTGACCCAAGTAAAAGTAGTAGTCATATGTACAAGTTGAAGTAAAAGTAAGAAAAGAAAACGTCCTTTTCGAAATATATGGAAATTTATGCTTCCTTCAAAGCTCGAACCACCGAACCACCGTTAGGTTGATTTGGCATTTGTATTGATGGTTAAGATATGTGGGACCCTTATATCTCCTCGCTTATCAACAAATCTTTTTGTAACGGATTTCCGTTCAAGCAAAAAGAACAAGGAGAAAAAGTTAGTGAAATAAAGATTATGTGTGAGAATATTTCAAATTCTTAAACCCTCAAGCACTCAACACAACAATTTGGCACACTGTTTCTTTCGGGGTTTGAAATATTTCCGAACCCTTTATGGTATTTGCCTACATTTTGTATTTTTGCGCGTATGTGTGTGTGTCAAAGGCACGCGCCTCCATTGCTTGGGATTTAAGATCGAAATTTGTAATTTAATTTCTTTCTTTTGCTGGCCTTTTTGTTTGTTTCGTTGATGAGTTCTTAAAATATTAATGAAAATGCAAAGTTTTTATATTGTAGGATTGATGGATGAAAGGATTTAAAGTATTAAAATATTTTTATTTTAATTAGCCAATTTATATTTGTACTCAAGCGTTTATGAAAGTAGAGTGGTAATTTTTTAGAATTATATATACTTACGATTACTAGATTACATATATATTTACGATTACTAGATTGCAGCTTTGCAACTAGTTTATCCTTCATTATACCTTAAAGTATTCATTCGGAGCCAATGAGTAACTAATTCTTCTCGAAAAGGAGACTAATTCATGGTCAATTTAACTTTCAGGTCGCAGACCGGCTGCGCTCGCTTTGAAGGCGATGCTCACAATTGTAAAAACATCGTTAGCAGAAACTCAGAGCCATTTCTAGTTCGATCAATTTACTGGTGGAAATAACAAATTTTCTAAAGAATATGTTTTTCAATATATTATTCTTTTATGTTTCAGTCTTTGAGTATTTTTAGTGTCAAAAAAGAGGACACAGTCGGAAATTGATTTACTTTACTTAAGAGGACTTAAAGTTCTTGGTCTTAAGCTCAGCCGAAATATTTTCAAGCTTACTGTTTTTCTGAGCATTCATTAAAATTTTCGCCAAGAGTTGATTAAGGTCTCAATTTTGAATCACAAAGAACTCGTTAGATAGTGCTGTAGTCAAACTCATCAGTGTTGTTAATATATGTTTTTTTTTTTTTGTTTTGAAGTATCACTACATTTATATTTATATATACATATGCGTATATATATGCATGTACTTATGGTACAGAAATAAAAAAATTAAATTAATTTATATTGAGTACTTGTAATATGAAAGTGCCACTACAACTTGTTTACATAACCTAAAAATTTAATATCCATTCATTATTATTGCGCTTGTTTTTGTAATGGCAATATGTTTGCATTTTAATATAATATAGACGATGTACAGAATTTGATTGCAGAAAGAAACCAATAAAGTTGTGCACTTATCGCATGTGAGGAAGAAAAAATCATTTAAGTAGCGGAAGTGTGTGTAGGCTGTCATTCCATGGCAAATACTTGTATGGCCGCGCAGAGACAATATATGCAGGAAGAGGTTATCAATAGGCATCATTGGTAAAGCTTTGTGAGTTTCAGGAAGCCGTTACAGCTACAGCTGCGTATTTTTAATTATAATTATTTGTAGATTTGTAGGCAGCAATAAGTGCGATAGAGGGGAATTACGATGATTTAAAAGAGACATCATTCTTCCTCAGTTTTCTGAATGATTATCAATACTCACTGACCGCAGTCACTTTTTCGATGATTTGACAGTTAGTAATTTCCTTTTATACTATCTAAGAAGTGCAAATATTCACATTAACGTTTTATTAGTTTCCTTTTAAGTGAAATTAGTTAATTTATGAGTATTAGTAATAAAAATCTCTCGAAAGTCATAAAAGTACTCTCCAAGGGTATTTTACCTTATTATTTACAATGTCACTTGAGTTGAAGCTGCCAATTTCGTGATTTCTACACCGATATTGAGAGTGAAGGAGTATAACTGCTCCGTTTGCTATTAAGAATAAAATATGTTGGAAAAGTCAAATCAAAACACTCAATCACACACATTGGGATATAAATGGAATTTATCCTGCTTGCAACAAGCAATTACCAATTAAATGCAGGCGACGACGGTCGCAAACTCATTTGAGTAAATCAAAGCAAAGATTTCAACCAACAACAAAATCAACAACGAGAACAAGACCAACTAGGACAAGACTATTTGTAAGCACATATCCAAATGTGTACATATGTACAAGTGTAGTATATAGTACATTGTGCGAAAGTGGCAAGCAGTCGTATTACAATTGGAGCACTTGGCTACACCTGCACTTAGCAAGGACGCAATTACCACCACTCGCCCGCAGTTATGGCAAGTCACCCACGCATCGCTGAGGGGCGCAACGCAATCAACGTAAGTAAAAAACAACTGCATTAGCTTGAGAAGTGCGCTATATTATTACGCAAGTCGAGCAACTCGTGCGCACACACGAATGCGCATTTGTATGCTTGTGTATGTGCGTTGTTGTTGCTACACATGTAGTTGCAGTTTAAATTTACTGTTAATTGACATAAGTGTACGTATATCAAAACTCCCTAACTTAATGAGTTGCGAAAGTGGCACAAGGAAACCGATATGAATATAAACAAACCAAACAACTTTCGCTACAAACTTTTTTATGCAATTCAGCAATTTGAATGAACACGAGGACAATGTCAAGAAGTTTGATTACTCATAATGTTAATTTAGCTGGTGAAAGCAGATCTAAAGTGGTTAAGTTTTTTCTTCTTTTTTCACAAATCACACATATGAGTTGTCCCATTTTCTCTAATATTTAGCATGATTTAGTTTTGTACTTTAAGGAAATGAATTGAACTCATAATCATAAGTCACGCACTTAACTCACCACCAATCTAGGGTAACCATTGTAATAGATCAATCCGAAGTTTTTTACACCATAAATAAGGGTTTTGGAAAAAGGGGTGGGGGGGCACATCTCATTCAAATTATTAGCAATTTTTTGCTTGTCGTTGAAGAAGACTACGGTCTGACATGATGATGCAAAATCAAAATCGGATTTATGGAAGAAATACGATTTATTGAATATAGGGCTGTGGTGGCTTTCATGTAAACTTAATATTCATATTTATATATTTTTAATTTTTCATTCCACATATCTCTGAATACTTAATGTTATATAGTATATGGAGGATTTTATAAGTGTGAAACGGTCGCTATATAATGAGTGATTCCTTATCGTAGAAGATTTTTCTTGATATATTGTAAATAAAATCCGAAGCTGTGCCATCCAGGTGCCATTCAGGGACGACCTTTTAAGAAACACTTTTTGTTGTTGGTCGAAAACTGATATCGAACCCAGAACATATAGAATGTTAGCCAGGAAGCAATAAATTGATTTTAAAAGAACATTTAACTCCTTAAAAAATTTAGCGGCTGTAGTGCTCTTGAGGTCTTTATGCACATGTACTTATGAATTTTTAGTTTTTTTTTACACAAATTTAGTTAATTAACTAAACATCGCTTTATTAATTAGCTCCCATTTGATATTACAAACTCATTAAAAAGTCACAAAATATAGAGCTAAACACAAATTATAAGAAAACGCACTAGTATCGCAGAAAAAACACTAAATTTGAACAAGTGAATTTTAGTATCAAACAGTGTGTTTAGTAATTTGGTATGCAACAGTATGAAAACAACAACAACTGTCTTCAACAAGGATATAATATGAATACACATTCAAAAAATAAAAATAAAAAAAAAAGTGTTAGCATGATAAGTGTGTAACCGTTTAATAACAGTTAGTAATAAAACTTACAACAAATTTAGTGCTTGTCTCAGGTCTTTCATATCTACAGTGTAATTTATGATGTTGCGTATACGCTGCGTCATACCAGACTTTGTACACTGGACAGTTTTATGAGATGGTTTACTTTATATCATCTTAATATTTGGTCATATTTAAAACGCTAATAAATGTACGCTTATATCGACTGCTTGATTGGCACGTTCAGCACAGAAGGGATTGGGCGTATATAAGTCGAGTACAATGTACTATAAAATTATGTGTAATAAAAGTGCCAAAGGAAGTTGATTTACGTCAGTAAGTACTGTAGTGCAGTGTAAAGAATAAAAGAGGCAAAGTATGTACGAATAGGGCATTATTTTGAAAAATAAATTAATATAAACATCATATATGTATTTAAATATAATTATGTATACTTGAAAAAAGTCTTTCATTTTATTAATTTTTCTTAATTTCTCTCGTCTTCCTGTTGAAAATTTCAAAAAATCTGCTTATGAAACTAATATTTGGTGAGAATTGATTTTTAATTCTGTACACTTTTTTTTCAGCAATAATACAGTCGCTCGTATTTACCTACTAAGTCACCCCCAGAATGCAATTAGAATTGATATCCTTGAATTGTGCTTAATTAAGTGACTTTTATTGCAACGATTAAACTTCTGATACTCATCTAAACTGAAATGGGAAATTACCTTGCTCAATTACTGGCAGTCAATCGTCAAGTACTTTACTACGGATACATGGAAATCTATTAAGAACTTTTCAAATTAAGCAAAGTGTACCGCATGCATAGCTAAATATTAGTTGCATGTATAAACATGTGCTTAAATTAATTCCTAATTCGCTACTCTATTACTTACTTACAATTCTTCACAAACACACACGCACACACGCACACACGCACACACGCACGCAGCACGCAACAAGTCTAGCGCCACTCATACCATTGAATAACGGTTCAAGCAAGGAAGTATGCTACTGTACACGCCTCTGCACGCACATACAGACACTGTGCTCTTCCCGCCCGCTAAGACATTTAACCGTAAACTACGCTGCACTCTTACATATATATCAATATATGCATGTATACATGTATGTATTTGGGTATGTAGGAGTATATAGCGGTCGCTTTGCGGTATAATTAAAATCAAATACTTAGCTTAGGTTGTGGCGCGATACGAAGCACGGCGTACACCGCAAAAGCCACTCATCAAAAAGGTAACCAAACTTTCTAATTGCAGATCACAAAGTTTGCAACTACGCACTCGACGGCGCACAAATGCGCACGGCGGGAATTAAACGCTGCCACATGCGTGCCATATTTACGAATATGGTTGGGCGTAAATTGAAGTTTGGCAAGTTAATGCGCCAGTGTTAATAAATTTGCCATTAAATTGGGCAACAGAATTGCGCTTAAATATACATAAATTCATTTTTATAGCTAAAATTGTCAAAAATTGTTGTTAACTAATTACTGAGCAACAACAAACAAGTGAGTGTTGTGTAGCATGGGCGCGTGCGCCGATAAAGTTCCGTCAGTTGCAAGCTAAAGCATAAAATCTGGCAACTATTTTGTATTTGATTAAGTTGCAAAATGTTCACAGAACAACTTCCTTTTCAACAACCTTAGCTGTTTTGCGATGAACCAATTTTTGTAACAATAATCACACTATTTCCCTAGAAGTGTCCCTATCTGAGATAGTGATGACATTTTCACTTAGATTTTGTTATTCAAATTGTTAGGATAATTCAAGTGGATATTGTCTCAAACGAAGCTATTATATTATATTATGTGTAAATATAATACGAATGAACAATCCAAGCTTAATATTAATGATGCTGCAGGGAAACAACAGCGATTTATAGAGGGTATGTTAAGCCAATGGGTCATGTTATTAAACCAGCTACAACTGACCCATTGAAAACCAACACATATACTAAGGTGATAAGTTGGTATATGCTGGGAAAGGTGGTTCAAATCGGAACAATTTGATAATAAAGCCAAATAAGGCCATTTTATCTCATTAATATCTACTTTACTCTAAAAGCAGTCTCTATAGCTCTAAAAATAAAGAACTGGCTGTGCTTATATACTTGAATATGCGTATATCGATACACATTATTAATACGAACAAATAAAACCCGGTTATAATAATATAAGATTGGTGTGTCCGAATGTGCTCAAAGATACTCTTAAAAATAACGCTGGCTGATTATTCAAATTGTAAAATTCCAAAAAAAATTTTTTTTTTTTTACTCTTTCACTACTTTTTATTTTATTAGTTTGATTTACCGTGTTTCTGTTATATAAAGATCAACAATAACCTCAGATTTCAGTTACCCAATGCCTTCCACCAAAGACACCAACAGAGAAAATTGAAACAGTATGATTCGTCTTACAGCTTTTGTTATCCGATTCAAGGATCGGTCTGACCGCATTAAATAATCCTTACCTGAATAAGCACAAACTCATACTTGCAACTATCCGATTATGCTACCAGAGTTTTTTCCCAACATAAATACAGGTAATCAATTTCCACCGCTTCGCTAACTTGACAGTGCAAAATAAATTAATTGCGTCCCAAAGCAATATCGAATGCACTTCACGATATCTCCACAATTGCATTACCCAAACTGAAATGGAGAGAAAAGAATTGGCCAGCAAATGAGCTGAAGCGCGTGAATGCGCAAGCAGTGGTGTGAACATACGCCGAAATCCCATTAGGTGTGTACCGCATACCGATGTGTGAACACACACGCGTTAGCCACAAGAAGGCGTGGAAATGTTTCTTATTATATTACTGCTGCTGCGAAAGTGCCAGTCACTAAATGTTGCGCTACTGCAACACATATCGTTCATGCTCGCATGTGTGTGTGTATGTGTGCGATGCCAATTCTTGGCAGTGCCAGTGGATTGTTTCCAATCTTTCCAGTGATTCCTAATAGACTGACAATCAAATGCGCCATTTCGTTTTACCGCAAATGCTGCTGACATTTCGAATTGGCAATGTTTTCCGCTATAGCGCTACTATATAGCTATAGTATTACATATATAGCGCATCACTGATGGACATTAAATTTATTTGTATAGATAATTTGAAAAAAGCCACTGAGGAAGGCAAGTTGTAGGATATTTATAAATTTTTAATACATTTCCTTGTGTAAAATAAAGTATGAATTATCTATAGCCGTTCGATTAACCTTGCATTGTGACGAATCGAATAAGCAACTGGTATAAATGCAATAAATTTAGAAGTGTTTATACTAGATAGAGATTAATTATATTAATTAGATTATATCTATATATGGAGATTGGTTAGAAAGAGTTTATACGAGTTTAATGATGCTCCACAAATCATAAATTTGTGGAAGCTTTAATTACATTTTTTTAACAAGATAGCATGTATGTGGATACAATGGATATAATGTGATAACTAGCATAAAAGTGACAATCGAAGACTGCCTTTCTATAAAAGACTAGACAAAGTCATTATCGGGAAATATTTTATATAAATTGAAGCTTTTATAACTTCTGGTAGCCCGCAAGGTCTTTTGCTGTCATTAATGTTCAAGTAGGATTCCTCGTCACCACTGACGCCAGGATCGACCCTATAACTAAACTATTGATGAGTAGAGAAATTACCTTAGTTGGCGTTCTAGTTCCCATACACATTTCTCACATATTACTACTTATTACACTTAGCATAAAGACCGTTCTGTAGATGTCTCGAAAGATTGTCCCACACACACAAAATACCTGCTAAAGGTCAATGTTAGCAAAGGAATATGTGAGCTGATTAGGGTTTTCAGCATTTCAACTGAAATGTATAACATAAAGCATTATATTCAATTATTGGTTGCGAGAGAACTATACGCATGTACCGAATTTTCATTTAAGCAGCACGACCATTTCCTTATGAGGGATTGGTCTGCAGTAGCAGTGTCTTGGTGAACTTGGATAAAACATAGCCACATGAAAACAAAAAAGTATTGAATTTGTAACAGACTATTGAAGACAACGAAATCCTTTAATATTCCTGTGAGATTTCCGAGTGGTGCAACATTTATTCATTATGTATACTGAACGGTTTTAAATTTACTTACCACAAAAATATAATGGCGGCTTTCTTTACCAGAAAAAACTGTTGGCTGATGTCTTCTTTCACTACCACGGAGGTGAGTAAAACCTGACATTGTATTTCTGAGGTCTCAAATGGTCGGGCATATGAGCTTACTATGTGCGCCTTGCTTAGATGACAAAATACCAGCTTGAAAGTTTAAATTTTATTACATCAAAAAAAATTTAAATCAACCAAAATTAATTTCATAGAAATTCGTGAAATTTTCTTCTCACTGCATTGCAAATTTCAATTTTTCCACGCCTGTTATTTATACTCACAGCATTTGTATACAACTTTCTATATACTATGCACTAACGAATGCGAAAAAGCATCGAATTTGTTGAACATTTTTGATGCAATTTATTCGCTTCAACCAGCAAATAAAGCAAATCGCTTTTAATCGATTTTGGGTTGGAAAATTTTGCTTTGGATTTTTCACCGATTTAATTGTATTAAGATAGATATCAGGTTTAAAATATTTATTTGGCGAAAACTAAGTTCATGCTTTAACAAAAATTAAGCTTTTGCATGCAGTTTAAAATTTCCATTCGATTTAGACCCAGGAATAAAGCTATAACTTTATACATAGTATAATTTTAAACGGCTCTAGCAAGACAAATCTAAATATATGTGAAATACATACTGACAGCTCTCTTACGTATTTATCTGCCATAATAATGTTTTTATTATAAATAATCAATATATTAGAAATTGCAAAATAACAACTTTCAAGCATACTTCAAGGCGCTGACAGCTTATGCGCTGCATTACGGCGCCCCACACTCCTCCAACGCCGTGAAACAAGCAATTGCCCCACTTTCACTCCGATTCATGTCAACAAGCGCTACTCAAACTCATCAGCTCATACACACACACACACACATACACACATACTTATAGCACATATTGCCTTGTTTATGTCAAAGTGGAAGGATAATCCCAGACGATCATAAAAGCTAAATAAATTATGCGCAAATGTTAGTTGCTATAATGATTACCCATTACAACAATAACTGACAGCCAATACTTAATACTGATACATATATTAACGGGTATATATATATATATATATATATTTACAAAAATATATTCGTGGGCTTTAAAGTGCTTATCATGTTGGCTACATATATATATATATATATGTTACTACAAAATACCGTTACGCAAATGAACCTATACCTTTACGAGTATCTAAGAAGAGTGAGAACACAAGTGTATGCATCTTCGCCCACCTACAACTACCACTTTGTTTTCACTTTCCATTTGCCTTGATACTTTTGCTTCAACGCTATTGACCGACTTTTGTCTGAGCTGCCGCTGAACTAAATTTTCAAAAACCAATTTCAAATCAGCGCCCGCCACTGACACGCTACCAAGTAATACAAGCAAATGCTCGCGCAAATATACTACTTACAAGCGAAAAATAACAACAACAATGACTGGTAAACACTTAAATTATGTTGCCAGCAAAAGCAATTTGAAGCATTTCATGCAGAAAAACAATGAAGTTCGAAACAAAACAAATAAATAAAAATATGCAAAATATTTTCAGCAATGTGTGCATTGCAAACTGGGCGTAACTGATTTTACGCTATGAATATTTGAATGAGAAATTGTCTTAATAATACAGAAATCCAGCGAAAATACAAAGCAGAAAAAACAATTTTGAGCGCTGAACAAAAATCGTTGGCTATATTCCACATTAAACCTTAGCTTCCAATAAGTACAAAAACAAAAATGGCAAGTCATAAGTAAACCTAACATAACATAACACAACTTAAGAAAATATATCATAGCATAACGTAAAATAACTTAGCAAAAGACAACTTGGCAAACATAATAAAAATTGAACAAAACATAATAAAGGATAACACCAAATAGCATAACACAACATATCACAACATAACATAACATAACATGACATAACATAACATAGCATAGCATGCAACAAATTATTATAAAGGCTTATAATAGACGTTATATAATTCAATCCAACTTCATATAAAAAAATTATCGAACAAGTATAATTATCTAACATACAGAGACCTTTCACAAATGGAATGGATCTTTCATAATGGAAATATTCCAAAATTGGAATAAATCAGCTTTTAAGCAAAGTTACATCTCCCAACTGATCTCTGAACGCGCCAGTGCTACGTGCGGCGTCTTTATATAATCGCGCTCACACATATTAGTCACAAAGTCATTTATAAATAAGTGTCTTTGCGTTAGCTTTCCGGCATATCCGAGTTGTAATAATGGAAAAGGCAGCTACGAAGCGAAATGAAATGCTCTAACGGCACGTGAGTGCTTGAAATATTCAAATAATGCCCCATCAGCGTTGGCGACATGCGACACTCACACCCGCACTCACACATATCTGTTTGCTTGCACTTACATATAAGGCGATAACACACAATCTTTTATAGAATTTATTTTTACACGACGACAACAACAACAACAACAACAACTGAAGCGTGGCAAAAATGCCGAAGTCAAGTCAACATTGCATAAAAAATCTTAAAGCCAATTTATTTATATCCGATAACCACACAAATTTTCAATTGTTTTTCCACACGAAATGACAATGTTGCTTCTTTGCTTCTGTGCTTCTGGCGCGAGACAAAGCGGATAAAGCAAAATTAAGTAAACATGAAATGAGAAGAAGAAGAATAAGAAGAAGTTGAAGGTAGCGCTTTCAAGTATTACATGAACACTATACATATGTACATTTCACTAACGCACACCAACTTATTGTTAAAAAATTGTGCTTCTTCCAAAGGACACCGGCACTTCGTTTCTTTTATTTTCTTTTCTTTTAACTTTTCTTGATAAGATCTTTAATAAATTAAAAATTGAAGAATGAGCAGAACTGGTGAGATGAGCTTCAAGTGATATCTGGAAAATTGAGTTGAGACTATCGTCAACAAAGGTGCGCCACTAGCTTTCAAATGAATGAAGAATATTCATATTTCACTTCGCCATTTTATTTAAGTTAGCTGCAATAATTTCTTTGCATGATTTATTTCTTCCCTGTTAGTAGGTCTGCCACTACACCACCTATTTCTTCAGCAGATCTTACCATTAAAATATTTATCCTACATCTATGGTAAACATGATTTATATCACTACTCATTGTCCTCTCCAAAACGGCACGTGCCTGTTTGATGAATGTAGAGAAGGAAGAGTGTATACTCTTAGAAAAATCTCTATGGAAATTATCAGCTGAAGGCACTGAAATAATATATTCGAATTGAGGTTCCAATATCATCCCAACGAAAGCAGGTTAAAGTTAATATAAATGTCATAAATAAGTATGGGATAAATCATTACGCTTACAATTCACAATCAGTCAAGCTCAAATTTCTTTTAAATCGAGTTTCAAAAAATAACTTTTAATTTAATTATTTTGAGGAAGAAACCTATATTTTATTATTAGAGCATTGGTTTTAAAGTTCAAACTAAATATAATAAAAAATCTATAGTTTAAAATTTATCTCGGAGAAACTCCATTTCCAGACGTTTTCTCACCAAATATCGATCGGAGTCTTTAAATAAGTAAGCATTATTGGTTTAATCGTTTCATAATGTCGTCATTAGAAATAACTACATATGTGCCAAATAATAATAATTTGGAGGATGTAACTTAATAATATTAAATACCAGTTCTATTTCTTGTTAGTGAGTGCCAAAAGAACACACATTTTAGATTTTAATTCTCGATTTTAAGGCTGCCAAATCAAGTGAATTAAAATCTGCGATTTGAAACAAAAATTCGCCAAATTGTCGTTTGCACAGCATTTGTTTGAGGATGAGGCAGAGTTCCTTTAAAAATAGGCGAACTAGAAGATAAATAAATTCTGTAAGCAATGCTGCACCCAAACAATATTTATAGACACTCAACAGCACATAAAAGTTACAAAAACAGTGGCTCTACATTTACAATACTCTAGCACAAGTGGCGTGTGTATTTATATGAGACGCATTATGGCGATGTCATTTGCAAATGCATAGCAAAAACTACTTAAAATTTACATGCGAGATAAAAAAAAAAACAACAGCAGAATTGTAAAATTTATATGCAAATGTTGGAACAGGCAGGCCATTAAATGCGCAACAAAATGGCATACAAAGTGTTTAACAAAATGCGACAACAATTGTTATAAGGATAGACATATATGTATATATATGCATACCCTGTAAGGTACGGTAGTGCTGGTGAGGTATATTCGAAAATCTAGAAATCTCGAAAACGAAGAAGCATATTAATTTCTAATATCGAATATCGAAATATTGTAAAAAGTTAAGAATCCACAGTAAGCTGTTAAATTGACTGAGGAGCATATGAAGTAATCTCAACCGAACTACCTGGAAATTTAGTCCAATAATCGAGAGCCATTATCTAATTGGTAGCTGCTAAATAGTTTCATAGCATAAAGTGCGAGTACCACATAAATTCGTCTGGGCGAGCGTTAGATTTCTACACATACGTATTTATTTACCAGCGTAGTATTACATACCGCTATAAAGTTATGTAGACAAGAAAAAATATCGTTTACGAGCATCAAAACAACCAGATATTTAGGGGAATAAACTGTCGAAAATGTTGCCACTTCTATGATTTTGTTGTTGTATACTGAGACAAATACTGTGATTTATTAAAGCAAATAGGCGGCTTAAATTTTACGAGCGACAGAAGCTATTGTTGAATAGATTCTATTAGATGAAAGTATCGCTAGGCGGCGACAGTTTGTAAACAAAAATAAATTCAGGCATGCATAATCATATGTAAAAATATTTACTAGCTGTAGGCTACATTTGACGTATTCGGCACGAAAAAAATGTGCCTCATTCTCTAGGAATTGCTGGTATCAACCTGTAGGCGGCATTGATTAAGTATTGGAAGCCAGCTCCAGTTTTGCTGTGGAAAGCCTGGCGAAAACGGGCGAAGAACTGCCAATGTTATCTAAAGCAATAATTCTGAAGTTTGAAAGCAGGTTAGGGTTACGTGTGTTTATTACTGGGGCACCTTGTCAAAAAGAGTGCCCTAGAAGTTTTCAGTTGTCTTCAGATGGAATGTTAGGAATAGGGATTATTTTAGGTGGCTTATCATACTCCAACGAAAAATGGCAGTTTCGAAAACAATTTAGTGCTGGTCGGTTGTAAGAATATATATATAAAATATATGGAACAATTGGCAAGAACTCACTATTTAAAACCACTTATTATTTGATTTTAAAGTATAAAATCACAAAATATAAAAACATACAATATTTATTATTAGTCCTCCTATTCATTCAACTTTGTCCACCTATTTGACATTCAAGGTTTTTTTAAGTAACAAAAGATCTTCTCAAAGAGATTTCTTCTCTTTGCAAGTGGCAACGTAAACTTGAACTTGAGCGCTTGAAAGCCAGCTCTCTTTAGTATTTTATGTCCGAGTTTCGAAATACTTCCTAGACACTTGCTATGCGAGCTGAAACTTTCAAAGAAGCGGCAAGAGAGCACACTAGGCGCCAGACCAGAAGCGGAGAAATTCCAATTTATCCAACAAGGCAACTGAGAATGATAGCATAAAAGAGGTTGGGAAAATAGGCGAGTTGAATTAAAACAGGAAATCCTGAAATTCCAGACATACATACGTATAAATTAAAGCGAATTAATTGAAAATGAGTTGAGAAGTAGAGGAAGGTGAAAAAAATATATATAAAAAGAATTTCAATTACGAGACTAGAAAACTATTACGATGATGTACAACTCAAACAAATTAGATAGTTGCACATACAAATACAACAACACACACAAGCATATAGGTTTTGTGAACAAAATGAGGCCAAAGAGAAAAGTAAAATCGACCAAACTGCCGAGAATCAACGCTTTTGCGCGAGATCCATGGTACAAAGCGCGTAACGGAGCAAGTCACCGACAGGCGCTTACGAAGGCAACTAAGTTCGCAAGCACTTTGATATGAGTTGTACACAGAAAGAGTGCGAAGTAAGGCATAAAGGAATTACAAAAGCAAGAAAAATAAAACCAACTCACGCATTCTCTGAAGCAATTTAAGACGTCTGCGATGTTAAAGGCCCCTTTTTCACCAGAAAAGTCAGAAGAGCCAACTGCCTAGAAAATGTTGGCAACTTAATTTGAATTTAATTGAATTAACCTACAATTTGTGCGGTAATGTGCGGTCGTTACGTTCAACCGTAACCGCCACTACTACTGTGAGTGATTTACGTACATTCGCCATAAAAGAGAGCAAGGGCACAGAGCCAAGGTATGCCAATGTGTTTATACATTGCTTGAAGGTGCGTTTGTTTTCCTTGTGGTGAAAGTTTAAATTAGCTCATATGGAGTTAGTAAATTTAATTGAATTTAGAGAGAAAGCGGAACTGGCATCGAATGTGAAGCCTTAAGGTGAAGTCTTAAAGGTGGGCTGGGAAGTCGGCTTGACAGACAAAATCAAGCAGATTTACAGATAAGATTAGCGATGTGTAGAAATAGGTAGCAGATGGAGAAAATTTTCAAAACTTACAGTTAAATTTAATATTTGTAGGAATGCTTTAAACCACTCTCCCAAGTCAGTCACACAGAAAATGTTACCATAGCGCTTCACGGGGAACTCTCCGATTTCGTACGATGTAAAATTGCAAATTACGGAACACAACTTACCTAAATATAGTATGGCACTTCTAATATGAAATCAGACATCCTATTGGTATTTGGCAACCCTCGCCACACAGCATTCATTCTCAAATTAAGCGCCAATAACTTTCAATAGTCAAAACTCAGGCGCCAGGTAAGCAGGTAGGTGGGTACAGCGCGTTGGGAGAGGCAGCCCAAAATCGATTGAGCGTACATTGAAAGGCAAAAATGGAATTTTTGTTTAGTTAATGGAAATTCGAAGGCACCAGCTGCAATAAGTCAAGTGGAAAATTCGCAGTTGAACGCACTTTGCATGAGAAATATGACGACGTAAACAACAAACGATTGTTCGTATATTAGTGTGAGCAGGTGTGTGCCGCCGGTGCTCCTGGCTACGGCGACAAAGCCACGTTGGAATGCATGAAAAGCGAAGTCAATGAACAAACCGAACTATGCGCTATGAAATATGATTGTCTACCTGTCACGTTTAGAAATATAAAGGAATTTGAAATATGCTGTGTGGTGCAACCGCTCTCTAGCACTATGTTGTACTATACTATGTGTGTAGAATGTAAATGAATGTACATAAGTACTTGTTTAATTTACTGCTTCAGCTTTTCTTTTTTTCTAGTTTATGTCAATCAGTTGGAAAATTGGCTTTTATTGTATATTTCCTGCTTTTCCCTTTGAGTTGTTTGTACATATACAAATACTTTTGTAGAACCTACACAATTAGTTTTTATGCTTGTTTGAAGTATGTTTGGTACTTAAGGTTTCAGTCAATTTATTGTAATTGAAAATTTTTTGCTTTCTCCTTCACATTTTCATATACTAAGTGCAGCAAAATTAATTAGGAAGTCGTTAAGTTGTCCGCACTTATACAAAACCCATTTTGATTCGCTTTACAGGCTTTAATTACCCTAAATCTAAGTCTGTAATGGAAACAAAATTTCCGAAAGAGAATGAAATACACCTAACTACATCACATTTAGTCTGAAGAATATAAGGAATACAAGAAATTTTTTAAGCCGAAATCAATTGTTGTAAAAATAAAAGAAATTTCTGGGTTTAAGTGTGGTTCATAGCTCGAAAATCTCACTTCCGTGAAGAATATATTCGAACGAAAATATAAAAGTAGTTAAACAAGATTAGACGTGTTCGATTCGCTAATTCTCTTACTCCCTCCGCTCGCTATATTTGCATACAGCTCTCCTGTCAAGTTTACATGTACAAGCAACAACAAAGTTAGCGACTTGAATTCGATATCAATCTTTCTTCAATACTAATAGGTTATGTCTTTCAGCTTTTGGACAAGTTTTACTTACTGTGGCTCAAGTTTCAATTTTAAATTTCACATTTAATTCAAAAATGTCATTGAAACTTTTGTTGTTAAACAAAAAGTATTTAATTATTTATACGATGAAGTTTTTGATTGCAGACGTAAGACATATATACTGCTCAAAACCAAAGATAAAAGAAAAGTCTTAGTAAAATATATGAAATTATAGCTTAATATTTATGTGTAAAATAAAAAAGTTACAACCATTTTCGCCACAAACATTGCGTTCTCAGGCTTTCCGTTTTTAAAATTGGAAAAGTTCACCGAAACAACAACAGCCATACTACTTACTTCCTGTACATACACACACAAATATAAAATATGCACTTATATAACACAAGTATGTATGTGTATGTGTGTGTATATCGGTTTCATGGCGCACTTAATGCCTAACTAGCTGTACATCGACAATAATCCCGAACAACGGTTTCGGTAGTTGCAAGTGCAAACACTCGTGAAAATACTCATACACATGCACATATGAGGCATATAATTTATGCACATGTGTAAGTATTATTATGATATTAAGAAATTGCACATCTGCATGGTTTTAGTGAGCACAAATTGAACTGAGTTCCACTGTAATGTAAGACGAATTCGCTGAAATTATAAGCATAATTAGTTTTTCAACTTCTCTTAGTTTCAACTTATAAATTTATATGGAATTTGTTGTTGTTGTATTATGCTTATTATGTGCAAAAGCAAGCGCATGGAGACTAAGCAGTGAACTACTTCGTAGAATTTTATTACCTTGGAGCCTTGCGTTTAAGTGAAGTTAACTTAAAAAGAAAAAATAGTTTTCAATTCATGTTGAAATTTTACTGCGAAGAAATTTATAAGCGGATTACTTATTTGATGAATTGCAATCATAAGAGTATTTAATGTATTTAAACCACAATTCGAACAAATATTTGTAAAATTTAGGAGGATAATACTGAAAGCTTTTAAAAAATGACTAAGAAGCGCTATTATTCGGTCTCATCGTTTGTTTTTCAAAAATTTTTATTTAACGGTAATTTAATGAAAAATTTATATTTTTGTTCGGGAGATAAGAACTGCTTTCTTACTATTACAAAATACAAAATTTCAAAATATTTTCTTCATGTCTGAATTTCACAATTGATGGCGTGGCTGCTACAAGGGATGGTGTGTATGATTGTGTTGTTGTTGCGAAGAAAGTCGGTCGCCTGTAGTTGACCACAATAACCAATTGGGTTGAGTGTGAAACTGAAAACCGAGAGTTAATCGGTTGACATTTATTTTATAGAGAACCCCTTTCCTAACAGCGATCGTTGCACAGCAGACAGTCTGCGAGTATTTCTTACTTCAAAAATATAACCTGATATACCTTCACACGCCGTCTGGAGAAGAATTTAAGCTGCATGTCTTTTCCTTTGTGGGAACAAAATTTAGCGGTATATAATAAGAAGATCGGCCCTATATTTGGCCAAGGTACCAGCACTAAACTTACTTTCTATAATGATACAAATCATTCGATTTTATACAATTGGACAAAAGTTGACGAAGGTTATTGGAAGTGAGTAGTTCTTTCTTTTGCTTCCTATGGTTAATGTAAATTCCCTGAATTCATGGACAGTTTTTTTGTAACTAATCAAATTTATTTCTTTCATTCGAAGCAAATCCAGCTCTTATACAGTACATTGAATTGAACCTTTGAAGGAAGAAAACCTCTACAAATTAACTCTGTAAACACACTCACCTTATTTTAAACCTTGCTTATAATATTATTCTGGTTTGTTCAGAGCACAATGCGGAGAGAGCGCATTGAGCCATTCAGAAGTCATATTTCTTGGGCAGTTGCCTACTAGAGCGCGGAGTATCGTCACTTGATTGATTCGAATTTTAATTTAAAATATGTATTTAATGCCTGATTTTCAGAAGAACCCTCGCAGCAAACGCAAGTTCATAATATTTCATACACTTTAAAATCAGAAATAGGGATTTCATTATTAACACCGAATTACCCATGAACAAAGTTGACATATATTTATAAGACAGGAAGTATCAGTTCACAGAAACCTTTAAGTAAATGTTCGAACCTTATTCTCAGCTTCCTGGATTCATGAATTGTTAGTTAGCTAGTAAGATTTGTATAGTTTTTCAGCTTAAAATTTCTTCAGCTCCAGAAGCTGCTAAAAACACGAGCCAAAGAAAAGCAGTCCAAAACAGGGTGTATTAATATATATATATATATACATATGTAAGTTCTTCGAATGCTGCAACGATAAGTCATTGAAAGGAGCGAATATAGCAGAAAGATTCTGAAAAGATGTTTACTTGAAATTAAAACGTGACATTTATTACACAGAAAATCGCTTTCTCAATATATAATAGCAAATTATAAATAGCAGAGCATGCCACCTACTTGGCTCTTAGCGCTACTTGCAAAAACCAGTCAATTTATATGAGAAATATAGGATTATTATGTGCCACATATGAGTAAAAGCTTTCACTCTCCACACGAAATCCGCGTTGCTCTTTATGCGCGCAACACACACACGCAATAATTTTTATGCTTTTTAATTTCCTTCTCACGACATTGCTTTCCACTTTCACGCCACAAATGTTAACAAGCAATGGCGGAACGATTAATCTACATATGCAATTATGTGTATGATACATAGTTAAAGGAGCACTTACATATATATTATGTAGCGCCAGTGTAAAAGTGTGCGTACAGTTTAGGAAAATTACTACATTCCCCTGGGTATAAAAAACTATTATCAACATGTAAACAAAATATGAAAGCAAAAGTGCAAAATACACGTACACAAGCACTCAGCCATACACAAATACATGCGGACACATGCACAAGTAGTTGTGGTTGGTTCTGCGTTTGTGCCCTTATGCGTGCGTCAAATTATGGTAAACAAGTACGAAAGAGTGGGGTCAAAAGGAAATAGGCCAAAAGTGCAAACAATGGAAAAACTTTCACAGTCATTCAAGTACGCACACATACGTACACACACATATATATAGATGTGTATATGTAATTTTGAATACGCGCACGTGTGTTTGTTTAAATTTATGTGAATGCTAAGGAGACAGTGGAAGAAGCGAGTGCAAAAGGCAAACAATGCAAAATGTCAAGCGTGATGTGCATCCTTGAGATGGATATACATACATACATACATATGGTGTGTGTGAAATCGCGTGCATATAAGGGGAGTCCGGTTTTTCTTGCCGAAAAATGAAATTTATTTAGTTTATTTTTATTTTGTACGAAGGCTGCGCAAATGAAGTACTGAAGCGCATATTATTATTAAAAAAAATAGGCCAAATGGTTTTTAAAATATAGTTTATTCCTTTTAAAGAAATTAAAAAATTAAATTAACGTCCCCAGAAACCTTAAATGCACTTTTTCTTTACTTGTATGAAGATAAGTCCCTAGGATGAATGCGCCAGTTTTGGGTTAAACGTGGCCGGAATAATCAAAATTGTTGATTTTTATAACAATGAACATTTTTATAAATTAATTTAAAACGCTATTTTTTATTGCTATTACTTTTAGTTCTTAACTAGTTATCTATAGTGTGTTTCCAAGTATATTGTTGCAAGATATCCATAAAATTTTAAGGTTTTAATGGTTTCTAGAACACTTAGTGGGTATTCTAACCATATTGACGCAATAGTAATGGCATTTTTTTCGATGAGGTACGGCTTAAACTACTTGACACAACCATCGCCGAATATTGCACGCAAGCTTAGTATAACTTTAATGTATGTTTGGGTCAGATGATTCAATAGTCTGACATTCACTTATTCGAACCGACTTGGAGACCCTAAAAACGTTTAAATTATTAAACTATTTTTTACGTCTTTTCTTTTTGTGAAATTCACAATTTTTTGAAAAATTTAAGATAATATCGTACTCTAGAACTATGGCATTGAGTATTCCTTCTTACTTGCTAAATCTTAAAGAAACAAAATAATCCTCAAAATGTTTTTCATCTTTGAATATCAAAACTTTCATCTAATTGAAAATACGAAGAAACATTCCATATTTTCAATGCAAATTTCCTTTTTTTTTTTGAGCATTCACCTGCTTTGCTTACATTAAAAGGAGCTTCTCCTTTTTTTGTTTTGTTTGTTGAGTGCGTTGTGATTTTTATGGTTCGGCGGGTTTTAAGGCAGCTTATGTAGTTTGTACGGTTTATTGCGTATTAAAGGCAAACTTTACTTAGGCAGTAGCGTCGATAGAAGAAGAAACTTTTTCTAAACTAGTTTTTAAAATGACTCCAACTACATTAACTACCTTAAGCAATAACAAATCAAAACAGACAAAAAAATACACATTCCTGGTGTATACATTTAGGCGCAATACACTTTTGGTTCAATGTTTCATTTGCTCAATAGCTTGTTACTTCATTTCTGAACGAGTTAGTAATATCATTAATTTAATGAAACTTTACTATAAATTCGAAAGTGTGATCTAATATGAATGGAATTCTTGAAGCACCTCTACAGTGCGAGTAGCAGTACTTAGACGCAAAGTACATATGTACATGAAGTAGGTTGCGAACCAACTATCACAGTTAAATGACACAAAAAGGCATACGGGTTACAACACTACAAATATGAGCTACAATTGTATATATGTTTTTGCGTGTGTAAGACCGCAATGCCCTGCGACTGAGCATACCTGAACGGATTTTGGTTTACCAACTTCCAGTTGAGCCGCACAAAGCCTCGTTGAGACTTTGTCCTTCCTTTATCAGCCACATTTGTACCACAAATATACTCGCAAGTGTACATACACACTTCACACATACATACAGATGAATAAATATGTCCTTTTGTTGTTGCAGACAAAACTTTTGCCAGCAGCCAAGCCCATTTCGCATATATATATATATATATATATATATATATATATAAATATATATATATATATATGTCAACAGCTAGTTTTTTAGTAGCACACACACAAAGTGGTAAGTCACACATGTGCCGATGGCAAATAAGACTTCTACTTCCGGCAGCCACATGGCAGATACAACACTATACAAAATACTCATACGCCACGTTGCACCTGGCACTTGATAGTATTTGCTACATATCAACCACCAACAATAATAACAACAACAACGATAGAGCTTGTTTGGTATACTTTTTTCTCCATAAAATTTGTGCCAAAAAAGTTTTTCAATTTCACTTGTGATTGTTATTGTTATTGCTGTAGTTGCTGTTGCTGTTGCTGTTGTTGTTGTTGTTGTTGTGTTGCAGCTATTGCCAAAGCCTGTCAAATGTTGTCAAGTGAAAAAGTTTGTGCAAATACAACGGTAACTGAGCACGAGAGGAACACACCGGCGCCTCTGTGTGTGTGTGTGTGTGTGTGTGTGTGTGTGTATGTGTATGTGCCTTGACTCCGATTACGGTACAAATGCTCACACATGCAAATGCAAAAAATTACTATAAACAGGCATTTCCTGTGCTGTAAACAATCAAATGGTGACAGCAGTAAAAAATGGATTTTGTGCTCAGCATATAGTATATACATGTTCGAAGAAAGCATTACAGGTGCCAATGTCATGCTAAAAACAAAAGATGACAAACAACAAAAACTACACAGGCTCATAAGTCGTATGTTCTCACATTTTGCGCTGTCTAAAATTCCGAAAAAGATAATGCAAAGCAAATACTGTCCTTTTTCGTAATTTATTTTTACGTTTCTCTCATACACACAATCTGGCGTAACAAAAGTAGCGCTCGCATGAGTGAAAAAAGTACTAAAACATACTAGCGCATGTTTTTTGGTTGGCTGCTTCTATGCTCTGGCGTGGAAAGTAAATAAAGAGAAATACTAATTTGAATATTTGTGCTTGTAAATGTTTTTATGCAATGGAAGCAAATATTGAGAAATATAAATTTATTTTTTCGCCGAGAAAAAAATGTGTTTTTGTGAACGTGTCTCGGTTCGCGTTTTACTTGAGGTGGTAGCCAATTAGATGTTAAGTAAAGATATAAAAATTAAAAAAAAAAAATAAAAAATTTATTGAGGATGTTCAGTTTTTCTGAGTCTTCGAAATGACCTAGTATGTGGTAAAGTAATAACATGAGACAAACCTCTTTGAATAAAGCCTCTTTGTGTCTAGAGAATTTCTTGTTACTCAGAATACTTTACATCAGCGGACTAGTCCACATCAGCGAATACAGATTATTTTGGAATTTTTCTGCCGCCATAACAACAACAATATACTGTGCTGTTTTAAAAACTTCTCTCTGTAAGAGCCTATAATGTGAACAACGATGAGCTGTAGAAAACACTTCTTTGCTTATATATTCTTATACGTCTCTGCACTAAGTATTGATAATAAGAATGCAACAAAGTAAAAAAAAGATAATATATTTTCGGCGATAAGAGTGCCGTTCCCACGACAAGCGGGTCTACATAACCGGAACACTTCGAATTTTTATCTGAATGAGGATTGTCAGCTCTGCAGCATTTCTTAAAAATATTTGAGAAATATTCAGACAACATTAGAGTCAAAATTCTTATTTCACTCATCAAATACGTTTGGTTTTTTTAATAACTGATTTTGCTTTAGAGTTCAGATATTACTCTGAACAAGCGAACCTTTTACCAAATATTATTAGCATCCGCTCAGTCGAGCATGAGACAAAAATCGTTCTTTGCCTACTGATTCTGGATAGTGTGCTTTATTAATTTCTGTTTTCTTTTTTTTTTGAAGAGAGTCGAAAAAGTTCGAAATTTTTCAGTCTAAGTCATAATTGAACTCCACTGCAGAGCCCATATCTAGATGTACTTTTCGAAGCTGACTTAGTGCTATATTGATAAATGTTTGTTAAAGTTATCAAAGTAAAAATTCAGCATTTTTATAGCAATAGCGATAAGCATTTGAAACACTCGTTCACTATAAAATATATTTTTAGAACAAACCGAAATTTCTGAAATTTTACGAATAAAATATAAATGGTTCGTTTCCAAAAGTTCAGCGAGTAGATATTTTATCGATATTAAAGCTATCTAGCATCCACTAATATCTGAGCCCCACGGACATACGTAACGACTACTTTCCGGTTAAATTTCTATAGAAGTACATAGAATTTGCACAAAAGGAAAATAATGCTGTGACTTTCTAGAGCGGATTTCTTACACCTCTTTTGTAACGTATCTGTGTGCGTAAATAATGCTAGGGCTGAGTCAACACTCAAGCAACTAAGCTGCACCGACTTACCGCATCTACTTACAACACAGCTTCTTCAGCTACTTCATGCTGAAAAATCGAAAAAAAACAAACAAATTTCACATAACTAAAATTGCGCATAAATACCAAAGACATACTGACATGTACATATAGTACACACATTAGATACATTATATTCTCTTTGCTTCTTCCACATTCTGTGGTCCATGGTCCGCATTCACTTGTATCCACACATAACCGCAACAGTTTATGCCACATGTTCCCTATTGTTATGTAAGTATTTCAATTCATACAAGCATACCAATAAACATGCATTCTCTTATAGTATATATGTCAAATACTCAAATTTTTATGCGTACAATTGTGTATGTCATCTTTATTTCACTTGGCATACACTCGCACACTCGTACACACACACATGCCGGCACTGCTAAAGAGTACGGCGACATTTTGAAGTGCGTTTCAAGGCTGAGTGCATTTCGCAGCTGCACTGCCGTGAGCAAATATCTGTGTGTACGTGCACAAGTTTAATATAAATCACACAAAACAGGCGGCTGGCATAGTTTTGTGCAGGTATTACGAGTACAATTTAATATTTAACTGCAGCAACGCACAGACACAGCAATAATTTACATATATACTCTATATATAGGTATTCCTCCATACTCAGAATATGCTTCTGTTGTGAAATGTCGATTTTCCAGCGTTCACCAGTCAATGCAAAGTGTTGCAAGGAAAGCATATTTCATACATGAATGCATATATGAGTATATATCTCAATATATAAGTGCGGGATATATTCATACATGTATGAATGATTGAAGCTGAAAAGTAATTAAAGATATGTAGTTGATACTACAGCAGAAGAGACCTTTCCGTTTGCGCGTAAGACGTGAAGATGAGTAAGACATATTGATATGTTATTATTTATTGCCAATATTTGGCAATTTAAAAAAAAAACAAAAAATAAAAGTTAAATAATTTGTTTTATAATTTGCTTATCTTAAACCCTTTATCTACCTTTATATATTTGTATATTGCCTAAAACTCTTTGCAACAGCAATTGTCTGAAAAAAAAAAACACAGCTAATTTATAATGTAATTTTCATATTATTTGTGCCTTTTTGAGCTAAAAAAAAAAAAAATAAATAAAATATGAAAAAATGAAATAATGAATAAATGAATAAATCTATACTTCTTACATTTTTTGTAGAAAAGGTTATACAACCAACCAGGTCATAACCCCACAAGATTTGACATATACTTAGAAGCTTCAAACATATTCTACTTTAAATAGCTGAGCTGAATATTATGTATATTCCATTATTCTAGTTTATCATTTGTTGATAGTCGGGTATATTGACCACAATATCATCTACACTTTCTGTTTTCTCTCTCTTCTGTACTTTTATTCTCTCCATCCGACTTTGCACAAGTCGTGTGTAATAAGTGCAAGTAATTATGTCCTCATGAAACCAAAATCAGATACGACTTTTGCTTGTTGAAATCGGTTTTTATCTCCAAAAGACCGCAAATTGCGGCAAGTGAGGGATGTGAAAAATTTCCAGGAATACACGCAAGTAAACACATATACCTAAGGCATGTGCATACATTCAAACAATACATACATATAAATATATATATATATATATATATATATAGTTATATAATTATGTCATTGAGGTTTTGTATGCACACAAGCAGCTAGTACGATAGTGCACAAGCAAACAATGGAATACGTCAATCATACTTGACGTCAAACAACCTTGAATGAGAAGGCGCTCCTCAAAGATGCACAAAAACCTTAATATATTTACATACGTCTATGCAGTTATATATGGAAGTAAGTGCATACATGTTGCACATACACATAACAATGTTACAATAGATTGCTTTCATATCACTCATACAACTACGCAGCAGACACATGCATATACACTTCCCAGTATACGCCTCGTGATTCCTCTTTGTCAGCTTTTCGTTACAAATTCGCTTCAAAGCAATCAAAAATAGTGTAGTCAACACACACATGCACACACACACATACACACGCAACAGTAATACACGTATATTTGAGGTCGTATCACCAGCAACCGCAAGCAATTAATCATACGCCCTGTTGCACTGTACACTGCAGTTACATTTACAATTCAAAGCATACATCTAGGTTACGCAGTGTTACTTCTTTTGCTGGCATACTCATGCTAAAATATCGCAAACGTGCATGTGAATAAGTTTGATGTAAATGAACGAAGTTTTCGTATATTTTTGAATTCTTGTTCTTGTTAATGCGGTTCGCAAAAGTTATGGAAATAATATGTTCAGTTGCTGCAGCAAAATGCCTTCAGATTTTTTTAAGATATTTGATAACTTTACTTTCAATGCAGATACATTCGTTTTGCCAAAAGAATATGGCAGAAAAAGCAGCTGTAACGCTTGAAGCCAAACAGGTACCGCAAAAATTTGTAGTCGACACAGCATTTGGGTAGAGTAGGGAAGTCACATTCAAAATTGCGCAAATTTGAGTTCTTCCATTCAAAATACACACAATAATTATTACACATTATTTTTAAAGTTTTTCGGGAGTTATGCAACGAAATTGTGTAACGCCACGCTTGCCAAAAAATTTAAAGGTTGCCACCTGCTTTGGAAATTAAAATGCAAAATTTGCTAAAATAATTGTAATAAATTTCTTTCATAAAAAATAACATACTTTGCATATGGCTTACAAAGGAAAAATAGTGAATGGTTGCCATCTGTGCGCAACTTTTAAATAAAAAATGCTGGTGCAAAGAAACTTCACAAACTTAAGCGCTTTTAACAATGTTCAATAAACATTATTTTTTAGAAGCGTTGCCACCAATTTAAAGTTTAAAGAAATTCCAAGGTGAAATTGTTTATAGAGGGTTGCCACTTGTTTACAACTTTTGTTCAATAAAATTGTTTTGAAAAGTGAAATATTATCGCAACGGGCGTCAAACGAAAAAGTCTAAGAGAGATGTTTATTGCAGGTATTTTCTGGGAGAGTTACCACAATAAATTTATAAAGTGCCTTTCATACTACCATATTTTTTATTAAAAGAAAAACTTTAGAGTGCTTGTATATTGCACATTGGTTGGCTATTTTGCCAAGTTTTGTAGCTATCCATTTTCAAAACTTGTTGAGTGCTGTTATAACGTTTGCTAGATCTAGACTAAATAAAGAGCTTCAAACAGTTCAAAGGAACGCTTTTGATAATGACTGATATACCCTTTTATATACATATACTAACGCGCTTTTCATTTTTCTCTTTCTTCTCACCACTTTTGCTTCCGTCTTAATCATTGCAATCCTTTTGCTACCAGAGAAGTTTATTTTCGGGGAAACGAGAATTCATTTTAGCATGACATCAAAGTCTTCCAAATCTTACCTAATACTTACTTTAAACAATCTTCTATTTTCAAATTTTCATTGGTGCTAGTTTTCAAAGCATTCATTTACTTTTCTCCTGATTATTTCCATTCCGCATTCATTACTTTATCAATACTAATGTAATATAACATTTCTTTGTTGGGATGGCAACTTCTTCTCTTACCTTTTCAGCTTTGTGTTCGCTTCAAAGGAATGTAAATGCGTTCTAGAAAGTACAAAAATTGTCTCAATATTTGTGTGAATTCTCAACTACGTACTATAACTTTTTGATACTAAGGTGTGCTGGAGATTGGCATCCTTTGTATGCAAGTGATTAAAAAGAAGCTTTGTGCTTAACGCTTTGTTGAAGATTTATAATATCTTCCCTTGAATTTTTTGTGCTAAAGAAATCGTAATGATGCGTAAATTAGTTTTTTTTTATAATAACTGAACGTTTTTCTTCATCTACAGCACGTGTTAAATTATAATCTAATACCCGTATATCCTTGGATTGAAATTACTCGACCTTATACATTTTTGGAAAATATTTTCAATTCTGCATGCCAAGATTTCGAGATGCGAATTTTTTCAAGTTTTTAAAAGTTTTTTAAAGGAATTTTATTTTGTTATTTATTTTGAAAATAGTTGCCATTTATTAATTAGCCGCTCTCAAATACTACTGAACTTATGTATGTACGTTATTACAACTCCCTCTCTAGAAGTGCATTATTTCTATATAAAATATGTATTATGTGTGTGCATATGTCTCAGAGTAGCTAAGTCTTGAAATTTTTTCTTTGCAATTAAATTATATATTTCTATTCTTAAAATTTCCGAAACTTTTTATAAAATGCACATTTGACACATCTTTGAAAAATTCCATTTAAAAATATCTATTTTAAGAATTTACATGTGTGGAGGGAAACCTGTAAGATGAAAACTCTAATACTAAAAATTTATTTTTTAGTTCATCAAAAAAAAAAACAAAAAGAAAGTGAACATTCTTTTTCGAGCTCTATTCATTATCAAGATATCGTTTGCGAAATATTTTATGAAATGTTTTATTATATAACACAATAGCAATTTCCTGAATGACAATAAAATACTATAAATTTCTAATAAGTTCCATTAGCAATTACGCACCGTTGAAAGCCGAAATGGCTTCCTTAAGATCTAATAAACTTCATTTAATTCCTACGCAAATAAACAATCTAAATAATCCATCACTGGAATCAATCAAAAAAGTTATCAAAACTGACTGGCGCCAACACGTACATACAAGTGTGTATATGTGAGCATGTGTGAGCGTGAGTGCGTGTGTGTACACCAATAATAAATTGTGTCAAAATATTAAGCTTTTCATCAGCTCAATTATTTTTAATTATTGTTGTTGCAATGACGTCAAGTAATCATAAAAATACGGTAAACATATGTGTGTGGTACGAATGTATAAATAATATATAAACTAAACTTACGTAAGCCCTGAAATGTATAACTAAATTAAAGCTTTTTTGAAAAAAATTTTATTAGGCTGAGGATGTTTGTTAAATTTCAAGATGAAAGTGTCTACATGTCGTAAGTACATGCGTAAGCCCGACTCAAAAAATACCAAAAATTATGGATGCGGCAAGCTTTCTTTTCGAAATTCTGGATTTCCATTTTAAATTAATATATAACATTAGCGCTATAACAATCAAAATTTGCATTATTTTCAATAAAATAAAAACTTAATTCTCATTATATAATACGAATACCATAAGATTGCCACTTTCTTTGAACTATTACATTTTTCACATAATTTTCATGCATATATGTACATATAATATATTAAATTGGCTTCAGGTGAAGATAAAAATTAAACTAATTTCAGAAACATTACTTCACAGCATAACAAGAAACACCGAGTTGCCACATTTTTTTAAATTCTAAGAAATACCCAAAAGACTCAAAACCCAGCCAGCCAGCCACAAAGCAATATTTATAATTTGACATAAATTAATTTCCATTTAAACCAATAGAACCTAAGTAAATAAACGGAAAGCAAGTGCAGAATATAAACAAGAGTGTAATGCCAAAAATGAATGACACCGAAGCGCAAATGCAATGAAAATTAGTAAACAAAGCTTAAGATGAATAAAAAAGTATGAATAAATAAACAGAGTAGCTATTTCAGTTGAGCAACTGTCGCTGAGTTGGAGTCTCATTACTCGGTGCATAGAGTTAAATAAGATATGCTTCAATTGTTGTTGTAATTCTTGAAAATTCTAAGTTTCACTTTGACAGTTCACAAGATTGAATTGCATAAATGTAATTAAAAAGTAGACACTGAAAGAAGTAAACAATTTTAATAAATGTATAGGTAAACAGGATAAAATAAATTGTATGAGAAATTTATTGAAAGGGCTGCAGATGCTCGAGTTTAAATTAGAAATTTATGAACTTGTAGTTTCGACTAATTGCAGCCAGCAAACAATTATCAGATTATGCATAAATGCGGACTTTTGACGAAACAATTAATTGGACTTAAGCAAATTTTCCTTTGCGTAAATTTAATTTAATTTTTAGAGGCAAATTAAATACTAAACATGAGTTTCAGAAAGTTATTTGCTCGAACGACCAATTTGAAGAGCTAATTGGTTGAAAATTCAATGAAAGTAATTTTCAGCTTGACAGAGAAAACATACTAAGTCGAGATAGGTTATTTTATTAACTGTTTGAAAGTAACTCTATAAAAGTAGTGAAAGTAATGAAAGTAAGTAGTGAAAGTTAATAAATTTTCAACTTGAGAGAGAAAACATACTAAGTCGAGATAGATTATTTTATTAACTGTATGCAAGTTTGTATGTGTATATGTGATTTTTCATAGAAATAATCTACATTTTTGATATTACAAATACTACGCATATTATTGAGCACTTTTCACAAGTTTTTTCTATGGACTTGTAAGATATTGAATTAAGGCAAACTGTTCATGCAAACTTGTTTTAGAGAAAAATATTACAAATTAGGAAATATTTCACTAAAATTCTCTGCAAAATTTTCCACAAAAACCAAAATTCACCATCAACTTAATATTGACCTCACTGTAAAATTTCATATATTCCATGCTAAATTTAATTATTTTTTATGTTGCATGAATAACAATTTAAGCCGAAATTTGCTTACCCAAAATCTGTTTCTGCTTTACTAAGCAAAATTCATGTAAATCAATTTAAATATACATATATACATACACAGTATATGCAAAAACAAGTAAATGCCAGAAAATGGGTTATGTAGCTTTTTGAAATGAGTGTAATTGCACAAAAGTTACAAAAAGTAATATCATGTCAGAAATTTACTTTTATTTATTTTCTTGAATTTGTTATAATATTTTATTTGTAGGTTTTTCGCTTGTCTTCTGCTTTCATTGTTCCAAAACGTGCTGAAAATGAAAAATACAAATAGCATTTTCCCATACAATTCATAAACTAAAATTTATTTTGATAGATGTGTGAGAGCTGAAAAGCCGCTGTCAAATATTTAGGTCATTTTAATAACAGCATTGTAATAATTAAATCCGTTTTAAAAAGTAATAAATAATTCCTATGAATTTTGAGTTCGTACAAAAGTTGAACAAAGCAATAACTCAACACCAAAAAAGCACAAATTCAAGCTTTATTGTAACTGTAATACTCAACCATACACATATGTATGTAGAAACGGAAGGCCTTAAAATGTCTGGGGTCAAATAAATTTAAGACGTATACAGTTATAGATAAGAATACAGAATTATATATATGAAAATGATTGGAATGGCCAAACAAATTTACCTCGCGATGTTTACTTGTTCGTCCATCCCATCGGATAATACCTCGGGAATCTCAACACAACTTGATAGAGAGTAAGCACTCGTAAAAGGTAAAAAACGAGTGGTCATGGCGAGGCTATTCTCACGAATAAAATATTTCCGACGCACTTGAGGTGAAATTAGTTTAGAAAAGCGGTGGAGCTCCCTTCGCATGATCAGTTCTGAGCAGGTATCTCATAAGCTGCTAGAGCTGTCGTAGCAAAGTTATTTAACACTATTTAAGTTTCATCGCACGCTACGATTTCAAATGTCAAAAGAGAGGTAAATATTTCAGATTAAGTTGAGAACAAATCATTGAAGCAAATGGCTTGAAGGAGATATAGAAAATTAGAACAAGAATATAATAACATGATTCAAACTAGAAGAAATCGATATGATATATATTTTGAAACACACATCTAATTTAATATTTGGTACTTAAACAACCAGTCATTATCATACTCACCTTCGTTATAAAAATAAAAAAATTTAAGTCGAAAAACAAATAAATCTGGCATGAAAGGAGTCGGTGTTCATGCAAACGACTATCTGCTTTATCTTGCCCAACGATTGGAACAAAAGTGAATGAAGGACCAAATAATAAAACATAATATATCATCCTTGAGAGCTAAGAATTGTTAACCATTTGTTCTACCGAACACATGGAAGTAGCAAAACGAATTTGAATTTGTTTGCAAACGCGATGGAAATTATTCCTAAACTATTGATTGACTGCTTGGGAGTATTGTTCCGCATTTAATTGCGCTGACTGCTATTGTTGAACTATGAAGTCATTTATTTTTAATACATATATATTTGACATTTATGTTATATAATTGTATAAATATATGCCATATGTAAGGGTGTACATATTTCTGCAAGCTTTTGTATTTGAATGCATTTTCCGCAAATAGACAATTATTTATAATTTTACTGCTTTTGCTGCTTGTGTGAGTTATTCCGTGAAATTCCTGCTATTTTTTTTATACCCCAGAGATAATAGGAATGGCCGCAACAATGTCTGTGTTAGCGCGAACAAGAAGAAATATACTTATTATTATATATGTATAGTGTATCGTGTGTACACATTTGTATTCACATACGGCATACGAAGCTAAGATCAGCCACTTTTTACATCCGCACATATTAGACATATATATATGTCGGCAATAAAAATGCTAAGAGCAATAAAGACACAATACAAAATTGCCTTACAAATCACACTCAACATATACATTAATACATACAAGTGTACATATATATATGTATGCATATTTATACATCGGTTGCCGTGGGACATCACAATAGTCAAGTAAAATAGCAGTTAACAACAAGAAATTGCTGACTGAAATCTGACTGAACTAATTAGAAAGGCAACAGATGTACACCAATTTCTAGGAATGTTGGTTTAAAATAAGCGCAAAGTTTATTCAGCCAATTACTCTATTTGAAGGCCCTGAGCAAAAAGCCATATCAATTAAACCAGTATGTGACTTTTATATTTCTGCCTAAAGTTCGACACTTGACAGGACTCAAAGGATAACAACACTTAAACAGTTGATTTCGATTTATGGTTCACACCAGTTACAAAGTAATTAATAATCAGTTGATTACACTGCTGGGCAATAATATATTATATATATATGTGCATATGTATTAGCATTGCAGCGCAATTTTCTAAAAATTGTTATACTGCATGTTTATGGCGGATTTCGGCTAAACTCACATTTTAATCATAAAATGTTGGCGGTTGATGGTTCTTGTTATACCCTGATTGCTATACATATGTATGTGTACATGCATACAAGCCATGGTTATTTGGTTTTCTTGTATTACATTAATAGAGAGTTTTTTTGTCTGTGTTATCAGTGCCGAAAATGCCGAAAATGTAACACAATGCAAAAAAGCGATATGTGTGTGTGTGTGGTCACATAAAAATAATTGCGAATATGCCAGAAAATTAGTGGCGAACAAAAACAGCCAACTGGGAAAACAGCCACGTTGCACACCGATTTTATAGGTGTACACAAAGTGGTGTAGAAGCGCCAACTGCGTAGGCAGCATTAATGGATTTTCGCCTTGATAATATTCACGTAAATATGGTTGGAATTTTCCCCATATTTTACTTATTTATTTTGTTGTTATTGTTTTTTTGTTTTTTTATTGTGTGTGTGTGTGTCCACACACGCAAGTTTTAAGTGGTTTCTGGCAACACTGGCGTTCGTGTTCAACTTTTTTTTGGCAATTTTGTTGGAAAGAAAACAAACAGGCAAATATACATACAAATGTGCACATATAAAATATAAAAAACATATAAATACATACAAGTAAATTTTGTTATAAATTGGTGTAAATCAAGTAGACTGACACAATCAAATGGAAGCAGAATAGCAAACGGTTATAGCAAGTTAACGACCGCGTATTCTTTCGTGATGAATTCAATTAGAGGACGTCTTTGCTGCTATCACAGGTAACTTTTTTGAATAGAGAGCTGTTACATGAAGGCAAAGATTCAATGTTGCTATTAAAAATAGAAAAAAAAAACCAAATACATAGCACACATTTAGGCATATGTTTAATGAAATTTTTTCTAAATCGCATGCCCAACACACTGCTTTAAAGTAATGTAAGTAAGATACAGCAAAAAAGACAGAGAATTTTATATATATTTTATGTATAGTCTGTTCGAAAGATCATATTTAAAAGAACTGCGACAAATAAGAGTAGGCGACCTTTTTTTTTAAACCAGACTATATAGAAACATATTCATCGAAAGCATACGCCACAAAATTAGTATGATATCCGGTAATAGATTATAACATCAGTTGAGTCTTATGATTACGCTAATGTTTGGCAACAACAGTAACTCTTTTTTTTGTCGTTGGTATTTGGAAGAGACTTTCAATTCTTCTTGTTTAATTATAGATTTTTAAGTCGTAAAATCAGTTTAATGTGTAAACTATACTTCTCTAAAAATTTCAGTGGATGCTTTTGGCACCCTTCTTCCCAGTAAGCGTTTTCCTTCACACTTAGTTTCATCCACTATATTTTCTTTTGACAAATTATGCTTATGAAAGCTTTAGTAAGCATTTTTAAGTTTTAGTAAAACAACATACTACTCACATTGGTGCTGCCGTATATGGTAAAGGGATTTTTGATTTAGAAGATTTGTTCTTTTTTAAATTATCACTTTCCATCGTTCGAATTTAGTTCAGCAGCGCAAGCTTAGTCGTGAAGTTGAAACAGGTTTGAGATCACTTATTTTTCTATATTGCCCAAAGTTTTGTAACTAAAGTCATATAACTATGTCAGAAATATTCGCAAGCTTTCAAACCATTTGATTACTTTGAACATGCAAAGACCTATGCCTAGAGCTAAAGAGTGGTTGGAAACTTCCAACTTAAAAAATTACAAGCTGAAACGAAATTCGAGAGGTTTCTTCTATTCGACAAGTAATAAACTAATTTCTTTGAAGACGGGAACCTGAAATATGGCAGCTAATTTTGGACGCATACGTGTATTGTTATATAAATTGAAAAGTCGACAAATTAAATTTCCAACATTTATTTTTTGAAGTCAGGCAGTATGCAGGCACATTCTTCATTAACAACATTAACTAATAACAACAATAAACAGTCAACAAAGGTGGATTCATTTAGAAACGGCGTCTGTAGACAACACGACGGATGGTCTTGTAACGGTAACCGTCTTCACCAGCTGATGACGATGGAGGAAGATAGGTGTTTTGTGGTGCAGCAATTGGCTGTGAGAGAACCGCTTCCTGCACAGGTGCTGGTGGTAAGTAGGTGTTCTGTGGTACTGGTGGTGGTGGAATGTAAGTGTTTTGTGGTGGAGCAATTGGCTGTGAGAGAACTGCTTCCTGCACGGGTGCTGGTGGTAAGTAGGTATTTTGTGGCGGTGGTGGAGGAGGGATATAAGTATTTTGTGGCACAATTGGTTCCGATCTTACTTCCTCGTGCACAGGCGCAGGATAACTGTAGCCACCACCACCACCGAGATGCGAGACATCAGCAGCAACGACGGCCAGCAAGGCGAGGAAGACGACAACGAAGAATTTCTGCACAAATGAAATAGAATAGTATCAATTAGAGAATTTTAAGCACATGCGGAAGCACTAGTTGACTTTTAAGGTCTAAAGCACAAATTGTTGTTGATTTTTCTTTCAAATACATATGAAGTTTGCTATTTGCTGGATGGTTAGAAATTTTTTCTTTCGTATTTTTGAAATCAGTTTTAGTTTTTTGATATGTGTTTCCTTTGCATTGCTTTGTTCACGTTTAATGATCATTTATTTTTCGATTTGTTTACGCACCATTTTTTTGTTGTTGATTGCTTGCACTGTTTACACTACAACGGTTAAAGTTTGATAATATCTAAGTCGGCTATTGAACGCGTATTTATACTCGCTGGATATTTACTTTGTGTCACAGCTAAAGGTCGCGGCGTGCAGTTGCTCTACGCTTAAGTGCTGCATATGCAGAGCCTCATGGACAGAGGTTTCAGGTCTTCACACGGTTGTTGCACAAGAATCTGGCGCTCAAAAATATTTCGTAATTTTTTCAGATTATATGCACGCTAAATGTGAATCTGATTTACATAAATTATAATCTTTTCTAACTCACTTTTCCACTGCAGTCTTGACGCCTGTAAAAACAACTAAATATTCAGAATTTTGTTTTTAATTAATTCCGGTTCCATTTTATCTACTTTAATAAGAGACAAAAAACCTTCAGCTTCTCTGAAAAATATTTACATACGAGTATTTACAAAAATCTTCTCAAAATACGGGAAGAAAAGATTCGCAGGCGAAGTAAGTGATGAATGTATACATACAATATATATGTTGAATATTTTCGGCAATTTCTAGCACTTAATTTAGATTAGATTTAGATGCCAATAAGTAATTTTCACTATACCGAACAATCTCTTGATTGATTTCGATCTTTTTGGCGAAAAGTAAAAACTTTTTAAAACTTGGCTGACATATGATATATATATATATATGCATTTGTAGACTACAGCCGAGTAGAACTAGTAGTGGGAAGAAAATAAATGAACTTCGGATATTTCGACTCAATCAATTAAAATTTCATTATGATAACAACTAACTTTTTGATATTAAAACAATAGATAAATATTTTAAATAATATTCATAACTCAAGTTCAGTCTTAGTAAATGAGTGCGCTTACGACGTCATCAACTGAATACATGCTAATATATGCATAAGTATTTCTGCCTTATTATATTTATATCAAAGATTATAAATACAGATATTTTCATATACGCAAAAGTATAATTAAAAACATTTTATGCTAATAAATGTCAGCTGGTTAATTATTTATACAAATTTTTTTCATTCAACTAAGGTGAACTAAGTTAATTAGTGAAGAAGCGAACACAACATTGGACGTAAAAAATAGCATGCGAGAAATTTCTGCAGAAAATAAAGAAATAGTAATGTACTACTTTAGCAAATGGCTATATAAAGCGATATATACCGATATATATCCAAAATATTACATACAATAATTTTATCACAACTGATGGAAGAACTATTAAAATATCATGCGAGAATTTCGCAATTGTTTTCTATTTTTTCATTTTAAAGGTAAACAAGAGGGAAGAGACGCTTGGACGAATAATTGGAAAAAATATATGTACATAAGTAATTGGGTTTTCGATACATTAGAATAGCCTTAAAAGCTTATAATAATTTCGTGGCTAATTTTTGGTATGCTACAGTGGCACAAGAGACATCAGATATGAATGAAAAAATAAAAATTTCATAATACCAGTAAAATTTTCATAAAAATGGAAAAAAAATTATATTATTATATTATAATTATCATAATATAATATTATCAGGAAACGATTATTTTTTACACAATTGTTCCTCGAATCTATGAAGTTAAGCATATAAGTATTTGTAAAGACAAAAGCGTAAAAAAAAAAAGATTAATTAGATACTAGCCATTGTAAGCGAGAGTTCTTATTAAAAAAAAAGAAAAAAAATTTGACATAATACTAGCTAAGTTGAAAACAAATTTTTGTAATAAGAATTCTTGCTAGCAACGGCTAGTATTATGTTAAATATTTGTTTTTTTTTAATTACAAAATAAATTTCTTTAAATAATTAATTTTTTAATAAAAAAAAATTGCAAAAAAATTTTTTTTTTAAGTTAAATCTGATGTTTAAGAAAAATTATGACAGTATTTCCAAACCAAAAAACAACCTCTTTTCGAAATATTAGATTAAAAAGTGTTTGTAAAAAATAAATTATAATTCCTTTCTAATAGGTGTACAATGTATACATTAACACAAAAAGTTAAAAGCAAAGAAAAGTGTAAAAGACAAACAAACAAACAAATAAGCAAACCAAAAGAGCAACAGCTGTCATAAACGAAAAAACCGATAAGTAAGTACCAACAACAACCATAAAAACAACAAGCAAGCACAGGCCTCTGCCTCTAGTCATGTTCCATAGCAGTTACCTACCACAACATATTATAAAGTCAAACAGTCAAATGCCAAAAAACAAGCAAAAGCAACAACAACAAAAATGATAGCACCCATGAGGAAACAGCAAAAAGTTATAAGGGCCGAGATGACCGTACAAATATTGAGTTAGCCAAAGCAAGAAACCACAAGACCCACAATAAAAGCAATAACAAAAGCAATAGCAACAAAAACAAAAGCAAAAGACCAATAACAAACGAAAATACAACACTAATGATCTAATCTGCATAAAAAAAGTTATTGGACAGAGCGCCATGAATTTTCAACTGATGGCTACTAGACACTAACAACAACAACAACAACAAATATGTATAATCAAAGGAACACCACAACTGCTCGCACCAGCACATCACCGCATTAGATGACGAAGATGCCGTTCAACCAGTGCACGTCAGTCCGCATTTGTTGCCCTTGCGTGTCGACGACGACGTAGATAGCTGGTGTGTTTGTTGTTTGCCGTCTTCAATATTTATTATTATTTTGAATATTTCGTATTTATACATTCATATTTGTATTGGTTGCAGTGCTAATGTTCGTCGATTTGCTGGTGGCAACGAAGCGCGGCGCTGCTCCAACATGCACACTCGTACAAATACATATGTGCGGAGTTGAGGGTTTCGTTGGACCAACGCCGGCATCATCGATTAGCCACTAGGTAATGTGCATTGTGGTGCGCGTTAATTGGTCTTGCTTGGGGGCGAATACCTTGTATGAACTCGGAGTGGTCGTAAAAAAGAGGCAATGTATAGGCAAATATTAAAATGTGTAGTATTTTCAGAATCATACGAGAAATTTACGAAAGAAAAAAAACAAAACTCGTTATATCCACTGGAAATAGTGACCATCGGAAGGTGTTAACTTGTTGACCAACAGCAGCACCACCTTCGATTAAGGTGCATAATATACACGTAAGAGAATTTCTAATACAGCTGTGAGTTAAACAGAATTCAACTAAATGAACAAGTACGAAAGACACTAGTTGCTCACTACTTACAAATACATAATAATATTTCACAAGAAATAACGCGTATAATATTCAATTATTAAATGGGTTTTGGATTTTATGACCACCCTTCCTAAACAAAATATTAAGATAGGAAATGGCTTCGAAAATATCTGCGGAAAATTCGAATATTCTGAAGATTTAAACAGGGGTCTATTTATGGTGAGGGACAATCCTCTCACTGCTATTGACTGCTTGACCATGAGTATAAACGTTTGCTAGTCTATTCTCTTTCTAATTGCAATTACCTCAGCATGAGTACGTTATAATAATCAAGAAATCTCAAATATAGGCAGAGAAGCTATAAATCGTCCATCTCTTTATTTTGAATCAAACTATCTGCAAAAATTTTACATCTCTTTATGATTTCATATATTCACTTGAAAAAGGTGATGCCGAGCATTGACTCAGTATGCATTTTGTAACAAATTTTGAAAATAATATCTTTTATATACTCAAGCATATATGTATGTTTAATAAAGCCAGAAGGAAAGCAATTCTGTCACTTTTTTCGTACTCCCAGAATAAATTGTCAGAGTTAAAACTTTTTTAGTGCTCTAGACTGACCTAACACACAATAAGAAAATTTTCAAGCAAAGACCTGGTACATATGGAACCTATGATATGTCGAGATCTCCTTACTATTGTATTATGGTTGAGGATTCGGCACCTAGTCGAGCTTCTACAAAACGAATATGGGGACCGCCAACCGGTTGGATGGTTTTTCGAATATTACATATCAATCACTATGTGAGCTATTTTAGTAAGATTAAGCGAGACTGTTTATTTTTCATTTTCATTGCTTTAGCGGTAACAAATTCGTTAAAACCGAACCAGTTCGGCAGAGTCGAGTTTCTGTACTGGGTTTGGAGGTTTCTGTAGCTTTGCGAAATCGCATTAAAACCTTTACTAGTGACATCATATGCATGTAGATATATAGATATAGTAGGTAGATGCCAGTGTCGAGTTTCACAACTTTTTTTTATTTTATTGCTTTATTTAAATATGTGTATACACCAACGACATTGTAAGACGAGCTCTGGCAGTCCACGAACCAATCAAACAACGTTTATGCTAACAAAAGGTTTACGATTTAGTAGAACCACATACTGGCAGCATAAAAATTGTAACATAACGGTAAGATATTGAAATCATAATTCACTAAACAAGTTTTGAAGAACATGACGACTAAGGAATGTGTGTGTATTTATATATTGAAATTAGCTAGTATAATGTGAATCAATAATTAAAGCATAAAATATAAACATACGATATTCTTCATTTAGCTGCAGTCATTTATTATTATGAACCGCCTTTATGGGGTAATTTGGTAAGAACAAAATAAAGAAGTTAAACACAGCAATGATTTTGCCAAATAAGAAATGCTACTTCCGCATTTTATGCAAATGGCTCCAACGGCTTATTGCGGCTAACATTCGAAATTGGCGCCTGACTAAATTCTCGCAACGGATAGTTCTTTGGTATAAATAAGCGCGGGCGAAACCAGATGTACATAATCAAAGTTCTACGTTAGTGGTGAAAACAATTCAATAAACCAGTAAAAATGGTGAGATGCGAAACAATTTTTATTGAAAAAAGGGAAATTTTTTGGGAGGTTTTTTGTGTGTATTTTTTTGAAAGAAAAGAAAAGTGGTTGTAATTGAAAAGTAAATTAGAATGTTAGAGAAAAATGTCAGCAAAATTAAATTTTTATTTAATTTAAAAAAAATTAAAAATAAATAGTTGGTATTTTGCATCCGACACTTTATAAAAATTATTCCAGAATTTCAAAAACAAGGAAATAATTTTTTTTTAGAAATATTGATATTTTTTGGGAAAAAATTTATATGAAAAATTTCATACAACATTTCATGCATAGATTTTGCTTAAACAAAAAAAAAAAAACATATTTTTCTTTCTCGCAGAAATTTTTCATTGCGGCCTTCTTTGCCTTTCTGGCTATTGTCTCTGCCGATGTCTCTCACCTTGGTGGTGGCTACAGTTATCCTGCTCCTGTGCATGAAGCTGTGCAATCTCAACCGATTGCTCCACAAAACACCTACATCCCACCCCCACCACCAGCACCAGCACCTGCTCAGGGCTACAGTTACCCAGCTCCAGCACCGGTGCAGATCCATGAAGCTGTGCAATCCCAGCCGATTGCTCCACAAAACACCTACATCCCACCCCCACCACCAGCACCTGCTCAGGGCTACAGCTACCCAGCTCCAGCACCGGTCCATGAAGCTGTGCAATCCCAGCCGATTGCTCCACAAAACACCTACATCCCACCCCCACCACCAGCACCCGCTCAGGGCTACAGCTACCCAGCTCCAGCACCGGTCCATGAAGCTGTGCAATCTCAACCGATTGCCCCACAAAATACTTACCTTCCACCATCAGCATCACTGGGTCAGGATGGTTACCGCTACAAGACCGTCCGTCGTGTTGTCTACAGACGTCGTTTCTAAATTTTGAAATGTACCAAGTACTTTAAAAATTTGACTGATTTTGTTACGAAAACACCTGATAGAATTAAATAAACGTTTGTTGAAAGTTTAATAGAAATGCATAACAGTTTTATATGAGATCTTTTACAATTTTTGAACAACAGATGATTTGAGAAATTTAATCTGGTATTTTGCGTTCCAACTTATTGGTAACATATGATTCCTGGCGAGAGAACTGTGGTCACCATATTGAAGTTCGAAATTGAAAAAGTTCTCAAGCATCCCGATAAGTCGTGCACATATTCCAGTAAGAAAGATGCTATTAATAAAATGTACTTTACTACAAGTATCGAGCAATATTTGATAAAGTTTTCCATCTTCTAGTTTGATAGTCTTGAAACAGTTGTCGAAAATACAACTGAACTTTGGTTTTGAAAATGAAAAAATATGCTAAGGGAAATCGATCTGAGATAAATCAAATTAAATCAATCCCATCCAATATGCTAGCTGATCATTGGTTATTCTTAGATTTCGGATTCAATCTTCAGGCTGTTAACTATAATCTCAAATCTAATCTATAAATCTATATAATCTATAAACTCATCCTTCTCATCCAGACTTAGATCAACATATATATGAATATTTGTAAGGATGGTTCAAATTGATCCAATTGAGAAAATTTTGCAAGGCAAAACAAAAATTCTTGAACTGGATCCGACGTTATTCGAAGTGCAAATATCGTCTTAATGTATTTCAACTTTTAATTGCTATCTTATGTCAGAGTTTCGTCGACATCAGGCTCACAAACTCTGATATAGAAAGGAAGATTTGAAACAGTCTATCGAGAAGTTACCGCCATATATAGATATAGATATAGTCAGCGACTTATCTTCGATACCTTCGATCTTCAAATACCGTTTAATAGAGATAGAGCTACCCTATAAAAATTCCTAAGGAACCCCTAACATTAATATAATTCATTCAAAGAAGAAACAGTAGAAATTGTTATCATTAGTTCACATCGATACAACGGTATAAAACTCTTTCCAGAAAAAACCCAAAAATATAAGCTTTTATATAAATTAACAATTTATATTTAGATTTAGATTCAGAACAAGCTCAGGTACATTTCCCATGGATAAAAGGTCTTGGAAGGGCAAGATAGCTTAGAAACGGTGTCTGTAGACCACACGACGGACAGTCTTGTAGTGGTAACCGTCAGCTTCAAGTGAAGCGGATGGCACTGGAGCTGGAGCGGCTGCTGGAGGAATGTATGTGTTTTGTGGAGCTGGTGCTGGGGCAATTGGTTCGGAATGCACGGCCTCCTGGACTGGTGCTTGTGGCGCTGGGGGCGCTGGGGGCGCTGGTGGTGGTGGTGGAATGTAAGTGTCTTGTGGTGCTGCTGGAGGCGCTGGTGGCGCAGGTGGTGCAGGTGGTATATAGGTGTTTTGCGGTGCTGGTGGTGGTGGTGGTGGTGGAGGAGGAGCTACTGGGTGCGAGTGCGCAGCCTCATGAACTGGAGCTGGTGGCGCTGGTGGTGCTGGCGGAATGTAAGTGTTTTGTGGTGCTGGTGCTGGTGGTGGCGGCGGTGGTGGAGGCGGAGGTGGAGGTGGAATGTAAGTATTCTGCGGCGCTACTGGCTCCGCTTTCACCTCCTCATGGTGGGGAGCAGGATAATCGTACCCACTGTGCAGATGCGAGACATCAGCGGCGACGCAGACCAGCAAGGTGAAGGAAAGAGCAACGAAGAGTTTCTACAATTAACACAAAATTTTTGATATATTTTTGATTTTTTTTTTTATCAATTTGTCACAAAAAATGTACACACCATTTTCTCCTTTGTTTCTCGAACTCTTAACACCACAACGGTTAAAGTTTGATAATTCTCAAACAGCCAATGGGCAGTCTATTTATATGAACGAATTGTGCTCGCTTGCTTGTTCGCTCTGCGCTTGGCGGAAGCTGCATTTGGCCGCCGGAACGCTCATGCACACACACAAACCAATTGTTACGCGTATTGAATCTACACACAAAAGACGATTTTACTGTTTATTTGTCGCAGACAACATCGGATTTCATTAAGCATGAATAATGTAGACATTTTAAAAATTTGCTACGGGCTTAAACTTTGTCAAAAACGACAAACACGCGTCGAAAACTGCGATTAAGCGCACACTTCACCACAATAAGTATTTGCATATGAGAATCTGTGTAAGATGCTTCACAGGCAATGGCCCACACATGCAAACATATAAGACCTAGTCCAAAGCATTCGAATTATGAAAGAAATCCAAATAGTTAAATATTTTGAGTTAATGTTGCATAAATTATTAATTGTTGTTGTTAAATTCTAGTATATCTCAGAACAATCGATGGCAGAATACATTCCTGAACTATACTAGTTAGCTGTTTATTAAAAAATAGTGTAGAAAATTCAAGAAAAACTCACTCTATAGTAATCAACACACACACACATACACACACACACACACAAAATTCTCTAAACCCAGTTATTTTTCAAAAGAAATCGAAACAATGAACGATTTTGTATAACAATTGTATGCATTCATAATTTGTTATGAAATATCTCGTATCTGCCACCAAAATTATATGATTTTAAAGTATCTACTAAGCCAACAAACACAACAACCAAAAATTTTTATACGAAAAATTTTATAAACGTATTTATTTATGCATATTTAGTGCGCTGTCAAACCCACACAAACATATACACACATACATACATATACTACACATTGCAATAATACATGTGTAAACAAGTCAATCATAGACGTCAAATTCTGTGAATGTAAATGTCAAATGGATTGACATGACACAGCTGTGGGCAGATGAACATAAAATACATTTTATTTGAAAATCCGCCGAATTATGCGCAGTTATGCTCTACACATACATACATACATGTGTACAAGCACAAAAAACATAAGGCAGCATACTTATTTATGTATAGCACGCTTTTGCTGTATGCCAGCGAAAAAACAAATTATATCAGCCAAGTCAATTACGCTGACAGATATACACATTGCTGACAGATATTTCGAAATATAAGAGAGAGAGTGTGAAAGTGAATGAATAGATTCATGTTTTATTAAGAATGCTTTGACATTGGCGAGTTTTGACTATGTACTTCTGGGCAGTCAGTATTTCGGGATCAATTGCTAATGAAAATCAAGTAAGGAAGAGCGAACTTTGGTTGTAACTAAATATTTTATATTCGCGCAATTTGCAGCGCTCAAAGGCTGGGAAATACTTTCAGGTGTTGACAAAACTCTTTATTAAAAAAGTTTGCAAATATTGATATTTTCGGTATAAAGTCAACTAGAGGTAATGAGCACCTCATACTCAGCGCTTGGTGGCTCGAAAAGTCTTAGTCCGATTTCGAGCATTTTTAGATAACTAATGGCATACCTGAAAGCGATATTTGTGCTAAATTTTGAGCTGAGTCAATTTAGTATGTTATAGTGTATCTTAATTACCATTAGTATTTAAAAACCTACAACCAAACAGTATTTACAAAGTGCGGAAATTTACTTCCAAAACTCAAGGTCTGTTCAACAATTTACATTTTTTAAATTTACATTTTTGTCGTAAAATCATCTTAAGAAGCTGAATTGCTATATTCTGAAATCGAACAACCCCAAGAGACTCTCCTCTCTCTTCTCAAATCCCAAAATAGTTACTGCTTGTAGTAGTTTGCGTGCCGAATACCATATTGGTACATATTTTTTTAAAACGGAAGCAATAATTAAATACATCATCAGTACTATATCAGGTGAAAAACCTTACAATCCACTCGAAACATACTTACGGATTCAGGTGTCTGAAGTCTGCCCAAACTCAATAAAAGTAAATGTGGGCGCAGCAATTAAAAAAGGCAGCTCGAGAGTTTGTCTTCTCATTAACCAATTCACCCCAAGTATGCAAAAGATCGTTTAAATATTATAAAACAGAATAAAATATAACGTGGGCGTTTAATTACCCGACACAAAATATTCAAAGCTCATAAGTTGTTCGATTCATCACTTGTCTACTCACCTGTTTTCAGCTCCGTTCTATTTTGTTTAAAAATTTGCATATCAAAGCAAGAAAACAGTTATCTGGTTAAATCCTATTAAAAAGAATACGTAGATTTAATGAGAATTAAAGTGGTATAACCGCTTGCTAATATATTTCTGATTGATTTGATTTATGGCAGTTGTTTGTTCTATTCGTCACTTTCTAAGTTTTGGTTAATCGATTGTAGCAAATGTCTGAGTAGACTGATTAATCATGTCTAGTGTGTAATCTAGTATGTTTTATTTGAATTTTTGTACTTTATTTCTTAGTAATCATTAATTATTATTATTTATTATATTATGCTAACTCTTTTATTTTCAAATATGGTTAATGCCCTCTAGTCTATATAGAGATAACCTCCTTCGGATATTTTCGGCAAAATACTGGTTCGGTAACATATTTAATATACGATATTTTCTCATCTCAGAGAGTAGTTGATTTACAGTAGTCTCGAATGCCTACCGTTTTGAAGATACAATCCTATTCGCCTTATAATTCCTAGTATAAATCTAAATTAGATTATCCATATGGTTGCATAATAATTTTAATCGGGAAAAATCACATTCAGGCATATGTATGACAGTTCAATCTTGATAAGCAATTAATGAATGAAACACCAGCCACCCTACCGCAACCACTAATTAGTTTGTCGCGACAAAATACCGATTCCTCTGTGTGCGCGCTCTCCTTACACCACAAGGAAATTAGGTCAACGATGTATAAATAATTCAAATAAATAATTGAGCGAAACGGAAATTCGCCAAATTATTACAGAGGAGTATACGTATGGGAATTCGACTGATAACGGTTTGTTGACATACATCCTCCATACATACATACATACATACGTTGATTTCGAAATGGAAATTTCTATTGATAGATTAGCCAGGAAACCGGACTGTGTTTAGATACACACATACATTTGCAAATCGGCGTTGTCTCATTTGCATATTAAATATGTATATTTATACTAGATATGATTTGATTACTATAGTTGGCAAGCAAGCAATGTGGCAATAAGCTGAAAACTCATTTAGTTAAGTATTACGTATTTCTATTTCTATTTAAATTTTTTTTATAGCTGAATTTATCAATTGAAGCTTTGTTCTAATTGCAAATGCGGAAGAACGATATAAAAATTAATTCTCCTGGTATTTTGAAAATATTTGTATGTATATATATAAAACTGTGAATTTGAACATACTTCTGACCGCTTAATTGTTGGAATAGTACAATATATATACATACATATACATATATAAAAATTATAGTGATACAGTGTTGAGAATATAGTTACAAGGATTAAGGTGGGTAAGGTGGGTGGATAAGCTAATACTCTTTTGCATTTCAAAAATTAATCTAACACCAGCTTAAGCTCTCAATAAAATATTAAACGCTTCCCATATTGTTTGCTATAACTTTTTACCGTAACATTAGTAAAGTTAAAATTAAGCCCTGAAAAAAGTTCTCTATTTTTTTAGGGTTTTTTGTTGTATCTCATTTATAAATATTATTCGGTGAATTCGTTGGCATATCAACAAAAACCTAATTACTATTGACCTATAGCATTTTTTTTCAAAAAATAACACAACTACATAAATGATTTAACTCCATTATTTATAGTTGTAGAATTATATTTATAAATAAATTGCTTCTAAGCGTCAACGATCCGCTAAGCGTTAGGGAGTAGTGAACCGAACACATTATACCAACTGTTCAAACAAACTGTAGTTTCGTTGAGAAAAGCTTCCTTCAACGCCACATAACATTTTACAAGTCTTATCTTCCTAAAGTCCATAAAAATTATTCCTTGAATTTCAATTTTTGATAACAATTTATCATTTGGTCTAAAACTGGTATAAATTTTGTAAAATAAAAATTTTGAGCATTAAAGAAAGCTGTTATATCACCCAATAGATACACATATACATATACTATATACCATATATGCCCAATGAAATATATATTCTCATATTAGTTTATGTTCTCTGCATCTTGGTTCTCTACTCGCTAACTTTGTTGTTGCTTTTACATGTAAATTTATTGACAGGAGAGTAGCGCGCAAAGATAGCAAGCAGAGAAATAGCGAATCGATGGTAGCCATAATAAATTCTATATTGAACTCTTTATTTGGGTAATGTTATTAAGATGTCTTACATATACACCTATGTATATACATCAGAGACGAGATTAGGCGCAAAATCGCAGGTTTTCATAACCGTGTACCACGTTTGACACGTTTTGCTTCGATAACTATGCAGATGCTTGAGCTATTTACTTAAGTTAAAAGTAGCTATCCGGTTCAAGGTGATCTTATATATGAATCAATTAGGCATCAAATATGTTTCGAAACATTTTCTAAAAATAGTGGGCTGGTATTACGAAATCAGCACCTCTCGTCACTCTTATATAGCCTTATATTTATATTGGTTATTTTAAGGTGTTACTGACTATATCGTACTTACATATGTACTTCAAAAAATTTCAAGATGTATATAATCATATAATAACTTTAGTATCAATATATAAATATATGAGTACATTTACTTTTAAATTTTTACGAATGTGAACTTTTGTAGTAATATTAATAATATAATTTAATATTTAAAATAAATCTTTAAATAAATATTTTTATAACGGCACATACTTTATGCAGATGTATATGAATATGGCAGATCTTCAGCTTAAGCTATCGACAAAATGGATTAGCCAAAGGTTTTTCCGAGTAAGTTACTAGAAGCTGCAATGAATGAGTTTGTAAACATATGTATGTATACAAATATTATATATAAGAAAAAAGTAACTAAGAAAGTAAAGGTGTGCGTTGAAGCAAAAATTCTAACCGTTTACGACAAGAGACAAGGACATTCCACCAAGTAGACAACGTAATTTGATGGAGATGCATTTAAGCCATTTTATATTATGAAAAACACTATTTCAATAATAGTTGAGTGCTTTAGTTTTTTTCGTCATTTTTTATTACACTTTATGTTTTCGTGTTTCGTTGTCGTTGTTTTTGCTTTCAAATCAATTAGTATAGTGAAAAGTGTGCGCATAAATGCATATGTTTGCATGCCAGCCACCGAATATTCAAGTGGCTTTAATAAATGAAGAAAATTTCAGGAAAATGCAAAAACTTTCCGCTGTGAAAACAAAAATGCAAAGCATCGTACAAAAACAATCTTCTTGCCAACAAAAGCAAAACACATTAAGAAGAAACATATCTACACATGTTTATATGTATATATGTATGTATATAAGCTGCTTTTATAAGCGAAAAAATTTTGGGAAATGCTGGTAGAACTACTATGTGCAGCGCCTGCAACAGTTGAAAGATCCATGCGGGCTTTCTTGCTGTTGTTCGTCTTTATTCTGTTACCTCTGGGAACACTTGCATAGTAATCAATTGGAACTTTTCGGACAGAACGCAACTTCACGCAGGTGCAAGTTTCTTTCTTTTGAAAGTATAAAGGCTCACACACGTATGTAGCAGGTTTTTTATGCCCAGCGTTTAGGTCAAGAAGGACAAAATGAAATGTGTGATGGTGCAGAGTTGGTTCGTAAGATTCTTAAATATTGAAAAATTCTATGAAAATATTTATTGTTAAATTAATTGCTTGATTTGGAAATAAAACCCGTAACTTTTTGGTAAAATAAATCATATTTTTAACCTGATATATTTATATAATTTGGTATTTAGATCAATTATTTGAAACACAAAAATTCAGGAGAATTAAAAATAAAATATAATACAAAATAATTTTTGTATGGAGCAAATAGTTCAAAAATAAATGTAGAATTCCCGACGCTAGCCTGATGTCTGTGAGATGTAAAATCCAGACCTTAACAATATCTTGACTTCTTGTCGGCTGCTTCAATGGCAAATATCAGCTTTTTATAGATTCCCATTTTTCAAAATACCTTGCTAATCTTGTCTATATTACAGTTACTATTTTGAATATAATGACAACAGTCTTAAATTTGGATACTCTTACTTCACATACGCTCTTCAGCTTCTGTTATAGTTTACTCTCCTTTCACTTTTATGCTCAGCATATTCATTCCCCGTTTAACTATCTCAATCTTGAAGACTCATTTTAACTCGACTGAATTTAAACTTACAAATTAAGCTAAACAAATCTTAACCTAGTATAACTAGGGGCAATCAATATTAGCATTGTCATATTCGTCAACTTCGGAAAAAGGAGAGAATTTCGTCTCAAGTTAAGCCAATATAACTTATTGGAACTTTTCCGAGTGGTGAGCTCCAAATTCTATTTTTTAACCAAATCAAATATCACAACATGTCAAAAAAATATATTTAAAGGGATTTTCCACTCTTCCAACCTCTTTTTTAAAGATGTAGCAGTCAGAAAAAAACGTATACACTTTTTTCTAATAACGGTGTGTTACAAAGTCTTCTTCGTCATATCTTGAGAACGATCTAACTGATTCCGTTGATATTTATAGAATAAACTCAATGAATGCAGACTTCAAAAGTGCTGTAAATGTTTTCGAAGTAAATCTAAACCGAGGTTCGAAATATTTACCCATTTTTTCTCAAAACTCAAGCGTGGTGCCTTTCATTGCTCATCAAAAAGGCGCACAATAGAGCTTAACACGCAGTAGAACATACTAAACTTGTTATTTCTAACTTAATCAAAACCAATGTTAATTAGTTAGTCTATAATTTATGTATCTTATAGATATCTATTAACTTATGATTTCAATTAAGAGCACTGCTTACCAGCAAATAAAGTTATTCTCCATAAACGAATATAATATATATGTATATATATCTTCCTTTAGATTTCAGCTAATTAAAAATAAATCAATGGTGACAGCGAACAGTGTTCATTCCCTTATGACTTAAGTTCTTATGTGACATATACAATTAAGGTGAGGTAAATCTGAATTTATCAGACATAACCCCCCAAGACAATACACTCCAAACCGGTCTTAAGCAACGATAACTACATTCTTAATGTAGTACCGCCATTTAGTGGTTGTGCGTTAAGTCTAACAAATTTCTTGCCTGAGCTAGTAAATGGGGTGCGTGGGGTACAAAACATTCAATTGGTCCCAAAGTTAAAGTTTTCTTTTGTGTTTTTGCCGCCTGCTGATTTTTCTTTTCATTTGATGGCGAAAAGTTTTCTCTTTTCGGTCTACACAATTTGCATTTTAAATTAATTCTTTACTCGATTTTATTATGTGGGCTTAAAATAATTTAATTGACTACCGTTCGAAGGCTGTCGCACTTATGTGCGATTCGAAAGCCACACTTGCCACATGTGTCGCTGTGTGTGTGCTGCAGTAAGTATGAAATTACTACTGCTAAAAAGTTATTTGTTATAAGTGCTTTTTGTTGCTTTTGTTGTGCGGACTACTTATTGCTTCGGACATAAAAATGTGGCGCAGAAGGTGCACAATTATTTAAGTGTATGGCTCATTAACTCATAACCGAGTATGAAATGGCAATGGCAGCAAAGTTAAAGTGAATAACAGCCTAATAAAAGATTTTATTTTAATTGAAATAATTATTATTTCATTGAGTAATTTATGCTGGGATTTCTATTAAATTTCAATTAGTTAGGAAAACACTTTCTTCCGTCTTTCTTTTCACTTTGCAATTAAACGCAGGTGTTATCTTTACATTTCCTTTTACTGAATCAACGCAGCTGTTTAAGAATATCTCAGCTATTTTGTCCTTTTTGACCACATGACGACGTCAGAAATAGCTTGCATCGTTTTAAAACATTGCCAGCAAGGTCGTTGAGCTCGTAAAACTTCAACGAAAAATGCAGTTAAAAGTATCTGAAGCGTAGTTTAGCTACTTAAAAAGCTTTTCCGTGTATTTAATGGAAAAAATAAATAAAATTATAATTTAATTAAAAATGATTAACAAAATGCAGGCAGTCTCTTTAAGAGATCGACATTAAATATTCAAATTTCGTTGCGGGTGCCATTCAAAAAACGGAGAAAAACGCGTGAAATAAAACAGCTTCCCCAAATATAATGTATTTATGAGCATATGTAAGCATACATATGTGAGTATTTGACAAATGTATATCTTTGGGTGGCTTCTCAGCAGCGCACGAAGCTAATGACCGAAAGGCATTATGGAATTTTGCTGCCCAAATGATTTCAGCTGATAATGTTTTATAAATGAATTCATATTAATCTTGATTACGTTTTGCTTTCGAAATCAAATTGCGAATTATGTTTAAGTAATAAAAACAATTTTTTATATTGTCACGTGGTAGCTCCATGGCAGAAAAATATCGAAATGATTTTGAAGCGCCATTAATCCGTGTATACACAGTTTTTAAATGATTTAAATTGATAACCTTGTGTTAGTATTTATATCGTTTTAAAGAATTTAAAAAAAGTTCGATCGAAATATTGCGTTAATTGCTTAAAGACACTTTGTATATCTGAAATAACCATAACATAATTAAGAAGAAGAACAAGATAGTTTTCACGAAAGTTTGCAACCGAAGCTAGGAAGTAAAATGTTGTTAAATATTTCATTTGCCAAGAAAATGAAGTCAAAAACATTTAAACAAGTTTTATTCGTTAGTTGCAAATCTTAACTACTACTTCCGAAACTAATTATTCCACTAATGCGTCCGCCAAGCCACAGAATTATACAAGTCTGAACTTTTAACTTGAAAGCCTTACGATACAAAGTATTGGAGAAATTAAAAGAAAATTCAAGAAATAGATTATCAATATGAAAATGTAGTTAGCATTTACCAGTACTTATTCAGCCACCCAATTTAATTTAGTTATGGCCTACATTTAGGCGCCTTTGTTTATTATATGAATTTTTCTCTTCTTAGCATTGTCACATACCCAACTTTATAGGATTACTACAAAACTATTAAATTTTTGTTTGACTTTTGTTTGACTAATACCTTATTTTTTTTATTTCTCGCACTTCTTTTCATTTCATTTAGATTATTAATTTTATTTTACTCAAATTTATTATTTTACTTAATTTTATACTTTTTTTATTGCATGTTAAACAAAATATTCATACGAAGGGCAAGGTTAGAAAATCAAACAAATATTAAAGCAAATATCTGTTTTTACCAAAAATTACAAGGCAAGAAACTATTTTATCAAAGCAATCAACAAAACAGCTTGCATTATCAAAATTAAAAAAATAAATATAAACTGACACGAATATTCTAGCGATAGCGTGGACATGTAAATATTATATTAATCAGCACGTCCCTTCTGGCTATCAATTAAGTGACCAGTTTAGTTTGCTTTTTGAAACCGGTTTTTCGAGCCACTATTTTAAAATGTCGGTAGTTGTCGGAGTTGTTGGAATGCGTGATGGTAGCAAACGAGCAGATTAGATAAAATAAAAACAAAAACTAAAATAAACGACAACAATCACTAAGCATTAGCAATGCAAATGATTTTTGAATAAAATTTTTTAATTCTGTTTTCCGAACTACAAGCAATTATTTTATATGTTTGGTATTTTGGAGCACTACTAATGCGGTGTATTTTTTCATTTTATCTTTCGTTTCATGTTTCATTTTCTGCATCAATGTTCAAGTGGTCAGTTGGTATTCTGCAATCAGTTAATTTATCGCAGCATAATGCACGCGCCCAGATTTATTACATTTAAATTGTTGCCTATCTAAACAAAGTCCACATTGTATTTATGTGCTTTCATTTATTATGTTAAAAACAGTAAATAGTCTAGATCTGCCAGATGGACCAGTTGATAAGCTCATAAATAAGTAGGCTGCTGAATTCTATGGGAAATGTGGCACAAATGTTGGCGTGACAAATGAAAAGCATTTGCTTTGATTCTACTTATGCTGCGTAGCGTTGTCATTTGCGCAGATTTAATTCACAGATTCATTCACAGGAAATTTTTACTTCAAAGGAAATTGTTTACTTTATCAAGTAGATTTCAATGCCAATTTCAATCTGTATTCTGATTGCAAGTGTTGCTGAAGAGCCCTAACAGCTGGTAACTTTAATTTGTGAACTCGAATTTTTCTATTAATTTTTTTAGATGAGGTACTAAAACAATTGCACATCTCACAAACAATTTTTGTAATTAAAAAATAAAATAAAAATTGATTGAAACGAAACAAAATTTAAATAAAACTAAAATGGAAGAAAATAAAGTAAATTAAAATAAAATACATCAAACATGATATTTTAAAATTTTTTTGTAATACTTTCTAGCCCCATAAAATGCAATAATATCAATTGCTTGAAAATTTCTATTAATGCCTTCTTTGTGCAATAACATATAACAATTAAATATGTATCTATATACATATGTGTGCATCTAAGTATATAATATGTGCCAAATAAACTTACTCACCCTTATAATTTTATGCAAATGATGAGCGCATTGAAAAACGCAGCTGAATATGCCAATAAGGAAATATTTGTTTCCTTTGTTATTATAATTAAAGCAATATGGAACAAAAGTTAAGCTTTTTAAGGAAACAATCGTGAGTTAAATGGAATATGAATATTTAAATAAATATTTTTTTTGTAGATTTTAGTATTTCTACTACAAAAACGTAAATAAATTTGTGTTCATTTAAATGGCGGGATGTTTAAAAATATTTTTTATGATTTGCTAAATTTTTTAAATTTATCTTTTGTCTATTTTGTGAATATTTTATTTAATTGTTGTTTTTTTTGGTGAACTACTTATGACTTAATATACTTTCTTTTATATTTTATTTAATAGATATTCAATTTTTCAAATATTTTACTTTAATAAGAACACTTAAAATATAGATATTTTATTTATTTTTGCTTATTTTCGTCTAACTACAAAGTTTTATGTTGTTACGTTTAACTCAATTTTAGTTTAGCACTTACTCATGCATATATTGAAATTTTGCTTATGATTTCTTACTAGCGTTAAAGTGTTTAAGAAGCTATAAACCATAACATATATAAATTATGCGCGCCACTATGCGAAATTCTACTTAATTCAAGTTAAATTCTGCACAAAATGTTTGATTTCACGCTCTTTATTAATTGATCGCGGCACGTCTTCAAATATGCTTTGCAATTAAATACTTTATCGCCGAACCGAACAAATAACGCAACTAATCCGCTATCATTTTCTGCACACTTTCACTTTCGCACATTACAACGCATTTACACACGCCGCCGTCTGCTGGCATGCCATTAAATTTGCAATCCATTGCACCAATTCACTCTCGATATCCACTTTCACATTGTTGTGCACCATACTTAAAAGCATAAGCTTGCACGCGCCTGCACGCGTCGCGTTTGTTTATTCGTCAATTCGTCCACTTCGTCCAGTTCGTCGTCGTCGTGTTGTTATCAAATTGTCGTTGCGCGAATTCGTGTCGCGAGTAAATTTCCAATTTTTCGACTTTTCCGCAATTGACGTTCGCACTGCAGCAAGTCACAAATTCAACTGAAGCGCTTTCTTTGCGGCACTTTCGCTTGTCGATGCCTGCTCCAGCTGTTTTCCGCACGCACTAACATGTCCGCACACGCACACAGCGGTACAAACATGCGCCACGAAGGCAGGAAAATTGCGAGTGCGCTTATCGGCAGCAGGCTCGTGTTATCGGCAATTGTAATTCACTGTTTCTTTTTCTTTTCTTTTGCTGATTTTACTGCTTTTGCATTTTCTTCGTGAATTTGCAAATTGATTTCATTTGCTGTTTGATTTTGTATTGCATTTCAACTCAACATTTGACTTTACTTTCGACTGGTCTCTGTCTTTGCTACCCACAGCGCCCAGTTATACGTTCCACAATAACGTATCTCAGAATTGTTAATGTGCCACTGATAAGAGTGAAATAATATAGAACCACAAATATAACTTTGAATCCTTAAATCAACAAAAATCAGCATTTTCAACACAGAATAAATTTAATTACAATAAGAAATAATAAAGCAACCTAAATCAATCTTTCAATTTCATACACTTAAAGGTATGTGAAGAAATTCGAGATGCCTGCAAAAATCTACTATAAAATGTAGTCTCGGAAATCAGTGTCCGTCGGACAGAACTTTATAGAACTATTTACCATTGAGGCCACTGAGCTTATTACAAGCGCCTGATTGTTCGAGATATCCATTTCTAAAACAACTGAACAGTCTAATCACTGTCAGCTAAGGCGTATGAATGCTAAAGTATCTTACTTGAACCGATTCTATATAAATATATATATATATTTTTTTACCATCTTACATTTTAATAATCGAAACATTTTCATTTAACTTTTTTGAGATATTCCACATGTTTTTCGATATACTATTATGGTTTGAGTTTATCGTAAACCCGGAGATCTTCATACTCAATATACGGGAGCTAGAAATAAGTTGTAAACCGATTTGTTCTTTTTAATAATGGTTACCGCTATATTGAAGTTTGAGCTACATATTATATTCTCAGAAAAGCCTAGTGGCTGTGAAAAGCCGTCATGTGGAAACATATGGGGTTCGACTTAGCGTATCTCCAACTCGAAGCTCATATTTCTCTAAAAGCAATCTTCAGTAACTCAATACCTTTAATGTACCGTTGCAGAAGATATAATTGAATTTTCCGGCCGAATAACTGGTAAGGCGAGGAGGCAATGAAGCAGCACAAGAGAAAGAAAAGAGTAAATGTTAGCTGGAAAGGTCTACGTCACAAAGAAAGTTTTAAGATAATGGCGTATTGTTTTAAAAGTGATAAAAGAGAGTTGAAGAAGAAGACAATAGATCGCTGAATCAGCGCTTGATCACATTACTTGATCGATTTTTGGTGGATCACAACATTATGATCCATAAGTTGTGATAAATAAGAGCAGCAGAAAATGTATGAAAATTGTTTTAATTTACCTTCAAATAGCTTCCACAAAATGTTAAAAGGAACTCTCTTACATAGGCATGGTGCTCTTAATTATAACCATAAAATGCGCATGTCCTCTCTTAAAACATATATTTTGTTGTTTTCTGCTGAAAAAGCAAAAACGTTTGATTGCACTTGCCACATTTCAATTTTCCTTACGCTCAGCTGATGCTTGCATTATTCCCTTCGCCCATTGTCTTCATACTACAGCTTGCCGGCAATTTGTAGAACTCGAGTCCATATCCCTTTTGTTATGCTTGGTCAGTACATCCTAACGCATACACTTTCATTCATTTGTAAATTTGCAAAAGCATACTCAGAGATGCGTATGTGTAGGTAATTCAAGTTTTATCTATAAGCTATTTTTCCTCGTTTTTTGTTTTTGTTAGCGTGAAATTTCCCAGTTGTTTTTGTTTTATAGTCAGTGCTGCATTATTTTCGTGAACTTTTTTTTTGTGGCGCTCACTCGTGTAGCAAAGTAAGAGGCTCATTTTGTGTTGTTATGGTTCTATAAATGTATGTATGTATGTATTTGGTAAAAGCAAAGTCTGCTCAACTGGTGGCACGATGTTCTTTGTTGCTTTGTTTGCTTTTGTTTGAAGTTAGTTTTGAGTTGTTGTTGTTGTTGTTTTTTGCAACAGCTGTCTACATATTTGTATACACGCCTGAATTTCTATATGCATGTATTTTATGTTTGTATGTATGTATTTTGTTCGATGCGTTCTCAAATATAGCTTCCACCGCAGTTTTATGAATGAAATCATTCAACACCCAACCCACCACGACACAATACCGTTGAGTTTTGGTGTTTTGAAGCAAAATAAATGATGAATTGTTTTTCGTTTTTCGTTTTTCGTTTTTCTCTTTTTTACTTTTGCCACCTAACTTAATTGTGTTTTATTATATTTTATTAATGATTTTACTTATTTAGCTTGAAGGTGTATGCATATAAATATGTATATTGTTGGTATGTTTGTTGTATAATATATCTCAGCTCGTTCAGATGGATGGACAATTGACCAGTTTATCAAATATTGGCGAAGAAATGATATATTGGCATTATGAAGTTCATTGTAAATTATGGTGTGATGAATGTAGTCGTTTTGGTGATCTCAGTACAGTCCAATAGGCGAATATGTATGTTCTCATCAAATTTGACCACGAGTGTTCAGCAACCCACATTTTCTCGTTTTCAATGCAATTCTCTCATTCAATTGTTATAAGTCATTATTCGCTTCAGCAAGTTCGTTCCATGGCCTTCATCGATTTCTAGCATGTTCCCCGGGTTATAAATTTGAGTTTCAGGAGCTTAAAGAGTCAATGCAACATTTGAGGAGTAAAAGAAGTGAGCAAAGAATTATGCTTGTCTTTCGTTAGCAAACATCTATTTCACGACTTTTTTTAGAGGTTTATTCGTAAAAATTCAGCTCTGTTGGATCAAGTCTGGTAGCGACACGTTTCATACTCAAAACGTCAATAAAAGTATATTAAGTTGATTTAGAAGAGATATTGAAGGTCTTCGCTTGTTCAACGTTGCTTAGTTCTTACAAAGCCTGGTTGACAGAGATGGGTGGACAGCTCGCATCATATTTTCTACGTTTCCGCAAAGCCTTACTGAATGTCTTATACTACTCGAAGGTTTGTGTCCGCTATAAAATTGGCGTTCTAAAAGACTTCAGCGAAATTATCATCACTTCCTTAGTAGTGATTTCACTAGAAAAAAAGTTTTTGACCAAAGAATGTTTTTCATTACAAAACTACCGATAACTAAATAACATGATATTATAGAGCTATCAGATTTCATTAAGTCTTTCATGAGTCTAAAAACATGAATCCGTTGTGCTAGTAGTACCAAAATAATGATTTTAAGACATTGAAATAGTTTAGGTGGGGTAAGAGCATGGTAACGGCAACTACAAAGAGACCAAACTAATACATACTTTGAATAAACAGCGTAGTGGAGTGCAGTCAGATGACTTTCGAAAGTACATAATGAACCTCACATGGTCTCTATGCATATATTTTATCCAAAAAGCCCATGGATTACCAGATCTAAGTTGTTCTTTTTTCCCCCCAAACTAGATGCTCGATATTATTTGAGAGTTTTAAAAGTCTAAACTGGTAATCTTCGAACAGGTCCAGAAGAGCTATTGGTTGGCAGAAACCTCAGAAATTTAAGATTATATGCAAAGCCACTATGCAAAGAGGCTTTGTTTGATCGAAACTTGCGATCAAATTCATCTACTTTGGCGGAATGGTACGCATCTCTAATCACTAAAATAGGGCGTTTTGCTCATGCCAGTACATATCTTATTAAGTGGATATTACTCGGAATACCTCTGGCAGCTTGAGAATATATAATCCACCAAAGAGTCAAATCTTTGGGTTAATTCATCTAAAAAACGTCAACCACTAGCCATGGGAGACATAGCCTATTTAAATAAGAACAATATAAATATATTTCAACAACAACATTTTATATTAAATATAGGAAGTTAAGTAAGTATGCGACTATTAAATGACAGAGGTTATTCTCAATTAGTAAATAAAAAAAAAAAAGATTTTACCTAAAAACTATTTTAATTACGATCTCAGGTACGGGAATTCCAAAATCAATTGTTCAACTTAAACGCGATGTCTATAGACGACACGACGAACTGTCTTGTAATGGTAACCATCAGCGTCGAGAGAAGCAGACGGCTCTAGAGGTGGAGCTGGAGCTGCTGCTGGTGGAATATAAGTTTGCTCTGGAGTTGGTGGGGCTGGTGCAGGAACAATTGGCTCTAATCTTGCTTCCTCGTAGATCGGTGCTGTCGGAGCTTCAGGTGCTGGGGGAGTGAAGGTATTTTGCGGTGATAATGGTGCTGGTGCTGGTGCCGGAGCCGATTCCGGAGCTGGTGCTGGTGGTACGTAAGTGTTTTGTGGTGCGATCGGCTCCGACATAACCTCATCATGCATGGGTGCCGGATAATCATAGCCACCTTGCAGATGTGAAACATCGGCGATGGCGCAGGCCAACAAGGCAAAGGAAATGGCGACGAAGAATTTCTGATGGAAGGAAAAATATTGTTATTTCTTTTTTAATTTAATTTTATCTTCTGGCTTCTATTACCATTTTAGTGATTGTTGAACTGCTTGTGTAATGTTGCTTGCTGCACAGTAGTCCGAGTGGATTTGTGCCTCTTCAACGGCTTAATCGCTTATTTATTTGAAATATGCGCTATAACTGAAATGGATAAGCATCACCAAGAAGGTGTATTTTGTAGAAGGTGTGTTTGGTATCGATCGTTATTTAGTTATTTTGTTGGTTGCTTACTGCGGAAGTTGAAATAATTAAAAGCAATTAGCTTGCTAAGTTTCTTGCGTAGTTTCTGAGCTCAGTTATAACAAATGGTCAAACGACAAGCAAACAAGAACAAAATTGAAAATCTAAAGTAGCAAACTGACAGGTGATAAATCTTTCATAGGCATTCAATATGGAAGTATTTATAGTAGGCACACATTTTCAGCACGTTAAGGGTAATTTGTGTACATAATTTAGCATTCATTGCCCTTGGTAACATAACTATGTATAATTTAGAGTACCGTCAGATATTACAATGTGTCTTTTTAGTGAGTTACTAGAGACTTAAAGTGACGGTTATTAATTAAAATCACCTGTGAAAATAAAAATCTTAAAATATTACTTTTTTTATTCTTATAAAAAGTGACCGGAGAATTAATTATCATTAAAATGTTTTAATTTTTATTATTATTCCCACGCCGCTATGGTGGTGGTGGTGGTGCTGATAAGATTTCAACTATTTCTGGTTACAATTATCTCTTTCTTAGCAAAATGTATGAATTTCGTTCGCGATTTCAACGATGTATAAGTACAGTAACCAAATATTATAAAATGGAGGTTTATGTGAAACTAACCAAAATAGTTGAGCTGAGCCTAAAGTGGGAAACAAAACTCTGTAAGTCTGTAAACAAGCCCGCTCCAATACATTGTTCTGAAATGTAGAAATAATTTTGCAAGCTATTTGTAGCCATCAAAGCCATCCATAGGGGAACAAAATTGAAGCTCAAAAAATATTTAATGCGAGAACGGGTGGTATTGGTAACTGAGGAAGTAGAAGCACTCCATATATTATAAAAACCAACTGTAGAAATATTTAACTTCACTTGATGCGATACAAAGAAGTAACTGCGGCTTAAATTTCAAAAACAAACTAACTCATTTTTAAGACGCATAGAAAATGGGAGAAGAGAAGACAAGACAACCTCTGGAAAAATTAGAATAAAATTATTTAATTTACTTGAAGATAAATCATATTGGTATTTAATACAAGTTACTTAAAAATTATTGTAAAGGTTGCACGGTAATAAGGGTGAAATGTGAGCCCGAGAGCTTACAACTAAGCCAGGTTCAGCTAAACCAGCTAATTCTCAGTATCCATTGAGAATTTCCTTGCCAAACAAAAGGTCATTATTTTGCTATCTACAATAGCAGACTCTGCCCACGTTGGCTGCGATTCAAATTTTGTCTAAGTGATTACAAAATATCAAGAGATTTGGTGTTCCATTTAATTCCTTTTACTACAATATTTTTATTTTTCGGGCTGCTAAAATGACATAAATTAAGGATTTGATATCCATATTGCCACATAAAATTTTTATTCTCTAGCGACATTAAAGTATTTCTAAAAAAAAAAACCAAAAAAATTAAAAAACGAAAACAGCAGGCATATCAAATCACCAAGAACTCAAAGAAAAATATGCTACCAGCGTACACACACGCGCACGTGCACATGACCACAAATGCTTGTAGTAGATCGGCATGCCTATTTCATGTTAGCAATCGTCTAAAAGTCTATGTGTGGGTGTATAGATTTTAATAAATTGAAGTCTATGTATATATGCATACACTCACGATTCAATATAAGCATGTGTGTGTATTTGTGTGTTTAGAGTCGCCTTTGTGCACACATTTGTCATAATCTCATCACCGCACTATCACTCAAATCCTATTAAGGCACACGACGAAAGCTCTTCGAAAAAAAAGCCGTACCACAGAGAATTGAACCACGAGCAGACGGAGGCATTCGCAATCTTAAGGGAATGCATGTTTTGGTATAAACATAAATAAATGAATAAAAACAAGCACATCAAACATGCATTAAAATAAAATGGAATATATATGTCCATTTATGTATGCTTATAATATATGCTGTTTTTTTTTTGTTGCCTTGATTATTGTAGTTGTTTTTGCTTTTCGCAGACATTTCTCTTTAAAATGCAATAGCTTGTTTGAAAGTTCAGAAAAAAGCGGTGGCAGATAGAATTACCTATGGGCAAACACACACACATGCAACTGTACAATTGTGCGCATGAATGCATGACAACCACACAAACATACATACAAAAACAAATGATGTATGTAGCGGCGTAGCAAATATGCTGTCAGCTTCCATTTGCCAGCTGAGCCGTACATACATATGTACAGTGTAACCAAAACTCCCACTGGACTTAAGTTAGCTAAATCGTCAAGGCTCGCTGTATCTTCTTGGATATTCCCATTTACTTCATTTCTCATTTTCCCGCCAAAAGGCACGCCACTTCAGATCTCATCTGGCTTGGGATATTTGGAAACAAACGCATGTTGTTGTAGGTGTTATGTTATTGTTGAGATTTCCTGCTAAGCAGACTAACAATTCGTCAAAATAAATGGTGGGAATTTAAGGAGGGAGCGAGTGAAAAAACTTAACTAGTAATATTACAAAGAATTTGTAAAATAATAGATGATGTGGAAAAACAGACCTAACTTACCACAAAATGTTGACAAGTGACAGCTGCAAAATACGAAAAAATCTACGAAACTCATGAGTGTTTGTATAAATGCATATGTTGGCTATTTGTCAGCGAATCTTCTTGGTGTGCTGCTCAAAGAGAGAAAGAGAGATTGAGAATTCCGCTCATTCCAATTAAATCCATATATATATATAAAGGAATATAAAAATGTTCCTCCTTTTCATTTGAGCGCACGTCCATTGCCCAGCAACCAGCAAGAAGCACCACAAGCACGCACACATGCGCACACACCACCACACAAGCGCCACATCAACACTTAAGCTTTTGGTAATTTATGTTGCGCAATTTCATTTTATTGATGCTACACTTTATGCAACTTAATGCAACAATTTTTCATTTTGTCCAAATATCTTGTTGTGGCATTTCGCTTTGCTTGCGAATCTATTCGCACTGCTTGCGCAATACCTTATACCTGCGCTGGCCTTTGGAGATGAGTGCCGCATTTGTCACGCCGTTGAGTTGAGCGCCTACTGCTCGTCGGTGAAGAAAGCCAAGTGACTTGCGAAAGGTCACAAAGGCGTTGAGAAAGGCTGGCTACTGCATTAAAGTGAAATGTGTAGCGATGCATAGTAAATATACATAACGGGATAAACAGACATATGTAAATGTGATTCCTATATGTTGTGCATATGCTGATTTGAGCTAATTTATCAAATATGTGGGAAATGTAACTTAAAAAAATAAATTTGCGTCACTTATTTTTATCTGAATGAGCAATTTTCGAGAATCTGCACACATATTTATATATATATATATATGTATTATATATGTAATGTATATATGTAAGTAGGTCTAGCTGTGAAGTAATTTGCCTTTAATTTAATGTTCATCATACGCCATGTGCGCATTCGTTTATATGGAAAAGGAATAAATGTTGAATGTTCAGTGGCACTACATGGCGTATGAGCAACCTTTATATGAAAACAGATTGCCTCTGATTAATGTGTGAGCCCAACAGGTCGTATTAGTAACACTTTAAAAAGAAGAAATTGTTCCCGACAGGTGGAATTAAAAGCATATTCGGTAATTTCAAACTGCATTGGTAGTTAAAAATAATTGCACTTTTTTATTAGTATTAGTTTACTAACAGTTTACGAACATAAATAAATTTTGTTTATTTAAGCTGTTAGTAAACTAATAAAGTTTCAATAACATTTAAATTAATTTTTGTAAAATTTAATTTACTAAAAAAATTTTAGTAAATAATATAAATAAATAAAATTTACTAACAGCTTAATATTGTTGTTGTTGTATTAACATTTGTGTTTGACTGCCTATAAATCAATACTAAATTATTAATATTTCAAGATTATTTAATAAGATGGGAAATAAGCCTATAAAAATCATATTTATTAGTAGCAATGGAATCGAACTCAACATCAGCCGGAATGTAGGCAACGAGTTATCAGTGGTATGATAAATAAAATTTAAATATTGAAATTTGAGTGATGTTGTTATATACCGTTAGTGAAGCATAAAAATATTACTTATGGCTCAATTTTCTTTGTTATTCTTTAAATTTTTAGGTGCAACTAGTTTCCCCGTGCCATTTTCAATCTAGATGATATCATCTTCAATGGCGGCGATTACGTTTGCTATTATAAAAAATCTTGAGCTCGTGAAATTTTACTACACAGTGTTCACTGACGGTAAAATCAACTAGATTCTTAAATTTAGCTTGAACTACTAAGATATTAAGGTAATATGAACTGCCTGACTGAACTGAAGGAAAAAAGATGTTTTTGTTGATTTATTTTGGTAACTTTTTTAGAAGTTCTTTTGTAGCTATTTTAATAAGAGATAATGAGTTTTCCAATATGAAAAGTCTTAGTTTCGGCCGCACAACGGAACAATATATAAATAACAATATGTCGGTAACATCCACATTGCAACTGCGTAAAAAAGCGAGCAATAAAAAGTAATGTATTACAATAACGGTTATATAAATGTCAATACTCGAATGCAATAACTGTCGTAGTACAATAATCGGGATGAATGCGAAAGCTTCAAGGCCACACATTGAGTATGGAAATTCACGTATGAATGCACATATATACTCGGCATTCACTCGAGATAAAGACAGTAATACATACAACAATAAGTTGTCTGTAATAATAGTCTGTAATAATATACTTAAATATGCACATTTGTGTACAATAAATGGAGACACATAAATGCATACACTTTAATATCAACATGCGACGCAATGCCTGCAAGTATGCAGTAATTTATGTAATTTCCTTCACTAACTTTTTAATATATAAGGTTTTAAACGTTTAAGCTGATAAACGCGCTTAAATGTAAGTACTTTTATGCATTCACACATATTTATACGCCTTTATGTGCAAGGGCAAGCATTGCCTACGTCATCGAAATGCTCCATAAACACCAATAATAATGCGAAAATTAATTTTTCGACTCACAACAGCGACAACGAGCGAATGTTTGAAGCTGATGAATATCATAAAAATTTTGCTCAGGGTTATATCTTTCTTATTTATTGCCATGCTAATAATATGCATTTCATATTTCTACTACTTCGACTACTTGAATCACTGATTGTAGTCATATACATAGTCAGTAGGCAAACAAGCATGCTTTTATGCGCGGCAGCTGGGAGCTTCATTGTACTAAAAATATACAAAATAAAGTATATGAATAATTACTGCCTAATTTATGCTTCTAATTAATAGTAATGACTATATGCGCATATATATATATATATATATATACAAATATTTATTTATTTAAATATTCATTTTATATTGTATATATATTATTTTAATTTATTATTTAAATATTTATATATATAAATAAAATATTAATATAATAAAATATAAATACATATATTATTTGTGTAATATACTTGAATATATATATATATATGCACAGAATACTTACAAAGAATATATACCCAAAAATTTATCAACCGGAAACGTGATTAATGATGGCATAGTGTTTGCTTCTCATTATTTTACTTTGTAGCTGTTTTTTGCTGTTTCTTATAACCCCTTTTATGTTTGTGAACACTTTTTTGAATGTTATGTAAACAACATCTGTTATAGTGACATATATAGCCCACTCTATAATCATAATAACAAATGCAAGTAAAAAGCTCTATTAACTTTTGTCGAAGCATAGAAAGCACAAATGTATAGGTGCAGACAGACAATCAAAAATAATTAGAAGATGAGAAACAAGACTGTATAAACTTATGTCAGCAAAAATTGTAAATGTTTATTATTAATTGGTATAATTTCACTTATTTATTTTCTTTTATTTGTAAATAATTTGTGTAAATTTCTGAAGAATGAAATATTTACGAACAAACAAACGAGGTTAGCTTAGTTAATATTTTTAGAATCTCATTATTTCACTGAAACTGTTAATACGTTCTCTAAATGTCATAATATGGCTCTCTGTGAGAGCAATAAATTCTTTTTCGAATTCAAATTGAGTTGCTACAATAATTTCAACTTCACCTTGTCAGCCAAATGAACATTGAGTGCAAATATTTTGGTCAAACCTGATTTATCATTTTAAATACTGAACTCTTCTGTGGGGAAAACATCCAATTGCGGAACCAAACTCTCTTCAGCCTTTAGATTACCATACCGTCAAAAGTTCGGCAAAAGGAAGTTTGTATCATTTCTATCAGAGATAGATAGTAGACTTGAATGCACGTGTGTTGTAATTAGACCAATTCCAAAGAAGAACGCGGTGGACCTCCACAACAGACTGTTAAGGAGGAAAATTTCAAAAAACTTAATAAAAAGTTTGGGTTGACTATAAAATGAGGTTGATCGAGGCAGCTGGCACTCTAAAAGTATTGAAGCAAGCTCAGTGTAAAGTGGATACCCCGCAAGCACACAACCGAGTTCAGTACGAGTTTCATCGAATCGATGAAAACGACTGCATTCGAACTGTTTCCGCATATATCGAATTTTTGCGAACTGGCCCTGGAGAATTTTCGCTGTTTTCAATGGTTGCTGAAAAGATATTAACAAGTTAAATTATCACTATAATTGGTGTTCCGTTGCCAGTGGCAACCACTTTGACTAAAAATTCGAAATTGATAAAAAAAAATATTGCTTGTCTATGAAAGATGCGAACTTTTCAGCCGGATCACTGTATAAATTTGATGACTTCCTTTGTAGTTTTAATCCAAATCTCTTAGTGAACAGTGTACCTATAACACAGAGCTACATTAGAACGTACCCATAGTACGAGTACTAATTTTCTTATATAGATTTTTCGTTTCAGCAGCAAAGGTGTCCAACTTTATGTAGACCGTAAAGAGAGGACCTATGCAATACTTAGCCAGCACTGAGGATCGGCCCCTTGAAGCTTGTCAAGATAGGACCGGTGGAATGTAGATTACGTATTGAGAACCTTTCAACCAATCGAACGTTTCACGTAGCCTCTATAGCTATTTTCTAACCTAACAAAAAGTTACTAAGTAGAAAGGAAGAATTTTCCGAATGAAGACCTTCTCATTCGTCTGAAGTTCTCCTCATAAACTTTTTTCTTTCCATTATCGTTAATTTATTCCATAGTTTTTTATATTCCTTTAATAAAAACTCTTCCGGCAACAATTAAAAAATGCACCGAAGCCATAAAAGTTGCCAGACATGGAAATGTATAATTCGCACATATCTCCGCTTGTTAGCTGATATTATTAGCAGAGATGTGGGGTAGAGTACGAAACTATTGAAAGAGTGGTTGAAAAAAGTTGAGAAAGAAGGCATTTGAGTGAAAGTTTCCTGTGAGCTTCTGCACACAAATGGAATGAACCTCGGTGTATGTGTGTGTATATGTGTGTATGTGTGTGCAAAGAGCATGTCTATAGGCATGTCTATTTAAGGTCGCCGGCACCCAGTTACACTCGCCTTTGCCTCGGCCACTTCCGCCAACGGCCAGCTGGAAAAGTAGCGAAACCACCAAAGAAAGCCACAATGAAAGCTCAGCGCCACAAAGTATGCCACACTGTTTGTATTGCCGTTACGCGCTATCATTTTTCATCACAAGTTCTTCCACAGTTTTTCCTGCCACTCATGAAAGTTTAGCTTAGCGCCATTCAGTGTGTTTAATGCCTGTTAGTTGATGTTAGTTGTCGGTTTGCTTTGTCCATGCAATTCTGTGGGGGGTTAAGTAGACAGCCGGGGGTTGCTTGTTGTTCGTTAATGGCTTTGTGGGTTCGTTCTTTGCAGACGCTTTGCCAAATGCATTTTACTCTGGCGAAGCATACATGGTTCCCCCCATCCACTGTATGTTCTTGGCCGTTTACTGTGTCTAATTTTCCTCATCTTCTTTGACTGTAATATATGTACAACTATGTGGGCACTTACGTTTATGTACATATGTATAAGTATATTCTGCACAATGAAATTGCTGTTAGTGACAATGAATAACTGCTAGTTATATCAAAACACTGCTCAGCTCAGAAAGTTGGAGTGAGAAAGAAGAAAACGTGAGCTCTTATCTTTAATGGTGAGCTCTATTTGCAGAGAAAGCTCTGTTTCTAATTATGCGTTCTTTTGATCGTTAGAGCTCTTTCTCGCTGTAAATCTTGATAAAGAATCAGTAGAATCTCTTCAACAAAAAGTGAACGATTTATTATTTCCTTCGATGATTTCTGACTAAGCAGTTGGTCTGAAAACAGGTCGTGATTCGAAATTGCTTCCAAAAGCGCTAAATTGGTGCGCCACGGTCGAATCAATACTGGTTTATATCCAAACAAAAAAGGTCTAGTCGCCGCACTCACCTAAATTTATTGCAAAATATTTTATGCCAACAACATGTTTACAACAACAACAGTGATAAGGTTTCTTGTTTTTTGTCTTGAAAAATTTCTTCTGGATATGACTGGATCGGCCGGGCCAATTTTATACCACGAACGATTTATTGCAACAGAAAATTGAAGTTATGGACTTAGTCGATTTTTGCTTTGAAGAGTAAACGATCTTTGAGACACCCAATTCGATAATTGTTTTATCAACCGTCGCTACAACGTCGATTAACCAAATCGCAAGTGTGATTTAGCGCCACAATGGGCCTCATCTTCCGAATTTGATCATGCCATTGATCTCAGAATGAGTTCCTACTGCAGCTCTCAATAAATACTCAGGTAGGAAGCTGCCCAAAGCTCATTCAATACACTCCGAATAAGTGAAACAACAACTTTCAAAATGAATTCAAGTCAATTTTCCACACAAAAATTGGCTCAAAAAGTGGACTGCTCGCTCCCTCTTTCTCTCTCTCTCTCTCTCTCTCTCTCTCTCTTTATTTGCTTCACTCCATATTGCTACAAGTATTCCCTTCAAAAGCTCCGTTATGCACTCATCTTACCCCATCAGTTTCAGTTTTTTCAGTCTTTCGCTTCAGCTACAATTGAATTACTTTAGGATTATTAAACCGTTTATATTTTCAATAGGCGAAATTAACTCACACACTCACACCCACAAATATGTATGAAATTTTCGAGTAAATCCCGCCGAAATACCATGACTACATAAGGCTAAGCATAAATTTGTCAGCGGTAGACGCGACTCTATCATATGGGTATAAAATTTCAACTAAATCGGCTCGTCGCGAACTCTTATCTCACTTTCCAGCTGAACGCTCGAAACGCTGGCGAAAATGCTGCGTGGAAAAGTGTGTTCATATTCATATGTTACTGGTTTTTTGATACTTTTTGTGTTTTATTTTAACATGGATGTGGGTTTTATGCAAAATGCGTCATGCGTGCCTTAAATATATGTGCCTTGAAAGTGTGGCTGTAGGTTTCCTCTGTGGCAAACAAAGGTCATGGTATCAAGCATAGTCGTATTATATATGTGTGTATGTGTGGCACTTAGGCTTGGCTAAAAATATATCAGAAAGTGTTACTGCCCTTGAAATGACTTTGGTGGTTGCATTTATTCAACTCACTACATTTTATAAATCTTAGGTAATACTAACCCTTCTATTATTTTAGAAGTTGAGCCCGTGGAAGTCTGTATCTTATTATTCGGACCTCCATCGATACAAAGTTTTCGTAAAGCAGTAAGCTCTTATTTCTTTATTTCTTTTATTATAAATTTCTCTTATTTTCTTATTATAAATATATATAATTATAATCGGTTATCAGACTCCTGGTTTATAAACAAAATCGTCACATCATTTTTTAGATATCAATTTTTGACATCTCGGCAATCGAAAAAATTAGTAGTGAAGAGCTTTCATAACCAGTTTTTGGACAGAAAATCAAACTACAAAAAGAGCTTTTAGTTTCCGACTTGTAAAGGAATAATTTGAGATTATCAAGGACTATCTAACAGTCGTTATGGAAATAAAATAGTATTTCTTAGACTCGAAATGGCCACTGTATTACTAATAGAATAGAATAGAATACAGTATTATATAAGGTGTAACGTCAAGCCTACGAAAGACACTCTTTAGTTATACATTCGCTAGAAAAGGTATTACTGCTTCAAAGCAAGATCACTCAAAGAGAATATAGCCATTCACAACTCATGTATATTAGTAGGATTTTCCTATTTAGATAAATGCTATATTCTTTAAGGTCTTCTATTATATAATTCGGAATTCTTATATGCAGACGCTGAGCAGACAACATGTGTGTCTCTCAGTATTGGAAAAACAAAGTTGCCTTACTTCACAGTGTCTCTCCTTTTGTCCGTAACTATATCATTTATAACATAACTTAATCATTTTCTAACCTCGCACTTTCCACACTTTTAAAACTTCAATGAACAAACTTCATGCAATCTTTAAAATCATATTACTTTCCGAGCAATGAATTTCGAATTCCCGAATTTTTACAATGACCAATAAGTACTACGTTCAAAACCGAGTGTTGCGAAATCAAGCTAAGACAAGGACCACCTAAAGTTAAAGCCTCTAATAACTACTAAGCGCACATATGCAATTTTGATGCCTTTCTCGTTTCATTCATCGTTCCCTAGCTTTTCATGTCACCAACTTTTTTACCGCTATCAAGCTTGATAGTCGCTATTAATGCACATTTAAGTTAATTGCAGCCAAATCGCACAGTTGTAGCAGCCAATTGCATCTCCAACTGCATGTCAGAACAATTTTTTCTGCTTTTCTCCTACGAAACTCACAAAAGTCTAAACCGAAAACTACAATTGCAGATCGATATCACTTTAGCGCGCGAGCAAGCAGTATATAAAATAGATGTCAACTTCCCTTGGCAATGCCATCTGTATTTATTTCCATTATTTGACGAAAATGTCCACAAACAACAAACACTATAACTAAGCAATAAATTGTGGTGCACAATCCATGTGTCGCATACATATATATACATCCGCATGCTCACTTATACACACACTCACTCATTCACACTTAAATCTCTTGGTAAACTCTTTCTCTTCCCCTGCATCTGCATTGCCGTTAGAATTTTCACATTCTCGTTTTTATTTTCGCTTCGTTTTATAATCAAACACACTTCCACCTTTTCCAGTAGACAACCACTCTGGCGTAATTAACACACACATCGACGAGTTTGATGTTTCACCGTTTTGTCATGCGAACACGCTACTGTAATCGCTTTCAGCTAACGCTTGAATAGTTTCGAAAACTACGCCATATTTGAATTCTCTTTTACTCAGTTGAGAATGATCGCTTTATTTTAGATAGAATTTAAAATTCAGTTAAATTGTTTTATTATATTGCTTTGATACGAAATCTCATGGCCGGAACAAAGATGCTTTAGTAGGTTATTTCTTCCAGCATTTATAACGAAAATTAATCTCGGTTCCTTACCTCGAACCATTTTATGATCATCAATCAATATTTTGTAATCTATTTTAATAAATAGTTTGATATCGTTTTAAATCGTTTGATATATTTAACTAATGTATCGGTGTTGAACAAATAATGTAGTTTTAACTTTTTGAGCAGTCGATTGCTTTTCCAATTCCACTTCCACACCCCCTCTTTCTAACTTTTTACATATATCTCTCTATTTCCCTCTCTCTCTCCGCTTTCTTTTCTCACTCTTACTTTATCTCTCTGTATAGCTATTAAGATTTCTATTTGCACGTATGTCAAGTCTGGGGTAGCCTAGTAAGGATAGAAAATCTCGTTCAGGCACCCTCTTTCTAAACTTCTCATCATAATCACCTTCATGCTCCTTCTGATATGGTCTGGCTTCTGTATTCCACTTTCGTGATTATTAATATATAGGTTGGTTTATTGAAACGAAATAGAAAATGTTTGAAGCCGCATTTAAGTCATTTAAGTCATTAATGTTATTTATTTATTAATTATGTTCTGCAATACTATAGGCACCTTACCATTTCGCTGATAAAAAAAACTGCAGACTTTCATCCATACAAACAATTTAATTTCCTTTAGATTGAAACATAAAGCGCTATAGATCTTCACCTCTGTGGAAATAAATTTTGAGTTCTGTATCTCACAATATATCTGTATATTCTACTTACGGAGGAGAAATCTCACTGGGATGTGTCTAGGAATAACTTCACTGTGTCAAGACCTGATGCGTTGCCCTACAAACCGCTACTTTAAACCGCATTTAGAAGCATATAAGAGTCTGGACAATATAAGTTTTAATCATATTATATTTATTTGTATTTAATTATCGTAAAGTACACAGCATTATTCATGGAAGGCTGGGGCGTATACGCAACTATAATTGCGAAGTAAAATAATTGGATTTTTCATAGAGGACAGAGGTTATTTACATAAAAAATACACTTAACTTTCAAATATTTCATTTTCGGTGAGACGAGAATAAAAAAAAAACAATTCGGTAAAATAGAAGATTTTGAGAGTGTGTGCTTAAGTGAGGGTAGTTCGGGTGTGATGCAATCATGGATCCACTAAGAGGGAAGCACATATTATACGTACACACTTATCCACTTATACGTACACACTTAGCTATTAAGTATTTAGCTCACGGTTAACAGAAGATAAAAGCAAATTGCGGTTGCAATTGTGGCTTGATTGTTTCAAGAAGTTTTCATACACGTGGAAATGCAAATGCACTCAGCTATAAATATATGTATATGCATATATTATTGTGCTCAGCAATTATATATGATTTTGAAAGCAATTTCACCTTTTTGTTTTGCATATTTTCTCTAGAATTTTTCGTTGGTGATTATTTGCGCAAATAGGAGTGGAGATTTTTTCCTCTCATTAAATTTTCATTTTCATTTTCATGTGTTTCCAATAGCCTCTACTGTGAGTTGAAATTATAAAACTTTTTAAACATAGTAATTATATTTTATGTTAACCAATTGTCAACATTTAAGTTTGATTTAAAATAGGCATTTATTTAAAAAGATATTAAATGAAATTTCAGAAATTTTCTTTCATATAGGTAAAGATTCAATTTAATTTTCAGCATGCAACAGGTTTTCTGCCGTCCAAATTGAATTTTCAGCTTCATTTGCCACAAGTCGCAATATATATGCATGTATGTGTGTGTGTGTTTATATATTAAATTTAAAGTTTTCCATTTAAATTGCAATTTTCAGTGGTGAAAAAGTGTAAAATAACCATTTATGCAAATTAACGTTACACTCTCCGGCCATCGAGCGAGCGGACACGCGCGCTCATTTCCCACAACCGCCAGGCATTTGTTGACCGCGACCCATGCGCTGCGCTGCGCTGCGCTTCGCCCTGTACGCAGCACCCGCACATTCTTTGCGCTTATGAAGTTCGTGTGAAATTTGTATAAAATTTAATTTTCTCTTCTTTTAAAATAGTTTTTTTTTTGCCATTTTGCGACTCGCATTCCATTTGTATGGCGCAGCTCTGATGCAAGAACTTATTGGCGGGACAGCTAAAAATAAAATAATCATCTGTACGTGCTGCCGCAAACGATGCGTAGCCATAACGGGGTAAAATGTCAGTGCGTTGCATGACTCCCGGTAAGTGAGTAAGTATGCGAGCGAACGAACGAGCGGGTGATCAAGCGGGTATGTGGGGAATGCGCGTGGGACAGTAATGCCTTCGCAAACAACAAAGGCGCGAGCCAACAATTTTGCGAGCTTTGTATTTTGCAGAAAATTTAGAGAACTCATATTTGTGATGCCTGTCAGATTAAAGAGGAAATTTCGGTGCTCTTCTGCTGATTTTTATACGGCGGTAAACCCTTCTAAGCTCAACTGCGACCTGGCAGACTGACCTGAGGGTAAATTACTTGTGCTTCCTCTTATTGATACTACGTATGTATGTATTTGCATGTACGCGAAGCTCGTTAAATATTAAGCGCAAAACTTTTAACGTTTTGGCATCAAACTCATACTTATGGCTGTGCGCCCTAAGCCCTTGTGCGTGCTACAATTTTGAGGATTATTTTCTACCAGCTTTAGATTTAGTGTCATTTGGTGGCTTTCAATGGCGGTTGTAAAACTTTTGCTCAACTTGTTTCAGTTTTCACACTTTGGTGTAACTATTAGTTTAGCCGCGATGATTTTATGCAATTTAGTCTGCATCTCTGCTTTTACATCTCAAACCGTCGTAGCGTAGTGCACTGAGTGCGTGTCTACAACGCGGTGAATAGTGCCTTCGAGTGAGAGAGAGAAAGAATAAGTTGAGTTGAAAACACGTATACCCTTTTTTCCTATAAAAATTTGAAGTCACCCATTATAAATGGAAGAATAAGGCCAGCTCAAAACTGAAATCATATTTGTCTTTGAAGATAAGTCATTGCAGCTACATCTTTTAAATAAGGTATAACCTTATACGTTGGAATGGTGTCTTCCTAAAAAAGTTTAGGTCAGGGTCACACGTAAACAACTAGTATGCTCAGAATCTATAACGAAATCGCCAGGTCATACCACACTTAACCACATTCAAATCACTAAGTATCAGTATAGTAAAGCGCCAGTCTTCCTTCTCTAGATTTAAAACCTCCTGGCTATGTCGAAAGCTAAATTCAACTATATTGTTATATATATATATATGTTATTATGTTGTTATTGCAATACTATTTTACTTATATTATTTTTGTATTATATAAGATTTAATTGTATTAAAAAGTTTAAACATTTAGCAACTTCTCTCTGGTTTTTTCCTTTATTATAAATATTTAATTGTTTGATCAATATAATTGAATTAAAGTTTTAAATAGGTGGTAACTCTATTCAGCATATAATTCAACTATAAGCCTTTTTAAATCTTTTCACTTTAGTGTTTCAGGTAATTTTCAGTTGATTTAAACAATCCTTCATTGCCAACATTCTTAATTAAAAAGACACAGTGCCCTAGTATAGGTAAAAAAAAAAGTTAGCTTATATATTTATTCTCAAATATTCTTTCAAAAAATTATAAACGTTATATATTGTAAATATATACACTTTAAATTATTTCTCTCACATTTTTCCACAATTTTTATAAAATGTCCACATGCCCTACTGCAAGGACTCACAAGAGACACACACAATTCCCTATGGCAAGTCGAACAATTTTTCGCAAAATCGCAAATTAACTTGACAACATTTGGTTACACGATTTCAAGAACAATGCCTTAAATTTTCGATACATGTGGTTGTACTACGAGTAATACACGTCGGCAGTGATTCTTCTTAACAATAACTGCAAATGAACGACGTTGACACTGACAGCCATCATCGTCCTTTATACTCTCAAACCAATTGCCAGCTACAATGCGTTTTGATCGTCGTTGCGTTGAGAGCCATTTGAAGTAAATTCAATCAACACATTGTGAAAATGTGCATTTTATGACAGGAGGATTGAAAGCACAGCTCACATTCAGCCATTCAGCTAATACTGACAGACCGGAAGTGCTGAGAGTGTTAGTGTTAAGCAGGTCTATGTGCGCTTTTGTATAGTCCAGACCTGTACAAATCAGACAGCGGTAAAAGAGTAAGTAAAAATGTCTTGTAAAAAATATTTCTTGGTAACAAAATTAAAAAGAAGGCTCGTAGGGCTTTGTGCCTTATCTCTTTCAAGTTTGGAGAATACGGTAGATGGGCAATAGTTCATATCAGCTCAATATTCGGCATCTGATCGTTTTGCTTCTATAGGTAGTCAATATAGATCACATCGGCAGAATCCCCGTCGTCTTTTCGCCAGATAAATCGGACGCTCCGTCATGGGAGCAGGTTCGCCGGGTGAAGTCCACTGCTTCGACTGTTCCTTAAAATTACGCAGGAGCTCGTTGTGATTGAGCTTCAACAGCACCATACACTGCTGAAAAGTGGTCTCACGATTGGAATTGTTGTCCGGAGTGAGCAAACTCGGCATCCAACATGCCGACGGCTTTCTCATGTCCAATATTCCATGCACTATTTGATGACTCACGCAATGTTTTGAGATGCCTCCTGCCTCAGCTATCTCGCGTATCTTCAATCGACGGCCTGACGATATGATTTTTTATGATTTACGAATGATATTTTGTCATTTCAGTCTCCGCGGTAGCCGTTTTCGAAGCTGTGGCTAATCAAAAACCGACGTGCGTCCTTGACGAAACTCGCTGCACAAATTTTCGACGGTCGCCGTCGACGGAGTAGAGTCACCATATATAGCACTCAACCGCTCTTTGATTTCACTGTGTGATTTCTCTTCCAAAAGCAAGTATCGAATCACCGATCCATACTGCTATTTTTCTGAATTCGAATATGAATAACTAAATGCATGAATGAAAACTGCAATGAATGAAAACATTGATTTAGGAGCAAGCCAAAAGTGAATGAGTAAGACTCTATCTCTCTCATATTTAAATATTTCCTTTATTTCCTCTCTCTCTCTCTCTTAACACAATTTTGCTCATGTGTTAACACGCAGTTATGTTTTTTCTTTTTTTTTTTTTTGTTTCATTTTGATGGGCGTTTAAATCCTTGTGTCACAGTGCGGATAGGAAATGACATTTCATTGGAATTTTCGTAATATCGAAATGGCAAATCCGGTAAACGCCCGTTTGTCACAGCGAGCATTCACATTGTTAATTCACTTTAACGGTTTGCACACATACCCCTATACCTCTGTACTTATGTGTTTGCAGACATGAGCCTTTCCTTTTGAATCTTTTGTGGTCACGCATGCAATGTCATTGAAACTTACTGAGTCTGGCATTTACTTACGTTTAACATAAAAGAGGACTCATGGCGCGTGACTATAAAGAGTGGAAAGGCGGATAAGTATCTATTTTTGCTGCATAATGCGAACTATTTCGGTGTAAGTACACAAAGAGAGTAGACGGCAGACATGTATTCGGTTGTATATTGAAATAAGGAGTTGAAATTCTGTTTGGAGCTGCCTGGTGAAGTGGGAAAATATTTTAACCTATAATAGAAGTGTTGGTTTAGTAATCTAAACGACTTGTTTGATACACAGTATTATTTTGGAAATATTTATTATGTGAGTGCGCAGTAGACCAAGGAAAATGTTGAAAAGTTACTGGTTACTGGGATGATTTCATAACTGATATAAAAACTCCAAAAGATCTTGAGAACCAAGAAGAACAGGAAAATGTTCTTGAAATCAATCCTATAATACCAAAAATAAACAGTAATGGTCATCAGCAAGATATAAGACGGCGGTCCGAAAAGTACTTAGCCACGCCGCCCGATGGCAACATCTTCGTAGAAAGCGAAAACTCTACTATTGGTCAGAAATATGTTGGTCATCATTTTCTGGCATTCAGAAGGTCAACTACTCGGAGAAGACAAAGTGGTCAGCGGGCTCTCTTGCACCAAATTTATGGGCCGGTTCATGGCCGAATTGCAGAAAGCACGATCCGATTTGGCGAAGAAGAAAGTGCACTTACATAATGAGAACGAATCGCTCACACCGCCGCCACCGCCATGGCCATATTGGTAGAATTAGGCTACGAACTTCTGCAATATCCACCATATTCTACTGATTTTTTCTCGCTGCCAAACTTGAAAAAGTCCTTAGCCGGACAGAAATTTGAGCGGAAGGCTAAATGAAGAGAAAAAGAGAGAAAAGGGTTTAAGAATTTGGAGCTTCGCTGGGTCATGTGTAACAAGCTAAAAGCAACTTTTGTTGAGAAATAAATCACATTTATCCAGAGTTTTCTTTTTCCTTTTATGGGATTTGGACTTAATTTACCAGCCTCGTAAATATGTACACTTTCACATAAATGCATAATTATTGTATTTCCTCTTAATTATAATTTGGCATTCATCGCTCATTTAAAATTCATAAAAAGCGCAATGCACCTCAAAAGGTGTCATTAAAAGCGCAAGCCATCATTATAACTGCAATACGGCTAAGGACATTGCAATTTCATGTTGAACAGAACTCAGTGCCAACGTTTTTACGCTCATTTGTGAAATATTGCGATTTAAATGATCGCAGAGAAAAGTGAAATGTTGCAAAAGCGCGTCGAGCTCGACAACAACAAAGCAATCAGCGATGAGCTGGACCGGAGCAACAATTTCCACAAAGCCGGAAATAAGAGTAAAACGCAATCGCGAATGCAGTTGTACAGTTACGCGCACATACAACGATTGCGACTGAATGCTTCGCCGCGTTCTTATTCGCCATTTTGCCATTAACTTTAATTGCACTTTCGCTGAAGCTAGCTGCGCGCTTTTATTTTTGGTTGCAGGACAAGCAGTGCTAAATTCATGGTATGGCTGATCTCATGGCTGGACCGAATTTGCATGGTAGATTACTTAATAGTTTCAATTTAACAGTTAGCACCAAGAATTGATTGGCCGAATCTGTTGGGTAATGTTAAAGCAGTTAGTGCTATGCCGCAAAAAATTTAATGAGTTTCAAAGGAGAAATTTATGATAGAGACAAATACCAAAGGGTTTCTCGTTCTAGTTATAATGAGAATAATAGTTTGATATTTAGCTCTCAAATTTTTACTCGTGTTTATAGTTTTATGTGCCACCTTTGATAAGTGAATATTTTTTAGAAACTTTTTCTTGTTTAAAATATATCAACTTCAACACAGCCTCTCGACGAGCTGCTTTCATTAACTTCGGGCTTCGAACTTTTTCTCTGTCTCTCTTTGTTTTCTGCCTTTTTCCGGTTTTTCTTTCAACAAATTCTATATTGATCCACTACATCGTACGTTGACTATCGAGAGATCATGTTTCAACCAAATTTCAACCAAGTTAATAACTCGTACAGACCCCGATTTATATTCGGCCAAATTTTATCACCTCCTCCACCTATCACCACCTCAGAATTCTCTAAAACTATTCGAACAACAATTGAAAATTATATTTTCGAGCTCTGATTTTTTCCTACATCTTGATGTCCCCTCGATTTTTTAACTACTTTTGGACACCGAGTTGAGCATCTGGCCGACTAATAATCTATACCCATCGTTTATATTGTTTAAGCTTCACTCCATAGTAGTGTCTGGGTCAGAAAGCTCAAAAATCCAAACATGCTTTCGAAAAACATATAGTGAAAGGTACACATATCTGCTAAGCTGTAAGTGATTTGAACTACTCAAATGAGATAACGACAATAAATTCAGGTATTTGCTATCTAGCTCTCATTATCATGTCTTTTCATACCGGTAGTTTAAAAACTAAAAATATTCTTTGTAGACGCTTGTGATGCTACCTTACGAATTGAAGATAAATATTCTTGTCATTTAGTGGAGCTTTGTTTATAAGCTATTTCTGAAGCTCTTTCTCACGTGCTCTTCCATGTGTGTCAAACCTACTCGAAATATTGAAAACATTAAATTTTAAATAAATTTCACAGAACTTTAAACTTTTCTCCTTCCAAATACTGTAACAATCGAACTGCATGGACTTTTCCATGGTGCATTTGTAAAATCAACTATCACTTGCGGTACATTACCCTTGCAATCGATTGCGCCACTGATAATTGTCAATTAAAAATGAACTTGTAGGTTAGCACTATATTTATGCTGACAAGCTGTTGTTTCCATTTTTAATTTGAAATTTAATCAAATGCTTAATTGCCAGGGTAAATTGGAAAATTGGACTCAATTGACTAAGGTCTCAATTGAAATGCCGCAAACAATTTCACACATATTCACATATGAGTCATAGCGTGTGACGAATATGAAGAAAATTAATGCCATTTGCCATTTTAATATGTTACTCCAATAGTTCAAGTGAAGTTATAACTTTGATATGTCATGCGAAAAATATGGTCTAATATACTAATAGTGGCGGCAAAGGTACTATTCAATGAAGGATGCGCTCTTTGGCCGTGGAAAATTCGTTGGATAGAAAGTTCTCTTTCATGATAAGTTTAATGTTTAGTGCAACTAAACAACTTTCAAATGTGTTTAAGAAACTCGAAGGCATTTTTTGGCTTTGTTATAATAAGTATATGTATAATAAATTGTTGGTTAAAGAAACTCTGAGTTTAATTTCACGTGTTATGCATGCGATATGTTCGACTGTAGACTGTAGACTGTAGACTGAGTTTGTACAAAATAAATTTCGTGTGTATGGGTAGCGTTTAATGCTAAAATCCAAGATTGCCAATCAACTCGAGTTTTTGGTGCAATGAAAGCCTCTAATTACCTTTTTTCTTTTGACAAACATCTCATTTCCAATTCATCAGTATTTTAAATAATCGCTTAAAATTATCTCCAGCGTTCCCCAGAACGGACAAAAATTTCCAACAAAGTTTTCTGGGCAAATAGCATACAAACCCAAGCATAACGCTTCCTTAATATTGCTCTATAAATCAACTCTTTATCGGCATGCTTTATCTAGTTAGATGTTTTTTTTTTCTTTTTGGAGTGCCAAAATATGCAATATATTTTTAACACGTTTTCCATGTAAACAAATACAAAAACAAACCGAAGTGATAAAAAATATTTCGACAAACACTTGGCCAATTTTCGCTCTGTAGTAAATTGCTCACAAAAGACCGAGGCATGAACAGAGAGACGCACACGGAACAGCCAACAGTCTACGAAACATATGTACATAGGAGATAAATAATTTTATCTGCGACAAGTGTAACTTAACATAGCGAATTTTTATCGCCCAAAATAAAAATGACATTTTCATTTTTCTTGTTGTTACTTCACGCTTCAAGTGCTTCGCCGATTGCGTTGCATGATGCACGCAAACAAATTGGTTTGTCAAAAAAAGGACAGATGTGCCATATTAGCCGATTTATTTTCATATTAACCGCACTGCCGACGATCAAGATTTCGCTTTGGAAACATTGAAATCGATATGGTAACAAAAATGTATATGTGAGTTTCTGAGAATTATCTAATAAAGAATTTAACATAAATGTACTGAACATTTTTTTAATTCTTCATTCTTCTTTAAATGAAGAAAGGACTCTCCATGATCATGTATTGTGCTTATTCCAATTACCGATAGAAAATTTAAGCTTAACCGTTTTTTAAGTAGTCTTCTATAACTTGTATATACTTTTATTCTTCGAATACCCCTAATTTCATATATTATTTGCTAAAACACTTCCTGGTGTTCTGGCAAAAAAAATACAGACTTCCTAGAGATTTAGTAGATTTTTAAATTCCTTTACGGGATTTGAAGAAATACTTTGATTTGATCCTATTTCAAAGACACTCTTAACTCTCATAATTTTTTTCGACTGTTCTACATTTCTCAGATTTTCTCTTAAAACTTCCTCTTTACATGGATAACAAATTTTAGCGCGATGAAGTTTCCTGTATCATTGGGAAAACAAAACAAAAAAAAAAAAAGAAACCTAAATTGTATAAAGAATTAAATATTGAATACTAAAATCCCAGAGGCAAACAAGTCCACCGAAATTTATGCGGTGGGTACAAATATATATGTATATATGTATATATATGTCGTTAAATTAAAGTGTACACAAATAGACGAAAGTGTGATGAACCATAAATCAAAAGTGAATAGCCCAAAACATTCATCAACTTATCAAATACATTTTTAGCCATATGTGAGCAGACACACATGCATATCTACCTACAAATGTATTACGTAAACGAGTATGCGCCTGTATAAACAAATTGGCATACACCCAAATGGAAGTGGACTTGCTACTAAATAAATAAAGATAAGTATCAATATTGAATGGCGAACGTTATTTCAATATAAATATAGCAATATTGCTTTGCTTTCCGTTACACGGCTACGGAACTCATACTTGGAGTTTGAGCAACAATTTTAAAGCCGTTCTTCCGGGATAATATTTTATGTTGAAAATATAACTTAATTGAGTCATATTTGTTTTTGGCTTACCTGGTATTTTTTCAAACTGTAGATAAAAGACATGAGAATGATTTATAAATTATATATATATTTGGAAAAATTTTTTCAAATAAGCCACGGTAGATTATAAATGGGTTTAAATGATAAATTATCACTCAACTTAATGCCCTTGTCTACAAAGACAATCGATTTTCATTAACGTCACTCAGAAAATCCACGTATCCAGGATTTTATATCTTTTAAGTCATATTTTGATCACAAGGGAATTATCGAGAGGATCTCTCGAGAAGGTAACATATCTGTATAAAATAAAGAAAATATATTATATTATTTATTTTATAATTTTTTTCTTCATACAACATCTGACCTCTGAATATATTTAAGTACGGTTTGAAAAATTACGCATTTAAGATCTAATATATTCTTTTGCTGCCATATAATTTTTAAAAATTCGGATGGCAATTCTTTCTTGTTTAAAATCATTCAAGGAAAACTATAAAACCAACATTCAAACAACCTAGACTTTAAAAAGCTCACCGCATATTTTAAAACATTCCCTTTGGGCATGTGCTTTATGCCCATGTTCACAAATCTTTTTGCTAATGCAAATGTACTTCACCCAAACTATTCATATATTTTTCCCTTTTTTGGGTGTGAAATTTTATTACCACCCAAAAATGCATAAAATATAAAGGAGTATGCGTCTAAATGAAAATATGCATATATGTATGTGCATATTATTAGATACCGTTGTCGTGAATGCAAAAACCTGTTGCTGACATTTTTATGATGAAAGCGCATACAAATATATATTTTTTGCAAAGCAAATAACCTTTTCATATACATACAACCTAATATATGATGAATGCATATTTTATATACAAGTATTTATATCAACTGTTACTTTGGATTAGTCTTGCAAAAAGTCGATTCTCGATTACTTCTTTGTGTTTTTAGATTAAATCAACTTTGACTTTATGCTTTTTGCCCCCTTTTCTCATCTTCTGAGGCATTATTATTGTTGGTCTTTGTAGAGTATTGCTCACTTTCATAAATACATATTTCGACATCTTTATTGACACATTTACTTTTTATTGCCACAAAATATATTTATGTGTATTTTTTGTTCATTGCACATGCCACGCACATATGACAGGCCAGATGGCTCATAGATAGAGCGATAGAAAGTCATGCATTGGAGGACAATTTTTCATTCATAATTTATAGGTCCCGTCATAAATGAATTCTTTTTTACGAAAAATTTCGGTCTCTAATATATCATTCAACAATATATTCAACAATAGCGAAAAATAAATACCATCGCCACAAATTAAGTTAACACATCGCTTATCATCAAAGTAGCAAATGCAATAAAGACCTTAAGCAAATTTATGGTCATCTACTGGAACCACACAACTATACATATATGGGCAAATAAGTCCAAAGTTCAGCTAAAAATATAATGGCAATGTATATATGAATTCAAAGATATTTATAAAACTGGTTAAATTTTATTTTTGGAAGTTTTGAAAATTACTCATTGCTCGAAAATATCAGATGCACAATTTTCTAATTAAAAAACCTGCACTTTTCTCTCAGAACATCGCATCGATGAGAATAAAAAGCTCACTCTCTCTCTCTTTCCCAGTTAGTTTGGAATTACCACTAAACACTTATAATCTTGGTTCGAAAAATTAACTAAAAATGCTTTCGAATGATCGGGCGGGGAAGCTAATATACAAAATCAAGAATCTAATTCCTGGCAGTTTCTATAAAATGTCCTAAAATTTTTTCGAATCCCATTTGAAAATCTAAAATTTACACTAGCCAATATATCGATTTTATCAAACTGGGGAATGCATTTGCTTGAGTATATTTCTATAAGTACTGCCCAAATTTGAAGCCACCAATTTCGTTACTCTCTTAATGATTCTCTCATGATCATTTAAAACGACAAAATTTATTCAAATCCATAACATTTATGACCATCAAAAACTTGAGGTGACCTTGAGAAGTTAAGAAAACAACTTTGGAATTTCGTATACATATAGTCTTGAGTCTTGAACACCACGACTCTGTATAAGAGTAGGACGATTCTTTTTACTGATTTATCGAACACTTTTTTTTATCATTTTTGTACCGTAAATAACTAAATTATTCACTATAAGCTCAAATCTACTAACTTAGAAAAATTTCATTAAATTCATGGCATTTATTATTTGTTATAAAAGAATTAATTTTATTTCGGTAAAATTGTACATATTCATTGTCTTTTAGAAAAAAAAAAATTATATGTAAAATGAAATCTAATATGCGAAACACATTTTCAGTTCAGTTTCAAGTCTTAAAGGCTAATTACAGTCACTTAAATACTACGACTATCCATCACCAATGTAATACTAATTTTGCTATTTACCCAGTCTATATTACCCAACTATCCGAATTATCTTTAATATTATCTGCGCAACTTCTGCATTAGCCAACTTCAATTAAAAAATACATAACTCACTATTCCTTAAACCGGATATCATTTAGAAAGATGTTTCTTCATTACCTCAATTTGCATTTACGCTACCCGCTTTTAACTTTTCCCTGCGCTGCTACTATATTCATTAACTAATTATTGTTACTTCAACGTACTTTTAATTTCCTACTCCTTCTGCAAAACGTCGCCTTACCAACCAACTCCTACCAACAACCCTGCATAACGGATAATTGCTGTACTGCACCGCAACCCACACGATTCTGCATATAATCTGGGAAATTACTCTGCAGCACACGCATTGTATTGCGCTTGTAGTCGGGCACAGCATGTGTAACTAGTTGACAGGTGTCGCTGCGGTAGACAGGTTTAAAGTGCGCCTCCGTAAAAGCAGTGGATGTGTCCCAGCGATAGACCTCTGCTTCGCCTTCGTTGCGGAAGAATATTGCCGAACCATTATCCGTGCCGATAATAACCATGCGCGAAGGTTTCTTGCCCAAATCTGTAAGCATAACGCAGAACCAATGAGTTAACAGTTCGATATGCAAACTCGCTCTTTAACCCCAACTTACCCAATATGCGCCCGTCTGCCACACCACTGCGCAAATACTCCGACTGTAGTGAGAAGAGTCTGTTCGTGCTCAAGTAGGTGAAATATAGCTCCGTTGTGCCACAATTTTTGCGTATTAACGCAATATAGAGCACATCACGCGCTTTACAGCCAGAAGATACAGCTTTCGGCAGCACTACACGGAAGCCACGATCGGCTTGTAAATTATAAACGATAATGGCACGATTCGCAGCATCACTCACGTATACGAAGCAACTGCCGTCAGGCGCGTAGTCCACCACAACGTATTGTAAACGCGAGTTCGGCGATGTTAGACCTTCCAAGGAAATGGATTTCAACACTTTGCCCGTCTTCACTGAGAGCGCTACCACTTTGGCGGCACATTTGCGCTCCGGCGTCTCGAGCGTATTCACAATGCCGGTATCCAACACCCACAGCACCTCATTTTGATCGACAACCAAGTCAACAACGGACTGAAAACCTTTACATGTACTATCATCCTGCATATTCCAGCAAGGGAAGGGTGCAAAAGTGGTTTCGCAAGCGCCTGGCTTGAGTGTGGTTTGCACAAGCGTCGCCGGTACGCCATGCTTGTAGCGTGGCAATGCCAAAAACACGGTATCACCCACAATCTGCGCACGCGTCGCTATCACATTCTTCGAGATGTACCTGCCCGAACTGTGGAAGAGCGAACGCGAGGAGCCGGGGAACTCAAACTGTCCGCCAGTCCATTGTAGCGAGGTGACAGCAGGCGGCGCGACCACCATTTCAGCGCTGTTTCGCATACTCTCGTATTGGTCTGCGTCCACGTTGGTCCACACGCATTGTATGAAGGCTGTTAACAACAGGCAGCGAGTCCACATATCTTTAGTAAAATTTAGTACGGGATTTATACAATTATTATGCAAACTTGCTTAATTTTATTTATTAAACTCTTTATGTATAATTATTTGCTTGCACTTCGCCGCACTCTGCTTATGCGCCTGCTTATTAGCAACTTCAGCAATAATATTTATTTGATGTGAATTTATTACTATTTTATATGGTTTTGCATTTTGCTGGCTTCGCATGGCGTGCATACGAGTTCGCAATTGGCTGGCAACAGACGTGACGCGCGTCAATGCGCATTGCGGATTTCCATTCCAATTTCACTGCCAAGGTCGCCGTCAGCGGTGTCGTCAGCAGTGTGTCTGTCGGCGTTTATTATGCATTTGGTGGCTTGTTGTTATGCTGGTTTGTTGTTATTTCTCCATTTGACATATGTCTGTATGGAAGCACGTAAGAGCATGGCAAAATGAAGGCCTTTCTTGCGGCACGAGCGTTTTACTGCTTCTGGTTCATATGGCATCACTTCCACTTCCCGTATGTACTTAAAGAAGCTAGAAGCCATTTCTTCTCGGTTGTAGAAAATTTCCGGGTTTTTCCAAAATGTTTGTAAACTCTATATAAATGCTCCTTAAGTTTCTACTGATTGAGACATGTATCCCAATGTAATGTTTTATAGAGTCTTCAGAGTAAATGTCTGAAATAAGTAAGAGGCCTTCAGAACTTCACCTATCAGTCTAACCTAATAATAGTTCCGGTTATCAAGAAGCCTCCTGAAAAAGTTTGATCGAAATGCAATATGTTTCGTAAATAAAATAAATCTACCCGCTTCAAATTTGTCAACAGAGTAGCAATTTTTAAACTTAAAAACGAATATGTTTTTCTACAATTGGGCCCTTAAACCATATTCATAACCATACCTCTTTCTAATCTTCAATTCTTTTAAAATTTTGCTACATCCTTTATTTGAATTCGCTTAATCTTAGTGACCTATCTAAATTTCCAGAATTCAAGAACACAAAGCAACTTGTTCTGGACATAACTAAATATTTTAAGAGATTTCGAAACTCTTCACTCTACTTTTAGATTCTCGCAGGTATTGAGAAGTTTTTCAACAGTCCTACGAAGCTGTAAACAAAATTTCTTTCCGAAAACATATAAGCGTTGACCGGGCTATGAGGCTACCAAAAAATTCACATGCATACATACTCCAATTAAAACCATGACTTTTGATAGTTTGTATTTCTAAACAGCTCTCTTGGTGTGCCTTTGCTCTCACAGAACATTTAAAAGTTTCCAAAAAAAAACGGAAAATTTTTCACCTTTTAACAAAATTTCATTGGAATTTATGTGTGAAGCTTCCCTATGATTTTGTGCAATCGTTGCTTTTAAATCATAAAATCAAATTTCAAGCTAATAAAATAAATTTACTCATAGGTCATAGCCCCAAGCAACTACGCAACTCGTTCATTAGCTCGTCCTAACCCTTTGACAATCATTTTATGACAATTGTATTTAAGCCTTAGTGGTTTTCTAAGGAATTATTTACGCAATTTTGTTGGAGATTTATCTAGAAAGCATTTGTTACAGTTAATAGTAAATTCGTCTATATTTGCACAATTAATTTCGCACAATTTTCACCTTGCCCAAAGAGATCTAATTTCAGTTTCACCTCAAATCAACGAACATCTCAAAATAATAATGAAAATACTAGAATTAATGAATGTTATTGTGGAAATTGGTATTCACGAGTAACTGAAGAAGGTGTATGCTTGGACAAACAAATATACAGATAGGTATATGTGTATATATTGCCTAAATTGTGGAATAAACAACTTTATACTGGCTCAAACTCGCCGGCAGCATAACAAATAGATATATTTACATATAAATGTACTGACTATGCAAAATTACATAAATTAATATACAAAAAATAATACATCACTTTTTGTTGTTAGACTCTTTGCATTAATTTAATTTTAATGCCACTTCTGCCTTAAATGAAATCATGCCCACTTAATGCGAGCGCGAGCAGCCTCCGCAGAATGTAAGTGAATCTGAAGGGGTAACGGCATTGTATTGGGCGGCATAAAATTATGGTGCAGCCATACAACGAATAAGCGGAGTTTTTATGACCCTTCACGAGGGTATATAAAAGTCGAGATTTAAATGCCAATAAAAACGCTTTATTATTAAAACGCCAGAAATTATGCTACATTATTGCGTGATTTTGTTTACTGAAGCAAATAAATGGAAATGCCGAGGGAATTAGAGAACCCTGCGGGAAATTCGAGATATAAAAACTGGTGAGCTTCGACTGGCGAGTTCAGAAGGCATTGAGTACAAATATTCAGCGTATAATAAAAAGAATTTTAAGCATTTAAATAAAATTTTTTATGAAGTTCCAATTTGGAAAATATTTTCGAATAGGGTTGTCCTATATATAAGAGAAGTTCTACATACCAATAAATAAGGTATGATCTTGTATAAATTAATAGAAAATTTCTCAATTAGTACTTAGTAACATATATGAGCAATATTTAGATTATGGGTGCCATCGATTAAAAATTAAGTTAATGTATAAAATTCGAATAAAATCCGATATGAATTTTTTTAAGAAAAAATATTAGTTTGAAGTAATTGGAAATATTTCAAAGTGTTTGAGATTATCAATTACTTATTTTACTATGGTTTTTGTGCAAAAATTAATACTTTTTGTACAAGCAGATTATTTATACAAATTTATGAGTATTTATAAATCAATTCATTGGCGACCTTGATTAAAACATGCATATGTAGGTCATTTATTAAACACGGTTACCAACTATTTGCAATTGTGTATGAGTTGGCATACAAATATTATATGAATTTAATGGGCTAGTGAAGATTTAAAAAAAATAAGATTGCCAACTATTTTTTAAATTTGTTTAAATTGGATACATAATTCAATTTTCAATTATTCCTAATTTCTCTAATACTTGAACAATTTTAGTCGACTATACCAAACTTTAGATTCAAATTCAAATAAAACTCTAGTTAAGATAAGTAATCAAATTACAAAATTTGCGATTGTTCATCATTTCAACAGCCCTACAAGGATGCCTGTACTCAGTGGATTTCCTTGCAGACTAAATAAGCTCTTAGCGAAAACCATTACGACCACATACATATATAGTACGCCATAAGTCCACAAAGACCAGTGCCTTAAATATTAACACAAATCGCAAATGAATTTCTGGATTGTTGAGCAAAGTAAAAAAAAGAAAAAATAATAAAGCAATAGCGAGGGAATACAAGAAAGTCAAAGACAAATACTATAATGATAGGCACGCACATAAATTACGATCTGTCTAACCTATTGTTCACAATTTTTTTCTAATACTCCTCCTTTTTTATAGGTCAATCACGATTAATGCCGATATTAAAGGCATGGATTCCATACTTCAATGAGTTCGCATTTTGCACTCAAGCAACAATGGCAACAATGGCCACAATGGCAACGATAGTCTCATTTATTATGACCGCAATGAAAGGGCACTGAGTAGATGCCAGAGCTCATAAACAAACAAATAATCAGTGTGTTGTTTTAATAGCCAATGTAGTGTATTTGACGAGCGATGCCTAAAAAATATTAATTCACTTTCGTTTTGGTATTTTGTATTTGTTTTTGCGCTTGCACCTTACCGTATTTCACTTTTCAGTGAGTAATATCATAGTCATATTAAAAATAACGATAATAACAATAACAGAAATAAATTATCACAACCTAGCGAAAATGGATATGCTGCGTAGACAGTTTCACCGAAGTAATAATTTAATGGCACACTTCATATTTGTTGTCTTTTATTTTTTATTTTTGTAATCAAATTACACTTAACAAAAATTATAAAGCAAAATTTATATTTCAATCGTTTTTTTTGGGGGGGTTTATAGGGTTGCCATGTTTAATCGAGTGATGTTCAGTTTTTAAGCTGAGATTGAGCTAGAAAGTCTATGGTTTCATTAAGCTGTGAAGTTGAATCACACAAGACCTGCCCCTAGAATTGGGTAATATGACGATCATAAATATTGCCTGCGTTGACAACATTCAATCACCTTCCCTTGAGAATCCGATGATCAATTAGATTATAGTCGTCGTTTGATCTTCTTCATTCAATAAGAGCAGACACATAAATCAATATTTTCAGAGTATGTGGGGACGCAAGTATGTGGAAGTTCGTCGCGTCACCAACCACCACCACCACCAAGATCTCACGGCTCACTGAACGGCTCACTTTTTCGGAACCAAACTCTAAAAAAAAACCTCTAAAAGAAAACATAGGTAAGAAATTTTCCAAGACGGCAATAACATAGCTATGAACCTCCACGCACCACTTCTTTATCTTTTCCTTCTATATTTTGGGCAAAATACTGGATCTATAGTTGGCGCAAATCACAGAAAGGGACTTTCTTATATCAATTCTCCAGAAAAAGAATTCCTTCCTAAGGGAGTATTCGAAAAATCAAACGACTAGTCGCAGTAAAATCAACTCTAAAGCTCTACAAGTTATCGTAATCCTTTCTTACTTTTCCAACTAATTATATTAATCTAAATCTTCCTCCAGGTGCAGACGAGGCAATCAGATAATAAATTTTTTTAAGTCTAAAACCTCACCAGTGGAACAATGACTTCAACTAGTCTCCTAACAAACTCCATTATGTCTGATTTTGTCATGATGTAATGAAGTTTGATTAAGTCATTAAGTCATTGTTTTCATCACTACTATGTATTCCAACCGATTACTAGCCTACTACCTTCTTTAATTCATTTTGTCACCAAATTCTTGCTGTTTGCTTCTGTAATTCTCAACACATTTATACAATGAACTACTTGTTTATGTAGTAGTCAAGGCTCCTTATCGCATTCGAGGTAAATACTAACACGATTCACATAAATTCTGGCACTCAATATATATTGACATGGCCAACAAATGTTTTGCCTTCGCTTTTATGTGTTTTAAATGAAAATTGGAATAAACAAGTGCAATGATTTCACCGACAATTGCATATCCTGCAATCAAAGATAAACAATATGCAAAGCGCACCAACAAGCGCATTGAATGCACATAAATTTTACTGAATCCACACAAGCATTCACAAGTCACTATAAACAATGATCATTTGCTGAATGAACAAACGCCAGCAAGAGCGATGCAAAGTGGAAAGTGTACCCTACAATAAAACATATAGGTGCTGGGTATAAACTAATGAACTACAGGTAAGTTTTGAAAGTTTGGTTTTTTGTTAAACCAAAATTTTTGGTTAGTGTAAGAAAATGCATAATTACATAAGAGAGAAATGTGATAAAGCAACTTATTTCACCCAAATAGTTATGAACCACTCTTAAAATAGTAGTCATAAATTAGTACCAAAATAACTAGTTCTGTTGGTGGAAACAATAATGGAAATGAACTAGTAAATGACATAAAATTTCATATGTATGAATAAAAATCAAACGTTTTAAATTCAAAATGTTTAGGTAGCTAACCACTTTAGAGCTGGCAATACTACTAACCAATGACTGCGGCTTTCACTGCTGGGTTCAATCGCCTTACGGTATGTAAGTATATATGATGAAGTCTATATTTATATATATATCATATGTAATTGGGAAAGACAACCGTTTTCGTCCCTTTAGTACAATAACAATTCCAACTAGTAAGGAAGGACTAAGTTCGGGTGTAACCGAACATTTTATACTCCCGCAGTGTGCAAGGATCAAAGGCAGGGAAATGCTTTCAGGTGCTGGCAAAACTTTGCATTAAAAAATGTTGTGGAAGAATTTGTGGAGAACACTAATCGACGAAACCGTAAATGGATTACCATCATATTTGGTATCTAATTAGCATATATTACAGATCATAGACTCACGCACTTTCATTGCTATATTTTGCTTCGTGTCCACGACATTTATATTAAAATCGACCAAATTAACTAAAATGAGATATTTGCGATATAAACTCAACCAAATTGGCTTAATTGAATGTATTGGTTATATGTATGAGGAAAAAATTAGCCGGAGAAAAGGAAATCATTATATTAGGATAAGGGGCTCAGACCACGGTCTAGACCAGTTGCATTCATATTTAGCGCTAAACCACATTATGTTTAAGAAAACATATCCACTTAAATTCATTAAAATATTACACATTTTGACCCACATAAACGGTTTAAAGTCAGCTGGAAAGTCAGGAATTCTTATATTGGGAATATTTGGGCTAATCGCATTAACCCAATATTTCATTACTCAAATATACTAGGGAACATTTTCCCCACAATTTTGTAAAGACAATTCACACATTGATCACACAGAACCAAATTAAGAATGAAAATCGTATGAAAGGTTAGGTACTTTGCCGCAGTCCTCAATGGCCCTTGGGGAAGTCAAATACCATAAAGCTCATTGACCTCGAGGGTGTCTGTCCGCGCTAAATGCAAACAACAGGTCACTGACCCCACCAAATGTAAACAAAAGGGCCATTAATATTTATGCTCTCCGAATTTCAAAGAGATAACTGATATATTGACCGTTATATATGGTATAAAGTCTACAGGAAGTTTGAAAATCCTTGTATTAGGTATATTGGGGCTAGTGGAAGTATCTACCCGGTTTTTCCCATGTTTGGCACTAGATCACATTATTATCATGGAAAGATAATCCTCTAATTTCATTACAAAATCTTACAGATTTCCCGATATTTTCGGTAAAAAGTCAGATAGAGGCACTGGGGTCCTAATATTAGGTATCTGGAGGCTTAAGAAATTATATTCTGATTTCGTTTATTTTTACGCATGAGATGGCATACCTTAAACGTACTATTCGTGGGAAGCTTTATTCCAATATCTGAAGTGATGCTCGATTAATCTACTTTAAAGTGAAAGTATCAGATGAAATTTAAAATTATTTTATATAATAAGTAGGCGTTCTTTTTATCCGAATTCGCCCATTTTCACAGCGTGACATAGAAATGTAAATATAATGTTACGTACCAAAATTTGTCGAAATCGGGTAAAGCGTTCTTAAGATATGGCATTTCACCTAAAAGTGGTCGGCTCCACGCCCATTACCTAAACTTTACACGGATTTCTATGAAACCCTTCCATATCATATTTGCAATAAGATGTAATGTTTATAACGTGTTCCTTCAGCGAGTTATCGGAGAACGGTTTTCGAGATATATATATATTAAACCTATTGGGGGGCGGGGCCATACCCACTTTTACAAAACTTTTTGCCCACGGACGCCCCACCCTAGTAGGATACTAACCGAATACCAAATAACACATTTATATCTTAATTTGCTGTTTCTTTATAGTACTTTATCCGTTTTCGATTGATAGTGCATCTGATAATTTATATATATTTATGTCTATATCTAACTCGTCTAGTTTTAGGTATTACAAGCAACCGTTAGGTGAACAAAATCAATATACTATGTAGCGACATGTTGCGAGAGTATGAAAGCCAGCAGGGCAAACAATTTTTAGCACCAGCCGGTTGCAAATATCACTGCGTTGAGTGCATGCTTTGTATATGTATGCGTATTTGCGCTAGCGAATTTGTGTCAAATGAAATTACAAATTCGTTTATAATGCTTTTGTTTTGTTTTTGTATTTGCAATCAATGTATTTGCATTTGGTGGCGCTTTAAACACTATTATTCTTATTTCCTCGCCATACGTTTTCATTTCACATATTTTTGCAGCAATTGAAATGCAAACAAATTGCTTTGTTGGCGCTCGCTAAAGCAAAGCAAACAGACGGAAGAATTGTGAGGCAATATAGCAAATAAGTGTAGCTGTGAATATATAGGGTGTTTTATTAGAAATAGCTGTCAAAAACGCGTCAACTGTCAAAAATTTTATGTTCAACATAGTGCGGCAAAATTTTCTTAAAAGAAAAAAAAAGTTCTAAACTGTTGGAATATTTATTTTTAAAAGCTATGATAGCGAGATAATTGCGCCTATGTTGGAGAAACTATATCGCAAATATTGCAACTATTTGTAATGTGCTCGAAATTTTTTTGCATATGAATTTGTTTATTTGACTGAATAACTGCTGGGATCATACGCATTCGACTAGAAAAGGTTCATAGCTGTCACCGGAAACTCAACAATTGTTTATAGATTGTTGTCATTCTGTTCATATCTGCGCTTTCAAAGATTTTCTGAAATACATTTCTATTAACACCGGTATCTTTTGCAGCACGCAAATGCAAAATATATGCAAATTTCTTTCGTCCAATATAAGTAAATAATTTTCGGTTTACGTATTTCTGACAAATGAAGACATATACCTCATTTCTTGCATAAATTGTTGATTTGAAAAGATTGTTGGCATCCAGCCGTAGCTCCAGTGATTCTTTCGTTACATGTATATCAAATATATACACATATATACACGTATGGTCTTCACCATTCACAATGAACATATGTATTTATTGAATTGTTATCGTATTACAAATATAAACGCACTCTATCGATTTAACAATTAATATTCAACATACATATATTTGGAAAATATGATCAAAATTATGTCAAACGCAGAGAGTTTCTAACAATACAAACAACAATACAAAACAAAAAAGGAAACAATAACATACACACTGTTGTACTTGATTGTTTTTTGGGAATATTTGTCTAAAAATTTCTTACGCAATACTTCAAATATTTAAAAACATTATACAGGGTGATCCATATGCCATTTTACATTTAAAGGGACGATAAATACTATTGTAAATTAATGAGATCAAGATTTAAAATAATTTTATTTATTTTATTTAATTCCATTTTCGCATATAATATGTAATTCATGATTATTTTTACTTTGTTGACTCTAGCCATAAAATTAGAATAGATGCTAGAATAGATAGAAACTCTGTTGAATATCTGCCCTTTTTTTGTTTGATCTTGGATTTTCATAAGCAAGTTTGTAACATCTATTCGTGAACAATTTTTTTTTAAGTTTGGAAACCTTTGACATTACTAAAATGTGGTATAATGTGGATGGCAAAACGTACAGTCAATACTTATTGTTGTTTCCAAATTTTTAGATAGGTGCCAACCTTATGAATACATGCATTTGGCATTATGGCACTATGCTGTTGTATAAGTTATAAGTCAGTAAAGCTTCATAGAAATCTGTTCTGAATTTTTTGTATGAAAAAATAACAAACTGTCAGATTTTTAGAATTATGAATTATGAGGAGAAAATATACGAGGGTTAGCCATAACAAAAATTGGAAAAATACTTCTGAACATAATTTCATAATTTTAAATATACTACTAGATGCAATTTTTAATATTTTCCGACTATATTTGTCAATTTAGGTTCCATCCTTTAAATGAGAACTTAATTTCAGCTTTGAGATCAAAAAATTTTTTTATGTTCTGAAAATGATCAGGAGATCAAACATACATCAAGCTACGATAAAGTTCACACCCAATTCAGCAGAGCGATAAAAATTTTGCTGTAAACATAAATTAATGTCGCGGAAAAATTAAATCTCTATTTTCAGGCGTTCTTCGCCACTTCTTGATGCTTATGCCTTTATTTCATGACAACGCGGTATTATAAATGTTTCAGGTAATTCTTGGAATAAACTGAGAAGATATCTTACTTTTCATATACATTATTATTCTAGTATTTAATGTTCAGGAAAACCTCATATTTATACTAGTCAATATGAAGTCAGTACCCTTTTTGGTTCACTGCTTCACACATTCGACAACATAAACCAAAAAATATTATATTAGTACTTTGCATATACTAAATTCGACCATACATCATCTCACCTACGTAAATCAAGATTTACTTAAAAATCGTTTGTGTTTACTGATAACCATTAAAAATCTAAATCGAAGAGCTCAACGAAATGGCACTAACACAAATCACTTCCGCACACATATACCGAAGTAGATTTAGAAATTTGAGCTCAATATCTCGGTATTTACTTACATACACACATACATATAATAGATAGAATAGATAGAAATGCTTGTGGTCATTTAGTCTGAAATAAAAACCAGAATAGGAAGTGAATAAAAAAGGAAGTGTACAAAAAAGGAAATCTTAGCTGATACTGTGCATATGAAAATTGCAAAAATACACATAAGCATATGTGTATCTGTGTATACATATAGATACACATATCCTACCGTATTTCAGTATTGATTATTTTATGTTATGCTTATTACTTTTGCTTCAGATCATTCCCTAGGCGATTTGTTCCATACCTTTTACATTTTGCAATACACACTTTCTGATGATGACTTCATGGCTCATATTTTGCTTATTACACACATACATATATGATTCTATGTAAATTTGAAATTTATTTTTTGCATCTTTGCGTAGTAGCGGAAAAGCGCTAAGCAATTGCGCTGACCCTTTTCTACATTGATTGCTTAATAATAGCAGTTTGAGTTAGCACACACAATATTTCGAAATGTTACTCACATGACGCTGGTTGGAACAACTACTCATAAGAGATAAATCATCTATTGGTAAATGGAAAAGATTCCGAAAATATTTACGCATGTAAAAACCGACTCTGAGAAGGAGTGATGTTAGAAGCGCATTTATTTCTTTTCGATAAATTCGTGCAAATTTCAATCTGCCGTACATCTGTATATCTATCTGTATATCCGTATATCTTCTGTAGTTACCTACGAAAATAAAAATAAAAATAAAAATTAATAAAATAATTAATAAATAATTAATTAAATAAAAATAAAAATAAAATGAAAATTTTCGTAGGTATACTACATAAGCTATCTCAGCTTATTGAGAGAGAAATACAGTGAGAGAGAGAGAGGTAAGAGCGCAAGCCTAAAATAAGGCAACTTATTTGAGGCCTGTCAACAGATTGTCAACGACGACATAATTAATACTTTGGCACATAGTTTACGTACTCCTCTATGTGGAACAATTCGTTTGCAAAATTTCTGAAATTCCATTATTTACTATTCAGACAAACCGTTTGAATGAAGAAAAACTCTGACATGTTCATAAACAGCATTTAAGAGAACAATGACTTGCATTATTTTAGAGTTTCGACTTGGCGGCTACTTGCCGTAAGAAGTGACGATTAGTCGACAAACTCTCGGCAAAATTATAGAGCATATCGACTCCCGTAACTATTGAAATTCGCTTTGACCAAACTTAGCATTGCATTGATGCCTTGTTTATTGCTTTTTGGAGAGCCTTTAATTTTGTAGGAATCGGTGGTCATTTTTCATTCAGCATATACTCCATGCATCTATGATTTTGATGCATTGTATCTCAACAGACTTTATGGGACAAGACGTCATTATTTCAAGCTTTCAACAAGCTGGAGGTGGTTGAATGACAATCCTTAGATCAGCTCTTCCTTAGATTAATATAAGTCAATACTGAGTAAATTCTTACAATGATAAAAAACAATATTGTGTTTAAGAGCTGGACAGGCGGAATAAGAAGCACTGATTGTTCTAGGATCTTGAGTTCTAGATGATTTTTGATGATCTTGCAGAAATTACGCATATGGAAAATTTCAAATACAAGAAATATACCAGCATTTATATAAGATTCATATAGTAAAAATTGCTTGGCAAATCGGACGGTTGTAAGTAAAAATCGATCAAGAAATAATCATGCATCGGTGAAATCAATAGAAAACTAAGCCTTCCTTACCTGTTCATATTGTTCCAAAAATTTTAACTAATATTGAATTTTCACGCTGATATCAAATTCAGTCACATTCACTTAAAGCAAATACATTTCTTACCAAATCACGCCAATTGGTTGAGTGATAACAATAATTGTAATGTTGTTAAAGTCAATAACATAAACAAAACAACAAGAAAAAATAAATAACGAAAATGACATCAGTTCACGCATAGCAGGTGACTCAATGTTGTCTGGCGTAATACGATTGATACGGGGTTGCTTGATTCCCCTTCCACGCTTCTTACAGTGCGTATTTACATGCGCACCTACACACGTACATACACGTCCATACGCACATATATAAATACCATACATTGCATCACCCGGTGCCGGTATTTATTTGGCCACAGCGGGTGCTCCAAATTTTAATCATTCTTCATACCTTTATTGTTCTGCTTATATTAAATTTGCTTTATCGCTTGTTGTTGTCATACATACATACATATATGTTGTTACTTAAAGCATAAAAATGACAATAGAGTAGACAATTTCCTATCACTTAGTGGAAATTTTGAAGCAAAATAGACACACCACTTCCCCCATCATTTCACGCTTACACACAGATAGTTTCCTTATCTCAAAAATAGCCAGAAATCGATGAAATGAACAATCTTAATTTAGTTGACTCAAAATATACAAATAAAAAATTACAAATATCATTTCATCACACAGCAGCTCGTGTGCTGTGCAGCCTTGATGTTGCAACTATTTCTGACTCTCTGATATTGGCAGTATTTATTTCAAATATTGTATATATTCACAGTTATTTCTAGAATTGCAGCAAGCAAAGTAAACAATGGCATCACTCAACTTGCCTGGCAAATAAATGAAATAAACAAAATACGAATGCGCTTTTCCGTGTGTGTGTGTGTGTGTCTGTGTTGCAGCAAGAGCGCCTCAATGCATGCTATGATCTAACTAATGCAGACATTTATATACGATATATATATATATGTGTGTGTGTGTGTGTGTGCGGACATACATATTGCATGCATGTAAGCACACACTCTCCTTATATAACCGGAAGGTAAACAGTATGCAACACACACACACACATACACACGCGCACGTGCACAGTCGTTATTGCACCTCCGCAGCTGCCGTCGCCTATGTGTTGGGTCAATGACAGCCATCCGACACGTAGCGGGGTCATGTGGAATACTTGCCGTGACCGGGTGGCTGCAGCGTGCGCTAAGCGCCTTTTTGTTTTTTTGTTATTGTATTTCGTCTGGTATGCTGCATGCATACATATACATATGTACAGAATTCGTTGCGTGCATGCTCTGCGTGATTCTACGCAGAATGTGAAGATGGGGTCTTCTATGGCAGTGATATGTGTTATTTGTGAAAATAAATCTGTGCACAACAACATTTTGTACGGTAGTTGGATTTGTGATAAATGCGTGCAAAATTTTATTCGATTTGTCGTGCACTTAGTTAAGCCCATAAATTATATTTGTCACCAGAAATGGTTACTCGTGTGTACTCGTGTGTACTTAAGTGAATATAGAAAGATCGTTATAACTTTAGGGCATCAATGGAGTGCATGAATCTTGTTAAGCTTAAGCTAAATACAGATTAGACACAAGCACGAGCTTATTTACATTCATATTTAACTATTTGCGTAACGGTATCAGGTATTATAGTATTAAAAGGTTAGGTTATATGAAGCAGCCGATCGAAGAGGTTCTAATTAGCTTTATGCCGACCCGAAAGCTTAACTGATTTTATGAAGAGTTCTTTCGTATCAAAAATGCACTCGTAGAGAACGATGCACAATTTTTTTTTTAATATTCTGCTATAGTATGGACATACTTTTCTCCTATCTATTTTCTTTTACTTTATTTATGCTTAGTCTTCTTCAATCCAGTGAGACTATAGAGTCCTATTCGAACCAACTTTTAACTCATAAGGCGAGAATTCTCTTTGCCTTCTGTTAATAACAGCGATAGAGCCGACTAACCTATAAATATCTAAGAATATCTCAGAACTTGAAAAATTTGTAATAATTTCTTTTCTTAATATTAAAACATCACATTTTTACTTAAAAAATACGAAAGTCTAATCGGTTTGGATAGATCTCAGAAAATTGTATCTCTCTTTAAAATAAAGCAAATTTGTTACCAGAGGAAGGTTCGTTCTTCAATCATGACTGCTTCGAACGAATGCATTGTTTGTCGCTGTTTACCATTTTGACTTTATCACAAATCATCTTAAAATAACAACTAGAATGAGAATATGTCGGAACTTTCAAATATCACTTTGTAGTATCAGTAGCAACAAAAACTTTTACAATATAGCAATACAAAATAGCAAGTACAATATTTTAGAGAATATATTAAAATAAAAAGGTAAACCTATCAGCCGGATAAACATCGACGTAGTTCAGAAAAATTTCATCACTTTGTTGTCTACTTTAACAATTCAGCACGGGATACGTAAAGACGAAGACTTTACAATTGTTCGTAAGCACAAACACTCAGGAAAAAATATTCAGCTTTGCCTTTCATAAGAAAATTGGCGTTAAGATTTTTACAGTGTACAGTTACATGAGTTCAGGGAGTATTACTTGAAGATTTGGATAAATTGAAACAAATCTACCGATTTACTACATTTACATTTTTCAAAATTCGGAAAGTTTTTTTGAGTGAACTATTTCGGTCTACTGTACTATTCTTCATTGAAAGGAAAACCTTTTGTGAAAATTTTCCGCTATATATTATTCATGTATTAAAGAAAGTTTGGAAAAATAAAAAGAAAATACTTGCTTGGAACCTTTTCTTCTCTTCGAACCCGTCTTTACGCTTTCAGAGTTGATTGTTTACTGCTCCTAACTTAATGTTATTTCAAAGATCCCCTTTATCCCTGTCCTCTAGTAAGTCCTTATGAGAAACACCATAATCTAACCTTAACTAACTTAAAAATTTCTCTTCATAAATTTCAAACATTCTGGTTAGTCTTCAAAATTTGTGAATTTTTCACAAAAAACTAACTACAGTGCAAAACGAAATATAGTCACATATCACAGTACTTTAAAATGAACAAACGAGCTAAGAACAAAAATAAAGAAGTAAATGAAAGAAAGCGAAAAAATTAAATAAATAAATATTTGTGGAAAATACGTGCTGGCAGCGTGCAGAATACCACTACTTTTTAATGTTATTGTTAATATGATTTTATTATTTTATGTTTTTGTTGCACGAACGCGAGAATAACAGACAGTTTTGAAGCACGAACACTATAAATGCACCACTCTTGCTGGAGCTGCTGGCAGTTGGCAGTTCCGCTTAATAAATAAGGCGAAGGTGCGAATTCAAGCAAATAGTCTAAGTGAAGAGTCCATAAAAGCCGATGATAAACAAGCATTTAAGGCACGAGAAGTACCAATAAAATCACTGCACCGAGCAGTTATTATTAACAACAACAACAATTAACAACAACAATTGACGTATACGTAATATCCTCCCACGCCTCAACACAAAATGCCGCTGCAGCTGCACACCGCCGCACAGCAACAACATCAAATCCCGCTAATACTCATTGCTGCCACAGTTGCCACCCTGCTTCGAGCGACACCGACCCGCGCCGTCTACTCCGAGGATTATCACTATGACACCGCTGACGTAACCAACAGCGCCGCTGACCATGACAGCTACGGCCACAGCAACAAGTATGTCAGCAAATGTGACAAAAATCCACTGGCCGCACTCACCTTCCAGCTGAGCGGCAACAACCTGCACTGGCCTTGCGAATCGACCAAGAGCATTTACGTCCAATCCGGCCGGTATGTGCCGCGCAATGTGATCGTGACGCGCGCCCAGCTGCGACGTGATGACGCCTATGTCGCGTTGCCGCGCTACAAACAGGGTGTGCCATTCACGTTGGGTCGCGTGCATCTGAAGAAGGGTCAGAGTGTGGCCAAGATTGCGCCGTATCCGTGCTGGGCCATACAGGAGGAGGGCAACTGTCAGGCGTTGCAGTCCGTCGTCGACATCGTTGTGGATCCCAATGTAAGTGCATAACCGGTGCTCGGTGTGGCCAGTGTATTATCGCCGGTGCGATACGCTGGAGCTGAGAGCCCTTTGGGGTAATAAATCTAGTTAGTTATCTTATCGGCTATATTTAGTGAATATTTAATTTATAGCAAATAACTAGCATATGCATACACATACACACACATATACATAAACAATACACATATATGAACATGTGTGTGTGTGTGTTTATGTGCCTGTGTCTGTGTCTGTGCCTGTGTTCTGGCCACCAATATTAAATTATGTGTTGTCGCCTTGATGTTGCAGACAAGGTCACAGCCGCTGGCATTTCGGTGAGCGGGGTCGGTCAGATTGCCACACAATGCGGCGATAGCAGCTGACATTACAATTGCAAAATTTAGGTTTTTTTTTTTTGGCAGCTTAAAGCCATTGTGTATGCGAATAGACGAAAAGCGGTCGGCCGCTATTAAAAAATGTAAAATTCTGTGTAAAAATTGTGCGTGAATTAGTTTAATGCAAAAAGGTCTGATGCGCCTGTCACTGGGATATACTCTTATCGCAGTCCTGTAACTACTTGTGTATGTATGTGTGTTTGTATCTGAATCTGAATCTAGTGGCCAAGAGGCATATGCTCCGCTATCTCAGATGGACCGCTTTTGAATAGAAAAAGGAGAAACCTTCACATTATTACTATTTACATAAATCAACTTGTTATGGTATTCCGCAGAGATTTGTAAATATATATGTGTGTTTATGTAACAATTCGCAAAATATTAAGCCAACGCTCTTTAATAGTTTCACTCAGTATTTTGATATCGAAATTGTGTTCAGCGGATTTTGTTTGCCTAATTTAAGGAAAATATGCAAAAATATCTGAAATATATACAGTCAAATCATGCACTACCTAACTATTCTAAAATAATTAAGAGAGACGATTTTGTTTAGTTTTAGATTCATCACAGTCGAAATTCAAACCCGAGATCCACTTAGTGGACGCTGAGTCACGCGCTCTCTTTTATTTAGCGACGGCCGACAGATGTTTTAAGAGACGCAAACATTCCTCTCACTGAAAAATCCATTATTTCATAGCAAAATAGCTAATAGAGATTCGGTGTCACAAGCTATTTTTTGATAGAACCAACCCCATATCATTGCATTCAAAATCGACCGATCTTTCGACATTAATATTTAATTTGGGATTGATACACCCCTTATATAATATCTACCTGCATCAATGTTGACTTATAGTTGCATCTTATCAGCTAACATATAGTTTCAAAGGGTTGATTATAAGAAAGTGCTACCAAAATAATTCCCATACACACTAAGCTTCCAAAATCAGATTTTATAGACAAATTTCTCATTTTGAGGTTCTCAATTTCTTATACTAAAGTTTCATTCTAAATACTTTTGTCACACATTCTAATATCCCCCGCATTTCTAATATGGTCTCAACAAAAGGAAAAAAGTATCCATCTGTTGAGATCCATAATTTAAACATTTCAAAATTTGTTCATTGTAAACTTTTAATAAATTAACTTGATTTTATTTTTATTGAAAAACTTGTGAGCTTTTCGAAGATTATCTTTAAGAAACAGTTTATATTTTACCCTATATATTTGATGAGAAATATTCTTATATTCAAATATCGATGTGGAATTGAAATACTGGGTCTAATTTTGTAAGCTTTCCACCCAACATGGTTTTGCAAACATTTTTAGTTGAATAAAATCAATCAAGAATCAAATTCAAATTTCAGTCTTAAGAAGCTTTTAGCTAAACTGAAATCGTAAAATGATTCCGAGGAAACTTTACGAGCTTTCGATAAAGGTGAAAGCTCAAATTTTATTCTGCTTATTTTGAATATTCTCACCAGAGAGAAAGAGTTGCTGTCTGAGAGAAAAAATACATGTTCTAGACGAGACAAAGTGTAAACTTGACATTATTTCTACAAGGCGAAGAAAAAGTAGATCGAAATATATATTAGACCTTTTTAATTAATATATTTTTCGGCGCTTAGCAATATTGCTTAGAACTCCTTCCCCTTCACGACTTTTAATTTAATATTATCGTGGCTTTGTCAAAAAAAAAAAAAACAAAAAAACAGTTAAGTGTTGGCAGTAGCTTTTAATGATCACCCAAAAAGCTTTTTTCAAAGTATTTTGAATAATGAATACCACTATAATTTATAAAGCTCCCATAGTCATGACATTTCTTTTCGTATTTTAATTACGAGTTATTCTAGTGAGAATTTAATTTAACAACTTTATTTTTTATCATTCATCGTTTATTTTATTTCTTTTTATTTTGTATTACAAATATACAATAGTATTTTGTTTTATTTCATATTAATTGATTTTTATTTTCATTTTCATTTTTTTTTTATTAAATTTTATAATTTTTTTATTTAGCATTTTTACTTTCATATAAATTTTCTTTCTTTCTAAAATATTTTATTCACTTTTGAACTGCTTCCAAAAATTATAAGTTTTTTTACTTCTATCTTCTGTTTCACTTATTACTTCTTCGAAATTGCCAAAATTAAAGGGTAAACAGTAAATGCACAGGCATTATTCATATTCTATTCCACACTTTTAACTTACAAAAAAAAAACAAAAAAAATTATCCGGCCGACGTGCTTTTTACAAAGAATTTGTGAAATAATATAAACATTATGACTGCAACTGACACAGCAAATGTAACGGCAAACAGCCAGCCAGTACCAAGTATCACTAAAATCAATAAGAGCCATGCAGCATACTTTGACACACACATACAAACACACACCTGAATATTTTATTTACTTTACTTAGTTACATATTTACACTTCTTACTTTACTTCTTGGTCTGTTTTGTTAGACATATTTCTCAGTATACCAATCTTCATATTGAACTTTATCGAATTATTTACTTTTGCTTTTTTGTATCCATCTCACTTTAGTTTACCCAAATGCATTGCAAGCACATTCACTTATACAGACACACACATGTATACAGATAGTTGAATGACAGTAAAATGTTGCAGTAGAATTTTAAGCTTCGAATTTCATTCACTTCTTCGGTCTGGCACTTTTCAAAGTCATTAAGTGCAATAAGTAGATTTCCCAGTCATTGACAGACTTGACGAAATCAAAAGTAAAAGTTTATTTTATAATGAAATATTTGCATTTCATATATATATATATATACATATTTACTTCTCAGTGTAATTAGTTAGTGTATGTATGTATTGTGGCGTCATTTACTTCGGCCATTTAAATATTTAATTTAAAAGTTTAATTGATCCGAGCAGAATTTCATGTATACATATGCATACAGAAAAAATCGAAAAAGAAATAGATTTGACTTTTTGATTTATAATAAGTTGTACTGTGATATCGCTGTTTTACTATAATATACCGTTACATATATTACGATCGGCTACTATGCCGTTAAGATGCTCGGACTATTTATGTTTTCGTGAAAGGAGAAGTAGTTATTAGAAAAGAGATATAATTTTAGATTTTACCATTACCAGGCTTTGAACCTGTTGTTCTTAATAGAAAAGTAAAACGATTTGTTCCAACATGATGTATGCTTTTATATAATAAGGAATCTATATGATGGAACACCATTTATTACAAGAGTTCCATCTTTCGTTTCATTCCTATAATAATAGCAGGTAACGGATAGCTCTCTGAAAGCCACAAACCGCTCTAATTTCGACAAATAAAGTATAATATGATATGACTTGTAAAGCGGGACTTTTGCTGATTGCTGACATTCCATTAAAGAATAGAGAGCAGAATACTCTCCGGGTAGATCAAGACTCGAATAGCAAATTAACCGAATTCATTCATGGCAGAAATTCGATTACATATTATTGCACTCAGTTGAAGCTTTTATTCAAAACCAAGATATAATTGTTTAACTACCACATCCTATATAAGTACGAAAAATCGGTTTCCACCTCAGTGCTTAGGACATACTACAAGTTCAGAGAAAGAACATATTTCCATACTTTTATTTATATACTTTCGAAATATACTGTACAAATTTAACCAGAGGATCGAAAATAACCACATTCGGTATATGAGGGCAAGGGTAAAGAATAAACCGATTTCCTTAATTTTTCCTACCACTCACGATGCGCTAAGCGTAACATTTATTTCTTTCTTTAAGTTTATCTTTATTATCATCTTATTTCTTTAAGTTATCTGATATGCTGACTTACATTTACTAATAAAAGGGGTCTCTAGGCAGCTATCACCTGATTTCTTGCCTTTGTCGAAAAGTATTTTCATGCAGCAAAGCTATATATGCTTAGCCTTGTTCAGACCTCGCTAAATGCTTGAGACATCTAGCGTCAAGTTTCAAACTGGCTTTCCAAATTCCAATCTGGTCCGATTTTACTTACTTTATGAAGCTATAGTAAAATATCATAATATAATAATCATGGGTCATGTCATAAAATATCCAATAGATTATCCCAAAAGAAGATTATCCTGTTTGCACTCTCATGGCCATTTGTAGACATGATAAAATTATTCATAGTATAAGATAGTGAATATCAATATTTACTTTAAAGCTAGTTAGGATAGATCCATTACCTTAGGAGATAAGTAGATTTGGCTTATATATGTGATAATCGTTCCATTCTGCTCATTTATACTACCAAACTATCGGAAATATCGAATTTCATTAATTATCTAAATTTTTATTCGACACGAACCGGTAAGCGGACAGAAAGGCATACATGACGAAACCGATCCGTCATGTCATTCGGATTATTTTATTTTACATAATTACATAATAGCTCGATTATTTCAAAGTGTTACAAGAAGCTTTAGGTTAGTAAAATTAGTTTTTCTTAAGCAAGATGTTGCGAGAATATAAAGTATATTTATTAACCATTAAAATTTTATTTTATATAGAAATTTAATTTATATATTATGCAATATGCTAAAGTTTACCATTGGGTATACTGCTACCCTTGCAAAAAATATTCAATCCACTGGGCTTGAAAGTTGTGCTAATTTAAAATAGTTCCAACCACGCTGACAATTACGTAAAATAAAATATTCAGATTGCTGACAACGAAATTACGGAGGCAAGAATTTTAAATTCAATCAGAAGTTATTTCGGTGCATAATGTTCAATATATTCAAGCTGTGCATGCATAAACAAGTGCACGTGCTTGCTTATGTATGCATGTATGCATGTGTGTGTGTGTGTTTATTTTTGTGCCAACTTTCCACAGCATTTCGACACACTGCGTAACCCGTAAATCATCGCGCGGCGTGTGGGTGTGTGTATTCATAATTCACTGCTCGTTAACTGTATGCAGCCATTTGGCCGCAACGCCAGTGACAATGGCAGGCGGAATTAAAACAGACTGACGTTCAACCAAATGTCGGTATTCGATGTGGAAAATGCACAAATATTATATGAATATGGAAAATTCACACAACTAATATATGACAATATATTCGAAAATGTATGAAGGCCAGCAATTGTGGTTTATACGAACACATACACATACACATGCACATGTAACTGTATGAGTGGAAAAGTATTATATATTTATATAAATATGCTTGTTTGTATTTGTGCACGTTTAAGGCATTAGGACAAAATTTATAACTTTAAATATTTAGAAAAGAATTAAGTAAATATTTTAGTCGATTTTGACTGTGACGAGAGAATTACTATTTAATTAGAAAGTGAATTTGATATTATAATGTGAGGGTATTGAAACTAAACAAAGAACAAACAAAACATGCCATTGAATGAGGTGTGTGTTGGGTTTGGATAAAGACGCCTCTTTTCCAAACAGTCTATTGTGCGAGATAAAATATTAAACACTGGAAAGAGGCAAAAATGTAGAGGACCATTCGCATTTCGTCTAGCCCATTTGTTTCGACAACATTCGGATGAAATACATAGCAGAGGCAGTCTTAATAACGCTGAGGCTCTTAATAACGCATCTTTTGGGTTTTTTGTCAATCTTATATCAGTCATATTAGAGTTCATAGCCTAAATAGATCGCTCAATCCAATCAAACACAACCTCTCTTTCTTCAGCTTGATTAAGATTTACATATATTTTCCAGTTAAGAAAATTCATGTGGATAAAGATTTAGCAGCTAGCTTTATATAACAGACCCGTCCAAAACTCTTCCGATAGTCGCCTATCAAGAGTCCTCTGATAAATACAACAGAAAAGTATGATTTCCACTCCTCTTAATTTCCTGAAAATTCGAATATATTTTAGACTTCTTCAAGAGAGTCATACTGACAACTCATTCTCAACGCTCTAGCCTTAACGAGACTTATTGAGAATATGTCAATCGAACAGCACCTTCATAGGGAATATAAAATTCATTAAAAACAGCTGTACCAATTCGGATATGAATTCATAAACACGAAGCTAGTCAGACTTTCTTGAGGTTAGTCAGAAAGCACTAAAAGAAATGAGCATAGATGCGACTACCATCACATTTAGTTCTTTCTAGAACATATTTGAAGCATTCCTGGATATTTTGATTCTGAAAGCGACAAAAAGACTCAAGGCACCACACATGACGAAAAAAATAGTGAAAGCCCGACTTCTATTTGCTTTTATTTCACAACTATCTCTATGGCAACCCCAACGAAATTTTCCTCTTGGAAAAGTTCAAGTTTTTCAGCATGAAATGCTTGAGTACAAACCGAAATATTAGCAAAAATGACATTTCTACTCAAGTTCAGTTTAGTAAACAGTTGAACATATTTAATTTCCCCTCGCTTTTCTTTATTAAAGGGTCTCCTCTGGGCTTTGGACGTAGGACTTGTGAACACATTAGAACAGCCAATTCGCCGTTGTGGCCCAAAAATCGTAGCAATCAATACTGCTGACAATAAAGTAGTAAAAAGCATCGACTTGAGTAATCTTATAACGTCTGAGTCACGCCTGCAGTTCATAGTAGTGGACTACTCGAAGGACAACAAGCCGTTCGTATATGTGGCCGACGCGGGTGCACGCAGTATACTTGTCTATGATATTGCTGGTGGTAAATCGTACCGCATCGTTTTACCCAAAGCCACTGCGCCTACCACCGACGTCCTTTACATGGCGCTTACCGCCGCACCGGACGGCACGTCGACACTGTACTTCACATATCTTAGCTCACCACGCCTGTACTCCATACGCGGACAGTATTTGCGTGTTGGACGAGGTGCTGGTTCGATTGTCGATGTGGGCGCCAAGCCCTATGGGAAGCAAATGGTGCTGCTCGGAGCCGATGGTGGCACAAATTTGTTCTTCCGTTACAAGGGGGAAAACGATATATATATGTGGAAATCGGAGACTTGCTTTAAAGCAGCCAATTTACAAGATGTTACACATGGCGGTGACTGTCGTCTGGCTACACAGGTTAATAGAAATTACAGTAACGATTTGAAGCTGAACTATTAAATTTTGTATTTATTTCTTTCTTCCTACAAATACAGGTGCTGCCTGGTCATAAGCGCTTCATGTGGGCTTTGGAGAGCAATTTCCATGACTTCATATCGGAGCGAACGGGTTGCAATGGCGCCTCGATTGTCCTATATCCTGTTGTACGCGAATATGATGACTAAGGATCGAAATGTAGAAGCAGATTTTAGTGAATTGTTTCAAAATAAGTTTTTAAAAAGTTTTTTTTTTAGTTTCGAAATTCTGTGTATCAGAAATGAATTTCGAACAGTTTTTATTTACTATCTTGTTTTCTATTTCTCTTTTGTTAATTTTTTCGAACTATAGTGATTATTTTCCTTTTCCTTTTACAAATCTTTTAAACACTTTGGACGTTCTATACTATATTTATTTGACACTAATTTTTAATATTGTTTAAAATAAATACATTAAAACTTTTGATAATATTTGGGCTTTAAGAAAAAGAAGCTATACCTGTATTTAGCCCTCTAGTAATCGATTTTTCTTTATTTCCTTTGAAATACATTTATATCAATATCACGCTAAGCATTCCTTATTCTTCTACATTCATACCAAGTAATACCCCGTCAGGTATCTTCGCAACTTATCTCACCCATAATACTGGATAAAGTTGATTGGGGACGGAAATCTAAGTATACTATATATGGGAGCAATTGGAAAGAATTACGCTCATGTTTCATATCCAAACAGACTTATTAGTCGAAACAGTCTACCCGAAGTTTATTAAGATACATCATATACCGATCGTTAAATTTGGCAGAAAGTTCGGTAAGGTCAGAGATTCTCAATTCGATATAGGAAGGCTTAGAGAAGACAAAGAGCAATTTAGTTAATTTTTCGAAATAAGTTGCCATTTATTGGGAATATTTTTTTGTACTAAGTTTAGTATTGATATAGTTATTAATACTCGAGTTATATTTTATAAAGTCAAATCAGCTAAAAATAGTTACATAACTCATCCGAATGGACGTAAAATATATTACTTATTTTTGGAATTATTATCTAGAAATTTATTGCAAATTGGCTAGTGTAATAGCATACCATTATATAGAAAGTAGTTCTGGTTATTATCACATTTAACCCATTTTAAAAATAATTTCTTATTTATAAATGCAATTTTGATCCTTGGAGAGATGTGTGAGACAAATAAACGTAGAAGTCGTTCACAAAAACTTCAATAAGATAATCTTACACCAACTCACATATATAATATCACATCATGACGAAATATCTTTGTTATTATCCCTCAATAAGAAAAGTAAAGCTTATGGATGCATTTAATATGGAAAATATTCAATCGTAATAAACCCAAAAATTTTAACCGATTCTAAAGCAAGGAAAGACTTATCTGTCAGCTTAGAAAGATATGATATTTTAAGATCGAAGATATCGAAACGTTGGAAGATCGCTACAATTAGTGTATCACACTTGGTGGCCACTATGTTTTAAGAATATGTTTTTCCATAAACGTTTACCTACTTTTCAACATGCCTGATATATTAGAAATTGTCTTAGACGAGTATTTCTCTAAGCTCATTTTCCTCCCGAAATTTTCGTTTTATAATATTGCACTGGAAAAAATACTTTCGTACTCTAAGAATAATTTTACGTAGTAATTTGTTCACCATCTTTTATTCGGCTAACTTGTATTGCATAGATTGATCATGGACGCAAAAGAGATTTTCGATTATATTAGTTTCAGCTTGTGATACAAATCATCTTTCTTGAAGTTCATCAGTTTTATTTGTATACAATGTAATTGTTTAAAGCTCATCAAATCATGCACAAACTCCGCCATTGAATAACAGACCTTCGGGGCATCTAAATAACGATGGTATTAATTTTCCACTTGTACCACTAACCTCACAGACGTAATATATACGTGCATCACCAGGCCATGCGCCCTTATCACCGGCAGATGCACACCGAAAAGCCGAATTGTAGCAAGGTACGGTGAAGGCAAATACACACCCCTGCAAATTAGATGAATACCGCTTGCGGGGACCGCACCTGTAACGGGTATATGTGCCGCTACTATGGCAATCATAGAAATTTCGGCAATCGTATGGATCGGGAAAACGACCTTGTATTTGACATTTGAAGTCAGTCGTAGTGACCCCGCCAAAACCACTGGAGCCATAGCCATAATGTAGAAACCACGCCTGTGTTAAAATGGTGGTGCAGACTGTAAGCAGGAACTGTAAGAATTAGACATTTATATTTCCATAACTTTTAATTGTTGGTCGAATGGAAAAAGTTTCCTACCAAAATCCAAAGTTTAGCGTAGAAAGCGTAACCCATTTTGTGCGATTACAACTGCGATGTGTGTTTAAGCTAATAAAAACTTAAAGTAAATGATTCGCAGACTTTTTATTTGCTTTCATGGCAAATAAAATGAAATTAATAATTGTTATTATTGCCAAATTTATCTAAACATGTGTTGAGATTAGGAATTGTACAACTTGTTGCGATTAAAAATATTAATTAAATATTTTTCAGTTACTCAGATCGGTTTTGCAGGGTACCGATAAGAAAACTAAACATCATTTCACATTATTCGGATGTGAGTAAGAGACTATAAATACTTGTAGAATCCGGAGAATAGGGAGTTCAATAATATAAAATAAAATAGAATAATAATAAAATAATACAAAATAATATAAAATGTTAATGAAAAGGTACATGCCATATTTAAAAAGAGGCTTAGACAAATTTAATAAGGGCCACGTAGTTCCGCCATATCTCACAACTAACTTAGTTAGTACCTTACCTAGTAAGTTAGTAAGTCAGTAACTTACCTAAATTAGACTGCTCTATAGTTAATATTTTTGTTGTTGGTACAGCATATAATAAGCAATGTAGCAAAAAATCTTTAAATCGTTCGATGATAGTTCTTAGTCGTATTTAAATACAAATGCATTTCAGTTACGTAAACATGAATCGCGTGAGGATCTTGTTTGTCTCACCCTGCTCTTAATCAATCTACTATTTGCTTCTAAAGCTAAGAAATATTGCAAGAAACATTTCGAACCTGATCTTTAAATAACCCAGAAGAATGTACCACCGTTCTTTGAGTCACAGCATTCCAAATGTTTAAAAGAAGTTTATCCAAGAAAATAACCTCTTTCAAGTGTTTGATTGAAAAACTAAAACCTTGGAAGAAAAATAAAATAAATAAGCTTAAACAAGTAAGAAGGGGCTAAGTTCGGGTGTAACAGAACATTTTATACTCTCGCAATATGCAAGGATCAGATGCAGGGAAATGTTTTCAGGTGCTGGCATAACTTTATATTACAAAAATGTTGCGGAAGAATTCAACATTCATTATCCGAAGAAATTGTCAAAGGATTGCAGTCATATTTTCATTAGTATTGGGCATTTTTGGGATAGAAGAAGATCTGAACTGATCACATTAACTCTTTTCGTTATTGAAATATATTAGGGAACATGTTTTCATGCAATTTTGTGAAGGTAATTCACACAGCGACCGACATATTCGGTATAAAGTCTGCTCGAATAGCGAAAATCATTACATGTAGTATATGGGAGCTGGGATAATTCGTTGACCGATTTCACACATTTTCTGCAGTAAACTATGGTATATCCGATATTACACGTTCACTTAATTTTGCTAAGATATCTTACATATTGACCGAAATATATGGTATAAAGTCTCCCCAGAGGTTGAAAATCCGTATATTAGGTACGTGGGGGCTAGGGGAAGTATTTATCCGATTTTGTGCATTTTTGATACCAGAGCACGCTATTATCATGGAAAGATAATCCTCCAATTTCATTACAATATCTTACAGATTTCCCGATATTTTCGGTAAAAAGTGAGATAGAGGCACTGAGGTGCTAATATTGGGTATTGGTGGGTTGGTGGCTTGAAAAGTTATAATACGATTTCGTCTATTTTACGCATAAGATGACATAACCTGAAGACTGAAGACACAAAGCCTGATTTTTATATCTTAATTGCTGCTCGATTTATCTGTTTTAAAGTGAAAGGATCAGATGAAACTTAAAATTGTGTTATATGAGAAGTAGGCGTAGTTTTTATCCGATTTCGTCCATTTCTACAGCGTGACATAAGAATGCAAATATAATATCATATAGCAAATTTTGTTGAAATCGGTTAGGAAGTTATTGAGATATGGGATTTCTCCTGAAAGTGGGCGTTACCACGCCCATTATCAAAACTTTACACGGATTCCTTTGCAAACCTTCATATAATATTTGCTAATTTTTTATTCGGAGCAAGTTTTATTCATATAGATTTAACGGTTTCCGAGATATATATATTAAACCTATTGGGTTGCGGGGCCATACCCACTTTTACAAAAAAATTTGCCCACAGATGCCCCACCCTACTAAGATCCTCTGTACCAAGTTACACATTTATGTCTTAATGTGATGCTTAGGTATAGCACATTATCTGTTTTCTATTAATAGCATTTTGTAGGCATGGCAGATGTCCAATTACGCCCATCTGCAATACCGTCCGTCTCACGGTGACAAAGAACACGTGTACCAAGTTTCATCAAAGTATCTTAAAGCTTACTCAAGTTATCGCTTTCACGGACGGATGGACAGACAGTCAATCGGATTTCAACTTGTCTTTTCATCCTGATCATTTATATATATATATATATATATATGTCTATATCTAACTCGTTTAGTTCTAGGTGTTACAAACATCCGTTAGGTGAACAAAATTAATATACTCAGTAGCAACATGTTGCGAGAGTATAAAAAGTCCGTAAGAAACCGATAGTGGCTAAAAGACATATTTAATCAGTTCTAATTCAGTACTAAACTACTTCTTCTATAAATCAATAAGTGATGTTCGTCTTCACACACCTTAACCAAAAAGTATTCAGCTTTCCAAGAGAGCTGCAACAAGAGTTCTCGTTACTTTGCTCTTTCCACAGAAAATATTGTAGCTTTAAATGTAAAGAAAAGGAATTGTCACAAACCATTGAAAAGCTGTCAAAAGTCCTTGAATGAATCCCACACACATAGTTTCATCAACATATATATACAATTATCGAATTCAATTGTCAAGACTAGCCCATCTAGAAATTTAATGATGCCTCGCTTTAGGAATATCTGAATACGCGGATCCCGAGAAGTGTTCCAAAATTGGAAGCACTAACAGGCGGTTTCAAGATAAAAGTCAATCCCCTGATTGGCCATACCCAAGGAGAATATGCTTAAACTCCATTGCGTGCAATTTTTTATAAGAAAATGCCGCAGCGAAACATTCAAAATAAAAGAGTAATTTTTTTTACGTACTGAAAATGTTTGTCAGTAACCACAAGAAACATTTATTTAGAATAATATCCTCGTCTTTTACAATTTCCATTGACACATTCTCCCAGAATACAAGATGATAACCCCGCATTAAAGCAAGTCCTATTAGGACACCGGCGCTCTCTCATTACACCGTCAACACATTTGTAATAGCTGGCGCAATCCGATCTGGATATTTCCAATTTATTATTCACACATGAGCCAAGATTACTGGAAGTTGATGATGTTGTAGCTTGACAACCTCTAGACGGAGATTGTGTATTACAGGTTGTACCAGATTTGCATCTTATTATTATATGTTCTTCGGAATCCAAGCAAGATGCCACATTACCATCAGCACTGCAATAGAATGTCACAGTGTTATTTGCGCAGAACGGAGATCCAGTCCGGGATGTAGGAAATATCGGGGAGGATGGTGATACAGTAGGTGATGGCGAAGACGCTGACGTAGGAGGGGGCCTCGGTGTAGGAAATGTTGGAGAAGGTGGGGATGAAGAAGACGACTGCAACGATGTTGGCGTTGGAGGTGGTCTCGGTGTAGGAAATGTTGGAGAAGGTGGGGATGGAGGAGACGACTGCAACGATGTTGGCGTTGAAAGTGGGCTCGGTGTAGGAAATATTGGAGAAGGTGGGGATGAAGAAGACGACTGCAACGATGTTGGCGTTGGAGGTGGTCTCGGTGTAGGAAATGTTGGAGAAGGTGGCGATGAAGGAGACGACTGCAACGATGTTGGCGTCGGTGTAAGAAATGTCGAGGAGGTTGGCGATTCAGTAGATGAAGACGAAGGAAATCCCGGTGAATATGGGGTTACAGTAGATGACGGTGGTAATGATGGCCTCGGAGGAGGTTTCGCTGTCGGAAATACCAGTGGAGGTGGAGTTGGAGTAGTCTCAGTAGATGATGTCAGTGCAGTTGGTGGCAGCGATGGAGTAAGAAAGTCCGAACTAGGAACTACTTCTGCAAATACACAACACTATGGGTGAAAGTAAATAATACTGAAGTTGTATGTAGATGGTTTTATTATCGTACTCACCAGAAAGTTTAAAATAATATACGATTTCATAATTTTAAAATCACTAAGTGCTTATTAAACAGCCTGCTAACGGTAAACTAAGCAATATGGCAAACCAAAAAACATTTTTATACTTTATTTCTCAAGGTCGATGGGTTATGGCTTTTTTATGATTTTGTTTTATAATTGTATCATTCAGTTATACATGTACACCTTATATTAAATTTAGATTGGATATTAATAACACATATTTTACAATTTCTTATTAAGGCAACAAGGCGGCCCGATAAGTACTTACACTCACCGGCCGATGGAGCCACTATCGCAAGATACTACTTACTTTTTTGTAGTACAAATTAATGGTATTAGGTTAAGAACTGTTTCCTCAACCATCGTGTTCTCCAGAATTTGCCTCATGGCACTTCTTGTTGTTTACAAACTTAAGAAAGCCACTCGCCCGCCATAAATTCGAATTGAATGAGAAAGTATGATACATAGACCTATTTTGCAGACCACCAGAAACGTATTTTTCAAACGCGTTGCAGAAGTTTGATCATCGCTGGGTCAAGTGTATCGAGTTAAACGGAGGCTATGTCACCACTTTTACAAAATTTTCGTTTTTCTTTTGAATTTATCTGGCCGCCCTGCTGAACTGAGATAAGTGTGTATGATTTTTATACCACAATAGCTTTTCGGTTCGTTTTTCGGTTCTTATACCTTTTACCGAAGATTATTATAACTTTGTAATCTAACGGCTGTTAGTAAAACCTATACTCGGAGGGAGGGTAATTTTCGTACTCTTCAAGCACTCGTATGTAAACTTTCTGTAACCGAACTAAGTGTGAAACAAACTTAAAATTGTACAGACAGACTTGACCAACAGTTTCGAAATGTTTTAACACCACAGTAGCGATTAAGCCACACAAGTTCCTACATTATAACTAATCATCCAAAAATCTAGTCAAAAAAAAGTAAATCTCGTGTTTAGCAAATCTGTTATTTTATTTAGTATTCAAAACTTTGAAAAGTTATATGTAAAACGAAAATAAAGAGTATCACTTTCCGCATGCACCGAAGACACAAGACACGTACTGAGTACTGAAATGAGTGCCCGATGGACATTTGCGATGGCGTTTGATACCATTCACCGCCGAACAGTAGTAGTAACTGGTACAATCGTCTGGATCGGCTGATAAACCGGTTATCGAGCATCTGTTATTGGAAGGTGACGCCGTTGTGGAACTACCAGTACCTCCACTAACCGCTGTTACTGCTGTGGGCGACCTTGTTGTGGTTTCAAATGGTATATTGCCCTGTTGGCAGGCATAACCGTTAAAGACTTCACCATCAGCACACCGATAAAGCGAGGGATAGAGTACACGTTCATCTTGCTGTGAAAGTGCACGACAAATGTAGAAAATATTCGGACTATTCGGCCATGGATGTGCATCACCAACGTTCTCACATTGGAATTGTCTGAACAAACAGATGGGATCCTGCAGTGTTGTTGTACATTGACCAGTCGCTGCATTGAATGCCTTATTTCCCGAACAATCCAGTGACACCGACACGAGAGTGACGCCAGCAAAGTAACACATGTGATACTTCTGACAATCATACGGATCGGGGAAAATGCCCTGTGAGGTGCAAGGGAAATTACCATCCATGGCAAACGGATGGCACGGTCCGGTCGAATTGCTGCACATGCCAAGACGTGAATTGCAGTAGTATCCTTTGGTGGTGTCACATATTTCAATGGGGATAATCATCCAGCCGGTGGAATTACGCACGCATATGGACAACAATTCGCATGACTCGCAAATGTTTCCTGTAGTCTGACGACCCTCGCAAGTATTCGTCTCACGCGGTTGAATCTGCGAGAGAGTTAAGGCGAACCATGTGGTCAACAAAAGGGTGCCGAGCTGTGTAGAAAAAAAATATAATTTTCAGTTATAAAGTGAGGTAATTAATATTGTTGGCAACTACTATAGCAAATTCTATGAACTGAGTATACAACGAAAACTATTAACAGCATTTTTTGTCGAAAGCGGGGTTCGAATGCTATGACATATTACTTTTGTGATGTTGTTTTAAGCAAGTTGTTCTAGATTAAATAGCTTGAGCGCCAATTTGATAAAAATAAAATCATCACGCCCTAATATAACGTGGAAATAAGCGCTGACGTACCGGAGAGTTTCATCTTTGCCTTTATCGACAACTCTTCTCTCAGCTTTAATCACAGTAGGTTTAAAGAAAGGTTTTGAAATCGTTTTGTTTTAGTAGCCAAGAATCTGAAAATATATGATCTCTCTAGATTCCGAACACGGAATAAGGCAAGCTAATCCCTGTATATAAGGCCATAGTTAAGCTAATTTTATGTTAATAAACTTCCACAAAACTAGTGTATCCTAAGAGAAACGAATTCTAGCTATTGATACCGTCCATATTTTTAATCACTTTTGAATGCATAGTTCTCGTTCTACCAACAAGTTATCCATATTAACAATGAATCATACAGAAAACGTTCAGGATATCCCTTTAAGAGTTCACAAACTTTTTGATAACGCTTTCAACGGCCCCCATTTTATCTTTCAATTATCGATAAACGGTATTTTCTAAAAAGCTTTGAATTATTTCAGTGAATTGCAGAGGTAAACTAACACGAAATATTTATCGAAAATAAGTATGTTATAATTATGCGAAAAAACGGTTATGGAAAAATTTTTATTCGCTTTGCAGGGTAGTCGATTGCTGTTTAACTAATTTATTCAATGTAAATGTATATATTATATATTTTTGCCACGTATACATCTTACCACTATAACTGAATATGTACTAGAAAATGTCATAATCTCCTTTATTTTAAACTTGAAGTACTTTTATTGATTTAAATTTTTCAATTAATATTACTTTATTCAATTTCTTAACACACAATATATTTAGCTTTAGTTGCACTAAAGACAAACACTTAAAATTTCGGCTATATATACTTTTCGAACTTCTTTTCTATATCTTAGTAATTTTTTTCGAAACGATCTATGTGCGGCGAAGTTTTTTAACGCTCTGAGGTAACTTCTTTTAAGCATCCCAAATAAAAGCTCGATAAAATGCTTATATGCCACCTTATTCTTATTGAAATACCTACAGACAGATATGTTTACATATATGTAGATATGTGTAATGATTCATTGTGCTCTTTGCTTATTTGATTTTGAAACGCTATCAGTAAATTCAAAGCAGTTCAAAGCATAGTTGGGGTGAGAAATCTTAGAAAGTTGCAGTAAATATTTATATTGACGAAATATTTCGAGATGGCTCCAATGAGGGCTCTTATACTGTAACGAATAGTTATCGAAGTTTATTTAGCGAAACATCTTTTCACTTTGCTTAGCAAATAAGGGATCACTTTATAGTTTTTTTTAATGGAAATCAGTAATAGAATCGTAATCAGCAATATTTACGCTAAGTAAATATATGTTTATGTATTTAATTCTTCAAATATCAATTGTCTATTAACACATTTCTCGTATTCGTTCGAAGCATTATAACATTTCCTTCACATATACATACTTCACTTCAGCTACATATGGACATAGTAATGTTTATACCAAGCGCAAATAATTGGTGTGAGAACAAAGTCAAGGATGACACAAAGTGCCCAACAAGCTAATGGAGGTGGAATAACAACTGACAAATGTGGTGTCTACTATTGCCCAGCTTTCTTCATTTACTTTCTTATATTTCTGTTTTATTGGACGGATTACACACAATGTATTATACATACAGTATTTCAGTAATTTCAGTAACTTAAAAATTTATTTATTATATAGTCCATACTTTAACTTCCAATACCTACGTTACGTGAATTATTAAATTAAATAAATTAAACCGAAACAATAATCAAAGGGAAACTATATGGCGGAAACAGAAATCACTATTTAGTCGTTTGATTATGAAATTTGGCAGCACTTACGAAAATGTCAAATTTTTGACAATTCTTCGTTTAACTCATTTATCACTCATTGCAACGTTATTCTTCATTTGTATTAGTTTTGCTGTTAACTCTCTTCAAAAAATGTAAATAAACTTCGTGGCGTCATAAAAATTAAATTAAATTACTGCAGCGATTATGGAATTCCTGCACGAATCAATTGCGCTTGGTGTTGATTTATTAATATTAGGACTATGTGTAAAACAATATGTCAGCTACAAGAAAAATGTGAATTCTCTCAAGGTTAGTTCTGCAGCCAACAGCTGGTAGCAAGCATCAAATTTCAATTAAATTGCATGTGCTTTGTGCTTTCCAGGCTGCACCACAACTGGCTATAGATGGTGATCTCAAGGATTATGTGGGTGCACAAAAGGATAAAAAGATACCGTATGCAGTGGTGCGTGGCACGGTCACACCAATTGGTGTGCCTATTCGCAGTGTTACATCCCCATCCGTAACTGGTGTCTTGCAAGTAATCAAACTGAGGTGATTACAAATAATTAAACGCTATTGTTTAGTATACAACAATTTGAAATTTAACAATTTCTAGTGAACATCGTGTAACGCGCGGTTTCGCCGGTTTCTGGACCGAAGAACGCAAACTAATTCATGTGTCGTCGAATGAAATACCCTTTGAATTGAGAAACAATAGAAATGGCATTGAAATCATTGATGCATTAAGCGCTGCAGTGCTGGATTTGGATGTTGTGTATGACAATTATGAGCCATCGTCGCTTTCGTTTTTCGATCATGTTTTTGACTTCTTTTGTGGTGTCAGACAAAAAGGATTGCAGACAACAGAAGAAGTGCTGCGAAATGGTAGTTTCATTACTGCCATTGGTGAATTAGAGTTGGATGGTAAAACGTTACGTTTGCAACCATCGCCGGTGGGTCCACTCTTTCTAACGACCGCCACCAAATCTACATTGATTAAGAAATTCGAAGACGCCAAATCATCCATGCTGTAAGTATTGGTAATTATAGCAATTTAATTTCATTTGTATAATTTTAAGTAATTCCCTTTTTTTGTAGCGTTAAAATCTTCATCTGTAGCACAATTTCAGCCATTTTAATTGGTTATATAGTGCGTAAGCTGTATAACAAAAAGAAGCAAGAACGTGATGAACGAAAAATCAAAGAAACGCTAGAAAAGGAGCGACGTGAAAGACGCGCACGCACACGTCCACTTAATCTAACCACTGAGCAGTTGTGCGTGGTCTGTTCAACGAATCCCAAAGAAGTGAGTGTGTTGAAAAGAGTTAATTACAGTGTAGGACTGGCAATTATGCCTTTTTATTTAAATTATTTAATTAACAACATTGTGGAACGCGTAGTAGTAATTGTTTTTTTTACAGATCATAATATTGCCATGTGGACATGTGTGCATCTGTGAAGACTGCTCTGAGAAGATTCGTGTTACTTGCCCAGTGTGCCGTGGTAAAATCGCGACAAAAGCAGCAGCTTTCATCGCTTAAAATAAAATCAACTAAAAAGAACATAATTTGCATATACATACCTGCTTGTATATGCACATAATAAAATCTGTATTGCATTTGGTGCAATAAAATGATAAGCAATTACATTAAGTGCGGCCACAACGATTGATTACATGCAAAAATGTATAACAAAACTTAATTTATTTAATAATTAATTAATTCCTGGGATACTAACAATTTATAAATTCTTTGGAATATATTAAGGTACAGACAAGCGCCATAAATGCGCCGTTTAAATTCAATGTCGAACAAAGAGCGGTACAATAAATGCATAAAAACATACAACTAAATAGTTAACACCCTATTACAACGTTGTTATTTTTCCATTATTTGCTTGTAGTTGCGTTGATCTTCAAGCATTTGTAGGAAAACTCGATATTTGCGATTATGATAGTCCGTAGTGGATTTTTTCGGTTTTAACAGTACTCCAGTGCCGCCCATTTCCTTCGATGTAGCCTGAAAAGAAAATAATAATGTACTAATTAAAACCAAATACAATTTCTTTATCGTATTGTATAAACCAAAAATTTCTGTCGCCCACCTCCAAACTTCCATAGGTGTTTGCAGCACATGCGCCCAACATTGCGGCGCCGACCAATACCATTTCCTGTTCGTCTGGTATAACAGCCGGCAACTGGCAGATATCAGCGTGTGCTTGCACATACACATTGTTCTTCGCTAAGCCACCACAAAACAACATACTACTGTAAGCCACACGTTTATATTTCTCAACGAGGTTATCAATAATGTGACGGGTGCCATACTATTGATAAAAATGGAAATAAAAAGAGAATACAAGTGCTTTTAGTGTTTATCAATAAATTGTCATGTTACTCACTGCTAACGCTTGTACAAAAGCCAAATACAAGAGTGCCAACGACTCCTCATCTGCGTTCATATTGAGACCGGATATCTGAATTGTGTTAAATAAAAGTAATTAATGTAATATTTATATGAAATAAGCTTTATAAATAATATTTTTATTAGCACTTTTATCACATAATCATATAAGTATTATTAACATTAGCATTTATTTCTTACCATTCCCCTTAAATTGGGATCAGCGATAGGCGAACGATTGCCATGGAAATCGGGCCAAACATGCAGATCTTTGGTCAGAAAACAGATATCATCGTAACCATGTTCCGAACACATCTTCTCCAATAAATTATTTAAATATGTATATATGTGCCTGAGTAGCGTAAGATATCAAACAAGATGTAACAAAAGCTAAATTATTTACACTCACTCATTTTTGCCTAACTTAGATTGTATGTTGGCATATTGTGTATGCGATTTTACAATAAAATCCAATAATATACCAGCAGCGCTCTGACCACCTTCGTTGAGAAAGTAATTTGGCAGTATGGCACCGCGGTAAGGACCCCACACACCGTGTGCCAAGCATGGTTCCTGTGTCAAGCTCATGTGACAGGTGGAAGTGCCGCATATAAGTGCCAACTTGCCTTGTAGATTTTCCAGTGTTGCTTCGAGCTGCTTATCATTTGCTTCCAATGCAGCACGACAACCAAACATACCCAATGCGCCGGCATGTGCGTCAATTAGCGAAGTACCAACAATTGTACCAGGCAGTAGTGATAGCTCTTTGGCAGCTTGCGCAGTTAAACCTGTTATGAATGAGTTAATTTGCATTATTTAATCAAAGCAATTTTAGTATTAGTTCTTTTACCTTCTCCCACCGCCGAACCTGGCTCACAGATGCGCTGTCCAATTATTTCGAAATCATTTCTACACAAATCATCCAAACCGATCTTCTTTAAAAAATCTGCACTCCAACGCATATTCATTGCATCGTAATTCCATTTGCAGACGACTGAACATAGCGAACGCGTGTCAACGCCCGTGCTGCGCCATGTAAGGAAATCTGGCAGATCGAAGGCGCGCCAAACTTTATCCCATGTACTTTGAAGATTCTTTTTCAACCACAATAATTTCGGTATTTCCATCTCCAGTGATACCTGTCCGCCAACGTACTGCAACAGCTCATGTTTGGTCGCATTAATAAGCGTGGCTTCGGCATGTGCACGATGATCCATCCACAGTATGATATTCTGCTCGCTTTCGCCGGTGCGACTAACGGTGAGTGATTCACCATTTTTGCCCAACACCACCAAGGAGCACGTGGCATCGAAAGAAATGGCTTTTATCTTTTCCTTATTAGTTTCTTTTGTGACTTCCTAAAAAAAAAATTTTCGAAAATATATTATAATAAGCTTTATTATATATTTAATATCATATCATTCATATTCATATTCATAAGCACATACTTTTTTGTTATTTCATTATTTTTCTCAGTTTTACTCATTGCTGGGTTTTTAATTCGTTTCAATCCTGAGTATTTAATTTTATTAATAATCTTTTTATTTATTACAATTTCTGTTATATTATATTTTTATTATGTATTTTATTTTACAACTTAATTTATCAACAAATATACCAAATGCAACATTTTCATTAGTATATTCGTAAACAATTGTGTGACGTCCTATAATCACTTTGTAATCGGCTTAATCAAAAAATAAAGGTTATGCACGAAGGTTAAACTAATTCCTTATCAGCAAAACAATGTTATACACCGTCCACACTAATGTACATATGTATAAACAGAAGTGTGAAATATGCGTCCCGGGTTTGATCGTTTGTTTAAAAATTCAAATATTATCGGCATGCTGTTTAAACAACAAATTTAGGGATTCTACAACGATTTCACTATCTTATCTTTGATTTTTTTTAAAAACATTGTGATAGTATGAATGAGTGTGAAAACCTGAGTTGCATTGTATATTTTCATTTTTTGCTCTACACATTATTTTCGTCTTACCTTCACACAATGACACACTGCATTCCAAATATCCTCGGATGATTGCTCATAGTAGTCGCGCTCAGGATTCCAAGTCTGTATCGGCTTCACACACTGCTTCAACACCTTTCCTTTCAAATCGACCAGCGCGACACGGGCACTACCCGTGCCTACGTCAACACCTACAAAGAACGTTTCGGTCATGGCGAGCTTAGTGAAGTGTTATCAATAGTCTTCAAACAACGCTAAGCAAAGCGAACGTTCAAAACCGATCCAAGCTTTTTAAATGCACACTATTTTTACTAATAATTTCCGTTGGTTATACTACTTAACTGCGCGACTGGGGTGAGCAATCTGAAACTGTTGGGAGCTTCTAGTTGTCGATTGACCTGCTACACACCTTTTGTCTTGTTGTAGTATCTTTTTTAAGCATTATCAATAAAATATTAGCGTTAAATTTTAAAACGAAAATACTGATAAAGGAGATCGACGGACTAATTTATTAAGTTAATTATCGCAGACCAGCTAATGTATTGGATTCTGTTTCAATTTTGACTTAAAGTGAAAATTTCAAAATTTGTCACAACCTAGTGCTATCTCAGTAAGTACTCAATCAGCTCAAAGTCTATTCAAGCGAAATACAGGTTACACCTACTCTACGTAGGGGGCTATCAGTGAAATGTAAAGAGCGCAAATGAATTGAAAATATTAAGCTTATAAGCTGCTCTCCATGCAAGTTATATGACCGTATGTACAAGTATCTAATTGTACACAGCTTTGGCAATTTAGTACAACGTATATGCTTCATCACAACTATTTGTTACCTACATTCAACTACAATTTTCTCTGGAGTGTGAAAAAAAATGCTAAGAGCTTTTAGTTGAGAAACTGAAATACGAATATTGCTTCAATGCAGAAATCGCCAATTTCTGCTAGTAAATTTGGGGTTAAAGAAGGTAAAGCAATAATTGTTATAGATGAAATAAACCCTTTACAACATAAGTAGCAATTTCGGATGATTTCGGTGCACACAAACCAAAGTTCAATTTTCAAACTTAACGAAATTCCACCTTACGTGGAAATTTATTTTATACTTCCAATTTAGCTTAGCTACATAAATTGAGACATTCTATCAGACATCTGCGATGCTTTGACACATTGCCTCGAAGTCATTTTCATTTTTATTGAAACAACTAGTCCCATTAATTAATAAGAGATTGACAAAGTTAAACCGTGTTGAATTCTACACTGCAGCAGATCCCGAATGTTGTTATTGATGGTAAGATTTTTCAAAGTGTTAGTGAGTTTGAGATTTTTTAAGGTCACGTGCTATTTTTTCGGAAGATATTAATAGTAACAGATCTGGCAACCTTCACTATCTAAATACGAACAGCTGATTTATGTTTATAATCGAAAATCAACAAAGCAGCGTTATACTCCAAAGAAAATGGTTCGGATCAAAAATCGGTAAATAATTAATAAGATTTCTATGAATACTTTTAAATAAGCAGAGATTTTCAGTTATATAGTTGTTAGGATAGTACCACAAGCACCTACGAATATGTTGAGAATTGGCGATGCCGTTCTAGCTAAAAGCGTGCTGCGCAACGTGAAAAAGTACTACGGAGACTATGGGCTGGGTATTGTGGAGCATGGTTTTCGCGTGAAATATTGCAATGAACGGACTAAAATAGCAATAATTAGATGCCTACATCAATCACATCGTACGGTGACGAGCACGCTGCCGTTGATAACTATGGTTAGTGTAAAAGAATAATAATAAATAATAAAACTAAAGGAATATAGATATTTGCCTCAATACATAGATCGGTGATGTGCGTGCAAAATTCCATACCCTCTACGTCGGTGCTACCATAGTACATTGCAACAAATTCATAATAAATCACCAGCAAAGATTTTTAGATGAAATGCTGGGTCAAATCGCGTCTGCGAAAGAACGCAAGGATTTCATCAAACGTGTTATGGAATTTGATCTAGAGCATTAACAACGCTGATTGCGTTTCAAAAGCGCTTTACATTTTATTTTATAATAAATATCTAATTTTTTAAGCTGATTTCATTTATTTACACAATATAGATATACACAATATCTACAAGAAAAATTCTATATTCATACATAATTATGTTTCATTTCAATTTAATAAAGCACCGAAATAAATAGGTGCATTGTCGTTGCTAATAAATACATTCATATACGTCTGAAAAGTTTCTACATTAATAAAATTAATATGTACTTATTATTTTACCTCACAAAATATGTTAATTACAATTAACTACTCACTACGGGCTAAAGGCAAAACTACGGCTAAATGTGATTGTTGTCAAATCGAATTACTCTCAATTATTACATTAATTTTGGTATCATAATAGTAACAAGCATTTACAAATTTACTAATTTATGTACCTTTTAATGTACAAGATATATAAATTTTTACACGTTTAAACTTCTATTAATAACTTGCGGCTTGTAGGTCTCTCCCAAACTCGGAAGGTGTTAAGCACGTACTTGAACTTTTCTTGAAAATCTCGCATAGTCATTTTGTGTTTTTTGCTGTACACATTTAAATATATGCCCAATACCACTATTAAACCCGACCACAGGTATCTGGAAGAAGAAAATATATATTTTATTTAATCAAATTTATAATAGTTATGATTTCCTTGTTTTTCATAACTTACTGCCATGTAAATGCTTTGCTGAAGAAAATAAACGATAATGCAATCGTTACCGCTTTTCTTGCTGTCGTCACGGTGGCAGCCACTGGTGCACCACTACTTCGCACCAAAGCCAATACAAATTGTATGCCCAGATAACCTGATAAACTGAAGTAGAAGCCATAAGCGAAACTTTCCAATACGTGCTAGAATATAAAAGATGGTAAAGTGTATTTAATTGATATATATAGGAAATTCTTCTGAAACTCACTTCAAGGCAGAAGGCCAAACCGCTAAAAAAATTACCGGTCACCATCAGTATAACCAATAGGTAAATAAAACCCAATCCATAAGAATAAAGCACAACTTCGCTACTTGATGCATGATGTTCACGCATTGCCTTCTCCTGTACATTTCCAATTGCCGCATCACATAGCAGTGCTGCTGATATCATTGCGACACCAGTGAGATCGAAATTCGGTGAGACTTGCGAATCGGCTAGCGTAAACCATGCCAGTCCAATGCACATGGCGAATGCGGCAGCAAAATCAAGTGGTCCATAACGCTTTCCTTGTATCAAAATGCTGCCCAGTAATACAGGAATCAGTTTACAACATTTAAATATAACCTGTGTGGGATAGTTAAGATAGCCCAGACTAGAATTAGACAGTCCCATAGTGCCGAGCGTTAATGCGGCAAGTAGAAAATAAATACGCATTGGTATACGACGCTCTGAAGTTTCAACACTACCTCTTGGCAGTAGTTTGACTCTACGTCTAGTCTCTAAATCACGTTCGATCACACCGAAACAAATGTAATATCCGAATTGTATAAGTGTGAGAAACCATCCATACGTTTTCAAACCTTCAACCGTAAATATTAGTTCCTGCAGATACCCATAAATAAGATATAGCACAAAAACACCTGCACAGCTAAAAAGGAATTGAGTGGAGCGATTATAGTAAGTAAGATCAAAGCAAAGGATCCGCAATTCGGGTGGATTATCAGAACCCGTTGATGATTTACTTTCGTTACTATTCTCTTTAACAGAAGCCATTTCCAATCTTCTGTTTATTTCGTAAGATTTTGCCAACACACTTTTCATCAGCGGCAAAGTACTCACTTCAACTTTTTATCTGAAAAATTATTCTAGGCGAAATCTTTGTTTACCTATCAACCGCCACATTTACATTCTTTCTGTATTCGAAATTCGAATTGAAGATGTTCTACTAAGGCTCGTATACACGGAGATATTGGTCGTGTTGTTGGGAGCTGGTATGTAAAAGTTATTACAAGGTAATTTTAATAATCTTTTAATTTTTAATAAAACTTTTTCTGATTTGTTATGGGAAATATTTAAATTGATAAAGTAAAAAATATTTTGAAATATCTATCAGTTACATTGAAGTTAACAACTAATTTAATTTTTATTATAATTAAATTAAAAATTAATATGGCATCACTTATGAATTGGGAAAAGAAAGACAAAGAATAAATTTGACAGTGATGTCAAACAGGAGAATTTATTATATTTTCAGTTTAGTCTTTGATCGGCTGAGTAAATGTTCATTAATATTTCGCACAGCTCAAAAGTTAAATGTAATAGATATGAGTAATTAATTTCAATTTGGAGTGCGTAAAGTAAAACACCTATATACAAGTAATTGTGCGAAGACATCGGTAAAATTAATTTTCTATCTATAAAATGTTGGTCACTTCGTTTGTCCAAATTTAATTAATTAATGGCGTATTGAGCAGTGTTCTGTGGCTTCATTAGAGTTGCTGATACATAAAATGTTTTGTGCAAATATGTATTATTATAATACGATTTAATTGATTTGTGTTTATTTCTTTTTTCTGGTTGGAATTTTATAAAACAAATGCAAAAGCTGCGAAAAACCGGTTTAGTGGCTGTTGCATCGCACTTTTTGCTTTTTTTGCTGATCAAATAATCTGTGAAGATGCTGTAATATATAAAAATAGTGCGAAATTACTAATAAGTTTATAAATAATATTATATAAAGATTGGTGAAAAGTGGTCAAAGCACACAAAGAGAAAGCAATTCTCAAAAAGTAAAAATATTTTCATCTAAACAATAAAACGATTGTTATAATATTCAGCATATTAGACAATAATTTCATGTGGTATGCAGTGACGGTAAGTGTCTTTTTTTTGCCAGGAAGTATTTACTTATCTAAGTTAAAAACGAAAAATATGCATGAGCATATAACAATTAGCAATTCTCATTCTCCTTTAACCACGAATAACAATCAAGTTATTTGTTACGAAAAGAGTTATCTACGTCTCCACAGTTTACGCTTTTGGTAATTGCTAGCCCAAGCAACTTCAAAATCGCTTTCGCCAATCCACTTTTTTTCCATTCGTTAACTAAGTATTTTCTCCAGTTTGCATATTCTTTTTATTTTGTTTAGATTTCTTTAAGTAGGGTTTTTCTTTGCTTTCATATTTTATATTGCTATGTATATGTATATGTGTTTATTGGGTACAAGTGGTTTTATTCATGTGTTTGTGAGTCGGTTCTATACCTTTGGGCTTTTGCTTAGAAGCACGATAGAAAGAAACTTTTACACATATGCGTGAACGTGTGCATTGCATATAATATACTATATACATACATATAAGTATGTTTGTATATAATGACCTTAAAATAGCGCAGATATTTAAAGGGACAGAGGCGTGATTAAATTGAGGGTGGGTGTATAAGTGTATATGTATATGTCTGTATCTGTACACTTTTTATGCATTCTATGTCATGCTGCTATCAAATAGAAGCCTATAAGAAACAAAAAATAAATAAAAATTTCCCTCCGATTCGCTTAAATTTAGGTTGTGTGCGCTTTTTTTTTTTTGTGTAGTGTGGAGAAATAACTACATCAGCTTACTAATTATTTGTTGAAAAAAGTGTTGTGTTATCAATGAACCCATGAAACAAGGCAACTAGTTAAAATATTTGTTGATCTTAGCACATATCTCCGTGTAAAGTTATATAAATTAAAGTCCATTACTGTTTTAAAACATTGTGATAAAATTATATAAACGATTATATAAAAATTATGTAAACATTTCTAAATCAGCGTTACTTCATCACATAATAATTTTCAAAAAATAAGATTTTTATTTATTTTCTTTTAAATTCATAATCCGAAATACATGTGAGTTTTTCGATTGTTTTTTATGCCAACAAGAATTCTTCGCAATACATAATTTTACAATGAAGACGCTGTGTGTGCAGTAGGTACAAGTTGGTACGTAAATTTGTAGGTTGATATGTCTCTGCATATGTATGTATACAATTAAATAAACAAACACCGCTCCCAATCCGCCCATGCAGCCGCTGATTTCAATTGATTGTCTGCCCGCATAATTTCTATTTAAAAGAACATTTCCATCAAGCACTCGGCGTGTGTCTAAATGCTTGCGGCATTGAGAAGAAAAGGACGTGTGCCCTTATAAACACAGATATATGTACTTACTTTAGAGGTATGCACTGGCGACTTTATAATGTATTCAAACTGGAAATACTAGTTTATCATTTAAGCACAACGCCGCAGTCGGCAGTTCGTCTGCCACATGACTCTGACTTTCAAGCGTGGCTGCAACAATCGTCTGCAACAGTGAGTGAGTGTAACTACTTCCTTGAAAATAGTCTCGATACTAGATATTTGTGTTTATTTACTAATGATAATGGTAACTGCACTAAAGTATACGAAATGAAATGTATGTTGTGAAATTAAGTTACTCGTAATGTGTGCGGTATATACACTTCCGTGCAAAAAAATGGCAATATTTTGATTAAGTATTTATCACGACTTCAGCTCCAACCTAACGTCTTTAATTACATTAAAAAAAATTTGTGAAAATGTAGTAAAAGTATTCAATTATCGTACTACTTCGAGGTCGTTTTTTCTTGGCAAATCATGTTTGATTGTCATGTACTGTGCCTGATTTCTAGTAATATATAGTCTGTTCGTATTCTCCTAAACTTTGTAATTTTGCGAATATGATGGCATACGGCAAAGTGTTTTTGCTGACGCTGCGAAATTCAAAGCAAATTACATGCAAAGGAACTATGTTCTTACATACATATGTATATTATGCATGCATAAGCTTTTATGCGTTCTTATGTTCATTTGTGTATTTCTCATAATGCACATAGCTGTGCTCTTTATGAAACTGACACTTTTGAGTATCCTGACATTGAGAAAAATTAATATTCACGTTATGCATTACATATGTATTGGAATGTAGATATGTTACAGTGACTTAAGTACTTATATAATACGGCATTTGAAACGCTTTTCAAGTTTAAATGCATTTTTAGAATTACTAATTATAAATTTAGTCACACCGAAAACGCTTAACATATTTCAATTTCCAAGAAAGAAAGCTTGGACTTATTTAAAGTTCGCATTTGATTAATTACTACATGTGTACATACTAAATATTATATAATTATATAATTTGAGTACAAAAAACTCTCCCGCCACACTTCACACTGATGTTACAAAAACGCAATTTTTTTATTAACCGCAATCGGTGTAAGTTTTGCGGTGGCGTCTGTAATTGCATAAATGTATAAATAAATATTAAATATTTCTCAAAACCTTGTTAATAATGTTTATGATTTTTTCGTTTAACTTGTTGTGTGATTACATTTATTCATTTTTTTATTAGAAGCTTAAATTTAAAAATTATTTAAAAATAAAGTAATATACATATATTAAAAATATAATATAAATAAATAAAGTAAATATATTAAAAATATATAAAAATAATATATATATAAATAAGTTTCACTGAGATGCTTACTTTTCCATTGGCAATTCGATAATTTTCCAACACTACCATTTTGGCATTCTTCAAAGTTTTTTTTTACATCATTTGACATCTAGTAAGGCTAGTCATTGGTCACTTGTGAACACTTTCTTTAAATATCGTCGACTAAAAACATCCTACTGTCAACATTTGAAGTGCTTCTGCGCTTTTAATTCTATTTTCTACTTAAAATTGTATGCGTTTTCAGGAGGATAAAGAGATGAACGATAAATTTCAAGAGATAAACGATGAATGCTATGTAATTGAAATGGCAAAAAATTTAAATTAATTATTCCATAAATTTGGCATACCTATTTTGTTGAATTTTAAAACTCGCCACAATATGCGAGTCAAAAATAGTGCACAATTAACTGTTGAAGTTCAACATACTTGGAAAATACCGCTATTCGCAGCTGTTTAAATAAATATCATACAGTCAGCTAAGCGCACAATAATATTATACGTGCTTGACATATGTTTATTTAGATATGTTTTGACATTAGAACTACGTGGGGGGACCACATACCACAGCAGGCAGATTTGCACGGGAAGGTCCGCTGGAATGTTTTGTGCTAAATGACGTTTTCGCTTTAAATCACCATACTTTTTCGTATTTGAAATTTTTTATTTATAAACATATGTATATACATACATGTATATAAGTGCAATAGTAGATAATACACACCAACCCGTGACAATGGCACGTTACTCTTTCGTTACTACTTTACCATATGTGTACGTATACGTCGGTTATCGTTCTTTGTTGCAATAATAATTACTGCTGTTGTTGACATGCTCCGCTTTTTTTTGAAATCTTTATTTGCATCACAAAAGCTTATGATTACCAACTAAAAGCGCATCGGAGAACTTGAATCAGCACATTCTCATTTTACTCATTTTACTCATGGCATTCATTGCATATACATATATACTTTGGTTGCTTATTTGCATATTTATATAGGTATGCGTGTAGGGTACACGTACATATGTGGATATAATCCGGGATATTCACTGCAAATGATAACATTTATGTATATAAGCATGTGGTAAACAAGCAGATTAATATGACAGTCAGACTCACTGTGGCTGGCGTCTCATTATCTGTTTATCCTGCGGGCATTAACATACGGCCATTCGGTCTGTACAAATGAATAGAGGTGCGTTCCAAAGTAAATGGAATTTATAAAGATAAATGTTAAGCGGGAAAATTACTTTTTCCCTCAAATAATTATATATATAATATAAAAGCAAAACACAAAAAAAAAATAAAAATTAATCAAACAAAAAATAAATAAATAAAATATAGAAAAAAGTTTATAAAATATTAATAGAAAAGAAAAACAAAGAAAATATTTTTTTATTAATCATATTAAAGAAACATTTCTTTTCTTTAAGCTGGATTCGGTTGTTTGACCTCCAATATTCCTTCCTATATCTAATTTAGTAATTTTTTATATTAAATGCCTCCAATAAAAGAAATTTCTGTAAAAAAAACACACATTTTTTATAATTCGCATTTTATTGTTTAAGCAAATAAATTAGGAAATTATTATATTGCTCTAAAATATTATATTTATGCATTCATTTATTATTGCCATGAACGCTATATTAATTGTGCGCCTAATTGACGGCAAGGATATGCATATGTATGTGTATTTACACTGTCCTCATCAATATAAAGGATATGAAAATAAAAAAGATTATTTTTTTGCAAATCTTCGAATTTTTTCGTAGTCTTTTAGCAAGTCAAAAAAATACTTTCGCTCTGAAACGTGCCTTGCATTTACTTCTATAAGTATATCGTTAAATTTTTTATCAGTCATTAAGAACTGTAACCTGACACGGCTATCGCTATTCGTATTCATGCATATGTATGTATGTATGTATGTATTTATTTATTGTTTATATTTGTATAGATAAAAATATGTGTTTTTAATTCGGCATTTCATTGGCTGCTTTCCGCAAGCATTTTGTCACTACTCCCGCTGCTGACAATTTATTGTGTTTACAAGAATTCATTACACTTTGACTGCCTTCGCTGTAACACAGTGCGTTGAGATAAGCTAAAATAGAGTGTATAAATAAATCACATACCAACAGTATGATATAATAATTGAGTTAAAGTTTACAAAGATTTAAAAAGGCTTACACCTAGGTAAGTTAGTGTACAAAAAATTGTAATTTTTATACATATATTTTAACTGAAGAGCCTCCGGTGCATACTTAAAAAACACAACTGTGGATGAAAAGTGCACTTCTGTATCGTAAAAAAATGCCTCTAGATCTGATAAGAACATCTTAAAACATATTTTCCTTAAGAAAGATAAGGTTTAAGCTCGTATCTTAAGCAGTATGGCGTCTTAGCTCTAAGTCTAGCACTACGGAAAAGTATAAATATTCATTTTTCATGATCATAACCTCAATTATGATTATTATTAGCTAAAATTTATATTATAAAGCACGGAAAATAAAGGGCTCTGGTGAAAAATACGTTTAAGCTCGCCAGAATCATAAAGAAAAAAGTAGAAACAGAGGAAATCCTCAACCACCTCTTTATGGCTATGAAACCTCGGATCTGTCTATTGATTTAACACCTTTGCAATTAACGAAATATCTCCGCCAGTTTTATAATAAATTATTTTAGGTAGGGATTTATGTTATGGAAATATTATATGAACTAGAGAGCTACGCTAACTTTTGACTTCATAGTAATTCAACAAAACAAAATAAGAATAAGTTCACCTAGTGAAGTGATGTGCAAAGAAATGATAAAATTGATTCCGAATATAATGTTCAGATAATATTTGCGTAATTAAGAAAGTTTTTTATTTAATAATTGAGTATTTTAATAATTATTTTACAATTTTTTATTTTTTTTTCTTTCAAAACTTAGCCTTAGCCTAAACAAAATTTCTGTAGAATGGCAAGTCAAATGATTTTCATGGCTTCTTATTTTGCAGAACTATGAAATATACAAGTAAGTCTGTTTCGTTCTCGAAATCTTGACACTAGAATCATTCCACTAATTATTTTTGTTTCCACTAATTTGCAACGCAATATTCTGTCCACAAGCGACAGTCTGAAATTAACACTTTGATCACGTTTATGAGGCAATATTATGAGTGAAAGAGTGCTGCTTTACCACTTGCCACTATATTTGTATATAATCCGCATATGCATATATGCATATGCATTCACATACGAGCACACACATATGTACATGCGAGAGTGCGCACGCACACTCATTGTTCAGAATAGCGGCAGATTAGACGCTCACTCAGCTGGTCAAGAGTACGTGCTATAATTTGCAATTTATATACGTTTTTGTGTGTACGTACATATGTATGTATGTATGCATGCATGTGTGTATGTTTGTAATTGCAGTTTTATTTTTAAATGGACAGACATATGCTAGTGCATATGTGCCGACACTACACAACCTCACCAAATATGCAGTGCACAAGCACACACATACACACACATACACATTTTGCAGTGATATACATAGTAATATATACATATGTATTTGTATTTATGAATAAGGAAAATTGAATTGCATTTGCGAATTAAAATGAGTGCAAATGTTGCTTTCTTGTACGAATGACTAATAAGTTAGTGGTTTTGATGGAAAAATGTTGAATTAATTTTAAATAATAAATATTATAGAATTTTTTAGCGAACTTTAATTAGTCGCAAAGTAGTCTAAAAGTGGTTGTTCAATAATTTCCGGTTTGGTTGCATTTTATTGTTGTTGTAACGACATTAAAAATATTTCCCTAATAGGTTTAGAGATTGCTGCCGAGCTTCCAGTACTTCGTCGGTTATAAAACCGGGTTCCTTTCGGTAACAAATACCCGAATGTTGTCGGCCGAGGCATCGTGAAATGATATTATGCGTCGAGGGAGTGGAAAGGTGTGACTTATAATATACGACAAAATTTTGAAAACTGATTTATCTAAATATCTGCCTTAAAGCAAGTCGGTAATAATTCTATATATTTACATATGTTTTTAAGCTATAATAATCTACGTTTATTTTGTCTATTTACCTATTGGACTTTAAATTTTGATACGAATTCAAATGATTTCACCGATATCTCCATTACTATTCACCATTTAAAAACAATTCGCCATGCATTTATTGATAGCTATGAATAAATACGCCGTGGAGAATTGAATTAGAATTTCAAGTTTGATGTAAAAGTACATTTGGAAGTATTAACATACACACACACACAAACGTGGGCATATGACAGCCCTTAATTTGTTATCGTTTATTAAATTTAACTGCAATAAATTTAATCAAAAAGTTTTATTGTTTGCATACATACCTATATACCTACATACATATGTGAATTAGAATTTGATGGAAGCCAAATTTTGCTGGGAAAAGGTCAAAGAAATTCTTAGAATATTTTAAATTTATTGCTCACAGGTACACAGGGTTGCATCACTGAAAAACAGGGAAAGCTTTTCGATATTTAATAGTGTTTAGATAGTTTAGATATTTAATAGTTTAGATATTGAAATAGTAAGATAAACTTATACATGTTTGTTTATATTTTATCTGCGGAGGAATTTTCATAGTGTTTCGATTTTTGATTCTTTAAGTTCTCCATATAAAGGTTCTAGAAGAAATTAGTAAGAACAAGAAAAAACAAGTTTCGATGTAATGGTGATATAAGGAATAATACTTGTTATTTTTCACATACCTGTGGCTCCTTTAGTAAAAATGGCGATGGAAAAATAAATGTTTGGAAAGACAAATTATACTTTCGAAATAAAAATTAATTACCGGTGAAATAAAGGTGAGCAGCCAAAAATATTTTCGGAACAGAGTTGCCACTTAAAAAAAAAAAAGTATTTCAATTAAATCGATAAAGCAAATGAAATATCAAAATATGCGTATCAAGTTAAATACCAGACGAGTTGCAATCAACAATATTTTTAGCAGGCTTGCCACCCGTTTAAATATTTTTATTTAATTTAATTGATAAAATAAATTAAAGATTACAATATGGGTATAAAATTAAACAGCTTTAGTTAAAAGTACTATTATTGAAAATATTTTTAAGAAGGGTTGCCACTTGTTTGAAAAGTTGCATTCAAAGAAATTGTTAAAATAAATCCAATATAACGGTATTAATATCAAATGAAAGGCATTAATAAATATTGTTTGTGCATAAAAATATTTGCCCTATGTGTTTATTTAGAATATTTCAGTAAGCACAAATTTTATTTCTATATTGCCTATAGAAAGATAACTTTGGTGATTAGAGAAAAGTTTTAACGTTTATTTAAGAAAGCTTCTATGCAATCAATATGCGAGAAAAAAATCCAAAAGGAGATCTAATACATTTTTGCCCCTACATACATACACACATTGCATACATTTTTCGCAAAAATGCTGAAAATAGGATTCATATTACATACCACCAATCATTTTGCTATATTTTTGCATTTAAATATCCATCAGCATTTTTTGAAATGTGTGAAATTTTTACTTTGAAAATGCAAACCCATTGAAGTGCACTTAATTTCGAAAGAATGAAAATTTTCCTCTTAATTCAAATAGTCTGTCTTGTGCTCTCTCCAGTTGGCTGGAAGTGGAAAACATTTATACATACTTACACACTTACATACATACATATGTATTGATATTAGTATACTATTAAAAAGTAATTCGGAAATGATTTTGCGGTGGATTAATTGACTAGCAATACTTATACCTTATTCATCATCCACTTTTACTACACGCTGTATGACTAATTGCAATAAATCGGCAATATTCATAAGCCTAATATATACTTACATACACCTGCATATACATATGTGCATATATAACGTAATGAAGTGCAATTTCAAACAATTTACTTCTGCAGTTTCTTAGAAAAATCTGTAAAGAAAAAGATTAAATGCATACACACATACATACACAGCTACCTTTATATGTATGTATATACATATGAGTAAGTATAATGTAATGACAAAACTATCTGTTTCGCCATGCAAAGACATGCTCTGTATATACATATGTGCATGCCCACCTATCTGAGCGGACATCCTGGCGTATACGTTATTTATAATTTTGTCAGAATCTTTTCCTCATATTCTTTGAGGTTTTTAGTATATACATAAGTATATACGCTTATTAATGTGTTCATATATTACATATATACTTATGTACCGGCCAATGTATTATTAACAATATGTGGAATATAAATTTTGTTTGCATGCAGGAACTATTTACGTTTATACGCCGGGTATATACATATTTACTATATCGTGGTGACTAATCGATGACCAGCATGTGTTGTAAATATGTTTATATGCATGCGTGTTATTGTCTCTTAATATATGTTTGCTTCATATCGCATCTGTATTGTAAATAATTTGCTGATAATTAATTTGTGCACAAATGCTAATTAAACAGTGTAGTAAATTTCATTCATAGAATCTTCTAACGCTTAGCTTTTCCAAACCTTTTGAACTTGTTTTCGCCTCTCTGCATTGCATCACTTTTTGTATTCTTTATAGTTCTATTTTTAATTTAAAAAATCACTTTATGTTAGTTAAATACCTCATTTTGAAGTGTGCAAGTTCATTTTTTATTTTTTCATCAGTTCAATGAAAAGTAACAGTGATGTCAGGAAATTGCTTTAATAAATGAATTTTTTTTGACTCTTGCTGAATAAAAGTGCAACTATTGCGTGTATTTTAACGTTGGCGGCGAGGTATCTTAGTTTGCTTGGAGAAATTAAGGGACAGAGTTTCCTCACATACATTTCTCACATTAAGAAGTTAGGCCAGGCTAGAGCCCTAAAAAGACCTAACCGTGATCATTTATTCTAAGAATTTTTTTTACCGAAAAATTTGCCAATAAATTGTTAAAGAGAATTGCAATAATAAAAAAATTGCACCAAGTTTACTAAATAATGTCAGCGTGAAGCTAGAGTTCAAATTTCAAGTCTATACTCGAGTTAGTCTCCGAGTGCCAACGCCACCCGATTTGAAAAATGCGGTTTGGAGAAAGTTTTACGTGCTGAACTACAAACTGACTTAAATTTTTTTCACTATTCTATCAATTGAATAATCTTTTAAAGACCCTAAAGTGAACTTTATGCGAAAAAAACGTTATTGATACAAAACCACATGTGGAGCGTAACCTTCTCACCTAAAAAAATAAATGTTCAAAGAATATGGGGACTAGATATAGACCTCTTTCACATATCAGTTATACTATATGCGATAAATTATTTTTCGGTATACTTTTTAGTGCAGGAGTTATCGATTGTTAAGTCAAATAAGCTTGTGACATCAACTGAAAGTGGATGTGGATGTTGTAAAAATTTATTCATTTTCAAAGCGTACTAAGAAGTCCAAGTTTTCAACCGACCTATATAGTGGTCTACTTTATCATTCCTGTCTCCGAATTCTATTGTTTGTTTGTACTTTCTTGCTTACTTTAATACATTTATGCTACTTGAGTATTTAAGAAAGGTCTCACTCTGTATTTATTATGTTGAAATATAAGTTCCGCGATCAAAAATTTCACAAAGTTCATGTCTTCACTCACTCTTTATGGTCGATCAGTTCAAATAAAGTATATATATATATATTGTCTTCACATCAACAAATCGTGGTTACGCTCCAACTCAGCTGCACTCGTCTGCGGCAGTAGCTTTCCAACCATCTCACACATCGCGAAATCACAATGCGAATCGCTGTCCATGAAGAGCACATACCTACATACAGTGGCGGACAAAAGTCTACATACATCCCCTATTTCCGTGGGATTTAATGTAAAAAAAGTTTATTGGAAAATTTAATGATACAGTTTATTTGAAATATATTTCCTTATCATGAAAAACAAAAAAAATCATTTTTTTAACATAAAATAGTAAAGCTATGACAAAAAAACGTTAATTCAGGATTGACAAAAGTCTACATACAGTACATACATAACTTATCTTAGAGCGAAAACTTTGTGGTTAACATTAGGTAACCTGATTTTTTAGTATTTAGTTGGTCCACCGTTTGCATCAATAACAGCCTGAAGCCGTCGTGGCATCGAAGCTACTAAATTTGTCAATTCTGCTGAAGTAATACTGTTCCAAGCTTCAGTAATGCGTTCTTTGAGTATTGCAGAGCTGGAAATCTGATTTTTTCTAATTTTTCTTTCTAAAATTTCCCAGACATGTTCAATAACATTCAAATCTGGACTTTGAGGTGGTGTGTGTAGTTGCTTTGGAGCGTGATAAAGCAACCAATCCTTGACAATATGGGCCGTGTGCTTTGGATCGTTATCCTGTTGAAAGATCCAGCCTGCACCAAGCTCCAAACTATCCACCGAAGGCTTCAGATTAGCTTCCAATAATGCCTTGTATTTAAACCGATCCATATTACCCTCAATAAAAGCAAGCTTTCCAACTCCAGATGCCGCAACAGCTCCCCAAACCATTACGTTGCCGCCACCATGCTTTACTGTTGGTACTATATTTTTCGGATTTAGTGCAGTGTTTTGTTTTCTCCAAACTTTTGCCCTTCCATCGCTGCCGAATATATTAAACTTCGATTCGTCTGTAAACAAAACTTTTTGCCAAAAATCCATTCCCTTGTCCAAATGTGCTTTGGCGAACTCTAAGCGAAGTTTACGATTCTTTTCAGAAATAAGAGGCTTTTTACGAGGTGTTCTACTGTGGAAGCCGTTATTGTTCAGAGCTCTTCGAATTGTTCTTGGATGGACAGACTTATTTGATGAGCTTGCTATGTTTTCGGCTCAGTTTGGAGCAGTAACTTTGGGATTATCGTTCACTTCTTTGCGAATCAAGCTGATGTCTCTTCGAGACAGTTTCTTCGGGCGGCCAACTCGCGGCTTATTTTCGGTGGAGCCATTTTTTTCATAGTTTTTTACTATGGTCTGTACTGTTGGACGACTTAAATTAAAAATTTTTGAAATTTCGCCATAAGATTTGTTCTCATTTCTGTGCTGTATAACAAGGTTTCTTACGTCAATAGAAATTTCTTTTCGAGGAGCCATTGTTGATGCTTAAGTGATTAAACCACAACTAAATTAAATACTAGCAAATCAGACTACATAATTACGGAAAAAAATGTGAAAAAAACGGTTCTTTATACTTAGAGCTACTCGGAATATCGATCTACCTGCTAAGAAACCGGTCTTGTATGTAGACTTTTGTCAAGGACGTTTTTGGGTTTTTCCACCATAACCTTTTTATATTAAGTTAGGTAATGGATTTTTTTTAGTATATGTCATTAAAAAAGGATTTAAAATAAAACTGTATACCTACATTTTTCAGAAGAGTGATTGTACTTTCTACACAACAAATACAAGCGGTGTATGTAGACTTTTGTCCGCCACTGTACATGTGCACATATGTGTCTTCTCTCCAATGGCTTATTATTATTTGCAATCACTTATGTAAAGTTGCAATCACTCAACTGTGCAATAACAAATTGCTTGTTAATTATCAATTTATTAGCGAAGAGTCATTAAAGTGATAAGCGAATCCCCCCCGAAGGCTTTGTGCGTAATTCACACAAGTTTTGTTCACCATGCAGTGTCAATTTGCTCAATATATATTATTTGTACTTGCTCACATGGACTTGGAGTTATGGAAAGAGAAATTCATTTTACTTATGGCCGATTTTATTTTTCATGTCAACAAATTCGCTGTTCGGGCACTTTTGAGTACATAATATATGATATACAATATATACTTACATACTGCAAAGTCATCATAAAATTTTTTTGGGTTATCATAAGTTGAGATATAAATATTTTTCTTAAATATAAGATTTCAAAAAAAAAAAAGGATCTGAATTCACGAGATCGACTCTTTTTTTTTGGTCTATTTAGAGATTCATAGAACTAGGCGAATATTATTATTTCATACCTTTTTAATTACAATACGCTTTATTTGTGAGATATAACTATTTTTAAAACCTTTTACCAATATATATATATTCAGCTGTATTTAAATTGTCGCTCCTACCCTTGTGTTACCGCTTTTGCATTCGAATGATTTTTGGGTAAGCTATGAAAGCTGTTTGACAGCCAGCTAAGTATTTGCTTGCGTCACAAAAAATTATTCTGGCGAACGGAAACAGAACTACTAGTTAAGATTAAAGAAACTTCTGCTGGAAAATCGTCATATTAGTATTGGAAGGATAACAAAAACTCTCAACATATTTTATGTATAGACGAGCTATATATTGTGGTCAGATTTTTGGAGATGGACACACGTCAAAGTCAGTCGAAATTAAAGTCAATGCTTTCACGTGTTTTGTGGTGATTTGAGTTTTTTCTGGAAGGTCTAAACGCTTAAAGGCGTCTAATTTAATGATTTCATCGTAAAGTAGTGGACTTCGGGGCTAAAATTTAATAAAGTGTTTACCACGAAATGAAAGAGAAACTTGACTTTAAATATTATTATCTTAAAGCCTAAACTATAAAAACAAATAACTTTCGAGTCAACCTAACCCAGTGTCACCACCGGCGTGTTAACAGGCTTGCATTTATGTGTGCTTACAATATGCCAAATATGAATATTTCGACGAAAGTAAACTCAAGCAATCCAAATATTTACTTAACTTTTCAGGCGACCTTGACAATGAATTAATAACATTACACTGAGTCCACGTTACGTATTAATGTTATCACCTTACCTATGCATTGACATACATATAATATTCCTGTTATACAAATATCACAATAAAGCACGCAAATGTTTACACGTGCCCCGTAATTGCTCACCGGCCAGATTTGTATGGACATTACTCTATTATTCAGTCTATCTAGACCTATACATATTTACATGCATTTGTATTAATACATTAATTTTTCAGACTTTAATAGTTATGGGTCAGCCTTAATTACAGGTTACCACACCAGTTATTACCTTTGCACGAATTTTAATATATGAAAATAATTGTTATAGTTTGTTTATTGTTTTTGGGAACATCCGTGCATTTAATGAGCATTTAAATATGCATACATTGTCGTCAGTCAAAATACATAAATTTTTATAAAATGTGAAAAAATTCGCACACAGGAATGCATCGAATATATTATATAGGATTGCTCTTTTTCAAATTCTCACTGATCAAATTTTGCTAAGTTCGTTTGTCATCCCAATATATTAGTAAAAATTTCGTATAATAGATCTAAAACTACTTTGTTAAATTTGTAATAAATTTGCATTTGCAAAAATATTTTCTTTCAAGTAGCTTACAGATATCAGGAGTCATATCTCTCTAAAAATGTGAATTATTGAATTATTTCGAGCACAGCGCCACCTATAGAAAATTCAAAATTCATTGTACCGATTTAATCGGAATGCTTCTATGAAGTACTACTCCTAAGAGAAACTACTCCGACAACCAAACTACAAACTCCTTAAAATGTTGCTTTCAAGGGTCTGTCTTTATTTTTTGTCGTTTTATATGAGTAAAATCGAATTAAACAATTTTTTTGAATATTCTTTTTATTAACGTTGTTACAATTTCAAAACAGATGTTGAATTCCACAATCATTTTTAATTATATTTGTGTGTATATATTATATATGTATTTGTAGAGTAATATTTACGCAAGTACTAGAGTATTATGGTTAATTATATGAGTGTGCAGTCACTTGGAAAAATTTTCGTTAATACAAAAAATAAATATATGTGTATTTTGTGTTATTTTTAATTATAAATTTCACAAAAGAAAAAATGTAATTATTACTTTCAAAATAACCTCACTGTAATTCAGCCTTCAGCGAATTTCACGAAAATTCACGCTTTTTGATACGAATCCGTTGGACATGCTTTATGCTCATAATCTAGAACTAAAAGTGAATTTACGAGATATGTTGATAGCCTCTGCTGTCTCTAACTATAGAGGGAACTATATGTTTTTCGTATACAATTTCTTTCAATTGTTCGTTGTTAGCCTCGACCTTTGCTGATTGAGTTCTGTCAACATGACCCTTCTATATTATTTATCTTATTATTCTATAGAATGCAGAACATAGCACAAGAGAATTTTAGAACCAGAATTTCATCGCTTTCTTTAAGGTAACTTTTTCCTTACACATCCGAATTCCGATAAAATATAATTGACACGTTGCATATATTTTGGCGCCATGCCAAAGTGTTTATATTTTTGGGATTTTAGCATATAACCTTTTGTACCCTACTTATATTTTTATAAATGTGATCATGAGCAATTTGCAATGATTTTGGAATAGTAATTCCATTAAAAGCACAAAGTTTCTCGATAACTCATTCAATTTTTTTTTAATTAGTAATAAGGTGTAAATCAAATTGTTGTGGTGTAAAAACTTTACACGATTACCAAAGGAGGTTGAGGTAAGCTAGAAATAAATGATCCTCTCATACCATATATGAGGTTCTATGAGAGCACTAAAGGAGTTGAAACTTCCAACAACTGCTTCACTAAGCCGACCGCATAAATTCTAACCAAAAATTATAAATAAAGAGACTACGACAATTATGTCCCGTTACTTTATATTGGGTTTCGCAGAACAGACGGAATGGTAGAGAGTAATCATAAGATAATCTAGTTATTAGAAAGACGTGATCGAACGTGAACCATCAAGGTTTAACAAAAATCTTTCGAACTTCAAAATTGTTTAACATCAATTTCAAAAATATCATAGGTGATATATTGCAGGTTTGATTTTTTTATAACCGTATAGAGTCAAATCAGAACAATATTTTGTATTTTTCATGCTTAAATGCTTAAATGTACTGTGAATAACGTGCAAGGGGCTAAATTTTTCTGTTGACATTTCTAATTTCTGACATTTCTTTTCGTGCATTCGCCTTTCTGTCAATTCTTCGCAAACGAGTTTCTCCAATAAGTTGGGGAAATTCGATTTTGTGAAATTCCTTTGAGTACAGAGTCCACCATCATTGCCACATTCGGCAGTTAATACATTATTGACCCACTTTAGACACCTGTTAATAGAACTACACACGAAAAGCAGAAACACATTGAAAGTACGTGATCCACGTGCTTACTAGACTTTTCAATATGTAAATACAATTCAGAATAACCGCAAAAGCACCATTAGGTTTCCGATGACAACTGTTGGATATGTGAGCGCCTAATGGGATTATGTAAGACAATGTCGTCATGTGGAATGACAATCGATACGAAGGTGCAACGGTTTTATTGAGTTTAGCAACGGATGGCATTCTTTATGGAAATGCATATGTATGTAAATATGTATTACCTTCTTATATGTCTGTATGCATAAACAGGGTGGGTCAGCAAAGTTAGTAAAAATAAATATCAGATATAGTTTTTTTTTTTTTTTTGTAATCTTTAGAATTTCTTTTGAAAACATTATTTTCCTGGTTTTAACATCATATTACAACTTTATTTGGCATAATTTTGAAATCTGTTCCACAGAAACTTTTATCACTGAATATCGCCAACATTCCAGATCGTTGAACTTGAAAGCGTTGAACGACTTCTAATCGTTTTTGTGGAAAAGAAGGTGTGACATCAACAAAAAATGCAATATCTGTACGACAAATTTTGATACTCTCTTAGACTCAAAAGAAAAATTGTATTACCAAAAAGAGTCAATGTGCTCGCTTAGAAGACATTTGGAATCAAATTGTAGTTGTGCTTTACATAACAGTTATATATATCATATATATATATTAACAGTTATAATAATCCACATTTCATTGACAGAACATTATTAATTTCTTTTTTCATTTTTTTATACTAAACATATGCGATACGCATACCGTTATTTTTTGTAATCCGATATCAGTTACGCACATAAGGAATTTTTCAATACCCAGTACAAACAACTGTGGCTATGGTATACACATGAGGAATTCGAAACACAGATTTTGATAACAGCATTTTTTATGCTCGAATCTCATTTCAATGCCATTTTGGGTGGCACCTACACTTCCACCTCTATTTTCAAACTACTTTTTCAATTCATATGCACCTATTTACTTGCATACATATGAACATACTTAAATTTTAATCTTTCAAATTTCAACATTTTTAGCATTTTATTGCGCATACAAATTTATTTTTAATTTTTTCCAAGTGAATTTCTCTTTGTTTACATTATGCCTTTTGTAGCTCTTGTTCTTCGTTCGTGAATAACAACCGTGCCGATAAGGTAATTTTTTTTTCTTATTATTATTTGTTATTATTAAATTACCTAAACGCATGTTATCATTTTGGTTTAATGCGTATTGGGTAAAAAACTCTTCACAATAAAGTTGTAATGAGGCCTTACTTGGCATTTCTGGTGCGATAACTGCGTGCTGAGTCGCACTCAACCGACAAGGATGTTTTTTCTTTGCATGACATTGTAACACACTTTCCCTTAGCCAATATTTTTAAAATGTGACTAACTCACAAATACTTGCAATATATTTCAAAATAATAAAAAAATAATATTTTACAAATTAAACATGTTATTCCAAACTTGTACCCTTTGTTATTTTTCCAGTGAAATCATTGCCATTTATCTTTTGCTGTAAATTTACTTTTTACTGAAATTTATCTCATAAGCTTACTTACAAGCAGTAACTAATGAGCTCACACGAATACTTCCCTTGGATTTCTCCCAAAGCTGGAAGAAGGCCTTATATAAAACAGATTAAGAAATTTATCACCTATAGCAATGAAAAGAAGAAAACCAGTCTACAAGCAAATGTAGTTATTCTATGCACAAGTCAATTGGGTCTGCATAAACGGAACGGAGCTAAATTTATACCAGGTCAAGGGTTGTCACGGAGACCAGTGTTTGGTCTCAATCTTAATTATATATTGAACGTTCGGCTAAACTTTCTGATAGATATTGCAACATATGTCTAAAATATAGCGTATATATTAAATGTATGTATAATAAATATATAATATATAAGTCGATGTTGTTGTAGCGGCAGTAAACGTTTCTCAAATAAATTCAAGAATGCTGCCAAGTATAGCTCTTGACCGGACAAAAATCTAGAGCCATTCCGGTTACATAGACCCAATTGTCGTGTGAAAAGCGATTAGTTTTTTCTCCTACACCCTATATACCGAACATGAGGATATCCCTCACACCTGTTGCTAACATACCGCATTTATTAGATAGAGAGATCTCTAAAGTGTGCATGTTTCTCATGTCTCAGCGTGGTTCGGCACCAAAACAGATGATTTCAGCCAATATCTACACCGATCTCCCATACACCGATTAAAATGTTTTCGAAATGTTTTCTTTTCGTTTTAAAATTAATGAAATTATATATTGAATATTAACTTTCACATTACACAAAAACTGATTTCACACGCAAATTTTTTTTTACAATAAAATTTCGAAAACAATTCGAAATATTTCACATGCCTTTATCTCTTATAGAATTTAGAGAATTGACCTTATCCTTTTTTTTTTACAAATTTAAATACTTTTACTTATTTACTTTTACTTTTACTTATATATTATAAATACCACTCCTCAAATGTGATATTAATATCAACAATGACACATATCTAACCAAAAAAGAGAAAAAAAATATCCCACGCCAAATACTCTTTTACCATAACTGCCATACATATCACATAGCAGATTTTGTAATCACATATATATGAACATATGTATAGTAATCGCAATATATATTTACAATATGATAAGCACCCATACAAAACCACTTGTGTCAACGATCATTTATTCGCTACAGTCGCTCGCTAATGGAAAACGGAAATACTCGTCACTGAATCAGAGGAAAAATATTTATTATCCGAGGCAAATAGTATATAATTTATTTGCTATGCTAAATTTATGCCAAATAAATTTAATAATAGAAAAAAAGTTAAAAATATATAGTATATTATATCCATATTAGTTTTGTAGTGTGCGCTTTATAAAAGTGGCACAAGGAATTTCGCTCGTCAATAATTCATATCCTTTCTTGCAAGATTACAAATGCGCTCAATGAAGATGCTCAAAAATATAACTGTATATATGGGTGTGTATGCGTTACTCAAGTGACACGAAATCGTCGTAGGAAATTTGCATTACTAAAACATTCTCGCAGTGCACAATAGATGGAGAGTAGCAGGCCCACAACGGCTATGACGAATACGAGCGGTGTGCCGAGCAATATCATCACGAAGAGTTTCACATCGCCACATTTCGCCAAAGTCATCCACCATAGCAGACGGCGCGCTGTATTCCGCATCAAAATACAACTACGCCAACAACCATAGCTGCTGTTGGTGAAACGTAGGAGGGTGAATAGCATCAGGCGCAACAGCCACAGCGTCCAGGCGCAGGCTCGATACAATAATTCACTTATACGCCGATAATGTGAACTCCTATAGATTCTGCTTGTGAATGCTGTGGCTTGTTGGCGTCGCTTAGGACTCAGCACGCGATCGCCGTAGTAGATGAACAGCCGGCGCAGTTGTCGCTCAATGCCAGTACTTCTGTTACCGCTACTCCGCTGTGGCGGTTGATAAGCTTCCAATTCGCGTCTGTACTCGGTATCCGAATCGGTTTCCACCAGCTCCAAGCGGCGTTGCCGTGTGAGTGCCTGCAGTGTTGGCTTGCTGCCGAACATGCTGAGATCGCCCTCATAGTTGCCGTTGTAACAGATAACACTGCCTGTCGGTGACATCGCTCGTGCGGCACTAGGCAAATAAAAGTGAAAATTAATTGAAATATAATCAGTTATTGTGTTGTGCTGTGAAATTGTGGTTGGTTCTTATCACCGTCGCGCTGAGTTGAAGCAAACTCCGCTGCCGTTGCTCATGTGTGGTGCGGCCCCTTGTGCCGCCAAAAGTGGCACGTAATTTAATCCTTCATTGTATGTGTGCATCTTCTAAATTTTCGCTGATATCTCGAAAAGCAAAAAAGCAATCAGCTTCTGTTTTTTTTTTATTCAAAAAATCCTTTTACTTTATTTGTGTTTAAATATCCAAAAATATTTTTGTTTTGAAATATTGTGTGTATATTTCTAATCGTAAACTCAAAGCCTGGTTGAGTTTTTTTCATCAATCGAACAGAACAGAGTTTCCGCTCAACGATATTTAATATCAAAAAAAAAATGTCAAGAAATTTATATGTGGTAACGAAAACAAAATTATCTAGTTGAGTTCAATGCAAAAGTGTGTGGGAAATATCTCCAAAATGTGCTACAAATTCTCTTTTATATGTCAGTTATGTGTTCGATTCGCTACTCAATAAGTTTTTGTGAATCGAAAACAACTTGTAATATGTATCGATCATCGATCATTTCTAACGAGTACAATAAGTTCGAGATCCATATGCACCAAATTTATCCAGAAATAATATCAAAAAAAGGAAAGAAAAGTTAATGATTTTGTAAGATAAGGACAACAATTATTGGGTTTCGACAGCTTTTTGTCTATGAAGCGAACTTTGTGAAAAATCGAAAAATTTTTTTGTTCTTAGTTTCTTAGTTCTTAATTTAGTTATTAGTTTGTTATTTTTATAAAACAAAAGTACTTGAACGTCATAAATCATTCAAAGTATCCTTAGATGCTATAATCAATAGTGGATAGACTTCAACTCCATCCAAACAATCTCGGGTGAAGCTCGTAAAATAAAGTTTTATCATCGAAATACAATCAAAAGACATCGCTCGGTCCATATCCGCTCCGTTCCTCGTAGTTAGTAACTATTAAAAACATATGAAAATTGATGTACTGATATTGACTTAAAATTAAATATTTTGTATTAAATAACATGAAAATGAGGGTAATTTTTTAATGTTTGGAGCATAAGAATATGTAGAGAGTAATTCTTCGGTTGCTAATTTTATATAGCTTTAGGGTGTACTGCGAAGTGATGAAGAAGTTGAGTTCTACGTGTACGAGAAATATTGATTTAGCAGATTTGAAATAAAATGGGGTTTATTTAACGTTCTCCTTGGCGCCCAAATGTAGGCAAAACTTTAACAAATGAAAGTCTCGCTTTAATAAATATATACTCCATGTTACTCCAATTACTTGATATATAATCTTTTTCGTCATTGTTCGTGACAATAAGAAATATGTATATAAAAAAATACAAAATCACATCAAATTTTATAAAATTACTATAAGGGACTAATAAAAATTCCATTATATAATGATAATACAAAAATTAAAGTTATTTCTAAGAACATAGAGCATAGAGACTTGATGAATTGCCAATTCTCCCAGAGTATATAAGCTGACGAGTTATATTGCTAATATCATATCACTGTCAACAATTGCCAACTCGGCAAAATTTCTCAAACTAATTTTGGGAATATTTTCTGTCGCTACAAAAACAGTTCGGTGCTTTCGAGTCAAATTGTGCCCACATATTCGGCAAGAACTACAGCATTCTGTGAAAACAATTTTTTATTTTATTTTACACGAATTAATATAATTATTATTTTTTTATTGAAGTCTTTAATTTGGTGGATATTCCAAATCGTCGTCAAAGTCTCATATATCGAAAAAATAAATTCCTTATGCCGTGGCTAACGGTTTTCTCGTACGATTATGTGATCGTGATATGAATAAGTAAATACTATACAAGTTTGTATTTTAGTATTACATGTTTGAACGTTTTTAAATTATTGAAAATAAAATATTTATATTAAAAGGGAATGTACCAGTTTGCACCACATTTGGTACTCACTGCTGTTATCTACATTCACCTGCTATTTTTTAATAAAATTAAACGTATTTACAAATATATACATACAGTAGTCAATAAAAAAATTAATATATGTGTTATTTTCACTTTTTTGCAGTTGCATGTTACCCCCAATGTATGTATGTAACGGACGACCCATTGAATCGTCAGCGTGTTTCTAAAGCCAGATAAAAGCTGGAACTATGCTGCAAATAATTTACTCATCTGGAGCAATTGCGTCTTTATCACCGCACTGCTAAGTTAACATACATACACATATAGACTCGTGTATGCATATGTAAACATATATAATATTTATATAGCATTAGTCAGTCGGTCTGCATTTCGTTCTCTCTATGAAAACATTGGCGCATCCGCCAAACACTCAACGCAAAATGTCAGCAATAACAGTAACTGGTTGGCAATTACTTGCACAACTCGTCATACTTTTGAGCATAATCAACATTGTCTATTCGAATGATATGCTAGTCAGTTTATCTGAAGGGTTGGATGGACCTAATGTCTGCAAGAAACGTGAGAAGTGAGTATAAAATACCTTTTAATTTAGAATAAATAAATTTCTAATATTTACAATAATTCGCTTGTAGTTATCCAGTCGAAGTAACGACCACCGAATTGCAGTCATATCAGGAGCGTCAAACAGTTTGGTGTCTCAATGTGCCACCGCGTTGCTCCTCGTATCAAATAAAACATCGTACGATTAATAAAACGCGTACGCTTATGAAAACGCGAATTGTGCGGGCTTGCTGTGGTGCGTATGATAAAAATTAAGGGTGCACCTTAATTATCTCTGTATATACATACGTATATTTGAAAATATTTAGAATTATGGAAAAACATGAATAAGTTCCTCATAATATTCCATGAACGTTTGGTTTAAAACATGTGACATCCTACTTTAATAGATTCAAATTTCCACTCAAATATATAATAGTATTGAGGTGCTAGCCACCACTCGGAGAGTAAATTAGGAGTAACTCTTGAAAACCTTATCGTAATACCTTAGCCTTAGGTATGAATGTTGTTTAATCAAATTACACAAAAGGTTTAGAAAACAATTGTTAAACTTATTAAAATCTGAATATAATAGGTCAATTTGAAGTTTCTGTTGCTGTTGATCTATTCAGGGGAATTACTCTAAAAATCATGTGCCAAGCGACAATCATTATTTTTATGTGCTTATTACTGCCTTGATTTATAATTTAGATTATTTGCATGATTTAACTTTTTTGTTAAACAACTGTGTATTTGTTGTGTATAATAATTTGACTATGTATTAGTTATTCAGGCACTAGTGTTGCTAAAATAATCAATAGTATCGATGTTTTATGATATCCTCAAGAATTTTTACTATTACCCGTTGCTGATCCAATTTATTAATAAGAAAATTTAAAAAATATTGGTTGCGAGTTGTTGTACGGAATATTTGATTTATAGTGCTAAAGTCAGCAATCAAAAACCTCTTCTATCAGTGTGTATAAAGAAAATAATATGTTATCGATGAAATGATCATGGCGGTAGTATTGAAATTATCGATAGTTATTTCAAGTTACTTGCTCATCGATTACCATACGAAATAAAAGGATGTATTTTATTTCTAGTAAATATAGTTTTTTATCGCTATTGATCTTACAGATTATAACTCTACCCTCTATACTAGTTCTCAGGAAAGTGTGTATATTTACTTAGTGCCTTTTAAAAGTAAATAAGTAAAATAGAGAGCCTTTTAAAATTTTACCACATATACATACGTATATATGTCTTAAATCTATTGGCTTTTGAAAGTTTTTAATAATAATTTTCACTCTTCCAGATGGTTACACAGAAAACCCGCATGGCGATGGTTGTATTCCAAAATGTACACAAAACTGCGAGCATGGCAAATGTATTGCACCGGAGAAGTGTAAATGCGAACAGGGCTGGGGTGGCGACATCTGCGATTTAAGTTCGTTAAATTCTTTTTGTATATCTATAATAATGTATTTGTTACATACGTTGAAAAGTAAAAGATAGACGCATGGAATTTTTTGAAATTTTTCATAAATTTTTTTTTTTTTTATAAATTTTCAAATTAACTTATTTAAAAAGTGCAAAATTTTTAAGCTCAATTTTGAAGTGTTTCCCAAGTGTAGCATACTTCTTAAGTTCTATTAGTGTGTTGGGCCATAAGTATTTTAGTGAAATTATATCTGGTTAAATATCTTGGAGATGTTAATTGCTAATTAAAAAAGACTCCATACCGGAGAAATTTAACTGCGTCTGCAGTGCGTTCAAGTAGCATCAGCGTATGTGTATGTACATTTCCGGTGCTGCGGCAATGTCAATTAAGTGCAACTACTATTTTTTCTTTAAAGACACTCTTTAATAATGATTCAGTGACACTACACGATATCTAATAAACATGTGTAGAGAAAAAACTCCTTTCAAATGTTTTAAAAACTAATTTAATATTAATAAACAAATATAAAAATTGTACTAAATTGACATGACGTAGCGGAGGCGATATATATAAGCTTTTAAATGTAATGTTTTTGTTTATTTGTGCTTATTGTTGCTTTTGTGAATTTTGTAGTTTTCTTGCTTTTGTTTTTTGTTATTTTTTTTTTTGTAATTTTTATTTGCTATTCTTTGCCCTGAATGTTCACAGCACGTTTGTTCATAGTTTCGCTTAATTTGTTTATTTCCATATATGTACATGTACATAAGTACATGCATGATTGGACGCTAGTATCGTTATATATTTTCATGGCAGAATTCGATGGTATTTGAATACTTTTTGCTTTCTAATAAGAGTTTGAATATCAACAACAGAAGTGATGATCGGATACAATTTTTATATATTATTAATAAAAGCAAATTTAATTAACTATTCCCACAACTAAATAAATAACTTGTTGGCTTGTATTTATCGTCGACAATTTTTAAATTTTTGGTAGTTTTGCAAAACACCTACAATGTTCATCAGAAAACGGTTTTCTATTCGATTGTTTTTGTAAATTAGAAAAAAAAATGTTTAGATTGTTTTCTTATATATAAATACTTCAAATCTTTATATGTAAATAATTCGAAAATAACATACGATATATACGTGTATATATACTCGTACATCACTTCCTTATCACAACAAACATGCTGAATTTTGCTTTGCTTTCAAAATAATTATTTATAGCGTCTTGTTACCTGCTAAAAGCTTTCGCTTATATACTTATTTATTTCTCTCACTTTTAATTATTGCTTTTAACATTTTTATTTATCAGAAGCATATAACAGCTCCCACTCACTTACCTATACTCACAGCAGACTAGTGTAAACTAATCATAATTTTTCCCTACCAATGTCCACGCAAACGCTCGCGTAAACCTAAAAATCCAACTGTGTGGTAATACTAATACCAAAATATCTGTCGGTCTATCTCTCTGCAATTGAACAACACTGCGCACTATGTTGAAAGCCAAAAGCAACGAAAGCAAAATAGCAAAATCCTTTTCTTTATGCACATAAATAATCGAACGATAATTCCAATACAGATTGTCCAGCGGGTTACTGGGGACGTGATTGCAGCAAGCAGTGCGACTGCTTGAATAATGCCACCTGCGACCCGGCCACCGGCGAATGTGAGTGCGCCAAAGGATATCGGGGTGAGAAGTGTGGCGACACATGTCCGCCAGATCATTACGGTGCCAAGTGTATGGAGGAGTGTCGCTGTGAGAATGGCGGCAGCTGCCATCACATTTCGGGCGAATGCAGTTGTGCGCCCGGTTATACGGGGCCATTGTAAGTTGTATGGTTTAGGCTTACTAACGCATATGTACATACATAAGTATGCTTTCTAGATTATAAAATGCCACTGGCCATACATACATACATATGTAGTAATACTTTATGGCTAGCTGTTGTCCATCCAATTTGTTTTATATTATTCTTTTGTTTTTGTTTTGTGTCTTCATTCCACGCAAAGATGTGAGAGTTTATGCCCGGATGGTAAACATGGCGTGCAGTGCAAACAAGACTGTCGCTGTCAGAATGACGGAACGTGTGACCCGCGAAGTGGCGCTTGCTTGTGTCCGCCCGGTTGGACAGGCGACGTCTGCGCAAATAAATGTCCGGTTGGTTTCTACGGTGCACAATGTAAGGAGCAATGCGAATGTTTCAAAGGTGGACCATGTCATCACATTAGCGGACAATGTGAATGCCCGCCCGGCTATTTGGGTGAGCTCTGTTACGATGAGTGTCCGCTCAACACTTACGGCCTGAACTGTACGGAGAAATGCAAATGTCAGAATGATGGCAATTGCGACAAAGCGACAGGCGCCTGCCAATGTGCGCCCGGCTGGAAAGGCGATGATTGCAGCGAACGTATTTGCACGTTCGACAAGTACGGCGACGATTGTAATAAGACATGTGATTGTGATGCGCTTAACACGCATTACTGTCATCCGGTGACGGGCAAGTGTTATTGCCAGAATGGCTGGAGCGGCGCACAGTGTAATCGGCCATGTCCGTTCCTGAAGTATGGCCCGAGTTGTGAACTGAATTGTGAGTGTGCGAATTCGGCGCGTTGTTCGCCGGTGAATGGCACGTGTATATGCGCGCCGGGCTACCAAGGTGAGCGGTGTGAAGAGCGTTGTCCGGAGGGACGTTACGGACAGGATTGCGTGCAGAAATGCGATTGCCAGAATGGTGCGGTTTGCGCACATGAGACGGGTCAATGCAGCTGTACCGTCGGTTGGCGTAACATCAAATGCGATCGTCCTTGCGATCTGAATTATTATGGTGAAAACTGTAAATTCAAGTGTAATTGCCACAATAATGCCGGTTGTAATCCTCAAAATGGCACTTGCACCTGCGCACCCGGCTGGTTGGGTGAGAAATGCGATCAGAAGTGTGAGCCGTTCACCTTCGGTCTCGGCTGTGAGTTACAATGCGAATGTGATGCGAATAATACGATCGCCTGTGATTCTACGACCGGGAAGTGTATCTGCAAGCAGGGTTGGGGAGGTAGGTTTTCCTGAAGTGGATGGGTGGGTTTTCGAAGTAGCACGATCGTCTTACTTATGCATATACATACATCACTCATCATCCATATTTGCAATTAATCCATACAAGCCCTCATCAGTAGACACTCCTTCATACCACAAACGCATCGTAATGAACTTTATTTGAGATGTATCCATAGCATTGACTTAAAATTTGGAATCTTACATTGTGGCTTAATTTTTTAAATTTTTCATTCAAAAACTAACATGGAAATGCTTAACGTAAGGAAAATATTGAACAAAATAGACAGAGCAAAAATTTTATTTGTTTATTTTTTATTTAAAAAATTTTTTTTTTTTTATTTTTATTTGTAAATTTTGAATTAATAGTTAAAATTCGAAAAAATAGAAAAAATATCAATATCTTCAGAAGACTACAGAAAAAAATTATTACACATTTTTTATGCAAAAAATCTTGTGCTAAAGTTTTTAATTATGTTTTAATTTTATATTATTATTTTTTACATACGAACTAATTGATTTACAAATTACAATTTTAAAAAATGAAATCAGGAATCTTTATAAACTTACATATGAATGTACATTTAAAAGTATATGGACACAAAGCAATATAGTAAAAAAAAGCTATAGATTTGAAAAGTTAAAAAAAGTTTACAAACAAAAACATACAGGTTAAAAACATTTGAAACAATTTATTTTCAAATTTTATACATTTTATTTATTTTTTTTTTAATTTTTAACCAGTTCTTAAATATGTCATATAAAGTTTTAAACATTACCTTCAATACTTCGCAATTTGCCATGTTTAGATATTGAGATATTTAAAGAATTGTGGCAAGCAATCTTTTTGCAAATGAATTTGTTGAACATTCATTTTTTAAGTAATTCTTGCTATAATTTAGATAATTCAACCATCAAACTAACCTTCACTTCATCAAAGGACCTGTTTCTCTCAACAGCGTAGGCATCCCTTTCTAATGCCCTCTCCCATCTATAAATTCACACATAAACACACACCCCCATACATAAAATAACACTATATTTTATAACTGTTAACTTAAATTCTTTTTTTTACCATCAACTTTCTTTCCATTACGTTGCTGTATTTATTGTTCGTACATTTGCGTTGCGTTGCGTTGCGTTGCGTTGCGTTGCGTTATTTACGTTTGCGTTAACTTTGTTATTGTGGGCAAAAATATGTTGCGCCCAAAAATTATTCGTATAAAAAGGTGTACATTGCGAAACAAATTGTCCAGCTGGCTATTATGGTGAAAATTGTGATCAAGTTTGCAGATGCCTGAACAACTCTTCTTGCGATCCCGATACTGGACGTTGCATTTGTGCTGCTGGCTGGACTGGCGTTGACTGTTCGGAGCCGTGTTCGCATGGCTTCTTTGGCGTTGGCTGCAAAGAACGTTGCCCCGATTCGGCGGAAAGTGAGTGAAATGAATTTCTTTTCAAGTAATACATAATTTTTAATCGTCTTTTCCCTGCCAGATAATACCAGCTGTGATCACATTACTGGTGAGATTGTCTGCCGTCCAGGCTATATTGGTTTGACTTGCAAGCATCCCTGCCCGAACGGTTACTATGGTCCCGGCTGCAAGAATAAATGCCATTGCGAAAATGGCGGCGAGTGCAATCATATATCCGGTCAGTGTTTGTGTTTACCGGGTTGGACTGGCGCCAATTGTAACATCTCTTGTCCGGATGAATACTATGGCCCCAATTGTGCACAACACTGTCGCTGTCAGAATGGTGGCATCTGTCGCAAGAATGATGGTTTCTGTGTTTGTCCAGCCGGCTGGATGGGTACACGTTGTGAAGAAGGTAAGACCCATTCGAATTGGAATCGAACTTCTTTTCCAAAATTGTTGTTCTGTATTCTGGTTATAGGAAATTCTTTAAAAATTCGCCCTGTTCTTAATTTCCACCAACATAATATCGGAATTCCATCCGAAATTTTGAGTTCTATATTCCGATTATCTAGAATTTTTTATGGGATAGAGAAAGGTGATATGTTTTATAAATCACTATAATATTAAAAGCCCATATTAAATGACCAATTCTATAAAAGAATGAAACAAATGAAGAATATACCAGTTCCAACTTACGGCAAATAACAGAATAGGTAATAAGGAGTTTAAATAGGTTTAAGTAATACCTAAAGGTCAAAAAAGCGTTCCGAAACGTCAACAGAATTTGAAAAAGGCTTTGTAAAAGAATCTATTTTGTGAAATTTTGAAAATGTTGAAAATTCAATTCAAAAATACAATTATTCATTTCCGTGTTATCCGGGTTTTATCCAGGTCAACCGATAATCCTTAGATAGTGAAATATATAGAATATGTATTCTAATCAGAATTTCCCAATGTCAATTGACCTGTAATTAAGAAATCCTCAAACTAACAGCTTATTCTTCCGTTATACTTAACAGTTTGCCCCGAAGGTTTCTACGGCAAACACTGCATCACTCAATGCGAATGTCCATCACAGAACTTCGTCTGTCATATTGCTGTCGGTTGTGTTTGTCGCAAGGGTTTCACTGGAGACAATTGTGATAAGCTGTTGGCAGAAGAACGCATACAGGAGGCACATGCGGGTTGTAAGTATTTGTACGCATAGATTTTATATTAAACAATTTTAAAATACTCATATTTCAATTTTACAGCCAATCGTTCAGCCGTCGTTTGGGGCTCATTAATATTCCTCATATTGTGCGGTATTATTATGGCACTCGTATTCTATTATCGTCGACGAGTTTCAAATTTGAAAACTGAAATACAACATGTGCAGTATATAAGCGATCCAAGCCAGGGTTGGACAGATCGACATAATTTCGATAATCCCGTTTATGGTTTTCCAGAGCAGCAGCAACAACAACGTTTGCTCAACAATATGCGTCCAAAGATAAACAATTTGGGGCGAAGTGATCTATACACCGATAAGTCGAATGCCAGCACCGGATGTGAGTTTGATTTGCCTACAAACAAATATAAGTGTGTTGTGCTGTTATAGTAATTTTCGCATTTTCTCTTTTTGCTTGGCAGCTGCTTCGTATTCTGTCAACTTTTCACATGACATGCTCGCCAAGAATTTAAATGCTGATCTCACCAATCCGAATGTCTACAATCCGTATGAAGATCCCTTGAAAGTGGAGCATGTTTATGATGAAATTAAGCAAAAAGAGGGTTACAATAATCCCGGTAAGTATTTTGTTGCTCGATTTTTCATCACTAACATACTTGACTGCATTTGTAATTTCATCAATTTTAACACGCAAAAACGCCAATTTGTCGCGAAACATACATACATATATACCATATGTATGTGCTTCCATAGTCAAAGTCTATTGCAAGAACCTATTTCCTGAGGGTAAGAAAACGAATTCAAGCCAACAATATGTGATCTGGTGTGCGTATTTACATATCTATCGTCCATTTTTCCTATAGTTTTTTGTATATTTTTTAGAAATTGTTATTGTTCGTTTTATTATTGTTTTAATGTTCACCCGTTGGTACTTATGGTAGCATGAGTTATCACACTTCAATAGTATATATATCCACAAAATCATTATATGGTTATTGGAGAGGCGATGTAGATAGGCTTCATATATCACTTGACAGGATTTGTCGGCTCAAAGTATATGTGAACACCTAAGGCGATTTTATTTAAGGTAGCCACCTGAACAAGAAGTAAAGGGAAGAATTTACTTTCAGAAAAGTGAAATTAATGAAAAATTATTAAATCTACCAGTCTGCCGATAACACCAAGGGCGAATACAAAGTTTTTTCTACACGGGCTCTAAAAATATTGTGTTTATAAGGAATAAATGCTTAAATCTGTTTTGGGAATATCTAAATATTGTATAACACTTTAAGATTAGAATTTTGTGTAAAATCGTATCTTACAGCCTTAGCAACAGATTATTAGAGATGAATTATTAGTCGGTTGAAGTAACAATGAAAAAAATTCTGAGGTACTGCATTCAAGTTGGCGCAAGGCCTCAGCTCATGTAGTTTCCCTTTCCCTACACAGTTATATTGTTAGATGTTTGGTCAAACTTATGCTTCCTTTTGTAGTTTACGACTTGTTATCCGATGTTAGTATTTGGTAAAAAGTTTAACAGTCATTCTGGACGGCCATTAAATATTGTAAGAAGCCTTTTAAGGTCAGATTGGGGATTACTATCAAAATGTATACTTATAGTTTAAAAAAAAAGTTGCGAAACAAAAGTTATAACATTGATTCTTAAAAACAACTAAGTTATTGAGAATTCTGAGGACAGGTGCTCACAGTAGTAAAAGAACTTTTTGATCTAACCTTTAGCACATTAAAGGATCCGTGGTCAAATTACTTATAATAAAAAGATAGTAGCATTTTAGTAGTTTAGAAAAATATCGTTATGAGGAAAGGGGTCGATTTTGTGAAGTGCTACCATGGAAGGTGATTGATGGAAGTAGATCTATTTAAATTTTTTCTGAGGTTTTACACTTCTGCATTTTTAATACCTCGCTTTAACTGCAGTAACGCACTTTTCCTGTTTGTGGGAAGCCCTTTCTTTTTATGAGCTCATATCTTGTACCAAATTTCAACAGGATATCATGTTAATCAATGTGTCATATGCTAAGTACAGGAAGTTTTTTTTTTTTCAAAACTATCGTGAATATCTTTGAAATGTTTTTCATTCACCTACTCATAAATATTCATTTAATTTCATACACTATTTTGTCAAGGTCACCTCTGGCCATAACACTCATGATTATCATAAATTTAAGTAGTTTAGAAACATAATTCACATCAGCACTTTTTGGCGACAACGTCAGCGCTTTATATAGCACCGCTTAAAGCTTCATTTAGCAATCCAACGCATAGTTTTTAAACACCTCTCAAATAGCTCTGTTTTGTTAATTGTTTAGTGTCTTATTCACTTCTCTTTATTGAAAATAAAATAAACCAGTATAATAATATTTGTACATTCGTAGATGAGTACGACCACTTGGATTACTCGCGGCCGAGTACGTCACAGAAGCCGCACTATCATCGCATGAACGACACGATGCTCAATATAAGCAGCGACGAAGAGAAGCCAAGCAACTTGAACGCAATGAATCAGCTGTTAGAGAACCCAACCGCTACATACGGTAATGCGTTGACAACATTCGAAGAAGCGCGAGAAGATGAAACTGAAACAGCCTCAACGTCTCTGGCAGCACTTACCAAGCAATATCTGGCAAGTGCTGAGGATACGACAAGTGATAGCATTTGCGATAATGCATCGACTGCCTCACCCAGTTCCAATACAAGTCAAGCTATATAAATACGTGCTTGTATATTTTTTAAATGCGATGTGTAAATGCGTTCACTTATATTTTCTAAGAAGTTTTATAGAAATATGTAATTTATGCAGCGTGAACTCTAAAAATTATCACTGCGCGGAACTGCGAAATAATTTTTTTTCTTGAATAGCTGCAAGCAATCCATATTATGTACCGATCGCATCGCAACTAATTTAAGTAGTCTTTAAGTATGTCTTTACTGATTTTATATTGATTACATCATTTTCAGAGCTTTCCTTGATGTTGTGACAACATAAACCTTTTTTTTTTTGGCAATTTTTAGAGTTCATGCTTAGAATATACAAGATCAACGCTCTCATATTAGTATGCTTTTGTAAGCAGCGCCATGCGCTTTCACAAGCGAACGTGCGAATTATTTAATGTACAATATATATATATTTGTCTAATATTTTTTCAGTTGTATATTTATGTATTTCGAACTGCTCAGAAAATTAGGTGTATCTACGTAGAAATATATCTACGCTCGAATAATTTTTGTATATTTTTTAATGTTTTTATTTCTGATATAAAATCATTAAAATTAGCGAAAGTTTTATAATTTGATACAGCTATTTAAAAATTACTTTTATTTCTATTTTTTGTTTTCTCTTTTATTTTTATTGTTTCTTGTGCTTTTATTTTATATTTGCTACGAATTTCTAATTCTATATAATACACTAATTTTTAGTAATTAATTTTAGCAATCATAATTTAAGATAAAAAACCGACTTATGCATGTTTCAAAGTTAAGGCGCCTGTTTGCTCACTTCGGGATCTTTTGTGTGGTTGATACTTTTATAATTAGTTGTTTTATATACATACATAGTTTTATAATGTGTTGTTTTATATACATACATATATTATATACTATATACATGCCCAAACCATTACGAAATTTATACAAAATTAATTGCAATTAAATTTTTTAAAATAATTGTGGAAATAAAAAAATAGAATAAAAGAATCAAAAAAACTTCAAACCTGAAAACAATTAAAATTAAAAATAATAGAAAACTCAAAATTTTAGAAGTTTTTTCAAAAACATCAAAAATTAAAACAAAATTCATTATTGGCATAATTGAAAATAATTTTCAAAAGGAGCATGAATTTTAATTGAGCTCAAAATTAGATAATTTTAAAATAATTCAAAAATTAAAATTTTTTTAAATAAAAAAAATTAGAATAAAAATTAAATTAATTACAATTCACAATTTAGAAATATTTTTCAAGTCTAAAAGCAATTTAAATAAAAAAAAAAATAAAAATAATCTATCCATAACATTATTTATCACATTTAATTCCACATAGTGCTTCAACTGCTTCAAAAATATATAAAATGTTTGCTTTTTGAGCATCGAAACACTTTGCTCAAGTTCATGCTACGAAACACAAAAATTAAAAATTTTATTAAATATTGTTTAACACCATGTTTTCAGTTATATAACGAGTACCTCTTCCCTACAACAAACAAAAGAAAACGAAAACAATTTATAAGCAATTATATAGTGTAATGTTTACATATAGTATTTAAATGAAACATAAATGTCATGTTTAAAAATTATATACAAGGAAGCATACATATATAAATACATACTGAGTGAGAAGAAGCATTAATTGATACTACATGCTCGCAAATTTTCGAAAAGTTTTAGTCAAGAAAAAATATACTTAAAATTTTAATAAACTCAAATAAATTTACGAAAAAAATAAAAGTTTAAAAGCAACAAAAAGGAACAAATCGAAAAGTAAACAAATCCATTTACGAAATATTTGGCATCCAAAATGTATTATACAACCCATGCTCGCATGTACATAATCAGGTTTAAATTGTAAAAAATGTTGTTGAAATTTAAAAATTAAGTTATGAAAGTAACAAAAAAATATGTATCAAAAATTATAATCCCTTTACTAAAATAAATATGAGAAGCATTTGAAATAACTTTTATTGTTTTTACGAATATGGGCAATAATAATGTAAACATTTTGAACCCCTAGTATAAGATCTACAAACTAAAGAAAATTATAAATATTATCATGCGCCAAATTTAAAAAAATAATCATATATTTAGTGATTTTGTATAAGGTATATAATTCTATATATAAAGGATTAAGTTATTTCATACCTATAAATATTATATAATTTAGAAAAACGAACACATTCGAGTGAGAAGCAATATGAGAATGCAAAGCATATTAAGTAATTTACGATTTATAAGCAAAAGGAGAAAGTAAAATTAGCAATCAGCACTTTGGTGTGAACATTAAACAACATTTAGCAGCCATACTGCAGCATTTTCAAATTTAAACCATGTGGCTCCCACTATATTCTGCCACTATTTTCTATATACATACATTTGTGGGCGAAAAAATTGTCTATTACGAATTACTACTCGTAGATGCATATTGTATAATACATGATATGTTTATTGTAAATTAATAAATATTTTAAAACAAATTCAAATTTGTGTAATTGTAAAATTATTTTTTGGGTTTCAAGAGAAGAATTTTTTAATAATACAAATCCCAATTACGATTTGGTTTGTATAAAATATAGACCTAAACTTCAATGTCATTGCAAAAGAAAAAACGATTTTGCCTTTTATCTATAATAGGATATTATCAAGAATATTATATAGATTAATTTTCGATAATATTCGAAATAATGAAATTTTAGACATAACACCAAAGCTTTCTGGATTTACGCAGCAACTGTCTGTCGTTTTCTTTTTTCGAAACACCAACTAAAGTCAAGTCATACTCCAAATGACCTGTTGAATTCGCTCTTAAATGGGTATTATCTACTTATGAAAAATATCATAAAAGATTGAACCTCAGCGATATAGTTCCTCTATTCGTATTATGAGGGCTGTACGATAAGTACTTAGCGTTCAAAAGAAAACCGAAAGTTTTGGGAAAATCATAATTTATTTCTCAACATAATCTCCTTTTAGCTGAACGCACACGACCGAGCAATGCTCCAACTTCTTTAACTCGTCTGATAAATACGTTTATACGTACGAGTCTGCAAAAAAGGCATTGTAGATCACACCTTGTGAATCCCAGAAAACGGTGGACATCATATATCGGCCGAGGGGAGTCTTCGAGTTCTTCGGAGCAGATTCCACTGTTTCGACTGTTCATATGTCTCTGTTGTGTATCAGTGGATCCATGTTTCGTCGATAGTTATGAAACGATTGAAAAACTCTTTTGCATTGCGCTTAAACAACGTGCAACAGCAACGCACCCGTCGAAAACACCCTTGCAAACATATGTTTAAAGCGGAACCGCCCTTCTGGACTGATAATGATAGGCATAATGATGTATACTACCACCAGACCCTCAGTGTGGCCAGACATTAATCACGTTAGAATTCGATATTATTCATCACTTCTAATTTTTAAAACCCTACGTTCCATAAATAACCTCCCTAGTACAATGAAACAACGCCATATATTGACTTCAAATTGTTATGACGATGGAGTGATATTTTATTTAATTTTTTTAAACAGCTTTCTTTGCAATTTATCTTAAGTTCATACACATACATACAAACAACGTTTCTATACTTAAAGTAATTAAGAGTATAACACCTTTTAAGCATAATTAAATGTATTTCATATACATACCACTCCCACATCGTGCTTTAGGCAAATATTTTTTCATTATTACTTTAAATTGATAGATTATTTATAATATTTTATATATATAATGTGTGTATGTAACTGCTACAGACTAAGCGACTGGAATGAGTGTGTGCAACTTACAGCTAGAAAAATCTTTTAAGTTTTTTTTTTATTGATTAGTAGGTATGCGAAAAAGTGTAGAAGATCCTTAACGGGCCTACAGGTAGCCATGTCCGGCGACCTCGGCGGGTATGTAACCCTCGCGCCCGTCGCGTGTGCGCACATAGAACCATTGTCGATGATCTTTAGACTCACGGCACTCACAGAGCGTCACAATTTCGCCTTTGTGCAACACAATGCTCTCGGTGGAGTAGTCGGTGTTGATGGCTACCAGCGTCTGACGCAAGCCATGTTGCTTTCGGCTGGCCACGTGCAACACGCTGGCGTGTTGTTGCAATTTGGCATTCCTCACGCTGCCATTTGCGGTGGAGCTCGCTGCAAAGCTGGCGCTGTGCGACATGCTGGCGACGCTGGGTGTGGCATTCGAGGTCCCACTAACCACCGGCGCATTCTTGGTATTCTTTGGATGAAGATGCTGCCCGTTATGGCCGTTCGTAATGTACGAACCATTGATGAGCGGCTTGTGTTGTAATTGCTGCAGCTGTTGCTGTTGTTGTTGCATGTGTTTCTGCACGTGTAACTTTGACTTGTGCTGCTGCTGTTGCTGTTGTTGCTGCTGAAGCGTGACGTATTCATCATTGCCGGCGTTACGCAACGCCAACGCTTGCTTAGTGGACTTAAGCTGCGCGTAAGCTTTCTCGACTAGACGTGGTTGCGAGGCCGCACGCAAATAGAGCCGATCCACCTGATGTTCACCGCACGTGGAGGCAGTTGTGGAAATAACGGGCGTGGCATTGCCATTTGTAGCATCCACATCGGTGCCGACGGCATCGGCGGGCTTGCCACGTGGCGTACGTGCACCATCGGAGCGTGTGCCACCACGCAGACGTATCTCTTTTTCGGAGTCGGTCATATTTCCGCCGGGACGTGGAAATATATCACCGTTGGACTCCCAGCAAGGTGCTGTTTTTTGGTTTACCGAGGTGCCACTACGCACATTCGGTGGCAGTATGCCGAGCGGCAGACAACACGAGTAGACGACATAGCCCTCTTCTGCATGCGGGGTTTGTACATATAACCAGTTTTGATTTTTAAACACCGCATTCACGACCATACCAAGCGGCAGTGGAATTTCAATTTGATGTTGTCCTGGACGCGTTTGGTATAACGTGCTGGCGGCGGAGAGCACAACTGGTATGTTTCCAGGCGCAGCTAGTGAACACTTCGACAGAAACTCATCCACGTTGCTTATCTCATAGCCAAACTTTGGTCCACGATTTCGTTCGCGTCGTTTGCGATGTCGATGACGGCGGTGTTGGCCCTCTGAGGCGGCGACCAAGCTAGGTTCGGAATAAGTGCCCTTCAGCGATTTGATTTCATCCTTTTCGAGCACAATACCGCTAGGCGTGAGCCCCCCACCTGCTGCTACCGCTGCACCACAGCCATTTTTGACCAATTGACTCGCTTCAGCACCATCCGCGTGTGCTCTTCCATTCGCTTGCAATGTTGCCATCTTGGCTGCGAGCCGCTTACGTATCTCATTACGCTTTTTGGCCAACGAAAGCGCTTCGCTGTTGTCGTAACTCTTCGGTAAACGTTGTGGCGTACAAACGAAGAGCAGTTCGCGCGAAGGGGCGCGAGTTTTATCCCTATATTCCAATAAATTTTGATTACTGAAGAATTTCTGTGGTGCCAATCCGTTAACTGGCATATGTGCGGTGGGTGTGGTCGCATACCCATTGAGTGGATCAGTACTGCTAGGCAGTTGCTTGAGGCGATAACGTTTCGTTGTCGTTGTTGTTGTGGTAGTAGCTGTATTCGTCGTGGAAGTGGTGGTCAACTGTGTTGGCACCACTTCGATGCGTTGCTTTGTGGTTAGCAAATCGTTTACACAACCGTTATTATTATTTGGTGTCTCTAATGTGTCATTTCCGAGTTGCTTACAATTTGTTGCACTCGGCTCGTCATCGCCATATATCGGCGCCTGTATTTCGCTTTGTGATTCCTGTTGCTGTTGCTGCTGCTGTTGTTGCTGTTCTCTTAATACCCAAGTTAGTGAGATACGCGGCCGGCGTAAACTTAAATTCTGACCCATGTCCCGTTGAGTTGAGTTCGTTGCTAATCTTTGGTACACGACGTCTACTCTAATATCAGTATCCTCTCCGTTTAATGGTACGCCAACATTACCATTGGCATTATAGAGGCATGGTCGCAGTTCAGGTGTACTAATAGCACGTTCCACCAGCGGCTGCCAATTGCTAGGTTGTATATCTCTAAATTGTTCGCCTTCTCGATCGCGTGCCACTGGACGGATTTCATCTATTTCCACATATTCTGTGGAGCATCGACTGTGGGTGCGACCTGGTGGTGTAGCTGTGAAATCGCTTAATGAGCTGTCGTTGCTAGTCTCATTGGGTGCAACAGTTGCTTCGTTCTGTTGGTGTAGGATTAGGGAGCATGCGTGGAGCAAATCAGGGCAATACGCATCTGCAAAATAGATAGAATGAATGAATTAATAAAAATGCAAAGGCTTCCAGTTTGGAAACTGTTTTAAAATAAGTATCCACACTTTATGTTCACTTGGAACGCACTCATATTACGAGTAGAATGTCGACTACATATTGGATAAATATTTGGTATCAATCTGAGTTTTATGTCAAGAATGAAGGATCCTGAATGTTTTGAGGCATTTGGTGGCTTAAAGCAATATGTCGAGAAAGACTCAGAGTAGAGCAAAACTTATATGACAATGTAGGGAACTTGTTGGGTTAGTAAAACCGCAGATCCCAATGCGTTCCAACTATATGTATGGTAGTGGACTTAATATAATCAATCTTCTCTCTCGACCATTGGCTCTCCATTAACCATTGGCCGTAGATCGAAACGGGTTAAATTTAATATTCGCTCTATGCTTCATTTGGATTTGAAATACCACTGACTCCCTCTAAAATACTCTGGAACAGCTGTCAGAGTTTCAACAAATTTATTTGAAAAGCATATATCTCGACGCTTACAGAGTTGAAGAGCAGCTTAACATCCTACGTATTCCCTTGTAATTGTTCTTCCTATATGCCCCCCCAGAAGACTGCTACGAAAGGATGCAACCAATTTTCTTCACTGAAGTTACCTGGATATATCTGAAAGGCTTAGTAGAGTGAAGATTTGCCCTTCGAAAGAGCATCGGACGAGTGAGGGTTTATACAGAAGTTTTAAAACTGATAGGCTTTTGGGCCAGCTTTAATCTCCAACTGATAACCTAAATGCTGAAAAATTGCTTTAAAAGCTGAGATCGAATTTCATTCGTTGTTGTATTTTCGACCAAGTCCGCGTAGATCTGCTAAATCTCATCTATCGAAAGAGGATTTAGGTTGGGTTAGCTTATTATGAATAAAAAAATGTTTGCCAGGTTATTATTGCAATTAAATTTATTGGTGTACATACCCCTTAAGCCACGACCAATACGTTGTTGGCGGCGCTGACGTCGTCGTTCGCTTCCAATTGGCAAACGAGCGTAGGCTTCGCTGTCACTGCTGCTATCGCCGCCGCCGCCACTGATGCCAACAAAGTGATTGTGGTTGTTGAAATGACAATTGTTATTGTTGCTGTTGTTGTTATTATTGTTTCTATTGCTAATGCTGCAGTTGCTGCTGTTCGTACTCTCTGTGCTTGTCGCGTTAATATTCGATAAATGCTGTTGCTGCAGCAAATGCAGACGTCTGCGGCGACGCAAGTGTTGCTGTTGTTGTTGCTGTAACTGTTGATGCTGCTGTTGCTCTCCAACTTGTACATCTGCTTCATAAGCCTGCTCTGGCTGTTGCTCTTGCTGCTGGCCAACTGTTGGTGCCACATTCTCGCCAAGTTCCACTAATTGCTGCTGCGTTCGCTGCTGCCCCGGCCGCTGCTGATATCCAACACTGCATACCGGCAATAAAACTTCAACATAATCGGCGACATTACTGCCACATTGGGGGGCGCTGAAAGCTTGACGTTGTGCTGGCACTGCCGCGTTGTATTGCCGCCAGACTTCCGCACTGCAGGCTACGTCAGCGCTGTCTATTGCTCCGCCATCAGCTGCGAGCACGTCAGCAACAACAGCACCGTGCGGCGTGTACGAGGGTGGTGGGGTGGCTGGAAGTAAATCGTAGACCGGCGGCGGCGTTCGGCACAGCACTCGATTAGCAAACTGATTCCGCCCACTCACGTTGTCGTCACGCGCGCGACGTTGAGGCGTCGTCAAGTTGTCTAAAGGATTTGCCACTCGAAGCGTAACAGCCTCGCAGCTGGAGGGTGCGGTGGATGATGGTGCGGGTGATTGCTGACTTTGTTGTTGATGCCCTTGTCCTTGCTCGGGGATCTGACTGTGTTGTTGTTGTTGGCGTTCTGCGAATGAAATGAAAAAACGTGAAAGATAACAATGAGACCGTGTGCTAGCAGTTAGAATTGGGAGTAAGTTGCAAATTCGTTTAGGGTTGCAAATGTTGTTCCATTGGCGGTATGGGAGAGAAGGATTTGTGTAGATTTTGTTTTCAATTCTTCCGCTTTGCAAGCAATTCGAAGGCAAATACGCAAATTAGTGCAGCGAGATATTTTAATAACTCTGTAAAATCCCCTTTGCAAATCTCTTTTTCCCAGAGCTTTTACAGAATTTCATGCTTTCATATGTATATATGAGAGTAATCAAATAATTCAGTGAGTTTCAATACTTTTCGCATAGGAACTATAAATGCAACACTGCCCATGTCAAACATCGTCTATCCAGAGCTTACTACGAAGGTGTGTCCTAATCAAAGAATGTAAATAATGCCTTCTTAAAAACTTTGGATCCATATGTGATAGATATATTTCAATTGTGATATTTTCCAAATTCGTTGTGATCGTGCTGACCTAAAAACTTTATTACATCATTAAAGGTCGACAGAATCTATGAAGTAATTTTTTCAATCGACCATAATCTTAACAGTTTCACTACTTAACGACTATAATCTGCATGAGTTTTGAATGTTTAATAACTATAAACGAAGCGTGAATCCATGATCTATGAAATGAATATTAAAACCAGTTCCCTTCTTGTGTCTTCTTTGGACATGAGATCTATTTTTTGTTAGAAAATGGTCTTACTCACCCCTTTAGGCTTTAAAAGTATTATAAACCACTAATTAATAATATTATGATGTGTACCAAACGTAGATAACAGCCCTTAAAAATATAAGTTACTGATATGAAAGACTCAAATATTGTAAATTTCTACTCTAGCGAACAATCGGAGATTAGTGTTTTAGCAACGATAACATTTGGGTTGTAGTTCCTCTGAGAATGTTGGTTTCGCTTTTGTTATCGTCTGAATAGCTTTATATAGAAATGAAAAGCTTACTGCGCAATTGGAGCAATGGTTTGGAAAACTTCAAAGCTGATGAGCTTTCAAAAGGAGACTAATTCCGAAATGCTTTTTCTGGAGATATTACTTCAGTGTACAAATTCCAGTTGAACCAGCTCAACAAGCGTTCCATTGCCCTAATGAAATACGGGTTACAAGATCTATATGGTCATGAGTCATCTGAGCTCACGGGAACTTCTGAAGTTGACGAAAAGCATCGCTCTACGTTAGTGGTGGTAATTAAGGGACTTTGTTAAAATTGAGAACTCACAGAAGACATGGCTTTGTTGATAAAACCCAGTGGTATTACAACGAACTTCTCGGTTCAGAAGGCTTAATCTATTTCTATTTTACCCTGCCAATTATTAACCGTGTGAGTATACATGAGTTCATTCGAAGCAATATTTTTTACATTTAGTTCACTAAGAGTAATATATACGTCCAACACTCGATAAGTGATTCAGTAAGAGATGATAAGATATTTGTGTCGTCTAAAAAGCTCCACACTGAGAAACAAACCTTAATATTTTGGAAAACTAATATTTCGTTTCAGAAACATTCTGTTTCAAAAATGAATTGGTTTAGCTAACTGCCCTTTTATCATCGATGTATATATTAGGGTATGTGTTTTTCAAACGCGCTTTGCCTTTGCTGTTTTTTCGCTTGTGATCCCAGAAGTAGCTTACTGCCTAAAAAATGTCGGTTACACAACTTATTTCAAAATTTTTAAATAATAATTTTCGTGTAATGCTTTCATGTATAAGGTCTGGGTTCAGCAGAAAACAAATCCTCAACAGATTTTTTCCTGAAATCAGATTTTTCTTCGCTTACGGCAATTACATAAATGAATTCGAGTTGAGGCGATCCATACGAAAGCCAAGAAATTTAAAGGATCATATTTTTCATTTCATTTCAAAAAATAATATAAAGTCACTACTGACTGTAAGTTTAGATATGAGAAAGTTGTTTATACAATGCACTTGCTAAAAATTGGGTACCCTCAAGAATATTGACTTAAATGGATAGACACGGAAGCGAAAGCAATAAAAGAAAAAGATGCTTTCGTTTCCCTTAAAAATTCCGAAAATTAAGAAAGCATTTTTTAGTGTTTTTGACCAGCAAACCAAAATGAAAAAGAAAACTGGAAGAGTTAAACATAACAATAACAAATCCACAAGAAACAACAACATTGGCGAAATCATGGCACCATTGTAGATATTTTCATTATTGCTCAGACAGTTTGTCACCAACGCATAGAGTAAATCTGTACATACATGCTTACACGCATACGATTTTATGAGCATACAACTAAGTTGTATTGTTGTTGGCATAATGTAGTCAGTTAAGTTGCACACTTGTTGACTGTCAACTATTTATGTCTCTATTTGCAACATTTATTGCCTTGGTGATCGGCTAATGCCTCACTTGATGCCGCCTGCTTGCAACCACATACATACTTACTTGCTGCTGACATACATAAGTATGTAGCTATGCAATATTGATTGCTGCTGGTCATACGAGCAGTTGGCATGGTTTATGACAGGCGTCCCGTTTGTGGAACGAGTCTGCAACATACATACAGGCGAATTAGGAAATGTGCAATGCTTAATTAGGTTGGATATGTACAACAACAACGAAACACTTTCATTTTCTCCCATAAAAGAGCGCGGTTGCATGAACAACTAAAGCGTTGGGGAGCAGTTCAGAAAGGCGGCGGCGGAAGGAAGAAAATGCTGGCAATTTGCTGAACAAACAAAAAAAAAAAACAACACGTGCGCAGTGCTGCAGCGGAGGCGTTATAATATAATTGTATTGTGAGTGCCTGTTGCTGTTGTTGTTGCTCTTGTTGTTGCACATTAGTTCCGCAAAAACCGCTCACAACTCATCAGCTAAATCACGTAAACTCCATTAAAACCACTTGGAGAAGCATAGCGAATCAACATGATTATCATTAATGGCCGCTGCAACAGTGACAACAACAACAACTGAAAATAATAATGGCAAAAAAAAAGGATTATCTACCTAAAAATGTTAAGATTTATAAGCGACAGCGCACGAGTATCGAAAAATAAAAGCTAAACGAGACATTACAATTTCACTAGCGACACAAAAACATACTCACAAAGGCACATGCAAACATACAATACATATATCATATATATCACATATGTATGTGTGCGCAAGTATGCGCGTTAGTTGTTGCAGCATGTGCATTCCAATCGCATTAATGTGAAACGCATGCGCGCCAAAAACCACTACGTGCGCCAACAACCAACAACCAACAAGCAACAACAACCAAAAACAATACTTATCATCATTGACTGCATGGCAAATTGTTGTTGTTGTGGTGGTCGTCAATATGCCTGGCACGACCGTTGACACGCCCTCAAGGGCACACTTTCATTGCCCGCCAAGGCGAAATCAACAACAAGCAACAACAACACTGGATTCTCTTATGAAAATTACACACACAAAAAATTAAAATAAAATAATAAAACTAAACAACTGCAATTGCACACATGCAACTTAAAGCGAAACGTCAATGAGCTTGCAACAATAACAACCAGCGACAAGGAGAAATAACCATGGTATTAACACGATTCTTGCACGATCCGCGTAAACCATAGTGCACCTTACACGCTTGCAACAAAAGCAAAAGAGTCACCTATCGCATTGAACGCAACAGCATGTGGCAGCAACAGTAATTCGCTTAGCTGCTGCATACGGTGGAACAAATTTTTATTTTTCCCCGAATGTCATGTGACTTTACAAGCCATTAGTTATATATAATATATCCTGCTCCAACATGGACCTTAGTTTGTATTTCCAGCGAATACGGTTCAGTGGCCACTCGAATACCTTTACTGCGTACAAATAAATTATCAACCACAGATTTCTTGGTTATCTAAGCTATTTATAATCATATCTTCAGTTCTATAAAAGTTGTACCGAAATAGTGAGACCTAGCGTTAAAATCCAGCGGCTCGTTCACTTAAAAATACAGCCGAAATGGATAAAAACTCTTTAGCTTTGAAATTTCGAAACAACGGAAAGACGTGGGCGCTTTATGGACTCAGTTAAAATCACTTAGACGGCTACAGTCAATCTATATTTTTTCTCCTTATATATAATATTTGGAATACCTTGAGATAGAACTAGAATACTTTAGGAACATTTCTCCAATAAATTTGAAGACTACTACTGAGACAGCTACATAGTGTTAGACTAACACTGGGTGGATAGATTACCTTCAACGTGCAATTCAAATATTTATAACATAAAAAGCTACTTATAAAATCTGTGAGCGCCCCTAACTCTATCCGATAACGGTTAAAGAGCCAATAAAAGTGTAGGCGCCTAAAGTTTGCCGAAATTAAATTATAAACACTTCAGTCTTCTTAGCTATATTTCCAACATTCCGGAAAGCAAGTATGAAAACGTTTACAAAAATCTAAATCTTTAAAGGTTTTGCTATAAATATGCTTGATATAGTAACTGTTTCAAAGCCACTAAATCTTACGCCGAATACCAATCGGACGGTGTTCGGTTATATGTTAAGACTTTGAAAGAAATAGCAATTTTAATAATATTCTGATCAGCTACCATTCATTGAAACCTCACTGAGACGCCGACGATCTTCACCTATAATTCGCACGATCTTCGCTTATAAATGTCAACCGCAGAGAAATAGTATTTTTTAAAAAAAAAAGCAACTTGTTTGAAAAAAAAATTAGATTTTCGAATTTTAAAAGCGTGACAACAAAATATTCAAAAATAGTTCACTGTGAAGTCTGTGGGCAGCTTTGTTCGTCTGTTGGCAGCCAGCATATGATGAGTTCCAATGAAACCATTATGAACTGTATACACCCTTGCAAGCTTCGTGCTCCCTGAATAAAATTCAATGTCCTGCCAAAGTGGTGAAGTGTTGTGACCAAGTTAGTCAAGCACATATAGTACATACATACGAGTATGTATGGGTGTATGTAAGTATGGACCCGCATACGGGCCCTTTACCTATGGCTTACGACATGCCATTGTGGGAGCACACTATGATTAGCCAGCGCATTGGCGTTGATCATGTACAGGTCGTTAAATTACGACATGATATATGCGAATTTAGCGAAAATCGGTATTATATAGTATAACAGCAACAACAACTCCCGGTATGGCACTTATGCTACTCACAAACATCTGTATACACGCTGATGTGTTGCTCTCATAGCTTCGAACCACGGCTTAAACGGACTACATAAGCATATATAATAATTGTATATATGTATGTACGTATGTATGTATGTACATACGAGTACATAGCATGAATTTTTACACAAGCATAATTTCAATTTCAATTTTATGAATATTTTTAGTAAGCTTAAGCTTCGTCTCCACCACCATCTCCGCAATTGATTGTTCAACGATCGGCGTGCCAATGTCACCAATTGCCGCTGAGCAGCAGGAAAGCCATATCGCTGTTGGCATTTATGTTTAGCTTGCAACATTGTTGCATTTCTACTATAGTATATTCCACAAGTTATTGCCAATTGGCACACCATGCCGCCAACGAGCGTTGCCACCGCGGACATCGCCGCCACCGTTGCGGCAGAAATAATTGCATCGCGATACGTTGCTTCCGTCGACGTTGGCGTTTTCGCTTGACTGACGTTTGTCCACTGAGATCTTTAATGCACTTCAATGTTAAACGAGTATATATATGTATATATATAAGTTTGTATGTCGCTGCGCTAATGGTCTTACAGAGCTGTAGAGTTTGTGATAACTACCCAATAGATTCATATATTATATACCGACAACGATTTTTCGTCACGTTTTTTACAACCTAGTGATGTTTGAATTTTTATTGACCACGAGTCCATTGAAACTTTTTAACCGCTTTGAAGTCATTGTAAGTATGATCGAATTAGAGATAACGATACTTTTACATTATTTTAGAAAGTACATCAAAAATATTGTGGGGGCTGCTTAAATTTAGAAGCACATAGCATACTTCGAGGTCGTGTGCATATATGTATATAATTGATGATTTATGCCCCTATGCTCTTAACTAGATGTTTGACCTAGCTTCTCCTTCTATTTGTAGTTCTACTTTACAATAAATGGTTTGACCTACAAGTTTTCAGCTGACACTGAAGGGCGAGTGAATTTCAGGAGAAGCCTTTCATGGCAAAAATTTTCTCAAATGTTTGTCATTTCTTACCAAGACGCAAATCATTATTTAAAAAAAATAAAACATTTAGGTGTGAGCAGATATCCAAGGCAAGTCTTGGGCACTCGTAGTGCACTCCTCTAGCCATTATAGCTGTCGAGGTCCAATTCCATAAATAAACAGTACAAGGACCGTCTAGGTAGTTACGCTAACCCTTGCGGAGGACTGTAAACTCTTTTAAGGTATTTAATGAACCTCACTTCCCATCACCCTTTTATATTTTAACTTTTCCTACAAATGGCGAGCACTATGGTCTTTAAACCTCGTCTGAATAACTGGTGATTTGTTTCAGAAATTTTTCCAAGATAATTTACTTTGAATTTTTATTTCAGCATTTGCTGCGACCAACTCATATAGCCACTGAGCTGGAAAGAAATAGTTTATGTAGTCGATTCATAGGAAAAATACTTCGTTCGCTCAAAACCCCCGTGAAGGAATGATATGTTGGTCATATTGGATTACTTCGTTCGGTTTGAAGCAAATTAAATTCTAACTGATCAAGACATGGCTGACAGAACAAGAACACCTAGTTCTATAATATCGCAGAGAACGCAAGAGAACAACGGAGCTTCGAATAGTTCCCAGTCCATAATGGGATATCAAGCCATACATCAATGTTACTATGGAGGATAATGCAACATTATGCTCCAACTTTAGTATGATCAGCTTACAAGCACCAAGTAAGTCTTCAGTAATTTTCCGCACAAAAAAAAAAAAGGCGCTATGTTAACTTTCGTGCATACAGATATACCGCACCTTTTCGCCCATATCGTATATGTGGGTAAGTATGTAACTGATTAACCTGCCACCTGTGCGCGCAATTAGTACCTGGGGTGGCGTTGATGGCGTTGCCAGTGCTTCTTTAACAACATCAATGACAGAGCGAACGCAGCCGCCGCATAGTTTATCACCCAAGGCTGGGCGAAGGCGAATATGTAGCAGCGGTAACGCCAGCAAATGACGACAATTAAATGCGCAAATTTATGCACAAAATTATTACACGCAAACAAACCTGCTTAATTACATATATACGGGTTTGTACGGGTATATACAAAGGAAGATTTTCGTTTGCGAAAGTTGTGCGGCGAACGGGCAGTCTTTGTGGAGCCATAGGAGCACTCCGCCTCGCGTTTCACCTCGCCGCGCAAGTGGAAGAGTTGTAGTACGAGCGCATATTTAAATGAATGGATGTGGCTGCAGATGCGGAATGGTCACATAAACTTGTACTTATGCACTACTTAACTAGAACTTTATGGCAAATTAAAGTTTTTGCTTGGCTTGGCAAGCCAAGCATACAAATTTATGTGAACTTTAATGGCTTGCATTAAGATTGTGAATGGTGTTTGTATGTGCTTTTATGCTTATGCTTATGTTTACTTTTTTATTATTTTTATTTTTATTTTATTTTATTTTATTTATATTTTTTTATGTGTTTTTGTTGCATACTGACTTCATAGTGCATATGTCACGCTGTGCAGCTAGCGCTTTGGCCAAACATTTAATTTCTCGCATCATCATTTAAATGCTCTGGGAGAATATATATACATAAATATGTAGGTATGTATGTTTAAGGCACATGTTCATCTACATAAATGCTCATATTTGCGGTTGTAAAATACGCAAAATGACATTAATGTGGCCAATTGGACTGGCCGTGTCCATTCGTTTAGTCTTAACAACTTTGGTTTTGGCTTAAATGCCTGTGGCCATTGTCGGCTTTTTATATAAATTATTATATTTTATTACCATACATTCTACACTATGCACAATTCGTACAAGCTTTTACCTACACACATACATGTATATAATATTGTGTAAAATATTTTAGTTTGCTTTGGAGTGCCTCGGAAAAAGGGAAATAAATTTTTAATTTAGTTAAAAGCTGATATGTAAACATTTTTATAATCAAATTTACTTAATGATTTTACGAGCATGAGTTATTCATTCATTAATTCATTTATTGGCTAGTATTTTATTCAGCTCATTTTATCGCGTCCGAGTAGTTTGTTGGAGTGCTTGTTCGCGCTTACAATATTTATTTTCCACTATTACCCATAAAAAGTTACTTATTTATTGACTTTAACCGTTGAGGCGTGAATTTGTTTTCACAACTCGCTTTTAGAAAGAGGTTATTTATGTCTGAGGCAAGTGCTTTCATTTGAATTTAGTAGACAGGTGGTTTTGGAAGGGATGGAAATTCTTGGACGGAGATTTTGGTGCTCAAAATTTGTGGAAAAATTGAGTCTTCTGGTATTGGAGAGACCATAAATTGAAAACTAACTAGTTTTAAACTACCAACAAAAGATTGGTAGGTTTGTTGGAGAAACTTTTCTATATGAGAAATCCACACACGTACCTTTTAAATGGCATGGGCAGGGCAAACCCAAAAAAGGACGGCAAAAGCAAAGGGAAATTTAAAAAAAATATGAGAAGAATAACAGAAGTATGTCGCGTCGAAAAGCCATATTTGTTATTATGCGAAGCGATATATAGGTATATAGATAGAATTACATATATTTTGGTTTAAAATTTCAAGAGAAGGTAGTCTACTATGAAATCTGAACGGACCGAGGTTTTAACCTGGCCAAGGACTGTCAACTCGGCAACACGTATACAAAGTTTCACCATGATGTTACAATTTTAGTCAAGTTTTCCGTGGTATGCAATGATTGGCAAGTAGGAATTCGGAAATCAACTCTTCTAGTCATCATTAACAATTTGATATATATAATTCTTTACCTTTTTCGATTATTTGAAAGCATTAGAAACAAATTTTAGGAAAGCTTTTGATAACAGTGTCTTCCTTACAACGTGTTTGGAGAGGTTAAACAAGTTTTCCTAAAGTCTATTTGAACATGTGTGTCGTTGAATGACTATAAGATCCTGAAGCGGTCTACTAGAAAGGTCTACTGGGATAATTATGTCTATATAATCGAAAGTCGATCATTCCAGACGCATAGTTTGGACTTTCACATCTTTAAACTCGCGACAAAGACAAAAATTTATGATATTTTCTATTGACTAGTAATTTTTATTACTAAAGATCTTGTAGGTGATATCATATTACATTAATATCCAATAAGTCGATCACTATAATTGCTCATATATCGAGAGTGGAAAAATATTCGAAAATACTACCAAACTTTAGGGATATAGAGAAATCCCTAGACTATGGCGAAAACCTTGCAAAAACCATTTCAAAGCGGTTATATAACATGCGTTCAGAGTATATTTAATTATTTGTAGAGGTGCTGAGGAAAAGCCTTGAACCTAAACTTCTTATAGTACAACAAAATTGTCGATCCGCAACGCAAGCCTATCTATCTAGCGCAATTAGCCTAGAAATGATAAAAACAGTAAGAACCAGCGACCCATCGGCTGAATTATTAAAAAAAAGACTTTACCCCTCATACCAAATTTGCTAGAGAAACATCACGCCGATTGTCTAGTTCAAAAATTAAGTGATACCACATTTGTACCCAATGGATCTGTGTAAGGACGTTCACTACCACAAATTAATTTATCCTTATCGCATTGCGAGAAAGATTAAAGGAAACAACATCGTTATTAGTTTACTTAAGTGTTCTCTTTTTTCTTAAATTTTCTTTCAGTTCTTAAATAAAATAGAAAAGAAAATTTCCTGCTCTTTACTTTCATTTTGTATCTGCTATTAGATTAACCAATTTGTTGCAAACTTCAAAAACCTAAAGCGCACACATCTACGTATTTATCTACACACTTAAGTATTCTGGTTGCAATGTGTGCAACTTTAATTTGTTCCAGCACTTTTATTTGAGTTATAGGCGTTGGCTCATATAACTTACATATACGTATACTTCTAATGCCTCCCTAGATTGGTGTCGGGCTTATACCTTCTCTGACAATGTACGTAATTGAGAAAATTTACGAGCCTTAAATTATGCTACACCAGAATGTGGCAAATGTAACCGTATTACCCACAAGCACCGCAATGATTATGTAGTTTGTACTTCTTGAAGATTTAGATATAATATAAGCTTGGTATTAGTGTGGTACATTTACCATAAAAATTTTGGTTTGGATTTTTTCTTTCACTTTTTTTACATATTTAAATGTTAGAATATCTGGTTGCGTTCCTCACTAAAAAATAAGAATCAAAATCCACACCAAAACACCACCAGCATAAGTTTTAGGTAAAAATAAACTTCAAAAATGCAATTCACGACCTAAAAAACGGTAATATTCTAAACATTTTCAGAAAAGTTTCAGCATTTTAAGAATTTTTCTTAATTTTCGATACATACAGAGTCAACAACTCCAAATATACGAAATTTATAAATTAAAGGGACATCTAGATTTTAATATGTAACTGCTTAATAGGTTAAAAAAGAGAAAGTGAGACAAAATACCAGTAATATTATTTTAAAGAAACTTAGATCTGAAAGCGGCAATCTATAGAAAATGTTTGTTTGTATAATATTAAATATAATATGATATCTATATTGATAAAATTCCTTTTTCCTAGTACTACATTATATACGCATTCATTGCCACTTCCGCTTCCTTTGATTTTGTGAACAGCAACACTGTGCTACACAGCAAGTCTAATTTGGTGCACTTCAGATGCTTCTTAGATGTACATACATATACACACATGTCTGTAGATATTATGTACATTTACTTTTGAATTCGTTCTAGTTGGGAACTTTTTAGTTATAGTCCACATTTTTATAGTAGTTAAGGACCATAGGGATTATTTGGTGGCCAACTACCTGTTAGTGTAAGGTAATACAATTCAGTTTAACAACAAGAAAAGTTGTAAAAGTCGGTAGTAAAAGTCTGTAAATGAATTTGAGATTTCCGTATAAATGAGTACATCCTCAGATGTATATATATGTACATGTAAATACGTATGTATAATCACTTGTGTTCACCTGCGTTGGCTGGCTTACAGAATGGTCCATGACTAGTGGTATAGGTAAGTTCTTTACAACTTTTCGCTTTATACGGATTAAGTTCATACACGTTGCTCTTGCACTGCCTCTCCTCTCACTGCCCACTCTCGCACTTATCCCTTGAGCATCGTTCATTCATAAATATTTGTATCATCTGTCCGCATTCAGCCTTTTAGCATATGCTATTTTATGTTCTAAGCTAACTTGTATATCTGTATGTGAATGATATATGGGTTCCCTCTCCGTTTTGTTTACTCAAATTCTCTCTATTTTTATTGTAGTAGTAGTTTTATCATAAATATTTTGTATTTTCACAAATTGAAAACTTTATCTTAGTAGTCAGGGCAATTATACTCGCATATGATTTGTATGGTTTCCAAAGCAGCGTTCAACATATGTACGAATTTTCATTTGTGTCTTCTACTATGGCAATTACTTAGTCATGCAATAAATTCTATATGCCATATATACTAAATAAAATCTTATTAAAACCTTAGTTATGAGCTAATAACGTCCTTAGGATGTATTATATGTAATATTTCTGAATTAAATCGAATACTAAAAGTGTTGCTGTAAAATAAAAGTAAATACATAAATTGTGCTTATTATACAGCAAATAAAGAAATAATTTCTCTAATGCATAAGCCCATACATATGCAAGGGCGGTCCGATAAGCACTTAGCCTTCAAAAGAAAAACGAAAATTTTGTGAAAATGGCGAGTTATTTCTCAACTTAGTCTCCTTTTAGCTCGACAGTGATGCTACAATTTCTTTAACTCATCTGGAATATGCGTTTTCTTCAGATCTGCAAAATAGGGCTCCGTGGCGACGAGAGCCTACTCATTCGACTCAAATATTTGCCTGGCGAGGACATTTCCAAGTTTGGAAACAAAAAGAAGTTTCGTCTCGAAGAGCACTCATCGCGCTGACAGCTTTCTTATGCCCAATATTTCATGTAGGAGATGTTTACTGTCTCTCGTGCATGTTCATTCGGCGGTCTGTCAATGTGGGATCTTGGACTTTTGTCACATTATCCTCTGTGGGAGCCGTTTTCAGGGCATCTTGGTGTGACTAATCAAAAACCGACCGAACGAATGCCAACACGTTGGAAATCGTCTTAGAGTCACCGGACTTTGACTTTACTGCGCGGTTTTCCTTCCACAAAAAAATAGTCAAATCACCTACCGATATTGCTCTTTTTTAGTTTTTCTGAAATCCTCGAAGAATCCTCGATTGAATTCTCAATTCTGAATCTTCGAATCCTCGGCCGATTTTGATAGTAGCCGTCAACGAGAGCCATAGTGGTGAGGCATAGCGGTCATCAGGCGGTGAGGCTAAGTACTTATCGGACTTTCTGCCTTACGTAATTTAAAACTACATTTCGTAATTTAATGACCATTTACCGCTTATTTGTTTTCCCTCAGTAAACGTTAATTATATAACTGTTACCGGAATAATGGAATGTCAACACTGTTATTTGCAGTAAGCCTTGCAATTTGACGCACTAAAATCGGGAACCAACATTAACAAACCTACTCGCTCTTCAAATAATATTGCTTAGCAACCAATTATGCCCAAAAATGATACGAACAACACTATACAACAAAGAGGAGCTTCCTTTCAACGGCGTGCTATTCCATTCTGTGGTATGTATTCGTGAAATGAGCACCTAAATGACTTCATAAGAGAAATAAATTATTTTAATATTCAGCCATTGCGATGCGAATCTTATTTTAATTACCCTCTTTTATTGCCCACGCATACATGCCTATACAAACCTGAAGCATAACCCTTTCATTATGAATATTATTACAAGGCAAATTATGTATCTGAAAATCATGCTGCCATTTTGAATTTGGGAGGGTTAGTTGTGCGGGTAATGGAAGTAATTAAAATTTAATAAAACTTCAACTCAGTGGCAAACTAGATGTAAACATAATTTTCAACATAAATAGGTTATGTAAACACAAACATATATTAGTTATGTTCACTCGCGTGTTTGTGCTTAACATTCCTGTCTTGTGACTTAAAAAATTTAATCTATATAATGCGTATTTGTAATTAATTTTCTAGCGAAGTGCTGTTGACAGTTTTAGTGCGTGACTTAAGGGCAAATAAATAATTGCAGACTTAAATACATATACACTCGCACGCATCCAGATATATATCCACATAATGACAAGCTTAATCCGCCACCAGAAAATGGAATGTATATCAATTTTAAAATTAAATATGAGCAATATAAGAAAGTCTCCAGTTTGAAATATGCACCGAAATATTTACATATGTATTTATGCATTAAATTGCCTAAAACATAATTTAAATGACACGCACGTTTTGTTTTATTCATATTTGTTCTCTTGTACAAGAATAAATTTCAAATGTATTAAATGAGTGTGCTGCCCTACTGAAAATTTGCGTTAAGCAATGTTAATTTCTAATGAAATCTCAACTAAGGCAATGAAATGAAAGTTAAAAATTTTGGAAAGTTTGAAGTGAAGTCGTTTTTTTTTTTAAAAAAAGCGATTTGAAATCAAATGTAAAGCGTCAAAACTTGTAACTGTTATGTTATCAAAGCGTCTATACTCCTTTGACACTGGATTATGGTTATACAAAAATCATTAATTAAACCATTTTAATCGACTGAAGCTAATAAACTAATTGTATTCCTTTATTTTAAGACTCTTAGCAAATTATTGTAGTATATTGAGATCAACGAAAGTCCCCTCCAGTAAAGAAAAAGGAGCCTTCAATAAACAGTTTCAGAATATTCTTCGGATAATTTTGCAAACTTGGAACAGATTCTCAAAGCGTCCATGCTGAAGCCCTTGCGACTTTGAGTAGGAAATCATATTATTTCTTGCCAATTATAGGCCTGAGGCCTCTACGCGAAGAATTTCTGCCAATAACCTAGAGCATGAAACTCTCCGTTCCCTCGACAGCCGGGTCCACGTAACTGGAACATGCTTAGACTTTTATCCAGGCAAGGACTGTGAAAATTATTTGAGGAATGTTTTCTGCCGCTACAGCAACAACAAATTCACGAAACTTTCAAGCCCCTGAAATATTGTCTACAACATTGTTAGATAGATAAAAATTGCAAGAATTTTTCTACTGGGCTTCAAATACATTACTTACATTTATACATACTTCTACATGCATAAATGTATTCTTAAGCGTGCATGTGGTTGAATTATGACAAAGCCTCCTAAGGTGTTTTTGTTTCAACACAAGAAAAATAGCGTATTACATATTTGAGCTTGAAACATACTCGCCTATGTGCATATATTTAAAACATTCTTATGTGCAATTTTCGTGTATATATACAAATATTTTATGAACAGGATTCGGGGAGGAAATTCTACATAATAGAACACTGCTGGCAGAAATTTTGTGTGCTAAAAATAACAAGTTCAAATATTTATCGGGTTATTAAAGTACTCCTTAAGGCACATGTAATAAATGTGAATTATATATAAAAAGCTCTAAGCCACATGTAACTTATATACATATATATAAAAGAAGATTTTTAAATAGAAGAGATTAGATTTCACATTTAATTTTTAATTTCTTGCCTTGCAGGTATGAGTGCGGAGCGAAGACCACTAGAATTAGGCTTGATGTTGTGGTAATCCAAACGTAAAAGTAATCCAAACTTTCAAAACCAAATATTTCCCGGCTATATCAACGTATGTTAAAGGGAGCCATTCGTTGAACTCTCTATATTAACTAATTTATAATTAAAAAATGTTTATAGTAACACAGAATTAATTTAATATTGAACATTAAAATTAGTTTTTTCAGATTAAAGATATTGTACGCAAAATATAATACCAGCCATCTTCGACAAGTCTTTTCTCGACTCGCTCTCGCTCTTTTGTTAAAAAATCTTACAAGTGAGAGCGAAAATTTTCTCTTCGAATTCCATACAAAAGAGATAGCTATATTCTCATGAAAGTAGGAAAACCCATTCCTAAACTATCTCTGTTTGATAATGCGAATCTATTTCGCTACTCTCCAAAGTTTGCGTAATCGAAGACTTCTTTTAATGCACAAAAGTGCTTTGACCGAATTCGGATTCATTGAAAGGAATTGAACAAATAGTAAAGCTTACTCTACGGTGAAAAGTACTCGGTATAGAAATATTCATGCAATGAAGACTCTGAGGACAAAGCACTCAGTATACAAAATGTCTATTCTATATTGTTCTAAAGTAAGTATTGCATAAGAAACATACAGATAATAAAATGAGAATTAAAGAATGAGACTTAAAAAGTCATAATTAGTGCCATAAGTTTCCATTCTCGTTAGAATCAGAAATCTCGTTAGTATCGACTGTGAGGGAAGAAGTTTCACAACGGATCATTCATTGTCCGCTTTCAATTAATATTAATATTATTAATCTACCTAACTTAAATTATAAGGTCATAATTAATACTATAAGAATCAGAAATCTCGACTGTTAGGGATGTAGTTGTTAACCGTATATATATATATAGTTCTAACCTAAATATTACAATATAAACTGTTGGATCTTATGCCTTAACCCAAGTTTCGATATTTTCTTGCAATGATCACAGATATTTTAAGCAACATAATTGTTGTTGGAACTCTATGAGAAGCCACTTCATATTCTAGAATTTTTGAATATTTCCAAAATAAACAACTAGCGGAATAATAGTAAGCACGAAATCTGCCGTATGCAGCCGATAAAGCTACAGCTCCATCTTCTTACACTTTGCATGTACTACAAATTTCAATAAAAACAAATTTCCAAAAGTGATCAGTATTTAATTTTCCACTACAAATAAGTGGAATGAAAACTTCCTCAAAACCAACAACAATAACATTCAGGCATCCTTTGAGATGTACATCAGAGGGAATGAGCATAATGTACATGAGCAAATTCAGACACGTCCTATCTACTGTAAGGATATACGAATCGAAGCGGATGAAGGCTCTTGAGTGCTATTGGCAATGTCATTTACGCCGCCAAAGTCGTGCCGAAGATGTAGACCAGATAGCAAATGTGAGATATCGCCACAGTTCACAGCAATTGAATACAGCTGCTTTCCTCTGAATCCTTGACTTTGAACATGGAAGCAAAACAAACTTCAAAGCAAAGAAATGAGGGAAATATTATAAGGAAGAATAAATTTAATAAAAGAAAAATGAAGTTCGCCTGGGAGTCTCTAAAACACACACACATACACACATTCACATATAAATAGCAGTACATATTACACATTTCACTTCCGTTAGCTTGCTCCGTAGTACCGAAAGAAGAAAAAGAAGAAGAAGAACAGCAGCTAAAGAGCAATTCACATGCTTTATTACTCTCAATGCAATGCCTCTGCGTGCATGTGTGTGTTTGTACACATGTATGTGTGCGTCAGTATTTTCATTACCCTCCAGGCAGTACTCGTATTCGCTTTGAAGTGATTTTTATTTCATTTTTATATGCCATTTGCATGCCATAGTAGTAAGAGTATAAGAGAAATGTAGGATAAATATATGATAAGGGAATGCGATGAACTTTTGAGATTTACGTAAGCCAATAGTTCGCATGAAGGCTTTAAAAGTAAGTTACAAAAGTGAAGCTTCATATCGTCATGTTCATACTCGAGTGCTCTAAAAAGGAATGTGATCTGAGAAATTTAGTCGTCGGAATCATTAAACGATTTACGAAACGACCTTTTCACACAGTTTTCTTTTGGAATTATGTGCTTTATTAGCTTTATTAATCATTAATTAAAAACTTCACCGAAAATAAACTTTTCAAATATTAGAAAACGATTCTGTTAACATTACACACCGGTTATCATGCTTCTTATAAAAATCCATCCCATTTCGAGTGAGCTTGCAACTAGTGGTTCTACTGGAAGAAAATATCATCAAACAGTAGACACGGGTATCAGTATCAATCTTCATTGAAATATAATACTTGTGTATGATTACACCCTACGAAACAATGGTCAGTCGTATTTCCTCTAATATATACTAATCTCAATATACTAAGAATACCTATACTTCGGCCCTTAATCTTAAACAAAGTATTTTCTGGAGAAAATATTTGGCTTAGATTGGAACATGTATTATGCATAATCTTAACAATTTCGGTATCTAAATGTAACTTCATAAATCACTTCCAATCTCTAAAGCATTTTTAGGGTATATGACGATCAGTGAAAATAGATAGCGCTTAGACAGTTAGCTTCACAATTGACGTCTGTTCAATTTACGGAGAGAAACACAAAAGAGATTAAACATGCAAAAAAGTTTGAAACATCATATACTTGTATACATAAATAGAGCAATGCCATAAACTCGAGTTTATTTGTCTTACTGGTATTTGAGTTGAACTCTACTCACAAAATCAGAGTTTAACATATAGAAAAATTCAGTTTTATTGGAGTTTAGGGTGAGATTGGACTATTTACAAAAAAGTGGCCTCACTATTGGCTAATTTGACAGTTTACTTCGTATTCATATATATAATATACACGTACACTAGAAATTTTGAAATTGAATAGCGAGTTTATTAATCAATCCCACGAGTATTAATAAAGCAAAACTTTAAACTGGAGTTAATGCAGTCGGATAATCTACTATAAGGATATTAATAAAGACATTATGACGCTGGCGAAATTCAATTTACGTATACATATGCATAAAGAGGCGAAAACTCACAGAGTAGACGACCGATTATTAATTTCATTTTGCCTTGGCGAAGGTCTCAAATTGCGATCTGTAGAGCGCCACCTCTCCAACCATGTTTTTTGGTATTTTTAATATTTCGTAACGCTTCAGAAGAGCTTATGGTAAGGTTCATTAGATCTTGTTAAAGTATGTTTGAAAATTGTAGTTAAAATAGTTCAGTTAACCTATTAAACTTAAGGTAACCATGTAGAAAAGAGTATGCTTATTACTCTCACATTTGGTTATAAAAGACAAAGCCAAATTATTTGTATTTACATACATACACCGAAAAACAGTTATGCATACTAATATTTTGTTTAAAATTTATTGATAAACATTTATATACTTCTTTATGGTCAAATTTTAAACAGTCCAGAAACACGAAATTAAGCCTCTGCATTATAAGTGTGCAATATACTTTGTCAAAGGCTCAAGTTAAAGAAAATTGAATATCCACTCAGGCATATACATTCATCTTATTAAACGATTCATTATCAAACGGATTATTTAAGGCATCTCATCGTTTACAAAATATCTACTCATATATTACAACTGTTTAGATACACATCACTAGAATTCAATTAAATCTATTTATGACCTCACAAATTCCGACTTAACCGAAAATGTGCTGTCTTAAATTATAGACTACTTTAAAAGTTGTTACATACGCACTTACATGTATGTGTGCATATAAGTACCGAAAATTCCGATATTACAAAGGAAATCCTGCCATTGACCACACACAAACTTTAAGCAAATCTTATAAAAACATGCTTGTACATACATATCTACAAACATATATACATAGCACTTATAAGCCTTTGAGTATTTGTATAAGAAAGTATTTGCACTTTGTAAACTCATGTGCTCTTTTGTGTATACATGTTCACATACATACACATATGTGCTTTTGTATGTAAACATTTAATAAGCTAAAGCATGAAGCGGTCAACGCCTGCTTCCTTTAGAATTCTCAAGGAGCTGGGAATCTATGTAAACTGAACTGTTCAGCAAGGAATATTTTTCTATTTAAATTTGGAATTTCTTTGGGGAATTGCAAAGAGAAAGAATAACAAGCGGCTAACAAGTAGCGTGTTGTGCTTTATCGGGCAAATAACAAAAGGATATATTATGTTGGCAGCATAAATGTTTGCATTTAAATGCTGTTGTTATACTTAAAGGTTATTAAGAGCATTCAGCGAGGTTATCTAACGAGCATTCTTACTCTTTTTCAAAGTTGTCGGGTCAAAAGTGTAGAGAATTGGGGCAAGTATTTCAAATAAAGCATGAGGTTAGCGTCAGAGGGGACACCACACATACCAGATATATGACTATTGAATATAAAAGTCTCAAGGCTAGGTAATTAGAATTAATTAGGAATCAAGAGACAGTTAGATTTTTGGATTCTAACTGTGCTTCTTCAATTATGACTTTCTTAGCGGGGAGTTTTCGTTTCTGTCGACAAGCCGTGTGCTGCGCGAGGCTCTTCGATATCTTTTGAAAGCAGTTTAGTTTTATGAAACATAGTATTGTTTCTTCGAAATTAGTTCAGAAAATATAACTTTTTGTTATTGAAAAAATGTTGTCAACAAGACTTCGACCTTGAAATGTACATTTTTGGCCAGCAACTTATAATGTAGCCGCGAACGTGGCATGAACCAGTGTTCCAAATAGTATATAGTACCTTTGGGCTCTTCATATATATTACTTCCTTAAGATGTAGCAATATTTATGCAAAATAATTAATTGTTTACCTAACCTCATTCTTTTATTTTTGTATGTACTTACATATATGTATATTGTATGTATTTTCCATTACACATTCTTATAAATACATACACACGCATCTTTCCAACCAATAAAGTGTGTATGTTTGTGTATTCTATCTCGATAATAAATTCCAATTGCATAATTGCCATATTGTTATAGCTCATTGTAATAACCATGAAAATCTTAGTGAAAATCTACTGCCCAAGCGTGCACACACACACACACACACATACACCAATGAATATATGTATATAGTCATACAACTATAAACGTTGCAATAATACAAGTCTCATCCACAATTTGTGTAACAGTGGAAGCAACAGTCGCCGCTGTTCGCAGCACACCACACCGACTGCAGCATTTCGGTTAACTTAAACATCTGTTGGACCTTGACTTTCATTCTACGTGGCGTGTGCGCTGTCTTCGCTGCGCCTAATAACACTTCAGTATTGTACTTAATGCTTCATAAACTTTTATTATGTAAAAAGCTAACAGCAATGAACCAACCGAAAATCAACAACAGTTGTTGCGTCAGGCGAAATACTCTTCCAATATGCGCCGCCGCCTCCTCCCCACACCGCTTCTGTGGATCCACAGTTGAGCTGCTCTCAATATGCAACCATGGCAATAACAATAGCATCGGCATCGGCATCGGCAAGAGCATCAGTAGCCGCCGCGGCAAATCACTGACATTGGTGATTCACAACGCTTCCTGCTTGGGTGGCCTATGGGTGGCGGTAATGATGGTGTTTACTGCTCGAACGAACGGTTAGTTACCGTCACTTGTTTTGCTTCTACTATTTTGCTACTATTTTGTTACGCTTCAGTCATGGCAACATGAGCGTCAACATCATCAACGCCACCGGCCACGCGCCCACACACACACACACACACACATTTATTGCCGTTGTAAAAGTAGACAATCTCGACGCCCGCATCCACCGCATACATACATATGTACATATGTTCTTGCATAGATATCTGTATGAAAGCGCTTTGAAATGTGCTGCTCAACTGGAATGCCGACAAATCAGAAATTCCAGTTCGCAAATCGCGATTCTTAATTCTGATGTGGTGGGTTTAATATTTTCATGCATATTGACCGCAGCCATTAAGGAAAATCGAAATTCTCAGCTGAGAAGGAAGTGAAAATATACACAAGTTTGCGTAAAAGAAATTAAAGGCAAAATATAATACTTTTTGGTGCCTTTAGGAGGGTGGAATTTGTTTTATTTTAGTGATAAATGTAATACTCGGTATGCTGTGAGTATAGACAAAAAGTGGATATAGGCGAGAGTCATCAACGCTTCCACTTCCGATAATATAAATAATTAAAGTATAAACAAAGTTGCTTCTTGCACTCCGAACACTCGGGCTCGATCCAAACACCCAAAAACAAAACTGATTTTTTATACAGCAATGGAGAGAAACACTCCGTGTGTATTTCTACAATCAAAAATCTTCAGTGGTTTGGAGTCTACCTAAAAGGTAGATTAAAGCTTAAAGGTCATTCTACAAGTAAGAAGAAGTTTGAATTCAATCGGCTCGTAATACGGCAATTTGTTAGCATCCATGTAATTGCTTTTTCAATGGTAATGCCATGTTCAATGGTATGGTAATGCATCTATAAAATTGGCGGTATCCAATTCGCCAAACGTTGGCGCATCGTAGTAGCGAATCGAACGAACCATACTTTGCACTGCGTTTTCTGACGCATGCACAACTATATTACGCTTCTTTCTTTGGTGGAGAGATGCTTCTTTCCGCGCTTTAAAACATTTTAGTAACCACTTAGTTTCGTTCAAAGTCCACAACAAAACTATAAAAAAATGTAATTTATTTCAAGTCTTAAGATTTTAAATCCAAAAAATATTTTTTTTGTGTTTATATTTTTCTTTTTGACAATAATGTGCCATTTGCGCCATTGTTGCTCTTACAAGTAAATTTATGAAAAGAGAGCAGCACGCAAACATTGCGAACAGAGAAATTATGAATGGAAGACAGCTATTATCTGTATGTACGAGAAAGTTATGGTCCGATTGGAATAATTATTGTATCTAACCTTTTGTTTGAGAAATTCATTTTAAATTCGACTGATTTTATCCAAATTAGTTAGTCCAAACAATTACAATATGCTAGGTCACAACAATCACTTTGTTTTGTTGTGACATCTCATTAACTGTCTGACAGCCATGGTAAAGTCACTCAAAAGTGAGTATAACGACAATTTTCCAATTTTTTACATACATTAGCTATAAGATAACACTATCTATTAAATGAAATTTCTAGCATTATGGGTTAGAGTTCAGTCGTTGGAGGTTGAGCGTGGTTATTAGCGGATTTCGGGTTTTATAATTTTTAGACTATGTTGCGAATGTGAGATATTATCATCGAATTTGGGAGAATTTGTCAAATATGAGTGTTTTGTGGGTTTAAAAACGACAATTATGCAATGATAATATAAACAGTATGCGCTTTCAATCCAAACACGATCGCAATTTGAGCGCTTTACTCACCAACTGTTAAACATAACACTCTCTATCGTATTTGAACTCTAACCTATAAATGATGAATTCTACTAATCGTGGATCGCCTTCGAATGACATGCCGTATTATAAGTTTTGAGCATTAGTATTAAATTGCTGCAGTCTTTGAAAGGTGGTAAGTATGTTAAACAACCTCAATACTTTCTTGATCCCCTTCAAACACGAGCATTTACTATAATGAATATTTCTCTCTCTTTCGCACTTACCTATACAAGTATTAAGATTGGGCTTTAGTTTTTAAATTACGTCAGTGGAAAGATTAAAGTTTTTTTCTTGCACAGAGACAACTTTCTATTAGAAGTATATAAACTTTTATATAACTTCTTGACATTTACACAAATTGGATTGCGAAAATTGACACCTTTTGTACATGTAAATTTCCATTTATTTAACAGCCTTCTTGCTTCCCAGGTACATGGCATAAATGTATACAGACTATTAATGTATCTATGTATGTATATTTCTTGATTATATATTTGGTTGTGAACAAAAAGCAAATTGCCGAAAATTTACCACTTTTCCTAGGTAACTATGCCCCAACTCAAATAACAAACGAAACATGTTAACAACTATTCGAACTTCTTTTCCTTTTCATTATAACTGCTTTTTCTTTTCTTTTGTTAGTTTTTACTCCACTTCCTTTTATTATCATACACAGAAGTTTCATTTTGTCATTTTATTACGTAGTTCTGACACAGTTAAGGCAAGGCGAGCTGCCATATTACCATGTTAAAGTATGCGCGTTTGCATAAAAACTTGCATTTTATGGCTCTTTTGTTGGGATTGTATTACGTTTTATGACAGGAGTGAGGAACTAATAAAAGAATGTCAACAACATTAAGGCAAAAAAGTGCAAATATAAGTAATAATAAAAGTTTGGAGTTAAATTGTCGGCGTGTGCACTAGGTGTGCACTGAAGTGGTGTCAAAGTTCGTGCGCCTTTAAGTATGCCTCACACATATATAAATATATATATATATATCGGCGCTGCACGGTGAATTGCATATGAAATTATAGTTGAAGGGAAATCGAAGAAGAAAATAGGTAAGCTTGCATTTAAAGGGGTGAAATTGATCGGAAAGCAATTATATTACTGTGAGAGGCAGCTTTACTGCTTACAGCTTATATAAAGACAAATGCGCTGTTCGGAAATAGATGCTACCATAAGCAGAATCAAACTTAGATCATACTTTGAACTCGCCAATGGCATTGAAAATAAAAATGTGTTGAGATTAATGGTAAGCAGTCGGATTAATTGATATTGCGAAAAAAATTGGAGCTTTTAAAAATCACTTATCTCGTTTCAATTATTATTTGACTAACCAGTATGAAGGCATATACATCTTATGAATATAAGTGTTCAATGAAGAACTTTTGAGATCATTAAAACCACTCATGTTATTCAATTTGAGTACAGGAAAGTATGAGATGGTAGTTTACAATAACAAAATGTGTGAGTCAGCTTGACTACTCTCCAACAACCAAACTATTTTTTTATGAACAACATTGAACGCTGACTTGGATTTGCTTAATCCAAATAATACGTAAAAATCGGTAATCATTTATTCACTGTGTTCTCGTCTCGACTGAGTCGCAGCACACATATTTGAGTCTGTTGATTTTTAGTATAAACCAAGTTTTGGTTATACCGAGAATGGTATACTGCTACATAGACATTATCGAATAGCTTCATAATTTAGATTTGATAGGAACCACTTTTGTATTACAGAAAGCAATAAATTGTAAGAGTCAACGAAATTTTATCTCAATTAATTCAAATGGATCTGTTTGCCGAATTTATCTGTCGGGTCTGTCGGTATATTATGTCAGTCGATCTGTTGAGTTTGTCCACTTGTGGTGACATGTCCTGTTTTTTAAGCCTCTCATATTCACCCCAATCAAAATATAGCTGATAATATATAGCATATAATTAAATTGCTAATGGAAGTAAACTCCAATATTGAAGCAAGAATTTCGTCGGCTCACGATTTTTGTGTCCAACGCAAAAAACATTGAAACAGGAATACGAGTAGAGTTAGTTAGTTCTTTCTTTTGCTTCTTTTTTCGCACCACTATATTTCCAGCCTTAGCCTAATGCCCAGCGGTGTCAACTCGAAGCGGTTTGCATTTCACAAAAAAGTTCCTTTTACTTTTTACGATTATTAAAAACATCGTAAACTTGTAGCTATGAAAATAACAGCGCCCAGCCGAAACCTATGCCAATCGAAGCAATGTTGTGGAAAACATGCAACAACAGTTATGCGCTATGCGAAAGCGCTTGTACACAGTACATTAAAAGAATAACGCCGACTAGGCAACAACCCATTGTAGTTTTTTATGTGAGTCTTATTTGTTGACAATTTTTACACTTGTTGTTGTTGTATTTTTACACCGAATTGAACACTCTTATTTGTCTCTCTTGGAATATTGCGCTCAACTGGCTGCACGTTTGCCACCTGCTACCTACCTGCTGGCGACAGCTTGTTGACCAAAACGAAATCAATTTCATGGGAGATTAAAGAAGTTTTCCATTTTTCAATTTGAAGTTTAAAAATTACTTTTTGCGCCTTACTTTACGACATGAAAATGGCTCAACAGCATAGTTGTGAAAATCATGGCACCATGGCAATGCGTGCAAATTTTTTGGCGCAAAAGAAGCATGCAAATATAAAGATTTTCATATCAATATGATCTTACTAGCATGTTTAGTAGTAGATATGTATGTGTGTGTATGCAAATAAATAAGTTTTCTGTAAAGCCTATGCAGTCGGGTCTCCAGAAATGTTCCGCACCATCAATCCTGACCGATTCAATCTTCAAAGCGCCTCAAGCCACATTCGAAAGATAGGAATTCACACATATTTGCAACTACTCAGCTACGTGTGTGTGTGTCTGCATATGTTTGTTGGCAATATAATAGTATACTTGTTTATAAATATTCATAGTTTTTATCCACCCACCCAACGAACCGCTGCCAGGCCTCGAGGTTAAAAAAATTTGCTGTTATTTTAATATGCGTAGAAAATTGTTCAAAGACCAACACCTTTGGACTTACATACAAACATATACATATGCATATACATATACATATATATATATATATATATGCATATTTGCACATTTGCACAAGTGCAGACCAATACCTACATACATATGTACATCAACCAACTTTAACATTTATTCATAGTTTTTACCCAAGGGGTGAAATGCAATTTTTTTCCTTGTGGATTGCGTTTATTACTCTTTATTTTTTCGCCTAAAATATTGTATATCTCTACCTTTGTTTTTGCTAGTTTTCCAATTTTTACTTGGATTATTTTTTATGATTGATCTGCTTGTTGTTTGACACCTGCTAGCGGAATGTTTATTTTCCCTTTATGTTATCGAATGTGTCATCTATATAACTATATATAACTATAACTATATAATAATAAAATTTTTTATAATAAAATTTACCAAACAAAACCGTTAATAGATTACAATCATATTTGGAATCTTAATAACTGATATTAGAGGTCACTGACTCACTTAGTTTCACAATATATTTTGCGACGTGTCCGAAGTATTTATATTGTGTTAACATCAACCAAATTAACTCAAATGAGATAAATGCCATATAGCCTCAACCAAAAGGGGTAAAATTAATATATTTGGTATAGACTTTCTTCTTATCTGATTATCTGCAATGTTTTGAAAAGCGCAGTATTGTGGTCCTGGTGCACTCTTATATCATTTAATGTATTATCTATTAGGTTAGGTTAGGTTAGAATTTGTGACTAATTTCCATCGAGAAATCTCACTTGGACTATTTTAGTTAAGTTTCCAAGATACTAAAAGCTTTTATAAATGAAATGTAATTCCATACATGGTCGAAAAATCCCAAATTCATTACAATCTGCTAAAGCGACCAGTCTAGATCGTCGAAGTCGACTTGAATAGCTAAGGGAGTGAGAACAAACATTTTGGGCTAGTTAAATCAAAAAATTACACAGATTTTTGAGTTTTATATTATTTATCAACCTAACAACAACCAAAAAAAATTAATCAAAAGTTTGTCTTCTCAAACTGTTTCAAAAGTACAAGAGTCTAAAGCACACCAGGTATTAATGGCGATGTGGCCGGTTTAGAGCAACCTGTTGCTGGCCACAAGAAATATAGCGGTATTTTCTAAATATTCACTTAAACCTAGAACCATAAACTGCACACACATAGACAATGCTAATAATTAACTTGTGACTAATCTTAAAGACCTTTCTTTACGACCGGTGTTTCCAACAACTACGCGAAGCATATTCGGAATTAGCGTGCCGCATGCAAGTCATAACGTCAGCTTTATATACTTTTTCACACTGTGTAATGTGATAAGCGTGTTCGGCAGAGAAAATAAAAACTAAGGCATGTAAATAATTGTGGCATATAATGCAAAAGTACAAAGGCATTTGGTGCAAACTTTTTTAATTAGAAGCAAAGTTAGTTGAAAAAAGTTTTCAACTAAGTGAAGATTCCATTATGCTGCGGTGTAAACGTAATGGGGCTGGCTCGTCGACTAATGAGTACTTTGTTTCTGCAACGAATGTATGTATGTAAGTTTATGTAAATATGCAAATGTAGCGGGATAAAAATATATTTACAAACTCTGGTTACTAAATATGGCTATAATCATTATGTGCATCATTGAACATTTGAGTGGTATGCATGTCTCTGACATGTAAGTTAGGGTAATCGCTTTTTATTTGATTTCATTTCTTAGACGATATATATACCTTAATTTGTTTGTTTTTGTTTTTGACAGCATAAAGTCGTAAGTTCTCACCTGGATCCTGTATACTCCAAATTTCATTTTCCAATTTTTTATTTTATTTTTTTTTGGAGGATACAGTTAGTATCGGTTAGGTATCGGTATCGGTTAGTAATCGAAACTGGTTGTCGGCGTACCCGCTTATTTTGTGTTTTAAGCTAACATCCCATTGAGAAAAATAGTTCCTTCTTTGAAAAGGAAAATTATAATAATAATACATGGGTTTTAAGAAATGTTTCAGTTAAATTTATACAGCATACAGCACATAGTACACTAACGTTATATTTCTATATTCCAGCTTCATACTTTGTAAAACTCAGAGAAACTCGGAACAATAGATTAACATTTTCCGAATAAGAAAACTTTTTGATCCATATCAGGAGGAGTTTACAAAGCAATCAAGTCGACACAGTAATAATAGAAGTATTATCTGTTAAACTTTATTATAGAATACTGAGTACCACGTACATAAAATTTTTTTTAAATTTTAAGGACAATGATAATTCCTACATGTAATCACTTGCCGATCACCTTCGTGCATGCCAATGTTTTTGTTGTAATGAATGTATGTAATTTAACATGGTAATCGTTGTAATCTACTTATATATATATATATATATATAAATGTAAATTTTGATATATCCGTCCATCTGCTGCAACGCAGTTAACGACTCAAAATTAAATCATAAAAGTTACCGTCAACGGCCGCTGAACTTGAGCTGTAATCAAAACTTTACACACCAAAAATTCGCTTTGAGGTATGAGTTTCAAATATAAAATGGGCAAGATATGCAAAAGATTTCAACAGTTCAACGTCAGATGAGCCAGTGAGCGAAAGAAGCGCGATGTGCCGAGTCGAATAATTTATACGTCAACACACACATGCAAGTGATTCCAAAAAGTGCGCCCTCCTGGTATCCCTTTCGCAGAGGCTCCATCACTTTAAGAAAACTTAGTAAAAATCCATGTGATTATTTACCAAACGAAAAATAACTAAAAAGTTAAATTTTAATTTCAACGAAATTTCTTATTTCAGCGAAGCGTGCTTCGGTCTTCAACAACCACCACATACTTTCATCGTTCAAAACGAGGTATTCACCGCCACCTATCGCCATTTTAGCTGCTTCCATACATCACCGATGGTTTTGGCGCTCACACTGATCCTGCTCCTGTCACTTGCCAACGCGTCACAAGCGCGTCGTCCGCAAAAGCGTCTCATCATACATGTACCGTTCAGGATTAAAACGCACCACCACACACACACCGTGTATGCACACATACGCAGCGCAGCTAGCAGTGGTGGCACCAGCAGCGGCAGCGGGCACAAGGCGGGTGGCGCAAAACAACAGACAATCTATAAAATCCTTAGCTTTGCCATGCAAGGCAATGGCTATGGGGGACCTACTGGACATGGAGGACATGGAGGACATGGTGGACACGTTGGGCAGGGTGGGCACGGTGGACATGGACAAGTCGCACATAAGAACGGCCATGGCGGTGGTAGTGAGAGTGTCTACGAAATTGCGCCCGCCCCACATGAGCACCACAGTTCAAGCGGCGTCATGTACGATGATTTTCATGGTGGGGGTGTTGGTGGTGGCGGCGGTGACCACGGTGAACGCGCGGGCAGATGCAGTGATGGTCCACATGGCTATGGCGATATGCTGTTCAATCATTTTTCGCGTAGCAGCGATGAAAACAATGAAGGCGACGAATTTCCGGAAGTGGAGGAATATGTTGATGAGGACGAGCAAGGCTTTGAATGGGAATGAGTTCGGTTTTTTATTTGGCTTATAACTTTATGAATAGTTTTTGAAGTTTTGTGTGTTTTTTTTATGTATTTGTATTAAACTGTTTTGATGATGCTTTGGTATTATTCATAGACATGTGAATGGGGGAAATAGCTTTTGGGGCTTACTGAAGTAGTTGAGTGTACAGGATTAATATAAAAATTTAAAAGGAGATGCCTATATATTGAAGTTGCGTCCTCTGCGAACTCATTACCGCACTATATTTTTGTCTTACAAACTCGCCAAGGATCTTAGTAGTGAAATTGCTGAACATTAAACAGGTCTGAAACAATAGTGAGGGAGTACAGATGCCCTTTACTCGGTCAATCAATATGTATTTCCGGCCTTTTATCACCAATGGTAATGATATCAGGGGCACTAATAGCAACATACGTAACAACAAAACCGCTGACGACTTTGCGAAGACTGGAAATACCGAAGCGAATACTTTAATACAATTAAGAGGAGTCAGGAGAGAACTCAACACTTAAAAGTAGTCGGCAGGTCTGGTGTGTTGTGACTGACATGTTTGACTTTGTTTCCAGAAAACTATTCAACGAAAACAGAATGAGAGAATATACCCTACTTAGCCTGCTATAAGCAACTATGCCAACAACATGCCAGGATTGATCTTATCAAATAAAAAAGAAAAAACAATTTAGTCGACAAATTTACCATATAAACCCAGAAGGACGTATAAATACAAAAGATTTGCCCCAAAAGATGTGTGGTCGTCAGACAAAAGTCTGAAGAAAGTAAATGCATTCAACAATCAGCTGGTGGTGGCTGGTTCAGTAGCTGAATACGTATATCATTTGATGCATGGATATCTGAATATAAATCAGTTGTATACACATAAACAAATATAAATTGTTGAAACTTACTCCGGATACAAATCTCACCTTACCTATAATAAAATTGAAAAGTCAAAGTTAGAGACAGCAACTTAATAAAATCGTAAATGATTCAAACTAAACTAAATATTGTAATACTTAGAAATGTATCAGCCGATCTTTTAGACTGTTCCAGCATACTGCACCATTCTTTCAATATTCTGACGATTCAAAATGGCTAGGTACTTTCACCGCTAATATGCTAGAGGCCTTTATTCGCCGGCATTACCATTGTAAATGTCTCAGTGTAACTAATTGCACATAATTTAAGATAATTGCGTGCAACTGTCAGCAATAAAAGTAATAACAAATTTTTTATTTTTTTTCCAGCAACAAAGTAAAACAAACAACTTTTATTATCCTTGCGTAAGAGAAACGAGTATAAATTGTATGTTGTACAAACATATAGGAATGCGAACATGCGTACTTTTTCCATTACATAAGCACAATAACCCTTTATGATAGCATATGACCGACATAAATCTTGAGCAATCAAACCATTCAAGGCGCACGCGTACGCTGCGCACAGAAGCAGCGCCCGGCAGATTAATAACAAACTTTGCTAGATATATCCCTCAATCCGTTGCAGTCCTTTTATTTATGCCTTATTTGACCGTAAAGCATTTAAGTTAACCATGAAGCTGACGCAAGACTTTGCTCGAGAGATTGCCTTGCTACCTTACATCTTTGCCTTGCGTATGTGTGTGTGTGTGTGTGTGTGTGTGTGTGTGGAATAACCAACGGAACAGACCTAGTGCGCGCTGAGGCTGATATGAATAATCACCGCGTATAATCATTTATGGCGTAACGAATGCCCATAAACACATACATACATACAAACATATATTTACTGTGTGTACAGAGGCATTTATGGGCGCATTTGGAAAAACGAGTTTTGTGCGCGTGTGCGCGTGTGTGTGTGTGGACGGGCGCGCGCACTTTTATGGCGTGAACGCAAATGACTGGGCCAACCTGACCGATTTTTTATTGTCATAAATACGAGTGCTAAAAAAACGGCTTAGTTTGCCTTAGATGCCAAATGCTTTCACTTGCCACACAAACGCGTCGCATACAATTAGTATGAGGCATGTTGCACTTAAATTTTTATGCTGCAACACTTTATTGTGCACTCTGCGCCTCCGCAGCAACTGCAACTACAACTACAACTACTACAAGAACAACAACATTTATGACTTTGACTTGGAAACGGCACGTCGCACGGTACTTCTTGCTGCTGCACCACTTTTGACCACCTGTTGCACATAACTGCAAGCAATCACAGAAGTATGCTAGTGTGCATTTCACCCATTCATACATTCTATTATTGGCTTCATCTATCCACTATTCATGCCATTTGCATTTTATCTTGTTCAAAATGACATTATGTCGTGGTAAATTATAATCAATTACCATTTGCAAAAAGAATAAACACCTTATGCTGAATGTACACATATTGTGGAACTCGCAAACGAAGATGGAGATATTCATGCTCACTTAGGCATACATATAATCATATTGGAAAATTCCCACAACAAATGCATACCAGTGCAATATTTTTAAGGTTATGTTGAATAGGATAGTTAATGACATTGTGCTAGCGGAGCAAAGAATACCTACAAAGAAAACTTTAACCTTGGTTTCAAACTGAAGCGTTTTATAGCAAATCCAACTACGACTAATTAACTTATTTTCGTTAACTGAAACAGTGTATTTTATTACGTAAAAATCTACAACACTCCAACTTTTAGTGACTTTTTTTCTTCGGTTTTTCTGAACTTTAAATAATTGATATTGCGTTTGTTAAACCGTTGTTAAGCTTGTTAGCTCCACAAACATTTATCTGATATAGTTAGCTTTCGAAATCTCAAATTCTCGAACATCTCGGTAAGACTTTCGTCGACATTTCTGGGCAATATATCAACAACTTTACCAACCCTCTTCCAATAAGTGCCATTATGAAAGTAAAATAGCCTCTTTTTTCAGACGAAAGGTATAAGTTTCTTCATTAGATCTGAGTTAAATCACTCATATCTTTGAATTTGCTCCGACATTAACCCCACCATAGCCAATATATTTATTTGCGTCTACTTTGGAAATTTGAATTAAAAAAACTTCATCCAACAACCCAGAAGCATATCTGAGCCGAATTCCGAAAATGGAGCCCTCAATTTAGTGGACATTAGCAAGGACACTCCTTATTTCGCTGTTACCTAAATCTACTTGAAGAACGAACACGCGAAATTTCTATTATAAATGGAAAGAACCATTTGAAAAAGGTATTGGCTTTACTGAAAATGTGGACGATAACCTCAAAATATTTGAAGAAGATTCAACTTTATGTAAAGTAAGTAATTTCTTCATATACTAGTAGTCTAACTTCGCTTAACTGCCACATGTATAGCAACTCGAAAGTTTTTTCTCTCTATGAACAACGCACTAGAAAATGATTTATTTCTAACTGAAAGTATTAGTTTGTAAATCTACAATCCTTTGCTCGTTTTCCTACAACGCCAAGCACATACTTAAGCCCACGGTTTGTGAAACCCCATAGTCACAAAGTAAACGCATATTTTGTGGTTTCCTAACTGGAAGAATTTAACGAGTGCCATTCACGTGCCCTTTTGCCTATTGTACAGCCAACTCGTTTCTATCCTTCGTGGGCGTGTTGGTCCGCCTCTTCTATTGCCAACATTAAAGCCCACAATCAGGCGCACACTTTCACTGCTCAACTATTCCGATTGCGCACAGAAAAAAAACGAAAAATAAAAACAAACGCATGCGGAAGAAGTTGGCAAAAAATATATAAGAAAGAGGAATAAATAAAATTCTTACAAGGAGCTTTGGAGCTATGAAAAAAGAAATGAGTAGTGCTCGTTGCGCTTAAGTATCTAAACGCTCTCAAGTATCTGCAATGCTGCTTTCAACAAGGAGATATTATTACATCGAAATGCCAACTAAACTTCGCTTGTTGTTGTTATTGATGCTGTTGGTGTAGCCGCACACATTCCTGGAAAGCGAATAGTCAAAACGACAGGCGCGCATATCAAAAGCTCACGAAGCGCGGCCGCCTCGCCAGCGCTAACGTTACTGTGAGCTATGAGCGCATCAAAGTCATTCAGCTGAAAATCGCATGACAACTCAGCGATTTTGAAGAGGTAAACATGAATGCAATATAACTGCCAAGGCATTTCTTTTGCCTTTTTTTCATTTAGCAGTTACTTCTAGGCGTGCGCGCGCCTGCTCGCTAGCGCGCCACCGCTCCAAAGTATGCATGTAACAGCGAAGGGAATGCGGTTGTTGGCAGCGTACATGCTTGCCTAGATTCCTGCGCTATTTGGTATTTATATATATATATATATATATACATTTATATACATTTATATGTATATATATGCAATAGAACTACATCGAGTGTGTTTATGTGCGCATATAGGCATAGGCAGCCGCTTGTTACATAGCAGCGCGTACTGTGGCCATATTATTAACTCAATGAAGTGTGGCGCGAGCGCAGCGCATGAGGTACTGCTAATTCAATTGATTGAAGCGCGTGCGTGCGTGCGTTGTACGCCACCGTAATCCATTGCAATGGGTTTCACCTGAAAATGCAGAACCATCGCCGGCGGGGCTTACAATTACTAGCCACGCTAGCCGGGGTAATACACTTGTAAAGAATGTCCGCATACCCAATTTTATTTGTGAAAGTAGCCTATGGTAAAATTAAGTCATTGTAGCCATCCAGGGACCTAGTTGCTTTGAGACCACACTTCCCCTGGTTGGCTCTATAATTATTTATTTATTTTTATTCCTCAGTTTGAGGCTTTTCTCTAATGTGTTCGTCACATAGATCGTGAGATCTTCTTAACGTCTTTTTCCAATCGAAAATGGTAGATCACTATTTTTAAAGAAAGCGAAACCATTCTCAGGCCTTTGTCAACCCCAGTGACATAAACCTTCAGAGATCTCTCAGAGTAGAGTTGATCATCTCTCACAGATTTCTATTTAGAATTTTTAGTAATTCTTATAGGTCTTTATACTTTTCCACAGCGAATGTATAATCAGAATCTGAAATGCCGAAATCTACAAGAGAATTGCAGTGAAAAGAATTTAAAGTCTCCATTCTCGCCCAAAGACCAAAAAGTTTGACGAAACCGAAGTGGAAATTATTAAAATTAATTAGAAAAGTTTACGGATCACAGTTATTATATATATTCCATGTGGAAGCTCAAGTCCATTTGAAAGTTACACCTCACTTTTTTGTAATGTCTCACACTATTACCGCGCCACCACAACTTTGACTATTCACGATTCCAATAATGCCACTTGTTTGTTGCTTATTGCTTTTAGTTGTTGTCTACTATTGTACGTAACACACGCTCGGTAGGCATGTCGATCGCTTGTAACTACCGAGGTATTATGATGTAACTATTACATAGGCTTAGAAGCTTAATCAAAAGATTAGCTTTTGTGTGCAATACAAACTCATTTCTTTGTAATGCAATTTTTGTACGAACTACGTAGGGAAACCTTCGGGGCAGAATCTGTGTATGTAGATGATGGAATGCAAGCGGAAAACTTATTAACCAGCAATTGTGAAATGTGAAATTATTTGCAGAAAAATCAATTTGCTTCACTTCACGGAGCGCAGACAATGGAAAAGCAATTTCAATAATCAGGGGAAGTGAGTAGCAGAATATCATGCTACCATAACTGTCTTAGGCACATATTTGATTTCGATATGAGATTTCAAGTGGCAATGAGAAATAAAAGTTTTCTTTAGCTTTGAATCTCGGTTTATTGAACAAAAAACCTAAATTGGTAAATTTAAAAAAATACATATTCTAACATAACATTTTAAAAAATTTTATTTTATGTGTTATATTTATTATGAGGTGAATTTAAAAGTTTTCAGTAGTACCAACCCTAACTTTAGACATCAAACCCCCGAAGTTGGTTCTAAAAAAAACAAATATATGATCATTTGGAGGATTGTAGGCTTAAAAGCCATATTATTTATTTAAGTAAAACTTTATGCCATACAATATCTAAAAAACTGTTTAACTAATAGTTTAATGGTTATATGGGACCCTCGGGACAACGCTTGATTCCATATTCGATAAAGGCTACACCATACATTGCAAGATAATTGATACTGATCAACAGATCCGCAGATTTGTATGTTTGTCAAAGTGTAATGCCTCTTAATTTCTTTCATGGGTAAGAAACAAGGTAAAAACTCGTCTGGATTGTGCTCGAACATCGTCAAAATCTTTTTGAGGTGGGACATGTTTGTATTTTACAACCTTAAAAGTCTGGTAATATTTTAAGTTAAGCATTATGTATATTATATTTTTTTAATACACTACATTTACCATGTTTGTTGTTTTAAAAGAATATGTTTGTGCACAAAACCTAAGCAATGTCAGCTGCAGAGAGACATATGCTCGTTAAACGAAAACAACAGCGAACATTTAATCCTGTCGCTTACAAAAAGGACGCCCTAAAACTAAAGTGAAAATGAAATTTGTGAAAAGCCGAAAATTGGTTTTACACGTGTTGCATGAAGTGGCATAATATAATATCTGAGCACGGATATCACCCCAGCGCCGGGACCAGCAATGACTGTGCCATTTTACAATCATTATTGAGTGCCTCTGACTGCAAAGCAGCGAAAAGACATAAAGTTTTCGTAAAATGCTTTTAAGTAGAAAAGAGCAGCAACTAAAGGAGCAGCGGTTTGGAAGTGCTTAGAGATATCTTGCGTTGTATCTTCTTTTATTACCTTTATATTTTCCACTTACTCATTCTCCTACGCAGCAATAATTCAATTGCCATTAATTTAAAAGCGACAAAATGCGTTGTGAAGTAGAAAGTGAGAAAAAGAGAAGGCAGCAGCCGTTCTCTCTTTAGCTGCATGTAGTTGTGGAGACTACGCAGGCGGACAGAAAGGATAGTCAAGGAAGGATAAACGAATTGAAAATTGAATGTACACCAATTTAATTCGATTGCCTTTGACAAACTGCTAAAAGGGCAGTAAACATAGCCGAGCTAATAAACTTTAAAGAAGTGACAAAGTTCAACAAAGTTTCAGCATTCAACTGCAAACTTGCGAAGAAGCAACCGCGTGACCACTGTGAACGCACCAGTCAGGCACTCACCATACAAGGATAAGCTGTGCTAAGAAAGTGCTTAACTAGCCTCTTCTGTGCGTGTGTGCGTATTTGTCACATAAGTGGCAAACCAGCACCGAAACGGTTACATAAACTTCCGACAAAATCGCAAACTAAGCAGCACAACAGCAGCCATCTCCTCAACGAGATCATGAATGAAGCCGAGCATGCCATGTGCCAGCATTCATGTAGTAAGGTGAAAGAAATATGGATTCAGTACCCAAGCGTGGCGAGTGCCGTTAAATTTTCACGCAAGCTTAGCTTGCCGCATAACTCTGGCAACAAGCACTAAAATCAATCGATGTGGTGGCCGTCGTAAAGGCGGAGGTATGACCGACAGCCAAATCGCCCAGTGGTTCTCCTTCGTGTGCGCGCATTGCAGAATGAATGGGCGGCTTGCTTTCACTCTACTTGTTGTGTTCTTGTTTTTGTTGTTTCTTTGCTATTTATATGGACTTGGGTGAAGTTTCTGATTTCATGAGAGATTTATAGTGGTCCCATGCAGTACGCGAAACTTTCACATTTCGAAAACGGAAATAAAATATCCAAGGAAATGCAATGCGTTCAACAAATAAACACACACGAACATGCAGACAGGTATGAAGGAAAAGTTTTCCAACCGCCGCACAAGTTGAAGGACGCCGCTTCAAAAGGCGAAACAGGAAAATAAAATCTTTGCTTTCGAAGTCATTTCGGAGCTGAACACTTAGAAGAAACTTTGTCACAATTTTTATACAAGATGTGTGTGGGGTAAAAGTACAAAAACGGATGATTTTAAAACCTATAATGTTTAATACACGATATCAAAGAAATCAGTTATCAAAGAGACTTCGGCACATTGCCAATCATTCAAATTGATGTTCTCAAGGATTTGAAAAGCATCTCCTTTGAAGCATTTTTAATTTTACTTATAAGATAAAGTTTCGAAATCGGAACCAGAGGATCGGTGTTTTTCTTGTAAGAGCCGTATTATGGTGCCGTATCGAAATTTAATCAGTGATCAACGAGCTTAACTCACTTATCTACTCAGTTGAGCAATAGCGTCTCTGTATAACTTCCCTAGTAGTTTGATTAAGGCTTGATTTATAAAAAATGTCCTGATTTAACGCTATTTGTTTGTGAGTTTTGTAAAGATAATACTTCAACCTTAGGAATATATAGAAAACTACAATATTTTCAGTCGATTTAAAACGGTAAAATATATAATGAAGAAATCTTAAAAATTGTATTCAAAATATCTGAAAAATTTGCATAAAGAACGGTAAATTTTTTCACTGAAATACCGATTTAACAAATTTCACTGAATCGTTTAATACACCAATTCGATGTTAGTAGATCAGTCGAACCTTTATAATTGCTACCAACTTTTATCCTTAATATCCTTAATCAACTTTAATCCCCTTGTCAACAAAACAACATGCTTCTTTATTAAGTCTTCAATATTCTTGCAGTCTGGTCTTCACCCCCCAAGTCGGAATATAATTACCCTTCATATCAAGAACGGAATATAATTAAGCAAAAAAATTTAATACATACGTACATTGAAAGTGGAAGAAACTTTAAAGAAGTTATCTGAAAAAATTCTTGACATTTTTATTTGATTTTTTTCTCACTGTCTAAAAGTTGCAAAGAAACTTTTAATGCTTCTTGTTTGCTGTGGTGAGCATGTTATAATTAATTATGCTGCGATTATAATAAATTTAATCAAACATTTAATGAGGAAACACCTAAATATTAGACATAAAGAGGTTGTAAATACTTTTCATGAATTCATAAACAGGATTTGGCACCTCCACTTCCGCCATCAATGAGGTTGTTGCTCCCTTTGGCTTGTCCTCGGCCGATTTCAATGATGTTGCATTCAACTTTTTGTTACGATAATAATATTCTAGTCCTCCCTCGTCTATGTCTATAACTGGTTCCATATAAGAAAGGTCCATGGGTGAACTTTCATACGAGATAGGTCCGGATTGGACCTTAACGTCTGTTTTTACTGGATGGTGATAGTGGGTGGGATGCTCAACTTCATAGGGGCGTTCAAAATTGTAGGGCCCCTCTGAATAATATGGCTGCTCGCGATAATAAATTATAGGACGTTTTACCAGTTTTGGTCTTTCACGATAATGATGCGGACGCTCGATTCGATAGGGTTCACCACGTTCGACATACGTAATGACCGGTGTGAGCAATTGTTGACCTTGACTGCGATAATATGAAGGGTCATTGTTGGAGTAACGCACAACGGGAGTTAGAAACGGTACTTCTTCAGAACGTTCCAAATTATCACTGACTAACGGTGTATACCACTGACGGCTCACAAACACAGCATTATTGTTATTGCCGTTGGTTTGATCGGTTTGCCTCTGTTGGAATTTGGCGTTCTTATGTTGGAGGAGAGCACTCAATACATCACTTCCATTTAGCGCCGTGTCAGTTTGCGTGTTTGCAGCGAATTTGGTTTTATTGAGATGATGTGTGGCATTGAAAAGTCTGAAGAATGGAAAGAATTGAAAATTCGTTATATTCGATTGGGTATGTCGAAAGAAGCCATGGCGCGCCGTTGTGGAAGCATCCGGGTGAAGAATTTGCCTTGGTAGATTTGGGAAATTGAGAATTGGTGGGTTGAATAATGTAGTGTAGTTCCAAGTGGTTGGTAGTACACTGGGACCAGAAAGTGTCTGATTAGTTGAATTATACATGTAGTTCAAAGGATTGAGTAAATAAATCAAAGATATTGGTATAAGATTCGTATACCAAGCTGGAAGCGTATGTATCTCTTTCGGTCTGCTGGGACTTTTAGATGAAGGCTTTATAGGTGCAGGTGTACTAAGACTGTTCAACTCTCTTGATCTATTGGTGGTTGTTTGAAATAGATTTAATTTGTATTTATCCTCTCTCGATTCGGAATTTTGATTTGCTTTAGAATTTGATGATGTATTTTCAAGACCTGGTTTTTTCTCTACAGCTACGTCCGTAACAATGTTTTGAGTTTCGAAAGTTTCGGAATCCAGATTTTTGTTTGCATTCGAAGATGGAGTTTCACAATCTATCTTATTCTCTACCGCCGTGTCCCCAAAAAATTTTCTAATTTCGAATGTGCCTAAGATAGTGGGGCTGTGAGTAGAGATTTCTTCTGAAGCTTTGGTCAACGGAACTGACTCAGTAGTTTCTCCAATTGGGCTCTGAGAAGTAGTTTTTGCTTTTGAAAGGTGTAATCTTGAAAAATCTGCTGTGTAGGCTTTGTCTAGATGAGAGGTAAGATTCTGTGGAGCAGATTCTGTTGATTGAAAAAATAGGGTTACTTGATCTGAGACATCAGAAGTTCCTTCATATTCTATATCTCTAGCTTCGACAACACTGATATCTGTAGTAACATTTTGCATGCTTGTAGTATCAACCTCTGATCGATCTGTCGGGATAATATCTGACTCGATTATTTCTGTGGTAGTCTCTTCCCACAATTTATTTTCTATGAGATTCGCATCAATAATTGTACTCTCCTCTGTATTTTCTTCACTACCACTCAACAAATTACTACAAGCTTTCGACAGCTTTTCTTTGGTATTGCCAGAGCTTTCACTTTCGAAAAACAGATTCGTATTCTCATAAGCCTTTGGAGTTTCCAATACAGTAGTATTCAATATTATTCCATCTCTGTCGGCTATTGCAATTTTATCAGATAAGACCCCGTTATCAGTCAGCATTTTGGTATTTTCTTCCAACAAAAGCTCACTGCTACTCATAGCCCGGTATGCACATAGACTTAACGACACACACAATAAAATTTTACAACACTGAAAGCAAGAATTAAAGCTTAACTATTTAAACAAACTAAAGCAATGTTTCTTGCATACTCACCATTTTGTTTCCTTAAGCAGAACTAAACAATTTTCTTAAAACACTCGGCTTTTATACTTCAAAGTAGTTTCAAGCAATTGCTTCGGAATATAGATAGAAAGAAGATACGAGAATAAGGAAATTTAAATGGTGATGAACAGGAAATCTCATCGGCTTAATAATCGATAATTTAAGGCTGTCATCGATATTTTTATAATTAATAACATAACAATAATCATATTCTCATTAATGAAACTATGTGCAACTTTTTTATATATGAAACTCGAACTCTTGTTCCGAACTGGTGAGTGCGGGAAAGGAAAGTTCTATGAAAATTTTCCTTGAATTGGAATTCGAAGTTGTCGAAAGTCGAAAATATTATCGAAGATTGAAAGCATGTACGAGTACCTAGCTCGCCTTTCTCCCACTGTTGAAGCGCTTCGGTGGCTTCAAAGGCGATCCTACCGGCATGTTATCGTTACTGAGTACTTTAAATTTATAAGACATCGGTAATTTATCACACTACTTTCTACAGTCTTAATTGTTTCGTGACATGTGAAATGTTATAGATAAATTGCAAATTCCTTGGCTCTTTAAATAATTAATGGAATTAAAGTATGGAATTTGAAACCGACAATACTTATCACATAAAGGAGAGGTCATTGTACATTTACCGCAGTTAAACAAAACTTCAACACCCGGTGTATGCTATTATAGTTGTTATATTCGAATCTATTGATTTGTGCCGCATAAGACAAATTTGATTTCGAACAAAAGACAAACTATATACAATATTCAATGTAACTTATCAATAATGAGTGCAGGCATATAGAGAATGCATGCACGGAATTTATACATATGTACATATATGTGTTCGAATTTTGCTGATAAATAATTCAACTGCACTTCATTTGTGCTAATACGCATTTAGAATATCTATTTACTTATGTATAATGTGCTCAGATATATTATATATAAATTCATATGTATGTATGTATGTAGGTGTCGATGTAGCTGTCAATAACAGGCGCATAAAAGTGTAAAAAAAGAAATGTAAATTTTGCAATGACGTAGTGGTGGGTTTGCACAGGACTTGAGTTCAATCGGCCATTTATAAAAAAAATTTTTTCTAATAGCAATTGCCCCGTGGCTGATAATTTCTACCATGAGGCCTCTTCATAAAATTCATCAGCCATTCGAAAGCGATTTTAAATATGTATAACCCTTCATCCCATTAAAAAAATCCAGGCGCAAACCAAACTTAGGAAGAGTGGATTAGCTAAATATTTCTGAAAGTTATATATCGGCGGCTGTTTCCTAAACGGGCTTAAGTCGGCTTTAGTGATTTGGGGAGAGTTTGAATTATTCCGACCAACTTATTCAAGATCTGGTGTCGTATTTCACCACAAATGACTAATTAACCTCTGCAGCTTCAAATTATGATAAAATAGACATAAAAGTAAGCCAAAACTTTCGCTATTTACCAAAATACTTACTTTAATTTAAGTCGACTTAAGCTACTTTAAAAGAAAAGGTAATAATAGCACAGTGGGAGCAATAGCTATTCAAGACTTTAGACATGCTCAATATCGCTTCCAACTTTTACGAATCACTTATGGTAATTAGTAATAATTATTTAGAAAAAGTATTGATTAATAATTGATTAGTATCTGATAAGAATGGGAAGAAACTTTCGGTGAAATGATCGCCCTATAATAGTCAATATATTCCAGTATATTTATATATTCCCCATTTACGCGCTTATAGATCAAAATATTCCTCAATGGAGTTGAAAAGTGTACTATGAATGTCTGCGAACAGATTTCCACATCCGTTTTTCATTTAAAATTTTTGTATATTCCTTGAGCTATGGTCTCTTATGATAAAAAAACTAAACCCAAGTTAAACTAACTTACTCTTACCAATCTTTAACCGATATAGCTTAATCCTTCAATAGTTAGATTTACAAACCTAACCTCAAAACTAACCTACAAAAATAACGTATTGTGGTTCAAAGAATTACAGGACGATAGTATAACCCAAAGAAATGAAATTTACTTTGGAAAGACACATGTTATCCTTAAAAATGTTTAAATGTAACTTCAAAAAATTAATATTTTAAAAACATAAATCCTCACTACTTTCTCAATTTCACCAAGTTTGTCGATTATAATTTTATTATTTCGCACATTCATTTTCCATTTCATAAATTTCCGATTTTATTACCTTTGTGCACAGTCCCTTGCATAATTTATGCCCATTCATATAAAATGACTGCTGAGATGCAATCGAACAGCATACATATACATAAGTGTATGTACTATGTGTAAAATCTCGTATGCTGGATGAAGATAAGAGTTCGATTACGTCCATTCGTTCATTTAAAATCATGGGGAAAAGAGTGAGTAAAACTAAATAACTAATTACATATTCATTAAAAACGAACGTAATGAACGAAAGCGACTGCGATTGCGATTTCGATTGAGTAAATACTGACAAAACCTATAACAACAACAACAACAATGCTATCAACAACTCGAACTCCAACTACAATAACAAGAAGAAGGCGAATCGACATTGCAATGAAAACGACAACATATGCACGAGAACGAGTACAAATGAACAGTTTGGATCAATGAGTAGCAGAGAAACCTTGGACAGGACAATCTGTCACATACACATCACACATACATACATATAAAAACGTATATGTGGATACATAAATTGGTTAATGTAAAAATCAGCAAAGCTTTTGTAAAGTACAAAGTCAATTCATTGGATAGTGAAAGGACCACCACATACACACCAGTTCAGTTTGAGTGAGACCGGATATGGAACTGGCATGTTATCGATGATGAGTGGGGTATGTTGCACGGGTGGCAGATCCTTTGTTCTCATCATTAGTGCATATATCCTGATATTATTTGCAAACATACAGTGCATAATCGGATTTACACTACGTATATGTGTATGTGTGTGCTTGTATGTGCGCATAAGTACATTGTTGATGTTAATCGAATGAAGTATATGTGTTTATTGACTACTAAACCTGAATGGGGAATTCAATTTCCTTAAATGAGCAGTGCACATAAATATAAATTGCATTTTTATGTTTTCATTACTTCATTAGCAGACGAAATGATATCAAGCGTGTGCGAAAAATGCTTATATAAATACGCGGGCATATATATATTTACGCAAGTTAGTAGTTTATAAAATATGGTGGTAATAATTTTAAAAGATTTTTTAAGTAGAAAATTTAAGTAAAACAAATTTTTGTAAGTAGAACAAAGTAAGTAGTAAGTAGTGTCGCAACATGTTGCACAAAGTACAATAGGTTTAATCAACTAATGGTTACATCTAAAATTAACCGAGACAGACATGAAGTTATATATATCAAATTAAACAGAGTCAATTAAACGAGACGAATTGATTTCCGGATGTCTATGTCCTTCCTTCTGTTCGTCTTTGCAAACGATAAATTGAATAAAAATGAGGTTGATATTGCAAAACGAATTGAAGAATTCCCTTTTATGGCATATACTTAGTTCTATAGAAAGAGTAAACATTTCCATAGTTTCTAGAGCACTATTGTAATCATGTGGCAGCTCGGCTGGGGTCGTGCTTAAGTATTACGTCAACATATTTCACCAAGACCTTGGCGTTAGTCTCTGGCTGAGCGTGAGCAGCCTACACGAATATCAACTCAATAGCCTGAATCGTTAACAGATTGTTCGTATATTTACACCACAAAGAGGTCTAATCAGCATGAAATCGCTAAGTACGATTACTGAACCTTGCGCCCAAAAGGCACCTCAACTATAAACCGATTGGATCAGTTCATATTTTCAATTTCCGGAAATAAGAAATGTTTAAAGTTTCTATTTTCCGTTCTATAATGAACACGGTTGTTCGTTTTGGCGTGTACAGCAGTATTTCCTAGGAGAAAATGGATCAATAATGTCACTGCTCTAAATTCAAACTAAATTGCCTTCAGATGCGAGATGTTAAAATAATCGTATAGTGAACGAGGCTCCAGAACTGAGATGTACTCTCAGTAGTCAACGTAAAACGACGGTGATGAAGAACATGCCAGTCTCACCAACTATGAAATTTACTTTAATTTCTTTGGATTTATAAAATTTTAAAGAGACCACCCTCCGAGTGGCAACTTAGTCATTTTCTGAAACAATGCTGTTATTTAATCCTGAGTTGCTTATCCGCAATATTACCCTCGGTTCAGTTTTCCATTACACTATGACTACTATTCCCTTATGCTATTGATTTACTTTTTCTAAATTCACAACATGAAAATAGCTTTTTCTCCGCTGTCAAAAGAAACCATATGTTCATGCGAAGGGAGGACAATGTTGCAACATTGGCAGCGAGCGCGACGAAACGAAATGACATAGTTGAAAGGGGAAAAAATGGAAAATTCTATTAAGTCTAAGGAACGAAATTACTTATATCTCGTAGAAAATCCACAAAAACACGGGTTTAAAGACTTTGTAGCAGGGTGAAAGAAGAAAGCTGAACTGAGGGCGAAAAGTGTTGAGAAACGGAGGTAAAATGAGAGAAAATATATCCTTGCAACAAAGGGAAGCAACAGTGCGATGGCGTTGCGTTAATGAAATGCCACAAATGCTTGTTAACTGAAAGGTAACAAAGAGCGGCTCAAATAAGTAAATACGTATGTTCATACGTACTACATATATGCGCTTTTATATGAAGGTCTTTTTTTTTATATATCCAAAATTGAATGCCAAATTCCTGCTAAAATGCAAAGAATTGATTTTGTCTTTTTTGGATTGGCATTTCTTGCTGTTAGTTGAGCGCCAAAGCGCAACTTTGCCAATTTAGTTAACTGCCAGCTAAAGTGCAACAACAACTCAGTGTTCTCCTTCTGCTTTTTATCTCTTACTGCTGCGACCTTTTTCTATGTCTTTTTCAGCTGATTTGATAAGCCTGACAAAGTGGAAAATTGCCCGGCTAGTCAGTCAGTCAGTCTCGTGCTAGTCAAGTAGTGAGTTAGCTAGCAGCTCATTTTGTTGCTGTTGTTGGCATTCGTGTTACAATGCCATTTACTTTTGGCTCAATTGACTCTAGTCACGGGAGATGCAATGCAAGAGCGCGTGCAGCAACAACGCAGCAACAGCGATAGTGTTGCAAAAGTGCTAGAAATCGTCAATATGCAGAGGTGCATATACATACATATTTTTTTACTGCTGCATCTGCCTGCTTTATCTCCTCAATTTCTTTGTTGTCGATCAGCTAATGCTCGATTTTCAAGAAGATTTTCACCACAAAATATGTGAGAACTGGAAATGTTTGCCGAATCAACCGATTAGAGAACGAAATAAGATGTGTTTGATCGATATAGCTGACACTCTCAAGATGTCCAGGGAACGTCTTGGACATATGATTATCATTATTTTCAAATCCATCGTATTCTCGGAATCTTGCACCCGACAACTTTTTGAACTCGTTGAGCTTGTTCTCAAATCTCATGAAAATTATAGCTGAAAAGAAATTTAGCGCCATCGAAGCTGTAATTGCCGACACTGCGACCTATTTGAAGAAAATTCCCCATTTGAGGTTGAATTCTTCCTTTCATAGCATTGAAAGCTTGAAAGTTAGCTTGAGATTGCTTACTTAATGGGTCGTTTAAGCCGAAACTTACAAAATATTCAATAAACTCTCCATAAAAATTTAAAATGATCTTGAAATGATCTTTGGTTAGTGAACTATATAAACAAGTCATGCTCGGTGTGATGCTATAACACTTTTTATCCTAAAATATTCCAGACTTTGAAAAGAGAAAACATTTTTTTTAAGTAATGGTGGCAAGGTCGCATTCCCTCATTGTACGAGTTCAAACTGATCATTGCACGGCCGGAGTTCACATAGTAAGGTTAAAAATCATACGGGATGCCAGTTGTAGAAGTTGCTTGGTAGAGGGCGAGGTATAACTATTTGAACAATTTCTTCTTTATTGCGAAGTATTTTCGAGATCAAGGTTAAAATACCTTAGATCTCAAACCTTCAGACAGCCAGGTGAACTAGTGTGAATAAAAATGACATGCATATGCAGATTTGTGATATCGATAAGGTGCTTTTTCGAGACTTAAGATCCAACTGAAGGAGTTTTTCTGGCTTCACAAAGAAATCTCCTTAACAGTCCAAATCGGAATCCCATTTCTCGGGGATCACCCAAAGAACATAACCTAACTTAAAACCAATCAGCATCTAAGGCGATCTCACTTGTTTCGAAATCATTTAGCTTTGGAACGCTAAAATTGTAGCGGTAAATCTGAAAGTGGAATATCCACTGAAAATTTTAAACAATTTCCACCGACAACACGTCAAAAGCGCTTACACAATACTCTACGCTAACAAATAAGTATGGTCGGTGGAAAAAAGACTTACAAAAAAGTTTTAAAACACAAAAAGTATGAAAGAAACTTAAATGCTAAATGTTAATAAGGGTAAACAGAGCGAATTTGTGAACAACCGGAAAGAGGAGATCTACAAAAAAAAAAAAAAACTGAAACAAAATTAGCGGGCAGTTACCTAACCGGGCAAACAGCAAGACAGGAGAATGCGCCCACAACAAAACAAGCAAACTATCCATAACTCACCAAACGAAAGTTTAGCTACCAGCCAAGGGACCAGCTAAACCTTGCGCCACCAACAGCTGTAGCAGCTGAAAGGTGCAGTCGCACACACCTACATACATACACGTAAACAGCCGCATACAGCCCAAGGACAAAATGTCAGACATGGCAGACAGGCAGGCGAGTGAGCTTAACAAAAAGAATGAATCAAATCTTTTTCGTTTCGCAAAATAAGAAATGTTCTGAACCAAGCGGTTGCCAAGCATCTGTCTCTCCCCACACACATACAGACACACAAGCACACTTACTGTTGTGATGCGAGTAAATATTTCACCAAGCAGCAACATTGTGATAAGAATCGGATTTTCAATGTTGCCGCTGCATGTTGCACTTTGTGGCTGTTTTGGTGGCATAATGCATGTTGCAGCATGCGCACAAATGGCAGCTGGTCACACACGCCGCAGAGCGCTCTGCTCAATGCCGCTTGCGAGCAGGTGTTTTACTTGCACTTTACTATGTGCACTTTAACACAAAATTTGTTTCACAGCAAAACGGTCGTACACACACACTGCAAACAATATATAACTGGAGCGTTATAAGTTCCTTGCAACAAAGTGTAACTTAAAGGTGGAGAAAGGAATTTGCGCTGTCAACAATGAGTTGCAATGTAAGGAATACACTTTATATGATACATTAATGTTGATTGTGGTTAAATTGTTGAACTCTGTGAAAGAAGAATAACTACGATGGAATGTGTTGTATGCCTGCTTCTTCGGTGGAAAGTACTCTCAGTAGTAGAGAGAGACTCTTAAAGTGATGCTTGTTGCACTGTGCTGTAACAGATGATCATAGATTGTGAGATCATATATATTGAAACCACGAATTTGTGAACTTAGATCCTGCGCTCATAGATCTTGAGATCTTACCACCTTCTTGCATACACCTTTGTATTTATTTCTGACTTTATAGGAAAAGTTAAAACCTTAATTAGGTTCAAATGGCATCTCACTTAATCTAACCTGTCAGCAGATTCTCCTATTAGTAATAATTTCCATGACCAACTGAGCCAAAAAATCCCAAACAGTCAAAATCCCATCTTTATGAACGTATCACTTTAACATATGACTCAATGTACTTTAACTATATGATCAATTAGAAGCTGCCAACCGAAAACATGAAATTAAGCTTTCGGAAATGTCTGACCAAAATATAAACTCTGTAGTATTATGATTTTTTAATAAACTTAGTTCTGCTCCTCTTATCACTTACATTTGCAAGATGTTGAGACAAGTTTTGATTTTGCGATGTGGAATGATGTAATTTGTTATAAATGGACGCACATAACTTGCCCCATTAAAACTATTTCAATTGTTAAGTGAAGAGATATGATGTGATGTTTTGTACTATCCCATATGATGTGCTATGACAATGTGATGTGATGTCAAATTAAGACGATGTCAATTCAAGAATGAAATGCACTGAAGCGATATGACTTCTAACGATGATTATGGTGCGATGGGACTTTAAATCCTATGATATTAATTAAACTTAAGTCATATGACAATCATTACCGGAACATAATATGCTTTAAAATTATTTATAATAAACTGTGATACCATTAAAAAATATTCTAAAATATATTAAATAAAAATATTATAAAAAATATTAAATATATATTATTAATAAATATTAATATTAAAATATATTGAATAATAAAAGAATATTAAATAAAATTCAATAAAAAATGTATGGAATATGTAAGGATTTACGATGAAATTCTGACGTATTGATCTGACGTGTTGATCTGATCTTTTATCGTATCGGGTTAAATGATTAAATTAGATTCTATGATTACTTAATATAGTTTCAAATCGAGTGATAATACAACAAAAGCAGTATAAAATAATAATTTTAACTGGAAAATGCAAACTTTTCAGATATGACGTACTTTGATGTTGATAAGATTATGTGATGTGACGTGTTGCCATGCCAAGTGATGTGATGTAATTTGATCAGTAAAAACCAATTCAGTACAGGAATATTTCATATTATTTGTTATATAATAATTAATAATAATTAGGAATTAAAAAGTTTTAGTTAAAAAATTTTGCTAAAACATAAATAAATATATAAATTTATTGAAATATGCTTCTAAACCATTTGACAGAGGCTCTCTGCCGACAGTTTAACACCAACTTAATGCTAAGCTAGACGTTATTTTTGACGCTATGCTAGTGACACAGAATATTTTGCGGCTTTCAACGGCACTTAAGCACTGTCAGCGGCATATTGTTAGGAAAACTGTCACGACACTAACACAAATAGCTAGAGTAATTGTTTTTTTTTTTTTATAATTTGCCTCACTTATGTGCTCATATATACACACACATGTATGAATGCATATGTAAGTACATATGGTTGGCAAGGATTTTTATTTTTTCAGTTATTGCACTTTTTTCACATATGATTGCGTCAACAAGTCTGCCATTGCTTATGTGAAGCTTCCACAGCGGGCATAAAGTACTTAAACTCTTGTGCGAGTGTGTGTGTGTGTGTGTTTGATTTTTTTTTTTTTAACTTTTCCAATTTCAGCCGATGATCCGTGTGAAGCTGCATTTTTAGTTTTAGTTTACTGATTTTTTAACTCGCATTTTTCTATTTATTTACACTACACGGTTTCGTTAACCTCGCTTCCGCTTCCGCTTCCACTGCCACGCTTTTGTTGGTGTTTTTTGTTATCTGCTAACAGCATACTTTTATCAACACTAACCGTTCAAACAAACACTGCCACGCCGCCACGTACTCATACGAGTACGTGTAATGCCCATTTTCGCGCCCCCATTGAAAAATGTTTGCTTCCTGGCTTCCTGGTGTCTCTCCTATAGTTTTTGTTTCGTTTTAATTGCGCTTTCGTTTATTCTAATTTTTTCAGCTATTGCTTTCGGCTCGGAGGTGGCAGTATTACACTTGAGTAGTTTTTCATTTCATTTTTTGGTTGTTTTTGTTTGTTTGTTTGGTTTTTCCTCGGTATTTCATCTCACTTATGCCACTATGGTGGTGTGCAACAGCAATCGAAAAGAATTCCCATGAATGATTTAGAAGCAAACACTATTAACAACACCCACACGACGCCTGAAAGCCCAAGGCACCATGGAAATTGCGTACAAACACATTACGGTGCACACTACATACATACTTATGCACTTACACTAATATAGGTAAATAAATTTGTATAACCACGCGTGCGAACTACGGCGCGCCACATATGAATAGATGTGTGTGTTTGTGTGTCTATTTTTTCACCTGCATTTGTCTATCCAGTTGAGTCCTGAATCCTTTTCATGTCACTAACGCACACATTTGTTGTTGTATATAGCGTGCATTAGCTGCAGGCGATTGCGCATTCATCACATACAACACATTGACTTAGCAATTTAAGTGCAGGAGTTTATGTGTTGCATATGTACTATATGGCTATATGCACTTGCGACTAAATGAATATATTCGTTTTTAAAAGCTAAGGGGACCGAATAAAACGGATAATGTACACTAAATTGGCTATTTTCTTAGTAACTAAGGTTTTAAGTCAATTTAAGTTACGTCAAGCTATTATGAAACAGGAAAAAAATTAGTTCAAAAGAAGTAATATTTAAGTTAAGTTAAACCAAGTTATGGAAACTTAATAAAAAATTAATTAACGATTTGAGAAACGAAATTAAGTTAAATTATGATAATAGGACTGCTTTTTTAAGTTAAGTAGTTAAGGTTATATAATACATATGACTTTATATATATACATATATATAACTAAATTCGTTTTTAAAGGCAAAAGCTAGTTTCTTAGAATCTAATTTCTAAAGTCGAATTTGGTTAATTTAAGCTACCTTAAGCTGTTATAAATTAGGGTAATGGTGAATTTGAAATAAGAACTAATTGAGCTAATAATTATAGCGTAATATTTAATTATAACTCAACATAAAGTTAAGTTAAGCAAATAACTTAACTTTGCCAAGTTGAACAACTTTAAATAAATTGTTTTTTTTTTGTTTTAAGTTAAGTTAAGTGGTTAAGGATATAATTAAAATGTATTATGTTTGAAATATTATTATGTCTGATTTAATAAAGCGAAAACAAAGTTTACATAAACATAAGTTGTATAAAGTGACATTCTGTTAAGTTAAGTTAAGTTAAATATAATTAATTAGGTTAGGTAATTGTTCCTCCAAAAATATTTCATTTAAATTATGCTAAATTACACATTGTACTTAATTACACTTGTTTCATTTTAAGTGACACTGAATGCAGTTGAATAGTTCTAGCGATGTTAAAGCCCTCGCTGACAATTCGTCTCAACACTTTCTAATGCCAAATGGCAGGATGTAGCCAATTTCGCAATTTCGCAATTTCGCTGATGGATTTTTGTTATATGTGCTTTCGCATATGCTTTCTTAACGAAGCTGAATGCCGGAGTGAATTGTTTTTTAACACAGTTGGCTCTTTCAGTAGCAGTAAACACATACTATTTAGACAGCAGCGGCACGAAAGAGACCATGATACTACTAAAACAATTATACAAATTTGTGGTGCCTTGAAGATTAGAAACAGGTCCTCGGTTAAGTAGAAACTATTTTTATGAATATCCGAGATCAAAATTAAACAATAATGTTGAAAATTGAACTATGTCGTAGCAAGTGGACGTTTCTTTTTCGATGCTCTTTTGGCTGGAAAGGTAAAATCCGAATAATATATACTATTTCACCACAAATAGCACTATATTGCCACAAATATTCAATCAATGAAAAACAGAAAACATCTCTTAGTCTTATCTAAGCCTGAATCCAGATATACTGTGCTAACGACTTTCACATTTTTACACTTCACTGACCGATATAATGTTTTCAAAATTCATAATAAACTTCATTACGGCGGGATTGTTAGCTTTATTAGTATTTCGGAGCTAATTAACTTATGCATTATATGTGAAATACATTTAAATGACTTATAATTTAGCGAACGGTTAAAATGTATTCGTATAAACAACAACAACAACAACATTAACACTGAAATTATTTCTAAAAATATCTACTTATTCATATATAATTATATAATTTAAATTAAAATAGTCTAAATAGTGCTATATACCATTAGTGAATACAAAATTATCGAAATACTTAAAAAATTTTACCATAAAGTAACTGTTTCACCAGCAATCAATTCGTTTTATACTCCACTACAAACTGAAAACTCTAAACTCTAAAGCGGAAACATGTCCGATATCGTCAACAGTAACGACAGAGTTGTCCTAGTGCTTTTAATTTTGCCACTACTGTATGAGTTCAATAACTGCGAGGTAATTAAAATACAATAATTTCATTAAAATACCTTATGATAAAAAGATTCTGTGCTTGATTTCAGCGCAACTTTGGCGTTGGCATTTATTATATGAATTACACTGCTGGTCAAATGTATAACTTCAGTGTATTCAATTACAAATATTACAATGTGGACTATGTGGAATGCTAGTTTATGTTGAATTTAAACTATACGAAAATATTCCGAGTTTCACTGCACATATCAAACTTGATGTACCTACGCGCTAATAATAAGAAAATGAATTTGCTAAATATAGTTCAAGACGGCTGTAATGTATTAGGCGGCGTGCATAACAGTAGACTAATGAAAGTTATACGGGAGCAGATTGTTCAAGTTACGAACTTTCCAAAGAAGTGTCCGATTTTAGCAGTGAGTGTTTTACAGATAACTTCAATTAATTGTTTCTTTATTTTCTTTTAATTCACTGTTCTTCTTTTACCTAGAATAAAAAATATATCGTTAATAATTACACTTTGGGTGCAGAATCGCTTCCAGTATTCACCACACCACTGCACTGGGTAATACAAACACAATTTGTGCTTGGCAAAAAACCTAGTGGATATATGATTCTTCAGGGTAATATTTTCAAACTTAGAACGGATTCCATAAAGTTGAAGTCCTGAATCAATTAACGATGTCAATTCTTATTGTAAAAAAGGCATAAATGTGAAATTTCTAAGAATTCAGTATATCTTAATCTCCTTGTTTACGATTCTTCAAAGAAAATTTCATAAATATATCAATTCCATGAAATCAAATATGGGTGTAGTTGAAATAGTTTAATATTTTTTATTGAGGCGCTATGTTCCACCCAAGAGCTATGGAAAATATATATATATATATATAATGTTGTTGTGGATATATATGCATTATGTGCTTTTTTATGTGCCGAAATTACTTTTTTTAATATGCGTTGGCAGCGACTAACTCACATTGGCTCGGTCGAAACAAATGGTATCGAAGACTGTTGTTGGTTTTTCTTATTTGGATTTCTTGACTTGGTTTATATATTCAGTAAAACATATAATTTTGTATCAAAGAAGAGCTCCGTTTTGATACTGCCAATATTATGGGAATACACAATTTCTAAGGGTCGAAGTACATCGTCCAAATTGGACGAAATTCTATTAGACGAACTTTTAAACTGATTAATATCAAGCAATCGGACGAACAGACAGGCCACCGGAAACAAATTCAACTCGTCATGCCTTTCATTTTGATATATATACATAACACTATGTCTTGGTGAATTAATGTTGGGTGTTACTATTATCCGTTGGATGAACTGAAATATTATACTCCATGCCACATGGAAGTGCGAAATATATACAAAAATATTAAAAAAAATTACAAAAATGTTTTGTTGTTTTTTTTTTTTAAACCACGTACTTCTTGCCCTGGCGTACCAAGGAACATATGTACCAAGTTTCATCAAGATACCTCAATTCTTATTTAATTTATTGCTTGCACGGATACAAGGACGGACATACGAAGAAACAGTCGCTCGGAATTCAACTCGTCGTCATCCTTATCATTTTGATACACATAACTCTGTATCTATCTCGAATCGTTTTAGGTGAACAAAACTATTATACTCTGTTGCAACATGTTACAAGAATATAAAAGCGGGCAAGTAATGGTAACTCTTAGTAATTCTTTTTGTGTAAAGATTTTGTTAACGATTGTTCGCACGTGTTTTCGACTTTCTTGAACATGAGCTGATAGACCTCTGATATATTTTGGCCTGGAATAGCCACATTAGATGTTTCTTAAGTTTGTCGGCTCAAAATAAAGGCTTCGCTATAATCCGAAAAGTATTTGATATTCTAATTATATAATCTTTTGGGATGATGTACAGTAGAAAAGAGGTTATTCGACATTTTCATCTCAACTGCAAATATGATAGAGGATTAATACCTTTATGGGAATAGGTATAACAGTGGAAGCAAAAAAATATGGGTTAGTTAGAAGCGATGTGTTGAAATTTAATTTATTAAAGGAATTCCTCAGAATGATCAAAAAAGTCAAAAAAAAAACCACAGACAACCAAATGAAATCATTAATGAAAAGTGTTTACAAACTACGATGCTGCAAATACTACGAGCATCAACACAGGTAGTTACAGTGCAACAACAACAAGAACAGTTCGACACAATGCCACCAGGTTCAGTGGTGTCGACCAGTCACCCAGACATGGCTGATACATACTCCTTAGCACATTCATATCTATGTATATATGTAATATGTATGGAATAATGAGTTCCTCCATCACTGCAGCAGCTACTGTTATTTATCTATGCAACTGGCCGCTCTCCTCCTCGCTTCGCGCTCAATAATGCCGTATGTTGTTTTACTTTCGTACGAGTATGTTGCTTTATTATCTGCATTGCCGTCATTACGTGTGTACGCAAAATTAGCGTTAGCTCAGATAGCAAGAGTTAATAACTTGCATTCGTACAAATATATACATCTGTGGCAATACGGCTGAATAATGAAGATATTATTTACTCATGACAGTGCAGTGTATCCAAAGTGTGAATTGCCCGTGACAGCATTGTTGACACTTGGAGAAACATTAGTGAAATTGATGTGTTATTGCAAAAAACAAAAAATAATTAAAATTTATATTAAGAAGCGAAAATGCAAAAAAATAAAGAATAGGAATAAAGAATGAGTAATAATATAAAAATTAATCTTGATTTCGAAGTAAATTATGAATTTATGTGACCTGAACAATAAACATAAAAAAACATTATGGTAATTTAGCATATATAAACAGAAAATATAAAATAATTTAAATACTATATATTTCTACATATTAGAGTAAAGAAATTATTTCTAATTATTATTTCTTTTTCGTTTGCTGAAGTAAATAATAAAAATGTCAAACGTCAAATACTCCGAAATTTTCAATACTAAATTGAAACAAAACTAATAAACTCTGTAGCAACATGTTGCGAGAGTTAAATAAAGCACTTAAGTGTGAACATTGTAGTTTTTCAAATAGCACATTAATATAAATTAACATATTTCTTCTCTAAAATGTTCGAGTGGATTTCTTTGCGTTTTCAAAAATTTTTACAACAATATATAATACTCAATATAAGTAATAAAAAAATAAATAAAGTGTGAACTCACTTTAATTGCTAAATTACTATACTTATTACACATATTGTATTTAAGTGTGCAGTATAAATACGTACATACTTAGTTATTTTTGAAGACTTTTCAATGTTAAAAGATGATATTTTATTATTATTCGTAACACTATTTTAATTTTTATCAACTTATAATTTGAGTAGTTATACCTTTTTCTTGATAAGAAATCACGAAATGTCAATATAAATCTTGAAAAGCGAATCAAATATGTATATGTTATTATTTAAAGAAACTAGGTAATTTAAGCTCTAATGTGAACACTGTTTCTTTTAATAGGATATTAGTATATTTTTACACATTTCTTCTGCTTAATATTATATAATATTTTAATAAAAACAAGTAAAAGAAGCCAACAAAATAAATAAAGTGTGAACATGCTTTAACTACTAGATAACTGTGTAATTTAGATGAAATTAAGTCATTTAGAATTAAGTACTTACAAATTACTTATTAAATATTTATTTTATTTAAACCATAATTTTTATTTGAAGTACTTACTTGATATAGCATAATAAAATTCATAACAACTCAGTACTAAAATAACCACTAAAAATTATTTAGATGAAGGAAATTGCTGACAGTGTATCATGCAATTATTGCTGACTTTCTATTCAACACAACAACAAACGTACACATAAGATGCACACAAATGCATGAGTTGGTTGTTTGGATGCAACCAAAGTTGTTAGTACGAATGACCCATTTTTTGTTTACGAATATGCAATAGCAATGGCGCCTAAGTGCCCTCACACCCACAACCGTCCATCACAGCTGAGCATAAACATCATATTACTATGTCGTCTATTTATGCTTGTATGCATGTATGTGTCAGCCGTTTGTGCGAATGTTTGCGGCAATTATTAACACCAACTCCGGGCAAAGTGTGCGTAAATGAGTTGTTTTGTTCTACTCCGCTCAGCTCCACACACCCCCACTGCCCCACCCCACTGCCACTGCACTGTCACTAAGCGGCATGAATGGCTGGCTAGCTGCTGTGCGACTGTGTGTGTGCATGATTGGCTGTAGGCGGTAAAATACCTGTGTAAAATGCGATAAAGTGCTGGCAGTTAGGCTTATTTGAAAACGCAAAATGCCATATAAATGAATACCGGCACCCCGGCACCTCGGCACACCTGCGCGACTTAAGCAAGCATAAAATTTGGCAATTTACTAGCGAATTTTACGACATTTGAACGCATTCATTTTAATATTTGTTCAGTTATTTCGGTGAATCCATTACAGCTACATATATGTTAGTAGGTATGTTATATAGGTACGTATGGATATTGATCATAAATTTGTGATATGACATTAAATGGTGGATAGTTTACATGCGAAAATATCGAAAATATCAGGTGAAGATATTTGTGCAAACATCATTTTAACGGTATATTCCATAAATTTATTATTTTTCATCTGCGGTAAGCAACATGACGCACCTGATAACTTAAACAACTATATTATATAGCAATGTTAACATATTTTTTATTGACAGATTCTTAAATATGGTTGCCACTTATTTTCAAATGAAACTTGTAATTGAAAATAAAAACACTTAGGTCTTAAGGTCTTACCTTAGTATCAATATAAAATGAGTTGATTAAACTTGGGTACGGGGTATATTTGCCAATAGCTGAACTGAACTGAAATATAAATCATCATACTAAAAAAATATTCGCACCCATATTTATAAACTTTGCATTCATATTAATATCACAAAAATAAAAATGTGCTTTTTAAATATTGTATTATAGAGCCTATATTACTAGATAAGATGTTTTTTATGTTACTTATTAATATATAAAATAACATATTAGAACATACTTAACACACTTTTCTAGAAGTTATAAAAAAGGGTTGACCTTTATATTATCACTTCATTTATTAAAGAGTTGTGAAAATGGGAAGTTATGGAGCAATTTGAAGCTTGGTTTTCATGCTACATTGTAGAAACATTGTAGAAATATATTGTGCTAGTTCGTCAACATTATTATTCGCTGCCATAACATTTAAAACTAATGTCACGCATACGTCAAAATCCAAAACAATATCTTTTTAATGAAGTATTATTTTTCATATAAATAAAATTCGAGTATGCGGTCCTTTCTTCCAAACTTTTAGAAAGTAGTTAAAATATTAGCATTGAAGGATAGGAATTGGAGAAAGCTTTAAAACAGAAATACAACTCGTTTTAGTGAGGTTGCCCTCTATCACAAATAGTAAATTAACAACTCTGAAATTCAACGAATAAACGTGAAATAAATATGTATATTAGAAATATGTGTATTTAAATAAAATGTTATATGCTGGATAATTTATTCATATAAATGTATATAATAATGGCAAGCATTATTAATAATATCCAATTCAATTTCAAAAATCCATTGTACTAGTGTAGTACTTAAATAATGTGGCTACAAATCGAACTATATTTAAGATAATGTTAATGTAGAAATACTTATCTGAATTAAAGAGATGGTAATGTAGAACAGGGCGACTTTTCACTACAGTAGCGACTTTCTTTAGTCTAAATAAAAATTTTACAAAGAATGAATATTGATTGAAAGAATAATGTTGTAAAGAGACTAGATATCAGCTAATCATTGCTTGACAATTGAAGATCACTTCCAAATTTAGCATAAGCCAAGTCAATATATTAAAAACCCAATGAAATAATGTTATGGCTTCTTGGCTAAAGTGACGTTCCACCGATCTGCTTATTCTATAGACTTTTACTGTTCCTGTTAAAAATCTGTTTTCTAGAATCAATAAGATTGACTTGCAATCGAAAATCAAAATTTTCGGAAAAAAGTTCTTTCGGCCCCAATCCGTTGTGCCTTTCGCTGATTACAACAACAATTCTCGCCTTTGAAGTATTAAATTTTATTTGGAGCGGCTTTTATGCCTTGGATTGAAGAACTAAGAGCTGATCTTCAAATAAAAGGAGCATGAAACGAACATTTAATCTCCCCAATCTCCTACCTAATTCATCTCGATTTTAACAACAAAAAGCAAATAAAGGTTATACGAAAATATCCTGTGAACAACAACAACTGCGTTTAGCCATAAATATGATGAAACTTCACATCAACCAACGCACACACATACACACACACAATCTCACTTTACTAACCAACCACCTTAAAAGGAACTCCTTATTCGTCCCGTTCCTTCCGCTTCACTCCCACTCTCATTTTCATGCATTACTGCAGCGGCCATTTGCCGATTGCTTGCCGTTACCCGTTCGCCCATTTTCATTTCGATTGTATTTTGCTTTCATTTATTTTTGATTTTTTTCAATTAAGCAAAAATTAAATATATATTATTTTCTTTGCCCTTAGGGAACGCAGAACAATGGCAGCGAAGCAGAAAAAAGTACAAAAACAAAGAAAAGCAAATATTGTGCACCAATACAGTGAAGAAACAAAAAAGTAGCAAGAAACTAATCGCACATAAGTATATAATACTCGTAGTGAGCGCTGAAAAATAAACATTTGCTTTAATATAGACTTAAAACCCCGATGAGTGGCGTTTAGAATATTTGTGGGCAAATTGTGGAAATAAAACTTCAAAATTTAAGTATTTTTTTTTAAACTTCTCGATACATTTAAATTGTAGTTATTACAAAGAAAATCATTTTCGTATAAGTAAATTTTTTACAATTCTCCACCGCATTGTTTTAAATGCTTTCACAAATTTCCATATAAATATAATCGTCTCCAATTGCATTGAAGAGCTAACTTGGCTCGTTAAAGGAATCAAGCATCATTGAATTCGCCAAATTACACGCCTACAATTACATTAAAATTTTTTGTACTCTCTTTTTTGTTTTATTTAATGAGCTCGTTTAATTTTTTCTTCGTATTTCGTTTTCTTCATGCACAAATAAGCTACATTTAGTGTAATGAGTGGCAATTTGGTATCATTAGTTGTTGTAAGGGAGGAGGGGACATATTTTATTTTTATTTCTCCGCACGGTTTGCTTGTAATGGGCGCATGTAAATGAGTATTTAATTAATTGATCAAAGCTATGCACACATACTTTTTTTTTGTGAGCATAGAAAGCAAGATACTTTACTGACAAAATCTTTAACGGTAATGATTTGGTCTGCTAAAATAAGCACTAAACGTAAAGACGAAATCTACAAATTTTTTAATACTATTTTCGTGGTACATTTCGTCTTTCGGCTTAAAATAGGCCTCAGTCTAGGCGATTTCTTTTCAGCAAGCATTCGCATGAAGTCTCCAGAACGGAAAATACTGTCGATGGTCAGATCGATCAATTCGAAGCATAATTCATAAAGATTTTCAATATTTTTCATTGATTTGAAGTATGGTGCATTGTCTCAATTATTACTAATCAACATTTTAAATTCCTTTATAACCATTTTTTCTAGTCAAAATACCAAAACTTGTATCGCTCATAAAGATTTATCGCACAACTGAGTTGACCAAAGGCAGTACAATTTATGCCTACAATGCAGAAGTAGAACTCTCATCGAAATAATACGAACTGTGACTTCAGACTGTGAACTTGAAGAGTTCGTGAACTGGGAACTTGGCAAATAAATTCTTAGAGTTTACCTTTCAGCTAAAGTATATTCACTGGAAGATTTTAGCTTTGATTTTTAATCGAATAGTATATATTCTGAAACGATCTATCTATTTACACGGATATGCATTTTATTTTTATAATCTGTTCAAAGTACTGGTAATTTAAAAATACGAGTGGTAAAATGCTCTCTAAGTCAATTCAAAATTCATCTCTTATTTTAAATTAAATTTTCTTCAACCATAAATTTTTATAGAATCGAACACATTTAAATCAAATTAAAAATATTGTCAAATATTATCGGATCGGATATCGGATCATTCTAAATGGTATTGTAAATAAAACCTTTAATTTAATGCAAAAATAATGGCTTTCTTTTTACTAGACTTTAGAATATATTAGCTTCATCGCTTAAAAGTATGCTATTAAAATGTAAATAAGTTTATCGATCTATGAAACTTTTGGTAATGAATTTACACGCATTCCTTGCTTACCAAAATAGGTTGAAGTTTTAAATGAGCAAAACTATATCTATTAGATAGACATAGATAGACATAATGATTATAACGAATATAATAATTTCAGTCCCTATGAACAAGTTTACCACTTTTATAACGGCCAGTTTGTAAGAATCTTAGTAAAATTAAGTAAGAATGTTACTTCAGATATGTATAATGTCCGTGCAATAGGGTCGCAGCTTCGCTCAAAACACCACATTATAATTTAATGAATATTGCTACATCATATTTTATTGCAATTTTTAAATTCTCCGAAATTGTGAGAGCATTTTACAAGAATAATAGTAATTATTTTATTTGTTTATTTCAAATTCGGTATCTATTTAATTTTACCACTTTCCATCACTGGTGATTTTGATAAGAAATTAATCAATGAGGAATAAAGCAATTTAAATTTTTTCAAACAACTTAAAATATGTAATGAATTACCATGAATTTGAATAACTTATTTATTTCACCTTCTTATTTAATTATTTAATTTAATCAAAAAATTACCTGTGTATCCTTTAAATGATCAAATTGTATGTTATTTTCCTGCTCACAATGCACAATATTATCCTTTATCAAGAGATAATCGCTATACGAATTAATTTAATGCGCAATCAAATTAAATTACACACACATTTACGTAATTATAATTGTAACACTTCTTCAACAACTTCCTCAACGTTGCAATAACTCACGCTTTATTGTTCGAATTATAGACACGCTTACGTTTTTCACACTAATTATAATTATCAATTGTATTTCCGTTCACGAAAAACTGCGCTCAGCGACATAAACACCCACACAACTGCAAAGGCAAGACAATTAAGAGACTTGTGTAAGAAATTGCAACAAATTTTACTTCCGCCACTTGAACGGTTCACCAACACCGTTGTGCGCTGCGAGACAAACACTTGAGCGTACAGTGGCGCTGTGCCAACACACACACGCCCTCATACACACACACACATACACACACGAGGCATGCACACATACACTGTTGCAATGGCGCGCCGTAAGTTAAGGCCGAAAAAGACGAAAGTTGTCTCGTTGTCTGTCGTCGCAATGACACTTCAAGTCCAAAACAAATCATGTGAGGATCTCTCATTCACTCAGCGCAGCGCACAGACGTTTTGCAGAGCGCGACGCAGCCAAACCGAACCACCCGCAACACTCGGCGAACGAAGACTGAATGCAACTTTCGCAAACGGATTCGCGTAAACATTGAAAATTCGCACAGAAGATGAAATGAAAACAAAAGCGCCAAACAACAACAACAACAACAACAACAACAACAGAAACAACAACGAAGACAGACATCAAACCATAATAACCAGAGCGCACAGCAGCCGAAGCCGGCTTTATTTGTTGTTGTCCAGTTTTAATGCACGTAGTACGTCGATATGTACGTAGCAGCAGCGTACAGCAGCTGTAGATGGCAAGTCGACATTGCTGTCGCAAAGGCGCATAGGAGAACGGGCGTTCATTTGAACATTCGTTGCAACAAGGCAAATTGGCTACTTCGTGCCGATTAAGTTGCGAGCGAGGCGAATAGCTTGCGTCTAAAGGAATAGCAATAGCAAAAGCGTTGATATGCCGCTACCGGCTGGTTATGTGTCTTCTACAAAGCTATGCAGCAACATGCCGCGCGTGCCACATACAACATTCTACATAGCACATGCAACAAATGTTGCCAAGCCGTAAGTATGGTCAATGATGCCTTTGCTGGCAGAGCAGACATACAAAGAGCGAGATTGAGAGAGAACGGGTATGGTCAATGAATAATTGAGTGTGTGTGATTTTGGCCAACAACATTTGTTGCCTAGAAAAACCGCTGACTTAACTGACGTATTGCACGCCGTTGCTGGAAGAGAGGCCTTTCACTGTGGCTTATCAGATGAGTCGCCATATTAGTACGTTTGCACTGAGAACTGTTGCAAGTAGTATGTTGCTGCATAGATGTTGCTAAACATATGTTGCAGCGTAATGATACTGATATCGTTTGAAATTTGTAAAAAAAACACATTAAAAACTTAAAGATTTTTATTTTTTTTCATTTTACTTAAATTGTTTCCGTACCTCTAAATGTATACCTCAAACAAAATTATATTTTTCGCAAATGCAAATAATACAAAATTCCTAAGTTATAATCTTTTGGTAGTCCACATTTCCAGCGCCTAGATGTATGCAACAATTTTACGTAATATTCAATCCCGAAGCATCTAGATGTAGACAACTTTCTAAGCTCTTAACTAATGTTTTGTAATAAAAATCCGTTGAGGCATATTATATTACGCTCAGATTGAACATTTTGTTGTAAAGATTTCGTTATAAATTTGCTATTTAGCTATACTACCTTGTGAAAACTATATCAAGTATTCTCATTTTTAAAGGATTTCGTTGACTTTCCTAAACTCCGATTTTGGGCACATGCATTTCTCGAGCTAACAAAATCAATTTCTTGATTAAGAATTATTTAAATGGATTTTAAATAGTCACAAATAAATATTTTCCTAGTAAGTCCTAGTGGTCGTTTCATTGACCAGAATTTTGTAAAGTGTTTCACAAGTTCACTTCTTCATTATAAGGTGTAAATACTAACATATTTGAAAGCAGCAAAATTTATAACATTAAAATTTAAAATTATAATTAAAAATTCGAAAGGCTCTCGCACAGAAAAGGTTCTTCTCAAAAGCAAATTAAAGATTTATATAAATCAGTCAACAAATAAAACAGAAGAAGTTTTAAATAAAATTCGAAGACCTGGTAGTTTCATTCAGTTTTGTAGTAAATTCAGAGAGCTTCTCGCTTTTCTGAAGATTTTTCGAACTCAAGTATCGAACCTGCCTCATAGCGAATATCGACCGTGCACCGAAAATCGTACAAATGAAATGCGAGCAGCACTACCTCGAAAGATTTCCCTCCTAAATTTCCCATTTAATAACACCATTATGGAGTTATGGTTAGATCAAGTTCAGGTCTGTTCAATTTCCTGTATTTTTTTTTTCTAAAATGGAAGGAGTAATATGCAGAACTATTGGGAATAATGGATGGTTATTTTCTTAACTACCAACTTTATATAATTACCCAATATAACTATCCAACTCTAAACTAGAAAGTATAATTCCAGATTAAGACAGATATCAAAATGTGAAACTTTATTATCAATCTTATCAATCTTACTAAACCGCTATCAAGATATATAAATGTTTGAACAAAAATATCACTTAATTGTGAGAATCCTTTTAACCACAAACATTTCACTTTACTTTTAAAATCCTCAGCTTTAAAATGGCTCAGAACTTCACTTTGGACTTGTTCGAAAATTTCATTTCACATTTTTTTGTTCATTATGTATCTGAAACATGTATCGCAACCTTTCGCATATTGTCTCGAAACGCGCACGCGCCAAACTCAAACCATGTGAACAGTAGTAAAATATTACTAACCCCAAAAAAGTCGACAATATTTTAATGAAGAAAAAATTTGTATTTGCGCGGGAAACCCGTACCTTCCGCAAAACCACCAAACCGGCAGCAAGTGAGCTACACAAACACACACATGGTACATTTGTATGCAACATCTTTATTTTATTTTCGGCAAACAAAACGGAGATGAAAATAAAGTGAAGGAAATTAAGGCCCGCATCAGCGCGAGTGCAAACAACAGCGTGCAAGCAAGCTGAGTGCCACTCAAAAGCGGAGCAACGGTAGCGGCCACAAGTGGCGACACAACATATACATAGCACAGCACAGCGTAGCACAGTCACTTGCTTAGGTTTGTAAGTGCATGCGGGCTTTGCAGATTGCGGTCGGCATTCGCAAGTTGGGCGGCTGCGTGAGGTGGTGGATGGCTGATGTGCATCTGTATATATGTGCGTGTGTGTTGTAGCGCAAAGACGTATTCGTCGGTAATGATTTTTGTCAATTGTTGGGTATGGCCCAACGCATTTTCTTTGTTAACTGCAACAACAAAAAGCAAATGATTGAGTGCCGAAGTGCATTGAAGAATAGATGACAAAGAAATGTGGAGTAAAATGTATGCACAAACACACATGGTTACAAAAATATATATTACACATGCAAGTGTGTGTATTAAATGTATTCTTTGTTGAGCTTTGCTAAGGACTGCTTTTATTTGATTCTTTTTAATCTGGAGGGTTACATTTTATGGCAAATAATATACTTCAGTATATTCCCTTTCAATGCTTTGATAGCTCATTGTATGATTTAGGGATATATTTACAAGTATAGAAAAATATATGTGGACTAAACTTGAAAATACAGGTTGTACCTAAAGTATATTCATATTTTTGTATTACAAAATATAAGGTAATTTTTTTTTAATAATTGTATGCTTCTATATTAAAATCTAACAATTTTAATTATTTGTTAAATATAATTTTTTACATCAGCTTATGGCGGTGTGGCAACTAGATTTCCCTTGTTAACTAAATATGCCTAGTGATTTTATTTTATTTCATTCAAATAAATTTGTAATATTCTTATAAATATCTTATATATATCTTATAGTATATCTTATAAATATCTTCATAAATAACATTGATAAAACGCAAAACAAAATTCTACCAAATAAACTCCGATTTAATCACCCTATATTACAAATATATATATGAATAATTCTATGGAATAGTATAATAAATACTTTAACTTAATTTTTCTTCAAATATTTTACATTTATTTGCAAAAACAAATATTTCTATGCTAATCGTTAATGTAAAAGCAACTGTTCCATTTCACAAGTACCTATGGATAATAACGTGAATAATAGATACTTATGTTTATGAAGACAAATAACTTTAAAAGATATAAATATGTATAACTAGGATTTAGGATTAACGAAAGTAAGAGTACTTTTAAGTGGTTTTTTATGTATTGTAATATATGTAAATGTGATTTGCTTATGTGTAAGTTAGGTATAATTGCCTAGAATATTACAAGCTGCTACTTTAAATGGAAATGTAATATGTTAAAAAGAAATAAAAATTTTAAAATATATAAATAAAAAAAAAGTTAAAAAGAAAAAATATATAAATAAAAAGAAATATGCTAAGAGAACATATTGCACATTTCTATGTAATGCCCTACCATTCGAGAGCAAGGCAGGAAGAGTTTAAATAAATTCATATTAAAAGATTTAAAAATTTTTAACAAATTTTGTTATCATATTCTAAAGCTCGGGAAAGTACATTCTACCGAATATTTCTTGACATTATCCTTATTCGGTATTTTTTATTAGTTTTCCCGATTAACTTATGGTGTGTGTCTTAGCTAAAATGTAGTCAGTAAATAGATGTCTACATTTCGACGCAAAAAAATAAAGATATGATCTATTTTTGTAAAAAAAAAGTCTAGAAGTTGTTACGAAGATAGACCTCTTGATAAACTAACGTAGTTAAGCATAAAAATAATTAAAGCGGCATTTTGTTGCTATATCATAGCCATATAATCGCATTTAATTCAAGAAATTAAAAAAATGTATTTGATGAACATTTATACAAAATCTTTTCTCGTATTCTAAAAGAAAATAAAAGTGCAAGCAAGAGTATATATTACATATAGCCTTTTCTACAGATTTAAGAAAATGTTTGCCTATATATGTACCCATACGTAACGAAAATTTATATTTAATCAAGCTCTGATAATTTTAAGAGGCTTACATACACAGCAATGCATTTGCAGCTTGATGAATGAATAAGCACAAACATGAATAAATGTAAATATGTAGCTTATGTTCATGAACTTGTAAATATTTTCCTCCACTATCACTTCTCATACACTCATTTACGGGTTTTTATAAATACATAAATGTGCACATTCGCATACAAACCTACGTACATACTGTAGTTTGTATTATGAATTTACCCTGGCATTCGAACATGAAAGGATTCCCTCCGAACTCCGACAACGGAGCGTATCAAATTCACAACCATATGCTTTTGCATAAAACATGCAAGGTAAGCACAAGTATGGCACACATACATGCATATATGTGTTGCATACATACACATACATGCAATTGTTAACTAACTAAGCTGTAATGAACTATTTTAATGGGGAGTTAGGCAAATAAACTCATAATTTTATGCTAGTCACTAAGCATATTTTCTATGCGCATGCACTTTTACATTTCTAAAGCAAATAGTCGTTAGAGATTACATACGAGTATGTATTACACGGACATTTATTTAATTAGTATTTATATATTATACATATGTACACACTACAAAATGGGATGTTACGTATACGCCACCGCCGCTTTGAATACCTAACTTGCCGCACTGCAAACATTTTGATTTTTATGGGACGTAATTTTTAACACGTACAAGAAGATGTATATATATCTTTATACGGCTATGTATATTTACATTTTTATTTGTATTTGCATACAATATGTTGTTGGTTTTATAATTTTTATAGCAGTCGATATCTCCCACTCAAGTAATTTAATATTGTAAAAAAACTCTAGCTACTTTTTTAGTACAGTACATTACAGTACAATCCATTAACAAATAAAAGAAAATAATTTGTTAAGAACAAATTTGAATCATCTCCGATTTCGATGTCAAAGCCAAGTTAATACTTTCTGGCACTAAGAACATGGTGGCGTGTGTCTTTGGTCGCGCTCTGTGATGACAACAATTATCTTCAAAAGGCTTTAATTGCCACCCACGAATATTATAATGAGCTTTGAATATAGCAAAAAAATTATAGCAAAAAAGATCAGATCCTTAACCAAAAGTATTTAATAGATCAAACCTAAGGACAACCTTATACTTCCGAAATGGCGAAAATAGATCGGTGGTACCGGGTTTGGTTAAGTAAGGTTACATAGTTAAAATAACATGGTCATATGTATTGAAAGCGCTCAAAATGCAGTCTTTCAGAGCAATTATTGTCGAGTATAGAGATTTTAACCTCGCCGCGCCGAAATGTAGGCAAATTTTTTTCAAACAGGCCAGTATTGTGATATGACACGCAGGTAACTGTACAATTGTCTACAAAAAATAATAAAATTTTCTAAAAAGTTGTAGTATTTGAAATGTTTTCATATCATCTTCGTTTCAAAATTCAATTAATTAAAAAAACAATTATTTTGAATATATTATTTCAATTAATTTAAAAATTTCACAAAAATTGGATATTAAATTAATATTTTTTAAGTTATGGCGTATTATGACTAAAGCCTCAAAACCACACATGATAATAATTTGACATACAAATGTTGGTTGTGCTTCGGTTACATACTTTTGGTAACCAATATACATTTTCTAGCACTTAAAACTTATAATTCTATTTGTGCTAAAATTCTTTTCTGAAAATAGTTCTTTTGAAATTGGTAAAACCTTTTCTTTTTTTTTTTGTAAGTGTATTATTAATTCCACAATTCTTCTCACTCACAATACTAAATATATAATGTCTACAAATTTTGAAAAGTAAGTAAAACGTCAAATCTTTCAATTAATTCCTATTTCAAAAACTCGAAAACGTTTCTAAAATCCATAAAATATATAAAATTATAATATAATATATTAGTTACTTATAAAAACTCAAATAAAAGTGTAAGATTTTTGTGAGAACAATCGGTGGAATGGCCAACAAGCAATATGAAGAGGAAAAAAGTGATATTGATGATATTAATTTGGACGATGAAGAAGTGCCACAGCAAGAAAAGAGGAAGATACGCCTAAATGTACCCGAAAAGGACGAACTGTCAACGGCATCCAAAACTAGAGTGCAAACGGTTTTGTATTACACAAAAATTATATTTCTGTGTAGCGTTTGGCTTGTAATGGCAGTGTTACTGTCGACGATGCCCATTGAGAAGATAGATGGTCATCTAACAACAATTTTTCCAAATCAATCGAAAACCATAGACATCGATCCGAAGCGTATTTCACGCGAATCGCTAGGCTTAAGAGCGTACGGACCATTTCTAGTTAGCGTACACGCATCGAATGTGGATCCGGGTATAAATAATCATATGACAGCTTTCTTGGAGAAAGTGCTTTACGCTGCGGACGGCGAAAGTATAAAAAATGTCATAGTTGTATCGAATATGCAATATTTTTTGCTCACCACTAGCAAACAATTGACCTATGTCGCGCCAGTGAAAGTGTACGGACATTTTGATCTGACGAATTTCTCCACGGAGGAAACAAAGGCTAGTGCGCAAGTGCACTTACGGCTACACCTGGAGACCAATATCGATGCAGAAGTGACGATAAAGTATTTTTTTGAACGTTCATTGGATGCGCAAACTTGCATTATACTCGGCGCCCTAGTATTAGCCTTCCTGTACATATCGATTGTTTGGGAGTTGGTGAATCGAACTTTCGTTTCGGTGATAGCGGCCACTTTGGCTATTGCCGTACTTGGTTTTATGCGCTCATGGCCTGATATTGGGAAGATCATTAAATGGATGGACACAGAAACTTTACTGCTACTCTTCGGCATGATGATACTTGTTGGTGTACTTGCTGAATCTGGCATTTTTGATTATTTCGCCGTGCAGGCATATCGAATTTCCAGGGGTCACATTTGGCCGATGGTAAACATTTTATGCTTCTTTACCGCCACGCTCTCAGCTTTTGTGGATAGCGTAACCATGATGCTGCTCATTACACCAATCATTGTGAAGCTGTGCGAGGTTATGCAAGCCGACCCAGTTTTAGTATTGATATTCCTTGTTATCTATGCAAATATTGGCGCTGCCTCGACGCCAGTCGGCGATCCGCCCAACATCATCATCACGACGAATTCATTCATTGCCTCGCATAATGTGAACTTCGGCAACTTCATGATGCACACATTGCCCTGCGTGCTGCTTACGCTGCTCCAAACATACATACAGATACGCTTAACATTTCGCAAATTGGGTGTCGTGCCGTTTACGGCGGATGCTGTCAGTGAAATGCGTCTAGGCGTGCACGCGTGGGAGCGTGCCGCCGCCGCCATACAGCCTTACTCTAAGGACACGAGACAGCTGCGAGATGTGCTTATGCAGAAAGCGCATCGCGTTAAGCGACATATAAAAAAGCTGGGTAAACGCAAAACAATGACACCCAATTACCAAGCGACACTCACCGAACTACGCGCCTCCTATGGCATACGCAATAAAATTTTGCTACTCAAGTCGATCATTGCATTTGCCTTCGTTATGACTCTATTTTTCTTGCACTCGGTGCATGGGCTACATCAGTTATCACTCGGTGAGTGCGCACTGATGGGTGCGATAATGCTGCTGATCCTTGCGGACGTGCACGATATGGAGGCGGTTTTGGGACGCGTCGAATGGTCGACACTCATATTTTTCGGCTCCCTATTTGTACTCATGGAGGCGCTTACCGAGATCGGCATTATCGCTGTGCTGGGCAATATAGTGGAGAATTTAGTACGCTCGGTGGATGAGAAGCAACGCTTATTGGTCGCATTGCAATTGTTGCTGTGGGTATCGGCGATTGCTTCAGCATTTCTGGATAATATTCCGGTGACGACAATGATGGTGCGCATTGTGATATCGTTGTCACAGAATAAGGAACTCGATCTACCACTGCATCCATTGGTTTGGGCGCTGGCACTGGGCGCTTGCTTCGGCGGCAATGGCACACTAATTGGCGGCTCTGCTAACGTTGTAACTGCTGGTGTTGCCGAACAGCATGGTTATACATTCACTTTTAAACGGTTCTTCATTGTGGGCTTTCCTATCATGATCGGCAATGTCATCATCACATCTATATATCTTTATGTATGTCACATTGTTTACGAATGGCATGATCCACCTATGAACTAATTTAGTATTTTTACATAAGCAATGTTTGGGTAGCAGCTAATATGTATTTATCTTTGTTAATACATTAAATACGTAAGTTAAATCATAAAATCACTCAGCCAACAATTTTGTATGGAATAAAGACTCTATGTCCTTAATAGCGCACCAGTCGTTTCATCAGTTCGAAAGTTGATACCAAACCGAAATAAAAGTGAAGCACTGTCCCTCCTGAATAGGTATTTCCTTCACAGGAAATTTCTGCGGCAATGAACACCCTCAACATTCGGTGTTCCCAATGTAGAAAGGTCCACAAGACTTTCGTAGATTATTTATCCCTAAGTTTTCAAGAAGTACCTCTTGTTAAAGGAATTAATTTGTTCGTCAATTTTAGTTTTCAATTGCCTACTCTGTATAAACCAACACTTGTTAGCAAGAGTGATTTTCCAGTTGATTTCAGCCCTGTCAGTGTTTTCGGTGTTTAAGCTGGTTCCAAGTTAGATGAAGTTGTCTGCTACTTCAAAATAACAATAATGGTCATCGAGTGTTTTCCATGACACCGTTGCGCCGACTGATCATTTCTCGCCTTATCCTGGTTCACCAAACTGCTTTTTTACCCAATTTAAAAAAGTCGGGACCGTTGTCATGAATGTTTAGTCCGATCTTAATATTTTAATGAACATGCAGTTATGGATCTTGATAAAATATTGTTTCTGAAAGCTTTAGTTATGCTCTTCGAATTACCTTCTCCAACATTAGATCAATGAGATCGCATAATGAAAGTTTTTGATTTTGTTTGAAACCTTGTTTATTCTTCTGATTCAATTTGCAAAGTCGTATAAGTTTACGACGACACTAGCTGCACCATTGTGGTATAGAAAACGATTTTAAATGATCTGTTTCCAAAGAGTAGTTTCTGGTGAATGTATTTTATGAACTCCTCGACGTGCTATTGCTCCGTAAACCTGCTCATGGTGAGTTAATCAAACAGCAATGCCGTTGCCTTCCACTAGATTTTTCCGCACTAAAGAAGCGTCGGTTTTTTTGATCATGTACTGTCGTTCACCCCGGCGAAAGATTATCTCATCGGAATCAGAACCGAATTGAAAAACTTAGGGCTAACCGATTTCCTAGTTACTATCTACTATACTACTCTCCGTCTTATTGAATCACTGTTCCAGTATATTTTATACATTCACACCGAGTCATAGCCAACACGTCCAGGGTTAAAGAACTATCTAAATGTTAAACTTAAATCGCAGAACAGAGGACTAAGAATATAAGCAAGCTTTATCTGTTAGTTAGTTATTTATTTATACAAGAAGAAGTAAAGAAACTTTCGAATATAGTACTAAACGAGTATATAGCAAAGAGGAGCTTTACTTCTAAGACGTTGATATTGATTCCATACTGATAGAGTTTTCCTGAACTGCAATCTTATTACTTAAACTCAAACAATCGATGAGGATAGTGGTAGAAAAGGTTACTTTGTTTGCAAGTAATTAAACTAAAAAGAGCTTAGCTCGTCCTGCTTAGAGTATTGATATTATGTATATTCGCGCTAAGTCCTATTAAGATGGGAAAAACACTAGGTGGGCGATGGATACTTGCATTAATTTTAACATTCGCTCTATATTTCCTCCAGCTGATCAAAGAGTCGAATTCGCGCGCGAATATCAATCGCAATTAAGCGTCCACCACACACACATACATATATACATATGTTTATATAAATTGAGGTGGGAACATTTTTGGCAGCATGGCATCAACATAGCATCGCAATAATAGTTCGATCGTGAGATGCGTGACTCGCTGTCGTACTGTGTAGCATGATTTTGCACATTGATGCGCCGTTGATGCAAGGAATTTAATAGCAACGGACGCTGCGACGCGCACTGTGCCGCTCAAACCGAAATAAACAAATATTGCAGTTCTTTGAATGCTTTCCATTTTCGAAAATTAAATGTTTGCCAACTGCAACAGCCATAACAGATGCAAATGCAAAAACAACAGCAACAACATGGCAGCAGCTGCGAAATTTGCAACAGTTTTTATGCCGTTTTGCCGCTTTGCCGCTTAGTGGGATTTGGTAAGGCGGCGCATCTGCATTTCTCGTTTTATTTCATTTGTTTTTGGTTTTTTTTTTTCTTTTCTTTTACTGTTCTCAACCAGCAACACGCTTTGTGTGGGAACAAATACGACGGCCGAAAGTTGGCGTTATTGAAACAGCAGTAAGGCAACATTTTAAAATTGCTCCGCCTTCCCTCCACCCATGCTCAATGCACACATACACATGTGCAGAAATTCACACGCCTTTAGAGACGCCGTTAGAGACGCGGCATGAGCGACTCTTTGCTTGCGACCGTAACGCATTCTGGCAATGCACTTGTTTGTTGCGGTTTTCCGCAACTTCTTCAATCTCGAACTGTTGTGCGGTTTTAAATTTCCTAGACGCATGCGAAATTCCTGACGGTAGTAGGAGGCGTGGCCTGTGAGACAACATGCTTGCGTATTTGCTGTTTACAAAAAAGTTCGAAATTGGAAAGATAATGCTGATGAAAGAATTCGAAAAAAAACTTAGTGAGAAGGTAAGGCACGATACATTTCTTCGAAGCTCAGCGAACAATAACACGTTGTGTGGTTGAGAAGAGCTATGAGCAAAACGACTGGACCGATTTTAAAGAACAACCCAAATACACAAAATACGAATTGATTATATATAAACCAGTTGGTCGCAATCATTCCAATGTTATAGTAAAGGGTTCATGGGGTTAGCTTGCATATTCCTGAAATTAAAAATAGGAATTTCCAGTGTAATTAAAAAACTTTCTCTTTGTGTAAGAAAATAATACCGAACCAAGGAAAGGTAAAAAAAATACAATACGAATTCTATAATATATATTTTATTGACTAAGAAGTAGTATATTTATTTAGCCCCGAACGTTCAAAGGTTTCGCCAGGATTTCGCTATGAAGTTCGAGAAAAAAAGCAATGGATACCTAGAATTCGCCAAAAACCCGAGTTATTAAAAAGACAAATAGTTTATACCAATAACCAATAAGTATGCAACAATGTAGTATCGGAAATTAGTATGGGAAATAGTATGGAAAATTTTCGCGACTTTGATATTCACAAACAATTATTTAGGCAAAAGCACTAAACGTCAAGAAAATACAAATTATAAATAAACATCATTCGAGTCAATAATCAAACCATAGCTGTGCAACTTCGTTACAAAAAGCCTAAATGTAGGCCACGTTTTTGTCTCTGTCACTATCTTTTCCCTTTCTTAAAAACCGAAAATGCTTTACAGCCTACATTTCGGCGAAAGCTGAATATTGAAGTGAAAACTTAGAGATGATAGTTTTTATGTTTGTTTGAAGTTATATGAAATCTATGGCAATAAATCTCAGTTATAAAGAAGTATGCTCTCAAATACTCAAATAACAATGTATATCCTTTCCCGAAATGATTTTTAAAAGCAGTAAAATTAGCAATGAAGAAAAGGCTCTTACACACTTATAAAGCTCTTTTACACTTATGTAGAGCTCTTATACAATTGAAATGCGCAAATACTATATACATTTCTAGTGTCAAACATCATATGTGTGTAACATCCCAACGGATCATTTACGTCTGACTCAGACTCTTTTGTTTCATAATTAATTGAATTTAAACTGCAACTTGCATAACATTTATTCTGACCACATTTAATGGCAGACAATTAGCTTCCATTTGTCGAAACATATTTACAACAAAAACGAAAGTTCCGCTGATTGTGCAACGAAAGTTTTACAAATTATCCACACCTCTTTAAACAGTTAAAAGCAGCAACATATAGATGAATATACAATAACAAACAGAACAACAACAACAAGCGCAATAATAAAAACCAACAAATTTTAAAACATTTTTAATTAACGAATGTAAAAGTTTTTGTAAGGTTGAGTGAATTGAGTTGAAATGTTGAATGCGGCCGCAGAACGTGGTTTTCACCAGCCAAGGAGAAAAGGATAATGGGTGAAGTAAAACGACGCAGATGGATAGGCGATTGTAATGAATAATGTACGCTGCATTGCAGATGCCTTACTTTGTTGAGTTACGCGAACTCTTTGTTGTTGTGTTTCAGAATGGGATCCATAACAATAAGATTAATTTGGAAAAATCGGAGATATTTTTTTAATTCTTAAACTTAAAATACAAGCTGAGTGGATTTTAGTAACTTGCACACTAAGAATATTTACTTCAACATTTTCGGTGAATATTAGAAGAACTTCCAAGAGGCGACTCCAGTAGTATTTAAATGCGATCGATTTTGAAACACTTCTTAAGTTTTGTTCATTCCTTGTCAGACTATTCCAGTCAGTCAGTCCAATACCATATTCGCCCAGATACCTCTTGCCCAACACTTAAAGAACAGCCTTTCCCTTAATAGAATCTAATTTCGTTTTGATATCAACTATCCTTTGACCTAACGGAACTTTTAAAATTACTGTTACAAATTAAAGATCCTATAGGTTCTTAAACTGCCCCCCGACAGCTAATGAAATGAAAGAATGATATATGAATGAATAATAGTATGATAATAATATATGATAAGGAATTAATAATAAATAATAAATGAACAAGAGAAACTATGTTTTGTCAAAAACAATCAGAGCATTCACAATATCTCCCTAACCGAATCGAAATTTCCTGCTATTTTATTATTCTATTGCTTTCATTCATTATGAACACGATTTCATTCGAAAAGTTTTTTTTGCTGGTTCTGCCAAAGCTCATCCTATTAACTTCTGATCAATGGCTAACACGGTATCAGATTTCAGAACCTGAATGGTTAATGGATAGTTCTCAACATATTGATTTTTAGCGATACTCTGCACAGCTTAAGCTGACCAATTGACAGAGTGTTGATAACCAAATATAATATTTCGCACAAAGAAAAAGTTGCGATATTTGGCAGGCAACATGCTTCGCCATACTTCTGAAACTGAAAAGCATCCATGCCCATATCATCTATTTCTGCCAAATATAATTAACGGTACCCTTGTACCACTCAATGGTGATCGAAGTGACATTTCCAGCAGCATTTTCAAGCTAAAATGGTGTAACCACCACCACCACCACTGCCACCACTCTGAAATTTGACCCAAAAGCAATGTGATGATGAGGATTTATTTCCGCAAGGATTTCACACTCTGTGTAGAATTCTAGTGGGAAAGAGCTGTCAATGTCACAATGAACCACCCTTTATGTCAGTTGCTTGCACCCATGGCCCAAAGCCGTGACAGTTGAGCGTTCAGCTCTTCCTCCACGATATCCGTTATTGAATACAATGAAATTTTTGCAATCATTTTTACATAAATGGCAATCATATGTTAAATATTTATTTAAACATATCCAATTAGCCCACTATGCCATGTTCTAACTTACCGCATGGTATACACTTTGCACCCACGACAGTGTTTATGGCAGTATTCGCACATATTAATGTGTTCACATCCGAAACAGCACATTTCTAGTGTTATTCAATTAGAAGTGAAGGCTCCGAGGTCAGATTTAATCCTGACATACCAGCACATGTCATTATATAAAACAGGCACACACAAATATACATATGAGTACTCTATTAACAAATAATACCATGAATTCAGGTGAATTAAATTTCCAGTGTCTCCTGCAGGATGTTGCCAACACGTGCCTTTACATATGTAAATATGTGCCTCTTAAAGTTGTGAGAGGCAAGAGGCCTGCAGTTCAAATTCATTGGCAAGACAACCGCTCGAACACTTAAATGCACCTGCTTTCGGTATGAAAATAAATAATTTGTCTGTTTGCTCCGTTGCCACTAAGTACCAACATGCACACAGACACTTTACCTTATTTACTACTCAGTGTCGTTAATTCATGTAACAATAGCAACAACAACAACATTAGGCATAACGCACATCGGTAACGACAGCACCAGATTATATTACCAGAATTAATTGCATTAAGAAAACAGATAATACAGCAACAACAACAACAGCAACAGCAACAGCCACAAATATATATATATATATGTATATATATATATACATGCACAGCAACTGCTTGCGTAACAACGGTTTGGCCTGCTCTGTTATGGACAGCACACTTTTACACAAACAACAAGTGTTAGCAACTTCTCAGCAACGGGGTTGATGATAATACAATCAGAGGAGCGGGCAACACGTGCCAAAGTTGCTATTTCGTCTCAAGTTTATGCAAAGGATTTTACCAGATTCCCTTAATTGAAAGTCGATACATTGTATGCAAATGCTGAGAGGCTTTAAGTGGCAGTCTTGAATATTGATTTTGTCATACCTAAGTTTTTACCGCCACTTGAGGGGATTTGTACATTAAATATCGAGGAATAGAATAAATACAAAGTTGTATAGTATTTAACAAGGGCAAATACTACTTGGGTCTATTTAGGGCACTGCAATATTATGGAAAATTTATAAAGAAGATGGAAAGAAAAAAGTGTAGCATGGGTTGTTGATGAAACACTCTTTATTGATGATTAAGACGACAAAAGCTGTGTTGGGATTGCTCATAATCGCTCTCAAATGGGTTTCCTCAGAACTCAAGAAAAAGTCGTCAAAGATCACAAATAACTATCTTGTCGAAAACCGGTTGAAACCAGTTAATAAAAATTTACACACCAAAAATGCATATAGAGCTAGTTGATCTGTTTTCGAACAACTTAAAAGATGTTCATATTGAGGGTGAATTCATAAGTTCATATTCAGAGTCATAAGTAATACACGTATAATTTTTAGTGAGTACAATAGCTCATACTAACTTATGGTACTACTTAATGCTGATTTTTATCCGCTTTTAGGAGCTTCAATGAAACCATATGAAACACATTCGAGACATTTCTTAAGTCTTCAATCAGTGTTTCGGTACTTGAGTACCTACCTACCATCCTAACCTGAGAATGTCTAAAATGATAAACAAAATAAAATATGTCTTATAAGATTTTCGAAATTGGGCAGACTTCCAAATCTTAATGCACTCTGCAATTGAGTAATTACCATACAAGAGTTTTTATTTTAATAAATATGTTTTTGGAAAAAATGTTAGGTTAACTTTCTGCAGATTCCAAAGAGCATCTCAATGAACTTTGAGCTTAAATATTGGAAGGCCCGAAGTCAGTATATATTTGAATCGTACCCACAAGCCGAAGTCTAGCTGAAGTGTTATGAAATTCCAGACGAAATAATTTTATAATACCCCTAAAAATCATTTAGAGTAGAGCAACATATCTTCTGCGTACGGGTTTACTATAGTAACAAAACTCTTTCTCTATAATGCAACCATTTTTTCCAATGACCACGCCTTCTAACGAATGCAATGCTCATAAATTGTGGGCAAAGATGTGGTAGTATCGTAATATATATAAAAATAACGTCTTCAAACTTGAAGGAAGGTCTTGAGGAATAAGGGGCTTACATACATATGTATTGGGCAGAAGGTTTGAATCAGAAAGGGTATGCTTTACTGTCGTCCGTAAATTAGAGCGTAGATGAGTAATATGAAGTCTTTACCCCTAAAGGAAGGTATGTATGATGACCAAATATTTTAAGAGGTCGTATTTTATACAAATTGAATAGCTTAATAAAATAAAAGTATGAATATTATAAACTTGGGGTTTTTCGGCTGCGGCAATGTTTAATTAATACTTTCAATTTAACCAAAAAGTAAATGTACATATGTACAAAACAAAGTCGCAGTGGATAAGTCACGACTAACTCTTCGCCGCGGCTAAAGTGCAGCGTTCGGCCCACCCTTCCACCACCTTTGTTCCCTTGAAATCCAACATACTATATTTACGTATCAGTGTATAGCTATTTTGTGGAGTAGTAAAAGCTTTTCGTAACTTAGCCATTCCGCTGCGCTTGGTTGAATTTGACATGCCCGCATATTTGCACGCCAACCGATAATTATCGCTCTCGTCGTAAATGCGGTCAGAGGTTGCGCGCAAACTTAGCCCGGACAACACAATGCGGCAACTACATAAAAACAAAAATAAAAATTATCTCTTTTAAGCCTTGTTTTTGTTTTTGTTTTTGTTTTGTTTACGCATTCCGCACAGCGTTTGTTGTTTGAAGTTATTTCTTTGATTTTTCATGGAGTTAAGTTTGTAGTTCCTCTCCTTTGGTACCGAGTAGTTGGTATACCGTAGTTGGGATATCTGCAGTTAATTTGGCGTAACCACCTTATTTTTGCACCAAAAGTAGATATTCTTGCCGCCAACACATATATGTATGTATATATTTATTGTATTTGGAATTGTATGCACAATGAGAGCATACGTGAAGTATTAAAGCGCAACAACATTTATTGTTGTAGTTATTTTTTTTTCTCTCTCTCTTTGTTGTTGTTTGTAGTTTCTCCCTGTTCATTTCATTTAAGTTGTGCTTTTGTTTTATTGCCGGCTTGCGCATCTGAAACTGATATGTTGCGAAAGGAAGCATTTCCAGACGCTGTCGACGGGCAATACGACTATATAAATGAAACAGCTGATAGCGAGCAGGTGGACTTTTCGGTATTGCACATGCGCATACGCTCGACAACTCACAGGAATGCAGTTGGCGATTTAGAGTTTGTGGTTGAAGAAAGGAAAGATTTAATCTCTTTCGTTTTTTAAATAATTTTTATTTTATTTATTATATTGTTAAATTTTTTATATGATTACGGTAAATACAACTATCGGAAATAGTTCCCTTCGATCGCTCATGTGGTGCTACGCCAAATTATAAGAAGGTTTGGGAGATCTCAGTTTAGCTTTTCGCAGAAAAATTTCAAAAGTGCTTAAAGCTTTTCAAAAGAATTTTGAATAATACAGCTCTTCCTCTGGAACAAGCATTTCGCGACTTATTTCGATTCAAAGGACTTTGTCGCCCAATATTTTATTATCGAATTGACTATCAAATAGTCTATCATTCTTTCGAATCACTCTTCCGACACTGATCATACTATACGTAAATCATAGATACTACTAGATACCATACGTACCATACTAGATACTATACGTATCTAAAACTTAGGTAACCCCTAAAAACTCATCATCTAGTATTGATCTGACTTTAAGCATTTTTACTAACCGCTATGTAAAAGCCTTAAATCCCCATTTAATCGCAAACCTTTTCTTTAATCATTTATTTATATTTTACTTCATAACAGATTTATTAATCGATATACTAGAATTGAGTTCCAGAACGATCCTTAACTATACTAAAGTTAATTAATTGATTAATAAATAATAATTAAGTAATAAACAAATAACCTAAAGATGGCAAGCGGAATTTGGATAGCCCCTTTTATTCCAACAGAAGAGCGATGAAGATAAAGCAAAGACAATATTTATGAAACCCAAAGTGTGTCGATATTTAGAGTTTGTCTCGAAATATTTTAAATATTTCTATATTTAAAGCGCTGAAAAGAATTTGCATAGTGGCTGCAGCGCGAGCTTGCAATCGACCGAGTCACTGAGTCCGAAATCAATGAAAACGATCGCAAAATTGTTCACCGGATCTGGTCTCCAACGACGTTTTCCTATTGTCTGACCTCAATAAAATTGTCGCTGGAAAGAAATAACTGAGACCAACGCTTAAACTGACGCTCATTTTTTAAACGAAATACCAATTTCACTAAAAAAACTTTATCGAAAAGTTAAAAAATTTAAGAATCGCTGTATCGGTATATCGACATCGATTGCATCTATATTCTATAATAAAATAGAAATTTGCGAATAAAATTATTTTCTATAATACTTTTCGAACTTTTCAGTCTGTCTATCATATTGAAGAATTTAACCTTATTAATATAACCAGCTTACATCAACTTGGATAGAACATTCCAAACTAAAAAAAAGAAAAGAAAACGATAATAAAAATATGCGAAAAATCGTATCAGACCATGCGGCATGCATGGTCAAGCATGTCACATTGGGTCTGCTTACACCCACAGACATTTACATCTCAGTGTGGGTCAAACCCATGCGCTAAAGGAACAAAGGAATTACATTGATACTTTTTTATTTTTCATATTTTTTTGTATTTTCCTGTAAGTTGCATCATCGGTTCGCATACCAGATTTCAACCGCCCGCTTAACATTTCGACATGCTCGCCTTTGATGGAGATTAAGTAGAGAATAATTACAGTGTAGAAGACCTGAAATTATCTGCTTTACCAGCAATTACAGTAATTGACTTTTAATATTATCATTGAGCGTATATCGACGTGCATGACGCTGCCGCGCCGTGCGGGGCCAATTGTGGAGCGGCGAGATTATGTTGTTATGACAGGTCATACAAATGGATCAAGCGCGATGATCGATGGATGGAGAGTGACTGGTGTCGAACAGAGTAATGCTATCGATGTATAATCAAAAATGGCAACACACACACATACATACAATATGGCATTGGTATATAAATATATACGTATATCAAAAAGCCCAAAAAGCTTGACTTACAGTCCCATGAGCGATTTTGTGTGCCCTCCAAAGAGTATCCAGCGCACAATTCAACTATGGGCAACCCATTTATTTTCTTTGTTTTACTATTTGTCTTTGGTTTTAAGTCCAAAAAGCCCACAAAAAGTTACAAAAAGACACTTATGTAAACATCAGTTCACGCCAACAGAAATGCACACGATTGAGTCAATTGCGAACGCGCAAATTTCACCCATAACGCACATAAATAAAACGTTTGGCACATTTCCAGCGACGCGATACAAACAATCCGCACAAATATTGGCCAAAAACAAAATATAGCAAAAACAAAGGCTTATTACAAATTGATCATAAATTTCCGTGCAATTTGCTGTTTTCCAAAAGTAATTTATGTGGCCAAAAATCATTTGGGACTTTGACGTTTATTGGCGGTTTGATTTTGTAACGCTCCACGCGGCAGTTCAATCTCTCACCTTCCGCATCATGCTCTCCTTCTGCTATCCTCTTGTGATCATACTTAGTCACTTGCCTATCCTTCTGATCGGCATAAGCTAAGCTAAGCGCCACAGTTGTTGTCTGTCTGTCGGGCTGTCGATGCCACAATTATCATTTGTGACGTTTATTTTGACTGCATTTATTGGTCGGTCGCCGCGGAATGTTGACGTTCGCATGATTGGCGGTTTAAAAACGAATTTTTGAAAGTGCCATAACTTGAGGTATGAAGTGTTTTCAAATATTGCTGTCAATTAAATTTGAATTGAAACCAAACCGATTTTTAGTTTGAAAGTTAATAAAATATAGTGTCCCTTTTGTAGCAAACATTCTGAATTATGACTCATTTCTGCGAATCAATAACAGAACTTATTGTTTTGGAACTTAAAACTTTTAGATGTTTTAGAGAACTTTTGCCAACCATGTCCGAAAGCTCTAGTGAAAGCTTTACTTTTATTTATGAACTTTGATTCATCGCATTGAAAGTTGGATAAAAGCTACCATATGGATTTCAGATATTTTCGTGGCGAAACTTTCCTATAGCAAGCAAAATTTTTGCAAGACATTTCGCTTTAAAAGCTTAGCAATGAAAAGGAATACATTTCAAAAATTTTGTACACAAAATACATTCTGCATACATTTCCAAAGAAAATGGGATAAAACGTGATGTTTCTATGTCTTTCTCTACTTGGTATTTCCAACACAGAGTAGGTCTGGTCTTTCTCTTTCGGATCCAATTACACTCAAGCCACTTACAAAGTGAATGTGCACGCATAATCCCCTTAAGGGCCATCCATAAAAAGGCATGTCTGGGGTGAGTCTCCCATATTTCGTGTGAAAGTTAGGATTACAAGTTTGTACGAATTCTAAAGTATTCGTATAAATTAATACAAATAGTATAAATAATACAAAACAATAAATGTATATCCATTATTGTTATTACTATATATAAATTAGAATGGTTTCATCGAAACTTATAGAAAAACACCAGAAAGGTTCTCTATCATAACTTTTACGTAAGAATGGAAATGTTGTATCGCAATATTAGCGACCTTTTAGAAGCTTCTCTGTTGTCATAAATACATTCACAGGATTTCTAAAAGGTACACTATACACCACATTAGGTCTAAAAACAGAACATAGCATAACATTGCAGAAATTAGTTCAAATAATACCAAACAATGCACAAGATCATTTTAAGATCATTTGGTTATATCCATTATACGAATATATTCCTTTTATTTTAATCCTTCCAGTCTTCACAGTTATTTACTCGTAATAAGACTGTTTATGCCACTTGCAATTGCTCAGGAATGCGAAATATTTTTCACTCCTTCCACCTCAACTTCCACTCAACTCTCTGGTCTACTCTGCTGTGATTTGCACCTGGACACTTGTAGTTCGAGGCTGCGAAACAAAATGCGATTTACGCACAATTGCCAAGCGCTCTTTGTCCCGCCCCCCTCTCTATCTCGCCCTGTTGCCACGTCCGTTGTCTTTAGCATCGCAAAGTTAAATTATTATCTGGATAACTGCCGTGTGGGTCACGTTTATCTGCATGTTAAATAAACCATACTTGACCATCAACATCAACATCGCCATCATCAGCGACAGCGACAGCAACAGCGACAGCAGCCGTTGCAGCAGCAACAGCAACATCAACATACTCGTATTTTCTCGGCACAACAATTGCTCGACAACAATTTTTAACTCGCCGCATTTATATAATAAACCAATTTTTATCATCGATTGACGGGTTGAACGAGTTCGAGTGCCTCCGCCTATTTGGCGAATGTAACCTCCAGTGGAGGAGTAAATAACTTTGTTGGTTGCTGGTTGTTGATGCTCAACATACATTGTAGTTGTTGTCCAGTCGAATGTTAATGCTTATGTTTGAATGTAAATAAGCACCTACTGGGAATGACTGGTGTGATTGTTGTTATTGTTGTTGTTTCGATGAGTTTTATTGACTGCACTGATGGACTTTTATGCATACGATAAATTTATTTATACATATGTATATATGTATGTTTGTATGTATGTATGTATGTAAATAAGTGGTGTGCATCGTTTGTTGAATTTTATGTACAATTTGTCAATCTGTAAGCTCATAAATAAACATTTTTCTGTTATTAGGTGAGATTATTACACTCGAAAGTAAAGTCAAACGAATTGTAGCGAACAAAGAAGACTATTCCACATAAAAGATTTACACAGATACAATAAGAATAATGTATTCAATAAATTGTCAACCTGTTTTAATTAGTCTTCAATATATTACAGGTTCCATCTAACATTGTGAAAAGTTAAAACATATCATCGAAGAACTGATTTTCACCTGATCGGTATAGATTTCGACCTGCTGAATCTAACACCGATTAGATATAGTAACCATCTTGAAAATAAATTATAATTGTCTCCTTCTATTTGGAGTATTATCTGACAGAAGGAGGCTTCTATTGTTTTTAAACTGCACTCGTTGAACTTTGGGAGTACTCTTCTCGGCGCTACGAGAACTTTTCAGTACCTACCAAGGCGCGACAACTCTAACTCTTCAACGTAATATTTCGACTTGGCGTCAACTTGCCAAAAGCAGAATCGGTTGAAACATTAGTGGGGGCTCAGTAAAAAGTTTCTTAAACGCTTGCAGCACCAATAAATATGAAGAAATATAAAGCTAGATAGGCAACGGCGTATATTATAGCATACTATATATGAACATGATTAGTGGCATTCTACTTCGAAATTGACAACAGCATAGCCCTTATGCTAAAGAATGTAATCTTCATAATGGTATGTTGTGGCATATATGTATGTTTGAGCATATAAATTCAACACATTAATATCTGAATGTCTACTAAAGTGATAATTTAATGTGACACCTCGCTTGGACTAAAATGCGCAGCAAATGGATGGGCGAAAACGTGCTGGAGATGAGCGTGCTGGACAAATGGAAATATCGGGATTAAAAGAAATTTTAGATAAAGATATAGATGATAAGGAAAAAGATAAAAATAAAAATAAAGACAAACTGTAACCAAATATCATTCTAAGGAAGGCGATATTCAAATTTTTGTGGTTAAAAGTTCTCTTCGTTGGCTTCCACAATTATGAAATATTAATGGAATTAAAAATCCCGAAATATCCAAATATCATTTGACACAAATATACATATACATCCTCAATTAACAATATTGCCATCGCTAATATGCCTAAATACAAGCTTATTGTGTCCAGCAAGCTATAAATGTCACCAACTATATTACAAGCATGCTTACAGTCATACATCCATACATACACACATTCAGCAACATTCTTAAAGTACACCATATTGTACTCGAATGATGATGGTCAGACCTACCTGTTTTCTGTAACAACAGCAAACACTTATGCTTTGGTCATAATGTTCAACAAAAATCAAAATCAATTTTTAATAGCTCATAAATATGTCGTAAAAATGTGACAGAACCAATGTTCCGTGTTTTACGATTAATATGCGCCAGCAATAATAAGCCGATGAAGAAGATGCAACAACAACGCCACCAACAACACCAACAAAAGAAAGATGAAAATAGTGCTACTCGTGTATGTGAGCATACTTTAATGTTTATGCAAAGTGGCAAGCAGACAAGCGATTAAATTGGTCGGAAGCGTGGTGCACAGTGGGCGACTTACGGCAAATAAAACTAATTCCACAATTATTGAAGCATGAAAGATAATTTTTTTAAAATTTTTTTGAAATGGATTGAGTCTAAATTATTTGCCTATTTGCTAGTTTTAAAAGTAATGAAGCATTAAAATAAATTATAATTGTTCTGTTGATGGTAATAAATGATCTGAGAACTAGTGTAAAACTACAAATATGTATTGGCTTATAATGCATTTATGTTAATGTTATAGTTAATTTTGTGTATTTACTCGTTTTTAATTATACGAAATTAATGATATAATAAACTTATAGTAACGGTAGAGAGACTAAAAGACTTACTTTCCACAAAAATCAGAATTAGTTGATCATATATTAAACTTTGTCTGAATTCTGTGGTATATTTTGTGAAAAACAAAATATTTTCTTCTAAGTTATAGAATTAAATTTAGCATAAATTCTTTCTAGTATGCCTTTGAGTTTTCCCTAGAAAACGATCTTTCTTCCATATTATGTGCAACTAATACAAATTTTATTAGTGATACTATAATTCACATGTGTATCGCATTTTGAGAGTCGCTTATATTAGATAACGATTGTGCTCTCAGAAAGTCATTACCCATACAATCGCAAAATTTTGCTTAATTCTGGCACGAAAAACTTCATAAATCCAATTTTCAGTATGGAGCCGGCTTAAAATCTACGAGTCGACACACATTTGTTTAGAAGCCGACACCTAAAACCTGCCTACGAAAAATCAATTATTATATAAGCATCATGTTGTTGTAAACTGTAATATAATTGTTGTTATTGTAACGGTAGAAAACATTTTCTAAATAAATTTCAGGAATGCTGCCAAAATGACAAGCCTTGGCGAAATAAAATTCTGAGTCCGTTTAGGTTGCCTAGACATGTGAGAACAGTGGGTAGGCATTTCTATGTCCATCCAGTGGAGCAACATTAACGAAACCTGGTGGATCTCACGAGACTTGCTAGTAAGTAGCAATATACTATCTATATACATACATATAATATATACCCGAGGTAGTTTTACTGAACGCATCTTTCGTCAGAAATTCCGAAGTTCCTAAAAAGCTCATCATGCATGCTTTCATGAAACCTCTCACATTTTCCCTCACGACTTAGTATATAATAAATTTATCGGCAATTTCTGGCGTAATAATATATGGTTTCTTTCTGAATCAGAATTGAAGAATTTTGTTACAAGATGAAGAACTCTCGGTTTTCAATTTTATTGAAAATATTTAACAAACAAATTATTTAAGTATGCATATTTTCCTTATGCGCCTAAATTCTTTCTTCAAAAGCAGCTCTTTAGAAAGTATAACCTGATAATTCCCAAAACCTATATTAAAGTCAAAATATTTGATCGGTTTTTTCGCAGAATATTTCTAGTTATAAAGTGTGCTTTAATAACAGCCGCCTTCGAAGAGGTGATTTCTCTGCTCACCTGTTTTTAAATCTGCTCTCTTTTCAAAAAATGTTATACATGAAATCATCATGACAACAAAGTTACCCAGTTGAATTCTAGTTGCATATAAATCTATTTGATTATACCAGTTTACTAGGTTTATAACTGGTATTTGTTCGATTAGCTACTCTTTTAAGTTTGGCGAATCGAATACAGATAAGATCTCTCGATCGGATACTGGTTCATTGCCAAACTATTAACATAAAATAATGCTTTGAGAATTAATGAAAGTAATAATAAATAAAGTAAAAATAAATTAATTCAACGGAAAAATGTTGGTATTCTAATTTAAATATTAAACATAAATATACTTCCTAATTATACGACACGATTTCGACAACAAAAAATGAAACAGTATAAGCTAAATATGTGAATATGTGAATATGAGTCGTGAAACAAAACAAAAACAATAACCAAACAGAAACCAAAACAAAAGCCGAAAAATACTACAATGCCCACTCATACAATTTAAGCCGATTATCGGTAATAAAATATCGAAAGAGGGTGACAAAAGCAAACGAAGTGCCCAACGAAATGAACGACATGATAATGAAAACAGCAACAACAACATGGGAAGCAAAGCCACTCTGGAAATCATTTAGTGAGTGTAATTCGTATTATCGTCGGCTAGTCGGTCTGCGGCAACAGCATCAACCTGCCGGCCACCTGACCAAAACAAACGCACACAATAAATTAGGCAGGCAGATGCAGCACCATATTGTGGCTACAATCAGCACAAATACCTTTAAGCCACAGCAGCAAAGCAAACAGCATACGGCAATGCATTGACTTAGTTTATAAATGTCATCTGCGGCTTGAATGTTGATACGCGCATGCTCGCATACCATAGATGCCCTGTAGGAAATTGTAATAATAATTTATACTTGACGCTGGCTAAATAATGCCAAATCTAAAAATTACAATTTTGAATTTATTAAATTGTATTATCATATATAATCAGATATTAAAATTGTTTATTATAATTATATAAAAAAAAAATCGAAAATTACTTCGGAAATATATTTTTGGTTTGGAGAATTAATCTAATAAGATTGTATTCTTAGAGTGTTATTCCATTTTAGACTAGCGGCGATTCTTTGCATTTCTAGATATCATAATTTCAGTTTTTATTACTTTTACGCTCTGTAAACTTTTTTTCATAATAAAATTTGTAAAAAAGTAGAAAATATATTATTATTATTTTCTAAAAAAACAAAATTTTTTTTAAATCAATGTATGGAGTTCAATACACTTAGAGGATTGGCAATAGCAAGCACCAACATTGCTTGAAAATCACTCGGCTACCACAATAAGCAATATTAAATCGAAATAAAAGATTTTCCTACAGGGCGTTAAAAAAACATTGTTGGTTTGTGCGTCTGCGTACTAAAATATCCATGACAAGCATAGATATGAAACATAACTTACTAGTCTGTTATATAAACAAGTATTTGACGCGGTCCAAGCATTTATCGATTTCGAGAGGGTTACAAATTAAAACGTAAATATTGATAAGGTTTCTTTCATATGAATCTAACTGCCAATATTTTACTGAAATTAAGTACAGTGTTTTCACTTCTTGAAACTGTAATTACGTGAATTGACGATATTGCCTTGAAACAAAAAATCGTTTGAGCTTATTAATTAATGAAAAAACGAAGTTCTGATGTGTTCAATAGAAAAAGCAAGTTCGCAACTAACATTGATTTTAGTAAGAACACTTCTAGGAATCTGCTAACACTGTTTTGACAAATATAATTAGTTTATGCTCAAAAACACTATATCTACGCAGATACTGCTGCTAATGTTTTCAAGGACGAAAGGTCGTATTTTTTGTCTTATTAAGAATTTGAGCTTGTCTAGCCACATTTAAAATGTGTTATATTCAAATTAAAGTTTTATTAATAATATTAATAATAAAATAATAAACCTTCACTAACATATTTCAAAATTAGATCCTTATAAATAAATACATTGTAATCCATCTCAACTAAACCATAAGCTACACCTTGATCTGATATAAATTTCAATACAAATTATAGAAAATTATCATTCTAATAAAATGGCATGTATGGTATATCACAAAAGTAGAGACTTACCATTACAGTTAGTAGCAGTTTTACGGCACAATTTCTTGAAGAACAACATAGTTTTAGTTTCAATATACTATCTTTGTTCAAAATTAGCCCCAATTAAATGGAGTTATTTGAGTCAAAAAGCTAGCATGTCTTTAGTATTTTCACAATTATTATTTTTGAAATTCTTTTCGTTTATTTCTTTTATTTATAGTCTTTATATTAAGGCAGGAATGCACTTTGTTCTAAATTTTTTAAGTGCATTTTTAAAATATATATCTTTTCCTTTAGTATAATGTTAAAAATAATATATTTCAAAGCTCCCGTGCATATATTTTAATGCATTACATACTTTTTTATACAAAACACCCCTTTTTTAATTTTTTATAATTTACTTTTCCTGCTATATTTGTTTTTCTATTTTTCGTGGTATATTTAACATGGCTCTCAGTTTTATTTCTTTAGTTTTTCTTTTCTTCATTAAAGCATTATTATTAAAATTTAAAGTTTTGATTTAAAGTTGGATTTATTTTCAGATTTTTATTTTGTAAAAACACATTTAAAGATTTTGGAATATTTTAAATTTTAAAAAATTATTATTTTTTAATTATTTTTGCACTTTTGTACAACTTTAAGAATAAAGTATTTAATTTATATAACAAAGTTTTAAATTGTTGTAATTGTTGTAGTGTTTAATCTGTGTACGTACGTGTACGTTTTCAATTGTTTGACGAATTTTATTAGTTTTTATACACGAAAAGTCTATAATTCGTTTAATTTTCAAATTTAAGTATACGCATATATTTTATAATATTTATATTGTTTAATTAATTTGTCCATCATCTTAATTATATAGTTTATATAGTTACATTACTACTTCATTCATTTTTATAACAAAAGCTCCCACAGTACTTTTTATTTCCGTTTTGCACTTTCTTTCATCAAAATAAAAGTGTGCACAATTAAGTTTGAAATTCAAACACCATTATGCATAACAGTAAATTTTCACGCAAGCGCCTAAGACAATATGTTGTTAAAAATTCACTTCCTACACACAAGTGGGTAAAACATCATAACTTGATTTACAATTCATAATTACAGCCAGTACAATATAGTAGTAGAGGCGAATACACTGCGGGATTTAATAATTTTAATACTGCAGCATTGCGAGCGCTTCCGCCAGCTGAGCCAGCGCAACGGCTCAACGGCAACAAAAAACTTGTCAACCCAAGCTGATATGCGATCGGCAGCAAGCCAGGCAGTTAGTTAGTTGGTCAAACGCGGCGACAACCACTTAATCGCTTAGTCACTCTTGGCTTGGTAAGTCACTGGCGTTTGCAGCACAAAAGCGCATGCGCTCACACTCCCTTCAATTTATGCTTTCACACGTTGCACACTGCACACTACACACTACACGCTGCTCGGACAATGTGTCGCATGATAAGCGTTGAGGACGTTGCAACGGCCGGCACGTGCCGCACGTTCGATTGAATAGCAACAACTGTGACACTGGTGGTGGCGGTGGTGCTGTTGTCGGTGGCGCAATGACAACACAGCAGCTGGTGCATGCCGCTCTTGGTTGGTCAACTGCTGCTGCCGGCTGAGAACTTTACAAACGCTGTGAAAAGAAATCGCACCAACGGTGCTCGTTTTCCATGCGTTCTCTTTTTATTTGTTATTGTTTTTGCTGTTATTATTATTATTGTATGTGTTTACGAAAGCTGAGACCAGCGCTATGACTAAATCGAAACTATGAAAATGACACTTTTAACACGCTGCTGCTTTTACCTTTAACTTTAGCGTTTCGTTTTGGTTGTTGTTTGTGTTTTTTGTAGTTTTAACTGTAGTTAGTCTGTACATGTATGTCTTTAATCAGTCCTTTGGCTCAGTGAGCTTTTGTGCCAAAGCATACATTTTTTTAATTTTTTTTTTTACTTTTATTTTTTGTTATTACACTTTATTCAGCTTCTTTCATACTTCCGTTAAGTACATTTAATTTTCTTTGATTTCGACATTTTTCATTAGTTCTTGCCGCAACAACGTAAAATCGTCAGCGAACAACCGTTGAAGCTGACTTCTGAGCCATACCACGACTAATTAACGAATAAAAGGTAAAATTTCAGCAAAAATGGCCCAACGTTATCGAATAGTATGTGGTGTATAGATGTACGTACGTACATAGCCAAACAATGGAACAGAATGCGTTGCGAGCGAGTGCTGTTCAAGTAACTGGGCTAAAATGTACATAAAATGCCACACACATACTTACATACACACATGCATACATGCACACATCCATACATACATAAGTAAGTAACATGCCAATATGAAGTTTCATATATGAAGGAAAGTGCAAATACGTGTACGTATGTATGTTTGTATGTATGTATGTTTGTAGATATATGGTTTATGCTCAGAGAAAACGCTCCGCAGTTGGCGCTTCAGTGATTTTTGAAGCTTCATTTTTAATACATTTATACATACATAAATATATATTTTCTCTGCTTGGCTACTCTTTTACTTAGCGCCAATACAATTGCTGTCCGCCAATGTGGGATCGCTCGATGAAAGAAGTGTGACGATCTCAGTGCGTAGCAAGATCGGAATTGCTGAGCATTGAGCGCAAATTTTAACAAAAACAAATGCAATACGCACTAGGAAGCGTCCAAAAAATCTATATTATTCAATTAAGGTGTTAGTACGAAATTGCATTTTATATACCCACAATAAGTATACAAATAACTTAGCGATCATGTACATATATGAAAAGTATGAGGTGAACAAATTTATTAATATATAGGCATACATATGTATACATATATATGTATATATGAAAGCTTTCTAAAGCGGCAAATGCACTTAATACATTAAAATATCCGTATACATAACACATACATACATGCTCATGCTCATATGTACATGTAGATATATGCACATCAACCCGTAACCCTACATAAGGTTCATATCTAAGTATTCATTATGTTTCAACATCGCAACTTTACGCTTTGTTGATTCTAATGTTTTCAAATTCGTATTATCATCTAAAAACACATACATACAAACATACGTTGTACCTTTGTTTTCAAATAGAAAGCGCCCCGTGCCGCATAGTTGTTACATACTAATGACTTTCTATATATTTACTAAATATAAAAGTAAAGTGACTAGACCATAGTTCAGATATTAAAGCCCTCTTTGTTATAGAAAAAAAAATCCACACAGAATTTTATTTAGTTCCATCTACTCCGAAGTTACAGTTATTTGGTGTAAAACCCCGTCTTCATAGCGCAAAGCTAAAACTTATCAGTATACAAATGTAACTACATCCGATCTGGAATCCATAAAATGGTTTTACTCTCCCAGAAGGATGCTATGCAATAAATAGTCAGAAGAGTTCGAAATTTCGTTTAAAACAAATTTCGTTAAATTTCAAATTGTTGTATATGTAATTTAAGAGCTTTCCCTCAAAAACTCCTGATAACAAGTTTTCTCAAAGTCGAAACCGATTATCAGCTGTCGAAATAATCATGGTATTACTAGTGTATAAGTTCACATGAAATTATTGGATTCGCCCTTTCATTGGCAATTTACGAACATTCTTCCTAACAATTCAGCACCATGGTAAAAGATTTAAAATGAGATCACTATTATCACAAACCGTATATTCTGAAAGTTGTTATGGTCTGAAAGCAGACAAAATTTGTTTGCTGCCATCAGCGATAATTTCACACAAAGCCTTCGAATTATAATCTTGTAGCAGCAGATTTCAGCACCCCAAATTAAATTTATACCAGTACAAATATGAGTAATTACTTATTGTTAACCAATTGTTCCTCCATTTAAATCTTTTGATCTTAAGATACAGCGTTACGACAATTTCTTCCCCAACATATTCAATGGTCAATTACTGGTTTGGTAAATTTCGTCGTGACGGTGCCGACACAAATGAGACGCGTTCAGGAAGGCCACAAGGGGCAGTAGCACCAGAAATATCTCGAATATTCGTGAAATTATGTTGAGTGACCGTAAATTGAATCCGATAGTTAATATGATTGGCATTTCAAAGGCACGCTTAGGTCAGATCACTCACGATTTTTTTTGCAAATGAGAAAGCTTTGCGTGCGACGGCTGGCGAATTTTTTGAAGATCGAGCAATCGATGCGGCTCATTCAGATGCGACCGCTAAATTTAAAGATTACGCTATGAACTAGTATGCCACTCACCAGATTTGGTTCTCAACGACTGTTTCCTGGTTCTCAAACTTCCACCCAACTGGAGTGGTCAGGATGGTTACGAACGCCTATTTTGAAAGCTTCGAAGCTTTACACTATCGAACCAGTATCGAAATGTTAGAGTACCATTGCAATAAATGCATTACTCTAGATAGAGATTACGTTGAAAAATTAAGTCATATGTTTTGTTGTAAATGTTCTTTCATTTTTAGATGATAGAATTTTCAGCCCTTATAGTATGTACATGTACATAACAGGCATTTAAGCCTCTGCTAGATGCTTAGCCAAACTTCCTCCCTCGTTTGTGGAGAGCAAATATATAATATAATATAGGAGCCTACAACTTGATAACCGTCTACTTATGGCTAATGGATTTCATGAGAGTATTTCTAATGACAAAAAAAAACGCAAAATGTAAAATTACCCATTTTGGGTTCTCCATTTCTTTATTAACTATAAAAATTATAATAATAATATAACTGTTATTAAATAGTGTGTTCAGACTTCAAACTAAATCTATGAACTGCAGATTTACATATAACATTTGCTATAAATATAGTCATTATTGCTCTAACCAAACATAAAAGCAATTTTCTACTAAATTTAACCAACTCAAGACTACAAATTACATATGTAGTGTATATGTATATATGTGTGTGCGTGCTTAGTCTTTTTCTTCAATAAATAGATATCTAAGTAATTTCACATTCGAGTAAATATTCTTTGTAATGCTATGTACTCATTAAGTCGCGCAAGAAGCCATTACGATAAGCAAATTTACCTGTTGCAAATGCTTTATAGCCAACAACAGCAACAACAACAACAGCGAACACAATGCGGACATGCTAAGTTGAACAGCAGACAAATGAACATTTGCACAGTTGAGTTTCTATTTTGTTGTACTTCAAGTTGTTCTTAGTTAAGCGCGGCTGGGAAGCAATATCAAATTCTAGCACTGTGACTATTTCCTACACCGACCAAATGCTGGCGCGGATATAGCACCGCCGCTGTCAATTCACGCCACCGCCAACAACAAACAACCGCCAACATGATCTATATTGCGCGGGTATAATCGCTTCGTGTGCGCGCGCGTGTGTGTATGTGTGACGCGGTGCTATCTGAACCTGAACGCAATTCTTCTTCAACTCGTTTCCTGCTGGCATTCATCAACGCTCACCGCTGATATGGCACTTAATGTGCATACACGCTTCACCGACAACGAAGAAAGTAAAGCACACGGGCAGAGAAATGAGCAGAGAAGCGTGCATGGCAATGCATGTGTTGTATATGAGAACATGGAAGACATTAGCGTTCAAATAAAAAGTGTCCATAGTTCACGCTTTGGGCCAGTAATGAACAAAATTTAATTTGTAAGCTTATAAATTTCACAATGGCACATACACATATACATACATACGTACATGTGTACATGTATCCACTGCGTGTGTGTGAAATATTTTCCATATACATTAGATATTCTCGCCGTTTACTGCTCCGCCGAATCTAAGCAAGCGTGTCGATTGCAATACCTGCAATGTAATGAGTTGCATAAACAAAACTCGCGAATTATCGAAGCGCAAAGCTGCCTAACACCAACACCAACAACCATCCTTTACCTTTACTAATGATGAATCGAAATATGAAGAGGTGGCATGTAATAAAAGCACTACTCACTGGCTAACCCTTTTTATCATTTTGTAACCAGTTGTGAACGCATTCAAAAGTAACCAGTTACTGATTTGTAATAAAAATAACCATTTGTAAAGTCAATATCAAAAAACCTCGAAAATATTATATTTAATACTCTTGAAATAGACAGCCCGTGAGAGAAAACCCATTATATTTTATTTAGAAGAAATATAAAACAACACTTAAACTACCAAATATATTTCAGTGTTGACAAAGCAACACATAAAAAAAATGTTTAGACTTTCTGAGGTTCGAAGCCCCAACATTTTTCTGTATAATCAATCTACGACGAAAATTGTAGGAAAACCTGCTCAAAATGCACTTCAATGAATTCGAGTAGCGAGTGGGAGAGAATTTCGACGTTCAACGAAAACGAAACCGACTAATCAAACCTTCCCTGTATTTATATGCTCTTGGAGGCTACATGCATTAATACAATAATAAAGTCACAGGTGAACAATGCTTGCATAAGTTGCATAAATTAAAAATTGTTTATGAATGTTGTTATTGTTCGCGTGCTGCTTGGAAATGGATTCGTCTAGGGTGTGCAAATAATAGTTTTTAATTAAGACTCATATGTAATACTGTAGTGTAATATATACGTAAGGCATTAATTTTTAATTAAATTTAAATAAATCAAGTCAAGGCATTGAGAAATTAATTTTAAAAGCATTTTCTGTATTATGACTTAGGACCATATACAATAATACTTATACTCTGAACTAAAAAACTATAGAGTCTGGATTATGGAGTTCCAGATAGCCTGCTCCTGTTTGTAGGTTGTAGGTTATAGTATCTTTAGTTTTTAATTATATTTCTTATTAACTTAACGATATAAACGAACTAAACGATATAAGTCAATTTTGACGCGAATTGTTCCATATTTTATTTTTACAGATCTACTTATCTTTACAGTATTATTGAAAATGTCATCAATATGGGGTGGGACAAAAGCTCTTCTGACTTTAAAATTTATTAGATTAATGATTAGACTGCAGTAATGAGATGAATAATATTTATTTAAAATGAAAGAATGGATGAAATTATCCATATATGATGGTTTATTATTTTATTTTATGGCTTAAACATTTATAGAACTGCCCTTAGTGCTGAAACTATGCCTGTTGTTCAAATCCACTGAAATTCGTTAGCGCTAGAGTAAAAACAAAGTTCTGTAAAACCGCAACCGAAACGAACTAGAATTGTATCCAGCCAAGGTAGCGTACCAGAAAAGTGGGTTACAAGAACAACAACAACATAAGTGTATATTCAGTTAGTTCATCGAAGGGAGATTAATCTTGTTTATGCCCATTCCTTTAAGAAGAAAATCTAACATATATGACCACGTTTCGAGAAAATTAGCTTGCCACCATCTTAATATTTGAGTGAGTTAGAACTTTCTTTTAGAAGACTTTTCATATATTTTTTTTATAGTTTCCTCTTTTTGATTTTCTCCCAAGTTAAGATCTGTTATAGAACACCCCAACTAGCCAATGTACACAAGAATGGGGATTAGCTGTCATACCAATCATAATCAAATATAAGAACACATCTTTTGGAGCTAACCAAACATAACATTAAAAACTCGTATTCTAAATTTTATTACAATTTTTTTTAAATATTTCACTTAAAAACCACTTATAGTTAAAAATCACTTAAAGTAATATAATTATACACATACCCACCCCAAACCGTTGTTGAAAATCACCTTAGTGTTGTTATTCCATCGCCCAGCAACCGCCAATTATTGTTGTAATATTTTATTGCACTTACTTGTAAGCCACCTTCATGATTTTTTATGCGCTGAAAGTATAAAAATAAGATTTAAATAAAGAAAAATTAAATACACGAAAAGTCATAGCTGAAATCTCATATTAAAATGGCCAAAACTACGAGCGCAACAATAAAAATGGATCCAATGCGTGTAACACTGGCGGATATTCAAAGAGGTGTAGGTATAATAAATAATAAAAAAGTTATTAATTGAAAATGTATAAGCACGGTTTTATTTGCAAAATAAATATTTTACTACTTAGATTACATCAAGTAAGCAGTTGGATGACTTCAAAGCCTTTCCGACAACACTGCAATGCGGTCGCTCCTTGATGGGCTCGGCCAAACATCAGCCGAAACACATTAAAGTAACACTTCGGAAAACCAATGAAATACTGCTCTACGAACAGCGCAGCCTGACCGCCTTGGCCGACACAGAGGAAGGCAAGGCAGTCGCAGCGGACAATGAACGCTACGAGTACTTAACCTCTGCGCAAGGTAGACGACGGCGCACCTTCCACGCTGAGGCGCAAACTGTCGACGTACTCTATAAAAGCCGCGATGTGAATACCGAACACATATGCACGGACAATATTGCCTCTTATGTGTCAAACTTCGAGATGTTTGACACCTACAAGGACCTGCAGACTACAACAAAAAGTGTTGCCATAGATGAGCATAAGAAAATGGAGATCACCACTTACAAAGTCGAAGGCAAAGATACATTTATCGATATTAATCGACAACCCAGCTTCCGTTTTGCGCTCATGTTGATCATGCGCGCGTTAGCCGGCAATGTCTTCGAACAACAACAACGGCGATTTCGTAATATGCGTCTACCAGATCCGCTGGCAGCGGAGGTGCACTACCGTTATCGTGCTGAGTTGCTTTGGCGATTTGAATTGCCACAGTCACTGGTCGGCGACAAGAAGAAAGCTGTTGCGGATCTCAGCTGGTGTCCACACAATGGCGATATACTCGCTGTGGCTTATGGTGTTTATACGTTTCGGGATGACAGTGCAACTGCAGATGGTTGTGTGTGCATTTGGTCCATAAAAAATCCTGTCAATCCAGAAAGATTCTATAAATATCAATTGCCTGTTATGACTGTAGAGTTCTCACCGCACAATCCGCAATTACTGGCTATCGGTTTATCGGATGGCATTATCGAAGTTCTGGATATAACGAAACTCGAATATGCTGCAATTGCGGTAACCGATCGCCGCACATTGCGTAACTGTGAACCGATTGTCGCTATAAAATGGATCTCACGCAGTGAATTGCTAGGCGCCAGCTATTCCATCGAACCATTTTTAGCGCTGTCACGTGATGGTTCCGTAACCAAGTATAGCATTATTAATAGTCCACAATTGCTGTCGAATAAGCTGCTTTTGTTGAATCGCATTGAAGCACAGTCGGAGGGCATACAAGTGGAGCGAAGCTATGAGCTGCTGCAGGCCAATCGTCATCCGCAGTGCTTAAATCTCTGTTTGAGCCCCACACGTGATGATTTATACTATGTGCTCACAGAGGAGGGTTGTTTATATAAGTGCTCAACTCATTATCCGCAACAATATTTAACGGTACTGCAAGTTCAGGAAGCGGGTGCGAATGCAATGGATTTTTCGCCATGGTCGCCGAAGCTCTTTCTAACCTGCGGTAATGATTGGTAAGCGATTACTTTCCGGAAAATCAGGTTTTAAAACAAATAACGAACACAAACGAATATTATCGTGCATAGAGGTGAATCATTGACTATAGTTTTATGAGTTCCCTAATAGCTATCGCTATTCAGAGACCAATTTCAAATATTCAGCTGCATTTCGGTCTCAAACAACCTTCTAATTGGCTTCCAAGTCATTAAAAAAAATTTTGTTTGTATTAAACTTGTTGAAACCCATTTTATGTAGACCACAATATTACTTTAATAAAAATATTTGCAGGTCTGTACATATTTGGTTAGATGGCATTTTCCAGCCGATAATCACACTGAAGCATCATGAAGGCCCCATACACTGCGCCTACTGGAGTCGCACACATTCTACAATAATTATTTCATTGAGTCGAAACTCGGTGGATATTTGGGATATCAAACAAAGCGTTCTAAAGCCGATGTCATCGACAAGCATAAACGGCGAACATTATACGAGTTGCAGGTGAGCGATACTCGCCGAAGGTGTATTCAAGATGCTTTCACAGGCTTTTAAATTTTTTAACTTCCAATTTGCAGATTATCACTTTGTGGTGGCTCGTTAGCTGTTGGCAATGAGGCTGGTAACGTTGTAATGCTCGCCTTCGAAGGCATGCCATTTTCAGCCTACTATCAGTATGATCAATTGGAGAAAGCTATTTACAACCTGATATCCAATGATAAGGAAATGACGTATAAAGTGAAAAGCCTCGGATTCTTCGGTTATGCAGAGCATGTTAGATATCAGCCAAAAAAACGTCGGAAAAGACGGAAGAAAATACAGAAGGACGTATATTTAAGTGAAGAAAACTAATGCCGACATATACTTAGGTATCAAGTTGAAATTTTATACACAAAAATATATGCAACAAATTAATGTATGCTTGTCTGAGATTGCACGCAATTCGATGGAATGTTTTATTTATAAATAATTTATGTAGTTTGTTCGACAGGCTCGTTTTTACTTCTACGAAATTTTTATTTAACACTTACTCTTTCACAAAATCTAGCAACTTAATAGTTTTTTCATAAAAAAAGACGTCACACAAAAATTACTTTTGATATATGAAAAAATAAATAATATCCTTTAAATGCAAATTATATTAATTAATTTAATTAAAAACAGTTTTTGGTATTACTATATATCGTTTTAAATATTTTTATTGTTTAAAGTCACTTCAAACTTTTAACCTCCAAAATATTATGTTTAATGTATTATTGCTACACTTTCCACTCTGGTTTCTTTTAGTTATCAACCCCTTGCCTCGTTTAGCTTAACGACTTCTGAAGCCTTGATTTTATGTGAACGTAAGCATTTTCATTGACAAATGCAAAATAAATTAAATATAACATCACATGCAAGTTTTATTAAATTTATTCAGCGATAATTACGATTTTTAAGTGATTTTTTGTTCACAAAATTTCGACACGGCCATTTTGTTGGCTTGATTACGGTTTTTAGGCCACCTGTTACATACGCACGAACTAAGCTTGCTGTTGTGTTTTGTTGTTGGCGTATTTTATTTGCTATCACTAAGTCTTATCACACTGTGACAAAGCGAAGGCATAAATATTTAAACACAATTACATATATGTTTTTTAACTTTTAGACCGCAATTTCTTTAATTCAAATTCACTTTTGAGTTTCTACTGTTTTGGGACTCACTAACACGACAACCATAGAACCGTGCGTACAACTGAAGCAACTTTACCATTGTGGAAGTTATCAGAGCTGCAGAAATTACTCTTATTTACAAAAAATAAATAATAAGAAATACTCAACTATATCTAATTCATCTAGATTTGTTTATGTCTAGCATAACTGATGCTGCGGTTTGGCATTCCATATCGCTCAAGTTCAAACAATTACCTTATTTGCGGTTTACTAACGATTTATGAGTGGCTATTGGTATAGCTGTAGTCTCTCCGAAACACAACAGATTCATAACGTTATTTGTAATTCATAAATTCTTATTGCTGGCAGTTGCAATTGTGCATTAAATTAAATATAATGACAGAAACGCATTTCGTATTGCCGCTTTTAATGCCCGAAAGGCAGTTGGTGCGCACCTTTCCGGCGCCCTACAACGAGGCCGTTTCGCCCTTTGCCGAGGTAAAGGATTTTTCCAAAGCCGTACGCTTCGAATCGCAATGGCAGCCGAAATTGAAGTTGCGGTCACGCAAAGTCATACTCATCGGCGATGTGGCAGTGGGTAAGACGACATTGGTTAACAGGTATGTAGGTGAGCAGAGATTTCGATGGAGGAATTTAGATCTATTGACCCTTTTCATTTTCATATGCGCTCATAGATTTTGCTTTGATAAATTTGCGGAAAAATATAAAGCGACTATTGGTGTGGATTTTGAAATTGAGAATTTCAATGTTTTGGGGCAGAGTTTTACGCTGGAAATGTAAGTACATTACGTAATTGAATTTTTCATATCTTTAAATATTTTTTCGCAATAATCTTAGGTGGGATACTGCCGGACAAGAGCGCTTCAAATGCATTGCGCAAGCCTATTATCGAAATGCTAATGGTAATTAACTAGCCTGAGACATATTCATTATAAAGCAAATATTTCATGTAAAGCCTCTGGTTACAGTTATTATTGTCGTTTTTGATATGTCCAAACCGGAAACACTGAACTCGGCAACGAAATGGCTCAAAAGCGCGCTGGCTGTTAATACAATACAAATGCCGCAAACTTTTTTGGTTGGTACCAAGTCGGATAAGTTGGTAAGAGCACAACTGCAAGCAATATTTCATATTAATAAAAGCCTGTTTAGCAATATTTCAACAATTTAAATAATTCGCATTTTCGAAAAAAATTTCCAAATTCGAAATTTCATGTGAAATATATGATTTTATAAGCTTTTTTTTCATTGAGCTTTCATTTTATTGTTATTTAAAATGTTCTGCAGAGCAAAGAAGAATTCGTACGTGTGGAACGTTTGGCAGCAGAAGTCGCTGAAGGCATTAAGGCGGAATATTGGTCAGTTTCCTCGCGAACCGGTTATAAAGTGGTCGATTTCTTTCAACGTGTAGCAGCGCTGTCCTATGAGACCGCATGCAAAGAAGCGATTATTGAGCGTCACTTTATGGAAAAATCCGTTGCAGTGCGATTACAACGGAAGTCAAAACAATGCGGTTAGTGACATGAAAAACTGATTTATAGAAATATATTTAAATAACTCAAAAGTGATAGCGCTTGAAAGAGGTACTCTTTTCAGATTTCACTGCCGTTGATTTATGGAGTTAATACTATTTGTCTTTATAATTGCAATATATAACTAAATGCATATATATTAATTTTTCAGATTTTCGTAATAACAATTTAGGCAACCGGGGAGCAAAGACTAAGGAAAAGAGTTTATGTTTTTGTACTTAATTTCGAAGTAATTTTAGATAAAATTTTATAATAAAGACTAAAAATATTTAACGAATTATACAAGTTATACTTATTTCTTTAAAAAAATGTAATTTTGCAACACTCCTTGCATTACTACACACATACATTAGCAGCTTCCATTTAAATTTGACATATGGAAATATTTGTGAACACACATTTGAATAATTACTACCAAATATTAAATCACTTCACAGCTAATGACCTGATGTATGGAATAAGAAAAAGCTAACTTCCCCTGACAGCTTAACTTTTGAACAATATTTATCAATTGTAATAACACTTTTAATTAGAAATAATAGTTATGATACGACAAAAATTATGTAGTGCATTTCAGGATTTATACTTCCACTCATTCACTAGATAACCAAACACTCACTTATTATATAATTATTACTAATTATTATAATATTAAACTAGAGTTTACTTCCGGCACACAATACTATCGACCACAGTGTTGTATTTAATAAACCAATTACGGACTTTCGGAACGTATCCAAAATTTGACATTTCCGATATTCGACATCGAAATTCGAAATTGGGAACTTCCGCCGTTTTGACAAAGACGGAAGATTTTCCTTTTCATTCCTCTTTTTCGTAGTAATGGCACCTAAAAAGCCTGCCGAGAAATCCGGTAAGGAAATATTTAAAATCTTAACGCAATTTATGCACCAAATGTACTTCGAAACGTGTTTTAAACAGTAGAGTTTGATTATAAATGAGTTTAAGCTGATAATGCCCAAAAATGTATACATTTTTAAAAAATGTTGAGTGTGATTGGCCACGCGGTCTATGCTGCAGTGCAAGCTAAATGTGTTTAATTGTAAAATTCCATGTTGGCTTACTATATTCGTGTATTTATATATTAGCAACGGTAACAATTGCAAGTCGCGGAAGTTCTTGAATATAATTTTCTAATAATTGATCCAATTATAAATTCATTTATTGTTTATCAACCAAATGTTCAAGACATAACCTAATTTTCCTATATATACCATCGGTGTTCTATTTACATTTTTTTTTAATTGGATATTAATGGTTTACAGCTAAACCAGGCGACAAGAAGCCTGAGAAGAAGCCTTCTACCACTTCAGCCGCTTCAGCCGCTTCTGGTTCCAGCACTAAACCTGCTGCGGCTAAGAAAGCTGACCCCGCCAAGAAACCTGCTACCGCAGCTGGTGGTGTGAAGAAGCCAGTCGTTAAAAAGCCTGCCACTGTGAAGAAGGTTAGCACCAAAACTAAGCCTAAGACTAAGGATACTAAGAAGGCTGTCGCTGGGAAGAAGCCACAATCTTTGTTGGCGAAATTATCCGCAAAGGCTCGTGCATCCGCTAAGGGCAAGAAAGTTGCTGTAAAGCCAGGCGCTACATTGCAAAAGGGAACAGCTAAGGCTAAGGCTGTTGCTTTATTGAAAGCGAAGAAAGTGCAAACTAAGGTAAAAAATGAAAACATATTCGAGTGTTTTACGGATAATATTTATAAATATTTACAGATTGTCAAGGGTGCTTTTGGTACACGCACACGCAAAATACGTACCAGTGTACACTTCCGTCGTCCAAAGACTTTGGTGTTGCCCCGTCGTCCTAAATACCCAAGGAAGTCGGTGCCAACAAGAAATCGGTATGCAAAAAATCAATACGTAAAAATTGACCAACAAGTATTAATTTGAAATTTTAATTTGAACAGCATGGATGCTTACAACATCATCAAATACCCATTAACCACTGAAGCCGCCATGAAGAAGATTGAAGATAACAACACATTAGTGTTCTTGACTCACTTGCGTGCGAATAAGAATCACGTACGTGCCGCTGTACGTAAATTGTATGACATTAAGGTAGCCAAGGTCAACATCCTGGTGAGACCAGATGGTCAGAAGAAAGCTTACGTGCGATTGGCCCGCGATTATGATGCGCTAGATATTGCCAACAAAATCGGCATCATATAAACGTTACGTATGCGTTATTCGTTTCTTTTATATATAGAAATTTTCGGAGAAAACAGACATTAAAAAAACGGATAAAACCTAATTTTATCTGAAATAAAAAACAAAAAATATATTTTCTTGTATTTAACTTAACTTTGGAATTACGGCGGACAGATTAACCACAGAACGTTATAATGACTGTCTATCTTAGCTTCTTAGTATGAGGGAAGTTAGCTTTTCTTTCTTTTCAGAAACAAATTTCAAGTTAATATCATCTCTATTGGATAAACTTTTCATTTATATAAAGGTAAATTAATATTTCAATATAATCTCATCAATAAATAAATAATATAATATAATATAATAAATCAATATATATAGATTTGTATTATAAATTTTATATATAAAATAAAATTATAAATCTTATATTTATGATGACTTCTAAGAAGGAATCTCAATGAATAACATTCGTTATTTTGATAAAATATATTGTTACTGATTGTTTTTTAAAGCAGAGATTAATGTCCTATGAAAACTTTTACTTAACCGTGCAAATCTCTATTACTTACAGATCATTTCGATTTTGAAGTGTATTGGCAGGATCATTTAATTAAAGGTAATAATAAAATAAAGCTTTATTTTAATAATTTCTTAATTATAATATGTAAGTATGAATATTTTTAGTACTTTAAATAACCTTTATTTTTAAATATTGTTCTTATTCTTTTCGTTCCAGAATAACAATTAAAAATGTAAGGGCGTCCCAGAACACAAGGTAATTTATAAAAAAAAAATTATGTTGATATAAAATGTGATGATATTTTTGAAGGAATCTCTTTGAATTCCGTGTACCGTTATAATGAAATCAAATTAAAGAACTGAACTAATTTACCTGAATATGTTTTCAGTCATAATCGAAAAAACTTGCTAACGAAATCTCTTATCTATGTTTCAGGTATATCCAAAGAAATTATGGGCATTCCGAGATGTGAATTCTATTCTTTCTTAATGTAAAATATGAATTTATTTAAACAAATTTTAAATAAAGAATTAAATTTATGGAAACCGTTATTTTTCCATTATTATAATACATTTCTCGAAACATACTGCGACAGTTTATTGAGAATAAACGAAGGATTCCTGCAGTTGTTATTGTAACTGCAGAATACATTCCCCAAATTTATGAAATGCTGGTGTTTGTTCATAGACCTGGTCTAAGCACAATTCAATTGTCGTGGAAGTCCAAGAAACCTGTTTCGATGAGGACGAACCATACGGAAAGGGGTACTAGGTGAGTTGATTTCATAGGTCATGCAAAAAAGTTGTTAGAATCAACCGGAGACTTTGCTCACGGGATATGTTTATTACGTCAGGGTCAATTCTGGTTAGGTAAGTGTTTAACCTACTACAGTATCCAGACCGAAGTTGTGCGAGGGTCACTCTGGTTTCACGAGTCAACTGGAGCCCTTGTTCTGCAATAGGTGGCGATTGAACCCAAAGGACGCCGTTCACTGGGAGGGAGTCAGTCAAGGTGTTAATAGATAATAGGACAGATTTTCGCAAGATGTTCCACCTTGCGGAGTTAACGTTCGCCACCGATTACATCCGCAAGAATGGATAGTGGGGCGGAGATGTTCTCAGTGAAGCTGACCTAGTAAGCTTTGTTAAGGTTAACGAAGACGCGGTCATCCACAGAAATGAAATCGGGCGGTTTTTCTATTGATATTTGGGTCAGATTATGGGCAGATGATCTGATTCGAGAGTTTTCATAGGTCGCTAGATTATTCTATTTATCAGACCACCACTAGCGATTATAATAGGCGAACTGTTACATGTGCCATAATTCTGATAGGGCTTTATCGTTCCATCCCTCTATGATCATTTGACAGGCTAGAATGACAAAGAAAGTGGAGCGCGTTAGTCGCCTAGTTCCAAACGATTTTTACCACGCAGCGACTGTCAACGGAATTCCGGTGAGGTAAAATCAACTTGCGTGGAAATGACTAGTAATTTATATTCCTCTATGTAAAAATTCAAATTTTTAAAATGTAAAACTCTGGAAAAACTATTCTAATAGAAGGACTTGTTCTTAAATTTCTGTAAGCTACAATTACAATAACTTCAAAATATTTCAGGAATATAAAAACAAAAAGGGAAAACATTGAAGAGAGATGTAAATTCTATGAGTTACTTTCACTAGTGGTAACTAGTGAAAAATTATATATTCGCACACAATTTATGCCAAAAGATAGATTTGTGTATAACCACGAATATTCGACAAATAAATGAAAAATTTATGGAGAGAGCTAAGATTCAATTAAAAAAATAATAATTTAAGAACCACTTGAAATTTATTTATATTACACTATTTTCCTAACGCTTTATTCTATGATTGGCCACACTGTTCGATTAATGTCATGGCGGCTATATACATAGCTGTCAAACAGAAAAACTTATTGAACGCGATTATCGCCAAATCTGCGAAATTACTTTTCTGAATTTTTGCGAAGAAAAATTTAAACACAACATCTGTAGTTCTGTTAGTAAAGAAATATAGTGTAGATTATTTGCATCCAAAGAGTTATATGTAAGGAAATTTTGAAAATGCAGTGATTTACCAGTTCAATCGATTGTTTCAGCCAACCACACCTCCGTTCAGCTTATATAGGGTAGGGTAGGTTGGAGTTATTTCAGGACAAGCAATATCAAAGTCGCAAATAAGTATATTGCATTGAATTGGAATCCACTGTTTACAAAAAACAAAAATGTACAACGGAATTGGTTTAACAACGCCACGCGGCTCCGGCACTAATGGTCATGTACAACGAAATTGGGCATTTGTGAAGCCTGGCAAAAAAGACAATTCAAACTATCGTTCTGAAGAAGATATTAAGAAGCTAGATGCTACTTTAAATCGTCCGCCGAACAAGGAAATTTTGGATCACGATCGGAAACGTAAAATTGAAGTAAAATGTATAGAATTTGAGGAAATACTAGAAAAACAAGGGTGAGTTATAAATAAATGTACGTATATACTGCAGGAAGAAGTAACACATCTACTGTTTTAGTTTAACACTTTTTGTTGTACTTCAATAAGTTAGTCCTCATAGGACGTAGTTTTTAGGTAAAAAATCACGCAAATAGCAGATTTTCTTCTTTACGTATATTAAATTTTTTTTTCATGCTCCACCCCAGTTGTTTTTGTATGGTTTACTTTACCCGCTCTCGGCCAAGAGCTATATGCAGTATCAGTAACATGATTCGCTACTGTTCGTCTACATGTATTATTTTTAGTTAAATGGGGGTGTCAAGTGAACAATATATGGTGTTTCGCCTGTTTCATACATAATTGTCACGCTTGCTGAGCGAACAAGGTGAAAACCGCTAGTTTGTGCACTCAATCCGCTTAGAAGTATTAAACCCCCCAAAAAAAAAAACAAGAAATTGGGATTGGACTGAGAAAATGTTTTATTAAAATACTTAAAAATCCCTAAGTGTACGTGTAAAGTTAATATTACTGAAAAGAAAAAAATTTATTTCCAAATAGGAAGCGTTTTCAATAGCTGACAAAATTGAGCACGTAGGATACTCGGGAAATTTATCGATCTTTCTCAGATATCTATTTGTAACTTTTGTCTATTGTTTTATTTTAGTAGAACTAACATATAGTAAGTTATTAAAAATTCATTAATTTTTATTTTATTTCTGTAAAATTGATATTTACAGGCGAACCCCGGAGGAAATAAAGACAAAAGTTGATTCATATCGCCAAAAATTAATGGGACTAGGTAAAAGTGATTTACCAAAGGATGAATTTGGAAGAATAGCGTAAGTAAATTCTCTCATAATATATATATATATATATGTTTTTATAGAATGTTCATACTATGTAAATAATGATGAAATTTGTAAAACATTCATAAGTGAGACATATAAATAGTCTCCATAAATTTAAGTTAAACAAAAATAAATTAAGAGCCCAAATATTATTTAACTAAAAAATTGTTAATTTTGGTTATATCTTGGTTTAACATAACCTAATCATTATTTAGCAGGCTTGGTAGAGTTATCAAAGAAAACATCCAGTTTTTACTTCATGTATTACATAATTTTAAAATGCATTATTCATAGAATTTGTATTACACGTAAATTACAACCCCTACAGCTTCTGCTAGGTAATTTCAAGATGGAGCAAATTTATAGAGAGATGTGCTCTCAGTTCCATATCATTCGTGTGTTTATCCACCACCCACCACCACCCTGGATGGGGCTGCAATTTTTCAGGACAAATCATCTATACAGTTTGCAAGAAAGTTTAGTTAAATCAAGTCTTCCAATTGTGATACAACTCAAACGTCGGAGAAATGCCATAACCATAATAAACCAATAAAAGAAACCATAAAAAAATACTAATTAAATTTTAATATTAAATAAATACTTATCGAATTGCTTTTAATATAAAAAAAAATTATGATTTCGGTTAATGTACAAAATAAGCAAATCAAAACAATGATCGGCGGACAGTTTTCGAATATTGAGAAAAATCAATAATCAACGCATTAGAATGTACATCTCAAGCGTAAAATATTTCTCTAAGAAAATAACACTTCAAAGAAAGTAATTTCACTGGCGGCGGTGGCGAAACTTCCAAATAAAATTTGTATTTAAAAATTTCTTGAAAGATATAACTTTACAACAACTTATACAAAAATTTTTCCGCAACCACCAACCACCCTAAACACAACTGAAGACGGTGTGCCTGCTCAAACGGACCAAGAGCGACGTTAAACTCACAGCAATGTATGTTTTTGGGAGTATGTGCTGGTGCTGTGTTGTAGGAAATAAATGTGGGTATTATTGTGCTAAATGGATTAGCGGATTAACATGAGTTAAAATGAAGTAAAATGTGGTTTGAATGTAGAGAATAAATTGAAATAGAAGAACAAATTTCAAAATGCTTTAAACTTCTTAGCGAAGCAACAAATCACTCAACTTAGAGTCTTCCATTTAGTATATAAGTTAATTAGTTATAAATAAAGTGGCATCAGAGTCGGAATGTTGAAAGTTAAAGAAGTAAATTGCATTAAAGAAACATTGGAATGTGAATATAAGGGCAATATATGCAATTTTAAAACAAATATTATATATAAATCAAAAGTGCTTTGAGCTTTAATAACCATTTTTGAAATATTTACGTAAATACATTGGATGTTTTAATACCGTATAAGAGAACTCTTAAAATTAATTCACAATTGAAAGCATAATCGAACGTCTTCCGAAATTGTAATGAATAGTTTACTTTAGAATAACTTTAAAAAATTATATCAATGAAGTTCTTTATAGATTTTAATAAATTATTTATAAATTTATAGCCAAACTAAAATCCAACGTCTTCCCTGACAATAAATAACTAGCCTGTAAAATAAAAAAAATATCAGAATTTAAACATATTTTTAAATATAAAAATCCATGTTCCTCTTGCACATTTGTATGCATATTGAGAATAAATGTAGAAATAGCAAGTATTTATATAAATATATTCATATATAAACTATGTCTTCCAAATGATGTGTGTATCGAATAAAGTTAAGAACTATCGAAATTGAAACGAACTATATTAAAAAAATATAAATTTTAATATGAATCTAATGTCCTCCATTAATAAACTTAATTGATATTTATATTTTGATACATTTTGTACCAACATAATATAATAAACTAATTTGAAAAAATAAGAAGAATAAAATTAGTGAAAGGTTTTAAAATATACACAAATACTATATAAAATATATATTAATTTAAAAACAATATTTAAGAACACATAAATACACCTAATGCTTTCATCAACCATATACACGGCTCCGGCTTCAGACGAGCTAACTGCAGATGTTACTTTCATAATGCCAAAACCGACGAAAAAGAGACGAAAGCGGCGAAAGCGTTGCGCCACCACAGTACCCACTATTTCCTCCACAACGTCCACAGGGACAAGAGAAACCGATAAAACGCTCTCCGTAGCCACAGTTTCTAGCAGCACCAGCCCCTGCAAGAGCATAGCAACGCGTCGCCGTACTACCAACAAAGTGCGACGTTACTTCCAACACGACACACGTGAAATTGTCAAAACGACAACAGAGAGTGCACTCAATTATGCCGCCGTAGCGAAAAAATTTAAACCACTTACAATTGCGAGGAATAGAAATCAAGCAAAAAAACAAAAGCAAAATGCCTCAAAACAACAGTGGCATAAACAACAGCTGAAAATCACGAAACGTCAGGAGCAAAAGCCGAAAATGCTCTCGAAATATATGGGAAAATCCTCTCCACACTTTTGTTCAATATCTGCGGCCAACACAACGCACTCGCATTGCAAATGCGCATGTGCTTTTCCCACCGCCGCCACTTCACATGCGAAATATAAACAACAAAAATGCAACAATTGTGACAGCATTACAATTGATAACAAAACAAATTTAATGCAACAACAACAACAACAACAACAAGCTGCAGTAGTTGAATCGGCAATAATTGTCGAAGAATTATTGAGAAAATTACTCAATGCACAACAAAATAATGCGAATGGTGTCACCTCCCAGTCACCTATGTTGAATTTATTACAAAACTCTGGCCTGACTTCCGTCTCTGCGCCACGCATATCGCTCCTAGATACGCTTATAGGCGAGCGATTTCAGCAAACGACAAGTCTGTGTCAGCAACAGCTTAGGCATGTTGTTAGGTATATACTTACATATCTACATACACACCTACATATTATACATATGTGATAATGATTTAAAAAAATTTTTCTTTGTCAAAAATATTATTTACTCACGTTTAATTAATTTCTTTTCCACTCTCTTGCAGTGTCCGTGAGACACATCAAATTGCTGAAGCGCAACAGGAGAAAAACGCCAAACTACGTGAAGCGTTTAACATTTCCGAGTATTTTGTGGAAGGCTCCAGTTTTGATTCGGATCGTAAAGCTAAGGAAGATTTGGCTAAAAGTCTGGCGCTGCAAAAGGAACTAGATGCGCAACGCGAAAGCGCTGCAGCAAGCCGCGATAAGGAAAAAGAACGAGAGGATAAGCGCCGTTATGCGTTAGTGCGCACGCCATCGCGTGAAAAAGACATTGCCGGCAGTGGTGGCAGTAAAGGTGGTAGTGATAATGAAGCACATGAGCGTCCTTCCAAATCGGAGAAGAAGAAAAAGAAGAAACGCACACGTGAGAGGTAAGTTTTAAGAAGGTAAAAGTATACCTCTAACTCCTCATTATTGCCAAGATTAACATGATTTCGATATGTGCTGTTAAACCATGAACTTATGGGTAGTATCCATTATGTGATGTGTTCTCTCTATACCGTTAGAAATACTTCTGCAGCTTTAGCTTATCTAAGCAATAATCTCATGTTTTGAAAACCACTGACGTATAATAAAAGTTGATTAAATGTAATGCCTCTGAAAGCATCAGTTATGCTCCCATTTAAAGCGAACCCATTTATTTATTTAACGTTGTTTGAGAGCAGATTTTCGATAGAACTTTCTAAATTAAACTAACTTTTACTTGCAGTTCTGCCAGCCCCGAACGTAAGAAGGATAAGAAGAAAAAGTCTAAAAAGCATAAAAAAGAAAGGTGAGATTGCTTGTGCCCCCTAACAAAGTGTATTATCGACAATATTTATTTCGTGAACCTGAGTGTCACAAACACATTCGGTTGCACTCTGTACTTTTACGTTCTACGAATTTAAAATTTAATTTTTTATTATTATTATTTTTTTTTTTTATTAATAGATTTTTCCCTTTGTGGTGCATTTAAGCTTTTCAGTTTTCACAAAAATTATTTAGATTGTTTAAAAAAAAAATTCTTATAAGTAACCTAATTTTCTTTGATAAACAAAATGTTAAACAAAATCTTCTTCTTCCTCTCAATTGCTCAACATTTTTTATCTCTCCTTTCTTTATGCATTTTTGAAATAATATAAATTTTCAATGGTAAACGAATATCATATACTAAAGGAATTATAACAAAAAAGAAAGAAAAAAGAAAATAAAAGACAACACAAATAAATAATATAATAACACAATAAATAATGAATTACACATAATGTATGAATGAACTTAAACTAACAAAAACCATTTAAAAGTGTAGAAAAAACAAAAATACGGTAAAATACTAAATAGCCCCATAAACTTTTTATATATACCATAATATGTACAAGCAAAAAAGGGAAGACAAAGCGAAAAACTTCTTTCAAAACTTAAAGATAAACGCGCAAATGTATTGTTTTTATTTTCTCTAGTGCACAAAACGCAACAATTGTTTACAGTGTACTATTTTTATTTTTATTTCGAAAACTTAAATTTGATCGTCAAACACTGACTACACCAGAATATACTAGCATCGTGCATCATCATTTTATCATTTGAACACAAAATCATCAGCAGCACCGTTAACCATACCAAACTTTAATTATAAAATTTGAAGTGTTTCAAATAAAATGGAAAAGTGAAATGAATTCACCATATTCACGAATACGTACGTGTTTTGCCGATTCACATGTAAAAAAAAAAATAACGGAATATACAACTATATGGTAAACAATTAAGTTCGTTTACAATGTTTCTAATAATTCTGTTTTTTTTTTTGGGCAAAACAAAATATTTTGTTCTCAATTAATATAAATTTAATTTTCAATCACAACGGCAAAATGTAATCGTGGGTAAGTAAAAATAAGATGTTGATTATTTTTTCATTTTGTCTTTAGTACCTAACTAGTTAGCAATTGCAAAAAAGAAAAATTTAAGAAAAAGAAAAACCTAACCTAAAAATTTTATTTGATTTTGAATAACAGTATGCATTTGTTAACTTCTCATTTTAAGTTTTTTTTTTACTAATAGTATTTAAACAAAGCTCGCTTGCTCTCCGATGTCAGGATTTGAAGTTGTCAGTAACATACACACACACATATCAAAACAGAATTTTTATTTCCAAAAAGAAAATCTTAAGTAGATTATATTTTCTATTATATTTATCAATAAAGTCTATCATCTTTAATATAATTATTTCATTAGCATCATACACATATAAAAATATAAAATTTTTATTTCATGCTGACACATGCAAGTTTACTAACACAAAACAATACTGAATGATCTAGTCTACTGAGTTTCAATCAATTATTAACAGCAAATAATAATTAAAATATTGAAAGAGCCATGCTCAATATGTTTACTTTTTTTTAAAGACAATTGTACAAGAATTAAACGAAATTATTTTCTCATTTTTCTTTTCCTTAAGACGAACCAATTACGAAGATTTTATAATAAGGTAAACCATTGTCGAGATCATCACTCAAAACTCGTAAAAATGAATTTATTAACGATAGAAATTGTAATTATACGAAATGTGTGTAGAAGAGTACAAAAAAAACAGGATTATTAAATTATATTATTTCGTTTTTTTTTTTGTATTTCAAAGCATATAAATTATGAGAAACTGTTATAAAGTAACTCTTAACGGAAAACCACGAACAACTTTAAAAAATTAGAGGGATCATGCATAACCTCATATATTTTCTCTGTACGAGAAAATAAAATCACATAATACATACATACATAGTAGTTTGTGTGAAACGGAAATTACCGTTTTCTCTGAATCACAAGTAATTTAACGGTTAAATTAATTAGTTTCCAGTTTTTCAGTGCTTAAGAAAGTGTCATTTTAAAAAATCTAATACATCACGGATGTTTGATTCAGTATAAGTGCGAGTGCATACCCAGGTTTCAGCTGAGATCCCAATCGCCTAAAAATCTGAAATGCGGTTGCACTCTATACGTGTAGAATGTATACGCAAGGATTCTTGTTATATACACACAATTTTATCGTTGTTATCGTAAACCAAAAAAAAAAAAAAAGCCTCAAAGATTTACTATTGTACTAATTTTTGACACTATATCAGTCCAAAAACATTCCGATCTGGTAGTTATGATTTTCCTTATTGTAGTTCATATAACAACATAACCAATTTGACGCCCCTGAATATATTTAAACATCACGTCACATTCCATTCAATAAATATCGTAACCCCAGCTCGTATAAAATATAGAAAAAAAAAACACTTAAATTGCAATTTGACCATTGTATCATCATTGTAGATTTACTTTCATTTTATCACATCAAAAATACAGTATATAGTGCTTTATTAATCACTTAATTGTGTGATATCTGAAAAAATCGAAGCAAATAAATATTCAAATGATTATTAGTGAAAAAATAGCGGGTGTGTATTAAACAAAATCACTAAATCCCAATTTCTCATCAACGAGGATATCTTGGTCATCACATATTTCTATATTTTATTTTTTTTTTTCTATAAACAGATAAATGAAAGCGTATTCACAAAACTTGTTTTCAACAAAAAAAAATTTTTTTAACTTATAAATAAATGTCGCAATGTGTTTTCAACGAACTTCTAAAAAACATGCGAAACTTTGTGGATCACACAGAATATATAAATGTACTGTAATTTCAATGAAAAGAATTATGTAAATCAGTATTTAAGTGCATGATCTAATATTCACTTTAACTAACGTGTACCCCGCAATTCTCCATTGCAGTAAGTCGAAGAAGAAGAAGTCGAGAAAACGCAAAGCCAGCGAATGCGATAGTGGCGATTCCGATCATGGCTCTGACAATGAGAAACACAGCAGTGATTCCGAGTACGGGCAGAAGAAACAACGCAAACGCGCCAAGAAGGACAAGGTAAGTGCGCAAATTTGTAAATAAATTAGAGGAAAAACAGAAATATTTCAAATTATAACCATATTTAACCGCCAACGACACTTTGAATAGAATTTGTGAAGCCAAACGTGGAAAATATTTGTTGCTAAACGCATATAAAGTTACTTTCCTTAGCAATCTAACAAAATTTGAAAATTTATTTTATATATGCATTGTATATATATGTATATTTATAATGAACCGCATGCACTCTACAATTCTATAATTCTAATTCACTTGAATTTTAAAAATTTTCATTCTTTCAAACTACAAACAATTAAACGTACGAAATTTTTCTCTTGCTTATTTTTTCCTACGATATATACAATAACTACAAACATACATAATTACGATATAAAAGAACGAAAAACTATAATCAAAAAAGTTACTCTTATTATAACCTAAAATCTAGAAAAAAGCAAGAACAAGAAACAAAATCTATAAAAATCTTGCGAATTAAAAAGGTAAACGTTTGTCATTGCTTCATATCCGTTTGTTTTTTCATCAGTAATTTGAATTTTCTGTTTGTCATGCACATTTGTTTTTGTATTTTTTTTTTTTAAATAGTATCCATATTATTTAAATTGCACATACATACTTTAGTACTTAGCACATTTTAAATAATTAGTAAACTAAATCACGAAGATTGGTTTGTAGTTAATTTTTTTACACAGAATTGAAATATTCTTTAGTGAATTCTTTTGTTTTTGTATAAAAACCATCTTTGGACAGCTTCATTAATGTCTCAACCTTTTAATCATGATTCTAGTAGTGTGTTCAAGGTAATCATCAACTAATAACAAAACTTTATAAATAAATCTGAAATGGTTAGCATGAAAACATTTCCTTAAACATAAAAAATAATATTTGTTTTACTTTAGGATCATGTGTTTTAATGTCTAAAAAAAAATCACAATCTTTTTTATTTATTTTTATTTTTTTTATTATAAATTAGTAGTAAATTTATTACTAAAAATTCTATTAAAAAAAAATTTGAAAAAAAATCAGAATTTTTTTTTTTTTTTTTTTATTATATATTAGTTGTAAATTTAATATGTATTTAATATTTTTATTATTTTTATCATCTAAATGTATTTGTGCTCATTATTAACATAATTTTATGTTGTGCCCTTTGGTTGACCAAAAATTATAAAACCTGTAAATACAATAAATATAAAATTTGCATTTCCTCCTTTCTAGTTTTGTACACACACTTGAACATAAAGATCTTATTATTAAGAAAAGAAAAAAAGAAATTAAAAATTTTTGTTTATTAAAAACCCTTGGCGCTTCATTGAATAGGATAGCTTTCGCAAGGCTCTCTTGTAGTTTTGTAAGTACTTTTATTTAGAACGTTTTGTTGTCCTTATAAAAACTAGCATAGAAAACTAAATATTATATAATACAAAATACTATTAGCTATATGCTAATAAAATTAAATATTAATTTAAAAAGGAACTGAAGCAGCAAGCGGGCAAACCATTACGGTGCTGCACGATAATAAAAAATAAGAAACTCAATTTCTACATACATACTTAGATATATACTAAATTGCCAATGCACATCATCGAAAAAAACGTACCCACATCCACATATGTTATGCGAATTTTTCCAAAAAACAAAAAAAATTATGATAATATTTTTAAGAAAGAATTTTGATTAATTTAGTTTTAAGTATAATAGTTGCATTCAGATAAATATCTAGAAACATGTTCGACTCTAAAATATAAGCTGTGTGACACTAGAGCAAATATTTAGAAAGTATTGCGGAAAATATCGGTACTAATGGCTATGATGTATTCTCCTTTATGCAGAAAAAACGCGATAAGAAGAAGAAAAAGGAACGGAACAGTTCAGTGGAGAAGTCGCGCTCAAGGTAAGTAATTTTCTTATATTTTATAACATCGATTGGTAAATAATTTGCATTAAAATGAACTACTCTTTTGCTTTTACAGATCTCCTGAACGTAACGGCCGGAATGATCGAAAGCGTTCAGAAGAGAGATCATCAAAGCGAGGCGGCGATCGTAGTACAAAGCGGCATAGATCAAAATCTTTCACAAAAAATACACACCAACGCCATTCAGTCGAAAGAAATGTTAGGAATGAGCGAAAACGTTCCGAAGAACGATCTAGGAAAAGAAGCGAGCGGAAATCCCCGCGTGATGCATCTAAATCGTCGACCAGAAATCCTTTCCGGAGTCGTTCACGTGAACGTGCAGCAGCACGTCGATCGCCGCCAAAAACGCAGCGACGCAATTCTTCAGCGGACAGTCGAAGCAGAGGTCATTCCAGAGGACGACAGCGGGATAATGAGCGTCGTAATCGACGTGTTCACAAGGATCATTCGCGAGAGCGTCGTAAGGAAGTATCTGTGGAACGTAATGCGCGACATAGCAAGCGTGATACATCACGTTCAGTATCACGTGATAAACGTGATGTACCCTCACGCTCACGTAGGGAGCATAGTTCACGGCCGGCACATCCACGTGCACGCACTCGTTCGCGTTCACATTCGCGTTCCAAATCTTCACATCGTAATAACCGTAGGCGCTCTACTTCGTCCACTGAAGCCGATAAATTGCGCAAGCGTACTATAACACCAACGGTGCCGCCACCAAAGAGTGTTGCCGCAGCTTCTGTTTCACCTGCACGTTCCGATTCGAGCACACGTAAAAATGTCTTCAATCCATTTAAAGTTGATGTGCCGTCACTGGTCGGACCTGTGGCGAATCCATTTAAAAATGTCACAGAGCCCGTGAAATTAACGAAGATACCGAGTCGTACTCGCTCACCGTCTGCAACAAGCAGCGGACCCAATCGACCTGGTGATGAAAAATTGGTTTCGAAGAAAGATGTAGCACGCGTTAGTCGTGGCCGAACTCCCGTTAAAGAAGAGCGAGCATCTTCGGTGCGTTCAACGCATTCAAATCGGGACGCTGGTATATCAAAAAATGAAAAACAATTTAGCAGAGAGCATTCTCGTGAACACAAAAAGACACCTGAACTACGACGTTCGCCGGCCCGACGTGAGCGTGAATTGAAAATGAAAATAGAAAATTCACGTGAGCGTAGAAATTCGTCGTCACGTGATCAGCGCTCACGGTCACACGATATTCAGGTAACTAAACGGCGCGAACGATCGCATACTCGTGAAAAATCATCTTTAACCCGACGATCTTTATCATGTGCTGGTCACGAGGACGACCGACGTAGAAGAACTTCTCGGGAGCGTCGTAGAACACCCGATTCGCGTTCGGTAGAACAACGTTCCCGTCGTGAATTGAAGGAAAGAGAACGATCACACGAACGTCGTGTATCACGTGAAAAACGCGCTGAACAACGAAGATCTGAAGATCGACGTGCGCGACCAGCACGCACACCATCTAAAAAAATATCACCACCCCGACAACGTCGTCATACACGATCCCGTTCCCCTGCAGCAGCGTCAAGAAATCGGGAGACTGCATCTCCCACGATCATCAAATCGCGTTCATCACGTGAGCAGAGTTCAAAAGACGTAACTTCTCCGTCATCCAAAAGACGTGTGGAGGCCGAAAAGACAAGTGTGCGCCGCTCACAGTCGCGCAACTCTTCGGAACTCAGCTACTCACCGGCACGTCGCAATCCGGAGCGTTATCGCGACATACTCGAAGCAGCAGATAAGCAAAAGGTAAAAGAAAAACCGCTATCAACAGAATGTGAAACAAAAAAACGAATTGCCGACACTAAAACAGCATCGCATGACACGCGTAAAATGCGTAAAATGCCCGAAGAGACAACTTCCAATGTGCAAGAGGAACGCGATCGTACCGCTCACGTCAGAGAACATACTAACAGTGACAGTGGTCGCGCACGCGCTGCTGAACGTGATCGAGATATAGAACGCGAGCGCGGTACGCCACGTAATGCGGATCGAAATGAGCGTCCGCGCAGCAAGGAGAAACGCAGCAGGGAGCGCAAACGCGAGCGTGAAACTCGCGACACTTCGAGCACTAAGCGTAGCAAGCCCATAATGGGCCCGGTAGTGCGCTTGCAAGGTCAGAGCGAGGATGAAAACGATACAGATGAGCGGCCAGAAAAAGCAGCCGCTGCGCTCGATGAATTCCAAGAAACCAAACGTGGACGAGAACTGAAAGACTTGGAAATGCTGGAGCAGCTTAAAACGGACATAGCCGCTAAAGCAAAAGAGAAGTTGAAGACAATTGAGAAATTGGCCATTGGCGGAGGAATCATTAGTAATGAAGTAAGTGAAAAAAATAACAATGAACAGCAACGCTACAAGCGCGGTGGTATGCGAAATTCGTTGAACGAGTTTCTTGCGGCCAACAATGTAGCGGCCGCCGTTGTTGCTGTAGCTTCGAACTCTAATAGAAATAACAACAGTAATAGTAATCATACAAATATTAGCAACAATAACAGTAGCAATAATAGTACTAACAGTAGCAATATCGTAACACAAGTAACAAAAGAGGCTGAGGGTAGTGGAAATACGACACCCCCATTGGCTGCGATTTATCCCCAACCATTGGAAGAGCAAATGGCAATGGATAAGCAAGATAAAACCGAGATAGCAAATAATTCGATATTGGAGAGCGATAAGGAAAAGGATACGGTTAAATTGCAAACGCAAGAAGAACAGAAGGACATTACGCCGCAGGCTGATTGCAGGGCCCCAAATGCAGCAAATGGTCATGCGGCAAAGAGTCCAATATTAGCAAATCGTGAAAATACCAATATAATAAATATGAGAAATATACCGACAACTATTGGCCGCCAACAAATGCCGTTGCGTCGTGGAGTACGTCGTACTACGCCGCCACCATTGATCTTACATCCGCGTAAGTCGCATCACAGGGTAAAAATCAATACACCCAGCGGTGGTGTCGCACTCATTAATACGCCTCCCATCACTGGTGGTCCTCCCTCCAATTACGCGCATTACGGCTGCGGGCTCAACAATCCAGCCAATGCCGTCGTTGCCGGTGTTTATGGACGTCAAATGCCCGGCCGTGTTAATCATCATCACCACCACAACAATCCGCCACTAATAGCACACGCGCCACATGGCTTCAATCCGTTATTAAGTAAACATTATAACAGCGGCCTCAACAGCTTGAACAATAACACAATGCTAATTAGTCGTCGCGAGCATCATCATCGCTGTGTGATGGGTTTAAATCCCAATGTAAATGCTCAACTCACTTCAATTAATTATTCTAATAACAGTTTACTACTAACACCAAATAACAGTCATCACGCACACCACCATCATTCGCACCAACATCCGCACGGCCCTAATGCAACTACGGTACTGAGTGATCAACTGTTGATCGCCGCCTCGTTGGCCGCAGTGACGGGCAGTGGTGGTGGTAGCGGTGTTGGCGGTGTTGGCGGTGTTGGCGGTGGTCATCACGCACGTGGTCACCATCTTGAAATGGGTGTGAGTGCGAACCATCATCATGGCTATAATACGGCGGCGGTAGCCGCTGCCGCTGCTTCTAATTTAAGTTATCATCACCACCATCATCACCACCAACATTCGAATAAACCGAAAATTATAATAAAGCCTTTTAAAATTAACGATCCACAGCCCCTGGTAGCGGCTCTAGCCGACAGTACACTCGTCGATACAATTGTCTCCAAGGTGTCTACAGCCACAGTGGCCGCAGCTGAGAGTGCCGCACGCCGCAGTCGCAGTCGTTCAAGGCGCAGTCGAAGTCGTAGCCGCAGCCGTAGCCGACCACGACGCGATGGTGGTGGCGGCGAGCGAAGCGGAGGAGGAACCAGTCGTCGACATTCCACCAGTCGATCACGTTCATCGTAAGTACACAATTACCCGAATGTCGAATTTACATATACGAATATTAAATCGAAAATTGCATTTGTATTGTATTCCTGCTGACAGGCATTATTCGTCGTCGAGCAGTCGCAGCCATAGCCGTTCGCGTAGTCGTAGTCATCGCAGTTCACGTTCTCGCTCACATTCACACTCTTCGCATTCGAGCTGTTCGACACGAAGTAGTTCACGAAGCTCATCAAGGTATGCAAGCACTTGCCCATTGAAAGAAATTGAATTAAATTAGTTAGTAATTTAAAAAATATTTCTTCAAGTTTTACACAAATATCACTCTATAAAAATGTATATTTGTAGCTCTGGCAGTTCCGGTTCCTCCCGTACTGGCTCACGTTCACCATCAATTCCCCGAAGGCGTGGATCTCCCAGTTTTCTCGACCGCCGTCGCATAACAAGGTGCTTAACATCGAGAACTCGCTTATAATTTTCATTTTGTTATAGCCCTTCCTTTTGTCTTGCATATTTATTTATTATATTATATTATTATTCTTATTATCCTTATTACTGTTTATTATATATTTTGTATATAATTTTGTTTATTTTCATTTGTAGCAGAGGACGCGAACCATCTCGCGAACGCCGCAGGCGTTAGGCTTGGCTGCATATACATATATCAATAAATATATATATTTAAACTATTGAGTTATCCTTTCACTTAATTATTCATTATTTTAATTAGTTCAGCTAAATTCATTGCAATTTCCGTTTAGGTATTGATTGCTTGAATTTGCTGTTGATTTGAATAATGGAAGCCAGAGAACAGTGCATTTGCCAATAATGTCAATCCTAGCAGTTTGCAATCAACTTATTTCCTACTCTATAAACATTTAAGTTATTCCATCAATGTGTTGACTTTTTATTCATGTACGTGTATTCACATTTACTGTATAATAGTTTTGCACTAGTATGTACATACATATTGTACTATTGTTTTTGTACTTTCACGCAATATTACTTAATGGAATGGAATTTAAATTCATTTAGTTCTTTCTTCCTCACTATGCTTTCACCTATACTATTCATAAATAAAGATGTGTAATTTTAAAATTTATTCTGTAATTGCAATGTGTTCATTAAAGCGAAACCTTTTCATTTGATACACATATTATATATTTTTCACACAGCAAATGCAAGCTCGTTTTTTTCTATTGTTTTTAGCGTTTTTTGGTAAGTTTTTTTTTTTTTTTGATACTTATTGCGATTTAATTTGTGTAATTTGCTCTTTTTAATTTAATAACTATTTATTTTCTTTAGGTAATTGAACTTTAAGTCCCTAATTATTACATTTAATTTTGGTAAGTTTATTTTCATTACATTTTTATTTCATTCCACCAACTGTACAACATTGTTTTTGTTATACTAACACCATGCATTTTCTCAAATTCATTTAGTGCTCGCAAACGTCCGATCCCGTATCATCGGAAAACGCCGTCGGATGCCTCCAGCTACTGTTCGAGCTGCTTCAGTCGCGACAGTTCTCCACATTCCCCATCGCGTTCACCAACGCCGCGCAGCCGTAGTCCATCGACGGCATTTTGAGGTTTAAAGAAGAAACTTTTTAAAGTTTTACAAAACATTACATAAGAGTGCAACGCTCACGGCGCGCATAACTGCTAATACAGTGAAGTGTTTTAGTTGAAAACGAGGAAAAGTGCAAGGCTCTAAGCAGAAGTATTATTTCCAGTCCTATGCAATCATTCTAGTCCTGTTGTTTTTAAGTTTCTAGTGCATATATATTACATACGTTAATAGAAATGAAAACGCTATTAGTCAAGTATAAAAAAACACGCTTTGTTATTTTATGAAAGAAAATTACTTGGTTCCATTGATATTTTAAGCGCTTAAAGTAATCTTTATTGTAATTCCAATAACTTAAATAAATATGTATACAAAATTAAGTTTTAAAAAATGTAAGTTAATTATAATTTAGCAATAAGTCCATCTAATGTATATGATGTAAGAAAAAATACTAAATATAATATTGAAAGATACATATTTGTTGCGAAAAGTGATTTGTGATTTATTGTTGTATGGGAGCAATTTTTATACATTGGAAGTCTGCAACTGAACAGATATACACCATTATGGAAGAGATCGAAATTTCTTTACTTCAAAGCCAATCTGCATAAAAAGCGAAAGCAATGTCAATCCTAAAATTCCATGTGGCTCTTGCCAACAAGTACCACTTTGGACCGAATATGTAATTTGGAAGTAAAGTTCTCTCTGAAACTAATATTTCAGTAGCCTTTTAAAGTTGAATTGAGAAAATGTATTCGGTATCAGTATCAGTATCAGGTTAGTTGTAGTAAAGGAAGAGAGTGACTGACAAAGGAGTCTCTCTAATTGACTGACAAAGCAGTAATATTTTCTTCAGCCGACTAGAGCAGTTTCCCACAAAAAAACCTTTGTAATAAATTTTTTATTATTTGATATACGATTAAACAATTTTATTAAATCAACGCCAATCATTTGAAAGAATTAATTTAGTATAGAAAATCTTTCAAGTTCAACTGTACACTATGAATATAACGGTATTGCTTATGTAATTACTTCGATATCGATTTTAGAATCGATACTAGACGTAATCTGGTCGTGAACGTGAAACGTAAACCCTGTCAGCCAACTGTCGGTTAAATCACACGTTGCGCTACCAGAGATTTCTGTTAAAAATTCTATGAGTTTCTTAAGGCCGAATTGATAACACAACCGAAATTCTTGTGTACGTGTTCAATTCCTTCAATGTATGGGAGTTTCTGTAATCGTGACTTGCTGTGTAATTTTTTTAGTGATTCTTTACCAACTCATCTTTTTCCATTAAATTATTTATTTCTTACGAAACTTTCTAGAATTTAAGGTGTTTCTTTGACGGAATATTGAAACTATGATTGATTTTAACCTACGTCACAGCTCTCTATTTAAATAAATTTCGACAATTAGTTTTGTTTACAACTTAAAAGCAAGTTCTTGACCGTATAACTGCAGCGAAAGCAATTTCGGTATTAAAAGGGGCATTATGAAAACGAAAAAAAATTTGCAAAGTTAGATTTTACTGAGTGTAGCAAAAATCTAATAAAATTAAAAAATGTGTTTGAACATAAAATTTTGCATATTAAATATGTAGTATGGTATATATTGATGCCGGAAGAAAGAAACAGACGGATAAACAATACATAAGTGCGAAGTCACAACTGGTGCTATTCAGTTTACTCTACATTGTTGACATCACTGAAAATGGCGACACTATTAAATTAAGTAAGTCGTTTTGAAAAAAGTGAAATATTAGTAATTGTATATGAAGTAAACGATAGTGAATTAATAAAGTTAAGTATAATAAAAAATTTTTTAGAAAAGATTGGTGATTTTATTTAACATTCTAGACACATCTAAAAATTTCTCATCATTTATTAGAAATAAACAAATGGCAACAATCGAAACGAATCAAATCTGGTGGCGCACAATATCAACTCTGATTTTGACAAAATCAAAGCAAAAACAACTTCATTGGAATAACTGCATCCAGAAAACAAATTCATTGAATTCACGCCTTTTCCAAGGATGACATGATACGAAACTCTTTGTTTCGTGAGAGACCTCTCAAAATCTACATTTTTTATAATTCGTGCCGATGATGCCACTGCCAAATAATTAGATTGGGTATGTTAAAAATAACTTTTGGATATTTTGAAATTTCTATGTTTCGGTCTCCAGTGGGCCTATATCACGCATATTCAACCTTAGATACGTATATACATATTATAAATAATTACTAGATAAGTACGCATGTACGTAATTAAAATTTTTCAAAATTCAAATAACATATATTAACATACATACATAATAAACATTACAACAAAGAAACAAAACAATTCATTACAAAAAATCCCAATTTTATGAAAAAGAATAGAAAAAAACCAAAGAATAGCTAAAAATTCTATATAATTTTTTGCTTCATGAAATTTTGTTTCACTCTGATTTTGTCAGTTACTTTTAGCGCGTTAATTTCTGGCATCCCGCTTTTCTTGAAATCAGCTGTTCAAAATTCCCTGATCTCCATCGCCACCAACTTAATAATAGAACACTTTTATGAGAAAAATTAGAGTTTTTACATCGTGCCATCCTTGACTATATTTCCAAAAGTCGAAATTTGTATTTCCTTGTATTGAAGTTAAATATTTTGAAAGAAAGCAAATTCATATATTCCAAAAAATGGCAAATGTTTGGCACGATAAGCGAACTTTTGTGGACGAGAATAAATTTGTATCTGCAAAGCTACAGCACACACATCCAAGAGTTCATTCCGTAAAAAAAAAGCAAGTTTTTGGCGAACTGAAAAATGTAATGCACAATCAATTTGGCGTTACTCCGCTAAAAAGTGGCTTAAAAGGAAATCAGTTGGATACACTTAAAGACAGTTTAGCAAAAAAGCGATCGTGCGTTCAGAATGATGTTAAGAAAAATTCTGTAGATCATATTGAACTGTTCGACTATTTTGATTTCCCAAAATCATGTTGTACAAAAAATTGCAGCAAGAGTAATGAGGAAATATGGTCGGAGTATAATGGTATTGACCAAGTTGCTTTGTTAAAGGCAATGGAAAAAATAAGGAACGGCGGACCCATCAGAGATTTCGATGAAGAGTCGAATAGCGATCCCGAGGATTTTTGTGAGCCTGAAGAGGATGTAAAAAATTCGTTTGCAAAATACTATAAACATAATTTGTACTTGGAAGATTACAGCAATGATGATTTCACTTCGTGCTCTCTTGAACTTCCAAAGTTTGATTTTGGGAGTGATGTACTTTTGAAATGCTAAGTTTATACTATATTTGTTGATGACAAATCATAATTTCAGAATATATTTTCAATGTATTTTATTCGTTATATGTATCCATGTAAAATAGTTGTTAGATTAAATTATTTCTAGTTATGTAAATAAATAAATATAAGTATAGAAACTGTGGTTTAATATCTTTTTGTAATTTCGGTCTTGATAAGGATTGCTTGAATTAACTTGAATTAAACAAAAAAAAATTGGAACAATTGATATTAAACAAGAAAATATATTTATCCTGGTTCAAAACTTTTTAGCACATAAGTGGTTAAATATTGAGTTGTTTTGTATGCTTTGTGAATCATGCGTGTTCGCACTACATAAATTAGATTTTCAAATAAATTAACAAATTTCCTAGCATTATATATTAGCCACCTTGAAAATAAAGCAAAATGTATACACTTTTGTTCCGGATTTAAAACATTTGGCTCATTATTAATTTAGTGTTAGAAGGGGTAATTGAAAGACAAAAGAAGTTTACGAACTGATGTCTACAAATTTGCAAATCTAGCTACCTATTATTACCCAAATTAGTATAATTTATTCCTAGATATTGTTTTGGTTACTATAATAATTACGAATGTGATTCATTGATTTTTACTCTTGTTTTAATTTGTGTGAAATCTAATGCTTTTCGGTTGTCTTTCATAACACCACATAACCAACCAGTTGAGATAAACTAACGTCTTATCAGCCAAACTTATGTCTAATTTAAAGAAAATGTTTATATGTTGTTTCGTAAACGGTTTCACGTATACGCTAGCTTTTTATTAAGAAAAATTTTTGAAAATAATTAATATAGTGTTACCTCAACACAGCCCCGCTTATTACGACTGCTATAGTTTTATAGACTTTTTCGTTAAAAATACGATATTATCAAAATCATTTTAAGAGCGCTATAACACAGCAACATTTAAAACAATAAAACAATACAAGTTATCTAATGAAAAAAAAAGTAATATTCCTTAACTAAGGGGATAACCAAAGTTCTTTATAGCACGATAGCGTTTATTAATGCCAAGTTTGTTATGCATTGAGTATCCATTTAGCTTAGACTGGCAGCTTCGTATTTTCCTACCCATTTTCACATTGATGTCCCTCACAGTTGCCCCAAAATATACAATTTCCCACACCACTATAGCAGATAAGGAACACGGCTGTCAAAAATATTAAACTGCAGATGGTGCAAGGTTTTCGCTCTAGAAAGAAGCCAATTAGGTAGAGTACGATGAACATAACATGCGTTTCCATGAGCGCAGGATTTGTTGGCTTCGGTATTAGCAGCACTGGAAGCAGACATTGCAGGCAATACATTTTGAAATTGAAAAGTATCGAAGTATATTGTAAATATCTGCAAATAAATACTGATACGCAAAAATATATTAGTAATACATACATACATGCGTCATTAACTTACCAATAGGTTTAGATTAAACTTCCGTCGATGACCGCCTCCAGAGAAAGTACTAATAACAATAGCGAACACCTGCCGATTTTCTTGACCTTCTCTGCCAAGTTCACGAAATCTGCCAATAAAATGAAAAGGCGTTTGATGACTTGATTAGCCTACAACTCACTGCTTGAATTCTGCATATTTTTGCTATTGAAAACTTTTTACACAAAGTTTTTATATTAACTGATTCTATTTTTATTTTTTGACTGTGTGTTGTACAAATTATGTGAGGAACACCTAATTCTGTCAATGGAATCTGTTAATAAAAAACAATATGAATATAAATAACTATAAGACAATATGTCAGTGTCAATTGGATTTTTCTACCACCTAAACTTTTTCTATACCCAGGGTTGCTTTTCGAATACGTAACTGGTAATGTTAAAATATAAATCAGTAGGCCTTTATTTTAAGCTTTCAGTATTAAAAATAATACTTATTTATTTTTTCGTAATTTCGAAAAATAAATATAATTCCGTTATTGTACATTAAAAATAAATCGTTGATACAATTTTTTTCTAAAATGCAACCCTGCAAATTTCTTATTAGACTCTATGTAAGTTAGCTTCACTAATACTTGAATTCCGATAAGACTGAATGAGCAATAACTACACAAACCAGTTAATTGCAGTCAAATCGTAGCTTGCTTTCTTCATTCCAACTTTCTTTGCTAATAAGTGCAGTTTTATTTGTAGAAAGACGAATAAAATTGGTAAGATAAGAAAAGAAAGTAAAAGGCTTTATTTCTTATCAATTCTATCTATCTCGGCCTTTGCTCTTTGAACGTTTACAGGAATTTTTTAGAGAATTCACATCTTAACTGGTTATTTCCTTGAAAGATTGCAGCTAATGAAATTTTTTTGGTGATTTGTAGAGATATTTAAAAATTTTTAAGCATAACTAAAAAAGGAAACTACAATGTCACTCTCCAAGCCTATTTATTCGTTGCTCGGAGTCTATTTGGAGCAATTATTCAATCATCCGGTACGCACTAAATCCATAACCAGGTAAATATTTGTGTATTATATTTAAATAAATTTATTTTATAAATATGTTGTGTGTTTATTTTAATTAACCATTATTATTCTCAGCTCTGCACTAGCAGCATCGGCAAATTACACAGCCCAACGTATTGCTGGCCAGAGGAAGGTAAATCAGGAAAGTGTCTTGGCATACGGTCTCTTTGGGTAAGCTCTTTATAGCAAATGAAAGAAAACAAAAGCCAATTGTTTGTTTTTCATCGTTTAAATCTTATCTCTGAATGTCATTGCTTAGAGGAATCTAAAGCATGTATATATATGTACCTTCTTATATGTTTTGTTGTGTTTTTTGTTTACCCACCAATGCCTACATATGCCTACATATGTATATATATTTATTGCATTTATTTGTTATTTTCAGCCTAATATTTGGAGGCACTGTACCGCATTATTTCTATCAAACGGTTGAGAGGCTATTCAAACGTGATATGAAATTTCGTCGTTTCTTCCAGTTTTTATCCGAACGTCTAGTATTTGCACCATTCTATCAATTGGTCTCACTCTATTTTCTCTCAATATTCGAGGTAATTTAAGCGTTTGCAATAAATTTTAAAACAATTTCATTAATATTTCGAGTTATTTGCAATATGGTTCCATATTTAATAGATGAATACACATGAAGTAGCTGTAGCTAATCTAAAGAAACTATATTGGCCTTTATTACGTGCCAATTGGCAATACTTGTCGATACCAGTGTTCCTTAATATGGTATTCGTGCCACCGATGGTATGTTTTAATAAAAATTTTAGAGTTAAGCTAAAAAATAATGTAATATTTTCATATACTTAGTTACGCACAGTCACAATGAGTATTGTGTCCTTCCTTTGGGTGGTCTACATTGCACGTCGACGACGCCCTCTTCAGGAGAAGCAGGCTGGCGGAAATAAGGGCGAATAATAAATTTAGATAAACATATGTACATAACTTAAGTCAATATTGGTTTTAATTCTAATTTTTAAATTACATTTTGTATAAATGGTTATATGGTGCTCTTTGTATGTGATTTATAAAAGTTTATAAATATTTTTAATCTTTGGTGAAAATTACTGTAGAAACGAGTTGGAGACAATAAAGGTATTCAATATTTTTGCATTTATAATAGTAATATTTATAAAGAAATGAAGTGTAAGAATATACATATATGTATTCTGAATGTGCTGAGAATTTCTTTCGTCGCTGAAGAATACTCTTATCGAATCTTCGACAAAACTACCCGCCACCAATTCGTGTCACAACCAGCCATCGTAACTACTCATTACTTTGAGACTAAATAATCGCAGAAATTCCCACGACCTGTTGTAGCTTCGGCAACAACAGTCTGGATGTATAAATGGCTGAACATAGGCCGAACTATTCGGTTTTCTCTGATAATGGTTGCACACAGGATCCTCTAGACCACCCCAAGTGTTTGAGGCAAGCGTGAGTGAGCGTCAATGGATATAAAATTCTTCACGTACTACCTAAATTATGACTAATGTTCAGAGTAGCAACAATATCTTCAAATCGCCGACCGGTTATAAACGATGGCGCCCAAAATGGTCCCCTGGATCTAGTAGGACGCAGCTGAGGAAGCTATCAACCCGTCAGAACATTGCAATCTAGACAATTACAGGATGTTTCTTGATGTCTTCTGAAGAACATCTGTTTAATTGAGGTGCCCACGCTCACAGATAAGGAGCATAACGAACTCCTTTCCAAGCATTTTCTGCTAGGATGTTTTCGCCAAAATCTAAACACCTACTTATCCAGACTAGACCCTGACTTACTCAACATATGTCCTGCGTGCAAAAACTCCCCGCATGACAATAACCACCACTTTGCATAACCTATGAAACTCGCTCATCTAACATCCCTTGTTCAATGTTCCGATTCCCTCGAAACAGCTCGATTCTGGGGCTTACTATTAAATGACCTCGACGGCAACTAACTTACCTTTCTTCCGAATATGGTTTAGATAATTGCATTTAAAACACGAAAACCTTCTTCTTTTTCTTAGTCCGTGCTTAATTTTCCTAATTTTTTGTTTGTGTTTTTATTTTTGCTTGAATTCTTCAGCACTACATTCTATGTCTCACTAGGTGCTTAGTTTTATCTTGATATGCATGTGTGTGTTGCTTCACGGATTATTTGTTTTTCAACAGAATATTAATAAAAGAGCTCTTTTAAAAATAGTTACAATTTATTTACAAATTTTTCGATTTCATTTCTTAAAATGTTTATCAAATGTCTAATTTTAAAATAATTAAAACAATACAATAATAAAATGCTGCTGACATATTACATATTACAGATCGGAAGTAACACAAATGCGGCTTCTTTTATATTTAAACAATACAATACAATACATATGTACATTTATTTATATATATATATATGTATAAAGTACATGCAGCTGATGGTGTGCGTACATATTTCGCACGCACAAAATTATACAAATATAAGATCAGATCAGTATAGATCAAATAGAATCGGAAAATATAAAATATATAGAACCAAAGATGTTAAGATTTTCGCACTTTCTGTAAGTAGTCTGTATGTGTATCCCAATATAACCGTTAACCATAGTTTATTTTTTCATATTAGATGAATCAGCTTTACTGTTTGCTGTTGTTTGTGGTTGTGTGTTTTTATGCAGAAAAGAAACGAGAATGTAATAAACATTTTTTGGCGTTTAGCTGCTTCCGGTTGCACAGACATAGTGACGGGCATATGTACATACATATAGAGACTTCAAAGCAAGTGTGGGATTGGCACTTCTAACTTGTTTATCAACGACCGAAAGCAGCAGCAATCACAGGCTGAATGTTTAAACGGAACGTGGCTGAACAACTGCGGCATGACATAGAAAGAAATGGTACAAATTAATACACATACAAATGTATTGCTATGTAGTTTTCAGTATAGGAAGAAACTTACAATGCGGCCTCTCCGACTCGATGGAAGAGCCAATCTCGCCCTCGTTATGTGGCTGTAGAATTGGAACCGGAATGCGGACGGGCTGTGCCAGACTGCGGCCGAAGTTGGCGCGTCCATATTGCATCATTTGTGGCTGATCGGGCATGGGTGGAGTCATGGTGTCGCGTGGCTGTTCGGGCAATGGCTGCAGGATCAGACGCTGTGGTGGCGCTTGTTGCATGCGCATCGCTTCCTCTGGCGCAATAGCGGGCTGTTGAGGATGGGCCAATTGTGGGAGCTGTTGCTGTTGTTGTTGTTGTTGTTGTCGCTGTTGCTGTTGCTGTTGTTGTTGTTGTTGCTGGCGTAAAATATGTACCTGCTCGCTGGACATTTGCGCGTCAGCCGATGAGTCGTCAGCTTCCTCACTATCCCTGTTGTTGCTGCTGTTGTTGCTTTCAGCCGATTCAGCCGCTTCTTCGGCAGCAAGACGACGCAACTCGTCGGTGATGCGATCCTCAGCCATGCGTTGAATGTTGCGCAAATCTTCAGCGGTTATACCGGCACGTTGCAGGGCGACACCAAGCGGCAAACGTTGTATTTGCAAATGTGGCAATTCCTGTTGTTGCGAAGGGATCTGCACTGGCATATCATCGGCCATGTGAATTTCGCGTATCGGTATTTGTTGCACATGAATGCGTACGGTTTGTGGCACATACATATTCTGTTGCGATTGCTGTGAGTCGGGATGTGGTGCTTGCATCACTTGTGGTGGCATTGGTGGACGCATAGGCAAGTGCTGGAAGGGTGGGGGCATTTGACGGATATAAGTCTGTTGTGGTGGTACTTGAGATTCCTGCGACATGGCGGACATTGGTGGCATGGGGGGCATCATGCGTTGTGGCATGTGTGTGAGTGGGAAACGTTGTGGAATCTGGCCGAATGGTATGGGTATGCGTTGATATGGAATGAACATGGGGCGATTCGATTCAATCTCCTCATCGTTATCATCATCCTCTTCGCGATTGTTGTTGCGTGATGATTCGGCGTTTTCATGCTCCTTATTTTCATTGCCACCCTCACAGTAGATTGAGATGCGTTCACCGGTAATGCGCGCCTTCTTGGGATCGGTGGTTAGATTGACGCCGAAAGGTAAAGCGACAGTCTTCGAGGGTGAGTCCACAATCTCTTCGGCATGCTTGCGTTCAACGACACAGTTCATGCGCGATCTGCTGGACGCAAGGTCCAATATGTATGGTAGTAATATATTTGTATCTAAGTATGTTTGTACTTACTTTTTGTTGTTTTGCAACAAAGCCGCAGCCAAATCGCTCAGATCCAATTCTAGTGGTACTTTTCCAGGAAATTTGATTTCCTCGGCATCATCAACATCCGAGTAGGAATTGTCACTGTCGTTAGAGTCACTATCATCTGAAGCAGTGGCGGCGACTTGGGTGGGCTTGGCATGTTGTTTCTTAATTTCCACCTTCTTCACGGTTACATCTTTATCCAGATTTTGCAAATCAGCGTCCTCGTTGTTTTCCCGGCCCAAAAGTGCCTCGGCGCGTGGAAGTTCCTGAAAATATGAAAGAAATTAATTTCATTAAAAGTGTTCAATGTTACTGTGATTATTTAAATATATGTTTGGAATTTAGGAAATTACCATAGGGTTAATCGAAAATTTAATTCTCAAAGGATAACCTGATATAAATATATATTTGCTGCAATTTTTGTTTTTTTTTTTTTTTGGTAAGAAAAAGTTGTCATTGACGATATAAAATCCATGAGTCGGAAAAAATCATTATCTAGTTAGAGCATTTGTATAAATATCATACATAAATTTTTGTTGTTGTAAAATGTAAATAGAATTTTTGTAGCGATTACGTGAAATAAAAATAAATTTTCGTATACAAAAGAGTTAATTTCAACAACAGACGATTCTATTAAGCGCAAGCCGCTCGATTTTCATAGATGAGATAAAATATAAAATAATGGATGAAGTTTTTCTAAGAGTGTTCATATTTTAGCACGGAATGCTAAAGTTTTAAGTGGCTTTTTAAAAAACAATTCTTTCAGAATGATTCGGCCCTTAGAAAGCGGTTTAAAACTAGTGCTCTTTTTGTCAAAAAACCTTAAGAAGCACTCCACAAATACTTTGAAAAGCTCGACTCAACATGTAGCTATAGGAAAAGCCCATTATGTACAAAATTAATATTTCTTATACCCTCCTTCTATTTTACTTTGCTTTAATGATTTGGTTCCTGCTCTTTCTTTTATTTTCTTTTACACAAATTTCATTTTCTCGCTGATAGCCACTTCCTAAATATTTATATAAAGCCGAGAAAGCAATTTCATATTTATGCATAAAAACAAGAAATATTTTTACAACAAAAACTACAACCAGCAACATCTTCAACGAGTTGCCCTTTTGGTAGAGATATTACGCCACAGCAGAGTTAGTTTTACGTAACGAAATTGTATTGCAGATCCACCCACAAACATGTTGCCATTACGTAATCATACGTATGCAAGTGTGTGTGTGTGTGTGTGTCTTCCATGTGTGCTTGCACAAATCTGTTTGTCGCTGTTATTTAACAACATTTTTTTTCCTTTTTCAAGCTTCAATGATTATCATCGTTATTTTCTTGCTTGCTTTTCTCCCTGCACTTTTCCGCTATGAATAGCTCGTATGATAAGCCGTGAGTTTATTGACTTCTGCCATGACTTCTGCGTTCACCTAAGCATGCCACCATTTTTGGCCGTGTTTACTCGTTACGTGTACGCGGAGTCATAACAGCGCTGTAAAAGGCTTTCGCGGACATAGCAACAAATACAACAATTTACTTTTGCTTACGTTATTACTGTAAATAAATTCGCAACGCAACTCCCTTCCCTGTATTGGGTGCGCACATATTGAATTATCGGCCGATACTTTTGGTTTCTTCGTTCGTTTTTAGTACTTCATGTTATGTAATTACATTATAATTTTTTGTGAGCGAGTGTGTGTGTGTAATGTGGTTGCAATTAATGTATATTTTAAAAAATTACTATAAATACTATACAAAAATAAACCTAAATTACTTAAATATTACATTGATTACATAATATGAAGTACCAAAATGGAAAGAAGAGAGTAGGTAATTTTATATATGTGTAAGCAACACAAGCACGGAAATTGTTTTTACTCACATATATACTGCCGCTTGCATGTATATAGCTTTTCGATAAACAATTTTTTCTGCATTTTTTATTTTTTTTTCTAGAATAAATAAAAAGTGAAAAATTTTTAATCTTTGGTTAGCAAACGCAATTTCTAATTAAAGAACGTTTTATATCTCGTTTTTCAAGGAAGTTGTATGCTCCTGCTTTTAAACTTAACTTCAACTTATAACGAAAACACTGGCAAAATACATTGACAATCATGCGCTTACAAACACATTGAAATTGATAGCAAACAAGATTAGAAGAATCTTTTCATTACATGCTCGTATTTGTACTAAACTATATACAAGCAGAAATATATTCGCTACTCATGACAATGATAAAAAGTTAAAATTACGCTCCACTGACTGTAACATTTGTCATGGAAACATGGACATCAAAATCGCTGACCTAATTAAATCAAAAAAATATTGTTTCTTCAAGCAGCAAACTAGAAACGAGAATTACGAAGTGTGAGTACATGCACAGGTACATATGTGAACTGAAGTGAAACATCGAAATGGACAGGGAAAATATTAGTTAACAACAAATTTCTGTGTGAAATCCTACTATTTCCGACATATTTCTGATCAAATTCTGATAACATGATGACAATTGTTATCTAGTAAAATATCGCTTGTCAAAAGATAGCATTCAGTTATATAGACAAAAGAAAATCGATTACTCGATTTTCAAAAATTTTATATGTTAAAGCAACAACAGAGTTATCAAGTTGAACTCAATACAAGAACGTAAGTGGATATCCTTCAAATGGTGTTACTTCTTCCTATTCTCTCTTTAACTGATTATGCAATTCAATTTTATTTACTGAAGTTGTTCGTTCGATTCACAACTCATCAGGTAGTGACAGTATCGAAAACAGCGCCTGTTCGACATTAACAATCGAATGGAATTTTCTGTTAGACCAAATGAGAGCTGCTGCGCAATTCAAGATTTATGACCGCACACACACTTACACACACATTTATTTATGACATATAAATATGTATGGAGGAAGTATATAATTTATTCATTATACTCGCAATCAACGTATATAAATTAATAAAAAGATTTAACACAATGTATGTATGTATGTATGTTGATACAACAAAACAAATAATAAAATTTGTGTTTTATAAACAGCAGCAAAAATGATGCTAGTAGGAAAGAATTAAGAGGCAATAAGAAAGCTATAAACAAAAAGTTGTTTATGGAGTAAAATAATAAAACAGAAGTTGGAATTTATGTAATTCATTGAGCGTATAAAAAAAGCAGGAAATGTGATAATAATGTGCAACATCATACATACTTACAACCAAATAAGTATTTGTATCATATTCATGAAAAGAGAAAGGCATGTTTGCATAACCGCCTCGTATTATATTACAAAATATTTAAAATTTAATGACTTTGATTAACTCACTAAAGGCAGGAGACTAGTAAATAGAAAGAAACAGGGGAAGAAGATTGCAATGAATGACGTGTTCGAGTGGGATTTTACCACATTCAATATATATACATATAAAGTGTTTTTAGAGGTAAAAAAATGCCCTAAAGAAAAAGCTCTCCAACCAGCTATCAAATTAAACATATGCTTTTGACATTTACGAGTAAGTTCAGTATACTTTGACAAATTACCAAGAAATGGTGGCGACGCTCCAACAGCTGTTACTTCATTACCTATTATGTCATATCGGTGGCGTTTGAATACTCAAAACATACTTTTGTTTTGTAAATATCCAGTAATTTCATCCGGAACATTTCTTAAAATTAAATTTTTTATATTTAATAACCTGTGCGAAAAACATTTCTGGCTTACACTTACGTTCTGAAGGTTTTATATATACATATGTACATGGAAAAAATGTTCACTCATTTAATATAATCAATTATAACTCAAATGATTTAGAAACACTTATTTTGTTTTTATAGAAAACAGGCATATAGGGTGAACTCTATTCAAAATAAATGAAAGTAGCAGAATATCAGCACGACAAAAGCCGAGCGTGACTGTCTACTCAGTAGAAACAAAAGACTTAAGCAAAGAACTTCATCAAAACTGAACCGCTAATAGCAACGAAACCTGTTAATCAGCTGTAGGTTTAAAAAAATACGAAAACATTCAACAAAACTAGTTTAAATAAATATTTAACCCTTACACTAACAGTGAAAAAAATTAGTACGAAAACAATAAATGTTAAAAAACTAAACTAAAGCGCTACATTTTGTTTTCAGGCACAAATGACAGCTGAAACAAAATTAAAATAGTATAAAAAAATATACAAAACTTTAAATGTACTCGCACGTAGGAAAAAACGAGTGAACCCGATGGCAGATTAACCCTAACCCACTTAACAACTCAGTGCAATTAAAAAAGAACAACAACAACAAGAAATAAAAACGTGATTGTAATTAACGATTAAAAAAGTTAACAAAGCGCAGGTTAATGTGCAAGCCAATTATAAAAATCACCAAAACAAAAATAAAAACAATAAAAATGAGGTAAGAAAGTAAATTTAAAAAACAACAATAATCAACTGACAGCTGATATCTAGATAAGTAGTCAAATGACCACTTACATTTACATTTTATTTAGAATCAACAATTTTTGCCGTTTTCCATTTACTTTACTATTAGAAAAACTCGAAATCGATTTGCGCATACAAACAATAACAACGTTTATGAAGAACAGTTTTGTGAACGTGCGCTCTTCGCAGATTGAGCAGATAAATTTATATATGCTATATATAAGTACATTAGAAAACTTTGTACGTGTATTTTACGTTTTTAAAAGCACAATTACTCTTAATTACAAAATTACTGACGGCCATTAAAAGTTGACGGTAATTATGGCAGCAAGTACACGTAGAACATTAGAAGCAAATTTGACAAAAAAATTCTACAGTTTGTTTTTCCATTTTTATAAATGTGTTATTAAAAAATAGTTTTTAGAAATGAGTTAGTTACAAAAAAAAAATTTTTTTTTTTTTTCAGAAATATAAAAATATATTTTCAAATACAAAATTATGCGCAAAAAACTAAATTTGCGTCAATTTCATAAAAAAGAGTAATTACGCCTGGTACATACTTTTTGTGTACATTTATTTTGGGTTAAACATGTATTTGGTTCAGTACCCGCAATAACAAAGCGAGTGCTCGTACGCATTATGACAGACATTGGCTAAGCCACACATTGGTATCAGCTCAAAGATCGTGTTGCAGCTAATAGTTGTTGCTGTTTTTTTTTTTTTTTGGCGAAGCACTACTGCGATTAACTCATAGATTAACAGTTTAGTAATGCGTGTGTCGCAAGTTGTTTACACATGTGTTCGTATTTTGTATGTCTTTAGTTTACATAAGCTGTAAGCGCACTCAATTGCGCTTGCTGAAACGAAGGTGAGCGCTGACCTGCTTGCTGCAAGAGTTCAAGATCATTACAAATTGTTGTATAGTGATATAGTGACAAACCGAGTAGCAAAGGGGAATAAAAAATTAATTAAAAGCAATTAAAAAAAGTAATGCTAACTATAAAGAGAGCTAGTTAGGCGGTGTACCGTTAGACTGCGCTTTGTTCTTTATATTTCAAACCACAAAAGCTTCAGTTGTAACCATTATTGTTTGAAAATAAGAAATATTAGCAATATAATGCTGAAAACAAAAAATCTGCACGCTAAATTTTCTTCAATTCTCTGCTACTTTGGTAAGTTTGAAGTATTAAGTTTTAACATCATATTCGGAGTATTTGATACACTTTCTGTGACAGAACACTTTTAGGTCTTTGTCGAGTCTATCTGCCAACTCAAATCACTTCTAAGAGTGCACCATAGCATAGCACTTTCAGGCGGCTTAGCTTTGAAAGCTTATTCAGTTTTTTGAGAATGAAAGCTATATAAAGCTGTGAAAGCTTAATCGTATAAAAAACATGATATAGGGATGCACCCTAAAAGCTTTCACAACGCTATCTTGTGCAGATCGGTTATTTAAAAAATTATGTTATTTTTTATATTATTTGTGATATGAAAAAGATTGACTGATATTTTTCATTTACATAATACCTCAACCTCATTTTCAGCCTTAGTCATTACACCCGAATTGCTTATACATAATACTCACATCGAATAAAAAAAATGATAATAATAGTATGTCACCTCATTTACCAGCTTTGCGATTCATTTCTTTGTGACGTTTTCCCTTCCTCAAAAGCAGCTTCATTAAACAATTTTTTTTTCTCACACATGAAATATGCAAAAGCAGATTTTGTTAAGAGCAATGTGATTCATTTTGCAATTCCGGGAAGGCAAAAATGTTTAAGCAATACAAAAGCAAAAAGGTAAAAAATTTAGGGGAAAAATAAAATGAGAGTTATACAAGTATGTAAATAAGTCAAAGCCACAAAGCACAACACATTTTCACTGTTTTGACTTAAAAATGCCAGCATCTTCCGAGTTCACCTGGCCGCATAAATTATATTCGAACGATCTGTATATATATTTCTACAGATATATGTAGGTGCGCTTTCAGTCGAGAGCAATATTTCGCCTGTCTGTTTAATTAGTGCATGAGTGTTAATGGATTCGAACTGATACATTTGACGTGTGTTGTTTAAGCTTCATGATTTAAAGTGCAAATATGAATATCATATGCAAAATGTTTTTAATTTTTGTTATTTAGGAAACAAAGACAAATAAAAATTTAGGGGTGATGCTCTAAGTAATACTAATGCCATGTGGGTAGTTTGGAACGGCCTACCTCAAATCTGAGTTTAAGATATTCGAATCTTTTCAACTATTTCTAGATATATAAAAAATGTGTGAAACAAAACTGAAAATTAGAAACATTTTTGATAGCAGATGGCGCCAGTGTACAAGGGTTTAAATGTAGTGCTGACATGAGGGAGCGTTAAATAAAATTCTTTAGCCTGCTGGGGCTGAGCTAAAACTTTTATGAACTCTAATATAATGAATAATTTGAAGTCTTGTAAGGCAACTTGTAGTCGAAGTGTTGTTTTGAGAGAGAAGGTCTCAAATTATTGCATTTCTTATGCAATATTATTTATTTTTTACTTATTGTTATAATTACATTATTATTTCATTTAATTTTTTTTAATTTTGATAACTTTTTAAATTCAAATTATTTAAAAACAAATTAATCTTATGGCTTTTAGCAAACAAAATTTTCGTGCGTTCTCTTTTTCGCTTAAAATAAACAAAACATTAAAATTCATATTCAACTAAAAGATCTGTACTCGTTTATACATACATACGTGGTGGTTTAGTGCGCATTACGTCAACTTAAATGCGAAAATTATTTTTGTACATGGACAAAAGCACTATTTATTGTTATTTGTTTGCACACACCGATTACTATTTCTACACAATGCTCAAATATACGCAAATATATATGTAAATATAAGTATAAGCATGTATGTATGCAGATAGCGTGTGTAGAGTCTAATAAAATGAAATTCAGTGAAGCATTCAACCTTGTATAATTTTGTTTCAAGGACAAATAACTGATGGATAATCATTTTTGAGATTATTATAATTATTTTATTGAAAGCGAAATCAGGAAATGGTACGAGTGCAAGTATGGAGGAGCAGTAAATGCAGTTTTTTTTTTTAATTTATGTATGTCTACTAATTTTGTTCTAAATATTTACTAATTTGAATTTATTTTTTAATATAATAAAATAATAGTAATCGTTGTACTGGATGTGGTAAAAATTGCTCTTATATTACTGTTGAACTTAATGTAAAGAAAATTAGAAGTGCATTGTGATAAAATAAAAGGAACTAATTTATAACATAATTTGATATAATCTCTTTAATAATCTCATATACAACATTTACATATATACTACATATTTTAAAAGTCCAGTACCGTTATTTCAAAAATTAGTATTTTTGGTAACGTAGTACATACAAACATACTATGTCACAACGACCTTTATTAAGAAATTTATATACATACATACATATATACGTCGATGTGAAATTACATACTTATAACTTATGCAAAACAATCTTAGATCCTTTTATGCAAAAATCCTATATCGATATATTCTATTATAAACTTTTTGCATCAGCCAACTTGGCACGCTCCCCATATACAACACATTTTCGTATATAGAGGCATTGGCGTTATCGGTACATATAAGTGCAAGCAGTGTATATATGCAAATATACATACATCTGTATGTAGTATGTACGCAGCTGTTTGTGGACACACGTATGGCCGTATGTGCTAAAATCTGCATGCTAAACACGAGAGACATGCGAAATTTGCGAAATTACTTTATCATTGTCGTGAACCAAAAATGTATAATTATTATGTCAAATGCGGTCTCATACCTATCATACATATGAATATACCTGTGCATAAACAAGTACTCATTAGTGGCAGGCGGTTAAAAAACGATCGACATTTGAATTTCAAACGTACGTGACCATTAAATATTCTATTGATGTGTGAAATTTCCAAGCTGAATTTGAAAATTCGTATAATCAAAAGTCGGCATTAATTATATACAAATTTACATGTGTGTGTGTGTGTGTGTGTGTGTGTGTGTGTGCCATGATTACGTATATGAAGCTACTGATTTTTAAAGCAAAAGCATAATTTCCTTTCTACAGATGTTGGCAATCATACAAAAATCTTGCATAACATCGTCATAGCAGCTAAAGAGCACAAGCGGAAAATTTATAAAAGTTTATTTATACACACGAGTATATACTTAATACATACATACAATGCATGTAAACATATACGTTTATATGTATGCATGTGTACAAACCACATTTGCGCTTGCGCGTGTTTTGTTGAGATTTTCGCCTCATACAAGCATAACAGTTGTTAATACAAACAAACGTGCTTTCGTTGTTGTTATGCATTTCTTGGCATGCACAATCAAAAGACTTAAGCGAGCAACTCGCCCGCTTCACGTTAGCAGGCAAACAGCTGTTTGAGCAACAATTCCAGTACAAAAATTACTACATATGTATATACGCATATGTTGCTGTAGTTGCTAGTTGTTGTTGCTGCACACATTTCTACACACTTTTTATAAAAAAAAAAAAAAACTTGAAATTTTATCTCGCATCTGCTATTATTAGCTTGTAGTGGCTTAGTAGCGCTAAACAAATGAATTTGAAAAATCACAAATATATGTTTGTATGTATGTATGTATGTATGCATATACAAACACTTATTACATATGCGCGCATATATATAGACATCAGCTTTGATTCAACACAGCTGACGGACTGTTGCAAGCTTCCATTATGCTGATCTCTGGCATTTGCGGTTTTCGATTTGGCATTTGTGCACAGGCTTGCTTACATATACATATGTACACAACTTAGTAAATATGTCATAGTGAGTGAAGTTTCATTACTGCATTGTAATTGCGTGGTTGGCTGTGCGGCTGTGCGGCAGTGTGGCTGGCAATATTTGTTTTTGCTCTTTGCCATTTTTGGTGGCGTTTGCATTATTGCAACATTTCACTTTAAATTGCTTTCACTTCAACATGCCACAATCTTTACTGACAACATTGCATTTGTATTTATTTTAAGACAGCATACAAAACTCGCCATGTCTGTCTAATTTTACTCAATCTAAAATGTGTTCATACGTGTGGACATGTGGAAATTGCCGTCACAAAGGTGCATCAGTGCCGTTAGTAGCGACATACACACATTTAAACGCACACAATCGCCAACATCGTCATCATCAACTTAATAGGCTGTCATATCTGCTCGCTATAACAAACAAGCAAACAAATAACAACAGCAACAACGAGCTGTGTGACCATTCGTGCACTGGTATTTACCTGGTCGGAGTTTTGGTGCACGGTGTCTGGTGTCTGGTGCCTGGTGCCTGGTGCCGGGTGCCGCTTGCGCTATTATTTATACGAAATTATGGGAATTTTTCAACTGATTGCAATTTATTTCGCTTTCGTTTTCATCATTTCCATTATTTTTCATTTTCCACTTAAAATGCATTGCACCGCATAGCTTGGCAGCAAACTGTTTAAATATATACATTCATATAGATATATACATATACATATACATATGTATATATGTACGTATTCTAGTTTAACTAGCTGCTAGCTGGCATTTACTAGTTATGTGGTTTAGTTCACTTTGTCGTTGTTTTTATTTTTATTGCGCAGTAGATTTGAGCGAGCTGTGTGACTTACTGCCTTGAGGTGAAGAAATTTCGTAAAGTGATAATTAAATTAAATTAGTTGATTGTATTTAGTTGTTAATTTTGTGCTCATAAACCGATATTATATATTTGTGAATAACACAAATAGAGCTTATAATAAAATAAAATATCGAAATACCTTTCGAAATATTCAAAGCGAATTTTCACAAGAATTTTGAGTTGTGTTGAAAAAAGTCGGATAAGATTTCTTAGCTATTTTTTTTTTTGTAGCTACTAAAAATATGTCTCACAGTTAAATAGTTCAGCTGATGTGTTAACCATATTTTAATCATAACATGAAGTTAAAATTTAGCGCTGCTTAGTACAAGAAATCAGCTAGCAGATGCCTTTATTTATCTTTATATGAAATACTCTGCATCGCAAGAGAAATTCTATATACAATATGAGATGATATATAATGAATAGTGAGTAAAATATGCGAAAATTAAGATATTTCGGAGAAATACATTGAAATTAACGCAAAAATAATTAAACAATAACTTTTGAAAAAAAGCTTTTAATAAAACTAGCCAGTTTCTGTTCGTTAAACTTTTTTTTTTAGATATTTTCACTTTGAAGAAATGACATTTAGTTTCTGAGAGCTATTGAGAGCTGTTAGCTGCTGAACTTTCATAACGAGTCGACCTAATCTAACCGAAATTCAATAGTGAATAAATTAAACATTGTTTTATTTCAAAATTTATATGCTCTATATGCTCATAGACTATAATTATATTGCCTTTGCCTTCAACTTAATTCCATCTTAGACACATCTTTAGACTATCTCCTATTTTTTTAGTTTTCTATTTAATTTTTTTAATTCCAGCTATATTTGTCCAAGAATATTTTAAGTTAATTAAACTTTTTTTACTCAAGAATACCCAATAAGTTTTCTTAAAAATATTCCGATTGTTCCTTTGTGTACAAAAAATTATATTTACTATACTCAATACTCAATACAATACCAAGAAATTGAAATTCCGCAGGTGGCACACCATAAGTACACAAGTAACTTCTTTTTGAGTGAATGCACAGAATACCTACTTCAATAATTTTTTTTAAATACTTACTGAATTTTAATTTGTAAGTTAAATTTTTGCATTTTTTTGTGGAAAATAAATTTAAAATTCAAAAATAATTTTTACTAAATTCAACTCGTTTTCTTTTGTTTAAAAATATTTCATTCGTGTCAATTAATTTTCAAGTAAAAAGTTATTAAGTGAATTTCAATTTGTATGCATAGCTGTAGCCAATGAATATTTAAGTGATGGAAGTGAATAATAAGTGAAACTTTTCACAATGCATCAGCGCAAATTAATTGATTTTAATATCTGTACAAATTAAATAAAATTATATGAGCCTAATCGGAACGCCAGAGACGTGTGTAGTAAGTGCTCAGTTCGTAGAATTATTAATTGTGCATATATAATAAACGATAATTAAAGGAAATTGCCATATTGAACAGAATACTAAATGGTTAATCAAATTTAAATAATGTTTTCCATTCATTTATACTATTATGTAGAATGAATCACCAACTAATTTTGTACATGTTTCTATTATATTGTTATAACTTATTACTTTCCAATAGAAAATTTAACGTAAAAGTTGTAATTAATTACTGGTTCAATTCCACTGCTGCCATGTGTGATTAACAATTTTTGATTCTCAACAATTGATTTTACTAATTAATAACTAACCTAAACAAATGTACTCACTTTGTTCACCTGCTGCAGCGTTTCCAACATCAACTCCTTCTCTAGCACAGAGTCTAGAGCCTGGACTTGATCGCACGAGGCCTTGGCTTGCAGATATGATGAGGCCAAAATGAAGGTACCCAAAATGAATGAAGACACAATAATTGTGAATGCAGTGATTTTGGCTATTTTCACCGAATTCGATTGGCGTTTATATGCCTGCAATTGGAGAAATTAGTGAAATAGGTGAAATTAGTACTAGAGTGAGCAAGAAAATACAGTAGTAGCTGGGTGTAATGCAAAATGAAAAGGTGAATATTCTAATGGTGAGACTTAATAACTTTTCTGAACGAATAAATGAATTATACTAAAAAATCCTTTAAAAACGAGAGAGCGAGTTACAAACGCACAAAAAAAAAAATAATAGTATGTTTTATTTATTTTTTCCATTAAATGCAATAGCTTTCAAATTGCAAAAACAATTATAACAAACATTTAACCCTCACTGGAGTGCCATACACTCACATTTACGCATATCAAGTGATATAAGTGTGTATATATATGCATGTTTGTAATGCAATGTTGACACTTATTTCAAGATCAGTTTTTCACAACACTTTTTCACAACAAGTGCAAATTCTTTACATTTAAATACATATACACATAAGTGAGTATGTGCTTTCTCAATCTATTTGTCACTTGTCATGTACGCCGTCACGCTGGCGTCTGTATGCAACTTGAAACCGTTACACAGCGACCGGCGCATAACACAAAAGCAGAGAAAACCAAATCAAAAGCCATACAAAGTAGAAGACGTGAAACAAAAGCACTGACAAGCGCGAAATAAGTGCAAAAAATTAATAAACATAAATAAGTGTAATTATAAAAGGCAAAAACGAAAAAAAAAAATGAAAATGAAAACAATAAAAACTAAATAAACGAAAAGCGTTTCAAATGCAGTCAGTAGGTGCTGCATGTTGTAGGTTTCAAGTTCAAAAGTGAAATTTTTAGAAAGCTCATGTCGCATTTCTTTTTTCACCGACATTGAAGGTGTGACTGAGCTCAGCACTTTTTTTTTGGTGTTGTTTCTTTACGACATAAATAAATAAAGACAATAAATGTAGTGCAGCTGCATTACTTTAGTTTGAGAAATAAACATACTTTTTCCATTTGTATTTGTTTTGATTTCATTCGCATATTGGCATAGTAAGCTTGAAGTGAGGTTATGTTGAACCATTTGAAATGTGAGATTATTGGGGTGATAGCTTGCTTAAATGTTTTTTTTGTAATTAAAACAAAGAGATTTACTATAATAATATAACCGTTTTTGTTTTAAAATTAAAGCGTGATTTTTATTGAAGTTGGGTGTATCTTTCTTTACTGACCATCAAGTTACTTATCGTCGACATAAATATGCATAAATATATATTTTTTTTATATACGCTATAATAATAATAATTCTTAACCATAGCATCATAACTTTCAAGTAAATATGAATTTTGAAAAAAAAAATTATGAAATAAAAGTTTACTTATTTATATATTTTTCTTTAGCTGAGGTCAACGTTTGCTAAGGTTTAAAAAAATTTTTGTTTATCAAATATCGCAAATTGGCATTTTTTTTATAACAAGCAAAAAATAAATAAATGTTTATTCTCGACAATGTATTCATTTTCATACGTAAAATCTTTATTATTACTTATTTTTTGCATTTATTATTATTTATTCTTGTTGGTCAAAGTATGGCAAAAGTCATTAGTATACCAATCCCAGTGAATTTTGAAAACTCATACTCTTAGGATCAAAACTGCTCAATTCATTACTTTGGTCGACTATTTTCGATAATTTTTTGGTGGCATAATTTATATTAAAAAATGTAAATCGAAAAAAATTAACTTTTTTAGATTTACCAATAATATCACTCAAGTCAGTTTGGAATTTCGGGAAACAGTTTCAAACGCTTTAAGCAAAATTATAAAAATTGGTGTCGATCTATACGTATAGAGATAACCCCATACAAACCACCTACTCAATAGTTCTAGGTGCGCAAGTGCATTCTCAATGACAAACCCATGTCAAGTGTGAATGCAAGAAATATTGTCTGGTTTTAATTTAAGCAGTATAAGTAATTAACCTCTGCACTTCTATTATTGACATTTCTACCTGATTTTAGAAAACAAGTATTTGTATACATATAAATTATTTAATTGCGAAATCGAGATGTGGTTATCTCAAAGACAAAATATGTGAATCTGCTGAATGCTTTTGCGTGTCAAAAATCGGTATTTCTCACACGAAAATTTTTTTATCTTATTTGCTGAAGAGTTTTGTTAATAAACTTAGCACTTCGTGTTAGACAACACATGGAAATTGCGTCACTACAAATTTATGATTGCTCGCCCAAATACATGCTTGCACAAAAACATATCGACACTTGTGCTTTTTTTGTTTTTTTTGACCATCTAACGGAAAGTACCGCTTTTGGCAAACCTCACCAGTAGGCAGATAATTTACAACTTGCAACATCTGCAAACAACAACTTCAATACATTACTGTTACTATCATTGATATCGCATTTATAATCAATTGCCTCTTCGGAAAAAAAAAAAAACAAACATATACCTCAATACGAATGTGGCAATCGCTTTTTAAGCACCACTGCGCAATTGCTCAACTGAAAATGTAAACACCTTGGCAAATTCACATTCACACACGTAATCAGTTGTGTTCGCCATTAGCGGCGCCTTTTCTTACTCGCTGCCGGCTAATGATTATTTCATAACTCCTTCTAGTCAGCGCATGCTATTATGCTGTTTTTGGCTAAAACCATTTTTGTAGATATACAAATGTATGTACGTATGTATATATGTATAGATTCGGTAAGTTGTTTTTCGAAACACATTTAAACGCACCTATAAACAACAACAAGCCTAAAACCATGTTGCTTGTGTTCTACCACTCTACCATTTTACCGTTTATCAGCCTAAGTATCAATTTGGCTTTCACACATACATATTATTATAAATATACATATCTACAAATATTTAGTTACGCAACGCATTTGTCATAGCATCACATAACATCAAGTTTGGAGTCAATAGAGGCGCATAAAAACATGCACTCTTATGTATGGCTGTAATTTTATAGCCAGCATAAAGTGAATGGCACGCAGCTGTCGACTGTCGGTTGTCTGGGCGCTCGTGCGCGCTGCGCATCCTCTCAATTGCGCGTTTGTGACACCTCACGTGTCACAACAGCAGGCCCAAAAGTCAAGCAATTATACAACACTCATTATTGTTGTTGCAATATTTTCATGTCAGACACTCCACCACTACACTTCTGTGCACAGCACTCGGCAAACAAGCGATAAATTAACATGCCGCACATTAAATTGACATTTCGTAAAATCACTTATTGCAACGACTGTACTTGAATGGGTGTGGAATGCTAATAATTATCGGAAAATACCTGCAATAATATTTCAACACAATTATTTATATACACATAGAAGCATATATATAAATAGATAGTTATTTATTTCGATTTTCATTAATTACAATATAATCCAGTAGTTGCATAAAATTACACTTAATGAGCGATAAAAATGGTAAGTGCATTAAAAACGTGAATTAAATGAAATCAAATTTATGGGCAAGGAGGCGATGTACAGCATAAACATGCCGAATATGAAAAAAAATTAATTGGAAAACATTTTAATAGACATTTGATTATTAATAGAAAAAAATGCATAAATAGTAGACATATATTTATATTTTCGATAGTTTCTTTTAATAAGATATATAAATAATGGAAGTAAGTTAGATTGAATAATCAACTTGATATGAAAAAATTAAAAAAATTTTAATTTCAATAAATTTTCAACATGACTATAAAAATTTAAGGTTTTAACCAAAAAAAAAAAAAATTAGCAAAAAATACATTTTATATATAATTCAAATACAACAGTAATAATTTTATTTTCAATAGTTTGATCGATTTTTATCTAGAACTGCGACTTGAATGAAGTACTTAGAAGACTGTATGCTTTTCAAACACAGATTCAATTTTTTGAGGTCAAAAATATTAAAAATATTTTTAAAAAATTTAACTCTTTGTAAATACTACTTTTTTGGTATTTATGAAGAATTCCGAAGTTAAGTAACTGCGAGTATTTAAAAGAGTGCATCTAAATTATTGAAATTTTCAATTTTAAAAATTTAATATCAAGTTGCACCACTAAATCCATCCTAAATCTATAAACACTACTTGTACATGAAGGAAATTTAAACTCACTTTGAAAATCACTTTTTGCTTTTATGAAAGATTCAACGCTGTTTTGCAAAAACACCAATAATTGGCCCAGTCTAAAAAAAAATATGGCCACACATTGTTGACTGTATGTTTAGAGTAAAGAGTGCGTTGCTTACATATTAGAATTGTTTGTGAACACTAAACTTTAAACTGGAGTTTGTGGAGTTTATAAAGTTGGCATTGACAGACAAAAAGTTGGAATTATATTGTTTTATTATATATGTATTCTGTTGAGTTGCTAAGACTTTTCTTTATTTTACTTGTTTAAATACTTTCATCGTTGAAGTATTTAAAAATTATTATTGAATTACTTTACTCTATATTAAATTATTGATATCATAATACGAACTGAATGTTAAAATATTTCAGAAAAATACAACTCTGGGTCTTTAAGCTCCAGAAAAAAAAAACAAATATTCAGCATGAATTATTGTGACTCGAGGTAATATAAATGTTTTTCTTATTTATTTATAAAAGATATCATTTCACTTTAAAGGTGCCGCCGCATAATAAATATATATTTCCATATACAAAAATTTAGCGGCGAAAAAGTGCGAACGTGTTGCGTTGATGTGTGAAAATAAACATTGGACTAAACTCGGTAAACAAAACAAATGTCGAAAAACATTGTGAACTGCACCTCAATTTCGGAGAAAACCGTCGCAAAAGAGAGTGTTGAGGCAAAAAGTGCAGCGAAATGTGGCTGAGAAATTAAAGAAATTAAAGAAAGAAAGCGGCACGTATTTAGTGCGACTTGGTAACAATACATACAGTACAGAGCAAAATAAGTGAAATGTGCGTAAATATATACATGGGTGAGTGAGTGTAAATAATTAGATGTGTTTTTGTGCTTTTCATTTCGTTTTGTTTTTGTTGCGAAAGCGAATGGGAAAGGTGGTGTCAGTGCGAAAAGCTGCCTGCTTGTCTGTTTGTTTGTGCAGCTGACGTCGATGAGTGTTTTATGGGTGCGGTCGGTGCGTAGCGGTGCAAGATACGTAATGATACGAAAGATTTGAGCAACAAACCTGTGGATTAAAGCTAAACAATCCGAGCTGTTGAATGACCTCACGATACAATCGAAATGCACAACCGCAATGCAATTTTCAATACAATACAATCAAGGGATCAATTTTCAAGTAGTTGCAGTTGTTGTTGTTGTCGATAATAAACAGCCATAAATATTACACAAACATACACACACAAGTATGCATGTATTTTAATTGGGAATTTTCAATTACAATTGAGCGTTGTAGACAATTGACGTTGGTGATTGTGATGGTGGTGGTGGTTGAGGTGGTTGTAATGGTATTGGTTGGTGGTTTCATGGTTTTTATGTTGGTTGTTGGTTTATAAGTAGACAAATGTGCATATGCATAATAAAATACACACACACACACCAAACCACAGGGAAGAGAAAAAAATATAAAAAACAAAAATTAATTAACAAAAAGTTAACAAAAAAACATTTACAGTGGAAAAATTTTACAAAAAGTCATTAATTAGGAAAGCAAGAGATTAGCTAACATATTATGGTTTATAATTAAATACTTTAAGATGTTGAGCTCTGGTAATATGTGTGTTTAAGTGTGGAAAATAGTTATAAGAAAGTAGTAGTTAAAGTTATGTTCAGCGGAAAGTGTGCGGCAAAAGTAAAAGTTCATCGAAATATTAAATTTGCATGTCATGGTGAAATTAGCTAATTTGCAGTGTATACAAAGGTCAAGTAAATGGTTAATTAGTGGCATGATAAATCTTAAATGACTTAATTGCCCGTTTAATAAACGCAATAATTAATAGTCGTTTTAATTGAGGGTTAAGGGTTTTTAAAAAATATTTTTTTTAGTAAAAAAAGCAGTACTTTTGGAGCGACGGAAGTTAAATTGAAAGTAATTAATGAGCGGGATTTGATAAAATTAGTTCTTTTAGTAGAAAACTCAATGTTAAACTCATAGCAACTATGTATTTTCTATATTTAAAGATACATTTCAACCATTAAGAAAAAGAAGTTGGAAAAAACGTAAGAAGTGACATTAAGTTGGATCACAAAAGACGACTTAAGTCGCATAAATAAGTAATTACGGTGCATAAATTCGAAATGAGAGGAAATACAAACGCAGAACTTAATTTTAAAAAAATATTCTCCTATAGCTTAGGCTGAAAATATATTGAATCCAGGGTAAGGTTATCATAAAACATCCAAAAGAACGCACAAAATCTATTTGAATTTCTATATATAGACACCAAATTTTTCACAACATGCTTTAGCACGTTTCTTTTATTTCCAATGCAACTTTTTCATATACTTCATTAAGTTTTCAGTCTTGCACTTTATTCTAAGATGCATACAAATCGAAAAAACTTTGTGTTATTAAATTTTCAGTGTACTTAATTGCTCTGAGTGGCATAACCGTGTGGGTTTTAGGTGTGGTTATCATTTTAAGTATGGAAATCGTTTGCCTCAAACATGGAAAAATATATTTAAGAAAAAGAACACACACACATTTTCTTTCAATAGTCAATATTAGTTCTCTACTGGATTTCTAATATGAAAAAATCTTAAAAAAAAACTAAAGGCAATACATGTTTTGACACCAAAATCTAGTTTTGAGTGGTTTGTGATTAAATTTAAATACACAGAAAAGAAATAAAATATTGATTTCTAATTTTTTTGTTGACTTATTTACTACAGGGGGTTATTTAACAAGAGAAATGCATATATTGAAATTTATGTTTTTGCAAAATTATTTATTTTTTAAGTAAAAACATTTCGCCACACTTTAATAACTAAAGAAAAGGATATTTTATTCAAAGCGAAATTTTCAACATATTTAAAAATATTTTAGAATTCATTTATCATGAAAAAGTTGAAAAGTTGATAACTAGAATGCAGCAAAAAAAACTAATTTTCATAATTTAAATTCTTGTCCATACTAAATTACGAACATTTGCTAATATTTACCTTGAATATAATTGTTAAAGGCAACGATATATACATACCTATATGTATATACTTTAATATGTACATATGTATGTACTGTATATAGCACACCTTCGCGTGGGAGCTTTAAATTGTGAAATGACTTTATTTTTTCACTTCAACTAACATCGACATTATAGTTATCGTTTCCGTCTGAAATAACAATTTTTACCGCATAGCGATTTCTAGCTTTTAACACGCTAGTGTGTTGTTATTGCGCATATACATATGTACATATGTACCATATTATTATACATTTTCCTAATTATTGGCATTCGTTTAATGAATGAGAAAAAAAAGAAAGGAATTACAAACAGAAATTGAGCGAACTGGTGGTTTTGTAAATAGCGGTGCTAGTCGTGCGAACGCTTTGCTCCGTTATTTGTAATTATATATTTATATATTTATTGTTTGGTGCATTCACATCAGCAGCGGCACGAAATGCATTGCATTCCCCGCATTGCAATGGTAAAAAGTTCTGCTTTGTTTAACAATGGAGTCAGCAAACTATGTGATTGCAGCAGCCGGCAATGGTGACGGTTAAATCAACAAAGGGATATAATATGTTTTATGAAAAGCAAAAACAAATATGCTCGCATGTTGCCTAAATCACGTTACCAATGCTCGGAAAATGCATACAGATACATACATATATATATATATATATATATAACTTTTATAGAGTGGAAATGGCGTTTAGAACGGAATTAGTTAAAAAAATAAAATGCTGCAAACTAGAAATAATATTTTTTTTTTTTGTTTTTTTTTTTCGCAGTTCTTATGCCAACAATTATATACGGAACAATTTTTTTTACAAATAACAAATTTAGGTTATGCATGACAAAAAAGTGGAGTAAACGTGAAAATATAATATTGACATATTGACATATGGGCAAACAGCGTGACTCTAGTATTAGCATGTGTGCAAACACATAAATAAAACATACACACATACGCAGATATGTATATTAGTATGCATATTTAGTTAGCGGTAAGTAATTCGTTTGGTAAATAGAAATGTCAAATAAAACATTAAATATATATCAACATATATGTTTGCATTCGAGATTGTATGTTTGTAGGTGACAAAAAGTATGCTCGCAGCTTAACGGTTGTCAAACTAAACGAATAGAAAATCTTATTTTCTATTTACAAAAGTATAAGTAGAATAATTTACACTAAGTCGAAAATTGCTGCCTGCTATTGGGAATCATGTATCAATTAATACGGCAGTAATTGATGACCAAGAAATTAAGAGAGATGCATGGTTTTCAAATTAGCGGCTAGACATTAACAGTTCATTATTTAAATCCAATGAAATTTAATTAATATCAATTATAATATAATATGGCAGATTAAAGTGTTAAAACCAATAGAAATATATGTCCAATTTTTTAGTTGAAGTTTCTTATTTTTTCATTCTGAACATTCACTGATGAAACTTCTCATCCTGTTTATAATATGCGGCTTTACGTTGTGATACAATTGGAACATTTTATGACATCACATTTGGGATAGTTTTTCATCCATATATTCGCTATAGGTACAAAAGAATCTGCCAAAATCACACTTATGTAGATAGTTTCAAATGTGTGGATACTTTCTATGTAACACATTAAATAGGATTTCTTGGAAGATCGGAAGAGCAGATCTTTTAGAGCTCGAATACCGAGTCAGAGTAAAAATGTGTTCTTTTAGGGTTTATAGTTATATACTTGAACAAACTGACTATAAATAAAATGTTAGGTGTTCAAGTTCAACAACAGATAACATATTGAGAAACGAATTTTCCTATCCTATAATTTTCCATTACCATAGGAACACTGTTTAAGAAATAATAAATTTTTACATGAAGAGACTTTTTTTAGGATAATATTAATGCAGAAGATCGTCTAAACTTCAGTGTACGAGTATAACTTCAGTTGAATCGGACTTAAGCCAGTTTTAATCACATTAGACAGAAAAATATTTAAGCGCGCTTTCTAAAAATCAAATTAAATTGGTATTTTGATATTATTAGTAACCCTTTTGCTTAAAAAATTGCTTCACCAACCACGATTAGTACATAATTCTCACGGAACCTGCATCACGAGACTTGCACCACGAATTTATTTGAACATTTATTTCTAAACGATCTGACAGTCTTAGCGCTTTGCCGTGTTTAATTATATATATATATATATATATATATACAAACATATATCATCAAGTCGAATAAATGAATGAATGAGCGATGGGTACGTGTTTACTCAATGTTCATTGGCGCGCACGCCCTCACCCAACAAGCACCGCACACACGCATTGAGATTGTGCATATTTACAAACAATTTATGAGCATAGATACATACATATATCCCATATATAAATACATCACAGACGGATAGTACATTTGACTCTAATTTGCATAATTTATGCACATTTGACAGCCGTTCTGTCTGTATTCGGGCGTTCGGTGATTTGCATATCACTTGTGTCGGCACTTGTGACGCCCAGTAATACATTATACACTCCACAGATATGCATACTGATTCTATTTTTACGTACTTACGTATTTGCGTACATACAAATGTACTTGGGTAGAGGTAAAGAATTGCTTCATCAGTCGTGTGTCCCACTGTGTTGTTGTTGTTGTTGTTGTTGTATTTGCGTTATTGCAATTCTGTGCCTTTAAAGTGGTACATCAATTTGCATGTCATGTCAGTGGTCATAAACAAATTTGCGCTGAGTGACAGGTTGCCTGCTCGTCTATTAATGCGGCTACCCCAGCTGCCCCGGCTACCTATACGGTAGTTAGTCGCCGAGAACCGAGGCTTTAATTCGCAAATCACGGTTCCAAAACAAGCTATTCTTTGGCGTTTAATTTTTTCAGTTTTTTCATTAACGCCTTTTTTGTCGTTTATTCCACTTTTGTTTTGTCTGCAATTTCTTTGTGTGTTTAGCTTAAAGCTTTTTCACATTCGCTGCGCTGCTGTATAGCGAATGCGCATTAGTTCCGGCTTGGCATGGTAGACAAGCATATTTAACAGATTTAGCTCATTATTTTTACTGACCGGTATACTTTTTGAAGCGTTACTCGTTTGTTATAGAAAAGATAGTCTGACGAAATATACACGTAATATATATTTTTTGAAAGTAATATTTTAAAATCTTACTAAGATAGGCTAAATTGATATTTATGTTTTAAAAATTTATATTTACATTCATTATAAATATTGTTGACGAAATCGGCTCATATAAACATAGAGTCTAAAACATGGATGCTAAATTAATATCGTCTAAGGATCGAGACGATATTTATTGATTGAGTGAAATTAAAGTTTCTGGATGAAAGTGTTACAAATTTCTATGTAATAATATTATTCGATCAACTATACTTAACAATTTATGAGCTTCTTAAACATCTACATATAATGAACCATTATCAAAAACTAAATACTGTAATTTTATTAGGTTAGAAACTGATTTCATTTGACTTGAAAATATATGACAAATGCAGTGATTACTGCGTCGACTGTCGATAAACATATCCTGGTATAATCAGTAGGGTTTGTGTGTACATTATGCCAGTTTTAAAATGGTTACTGGAAATAGTGTTTTTTTTGGGGGGGGGTTTATTTTCTTTAGTATTTTCTTTTAGATATTATATTTCAAAGTAGTGCTTTCTGAGCTTGTCAAACATCTATATATCATAGAAAATCGTTATGTAATGAATATTAATAATTTATTACGTTAGGAGCAGATCTTATATACTGCTGAATCTACAAAACTTCAAGAAGTTAATTTCAAATAATAAAGTAGAGAATTCAAGAAAAGATAGTTGTAAACGCAGATAAATGTCACAGGCGCTTCTAAACACACGACAAGAGTTATCGTTAACGCATAGCGTGATACCGTGCTTTGGATGATAATATAAAGGCACAATCACTTTCTAAATTTTCAATTTAGACATAAACAATAAAAATTATATTTTTTAATAATAAAATTTTTGTAACAAATGACTCTTGACATGCAGACAGCTTTGGTCAATAAGAGAGATATTGTGGTCTATTAGGACAACGACAGGCCACACACATCGATAGTGACTCGCCAGTAGTTCGGGATCACTCTAACTATGCTAATTAAAACCTTTAATTTAATCCAAAAATAATAGACTTCTTTTTACTAGACCTCCTATATAAAAAATGCTCCAGATCATTAATAGCTGATAACTAATATGTGACACAACAATGCGTAAACAAAAAGAAAAAGCAAACATGCAATTAATATTAAAAATTCTTGAATTCAAGCCAACTGCATTCCATCTGTCAGCTGTTTTCTATTTATGACATTTACAAATGTGCGGATGAAAGCATTTACATATCTATAAATTTATACACATATGCTCATAAATTTAATTTCGTTTTGTACACTTATTAGTTGAGCGTTCGATGAATCGAAAATTAATCCCACTATTCGAGCATCCGCTTCTGATGACGCACTCTTCTCACATTCACAAGTAAGTTTGTATGTAGAACTGTCAATATCAATAATATCTAAACAATTGCAAGTGCAGTGCACGTTCGGCAAAAAAGTCGCTTCACCATTCACCTATATGCCAATATCATTTTTTATCACTGGTACTACACACTATGCATTTTAATTCTAACCTGTGTACGCAACTCTATGTTTCGCTTACCGAGAACTGCCAATTTCTGCCATCATACTCAACTTGAAGTTATTGCAATTACTATTTGCATGCAATGCATTTTTAGTCTGGTGGTAGAAATGTTTAAAAGTGGGCTTAAGTGCCGCTTCGCATGCTTAAAAGTTGGCCCAAATGGCAATTTACGTGCGTTTTTACTGATTGCGGTTTAACAATAGGCGGTTGAATTGCCATTGTCATTGTAATGAAATTGCAATGGTTTTGAGACTATATATTATATATACTAGTATAGGGTAAGGGTATAGATGTTACAATAATTATATATACTCAAAAAGGGAGTTATCATTTATTAAAGTAGTAGTTAAAAGTTTTCTTAGAACAGCACTTTAGCAGAAGTGCGGAATCACATGTTTCGGGTGGTCTAGGGGGTTCTATGCGCTTCCACTATCAGTAGCAATTTTCATCGTAGAATCATTAGTAACATAAGTATGTGTCTATAGTCCGAAGCGCGAATACAAGTAAATAATATAAGGCAAATTAGACTCTCAAGCCTCGACTTTTAACGCTTTCCACTCGATTTTAACGGAAGACCCATAATATAAAATGAAATCACTTCTGAAATAACTCTAAGCCAAAAACATCTTCAACACTGATGGTATTTAACAATGCATCGATAAATAAATCGATAACCTATCGAACTTGAGGTTGACCAAACAGACGTATTTGCACGAAAAAATAAAATAAAAATAACGCTCGTAAAGCGTTGGTAATAATGAAGACATACTGCGAAATAACCTTACATTTTTAAATCAGCTACCAATATGCTCTAAGCCTAATATTTTAATTAAATTACAATTTACTACATTTGCTTTTCATCTAACATAAGCAAGAGAACGCCAAACGAATTTCAAATCAAATTATTTTAGGAATTAGGACCAAGCTTTATTTCCAAATTTGATCTATCTCAAAATTCTAAAGAAATTCTATTAAAAACCTCAATTTCAAATATTTTAAGGGTATTAAAAACTTGTAAATGAGGTATAAACTACTACCAGTCAAAGAAGCTCTAAGCATTGTCTTTAAAATAACAGCCATTTTTATTTCAAAAACATAATTACAATGTTATTGAGCAATTTACAATACCGAAGAGCTTCAATAGCAATAGCCTTGTGCCGCCAAACAACATACAGATGAGCTATCTGCTTAGCTGAATACCCCATAACTAACCATCGTTACCTTGAACATTCGATTTCCAAATGAATGATATAAGATCAAATATGGACAAAACCGAGACGAACATTCTCTCCCAAGTATTTGAGCGAAACAAAAGCTTTATGCCATTCGAATGCAGTGTCAACTGGTTTATAATTGAATAAATGTTGATTACTAATATAAGTAGTTGACACACATAAGTACACACAAATGCAAATGCAAGCACATAAAAGTCAACTTTTAGTGAGTATGAGAAGTATCTTCGATTCGCAACAAGTTTGGTCACAGGGCATAACAAAAGATTGCACAGCACAACATTTCCGACGCTGTTGCAATTTGGAATTGAATTAAGACGTGACATGGCCATGGCATTTTCGAAATAGTCTTCGAATTTTTTATTTAGAAAAAATATTTTCAGAGTTAGTACAAGAGACGAAATGCAAATTTTATTACATACTATTTACTAACTATATGCATATGTAGGCATGTACATATATAAACATACACACACACACACACACACTCACACATATTTCAAGTAAAAATTAACGACTCTTTGAACACACCGTTAGGCCGCCAACAAGAAGTTTACGAGCAGTTCATTCTCGATTCCAAAGAGATGGCAGCAAAAGACCTTCATATTACACACACATATATTCACATACATATTTATGTATGAAGGTAGCGGCGATTATTGGGCAAAAAGCAACAATTTGTCGGTTTAAATCAAGTCATTTACTACCTTGATTATATATTTATTTCTATATACATGCATATGCACACACATATACACATGTGCGAATGGATGTGTGTGGCGTGCAACCAAAAGCCGCCAAGAAGCACAGTAACCCAGATTTATTTGCTGGCAGCCATTTAAAGTTGTTGGTGCGCCGTCGCAGCCCAAGTAATAAAATGAAGTAGCGGCTGCAAGTCAACTTGGCTTGGTAGAATTACGAAAACAATGAGAAATAAATAAGAAACAAGATTTAATTGCAAACGTGCGCTTACACACACACAAGTGGAAATATATGCATGCATGCTCGTATGTGATTACAAATAAATGAAGTAACAAACAAAAGAGGCTGCATTTGCAATCAACAGGCCAGACGGCGAAGGTAAACGAATTAAATGTGTGTATACTATATATGTGTATGTATGATATATGTGCATATGTATAGAATGGTTTGTTAGCAATAATAGTAAGCTGATTACTTAGCTATTGAGTTTTATTGCGCAGCTGCAGATTATTTTATGTGAATATATACTTGTACGTATCTATAGCAGAACTTTTGAGCATTTTTATTAGTATAAAGGTACATATGCACCCTGTAAGAAATATTTCAACGTTATATCTCAATAACGTTTACAGCAAAATGCTTTTGACATTTACTCAGAAAGACTTTGAGAATTCAATTTAATTTGAGAGATCAGCATTGGAACCCACTTGTGGTCTAAACTTTTTGTAGGAAAGTAACTGTAAATTTTTTATATTAATAAAGAAATAGAAAAGTACAATTCATATTGTGTTTATCGCCTTTTTTGAAGACATTTTTCTGTTTCTTGCAGCGCGCAAGTGTTTAATTTAGACAAATTTTGCACAGATCCAGCTTATACAACTTTATTTGATATTGAAACAACCTAAAGCTGAGGACATAGTGGAATGATGGCAAAAATGCAAAGAAGAATGCGGGAAAATGTGATATTTTACAATACAAGCGATCATATCGTTTATTTACAGTTGTTTATTCTGGATCCCTTCTCATTGCCAAATATCTAAAGTCGCTCTTCAATCTACTATGTGCTCAACCAAGGCACTAGAAGCAAAATGTAATATATTAAAACTTAGTAGGCAACATCGCAAACGAAAATATAATGCTTCAGGAGTTATTTGAATGAAAGACTATATTTTTTTTTGACTAGTCTGATAGCCACAATATTTTTGAACTCCAGAAACCCTTCGATTTTATTGGACATAATGGGTTCCGGACGCTCACGAGATGATGGTTAGGGTTAAAATCAAATTATTCGAATGTTTACTGGTAAAAATTACAATTGAACAAATCGAAGTAAACTTAACTGAAATACAAACGGAAACATAGCTACTGTTAAAGGAACTTTAAAGGAATGAGCGTATTTCAGAAAGGTTTGATATGACCATTTTAAATATGGGTGCTCAGAAAAAAAAATAAAAATTCACAAATGGTTATTTTCGTCGGTCCAATTTGGCTGAAATAATCTCAGACTGCCCCCATTTTCATAGCGATTTAAAGGGCTGAATCAAGTCTCCGAGTGCATTTATGACATGAAGAAGATTCTCCAAAATTGCTGAAATTCAAATATATGGCTAAGTCCATTAAGAAACGATCTAAAACACTGAGAAAACATTTTGACGCGCCCTTGTCAGTTAGGAGAAGTTAGGACCCTTCACACGGCTTTTCTAATTTCTTGCAGTGCTAGTTGCCTAACTATATATGTACATACACATACAGAGATCACACCATAAATTCTTTAATCATACTGTAGAGGCTGTGACTGTTGCTCTTACAACAGCTGCTATCTGATGGACAGTTGACTGCTTTGAAATCGGTACCACTGGACTAATGACTGGCCGTCTAACTAGCTGCTTGATCTTTAAGACTTTATGACAGTCGGCAAGTGCATGGGTGAGTGGGGCGCGCACTTAAAATGCAATTAACTCAACATCAAAGTGAGCAACGGTTTAATAACGTACATGCCCATATATGTGTATGTATATGTATATGTATGTATATACACTTAAATGCATATAAACTAACAAAAAGTGTAAGCTAAGAACCGAAGTCTGCATAGGCACACACACCGAGGTGCCAAAGTCAGACTTTGAGACAATTAAGAAAAACTAGTTGACCGACTTGTTTCCATTATATACGCGCAGGTGCAGCTGAATTGCTTCAGTTTTTTTCGGTTCGACTGGCACAGAAAGTGTTCAACTACTGTTAAGAGTTCAGAAAAAGTGAGCGTTTTCATATAGTTTTGATAGAGAAAATGTGTTGCTAAAGAAGTGTTAATCTGAAATTTATTTAAATTGTTCGCTATTGAGGGGTTAGTAAGTATTGCTACATAGATGTGTATGTGTGCGTGTTATGTGTGTGAATATTTATGAGTTGTAATAATTGAAAGTCTTATTTACCGGTGGCGCCTCGCTAGCCGTGCTGTAGACTTCGCTGGCAGCATAGTCAGGCTTGATTTGCACGGTCGCCATTGAATCCGTATCCTTGCCGGTCATCTATGCTTCGCAAATATTAATCCACAAGGTAAATGAGAAGGTTGATTGTGCTAATTATCTAAGGAAGAGAAAGTGAAAAAATGATAATTTCGATTTCAACCAATTTCAAAATTATAGGGTCTTTTATTAAAATAAAAAATTAGTAATTCTCAGAAAAAATTTTAATTATTTTAATTAAATTATTAGTAAATGAAATTAATAATATTTATAAATTAAATAATAATTAAAATGAAAATGAAATAAAATGAAATAATAATTAAATGAATTAAAAGCAGTAAAGTAGAAACAAAAAATATTTAGTATGCTTGGATAATATTATTTACTATAAAAAATGCAACTTTATTTTTTATTTAACTGTTTTATTTTTTAGTCCTTCAAATTTCATTTGTTTTTTAAGTCTTCTAATATTTGTAATATTAATATCTAATAACAGTATATGCCAAATAAATTTTTAAATAACTTTAATGTATCTCGGTAAAAATGTTATATATTTATTATATAACTCTTAAGGCAAACATATCTAAAAAATATCAATTTCCAAGCTTAAAGCCAGAAAAAAGTATCAATATACAAAATATATTTGACAGATCTTTGAGGATCTGCTCCCTCAGTGCACTTTTTAAAGAATTTTATTGCATTTCTAAATAGTCCTTTTCAGAATTTAGAATCATATTAAGCCATTTTTGGGTTGTTACAAAATGTTTTACAAATTAAAGATATAAATATTGACATATTAAAATCAAAATTTATAAAAAAATATCTTAAGATGAATTGAAAACTTATTTATGAGTTTAAAGTATTTTTTTTATGAATCTTAAAACAACTCAAATAAAATTTTTGTTTTCTGTAAATAATTATAAGCTGAACGGTTATTATAAAATTTTGTTTTTATTTAAAACTTTAAAACTATGCGGTTTACTATAATATATTAAGGGGACAATATTTAATGGAAATCTTATATAAAAAAGACAAAGAAAACTACAAACAAAAATTAAAAAATATTTCGCTTGGGCACAACAAATAAATTATTTACAAAACTGTACACATTTTGTACAAGATCACAAAAATGATATACAAATATTTATTTATTTTTTATGTTTGCAAAATTGAGACCTATTTTTATTTAATTACTATAAATAACTATATTTATTATGATTTATTCAATGCTAATCACTTTCAAAAATCGAATATCCTTTGCTGGTATCAATATCCTAATTATTTATCGTATATTTAAAAATGAAAAACACTTTTCTTACGCACTGTTAAAATTTATTTTGGAAATAAAAACTTATATTGTTGCACTTTCTAGGATTTTTTACACTAAGAACACTAAGACTCAACTTAAGTCAACCCACTTACAGCAATTTCTTGCTCGAACGCTGTTGCAGTAGTTTTTAAGAAAAAGGAGTAAATTCACTTTTCACTTATCTGTACACACACACATACACAGTCACAATTTGAAATTGAAATGTGAAAATCTAGTTGTTAATATTTTGTAGAAGTAACGTCAGAAATTTGTAAAGCTTTATACGGTTAGAGCCAAAAGCACGTCTTAACAGATCGACTGCCACTCGAGGTCTGAAGTTCGCTAAGCGTTGGCTTTGAGATTTTTCTACCAGATTTGAAATGAGTTTTTTTCCAATTCGCTTTTTTATTTCTCCATTCTATTTATTTTCTTTTCTGGTTTCGCAGTGTGTTAATTTTTTCAGATACACCAACACAAGCGCAAGCTTAAAAGCACATTTTAAAGCGCGTCTCATGTGCGCTTGGCTGTGCCTTTGTGTCTGCGTGTGTGTGTGCGAGCGTGTATTTGAGCGTAGTAAAAAAGTGAAAAACACATATAAAAGGGTAAATGCCAAAAAAGTAAAAAGTAATCTAAAAACAAGCAAAAGGTAATAGGCAAAAATTCATACAAAAATTAAAACAAACACTGTTGTAAAACCGCTTTTACGAAAATTGTGCACAAAACGTAACTCAAAATAGGGAAAAATGCACAAAAAAGTGTAATAATTGTTTATATGTAAGTTGAAATTTATGTAAGTTTGTATGTATGTGCGGCATATATTTGTGCGAATGTGTATAACCAAACATATCGCCGATCGCACCAATACTCGCCCACAGACACAGATACATTGATATGATTGAATATACATGTAATTGTGTGCATCGGGTTAGTTGTACTAAGGTACGAGCGCACGCTGGATATAAAGCCGCATGGAACCGCTTTGAGCGGCGACTTTTGCATTTTGCCGATCTCATCGAATTGCGGCGGTGTCAGTGTTGCGTTCATATTGCAATGCTTGGCTAGCTAGCTGGATTTTGTACACTTACATTCACACACACACACACATGCGTTATTATTATTATTATCATTATAATTGTGCTGGATGGCTGGTTTGCTAGTTTGTTTGGATATATGCTTGATTGGGCGGCTTAGTAGTTTCGGGCACAAGCACACACACAGATAATATTTTATTATTAATATATATACACACATATATGGCATGTTAGGTAAGTGTATTTGTGGCGACTGGTGGCGACGATTTTTGTTGCCCCCAGCTCATCCGCCTTTGCCATTAATACTTTATACTTGTACGAGTATATTAAATTTGCTTTACTTGTTTTACTTATTTATTTACATACATATTTATTTCTTTTTTTTTTTTATTTGCAGGTATTATATTGTATTTACGTTTTGCTTTGTCCCGCGTTTGTTGTGTGGGCGGCCGTAAAATCTGCAAAAATTCGATATATTCGTTTATAGCAACAAATATCTGATTTATCAGAGAGGTTATTAAAGATTTTGTTATTGTTGTATTGATGTTACTTAATAGAGAAAATTAATAAATTTTTCATACTCTCCCATTAATATATTGCTATTAATTAACAATATTCGTTAAGCTTCTTGCTTTACTTTAAATATTGGAAAAAATAATATCAGAAACATTTTCTTAAATTTTACAAGTGATGAAAAATATTATACTGCAAGTGAATTTAATGCATGTGATTGTATAAATAATGGTTATCGGTTCAGCATCTGTGTACCTACAAATTGTCAGTGCTCCCAAGACTCTTAATAAGTACAAACGACCTGAGAGTTTCCAGAAATTTAAACTATGCATAACATATATTTTTAGTTAGTTCTTTTTAGTCACAAAATAATAAAGAATTTCAGTATTGGATTGACTGTCTGTGTGACAACTATGGGCACCGTTTCAAGTTTCGACACAATAATTATCTTTCGAGAGAGAGAGAGATGTTCAAGGTTATGCCTTACTTTGGTACTTCATTCTGTTCCCAAACAATTTTAAAAGAAGAAAATTAATAATAACAGGGAATGTATTTTGCAAGTCCTTAATTCAGCCATACCTAATTCTGAAAAATTTTTAAATATTAATAAATTGTCTCTTAACGTAAGTAATTTTGTCAATTCTTTCAAATATATTGATAAGTCTTCACTTTAGAAAGCTTTAGGAATAGACTGAGAGAGAGAAAATAATTATGAAATATCTGCTAAAAGTAGTTCGAAAGACATTGATTTAAACATATTTTCTATGGAATACAGTTACCACCAGCAAAAAAGTTAAACCAGCAATATTATAAAATGTGAGCCAAGGGCATGAGGCGTGTAATGAAATATTTTAGAAAAGGTAATTCAAAAGCAATTTATTTACATGAGTTATTCAGTTATTTTGTCTAATAAAAACTACAAATCTTATTAAATATTTTTAATGCATGGCATGGTATGGTATGGTCAAATTGAGGTAGGACAATGGCTGTCGGGTCTGCTGGTATACATATATATATCCTTTATTACACGACAGTTTCGAAACTTTTTTATGAGGCACATCGGAGTTCTTTGAACTCAAGATTAGTATATTTGTATATTGCAGAGAATATCTGTTGTCTTTTTATACTATAATCAACTCTCAAATGGTGCCACCAAGTGTATATTTCAAGAAAATACTTAGTACTTTAAAAAATCACCGAAACTCAATGTTATAGATACCGCAGAAATGGAGAGTCAAACTACTAGTACTGAGTAGTACTCAAACTAATAAGCAAGTAGTCAAATCAATTCGGAGTTGAAACTTATTGGGTACTATAGTTGAAATAAAAAATTGGTGGCAAAGAAAATAACATTCCAAAATAAAATTTCATTTTAGTAGACCAATCGCCAGAAGTTTGTATTTTTCCTGTATATATTAACACATATTTAAATTAAAACCACAAAAAAAGAAGGAAAATTTTATCAAAAATAATTGTTTTTAATTTATGTATTTTACTTATTTTTAACATTTTTTTTTTCATTAAATTTTCCCCTCCTATGCCCATGCCCATGCCCATGCATATTTATGTATGTAAGTAATTTTGCAAGGTATGAAAGGCCTCCTTTTCGTTTTGTACACCCATTATGGCATCATACATATGTATATGTCTGTGTGCTTTTACCGGTATTTCCATAATCAATTTGCTGCAAGTGATGAAGCGCTATTTTCCGTATATCTTTTTATAGTCTGCAGCGCCTCATTAAATCCTCAACTTTTTAAAGAGATTTTCCTTTTCTCGGTGTAAAATAAATATAAATTTCAAGGTAAATACATACATGTTTATACGCGGGCAAAGATGCATTTTGGCAAGAGCATGCTTATCAAAAAATAAAAAATAAAAACAAAGAGAAATAAGAGAATTAAAAGAAAATTAAAATGAAATTTGAATTGCATTTCTGTTATGCTTGTAAACATGAAAGTTGAATAGCTTTCTGAAATCGATTATGCATTCAAGTGTAAACACCAGAAGCCGCCGATTTTTTGATGGTAGTCATCAGTACCATTATATTTACGTCTAATGATCAGCTTTTAGTGGCATTGGCCCGTAATAAAATTGAAAATATTTAAGATATAGGTAGTTGCACATCTTCGGAAAAATACTATTCAACTTCAGTATTGTCAAAATGCAGCGACCACACTTTCTTTGTTCGGTTACCCGATAGATATGAAAATGTATCTATGCACTTGTTTCGGCGAATTTTTATTTTATCATTCAATATGGAAGTCAACTTTTCGAGTAAGATTGCTTTTAGTTTCGCTTGAAGTTGGTTTGCAGACTTGGTGATTTCTTTCCAGAGACCTTTCTCTTGAGGTCTGAGTACACGAAAATGTTTCAGTGGATTAGACCCACTGAATGTGGAAGCAATTCGAAGTTCAACTCAGTATTGTCATCGTTTTCATTGATTTAAGACACTCTGAATCAGTTGAGTGTGAACTTTGTACACAAAGCTTAGAGAGCAATATCTGTAACATCTTTTGATGTTCTTAAAATATCCCCTAACTCCATCAACTTCATTTTACGGTCATCCAAAACCCGAAATTCAGCAAACCACTTAGGAATGATTACTCAGTACCCGGTATCAGAATAATTTTTTAACACATGAAATTTCTTAATTAAAAATAATTTTTTTTATTCCAAAACATGCATTACTCACAAACCAATTGTCCAATAGCTGAAATTTATACTCATTCTTTTGAAGGTTAGGTGTAACTACAGTATGGAATTTTCAGCTAGTCTGCTATAGTTGTCTTCATGGTGGATAATTTTTAAAACAATAAAGCTGTGTTCAACCGCTAATCTGCTTTTTTAAGTAAAAGCCAATTGAAACTATTAAAAAAATCTTGAAAAAGTCAGTACGAACTAGAAATGTAAGATGTTGGCCTAAGGGATAAGATCTATATGAATTAGTAATATATTTCAATACCATTCTCGAGACAAATTTTGTTAACATATTGATCTCTTAAAACCCCAAACCGAAACTCTGCAAATAAATAACTTTTCTAAGTATATATTTTTTGGTAAAACAACTTAGTACTTAATACGAAAATAGAATTAATATTTTTTTTAAATGTTTTAAAAGAATTTTTTCCCTAAAACGCTTAGCTAAAATTTTCGTTTAATAATTATTATAAGTAATTAAGCATCATAAATGATTACTTTATCTAATATACGATTTTCGTCTTTAAGTGTTTACTACTCTTTGCTGCATCCATCTGTTACAACGTTAAAATAAATTCACCTTTAAATTGCCAAAATTCACTTAAAACTATAATTACTAAAAAAAAATATTAATAAACTTTTTGATTACAAGTAAATATAATATGAAAGATGCGCCTGCGCTCACAAATTACAGTTTCGGGAAGGTGCCTGTTTGAACGAGGCACTGGCAGACAAATACAAGCAGCTACATGCTGAAAACAAAATCAACAAAACACTCAACTCTTACGTGTCGACTGTACAAGTATATGTATTTATGTAGGCAGATAATCGGGATGGTTATCGCATGTGAACTCTAACGACATGGAAGACATGATGTGCGCCGAGGCTGGAAGTCGCTAGTGTTGCGGTGAATAATGTGAATACATTCGTACGTATGCATGTATGTATGCGCGTACTACGAAATTTGTTAGCGTGTCGCGTATTCAGCGCATGGCTAGCACGAATGATGATTTCAGACCTGTTAAGAAAATTAACGCAAATACTGATCTTAACTAAGACGAATGTGGAGAAGCAATAAAAAAGCTAAAATGCAAAACTAATAGAAATCAAGACAGTGTTGGACACACACACTCGCACACAAACAATACGAAAGTCGACGAAAGACCATAGGTAAACAAAAATAACTTATGTGTTATATTTCGCACTTAAAAACACACATATACACATATATACACCCACACATATGCACGAGAAGTGAGGCGAAAACAACGGCTGCCATAGAAACTGGTAAGATCGGAGTTTGTTTATGTGTACAAGGGTATGTACGTATGTAGCTGTTTACTCAAGTAGCACCCCACTGTTATGGCTAAGGCCGCTGGAGCAGTTTGTTTCCCCCCATTTCGTGCTGCAATTATGTAATTATTAACATAATTATTTACCACACACTATCGCGCTAAGTGAACAAATCAAATAGCTCACAAATTATAGTTTATATACAAAACTGTATATTTACATATATATTTTATATATACATATGTAGTGTATGTAAATGTTCCCAGCCGCTAAAAGCCGCATTGTTGTGTTGTTTTTGTGTATTTGGAATTTGTCGCAACAAAGCTGCAAATATTGCCATACGTCACGCAATAGTCTTGAAACCGCTCTTTTGCCTGGCAAACCCGCCTTTTGCAATGTGTTTGCAATTTAAATTTTCATGAAAAGCAGAAAATCCGCTTGCAATTGCCAATTGCAGGCACATCTTCATCCGCCACGAACCGTGCGCGGCGCTATCAGCCAGTACACATCTCCGCAGCGAACAGTTGGCAACAGTTGCTCGCCGTCAGCCAGTCGCATTGCTGCCACATAGCTTATAATTTCAGCTTTTTGGAGTTGCAGGCAAAAATAGCAAAAGTAGCAAAAGTAGCAAAATTTTGCACAACTTGCTTATCTTTTGAAAATTACAATAGCATCTCAGCGTTGGTTGCTTGTAGCAAAATCGAAGAGACTGTACTGCATTGTTTTGGTTGCGCTACAATTTGAATACGTATACGCCCCGTTGTCCGCCACCTACAAATCGCTTGCACTGACGTTCGTGGCTTTCATAAATTAATTGCCATTGCTATTTTCGATGTGGAATAATACTTCACATCTACACAAATATATGCATTTATATACTCATATACATACATAAATTTACATGTACATACATATATATAATATATACAAATCATCTGGTTACACAAGTAATTTTGTAGCTATTTTTTTTAATATTACCGTTTTTACTGTTTTGTTTGTAGCTCTGCATGAATGCTTTGATTGTCTACATTTTATTACCAACTGTTTAATGCATTTATTTAATAGCTCTATAGTGTCCATCTTCGTTTTATTACTCATTTATATTGAAATTTTGTAAATATATTTTAAATTTGTATAAATTTTTGTTATGAACATTTGTGTGAAATCATAATAAAATACCACAGCGCAGTCATTTGAAAATATATTATATACCCGTATGTACATATATACACACTAGTATGTACTATGTATATATGTTAACATATGTATATGCAATGGCTTCTGTTGTTTGTTGGAACAAATTGTGTATGTATAGAAATTCATCTTTATAAATATTTAGTAAAGTGTCTTCAAACATATTTTAAACACACAAAAAAAACATAAACGCATTTCGTAAAATCCATTAAGAGGTTAGACTAGTCTAGGATTTTCAAAAACTAATTTTTTTTTCCTAGTACACTTTAGGGTCTTTTAAAACATTTTTGACTTCACTTCGAATTCCGCAAAACATCCATGACAAACAAATGGATGTAACCATTTAAAGTAGACCATTTTATATTGCACCGCCGATAATTTGAAACTTGACAACATACACCGAAGAATTAACGACACAAAACGAACATTTTTTGTAGGATTTTGCTCATCGCGGAATACCAAAACAGTCGATTGTTGTCACCTGTGGAGATCTTATACACGTACAAAGATTTTAACCCTACGTGCTTAAATTTTTTAGCATTTCTATACACCATTGAGCTTTACTGTATTTTAATGGATTTTAAATGGAGCAAACATAGTTAGATATCACCTTACAACACCAGAAGACTCCAAGAAAAGAAATACTCTAGGCAAACCTCGTTAAAAAAGGAGGAAATGTGAACAAAATGCATTGATTAAGCCTAGTCATGGTTAACCTCGTATCTCTTATGGATTAAAAAGTTCATTTACAAATGATGGATCTTGTAGTAAAGTAAGTTCACTTGCGATAAGAATTCGAGTTTAAATATTTATGTTTATGAACTGTGATTTTAATCTATGATCTATATAGTGATAAACTACGAAATTATTGTCAAGTTCAGTGCAAAACAGGGCGATTAAGAAGTGTTAAAAGAAAAGTTTTGGTACTCCATTAAAACTGGTAAGTTAACTTGGTAAGTTAAACTCCATATTTGCACCCTTAATGCTGGGCACCAAAATTGCGCATAAACTTGATTTTCTGGTGCAATGTGAACACACCATAAGGTCAATGACTACAGGGCTATATGCGGCAACTTTTTATTTGAAGCAATTATTATTGGCTTTGACTTACTGCCTTCCAAAAGAAGACTACACAACAACTCTGTGCACCTCTCTAAACTAATGGAAGCTTAACGCTTGCAACACAAATACCTAAATTTTAAATATTAAATCTTGAATTCATGTCATGACTATATCTCTGTTAGAAATAAGTTGTGGGCTTTTTGACGGTCGTGGATAGTGAATACGTGATAAATAATCCCTTTTTTTATTTTTTTATTAGCAGGGCTAAGTAACAGTTGTAATCTTCGAAAATATGACTTCATTGCTATTTCCATATACATGGCTTCCCATAATACGTATAAAGTGGTTACGGTGATTTACTTAAGTATTACAGTTAATTTAGCAGGCGCATGTGTTTTTCTCTTCCAATTTCGCAGTAAACTCATTGCAGTATTGAAATTATAGTTTTTTTGTATTTTTGTACATTTGTAATGAAATAAGTTGATTGCGTGACAAATTTAGAAAATTTTCGCTCAATATAGACAATACAGTTAGCATTTAGTACATAACTATATGCTTGCATATTAATGTTCATTACTTGCTAACTATAGAGTGGTGATTGTTAAGAATTTATATTTAAAATTTTAATACTATTATAACAAATACACAAATCATTTAATTTCTTTAGACTTCGTTATTTAGCACATTAGCTATTCTCAGATATTGTGAAAACTATATGGTAAAAACTGAATTTAAGTCTCTAAAACCCATGAAACATCTCAAAATCAAGTTTCTTAGTGGTCACAGATTTTTTACAAGTAGACAATACTTGCTTTGTGTAGAATTATTGTTGATGTAAAAATCAACGATTTACTATACTTATAAATATATTTGTTCAATTGTGTGTGTGGAATAATTACAAAGAACAAGTAAGGAAGGGCTAAGTTCGGGTGTAGCCCAACATTTTATAATCTCGCTATATGAAAGGATCGAATGCGGGGAAATGCTTCATATTAAAAAATGTTGCATAAGAATTCAAAATTTGTCATTCGACGCAATTGTGAATGGATTGCAATCATAATTAGCATTAAATTAACTTTTAGTCATATACTCATAAAGTCAATCTAACTAAGGCAAATCATCAAAAAACCATGTATTAGTGCCGTTGGTAGGTACATCGATTTCACTAATTTTTACCACCAAACTACTGTATTTTCAAGATACGTCAATTTAATTTTGCTAAGACATCCTACATATTGACCGTTATACACGGAATTTTGAAAATTCTCATATGAGGTATACGGTGGTTAGGGGAAGTACTATGCCGATCCTAAAAATTTTTGCAACAGGATACATTATTACCAGGAAAAGACGTTGTCTGAATTTTATTAAGATATCTCGCAGATTGACCGAAATACACGATATAAACTCAATCGGAAGTATGAAAATTTTTATTTCAGGTGTATGGAAGCTAAGGTAATTTATTATATAGGGAATAATTAGGTATATATGGGCTAGGGGAAGTGTTTACCTGATTTTCCCCATTTTTGACACCAGATCACATTATTATCATGGAAAGATAATCCTGGAATTTCATTACACTATCTTGTGTATCTTGCAATAGGCACTGTGGTCCTTACAATGGGTATATAGGGGCTTGAAAAATTATATGCCGATTAAGACTATTTTTCGCATGTAATGGCACATCTTAAAAGAACTATTTGTACAAAGTTTCATTCCAATGTCTTAATTGCTGCTAGATTTATGTACTTTAAAGTGAAAGAATCAGATTAAATTTAAAATTGTGTTATGTAAGAAGTACGCGTGGTTGTTATTCAATTCGCCCATTTTCACAAAGTGACACAAAGATGCAAATATAATTACATGTACCAAATTTGGTTGAAATTGGTTAAGGTGTTCTTGAGATATAGGATTTCCCCAAAAAGTGGGCGGTGCCACTCCCTTCGTCCAAATTTTACACGGATTCCTATTTTGCCCTTCCGTACCATATTTGCCGTAAGTTTTAAGGTTTCTAACGTGTTTCTTTAGCGAGTTAACGCACTTTTAGTAGTTTTCAACATAATCTTTGTATGGCAGGTGGGCGTGGTTATTATCCGATTTCACCTATTTCCCAGTACATGATGACATTCTAGAATAACTTGTTCTGAACAAGTTTGATTGATATAGCTGTAAAGGTTTGTGAGACATGTACATTAAACCTATAGGGGACGGACGCTTGCCCACTTTTACAAAATTTTTTACCCACGGATGCCGCGTCCAACAGAGATCCTCCATAACAAGTAAGACGTTTATATCTTAATTTGTTGCTTAGTTGGAGCACTTTATAGGTTTCCGATTAGTGGCACTTTGTGGGCGTGGGAGATATCCAATTACGTCCTATGGTGACAAAGAACACGTGTACCAAGTTTCATCAAGATATTTTGATTTTTACTCAAGTTATCGCTTGCACGAACGGACGGACGGACGGACGGACAACTTTTAGGTGAACAAAATTAATATACTCTGTTGCGAAATGTTGCGAGAGTATAAAAACCTTAAGTGGAATAATTTGCTTGTGACAGTATTTGTCATTGTCAATGGCTTTGCGGATTGAATGAAGTGTGCATATGCGCCCAGTAGGTAAAAGAAAATAAACCCAAAGTCTCTATTGACTTGGCACGAGACTCTACAATAACTATTGGCCAATCGACTAATGTTGTTTTGGAACGAACTTACGGTTATCTCGACCAGAAAAAAATGTATAGCCAAAAGGTCATTCAGCATTTGTCTACGAGCAATAAAGAGCCATTGAACTGGCTCGTAAGAGACTACGCTATACTAGAACAAAATTTAGGCAAATAAGTGAGCAACAGATATATCGTCATTCATATTATGAGGCATAAAGGCTTTCTTTTTTGTAAAATCGGATATTTGGCCGTCGTTAAAAGAGCGGACCGAACTTTGGACCTTCAAGGTTAGGGACCCCCTTCCACAATGCTCTCAGTCTTCCTACTGGGTATCATTAATAAAGCCAAAAATAAAAAACAAAACTCACCTATACAACAGCAATCATCAAAAATAATGAAAATAGTAACATTATTAGTATTATATAAGGTTTGACGGATGCAACGATGATAACTCATTAAATTTGATAGTCACTCAACTAATTTGGAATGAGCTTTTCTCGATAATTTCGCACGATTTTGTTGTTAAAATTAAAGATGTAGCGGAAGTCAGCAAGCCGACAAAAGCCAAGGCAAAGACGGAAAAGACGGAAAAGACAGAAAAGACGGAAGAAGGAAGAAAGGGTTTCTGTGGTAGTCAGTGCTTTTTCTTTATAGGTCGTTCGACCACTAATGAAAAACTGGACAAACTGCATAGATGTGTATGTCTGTTTGTATTCAGCATGAATCTTCGCCATGGGAAATTGGCATAATGTATATTTCAGTAGTCGGTGGTAATTCGCTGTGCAAGTCTATTGCATAATCGCTAGTGCCAGTAGCTCGAAAGCGATGATGCACCGGTGCTCATGGTTACCTTTAATTTTTTTATAATCCCAAATCATAAAACGAGCTCACACACCAAAATGTGGGTGCTCAACGACAATTATGCACCACAATAAAAAGTTGTTTTACAATTTAAGTCAATGCGGAACTCTTGGTTTACATTACCAAAGCCACTTAGAGTGCGCCTAACGGAGTAAGCGTGTGAAAGTTACATACGTGTGTATGTATTTAAGCAGTTGTAGGTGTTTGAAGTGTGCAACAAAGGAAAAGCGAAGTAAATTTATATAAAAATAAATGCATAAATTTTTAAATCATACTTTTATTAACATAGGTGAAAAAATACGGGTTTTGCTTATATAAAAAGTAGTAGTGACGAAAAAGGAAGGTTTTAAGGTAGTTTTCTTCACAAATTGGTTAGTTTGTGGAGGAAAAGCTGTATGTTGCATCGGAACATACGATGGGTTCTTATGTGATTAATTTGGAATACGATCTGAGGCTAAAATTTTATTGCAAAAATAAAAAAAAGTGATTACGAGGGTGGCTAATAAGTACTGAGTTTAACAAATACAAACATTTTTTCGAAAGTCGAACAGAGTTTATCGGCAAACTGGCTTTAGACAAACGAACTCGAAAAACATAAAAAAATATTCCTCGAAAATATTCCTTATTTAATTTTATACTAAATTGAATAGTTTAGGTATATGTTAACAACACGAATAAAACACGACGAAGCGTTATCAGTATATTTCAGGATTAGTAATGTCAAAATTTACGATAACAAAGTCACACTTAACCTCTCTCACCACGAGGTTTAGCTAATTATTAAATGACAGTGTAAATCTTTCTGGAATTATGAGCCGAGATTGATCTCCGTCTTGGCGTTTTTTAAGCGTATAGAAAATAGTTTCAACGATTTTTAAAGAGCTCTGGAATTAATAAGTCTCAAACAGGCCTCAAACTCCAAAGTTGTTGCATGGAACAGTTCTTTGGACAGTCATACCGGTTTTAAGCCGTTCCCCAAGGGCTGTGAAGATAATTTTTGCGTCAGAAATACACACGTTGGTTTGATATTTCTTGTTAAGAGGAGGCCACAAATTGCCAGTAAAATCTCCATAACTATTTTCTATAGCTATAACCAACTATAACTATCTTCATACTAGCGCATTTTTGTATCGTTTGCAGAATTTACCATCAATAATACTCAAACACCATTGATTATTCAAAACTTATTTATCGAACATTGCAAAGCAACTCTTATTATATATTTCGATCATTTTAAAGTAGATTGTTGTTGTCATTGCAGCAATATATGCTGAGGTAAAGTTATTTACCCTAAATCGACAGAATAATTCCTTCCTCCATGACAGCATATATTTTGTGAGAGAAGTTATTACTAACGAAATATATTTTGAAATCAAGTCGCAAAAGCGCTGACTGTTTATTTGATGACAGCAGATAATTTGTTTCATTTCATACACCGCGAGACACATCCATCTCGATTCTTTATGCAGCAATATTTAACGCTGTCAATATCTGTCAGCACAAAATTAGCGTTACAAGAAAATTACAATATTTTCTTAATACTACGCAAATATTTTAGCATTATATCACGTATATGTACATACCTAAGCCATCATAAATAATTGTTTACTGCATAACCTCGACCAAAAGTCTTAAATTTAATAAATATTGGCAGTAAGCACACATACCTATATATTATGCATATGTATGTATCATTGTATTACACAGTATTTACAATGCTTAAGATTGTTCGAGGTACCCATATATTATTGGCATTGAAATAATTTGCATAAAATATTTCAGAATTAGTTATTAAAGTTTAAGTGTGCACACAGATTTTGTGCGCAACAAATCAACACCCTATAACTTAGCGCGAAAGAGCCTTTTCGTGCAGCACAACAAAATGCACTGTTCGGTGGACAACAATGAGGTAAATAATGATTACTTCATTTAAATACAAAAATTGCTGACGTGCGAAAAGCTTGTAAGGGCAAACGCGCTATGATCAGAGCTACCTACAGTATATACTCACATATATTTCCCAGCGCTCATGGGCATGCGACATGTATGTATGTATATATGTATGCAAATAATAAATTTATGAAGGCAAGCAAAAGAGTGCTATCTGTATGCGGTATTCATGAGTCCAATAAAACTTCAACACGTCCAACAGTACAAAAATCAATAGCCGCTGCAAATAGGCATTGCAATATATAAAGGCGTGCTAAATGCAATAGCAATCAAATGACGTAAAACGGATAGTAAGGCAGATATTGTGCTCACACGTCAGCACTTCATTGATGAACCTTTAAAAGGTGCACAATTGTTTATGAGTAGGGATAAATAAAAATAATAACAACAACACATAATTTTAATGTATTTGCTCATATGAGCCGTATTTGAAACTGCGAAATGTTTCAAAGAAGTTATAATGTCGACAAACAAAAGACTCAAGCAACGAACTTACTAGGGGTAATGTGAATTTCGCTGGGCCTATGATTTGGCGATTTCATTTCTTATTTACGCATTTCATTTAGGGTGATGTGCTAAAAAGATACCACAACACACGCATATTTACATACTTGTACATATGTGAGGCAGTAAAATGTTATATTTTTGTAGGTATTTACATAAGATATATAGCAGTAATACAACATAATTTTTCGGCTATTAATTAATTAGTTTTCTATTTTTGAATATATACATATATAAGGTCATACATTATAATCACGCTACGAGGTGACGACAGAAGAGCATATATGAACGACGAACGTGATAAGTATAATACCCTGAAATAGTTTCTTCTTATGAGGGAACGCTTTTATTATTCAAAAACGACCTGTAAACCGCTACTTAAGCCTTTTATATTCAAAGAAGCTATCCTAAAAGGAAAGATCTATGTGTAAAACTACTTTTTAAAAATAGTATATGTATATATAAATCAAGGAAAATGAGACCCTATAAAGATTTGAGGTTACCTTACCTCAAAGACTAGACACGACAGAGAACGAAGCTACAGAAAAAAAATGCGAGGAAATAAAACATAGTTTCGAAGGTAACGACATGGCAAGTTGCTATGGTAATATTATTATTATTAAATATTGGTAATATTATTAAATATTGATTAATATTAAAATATGCTATTGTAGTTGAATTTATGTCAGATATAACTGACACTAAAGCGCTAACACGAACTTAGGAACTAACTGAGTTTCGGAGTGTTCAAAAGTAGTTCTCAACGGTCGAGAAATAATTGTTGCAATGATTAGACTCATGCTTATTATATTTTATATAATTATAAATTTACGAGAAACCCAAGATTTTAGCTGCCTTCTCTTTTTGTACTTTAGCAACTTGTTGCGCAAAATATAACAGTTTTGTTCACCTATAGATAGAGCGTTTCATACAAGGTCTAGTAAAAATATATACATTACTTGTACACTAAATCGAAGGTCTTATTTAGCATAGTTATAATTATCCACTCTAGGTCAAATATGTATCGTTTTGTTCGATAACTTCTTACCATTTTGAGGGTAATTTCATAATATCACTTTCATAGAAGCCCTCTTCCATATTGGCAAAAAACTGAGGCAGACAATTTTCACAAGTTTCTCTTGAGGCGAATTTTTCACCAACAAAATTATTCGCCGTAGACAGGAACAGATAGTACTCACTTGGTGCCGGATCCGTACTATAAGTTAGATGCTTAAGAACCCTCCAATCAAGCTCGCGAAATTTCTGGTGAGTCGAAGTACCTAAGTATCTCTCCTACCTGAGGTATAAAAATGATTAGGATGAGACGAATTGATTTTCGAATGCCTGCCGTCCCATCCGTCGTCATATGAGCAGTTTTGACATAGCTTGACCTCCTTAACTTCTGGTTTGAACGATAATTAAATAAAAAGTAATAAATTGCGTGAAAATATGAAACCTGTCCAAATCTTCCGCTAGCACCAATTTACACAATTTAGTGATTTTCAACCTTTTATTTGATTTTCTTTAAAACTTTAAAGGGACTTTAAAAGGACTAATTGAATAACCCCTGTATTATGTAAATTTCATTTTTTATTATTACTTATCATATATCTCCGAATACATTTCGTTTCTATTTTTAAAGCGCTTTCGTTGTCTTCTACTATCTCTCTGTTCCATCATTATTCCGCACGCATACAGTAGCAATCCAGTTTTGTCTTAATAGTTCGCTTTACTCAATTGCTAAAGGGGCTTCCCTATACAAAGAATACAATAATACAAAACAAATAAATACGAATAAATATAAAAAAGTGACAAAAAATTTGAACAGGTTCTTTCTAGACTTTTGCGCAGCACTTTTTATGTTTTTTATGGTTCTAGGTATTAGTGCGATCATCACAAATACTGTTTGCTTGCGGAAGAAATATGAAAGAGCTTTGTAGTTATTAAATCACGGTTGAGCAGGCTACAAAATTACATTTTTGAATTAATAATATATAGTTTGAATTTTTCCTGGAAATTTGTTGAATTGTCTTGGATTTTGAGGAAGTGAATTAATTGAAATTAAATACGAAATAAGTAAGTTTATAAATAATTTTATTACAAATAAAAACAAATAAACCGGAACCGAGTTATATAAGGGATAGGGTTGTTCTTGCAACCTGAAATAATTTTGAGGAATGCTGCCAAGTTGAGAGTCCTTGACCGAATAAAAATCCCGGTCTGTTCCGATTACGTAGATTCGACTGTAATCATAAACCGATTTCGTAAATTTTCCGACCTAACTTCAGTATGCAAATTATCATAAGAGGGCATGATTTTATATGGATAACGAGGGAAACGGAAATTATACTAAAATTAGAATGCATCAAAAGTGCCACCAATATGTTTTAATAGCTATTACTCCACTACCGGGAATTATACGGGTTGGGGTAATTTCTATTACATTTGACCTATGAAGTCATTAACAATCATGAGGTAAGGGAAATTATCAACGTACAACAAGTGCTCAGACCTTAGGTTCAAAGGTTTCCCAATCGAGGTTGCAACGCTGTCCAGAGTGTATTCTATCGATCATCCCTTCCGACCGCATGCTATGAACATGACAGGTACCTACGCGTTGACTCGTTCCAGACACACAAGCCGATCACCCTCCAGAGCGTTTTTAAAAGTCATAATGAAAGGGTAACCTGCTTGCAGTGCACAGCGTCTGCGGGCGAGTTCATACATTCAGTATAACAAATGCGAATCTGAAATTATTTAATTCCTCTCATTGAACTTTAACACAACAATAGCATCTTTCAAAATGTATTTCTGTATGCATGTAGAAACGAAAACGAAATAATCACAGCATTTGTGGCAACGGCTCATGTTTCTTTCGGTCTCGACTTAAGCAACAGTAGGAGACATTTGAAGAGGAAAAAACGCCACCAACTACAAGCAGAGACTATGAGCAAAACAAAAGCATCTAACCGGCGATAAGAGCCCACATGCTGGAACAACAAAAGTGTCTAAAAGTGCCCACTTCGCTGGCTTGCGGTGAAAGTTTCGCATGCAAATTGCAAAAAGGAAGACATAAGAAGAATAAAAGCAAATTGCAATATTTCTTCGCAGAGTTTTTTCTCTTTGCTTTTGCTGCAGTTTATTTTTCGCGTTGCGGATGAATGATGATTTTTTACACACGCACACACGCGCGCATACAGTTAGATGCCTACAAGTGCCGGTAGAGCAACTCATCTTTCCACATTTTGCTTTAGCTGAGCACAGTTTGGTAATTTATAAAGACTACAAGTTGCTGTTCGGTATGCAATGACATGGCACGATCTCGCAGCACCTGATGCTCTGAACTTTCATGAAATTTCGTGCAATAGAAAATCAAACAAAGGAGCGTGCAAAAAGGTAAAGCGGTATGGCAAAAACATTTTATCGAAATCTGTTGTGTTTTTATTTATTGTTATTTTATAATATAATTACAGTTGCTCGGTTTTTATGCGACACCCGACAATGTGATGTGCAACGTGACGCTTTTTAAAGTGCTCTTACTAACTGGAACCAGCTGAGTTGGGAGACTGCGAAGCGGCGTGAATCGTTCACTCGTTAGTCAGTGCAAGGCACGATCAAAAAAACAACCAATAATGATGAAGCAAAATTTTTTGACGACTTTTAAAATGCAGAAAACTTCGAAGATACATGAGGAGGAGTTCAAAAAAAAAAGACAACTTTATTGAAATACGATTTTTGCATATTTATTGGCTGCCTCTGCTAACTCACTCAAATCATCTGTTAAAAGAGAATAATACTGTCGAAGATTGGTTGGGTTTTGAGAGATAAATTGAGGAAAAGTAAATGTTTTATGGCGGAGTTCACTGTCACAGGATTGTCCAGGGGTTCACAAATGTCGACGGAAATTTTGATAAAAGATTTTGAAAGACAAAAAAAATCAAAATTGTAAAGTAGAGAATAGAAAGAAAAACATTATTGTGATTAACAATAAAGCCTATTTCTTGACAATGTTTTCATTAGAATATTATCAAAGAGATGTGTAGATTCTGATAGAAAAAAATTATAAAATTACAGATGGAGCCAAAATCGTATACAGACAAAAGGAGAAGTGAGAAAAAATCTTTTTGTTACTAATTGGGTACTTGAACTTGTCTATTGGCTTTAGATCAAGAAAATATTTATTGACGGGCTCAAAGAATTACCATAAAAAAGCTTAAATACAAGACAAATTTACACATTATTTATTTCTTATTCGATGTAGCTCTTGTTATTTCCCCTGACCTCGGGGGATCTAAAGCCGATATCTTCATATGTATGAAACCAGAGCAAGTCTTCATCCATAATTTCGAAAACATGTATTGATGGCTACCATTATCATTAGTTATAACTAAAATCTGTTTGTAACAACATCAATAAATCAACCTCAGAAATACCAATACCAGCTAATGAATTTAACTGAAAATGAATACCTCGCTCAACACTCAGTCATCAACCTTTATGAAGAAAATTTATCAGGTATGCCCATAAAGTACTCAATATCTCGTAATTTAAAAGACGATAGTTGGCTGGTTGAATACATTCGTGACATGGAACATTTTTAATTTGGGAAAATCAAAAAAAAATTCTCAAAAAAATGTGGCATGCCTCAAAGGAGGAAATTGACATGTTAATTATTATACGTGTATATGCACATAGCCACGTCAAAATTTGCCGTTAAGCGACACTCATGTCTTTAAATTATTTCTAATATACTTTCAACATATAATATTATTGTAGAAATTATTTACACCTTTTCAATGCACCAAGCACTTTCAACGCGCTTTACCTTGTTGATTCCTGCAACCAAGCATACATTTCACCAACCAACGCCTCAATTATCCGGAAGCGGAAATATGCCTAACTATTATAATTATTAATACATTGCTTCCACTTTTATACACTTTCCCCTCTTCATAGGTTTGCACGCCATTCCGCCACGAGCATAATCATCGCCATTGTTTATATATTTACCGAAGTAAGTAGCGTGTTGGTGCTTTATGGTAAATTTAGTCGAAGCTTGGTGCCGTTATTTGTGCACTTACACATATTAAAATTAGTTGCATTGTTGTTAATCGCTTACAGATATGTCTGGGTACTTTCTCAAGTAAGTAAAAGGTAAGCGTGATGCGTAATATTATAGCATAATAAAAGCTAACCGAAAATTTTGAAATATCCAAAAATTGAAATGTGTATTTAAAATGGTGAGTTTACAAATTTGATATCCCCACATGGTCTTTACACAGTTTTTTCATTGTGTTTTTTTAAGAGGGTCGTGATCACACTCTGTTACGGAATGTAACCTCGAAAAAATGGTAAAATTATGCTTGAAAATTGCCGCGTTATATTGGAGATAGCAGATATTTGCTGTGTATGAGGCGCTTTGCCCCTACACTCGTAACAAAAAAAAACGAGCGTGGCGCACACAAGACTCTTTTTTCTCTGCCTTTTTCACCAGATTTTTTTCTCATACGCCATTGTATTATTCCCGAAACTTAAATGTTAGTGCCAAAAATCAATCCGCTGAATACATCCCTGCTAATGCTTTTAAAGAGACAATATTCATCCAAAAAGTGCTAAAACTGTCTCTACCAAAGAAACTATCTGCACTGTATAGTTTGATCGAGAACAAAAAATTATTACTTCGATGACGTTTTCAGTAATTCTTAGTCGCTCTACAACGGTGTAAAGCTTTAAGGAAAATTTTTAGCCCACACCCGTATAAAATACCAAACTCTTGCCGGAATTGAAGCCAGCAGACCATTGTTTGCCTTGTACGTTCGGGAATGTGCTGAAAGTTGGACCACATTTTTAGGGTCAATTACGACTTCCTCGAATACAGAAAAAATTGTTTCCGACAAGTGTTGCTTGCCAAAAGCATTATTGAGCCAGAGCCAGAGCTTCTAAAACTGATGATGGGAGCGTCGTTACCATCTGCTGCAGTCAAATGATCCACGGTTCATTACGACAATATCCAAAATCTATTTATCTAAGGCGTCATTGACGAAATAACGCTTAAAAAAGTGGTGCGAAATTGGTCCAACAGAATGGTATTCGTAAACACAGTCCCGGCGACTCTATGCCCGAATTTCGATTCAAACACGAAATATTATAAAATCTGTGTACTAAAAAAGTCATAATACTATATTGACTATTTTATTCCTTTTCTAACTCTAAAAAATACACTTTACTCAGTTTTTGAAGCCACCTCAGAAAGGATGAAGGATTTCAACATACAACGCTCTGGTTGCTAATCATCCACCCAACCTCTCTACCGCTCTCAAAACAATATTCTGTTATATTCTTTATATCGAGCCGAGTGAGCAATATTTTAAAATCATTCAAAAATTTTGTCAAATGTCAATCGTAAAATATTTTTAAAATATTTATCTAATAATATTTTTTTCATTTAAAACAAAAGCGCGAAACCTCCATAATATAATTTCAATAAATTTTGCAACATCATCTAAAAAATATGCTCCATGTAACTGAAAATAAAACGATTTTTCGTACAACATTAGTAGAAGTTTCGCTACACAGATGCCCGGCACTGGAATAGAATAAATAATTGCAGTTTTAATGTGGAATAACCCAAATGTGTCTGCCCGGCAAGATGTGTCGTTATTTCTTTTTATCTATTTGCATTAGTGTATACATCAGTCATTTTAATTAATACAAAGGAGATAATAAAAAGAATTAAACTGTTAAATGACTTAGGTAAACAATATAATTGCGAATTGTGCAAACTTGTTTAGCATCTTCAATAAAGCGTTGTCGTAAACAATCACTTACACTCGTGCGGATAAAAACGCTGATTGTTTTAAAATTAAGTGGACAAGTTGAAGTGTCATGTATGAATGTGTATGCGAAATTTTTTTCAATTTAAGGTGGCAAATAAATTACTAATCAATAATAAATTATGTGAATTTGAAAGTAAAATAAAAAACATTTAATTCAAATGACAAACAAAAATTAAATTTTTAAAGAAAAAGTTTTCTATAATATTTCTATAACATTTTAAAATCGTTATCATTTTATGGTTGATTATTATTTATTGAGGTTAGGTTGTAGGTTACAAATGTTGTACTACGTTTGGCCTTTTCCTTCTAAAACGGCCTCAGTCTCGACAATTACCTTTTCATTAGGTTGCTGTTTCTTAGGTATCGTTTATCGTTTCTTAGGTAACGATATATCTAAATCGCTCCTTTGATACCTTTAGAGTGTCAGCTATCTCGATTGATCTCATTTTAGTGTCATGCAAAATCATTTTGTGGATATTTTGATGTTTTTGTCTGTAACTGCCTGTTTTAGATGTCCACTGGGTTCATCGCCTTCGGTGTTCATATGTGCTGTAGGGGATTTAGCAAACCACTCACGAATAGTTGCATCGCCTTGCCTTCAAAGATACCGGATAACACTCATCAAAAAAATCTAGTAATTTTTATAGAAAACAAAAACATTTGGAGACAGATTACTGTGTGGATTTGGTGGATTGCTGTGGATATTTCAACCATGCTCGAAGTGACCTTTCGGATTAATTCATCATAAGTTTAAGTAAAAAAATAATCCCCTTTCATCATACACATACATTTTATAGACATAGGTGAAGAAGACCCAGACTCCCAAATTCATAAGTAAAAATTTCAATTTAATTACAAGTTGGAAGAAGTATATTCGGTAGAAATTTGCTAGCTGCCGCCCACAAAAAATGCTTCACCCATCATCTCTCTCTGTTTCTTGTGTGGAAAGTATATACATTTGATACATTTGATATTTTTGAGTATATAACGGGACCATAGGAAATACAAAAAAAAAAATAATTGAATTCATTAAAAAAATTAAGATTTGATATTATTTGACAGACATTTTTCTTGCAATGCAAAAATTGTATGTCATGTTTTACAGCCGAAAAATGAAAATGAAGCCAAAATGTAGAGGCAGTGACGTGAGTGGCATTTTGAGGTGTGAATTTTTAATAACCGTCTGTTATGTTTTTAAGTTCATGTGAATATTTGTGATTTTATGTGCACAATGGCTTTTCACTGCCCTTTGTGACAGATGACATTAAAAAAAGACGACCCAAAAAAATATGGATTTCAAAATTTTATTATGCAATTTATAATTATGGGTATTGTCGTCGAAATAAGATAATTTTATTTTATTTTGCAGCCTTTTAATCATGGGCTCCCAAAAAATATGACAGAGTTTTCATGTCGAAAATTTTTTAGTTTACATTTAATAGGGAAGCAAGAAAAAGCTCCAAAAACAAAAAAATTCGTGAACCTTAAAAAGCTAACCGATGCAATCTTTAGTTGCCCACTGGCTTGTATGGTGGATTTCGTACACCAGAAACTCTTAATCCTAATATTTGCAATGTCCATTGTCCCAAACATGAAAACATCCATAAATCTTTTGAAAAACGTTTCATAGCCTTAAGAATTATATTACTTAATCTGTTTGCAACATATTATTAAATCTTTTCCACACCATATATACTGGGTACTTTACTAATTTCTTGAGTGTTTGTTATAAAAAATTGATAGAATGACCTCATACTCTATCACTATATGCACAATATTGCATGCCATTTTACTTGGATTTCAAAACAAATTTATCCAGATGACAATTTGAAGATATTTAAAATCTAAACCGGTGCTCCACCTTCCCAATTATTCCACTCATAGTATTTTTTTTTTGTCTGAGAATCTTCCCACCAACAACATATTCAATTTTTTATAACTTCTTTACATATTTACCGAGCATTTAAAATAATTAACTGCTAACTATGCATAAACATGCATATATACATGTATACAAATGTACGTTGCACTGTAACGCGATGATTTGAGGCATTTTTCCTACGTTTACGTCATCGAAGAAAGCGAAAGTTGTATGAACATATGCTGCTTTGGCGTTCGAGTGTAGCGGCGTGCGCACACATAAGCGCTGTCAAGTGGTGTTTACGTCGCCGAGGCAGCGTGACTTGGTGTCTGTCTCCTAGTCTCCATTGCAATTGCTCTCCGCTCCATGCGCCAACCTCAATGGCATTTATGCTACGCTTACTTAAATCCACACAATAGCAGCGACTGTTCATTTGTTATATTCGCTGGCATTAACTTGTTTGGTTTGCATTATTTTTGTGCACTTCAGTGTCATAAAGCCTCTTTGAAAACGCAGCCTTTGAGAGCCTTTTGGCTGCAGCAGTCGCGTTTGCATCAGTTTGCACCTCAAACGGTGTTGCGGGGTATTGTGACAGACGCATACCTCGCTTTTATTTTATGCATTTGACTCACACTTACGTACATCTGTATGTGTACATCTATATGTGCGCATGTGCAATACATGTCGTAAGTGTTAACAAAGCAGGCGAGAGACATGGCAACCCATTAGCAGCTAATTTGAAATGTAAAATCAAAAGTAATTAACTTTGGCAGGTTCATTGCCCTCAACGCGTTGAATATAATTAGGCTGGCGTTTACGCCCTACGCTTTTAACCCATTAACTCTCGCATTTACTTATTTACATACATATTTCGTCACATTGTAGGGTGGTCCGTCTTTCTTCAGAACCCTTTTAAGAATATTCAGATCTCATATTAATTTAAATAAAGCTTTTATATTAACCCTTGGTTTGACACATTTAGTTCAAGATGCTCACCAGCTATTTAATTTATTTTCTTGGCGTTTCAAGGCCCCCCCTTCAGCTCTTTAATGAGTTAGTCGTTGCATATGCATTTATTTTGCCGAGTTCAGTTTTGAGGGCTTTTAGTGGTGTGTTGAGTTTCCAAAGTTGTTAATACCCGAGGTTTACCGCTAAAATTGGAAAGTTGTTGTAGAAATTCTTTCACCAGACACCAGTATCTCGAAGTAGTGTGTCTAAAAATAGAAGGCGTTACCGTTACTTAAGGAGTTAGGTTAGTCTTAACCCTCAAAAAAAGCCTAACTTTGACAATTTATACTGGGAGTAACGGAAATAATCGATTTTCTCTCTTTCACACCTTATTAAATATGTATTTGAGTGTATTAAAAACTTATCTCGACATCTTGATACAAAATGGTGGCTTGTGGGTAAATTTTCTTCTTTTTTCAAAAGAGCCTCTACTGGGGATGGTGATTTGAGGAACTCATGCTATCTGAAACAAAATAAAAACGGGATCCTAATTTAAATAAGACTCACTTGTTAAAGTTTGTATGTTTTTTGCTTTACATATTAAATTTTTCGCAAAATGGCGGACTTTTAAAAGGAGGTAAAATTTTTTACCGAGAAAATAAAATGTAAATTTAAAAAAAAAGTGGCAATAATAACTAAAAATAAGTAGTAGTTGACTAGATAATGTTACTATATGTAGCTCTCATAATTAAAATTAATCTCCGAATACTATTGCCGCCTGATTTGAAAAATCCAGTTTCGAGAAAAATGTTGAGCTGACGCTTTAAGTGGAGTGGAATATTTTTTTACTACTCCACTAACAAAATAATGCTTTTAAAGTCGATTTCGTTTTAAATTTTAGGCTGACCAACCACTTAAAACGATGTCATAATAAAGCCTCGCAAAAATAATCAAAATTTACAGGTCTTACCCTGAAGAAGAAAATAATATGTGCTAGTTTATTTCATGTATAAAATCCGTCACAAAAGTTAAGCCAATTGAAGAAATACCAAGTTTTTTACGAAATACGTCCGATTAAAAAAATGTATTTATTTATTTCGGTATTTATCTGAAATCTCATAGTTTAAATATTTTGTCTTAAATATTCACAGATGCTCAAGAACAATTATTTATGCTGCTGCATCACGTATATGCGAATATTCATATACATAGAAATGCACGTATACATACATATGCATTTGTAGCACCACTTTAATTAAGTCTAAAGTTTTTCATTTTAACTAACCCAGAAATTTATAAATAATCGCTTTTAAGCCATTGTTTACTCTCAAAATGAAGATTGTATATTATATGAGTTTTGTTTTGTTTTTCCTTTTGTTTTCATTAATTCAATTTGGCTAAATATCCGTTTCGCATAAATTATTACATATTTATTGTTATATGCGCGTGGATGAATGGCTGTTTGCATCTCTTTTCCCATTTCAATTTGGTAAAACATTATACTATATATATGCACGTAGATACATATGTATGTATGTACACAGTCAATTTAGAAATAAAGTATAACAACATTATTACAATAGAGTCCACCAGATGAGTTCAATTAGCATTATTTATGCGACGCCAAGGCGATTGGGAAGCGCAACTCAGAGATGCGAGGTTTAATATGCAATCAACTCTATACTGATGTTACTTATTGTATATACATACATACATAAGCATCTATAAGTGCTGTAGTTAGTATTTGATTAGTTTGCTTGTTGGCCTCTGGAGAGGACAGTGACTGATGGGTTTGTATCCACCTTGTTATTTAATATGTTCGTAAATAAAAAATAATGAATGTGAAATGGAGTTGAGCGGAAAATTATAACAAAAGTCATAGGTGACCGACAGAAAAAACTCGTTAACTTGTTAGCTTTGTCAAAAAATAATAATATCGTGGTTTTAAGATCAGTTTTCCAATATGCAATAATCAATTTCCATTTCATATTAGAGCCAATAAACCTTTTTTGGTGAGACACCCCACTTCCTTTCATATGCTTCCGAGCATCAACTTCGCTTCAGCAACAGCCAACCGAAGCCTACATTACCCTCCCAAAAATATTTGACATCCATGAAAGTTCCTCTCGAAAAGAGAGGAAGAGAGATCTTCCAATCTGCAAGTTGAGGTTGAATACCGCCCACTGAAGGAAGTACAACCTCCACAAACCGAACTTGTCCAGTCTTACTTTGGACAAGTAAGTACAATTGGACTTTCAATCGTCCAATTTGTCACTAGCCACTCAAGTTTTTCAAATAGACTAGGCGAAGTAGGTCCAATACCCTACATTACTGTAGATACCACTTTCACGAAAGTCAGCTCTACGGAACGGACCCGGATATTTACCCAGCAAAATTTGTCAACCCGGCAGCTTTCTTCGAAATTTTTTAGAGAATATTTTATACTACTATAACAGTAACATTCACCCCAGTCAATTCAGAAGGCGGCAAAATTCTGTGCAAATCATTCATAGAATAAACTTCAGGAGTTTAGGTTCTTTGCAAATCTGTCAGTTTTTGCTTAACTTCATCACTTACAAATAAACCGAGCGTAATATGCAACGCTTACACCAAGTTCTAATGAGGTAGTTCTAGTAGTTTATGAGATATATTAATATATTAAATCGATGCAAAATTTTCTCTTCTTTGTTTTGTAACTCTATCATTCAATTTAACTGTGTCATCATCAACTACTAAAAATATCTCATCTAAAAGTTTTCTTATATTTATTGCTTTTAATTTTTTCTTTTATTAATTAATTCCTTGAATTCATTCATTGCTTTACATTTTAATCCTTATAACAGTTAATAGAATATATATTATAAATTTTCCAACGTTTATTTTAAGGCTGTCAAATGGTATAATTCGGTATATTTTAACAGTGCGCACCAGCCTAAATAGCAGTTCCGTCGTTAACAGTTGCAACCCTGTCTAAAATAACCAAACAGCTGTTATAATCGACCGGCGACTCTGAAAACAAATTTTTTCCGTTATTGTTGTTGTGTGAAACGTAAATGTGTAATTATTATAATGAAATAACTGCTGTAATTCCAATAAGTGACTAGTAAGTTATGAAACATGAAGCAATTCAGAAAGTGGTAATAAAGAATTTTCACCTCTGGTCTGAGTTTAGTAATAACAACATTACGCGATTATTCGGCGTATATTAATGCTACAAGATAAACAACGATTGCAATTTATAAATTGAGTTGAGCGAGCGGTCTTTGACGCGAAATATACACAATTGCAGGTACGAAATTCATTGTGTTGACCGCCGTCACTGTAGCTGGACGGATTTGTGTTGTATTCTTTTTTATTCTGTCGTACGTTTTTCTTCCGGTGTGCATATTAATACGGAATATTTTGAACATATCGCGTCTAAAGTTCAATTAAAGAAAAAAAAACAATTTTTGGAACAAAATGGTTGCACAATCAAAGATTAGTCAAATCTTCACTTATGAATCTTGGATACATGCCGTATCTGGAGCAGCAGTAAGTGTATTACTTATTTTATATACCGAAAGAGCTTTGAAACCAATTATAATTTGTATTATTTCCAGGGTGGCTGCATTGCTATGAGCACTTTCTATCCACTCGACACGGTGCGCTCGCGATTACAACGTAAGTTGAATGTGCAATTTATTTGAACTTTGCACCATTATCCATGTTTGTATACGTTTGACATATATCTAGATGGGCATAAAATGCGATAGTTTCTAACGAACAAAAAGTGAACTTTAGGCAGATGTATTAATTTGGTACATTTTTCAGTTGAAGATCCAGATAAAAATGGAGAGGCGCGAAGTACAATAAACGTTATTAAAGAGATTGTGACTGGCGAAGGCTTTCAGGGATTGTATCGCGGTTTGTGCCCTGTACTGCAGAGCTTGTGTATTTCAAATTTTGTATATTTTTACACATTCCACAGGTTGGTTTGCTTACTATTTTTTATTGTTCTCTTCTCATATATTTAATTATACGTGTTTGCTTACAGCTTAAAAGCTCTAACCGCGAACGGCAAGCAACACTCTGCTTTAAAGGATTTATTCCTAGGCACAATCGCCGGTGTTATTAATGTATTTACTACCACCCCGTTTTGGGTGGTAAACACACGTGTTCGAATGCGTAACGTAGCTGGGACTTCAGATGATGTTAATAAACACTACAAAAATTTGATTAGCGGTATTTCATATGTAGCTAAAACTGAAGGCATTCGTGGTCTATGGTCTGGTACTATACCATCACTAATGCTCGTCTCTAATCCAGCTTTGCAGTTTATGATGTATGAATTACTGAAACGTAATCTGACGAAGTTTACTGGCACTGAGATATCGAGTTTGGGTTTTTTCATAATTGGAGCACTTGCTAAAGCTTTTGCCACAATACTCACATATCCTTTACAACTAGTCCAGACAAAACAACGTCACCGCACAAACGCAACTCAAGAAAACAACTCAACTGCATCGAAGAAAACCTCAAATGACCCGAGCATGATTACAATTATGTTGAACATATTGCAACATCAGGGTTTTAAGGGTCTTTTCCGTGGTTTGGAAGCGAAAATATTACAAACCGTTTTAACCGCAGCGCTTATGTTCATGATTTATGAGAACATTTCCTCCACTGTGAAAATGTTATTAAATGGAACACCTGTAGCGCTCAAATAGATTTAAAAGATATTCACTGTGTGAATATTCGTACAAGTAATTATTTATTTTTCCTTTGATGGTGTGATTATTATATACATATACATATATATATTGAACTGTATAGGAGAAAGGTTCAAAACCAATTTTAATTTGCATATGTGCATAAATCGAACTTCGTTAAAAGTAAGATTTTTCGTTTCTTTTTTTTTTTGACATTAAAAATGTTATATTTGAATGTTTGTTTCCATGTGCCATATAAATAAAAATGTTTAAAACGACAGTATCTTCACATTATTTCGATTAAGAGGGGCCCTGATTTCATTACTACATTACTTTGCTTTAATCGGATTATTTATAATATATTATTCGCACTTACCTACTTGGCCCATAAAAAACTTGCTTTGACAAAATATACTTTGAAAAATTAACTTTAATGATTACAATGTTACAAATCGGTTAAATTTTGTTTTTGTCATTCTCCAGTTGGCGGCACATCTTTTTCAATTTTATCGCCATTAACGCTTCGCTCATGTTTGTTGTCAATTAGTTTAGCATCACTTTTTGATTCTTCCGCCAATTGAGAATCTTTCGAAAATTCCACGGAATTTGCTTCATTTTGTTTCTCTACCTTTCCTTCATTTATGTCAATATCTTTGCTATTCGCCAACTCCACCAAATTATATTTCTTATATTTCAAATAACCATCCAGCACGGATAAACAGCATAACCCCTTAATGACCTCTACAACTATAGTTTTTTCCGCTGTTTTGAGATCTACACGATTTTTTATATTCTTAGATTGAACCAGTGCAGCTAGATCATGAATAACATCATCACGTTTGACATCATTGTTATATCGCTTATTGAAAATAATCGCGAAGGTAGTGGCTTCTTTCAGAAAATATTTGTCAAAAAGTACACCGCCTGCAGTATTGATATCTGCCAAATTGGCACGACATACCACTTCAACGGGTACTAGGCGTAGTAAAAAGCGTGATTTCTGCTCGTGTGTTTCTGCAATATCGCTGACTATCCGTGTTCCCAGTTCCACTGGATCAGCTAATGTAGTTCGGATGAATATGCAATTGGTTGCGCCTGTGTCCACTACTTGGAAACGTTGTTTAACCGTATTTTTATTTTGCTTCGTTGCCTTTGTAGCATCAATTTCCCTTTGTAAGTCATCTGCTATATCACCCAAATCTTCCGCCTCTGATTCATTGTTCAATGTAGATGTGATAGCATCTTTATCTTTAGGACCATATAATTCATCGGCATATTGATTCAGTACGTTATAAGCTTCTCGTATACAGTCTTTTTCACGAAAGTTACAGGTGGCCAGGAAACCGCATTGACCCACTTCCAGGAACTGACGCTTATTGCTTTTGAAGTAATTTTTTTGCTTAAAATATGAAAACTTTTGCTTTTTTGCTGCCGGCCCACTCATTTTTAGTATATATTTCTTTTAACTTTTTTTTCTGCCAAAACTGAAAGGAGAATATTGTTTTCGTCTTGAGAAAAGGCGGCATATGTTTTAGCCGATAGAGTGGTTAAAGAAACGGCAGAGTTGCATATATAATAAATATGGTTCCAAATCCAATATAAATAATATTCGCATTCTATTCTTAATTACAGAAATAAAAATTATGTGGTCCATATTTAATTCTTTATGCGATAAATAATATTTATTAATTACAAAGAAACCATATTTTTTTAAAGCATTCATAATTTTGTTTATTAAATTGGCACCTCACTCTTCGAATCACAACCAGCTTCACAATCATCCTATTCACGTTGTGCCTTTCGACCACATCGTTCATTTCAATTTCGTTCGCTGATGCGGAAGGTACATTTCTCTGGATAATATTTGAGTTTTGGTGCAAATTATTTTCGGTGAATTTTTAACAAAATGGCGAAGGTACGCCAATTAAATCGTCACACATCGATTAGTAAATGAGATAAATTATTGGATATAAGAACGAAAGGTATTTAATTGATACATAATTTAATTGAAAAAATAGTTATTTTGTAGGAAATTTGACAATTTTTGCACGATGTATCTCCAGAGACACAGAAATGTCTGTGCTTTGGTCGCATTTTGAACGTGCTATAAAGAATTTTACTCATTTGCATCGTTAGGTTACACCGAAATTCATTACTGTAACCATGGTATTACAGGGTAGGACAATTAAAGTTCGAAATATTTTAATTAGAAAATTTCTTTTAGGCAAAAGAATGCTAATGTGTTACCTTTTCCTTTGGTTTTAGTGAAATTCTTACAAGATGTATTTATACAATTTGACATTACAAAAAGGCACCGGTGTTACCCACGCCGTTCATGGTAACTTTTCCGGTGGTAAACATCAAGAAGTTATACTTTCCCGTGGCAAATCTCTCGAATTGGTACGCCCAGATTCAAATACGGGCAAAGTACACACAGTTTTGTCGGTGGAGGTCTTTGGGTGCATACGTGCGTTAATGTCATTCAGGCTGACGGGTGGAACCAAAGGTGAGTTCAAAATATTCAATTTGAATATATTTTTTGTGGCACGAATCCCTATTGAACTTTCATATTCAATTGAAAATTTCAGTAAGACTTATATAACTGTCAAAGTGCAATAGAAAATAACTTGGTGTCGCATTTGCTATGGTTTTGTGCCATATTGAACTGAAACTCTGAGAAACAAATAAAACAGAATTTTCAATACTAAGTACAATATTATTAACAAATATTTTATATTATTTTTAGATTATATTGTTGTTGGTTCAGACTCCGGACGAATTGTCATACTTGAGTATAATCCAACTAAGAATTCTTTGGATAAAGTACATCAAGAAACTTTTGGAAAATCCGGTTGCCGACGGATTGTACCGGGTCAGTATTTCGCCATTGACCCTAAAGGCCGTGCGGTCATGATTGGCGCTGTAGAAAAGCAAAAGCTTGCATACATTCTTAACCGTGATACACAAGCTCGTCTTACAATTTCATCGCCTTTGGAAGCACATAAGTCGAATACGCTCACGTATCACATGGTGGGTGTGGATGTTGGTTTCGATAACCCTTTGTTCGCATGTTTGGAGATTGATTACGAAGAGGGCGACAATGACCCAACAGGTTTGTGAAGAAAAATTCAACATATTTTTAAATACCTTTTATTCGCACTTTATAGACATACCAGTTGTGTAGATTCAACACTACTCAATTGGCTTTGGCAAAGTGCTAGATAAAATGGCAACTGAACCATTGGTATTTGTATTATAATAAATAATTTGCAAATACTTCACTGATATGTTGCGAACAAGAAAACTGTTACAATATATCTTTTCTGAAATGTTTTCAGTAAAGAGACGTAAATTTTGCAAGCACTTTTTAGACATGCCAGTTAAGTGGTTAGGCAAAGTGCTATAAAAAGCATTAGCCTCTAAACCGTTGGTGTTTGTAGCAAAGATATTCGGATATTCTTCACTGATTAGATGTTTACAATTAACTTGAATAATTAAATAAATGTATTAAAAATTTTGTCATATGAGGGCAATTCTAAAATTATTTCTTTAACGTTGCAGGTGAAGCAGCGCAACGTACACAACAGACATTAACTTTCTATGAATTGGATCTTGGACTCAACCACGTGGTGCGCAAGTACTCTGAACCATTAGAGGAACATGCGAACTTTCTGATATCTGTGCCGGGGGGCAATGATGGTCCTTCAGGTGTACTGATTTGTTCAGAAAATTATCTTACATATAAGAATTTGGGTGATCAGCATGACATACGTTGCCCTATACCACGCCGGCGCAATGATTTGGATGATCCAGACCGTGGTATGATATTCATATGTTCCGCAACACATCGTACAAAGAGCATGTACTTCTTTTTGGTGCAAACCGAACAAGGGGATATATTTAAGGTCACACTGGAAACTGATGACGATGTTGTGTCTGAAATAAAGCTCAAATATTTCGATACTGTACCGCCGGCAATTGCCATGTGCGTATTGAAAACGGGTTTCCTTTTTGTAGCATGTGAATTTGGCAACCAGTAAGTTGACAATAATTGTAGATAAAAGCAAATGCTGTATAACTTGTTTTATAAATTTTATTTATAGTTATCTTTATCAAATTGCGCATCTCGGCGACGATGATGATGAGCCGGAATTCAGCTCAGCTATGCCGCTTGAAGAGGGCGAAACATTTTTCTTTGCACCACGACCACTGAAAAATCTAGTTATGGTAGATGAAATACCCTCATTTGCACCTATAATTACGTCACAAGTAGCCGATTTGGCCAATGAAGATACACCACAATTGTATGTATTGTGCGGTCGGGGACCACGTTCTACTATGCGTGTGCTGCGTCACGGCTTAGAAGTCAGCGAAATGGCTGTATCAGAACTGCCGGGCAACCCTAACGCTGTATGGACGGTTAAGAAACGTATTGACGGTTAGTGTTCATGCAACATGCATATGTTATACTAGAGTTTAAGAAATAAGAGTTTACCTATATTTGTACAATATTTTTAACATAAACTGGTGAATTTGATGCTTATGTATACGTTATACCTTATCCTCATCCTATGCTACCAAACATCCATGTTCCTTACATTTTACTTTGTACACATAAGGTCTTAATAGTCCTACAATACAAAGCACCTATTTAGAAGAACATAAAAATCAAACACCAGTTCTCTTCTATTTCAGGCGGTTAACTCTTGCATTGTGTTGTGCCGGTCGGCGTGACTGTCGAGTTACTTGTGCATAAAATTATTATGAAATGATTTAATGATATATACACATGACAGTTAATAAACTGTACGTGTGTACAATTAGTTAAATTGTCTTAAATAGCATCACAAATATAGGTAAGGCAACATTTCTTGAAATCGCCAATTTTCCTTTATCAGTGTATTGTTTAAGCTGATTTTATGAAAATATTCAGATACTAACAAAGCGATAAACCAAGTGTATGTGTGTGTGTTGGCAATGAATATACAATGATGTTACTTTTCCGTGTTTCAACTGATTTTCTTTGATTAAAACTAAGTTTATCTGAGTATTCATTGGCAACAGATATATATTTATGTATATCTAATTATTTAAGAAAGAAACTGTTAATTAAAGAAAACGAAAGTTTACTAACCCGCGTTTCTTAAATATTTAATCTTATCTTCTAGATGAATTCGACGCCTATATAATAGTGTCGTTTGTGAACGCTACGCTGGTTTTAAGTATCGGTGAGACCGTTGAAGAGGTAACGGATAGTGGTTTCTTAGGCACAACGCCGACACTGAGTTGTTCCTCATTGGGCGATGATGCGCTTGTTCAAGTATATCCGGACGGTATACGTCATATTCGTTCTGATAAGCGTGTGAACGAGTGGAAAGCGCCAGGCAAGAAATCGATCACAAAATGCGCGGTAAATCAACGTCAAGTTGTAATTACACTGTCTGGAAGGGAGCTTGTTTACTTCGAAATGGATGCGGTAAGTAAATATGTTATATTTAAAGTAAAAATTCAAATAAGTTTCATTATGATGACAAAAACACTTAAGAAAAATCGTGTTGAGACACATTTGTGTCCTGCAGTGCTGACTAAACACAAAAGTTGTAATTTCTAAGAAATATAAATGAAAAATGTATACTAAAGTAAACTTACGTCACTTACAGACCGGCGAGCTAAACGAATACACGGAGCGTTCGGAAATGCCGAATGAAATAATGTGTATGGCGCTGGGCCAAGTACCCGAGGGTGAACAGCGTTCATGGTTTTTAGCTGTTGGCTTAGCTGATAACACCGTGCGCATTATCTCATTGGATCCAAACAATTGTCTATCGCCTTGCTCCATGCAAGCGCTACCATCACCCGCCGAGTCGCTCTGCATAGTGGAAATGGGTCATACGGAAAATACCACGAGTGGTGCAAATGATGAGCCCACTGAACGTAGCACCAACACCTCTTCAAAGGGAACAATTTACTTGAATATTGGTCTAAGCAACGGTGTACTGTTGCGAACCGTACTCGATCCAGTGTCGGGTGATTTAGCTGATACACGTACGCGTTATTTGGGCTCACGTCCAGTTAAGCTATTCCGCATACGCATGCAAGGCTCTGAAGCTGTGTTGGCCATGTCCAGTCGTACTTGGCTTTCGTACTATCATCAGAATCGTTTCCATTTAACACCATTATCGTATGAAACATTGGAGTACGCGTCGGGTTTCTCTAGTGAACAATGTAGCGAAGGTATTGTTGCCATCTCAACGAATACCTTGCGTATTTTGGCTTTGGAAAAGTTGGGTGCAGTATTTAATCAAGTCTCATTTCCACTTGAATACACGCCACGCGCCTTTGCCATACATCCCGACACAGGGCGCATGCTTATTGCGGAGACCGATCATAATGCGTACACAGATGAGACGAAAAATGCGCGTAAACAGCAAATGGCGGAAGAAATGCGCATGGCTGCGGGTGATGAGGAACGCGAGTTGGCTAACGAAATGGCGAATGCATTTATCAATGAAATTTTGCCCGAAGAAACATTCTCTTCACCGAAAGCCGGTCTGGGTTTGTGGGCATCACAGATACGCGGCTTAGACCCCATACATGGTCATACATTATTTAAAATACCGCTTGTGCAAAATGAAGCGATCATGTCCATGTGTGTGCTCAAGTTCAATATCGCTGCCGACGGCCGGTACTATCTGGCAGTTGGGGTGGCCAAAGAATTACAGTTAAATCCGCGTATAACAAATGGCGGGTGTATTGACATCTACAAAATTGATCCAACCTGTTCGAATATTGACTTCATGCATCGCACTGAAATCGAGGAAATACCTGGTGCTTTGGCGGGTTTCCAGGGGCGTTTGTTGGCTGGCTGCGGTCGTATATTGCGTATTTACGATTTGGGCAAGAAGAAGCTACTGAGAAAATGCGAGAACAAACACATTCCCTATCAAATTGTCAATTTACAAGCAATGGGACATCGAGTCTATGTCTCAGATGTGCAGGAATCAGTTTTCTTTATACGCTATAAGCGTGCAGAAAATCAGCTTATAATATTCGCTGATGACACACATCCGCGTTGGGTGACGGCCACAACTTTGCTGGATTATGATACAATTGCCATTGCCGATAAATTCGGCAATATGAGTGTGCAGCGACTGCCGCATTCGGTCACCGATGATGTGGACGAAGATCCCACTGGCACTAAATCGTTGTGGGATCGCGGTCTACTATCAGGCGCCTCGCAGAAGTCTGAGAATATTTCTTCTTTTCATGTGGGCGAAATCGTCATGTCATTGCAGAAAGCTACCTTAATACCCGGAGGTTCCGAGGCACTGATATACGCCACTCTCAGTGGTACTGTTGGCGCGTTTGTACCATTTACTAGTCGTGAAGATTTCGATTTCTTTCAACATTTGGAAATGCATATGCGCAATGAGAACCCACCGCTCTGTGGCCGCGATCACCTGAGCTACCGCAGCTCTTACTACACTGTGAAAAATGTGCTGGATGGTGACTTATGTGAGCAGTATTTGTCTATTGATCCGGCCAAGCAAAAGAGCATTGCCAGCGATATGTTCCGAACGCCGAATCAGATTTGCAAAAAGCTAGAGGACATACGCACACGTTACGCTTTCTAAGGTGAGTTGTTGTGAAGAAATCAGCTTTACTTTATTTATTTACGTGATGATCATTGTTCTAAAGACACATATGTTAGAACCTGACATCTTATGATTGCAACAATCCGAACTTATAACTGATTTTTTTTTTATAAAAGATATGTGTGGTTTTATTTATATTTTTCAAAGTTACTTATTAGTGTTTTCTTGATTTACAGCTGTTGCAGCAAGGCGTTTGTACCGCAATGTGGTACTAAAAACTTTCCTTATTATATTATATGAGGTAAAAATACATTTTTTTGGGTCAAAAACAAATAAACTTAAGTTTGTAAGAGAAAGGTGATACTTTTGTGATGATTGGAGATTTGCTTGGAACACCTATGAAACCCGTAATTAGTATACATTTATTTTACAATTTTCTTTTTCATTGAATAAATGGTTTCTTTTTTTTACAGATAAGTGTAATATTTATTAAGATTCATCACTCATGCGACATTTAATTGGCATTTATTAGGTTAGTACAATAAATATTCATATATTAATATAGCAATTAAATTTAATGATGAGCAACGATTTACCTTGGGACACCTATGAAAAAATTTGATTTGTGTAAATTAATAACTGATTTCATCAATTATTTTGAACAATCTTTTTTTAATAAAAAATTATGTTAGAAAACTGAAACATTTTTCTTTTGCAGTTTAATTGGCTCTAATGTAAACTACATATAAGGACACACTGCTGAGATTGTTCAAAGGTTAATATCTTATTATTATTACTTTCTTTCAATATTTTTATTGATGATCCAAATATGTTAGACTTATGAATTTATTCGATTAAAATTTGTTTACTGAATTTTAATTGCAATAAATTTTTTTGGTTTACTTTTTTGCGTTCAATATTATTAATGCAATTTTGATTTCCACTCTTCATTGCAGGCCTCGACAGTATTTTGTAAATTTTTATTGAAAACAACCGCTCATGACTGCCCATTTCAAGATGAAAAATATTAGTATAATAAATATTTAGAGTTTAAGTTCGCTTCCTTTTTACTAATAGAGCATCTATGCTTAGTATGTGTAATCTACATGTGTGTTAGGAGTGACTGACAATTGAGTGACTGTAACCAATTAACTTATTATCATCAGAATATAAAATATTATAAATAAAATAAGAATTACAAACTTAAAAACTGAATTTTATTGAAAGTGAGGACTTTGGAAAATAGATGGCCTAAAGTATCTTAAAATAACGGTAATAATGCAATTCACTTATCGTTTGTGTAATTTTGCCCAAAAGTTTTCGACCAAGAGCTGTCAATTCTGCAGCGTCCCTCAAAACTTTTTCATGTGTGTTTTCTGTTGCTTGAGCAACCGCATCAGTGATTATAAACGTTTTCAGTTTCCAAAATCTTTTTGACAGCCCTAGTGGAAGAACCGCCGATTTACATTTACCCTACTTGAACATATGCAAATTTTTCGATATGGCATTTCAATATTCGTCTAAATAAAATTATTTTCTTAAAATCATAAAAACATTTTTCTTATTTATAGCCGGAAATAAAATTACCTAAAATATAAATAGTGGCCGCTCTCCCACGCCAAATCTCTAGATAATTATTTAAATGAATATTTCGGAGTAGATTTATCTAGCCATTCGACCAGCGCTCGTTCAAAGTGTAAAGCAACCCTGTCATTACCCAGATGATTTTAAAGACTTTGCGCACTGCGTAAATAAACGCTGTTATCACAAAATTTTTGCGTTTTAGTCCAAAATTTCGATAAATATTGCTGACACAAAATGGATTACGCTCCATTAAATTTGGTAAGAAAATTAAACTAAATCTCTATGTAACATATATTTCATAAAGAGTGAGTTTGCAGGCTCACTTCCACGAGCGGCGAGCTAATCGCTTTCTCAATCGACATCGCTATGACGACGCCTATAAGGCAATAGAAACATCTTTGATATATCTACAAGATGCATTTAAATCCGCGTTGATGCCAAAATCTGTGGAATTGCTAAATACAATAAAATGGGAATACCAGAGAAAGTTAAATCGGATAGAAATGCATAAGCAAGAACATGAAAGTTTAAAGCACAAAGAAATTGTACCACTATCGGCCACAACAACAAACACAGCACCCGTATTATTATTCAGAACTGACAGTAATCTGACTGCACAATCCGTAGCCAAATCCATTGATCGAACAGTACGAGAATTTGACACTAAACTCAACATATCACCAATGAAGCGTACCAACAGCAGAGAAAACAAAGACTATCGAAATGCAAATAATAGTGCTGAAGGGCTTGTAAAAGCAATAGCACCAATTACTCACTCACCATATAAACGGGATAGAGATAGACCGGCTTTTTTCATAACTGATAGCGATGAGATACCATCGTTAACCCCTCTCGAACTACCTTCTTTCGAATATCATTCCTACACTGCTTCAACTCCATCATTGAGTGATTTAACCGCGAATTTTAACAAATAATAGTAAATGTTAGTTTCGAATTTATGACGATCTCTTGCGCAAGGCAATACATTAACAGCGTATGTATTATGTGTATCAAACAAATATACAATATTATAAGATTAATTCATTAAAGTATTATAATAAAAATCATATAGCTAAATATTTTTATTTCGCTAACAACCCCTTAAGTAAGGCTTCCATATCGGTTTCCGTTTCGACGTCCTTTAATAACAACAGCACTTGCGCTTCCATCTCGTTCAATAAAGACGGCTTACTGTATGTTATAATCAAAGTGTTGTACTGATGGTGTGTGCTAATATTTGCTTGCGATGGAAGCAGATTACAACGATCCAATTCGGGCAAAGATATTACTTTGTAATATTTTTTATTAGTGGTACGAACAACAATCGCGCGTTTATTAGGTTCCGCTGTAACTTGGTATACTTCAATTGGATATGGTAAATTACGTATACGCCATTCTATGTTTTTCTTGGTGATGCGTTTGGTAATCACAGGAGAGGTGTTACTTTCTAGAAGAGTAAAATCATTGGTAATACTAGAGTTATCTGCATCACCACCGCCAAGCCCCTGATTAATTTGTCGTGGTGTTTCTCCCAATTCGATTTCCCACTCGGGTTCACCCATAAGTTGTTTGCACTTCCGCCATGCCCTTCGTTGCACAATGCCTGTTTCCATACTATACTCTTCAGCCAATTGCTGACCATCAGGAAATTTATAGTGTATTTTGCGGCAATGACCACTAATCATTGAATGTTTTTCAGCACTACGTAAGTAGTTAATCCAATTTTCGTACGACATGTTGTCTTTATGCTAACTTATAAATCTTATTTTGTAATTATGGGTGGATAAAATTAATTAACTACACAATTTCTGAACTATTTGTTATTTTTGAATTGTTTGATCGAAGTAAATACGTTGCTATCAGTGCACGTTTTGTTTTCAAGCTGTTGTGAGTGCTGCCACGTTAATAACAAATTTTGAAGGAAAACATAGTAAAATTTAAAAATTAAATATATATTTTTTATAAAATACGGATATATATCGCATAATTACTTAATTAATTTGATGCAAGCTTATTATAAATAATAAATTTTATGTATTTAATAAAAGACCTATGCAATTGCATGCAACTATGTTGTAGATAAAGAAGCAACAAAAATATTTGCCGGTAATTTTTAACTGTCCTGCTCACTCTCGTTAAAATTGAATTTATATTTGATGTAAAATAAGTACGGTTATATGTTCGTGGAAAATACACATCATCGAATGAATCTGACTGAACTTCAATCAAAGCAGCGAGAAAAGCAGCAGCGCAGTTCTAAATTTTCGGAAGATTTAATCTATAAAAAGTAAGAAATTTGAATTACTAGGGTAATAAGCTAAAAATAGTACAAAAGAAAAGACACTAAATATAAAGCATAGTGAAGGTATAAAAATATATTGTTTTGTTTTTATTTCTCGCCGACAATTTTACAGTTCAACAATTGCAGACGGAAATTTGTTCCAGAAACCCATTATTTTGTAAAACGCAGTAAAATGAGTCTTGTCTGGACTTTGATTGCCACATTTCTGTACGCAGAAATTGTGGTAGTTCTACTCTTGGTTTTGCCTATAGCCAGTCCATACAAATGGAACCGATTCTTCAAATCGAAGTTTCTAGCGATGCTGGCACAGCAGGCGCATCTATACTTTTTCCTTATTATGGGTGTATTAATTTTATTCCTATTGGACGCAATTCGTGAAATGAGAAAGTATTCGACCCATGAGCCTGGCGGTCACGAGCATCTAAATGTTGAAATGCAGCACAGCATGCGTCTCTTCCGTGCCCAACGCAACTTTTATATTTCTGGTTTTGCAATCTTTCTTGTGTTAGTCATACGTCGTCTAGTTACGTTGATCTCTGCGCAAGCAAACTTGTTGGCTCAAAGCGAAGCTTCAATGAAGCAGGCACAAAGTGCCACAGCAGCTGCGCGTACATTGATGGCTGAAAAGAACACCGAGAAAGCGAAGGAGGCCACTGAGGACACCACACTTAATGAGGTTAGTCACGTATTGCCAGATTATTTGTTGTTTTTGGTTCAATTTGTTATTGATTTGGCTTGGGCTGTACAAAAAATGAGTTCTTGTACCGAAAAGTGTGTATCAAAACAATGTTTTGATATTTTTTCCTGAGTAGTAAATTTTTGAATATATTTTTCACATACTCAGTTTAGTTTTAGATATAACTCGAAAAAAGCTTGCATAAATTTATTTACTAATTTCCGGCTCTAATGAGGAAAATATGTCAGCTGCTGCTCTAAATAAATTATATATTGACATTTTTACCAGCGACTGTATGGATGTATAGCAAAAAATAGTACTTTAACGCTTCCGATGCTTGTATAAAAAACGCCTTCGCTCTTATTTTTCTATCCACTTCAAGAATATAATTCTTTCGTCTATTCCCCTCGTCGTTTACTCCTACCGGGTAACTTGCACAGATATTAAAGTTGCGGAGACGTGTACAAGGACTCAGTGCCAGCCTCAGCTAAATAAAAAAAAAAAACAAGTTTGCTCGCATAAACCACATATTACAGTAGATTTAAAGGAACATTATAAATTCCAAGACAAACACACATAGTGTGGAGTTTAGCTTTTATTAGAAAAGAACAAAGATGTTAAAAATTATATCACTTTCAGCTCAATGAATTGCGTAAGAAAGTACAAGAACTCACCGCTGACTTGAATCGTGAGAAGAAGGATAAGGAGGCTTTAAAATCACAAGCAGAAAGCTTAAACAAAGAGTACGACAGACTTACCGATGAATACAGCAAGTTGCAAAAGAAGATTACCATCAGCGACAATAGCAGCGGTAAAAGTGGTGAGAAGGACGATTAATCAAAGCAATAAATTGGTACTCAATAGAAAATATATATTTTTGCTATTGAGATACATATGCTGCTGCAGCTGAGACGGTTAATGTCCTATTGTTAACTTCTCAAAAAGACTTGAAGTTTTGTTAAAATAAAAAGTGATGAGTTTATCTAAATTAAAAAAAAAATATCTTAAATAATATGGAAAGCGATTATATTAATACTATATATATAAATATTCGTAGCTACATTAAAATAACAAAGAATTAATATTTTTAAAGATCATAATGTTTCTCCCAATTGATTTGTACTTCTCTTAAGAGTTTATCTAAGCGAGTTGGTTAATTTTTTCTCACATATATATTATAAAGGTATTATTTCATTTTGTATACATAAAATATGAATTATTAATAAATGCATGTAAGCTTGAAGTAACACAAAATTTGCGTCTATTTAGTTTTATATTTATTTGATTATGTTATGACTCCATATGCTTAATGACATTTACGCTGTTTGCAGCACTCTTTTCCGAATGTCTTGGAATCCTCAGTTCGTATTTTAACTATCCGAAATAAACATATGCACATAAACACGTACGTAAGCCACGTAAGAAAATTGTTGAAGTCATGATGATTCATTGTTATTTCATTCATTTATTAGTACACATCAGCTAACTTTCGAGTGCATTTGGAGTATGTGTGTACATGTAATATTTCAGTAGTGGCTTTAGGCATCTTAACCATTTCTTATAATTGGTTATAAATTAGATAGATAGAATTTCATTTAGTTTTTGCTATCTCAAACATTTCGTCATTGTTAAAAAATTTTTATACTGTGCACCATTTTTGTATATCAATTTAAATGTTTTAACTACGAATTCATCTGATAAGCAACACGAAAACTTACAATAATAAAAACCGCAATCGAATATTATACTATTTGTATATTTTGATAAAGAGGACAAGAATTGTTGTTTTATTCATAGACTGTTGTACATTTTTATTACTTTCAGTCATAAATATTATATATATTAAGTGTGCAACGCTACGTAAAGTGATTTATATGCAAACATCATTTCATTTAGATCTTAAAGTATACATACTTAATTCACGTCCACCAAAAACTGACCGAAAAACTCTCGCTTTCAGCACGCACATAATGCCACCATTTTGGCGGTATGTAAAGGCAATCGCCCGCTTGCAAAGTAATATTGTAAAAGGTTGCTTGTGCAGCCAACGGAAATCTTTCCAAGTCCAATTGCGCTGCATTCAATTGCGAGGTATTACAAAGCATTTCCGTATCGTGTGCATAAAGGTTTGCCGAATCCGCTGGTGAAACCAAGATTATATGCTTTCTACCAAACACTTGACACAGTAAATTGTGTTCGGGATCATAATGTAACGGCGATATGGTATTTTTAGGGCCCAACCACGCTTTTATAGAAACATGTGCGATATTTTCTAAATCACTCGTACGTAAGGTACAATAGTCCGGTATGCGTATATCGGCTTTAAGCGCAGGTATTTGATCGAACAGCTCGTGTTGTGCTAAGTATTCGATTTCATTGCCTGTGCTTGTGAATTGGCGCTGGAGAAAATCACGAATTTTCATTAATTGCTGCGACCATTCATCGGTGGTATAATTGGCTCCTATCTCAATGGGTACTGTACGATTGCCCGCCAGTTTGTGTATGTAATTTAGATCACGCCACTTTTGTAAAGCTGGCCAATGCGTTATAGTGTTGAGTAGCAATGCGGGACTTTCGGTTGTGAAACACTTTATGTGAAAATCCTCAATTGAGGGGCAATCTAAAACTGGTATATCACATTTAAACTGTTGACGCTTGAGTTCCTCTATGATTGGCAGTGATGTCTGCGTACTTTCTTCCTTAAACCAAAAAAAATATGCATTAATTGTATTACTGTATTACTATTTAGCAGAATTTACCCAAAGTTTTGCTAACATAGTTTGTCAGCTGAGTTTGGAAATCATCACATCCCTCATATAAACCTTGCGTACAACCAATAAGTATAGCTTCATCTAGCACTTCGGAGCAACGCATTAACTGTTGTTCGGACACACTTTCGCAAAGCAAATAAAATATCTTTTAAACATAATTTCAGCAAAACTGCTCATGAAACAATTTCACATACTTTAAAATAGTTGGATAAAGCGTAAATTTTACGCACTTCCGATGGCACTACACTAAAGTGCCCAGTGTGTATCCGCTCCCAGCATTTGTCCGCTAAACTACTGATTAAATAGCATACTTCCTCATTGCATTCATACTCTTTTGAGTTTACGTTTTCAATGTCAGCAGTTGCCAAGCGTAGTATATAATTTGCTTCAGGCTCATTTTCCAATATATTTCTAATTTCATTATATGTTGGTAAATATTTATAGATTACTGAGCGCGCTCCCATTTACCTACTATTTTTCACAATTCTCCAAAGTTTTGCTTCCAAATCTTACTTATTTAATAGTGGAGAAACAGCTGATGCGGTGGCTGTTTTTTAGTTAGTGTTGCCGGAGTATTCATTTTACAACTATATTATTCAAGCGTACCAGATAAAGCAGAATTAATTGAATAAAATTATTTTTATAGAACTGAAATAGAGTAAATAATGCAGTGATGATATTGACTGAGGCAGGTTTATTAAAATATTAATAACGGTTAAATAACCTCATTTCGGGGATTTGACAGCTAGTAAATCACCACTAGCACAATAGTTTAGCATTAGAAGACCTGAAACCTTTGCTCTTGCAAGCTCTGGTCAACTGGGAATGCAAAAGCCATTGCTGGTCCCTTTTCCAATACCAATGTAAAACTGTAATTGTCGCAGTACTGAAACCGGGAACCGGCCAGCAAAGAATTCGCCACTTAATATCATTCATAAAGTGTCATTCGCGTCTGAGGGGTGTTCTGGGAGTAAAATCTTTATCCATTGCAGACGATGAGCTCAATTTCTTTCGTGTAACCCTATCAATCCAAACTCACTATCGTTCCAATTACCTATGCCACGTCTCAAAAGTGTAACGGTACTAAAAGTAAGCAATTTATCAACTTATTCTAGTATATGTATTTAGTATTTCGATCAGCCCTGTCAATTGCTAGCCACAATGAAGTTGACGCTAGTTGTCTGGCATCTAATGACTCTCGATCCTGCCACACGCCTCAACTAATCAACACGCAAGTGAAGCGTGCACTGTCGAGTTGCAATGCACACGTGCAGCTCTTAAAACAACAATAACATCAGCATGCCAAGTGGCATACCGATCGTTGGCTGCCGCTGCCACATGAGAGCAGCAGCACTGCGTCTGGCATGCTAAACATTCAATCCAATCAAACGAGGAACTCAAAATAGAGCAACAACACACATTTATATAGACTCTCTGTCATCTACGCTCACATCGTGTTCATTTGCGTCGGTCGGTTGGTCTGTGCCTGTCGGTGGCAGCGCAGGCGAGCCGCAGATCACGATCGCGTTGGGAAGATAATCGCAATCAACGCGTTCTGCCACTTGGCACTTTTGGTACGCATGTGTCGTTGTTGTTGCTTCTTTCTTATTTCTCTCGGCGTTTTTTTATGGGTTTGCTTTCCTGCTGTTAGAGCTACTTGCAACACGGATTGGTTTATTGGCAACACGCCTGACGCAGCACATGACGCAAATGGCGCGTTAACTGCAGTAAATATGCCGACGACAGTAACAACGGCGACGAACGCCACAATAATTGTAGCAACATGAGCATGTTGCCAGCAGCTGTTGCTATTACTTCTTGTGTGTTGTTGTCTCGGTTTCTGCGTGTTGTTGTGCGTACGTACTTCGTTGTCATTCACGAATGTCAAGAGATGTCGGTGATCGATAAGCGGTCGTGTGTTGCTCTTGCTGACTTATTGGCGGGCCCACACTGCACTGCACACTGTATGAAGAGGCGGGTACTTCGTTGTTATAAAAAAATAAAAACAATTTTTTTTTTTTTTGGAAATTTTTGCAGAAGATTTGTTTGGACTTTAGCAGCTTCATTTTGTTAACAATGATTCCTGGTCACAGTTGACTTATCTTTATCCAAGCTGAGTGCGTTTTATATGAGTGCACTGGTACTTGGTCTTGTTGAAGAACAAGGTCAACACATGGAGGAAACTGAAGAAATTTTAGTGCAAACAATGCAATATATTGTTTTTAAAGATGACATTAGGTTCAGGTTCCATTTTAGTCTGAAATTTACTGCGACCATTCATGAAAGAAACAAGAGAGCGCTTTTCATCTGTCTTAAAGAACTCTTCAGAAGGCAGCTTTCATTATTTTTTTGAAGGTGACCATAGTAAGACCCCAGTAGGCTATCCAGCTTAGATAGGATTCAGTTTTTTGACTCTGAGGTGGATAGATCAAATGGATAATGTCTAGACTTCTACGTTACAATAGATCTGTCCCTAAACTTTTAAACGGTTATAATCAAACCTACCGACCAAGCAGGAAGAACACCATTTTGGGACATTTACAATCAGCTAACAACCGCAGATTGATCCTAATTTAGCAGTTCTTCCCTAGTTCTTCGCATTGGAGGCCTAGAAATAAAGGAAATGTGTAATGCCCTGCAAATAATTTGGATCACTGGCATTCTCCGAATTTCTTCGAATATTTACACGCTTCGAATTCATACATATCGCATCGTTCTTTCAAATAAGCACAATCTTTTTCTCACTTCGTTACACAAGCACACTCTGTGATCTGACATCTTTCGCGCAGACTAAAAGTAATCGATTTGAATACCTTAGTGCTGGTAGCTCAGAATGAACAGAATGAACAGAATGCATCGAAGTCTAATGCGCAGACACACTTTTACCAACAATCCGCCTAGGCATTATTAGCGCACTGGCGAATGGAATCAACCAACCGTTCGGGTCACACAAATAACGCTTTAGAAATGCACGCATGTCTCGTGGGCCGGCGGAGTAACGTTCTTAACTGCGTTGCGGCTAATTTGTGGCAAGGGAGAGCCAAGCTCACATGCCGCGAATACGCACGAATCAAAGTACATACTCAAACACATACTACTCCAGCTGCATATGGTGCATGAGGGAGGCGTGCATGATCGTCGCAAGATCGCACAGCTGATATGGTCACGATCGCAAATGACGTGCATGACCGTAACTTTCGACTGAACGCTGATCACTGAGTCCACATCCTCGTGCTGCGCAGTGCGATCAGTGCTGTTGATTGCGCGGCTAAGATGCTTATCGCGGGCGTTTGGCTTGCATGATAATGTGTACTCGTATTTTGCAACGCGATCGGTTATTCGATATTTCTGTTGTTGTTGTTGTTGATGATGTTAGTATCGCCACTTGCGTGCAAGAATTTATACATGCAGCAGCAAAGTCAAAGTGTCCAGCATCCATAGGATTTCGCGTGAGCTATTTATCGATTGCAATCAATTGCGTTTACGGCTGCCTGCTGGTGAATGCGATGTGATTTGCGCGCGTGTTATCATGCGCACCGATCGTTAAACGTTGCAAAACCAAAAAAGAAACCGCAGCGACAACAATAAAAAGTCTGTCGAAGTCCAAATGAGACGCATGTTACTGTCTGCGTTTTGTCGCGAAATTGGAGCAGCGCGCATGCGAAGTGCTTTCACCTGTGTTGTGGTAGAGGTTCTGCCACACAAGCCAACAACAAGCGTTCCGCGGTGACTGTCATTAGCCTTGTTGGTCTTTAATGGTTAGCAATTTATGTAGCAAACATTTTTTTCCCGCTGCTGATTGTTGCTTCGATGCATCGAGCGCCTCGCGTATTCGCTATTCACACACCGCGTTGCTCTCGATTTTTCAGCAAGTTTCTTGGAAAGCGGGCAACACCTTCACAGAATTCTCGGTCGGTCTTCACAGTTGTCATTCTTGTTGTCATGTTGTGAAATTTGCGTGCGGTTCTCCACTGACAACAATCACTTTGCTTTCGCCGTCCAGGTGATAACTTGATTTTTGACTTCTAAAAAGTTTAATTATTCTCTACTATAGTAGTAGTCTTTGAATGAGGTTAGGATAAACTAGTTTCTATTGAAAATTCCAGTGTCATTTCGATACATTTATTAGATTTAAGCAAAATAATAAATTTTATCTTAAATTAGTGACTTTTGCTTATTAATAAGAGTATCTAATTCTTCTTTTTTTATTGACGGTGGTCTAAGTACTTTTTGTCAAGTCTTTTGGCGCAATTTGGGATTATTATGTGGAACCAAGTTCATCCCCAAGTTTATATTTATCTAGTTTAACTTCGCAACATGGGTCTCGTCATGTACCAATATTCATATGACTTTTACAGAATCTCCACCCGAACGCTTTTCGGTAAAAAGTCAGATAGAAGCACTCAGGTCCATATACTGGGTATCTGATGGCTTGAAAAGTTAAAATCCCATTTGGACTATTTTTACGCATAAGATGGCATGTCTTGAATATACTATTCGTGAGAAGCTTTATTCTAATATCTGAATTGATGCTCGATTTATCCACTTTAAAGCGAAAGTATCAGATTAAACTTAAAATTGTGTTTTATGAGAAGTAGGCGTGGTTTTTATCCGATTTCGTCCTTTTTCACAATGTGAATTAAGAATGAAAATACAATGTCACGTACCAAATTTTGTTGAAGGCGGTTAAGGCGTTCTTGAGATATGGGATTTCACCTAAAAGTGGGCGGTGCCATGCCCATCACCAAAATTTTATATGGATTCCTATGCAACCCCTCCGTATAATATTTGCTGTAAGATTTATTGTTTCTGACGTGTTCTTTTTTAGCGAGTTAACGCACTTTTAGCAGTTTTCAACATAACATTTGTACGGGAGGTGGGCGTGGTTATTATTCGATTTCACTTATTTTGTTAGTATATGTGGAGATGCTAGAAAAACTTACTCGAAGCAAGTTTGATTGATATAGCTGTAGCGGTTTCTGAGATATGTATACTAATCCTATTGGGGGGCGGGGCCATACCCACTTTTACAAACAAATTTTCCCACAGATGCCTCACCTTACTAGGATCCTCTATACCAAATAACACGTTTATATCTTGATTTGCTGCTTAGTCATAGCACTTTATAGGTTTTCGATTAACAGCATTTTTTGGGCGTGACAGATGTCCAATTACGTCCGTCTGCAATAGCAACCGTCTTACGGTGACAAAGAACACGTGTACCAAGTTACATCAAGATATTTTAATTTTTACTAAAGTTATCGCTTGCGCGGACGGACGGACAACCGTTAGGTGAACAAAACTAATATACTCTGTTGCAACATGTTGCAAGAAAATAAAGAAAGTTACATATGTGATCAGTAGCTTTCCGATTTCGTTCAACTTGTTCGACTATGATCTGACTAAGCATATAATATAATATAATAGCCGCTTTCGAACTGATCGAGCCATTTTACTTACTTGCTTGATTTCCAATATCCTTTTGTGGTTTCCGTTTTCTGCCGGATGCGCCCAATCAGCAATGTCATCAACAACAAAAACAACATTAACAACAATATCAAGTCTATTATTATTATGCCTTCACATAATTATTATTCGCTTCTTAATTATACACTATCTCACCGACTGATCAATCAACATTTGTCGTTGATCTTGTCTTGCAACAAATATATTAACGCGACCCTGCTGGCAAATTACCCACAGTTTAGCATCTGTATAAATTCATAGGTGCAACAGCACACAATAGAGGAGTGTAAGTGACGCCCTCCCGATCATGTGATATGCGAAGGGTATGCACGAGTATGTGGGTAAGGCAAATCAATCTGAGTCCACTCGAGTATGACAATTTTCTTCAGCGGCTTCACGCTTTCTGTCATACCAGTTATCGGTTTGTTAAGTGTGACTGAGTTGGCACTGCTCTCTAAGATGCCCGCGATACCCCTGATTTGATTGTTTGAGCGCAATCTGATTTTTGATGCGCTGCGGAAGTTGTCACTGCCAACTCAGATGTGCACTCATTTATCCATTCGCAACTAGTTTATTTTCTTTCTACTTAAATGGAATCTTCATTTAAACACTTTTACAAGCAAGTACAAGCTGTGCTGGATGCGGTTTTGAAAACGACAATTTGCCCGTGTGTGTATGCAGATGCTAGAATACAAGTGAAAAAAGAAGTTGTTTGTGAATTGACTCTTCGCGTGTACTGTTGCAATTTCGTGGCTGATTAACGTACGAGATAATTGTGACATGCAACGGAAGCAATAATATTGGGCAGTACTGCAAGACTGTTGCATCTTCATTTCCATTATTTCTCCATAGATATTTGTAATTGGTGAGCAGTCTGAATCCGGCGTCTTGTGAGATTTTTCATCGATGGTTCGTAAATAGATGAAAAATGTGGAGCGAACTTTTACTATCCGGAGATATGTACTATAACGCAGTTCAGACTTTCACTGTTAATGATAATTACACATATTTTTTTAAGTTAAGTACTACATTTTATGCATTCATTATATAAATTATGCTTAATGATATTACAGAAATCATTTCTTTATTCTTTTCTTTATCCATATGAAGAATTGGAATACCCAATAAGAAGCAAAAAATACATAAAACATTAATAAAAAAGTGTTTACGCTTTAAATCTGTAAATCGTTAATATTTGATTTCTGGAAATCGTTTCATAAACTTTTAAGTAAAAGCTCAACAAAGCTCCGACTAAGAGCACTTTTTGTCCTCTTTAAGGAATCAGGTTAAAATAAACTCTTAGTTTCATAGAAAGCTTGTAATCAAAACGGCTTAGACATTTTGGATATTGATCTCTCACTCCATGAAATACCGGCGTCCTTGTCAGAAAAAACTCATCGTTTTATAAAAAAAATTTAAACGTATTTGGTTCTAATGTGTAATCAACTATTAATAATCCAGATGTAAGTATAAAGCGTAATATATCTTATAGAATTATGTTTCAACCTCTGAGTTCTCAAAAAAAGTTGAGTTTTCTTCGAAAGTTGGCGAGTCATTTTTATTTTTTCTCACCAAGCACTTTCATAATAAATTGATTGTGTCAGAAAAAGCTCGTATTTTAAAAGTGCTGATACATAAAGAATAACGGCATACTACTATGCGCTTTGATGAATGCTTTATGGGCATCAGCTGTGCAACACCTGAAGATCATTTGCGCCATTCAACGGAGCAAACATATACAAATGAATGTCTCTATGCCAAATGATATTAACGAATGTGTTTACATACAAACATATTTACATATGTTTATAATCGCATGTGTTCAATGGAGAAGAATTTTATTGGCTTCCGACGTTAGCATTTATAGTTACTTGTGTTAGTATGAATGATACACTGCACGTCATCAGCTTAGTTATTGTAGTTTCGTTTCTGGATAGTTTTCCTGCGAAAAAATTTTTCTCTATTACATTACTATTTTCCAATATTATAAACTTGTTAGCCATCTACTCGTACTTGCACTACTTTTCGCCTGACCCAGTCCATCATGCGTCTCTTAGGCAGCGATGATGTCAGTCTTTATCTTCCAGCTGGATGGAAGAAGATGGATGGAAGCTGGATAACTAGCTAAGCCATTAAGGTTTCTGGACTCAGATTCGCAAATTAAAGCCCTTAAAAAGCTGGTCGTCGTCAGGAAAGTGTGAAACATTTGGAGTTTCTGATGTTATATTTTCACAAGGCCACGGCACGACACAGTTCAACGAGGGAAGAGTCAATATTAAATAAAATCGCTTATTATAATATAAAGGCTTTCTGGTAGCCTAACCTCATCGTGGATTGACGAGACTTAGAGAACCCTTAGACCCTTACAATTCAGTGAACCCGTACACCGAATATTTTGGAGTAGCTTACTAGAATATCATCTCTTTCAGCCGAAGCTCTTTTGAAATCTTTTCATCTGTGAAAGGCGTGTTAACCAGATGACGCACAGTGCAAGAATTTATGAATGTATGCTCGCTCGTATGTACTGCTATCCGCCAAAGAATTGTTCGCAAGTTTTATAGGAAATTTGTTTCAATTTAATGCTCGAGGTGTCTTCGTTGCACTGTATCAGTAAGCGTCTCGGTGGCAGTGCGGCAGCGGCGATACGCAAATGTGCACATCAGCTGTTGTTGCCTTAGCTTTTCCTGTGGCATGCAACACGCTGCCATACACATAACACGTGTGTGCAATCTAAAAATATTTTTACTACAGGCGAGTGCATAACTGCATATACTATGTTTATACGATTGATATGCGGATATATGTGAGTTCTAATAAGAAATTGTTTCTTAATTGAAAACAGCTGAGCGGCAGATGCATGAGATCGTACGGAAATCTATGTACATATGTAGGCAGATGCAAAACTAAGTGTTTACAAATGTCGACATACAGTAGCTCACAGCTTAATTAAACCACAAAGCAATTAAAATTACAAGTGACCATGATTTCTTGGAACCAATAATAAAAAATTGGCATATGTGTTAATAGTTATAGGCATATAATATAATATATAATATAATATAATATAAGACTAAATTAGTGTTACGGTTAAGTTCAAAGTCAATGTTAATGTTAATGTTAAGTTCATTTATTAAGTTTGTAATTAGCCTTAAGTCGAAGCTTAAAATTAATGTTTTGATTGAGTTTGAACATTACTTTAAGTTGAAGTTGGTTAAATTTAAAGTTAAATAAGTTAATTTTTAATGTTAAAGCAAATTTTAAAGTTAAGCATAAAGCGAATTCCGAAGTTAACAAACTGGTGCTGTAAGTGGATCTTAGGGATAAGTTTAGTTAAGTATAAGATTAAGTTCTAGGTTAAGGTTAAATTAACATTAAAATGACATTTATCTTTAATGATATAAAGGTGAATGTTTCGATTTAAGCTTATGGTTACATTGCTTGCTTCCGACTATGCTTATATAGCTAAATCTATCATTACATATGGTCGGTAATTAGTTAGGTTAGGTTATAACCATAAATTTCACCATAAATTTCACCACTTTACCAGATGTTCCATGATTTCAGGGAAATAAAAACAAAAAACGCATCTTGGTGTATTTCTTAGCAGTGCACAATGTCATTTCGAACAATCTTGGTTCGATATCCGTTTCCGACTAACATCAAACAAGTTTTTTTCTAATAGCGATCTCCTCTCTTCCAGCTCTAAATGATTTGGAAATAATTTTTATTTAATTTCATTTAACTTAATCATCTAGCTACCAATCGAGCTATCAATAAATTTCTTATTATAAGTGGCAAATGCCTGGTATCTGTAGGCTTTATGTAGAAAATCAGTCAAGTCTCTTCAAGTTTTACTCACGGAGGAAGTGAATGATGGACATCGGCACAGTGGTTTCAATATGTCTGTTCTTAACTTCTTGTCGAGCATATTTTTTCTACAGCGGCATGATCTAGTGAGGCTTTAGCCTTCCGCTAATTAGTCTGGCCTCTACTTTATACATATCGGATTATTTTATAAGAGGTTCATATATGGTAAGAAAGTTTAAATTGCTACACAGTAAATGAAAAGTATAAAAAGCACGAAGATGTGCTGCATTAGTAGCAACAACTAAAACAATATAAATGTGTGAAGCGTGAAATTTCTTTCCGGTGACCACCACAGCGCAAGGCGGCGCAGCTGTGTGGCTGCCTGGGCGCTTCGCTAATTTGGTTGCCGATGTGCTCGCATGGAGGCCAACAGCAAATGCATTTGACTACATACATATGTACATACATACATATGTATGCGTGTTGTAAGCGAAGAGCAACGCAAAATGTGAGTGTTGCAAAATTGGCGGCGTTTCGGTTGTGATTTTGCTTTGTGTCCGTCTGCACACGCGCTCGTCATTCCGGCCTTTCGATCGGTGGGTGGTTGCCCATTTGTGCGCTTCTTTTTCTGCTACTTTTGCGCTTGGCTGAACTTGCCACACATGCAACGGATATAATTCGTAAAAAAGTAAAAAAAGTAAATACTTAAATGCTTTTAATTTTAAAAATGAAAATGAATCCAAACAGCGTGGCAAAATGTTGCAAACATGCAAAATTCGTCTACTATGAATGTGTGGCAATCGCGCATGCGAACAACGCGGCTTTGATAATATGAACTCTATGACATGCAACACGTTTTCGCACAGAAGCCATGAATGAATGAATGCCCTCGCTTTCCCTTAGTGTTGAGTGTGGCATGAATGAAATTCATTGTTGTTGCGTTATCAATTGTAAAAGCAACATGTTTGTTGAAGACAACGGAGCAGTTGTGAATGGTTGAAGAATTTTATGACTCGCAGTAGAACACAGACGAAGCGTAGACACGAATGCAATTAAGGTCCATGCGAGTGAAATGCAGCGTGTGGCAGTGGCGCATGCGCGGTGAATCTAATTTGCTTTAGAATGCGTATGTCTAAGAGCTGCTTGCATTTTCTAAGAGTAGACTTTTAATTCAATGCAAACCGGTGTGGAAGCTCACTATGCAAATGAAGTATATGAAATGTTAAAATTTTGGAAGAATGAATGCAATCCATCACCCCTATAATCTTAATTTTGACGTCCTCTAATATACACGATTAAGCTCGTGTGGAAGTTAAGAGTATTCTCCAATTGCGAGCTCAAAGTAGCTTTCGGCGCAATGGGAAGAGTGTTGTCGCCTTCCTCGGTTTTGTGAAACGTATTTAAGTTCGGATTTTTTTTCGGCAAATTTTCGAAGCATTTTTTCTAATCCTTCTCTTGATAGTCAATGTAGATCACACCTTATAAATCGCTGAAAACGGTGGTTATCACCGTTACGACTGATAGGACAAACTCTTAGGCAAAATTAACTTCGCCGGGTTAAGTCTACCGTCTTGACTGTTCCTTGGTCTCTGGTATGTACCATCGAAGGAGAGGACTCACCGTATATATCATCCAGGCGCTCGTTCATTTTAATGCGCGATTTACCTTCCAAAAACAAAAACTGAATCACCGACCGATATTGGTCTTTTTTACATTTTCCTAAAGACCATACGACACGACCACATCCACAGGCGGTCAAAGCAAAATTCCGAGTATGATTCGGCTGACATTTTGACAGTCGTCTACGAGAATGTACTGCACGATAGGCAATTTCTCTAGTGACGCCATATGGCGATGAGGTTAAGAACTTCTCGGACCGCCCTCGTATGTACATTTGAACTATTGGACGGAAGTTGTTTAACTAGCGCATTTTTTTGCAACGACTCTTCAGATTTTGTGTGCACACGCACACATGTGCACATATTTTTGTTTGGAGTGGCTGCCACATGCTACATCCCACATCATGTCCAGCCCTTTGCCTTGGCGAGCCCCCTAACCCCGTCACCGGCGAATCTTCTTACATCAACACTATTGCTCAATTTGTTATTGTGAGCTGTTGTTGTTTGTTTTTCGTTTATATACTTTTCCTCGACAAACGGAGGCATATCTTTCATTGGGGTCTGGTTGCCCCAAACCGGACGCACGTGTTCATTTTCATTAAAAGTACCATGGAACGGACAGTAAACAGAAACAAAAAAACGATAAATGCAAACAACAGCGCACATGAACTTAAACACACACATGTATGTAAGTGTATAAGTATGGGTGTGTGTAATAAAACAGTTCATATGAGTTTAAATGAAAAAGAAGCAACAATTGCATGAGTGGAGCACTGAGTCTGAGTGATTGCAGCGTGTCCAATTCGAAAAAAAAAACACACACACTTAACATGTGTGCCTTCTTGTTGTTGGCCGCTGCGGAAATTGCAGCTGAGCAGATGAACTGTATGCAGTCGAATATGATTTATATGTGGTCACACGGGCCGTCCGTCGGTTGGTCGATGGTCGGTGGTCGGTGGTCGGTGGTCGGCGTTACTTTGTCATTTCGTTGCTGTTTTCGATTTAATTTTTTAGTTTTGGTGTTTGTCGTTGTTTTGAGATCATAAAAAAATCGCCAAACGAGGGCGTAAGCGTTTTACGGCTACTGTGCGCTTGGCTCGGCCGCAGCCATGGCATTAGCATTCACATTGGCGGTCGGACGTCGCGGTCTGCCAATCGAGAAGTCAGTGGTTTTAGCTATCATAAACTCGTTGTTGTTGTTATTATTGTGCTGTTTTATTTTAAAATAAAATTTTTCAAATTAACAAGTGTTTTATTTATAATCAGCGCTTGCTTTGCGGTTTAGTTTTATTACTATTCTTTCTCTGCGGCATTATTATTTTATTCGCAGATACTTAATTTTGATATAAAAATAAATATTTTTGCATTTTTATTTGTTATTTGCTATTTATAATCAGAGCTTGCGGTTGATCCCTTGAAGGAAAACTAACCGATATCTTTTAACTATTTAAAGAAAAGAAAGAAAATATCCTTCCCAACTTGCCTTTTATGCTTCTTCTTTGGCGCAAAATCGATATTTTCTAAGTTCCGAAGAGCAACCTTATCCAAGAGAACCTAAATTCTTGATGTCTCCAAGGAAGGGCATGTACTTTTTTCTGATCAAAAAAGCTGTGCCGAAAGCTTCCAAGCTTAAATGTTAAGGCCTAGCTAGTTTGGCTAGATTTCATTTCGCAAGGCAACTCTGATCTCACTATAATTATCATCATCCTCACTGTTCGTAGTCAGAAAACAAAATTTTCGTCTTCTCAGACTCTAAATTATCAATTCTGTGAAAAAAGGTGATTCTCAGCAGTACGGGAACTCCACTACTTTGAATTGAAGTTCGCTGAAACATAGGTCAAGGTCAAGGTGTTAACAACATTAGATTTGCTAACATCGTTAATATTAATTAAGTTATGGAATAGCTTTTCTTCTAGTTTTAGAAGTTCCTACTTCATTACAAAAACCCTCAACCCATTAAACTAATTGAAATTTTTTTTTCTGATAATACCCTAAACACATCACTATGATGATCGATCGCAAAACGATTTCCAAGGCAGCTTTTATGAAAGGTGAAAAGAGAGTGGAATGTATTTATCGAACGAAGATGTAATGAGCTTTGGGATGCTGACTGACAGTAAATGTGAGAGATTGCGTAAAAGTTAGAAATCAAACTTTGTGACTGAAGTCCCTTGACTTAAACTTGACCTGCTAAATGGAGACACCGTTAAAATATATGGAGAATACGATAAACTCGAATTCTCAATGCATGTCTCAATGGCATTGACGTCTATTAACTTAATGTAACTAAGTTACAGTTGCAAAATTGCTAGTAAACAACAAAAAAAAAAACGAAACGTTGGGTTACGAAGGATTACGGGCTGAGCTATTCAAATAAAGTTTCGGGTCTTTAAGTAATTTTAACGGCATAAAAGAGGGAGATAATAAAAGAGGGAACAATGAGCGGTAAGAATTTTAAATGCATAGTGTTCTATTGCAACCCTGATTTGGGGTACGTGCAGTATCGCTCAGCGGCAAATTCACCTACACTTAATTGAATATTCAGTAGAAATGCTCTTCCACATGGTGACTGCATAATAGTTGGATGCGCACCATGTATTCTCCCACTGCTTTGTCACACTTGTGCCTCGGTCAATTGTCTGGCGTAAAAAGTGTAAAGTTACGAATAGGCAGATATGAATCGCGCGATCTTAATCATTCGTATTTAGTGAGCGTTGAGAAGTGCAAAATTCGCATGAGAACGACACCCGACATAATATCATTAGTAAGCATATACATATATTATACATAAACTTACAGCTACATAATATTCGTATATGTATACTTAGTGCATTGTATATATCCATACATGTTTGTATATAGACAGCCTGTGACGGTTCTCTGATGTTCTACTGCATGGTCAACTGTTCGCATTTTCGTACCCTTTGGTGAATGGCACTACTGTGTTCAAGCAGCGCTTTGACCTTGTTTCGCTTTATTTTCCACTCTAAAAGTTTAATAGCCTCTTAATGCAGTTTGTTGTGTTTTTCTGCAATTTATACAATACAAAATTAATATTTTTATGCTTGCATAAGTTCGTACAATTGTTAACTTGTGTGTATATGTGCTGTGGTGAAATCAACTAGTTGGAAACTACCTTACAACTGGTATGAAATAAATTAGTCAGTAATAATAAACATAAAATTTTGAGTTATATTTGTATATTTCATGCAGTGAAATGAAACCTACGAAAAGTTTCCTGATATAAAATCATCTTGGGCTCGAATTACTTCCTGTTCCACCGAATCTGGGTCGCTCCGACCTCAAGGGAACATCCCACAGTTACAAGTTTTCTATCAAGTACTTGAAAGGTATGAAATTTCAGTAAAATTCTTTCTTTTATAGTATTGTATAATATGATTACTGTTCGGTGAGAATTTGGATTTTTTCGCGAATTTTGGTAGAAATCCGATTAGGGGTTAAACAAATGATATCGGACGTAAGAAGCAACAATTAATTGTTCCAACAGGCTCATTTTTAGAAAGACACTCCTCAAAAGACTTTGAATAATGCCGCCGGGTTAACAGGTCTTGACTGAAATATTTCCGGGTTCGTTTCGGTGTGGTGAACTCAACTGTCGGTCGAACGGAAATTCTTTTGAATTGGCAGATATTGTTCAGCTCCGAATACTATCGAGATGGTACTTTTGGGTCTTATTAGAATAATATATGTAAATAACACAAGTGAACAGAGCCTTTCCTCACTACGAGTTGTTTTCTTTAGAAGTTTCTTATATAAAGGGAATTTTTATTATTTTCTAATAAAAGTTTATAGGACTCATGTATAGATTATATGCGCTAATTCGCTTAATATACAATTTAGATCGTGGGATAAAATCACATTTGATTAATAATGTACATACAAACCCATGCGCATACATACATACATACATACATCACTCATTCCTGGAAAACCTAATGAGAGAATCTGGGGTGAACAAAGTACACCACCTCAAACAATGCCAACTTATAATTCTTTTCGAGAAGAAACGGCCCGAGGTATAACGAATGAAAAAGTGTGTAAATTAACCGAATGATGAACTGTTGAAAAGTGTGAAGGAAGACAGAGCGCGGTGGCGGAGGCAGCTAGCTGCTTGTGAATAGCTGTTTGCTTTTGAAAAGCAAGGCACGCAATAAACGAAAATGTTCCCACACACAGCTGTGCGGCAGATGCACACTCCATTAAGCTTGATACGCTGATGGGTCGCATTACGCATGCGCGTCGACGCGTCGCTTTTAAATAACTAGTAAACACTTACTCATAAGTTTGCATGGTTTGTTGCTGCCTTTGTTATTGTTGTCACATCTGTTCGGCTCTTTTTTCAATTTTCGTTTAATTTCATTTGCTTTGTGGCAATAAGCAATGCGGCTTTTGTGAGTGGCCAGCAGCAAATAACCTGTTGATCTGTACGCTTCACGGTTGCGGTCGGGCACGTCATTTTCTTTTCACGCACACTTAGCTATTTTTGTGTGTGCATGTACGCTCAACGTAAATTCTGCGCCAGCGATTGCTTTGCTGGTTGCTGGTTGCTGGTTTATTTATTTAGGTTTTTGTGTTTATTTTTCTTCTAGAATTCAAAAGCTCCCCAGCATCTATTGTAAGCCTTGCTTTCGCCATTATATATACATACATATATGAACACATACAACAATACGTTTATATTTTTAGATATCGCTTTTGTGTACACGCCAACGCACAGCTGCGCCAAGCCGAACAATTGAAGCGCTTATGCTTTTGTCGGCTAAATTGGAATGGGATGCTGACACGCATATGCGTAGCACTTCAATACGCACCTGAGATGCCACAAGCATATATACAAATATAAAAAAAATATATAAAATTTGTATAAACATAAATTTATAAACTTTTAAAATGTGAAAATAATTATATTCCACCCTGGCTACACTAATAGCGAATCACAACAACAAATGGCAACGAATTTTTGCCGCAATCTGCCGCTGATTACCGCATACATACATTGTTGCCATCACCGACTTCATTCGTGAATTTCCATAGTTGTCGCATTTGTTGTTGTTGTTGTTGTTGTTGCGACTGTCGGTGTACCAACCAACTGGTCCCCATGCAGCCAATGACCATTTTGGGCAACTGGCGCGCCACCAGCGCCTCATACATACTGTCTGTATTCTGGCGGCGGCGAATATTTAACAAAGCGCCTCCCCAATATGGCAGACAAAGCAAACAACTACAACAAAAATGCATACTAGCACACTAACAACAATAACAACGCTGCACACCATTAGTACGCATTCTTCAGTTAATTAGTTGCTGCGCGTTTTGTGACAGTGAACACCTGCAAAAGTGAAGCAGCGCCGCCGCGTCACACAGTCCAATGGCCGAACAATAACAACGAATAACAACTACAACAACAATAACATAAGTTAAGCACGTAGTGGCTGGTGCTTTAGTTGGAGGCGCTATTTGATTGACGCGCGTGAAAAGCCCATAACTGAATTGTAGGGCCCGTTAAAGAGTAAAGTTGCAAGCGTGTGTCCGCACACACACACACACACACACACACACATACACACACACACACGTATGCACACTTTAAAGCCGAGTATGAATTCCAAATCGAACATTGAACATAAATTGTGAGCGCATGAAGCCGTGCGGCGCGTCACAGCTGCCTGGCATATTAAGCAGTGCCGAAGTTTTGCATTTCTGTTCTGCTTCTTCTTCTTTTCCGATTGCTTCTTTAAATTTTCTTTAAGTTTTGTAGCTTTTAATTGACGCTCCAACAATTGCGACGGGTGACGCTTACGAATTTACTGCCGCCATGGCTTTGATTTTGTGCTGGCCACCGCTTGGTTGTGATGAATGTGAGAGGAGGGGACGTAGCTTTTGAACATTCGAACAAGTGTTCGAGCGATGAGCTGGGCTTTGATTTTAATTGGAATTAGCACATGAATTTCATTCCAATGCGCAGAACATACAAGTATACATAAGTGTGTAGTTGTGCGTGTATTACTGTATGCATGCATGTGTGTGTGTGCGTTTGCGTTTATGCGCACTTATGCTTTGCGAGTACACGTGGTGTGTATTCTAATCACAATAAATTGAAATTTACTTATATATGTACGTATGTACAAATGTACGCTTAGCACAGCTGTTGCTTTGTACTTGTGTGTGGTAAATACGTTTGTAAGCGCGGTTAAAATCAAAGTGAAATTTTCACATTTCGAATGGGGGTCACGCTCTAAATACTACATATGAGCCCCATTTCGCATAGATATGCCTCTACTTGTGTAGTATTTCAACATTTAGCAACAAAAAAACTTAGAAATAAATTAAACAATGTGCTAATGATTTCAAAAAAACCTTGAAATTAAAAAAAATTAGCGATTCCACTCAGTTTTATTAGAATATCTTACTTTATAAGAAATCAATATTGATACTATTGATTGGTACCGGATCAAATTATTCCAAGTGGAATATTCTCCGATATAACTAATAATTTCGTGTAAAGTCAATAAGAGAGAGACAAATAATAACAAGGACTAGAGAGTTCCAAAACGTTTTCACCCATTTTTGGCATTAAACTACACTAGGTTCCTGAAACTATACGATTTAATTAATATACTACACATCTTGATCGATATATGCGGTGTAAAGTCAAACGAACGTGCAAAAATTTTGAGCTGCTTTTTACTACCGAAAGGTTTTGAAGTATGGCAGCAGGCGTAGTCGTCCGACTCCGACCATTCACAAATCACAAATGATCACAAATGTTACGAATCATTTTTTGATTCAGTTAATTAGTTAGTTAGAAATTTGGCCAATTAGTTGGTTAGAGTAATTCGACATTTTAACTTAGATTTAGGTATATATATATATAAACCTTAGGCTATATAGATTCGTTTTTAATATTACAAACAACCGTTACGTGAACCCTGTGCTACATGCTATGAAAGAAAATTTTAATAGATTTATAAAACCAGTATTGTAAAACTTTAATAAAAAGTTTGTTATCTTTGAGGTTAACTCCCGTTCCAAATTGCAGCGGTCTGACATACCTTTTTTAAAGAGTCTAGCATTACCTTGATATTTTTGAAATTAAAAGGCGTGCGCGAACAAGGTTTATCAATAGAAGGAGTTATTTCATTTTATTGATCTATCGTCGAAGAAAAAATCAGTGGAAGTTAAGTGTGGATTTTAAGGTATTCAGTTATCTATTTTGGATATCATTTGCTTTTGTCCAAAAAATTACAAGGCAGTTAAACTTTGCTCAAAAACACAAACGCTATAAGCTGTTCTGTAGCCGGTCAAACTTCTGGCCTTCAAAGCTACGCTGTTAAATATAGATATATCAAAGAAGTTATACTCAAAGGGTTTCGTGGGATCTGTTAGAAATTTAAGGAAACTTTTTACAATATCTGAGTTCACTAAATGTGAGTGGCATTAATGCTCAAGCGTTCGGAAATCATCGAGAGAATGTGAAACATTCACCACTTGATCGCCTGAAATTAAATCACATGAACGATGAACCGCAAACCCATAAATCGGCGCAATAAAAGAATGCAACACACAATATACAAAAACATATTTTGCTGATGAGTTGAAGAAATGCTTTGTGAAAGTCATAAGTGGAGTGAGATGGTAAAAGATGGTAAAAACAAAAATTCCTCACCAAAACAGCAACAACAAGCAAGAGCAGTGTGGATAACCACATCAGTGTAGCAGTCAACGCCGCCAACGCAAACCACAGCAATTTATTGCTAACAGCATTTTCGAGAGTCGGCAATGAAAGCCACAACAACAAAAAAAAAAAAAAACAACCGAAATAAAATTAACGAACGCATCAGCATTTTTCTTACGTTTCAGCTACAAATTAAAGCTTCGACTTGAGGCACCTTCAACGCGAGACAACGAACCTTTAAAACCTCACAGGTGTGCGCAATCAATCAATGCGATCGTATAAAAACACACAAATCAAAAAGTACAACAATAACAACAACACATTAAACTTTTGCGCGAGCTTGGCATAAAACGGCAAGAAAGAAGAAGAGTGAGACTATAAAAATTACAACAAACAACTTGAGGAAGCTAAACGCTCGGTTGGAGCCAAGGCAACAGTCTACTGCTGTGGAAGAGCTCATAAGAGAAGCCTCGAGGAATTAAAAGTTTGTAGTTGTAAAAAAAAATGTTTACTGATTAATGCCTTCTAAAACCTACTTACTTAACGGGTGGGAAGAATGTGAACTATGATTTGTTTTTGTTAATTTATTAAAAATATGTAAATCATAAAAGGAAAAGGAATTTTGGTGACCTTAGAATAATCGAGAAGGTTATATGTAATCTTTTGAGGGTCCAATCCCTATTCATTCATTGTTTACAGTTCATTCCACATGAACAAGGATTATCCTCGCAATTGTTAAATCAAAAAGCAACTCACAACATCCAGGGTTCTGATGACAGAGGTAAAAACTCTTGCTGACATTGCTCTCCTGCTGAGGTGCCACCTTTTAGGATATTGAGCTTTTAGGGTCCCAATTTCGTGTCGTAATAATTCATGAATAGTGACATATACATCTGATTTATTGCTTAGAAGCGTCTGTCACTTGGGTTCCTGTGCGCGTCCGCAGTTAACAAGAGCCTCATATTCAGATTAGACGGATAACATATTCAGTAGAACCAGGGTTGCTATCCTACTCTATAGCATATCGCACCTTTCTTAGATGTTTCATGATTTTGTTTCGTGATTCTTCTCTCTTTGTAGAGTGGTGAAACTTTCTATATAATTTTGGATTTCAACACGACTTTGAATGGCTTTCTCAACTGGGCGATCGAGGTAGGAGAAGTGAGGATTTAAGTAGAAAAAGTTACAATCACATAAGAATCTCTCTATAAATTTTGTTCGAATATAGGGGACTGTTTTCACGATTTTATTTATATAAATTTATTATATCCTCCTTATATATAATTTATTATATATAATTATATTAGGTCTCGAGACCAGGTTTCAAAAGTTATTATTTACTTGACTTGTAATTAATAAAAAGGCAATTGCTAAGGAAAAGTGGTAGCTATTACTGCAAGATAGGCATATTAAACGTAATATATGCCATTCGAATACATGTTTCGCAAAGCTCATTAATGCCTTACAGTAACTCATTCTCAGCTTGCTTAGCATAAAAACACCATACAAGCAATTAAACCATATTTCCATTTAACAAGCAATGAAATAAAAAATTAATTATTCTGAATATTTTCCATACTTTGTTGGCTAAAGCGTTCTCCACGATTTTGTTATCCTACTCCACGTTTCTATGAGCCACTTGGGAGGTAAGTAATTTCATATATTTACTTGTCTCTTTTTTTCTGCGTTTAGTTGAGGCGTTTCGAAGGCTTTGTGGCCCAAAAAGGATTTATGTACGCGCCCATCGTGTTAAAATGAAAATTTCATTATCCACGGCGCTTAAGTTTGACTTGCCACGACAGTGAAGTAACCAACCAGCCCGACAGCCATAAACGGTTAAGAAATGTTGCAGTTGCCATTGCCATTTAAGCTAGTAAACATACACATAAATACCGGCAACAAGAATAGATAAGTCACTTACTCCAGCTCCAATGGTGCGCATGCGCCTATTTGCCTGCCCTGTTAACTGTAGCCGCCTGCGCCAGCCCGTCCGTCAGTCAGCCGTTCGCTGTCTTGCATTTCTGCTTGATGTGGCGCGACGGGCATTCAAATATGGCATTGTCGACATTGGCTCCATCGAATGCTCTTTAAGGGCCTTCGCCTTCAACAACGGACATCCCGAGCGTGCAACATTAAAACGTACAATACTCGTAAACTTGCGAAAATCAATAACAGCCATGAGATTTGAGAACTCGAGAGGTTTGCTGTTTGTATTGCTTGAACAATACACTTGTGTTCGTATGTAAATAGGCATTACCCGAGCCATTCGGGCTGCGGACAGTGCAATGAACAACGGTTAGCTCTAGTGTAAATGGATTGGGTGTGGAGCCCTAGTACATTTTCATGCATACATACATATAATTACTATATGTGTGGATATGTAGTAAACAATATCTCATAATATCGAGCTTTGCTGTAGACCTTTGGAGGCTATGTCGTTGAAAAAAAAAAATTGTATGGTTTCAATTACTTGATTTCTATACACACATGATTATGCTTAAGTAATAAAATATATATAATAGGATTTCTGAAAAAGGACATGAAAATAGGATTAAAGTTTCGAATATCACCTGCATAAATAAAAGTAATGTTTTTGGTACTGTTGCTACAGCAATATAATAATAGTCTTCCTAAACAGCTTTGGAGAACACTCCTTTGATAGCAGTCCTCGGTCGGATAACTGTAAATCCGGATTCGTGTAGTGAGACTGGAGTATGTTGGGAACATCATAAAAAGTGGATTAATTCTGGTGCTTAGAACCATTTTAGTCAGCAGAAAAGAACCTAAAAGTAGTTTCAGAAAAGCAACCTAAAAACTATTCAAGTCTACATTAAAATTCCTTATCTAGTAAATATGAATTGAGAATAGATTCTTCCAGCAGAGCTTACAACACAGTTACATCAAATGTTACAATAAAGTTTTTATCAGTTAAAATTTCAAGATTTCTCCAACATGTGAGTTATTATTGAAGCGCAATTTTTCCAGAGTTATTGCGAAACGAGTCTTTCAGTATTTCAGGATACAGGTCTAGCTAAAAATTTCGCTGAGAGTCTGTCCTCATTCCCCTGCTCACCATTCCAAGCCCTCGAAAGTTACCTTATTGCAAGTGTTGCCAATCTAACCATAAATCCAGAAGGAGGAAAAGGAATGCTATTTTAGGGCACTAAAATATTTTAAAAAGATTTGATTTAGTTGAAGAAGAGCCAATCGAACAAACTATACCAATTGTTTAAACAAGCGGGTAGTACTAGCGGTGCAACCTTGCTTCTTCTTCTTTCCGCTCTAAAAACGTTTTAGGAACCCCTTAGTTTCGTTTTCTATAAACAGTTGTAAGTTTAGTCCTACGTTTCAGAAATTAAAAAAAATCTTTGTATTATAATTTTTGACAATAATTTGTCATTTGAGCAATTCACATTCGTAAAATTGGTCTAAAATATGTAAAACAAAACTTGATAGCTTTGAAGATAGTGTTTTTACCACTTTAATGAGGTGTCCGCCTACCCTCTCGTATCGAGCTCTACTCTATAACTTTGTTGCTGCTTGAGCTCGTAAATTTTTTGATAAAAGAGCAGCGCTGATTTCGAGCCGAAGACAGCTAGTATGTCTCGTTTGGCTCTAGAGTTATTGATGACTCATTTGATTACTGATGTGCTGATTAGAGATCATCCACAAAAATTGTCTTATCTAGCGACTGGAGCTTCGAGATTAATATTAATACTATTACGAATTTGCAGAGAAAGTTTGGTAAACTTTTTAAATCAAGTCGGAACCAAATCGGTTCCCTTGAACTTAATCCTTTTAAGTTCTCAAACGTTTTTCAATTCCTAACCTCTTGCGTAAAATATTTTAACAAACATTACACATATTTCTTGCAAAAATTAATTAGAAAACGTTGTTTGCGTAATCAAATTGCCAAAGAAGAAATGTGGGACACAGTTTTTGAAAAGCAAACATATTTTCCTTTGCCAAAAATTATTGAATCAGACCACAAATCGATTTACCAAAAAGGGGAATAATTACACATTTTATTTGCAATAAAGACTCTTTCAAAGAAATTAGAGTTTTTAATTTGCTGGCAACTGCGGCAAAGACGGCAAACTTGAAACGCAAAGTCTTGGAATTAAAAGGAAACATTTGAAATAAGCCAACTGTTTTATGGACTGCGACGGATGCAGCACTAAATAACCCACAAAGAGCGAGAGTGAGTTTGGTGAATAACAGAGTGGGTGAGTGAGTGAGTGGGTGAGTGAGTGAGTGAGTGAGTGAATGCAGCCGGTGGGGATGTCTATGATGGACTCGTGTGTACCCGCAAGCGTTCGTGAAATTCACTTGATCAATGCGGCTAAAGCAGCTACAAATGCTTAGTGATTATTATTAAATTCGATAGTAATAGTTGTTGTTGTAGTTGTTCATATGGTTTTAACTGCCAGCGCCAGCAGCCCATTTCCGATTTCGATTGCAATCTGGCTGGCATATGGAACGTGTTAATAAATACACGAGAAACTACAAATATCGAAGGCGAAGCAAATAAAGTGGTATGTGTGTGCATGTGCGGAAAATGAGCTGCCGTGGGCGCAATTATGACGCATGAGTATGTAAATTTCTCAGTCGAAAAGAAACTATAAATATGAAATTCGTAAAGCAATGACACGTCCAGATGCGCGCAATGCTCGCAATGCGTGCATGCAGTCAAAAATCAACCCGTTTGCCCTCCGCCCCCTTACGCTTTGTGCAATAAGACAATCAGACATATGTACATATGTAGTGGGTATAAGCTGCTGGCCGCATTTTTTATGTGGCGCAGCGCCATATTTTGAAAACGTTGACAGTAGTTGGGAGAATTTCGAGGGCGGGTGGGTAAGTTGCTAGCTTTTGAAGAAGTCTCGAAGTTTTTAGTTTAATAAAATTTTGTACAGTATCTTCCATTTACTTACCGAATTTCATTTGACTCCAAACTTTCAGCATCGAGCAAATTTTTCTTAGAGTTGGGAAGAGTTACAGGACGCATTTTCTAACCAGATTCAGGCATTTTTGAGATCTTAGGGTTCAGATATTTAATACGTAACATTCTTGGACAAAATCAAGCAAAAAATTACACTTATGCTTTCCTGTTTAATTTTAAACATATCTTTTGAACAAGCCTAACCTCAAAAGCGCCTAAAAATATCATAAAAGGTGCCGAACAATTTGTGACTTAAATTTTTATTTATATATTAATGTATTTAATGTATTGATATTACAAAGGAAGTTTTAAAATATACATAATTCACACTCATAATATGCATATTCAAATAAACCTAACCTCGCATATTCAAATAAAATTCCTCGAAAAATTTCTAGAAGAAGTTGAAGAATATCATATATATCCAATTAGGAAGCTCCAATAAATAATAAATACATGTGATATATGTAATTTACACAACCTAAGAGGTCCCTCAACAACTCTCGGGAACTATCTTTCATTTCATTACACCCTTTCCAGGAATTTCGGAATCATTATGGCGAAATCTTGGATAACTCTTCCATAGCCAAAAAAAGTGTACCATTTTGATATACTCACTCAGTTGAAATGCCTGGAGGTTCAGCAAAATATTGTGCTTTTACCATCTGTGGGTCCTGCGTTCTGAGGCTTTACATATAGACTTCTTTTGGCCGACCTGGCGTGATTTGATTTTGTATGACCACAACGGGAATCGATTATTGACTAATAAAGGAATTGGTAAAAATTTCATGTGGCATTTATCTATAAAATTCTTGACCTCGACTTGGGATTTTATAACCTCCATCTATGTAAGAATTTCCTAGGTCGTTATCTAATTGTCAAACGAAAACTTCTTTCGTCATTTTATGAACAGCTATTAGTTGACAGAAACAGTGTTGCTTTTAAAGGCGCTATATGAAAAGCTCAATATGCTGACTTATCAAAACACCCTCGTATGAACACATCATACAATTGGATTTTAAAAATGATTGCGAACATATTTCGTTTTAAGTAGATTTATGCCAGGCGCCCACATATACGCACAGGGTTTTACATACATGAGTATGTATGCAATTATATTTACGATTACTAAAACATTCCACGTGTGCTCCAACTGTGCAACATCGCTTTTGAAGCAAATAAAGAGCTAAATAGGCAGTAGTGTTTTTGCTTGCCTGACTAACGGTACATATGTAAATTGCAATGCAGCAGGAAGTTGTGGAGAGGAAGAGAGTGGAGAAGACAAAGGGTTACTACCGCCTCCATAGCCAGTATTTGCCAGACGTCTGCTTTGTCACTCCACTGGGGTGGCATGCGTGTGTTCCTTCCCCAGAATCATTCCCCATATGAGATCATTTAACACGTCTGCGATTATCACACTATTTCTGTCACATTTACCGTCAGCTGTTGCCACAAAACAAGCGGTTCAATAGTATACGCCTGCAAACATATATAACTACAACAATAGCAACAACATTCGACATGCCGAAAAGGCCAAGAAATATTTGTTGTGTCTCATATGTCTCCGGTTGAATGGGTTGCAGTTGTTGAAAGCGCTTAGCTTAGCCCATTGCCGGCCGATCTTGCCTCACCTCAGCTTCTGGCTACGCCATGCCGTTCGCTATTGATCGTCATTTTATGTTCTTTCTGCCATTGCCACTTCGGCTGGGTTACAAATTTGTACTAACATCGGCATTACATTCGACTAAATTTAGAGTGTGTGTTGAGTTATTTATGAGCGGATTGGCCTTTTTGTGCCTTTTTAGTAAGTCTACGCTATTATTTAGTTTTTTCTACAGAATTGCATTGAAGATTTGTGTATGCTTGTCTTTTTACCCACTTGCCGTCTTTTGGGGATTTTAGCGCTTAATTTAGTATTCCTTTTTGTTTAGTATGAATGGATTGGTAATTTTATGCTAATGCCCAAATGCTGCGCCATTCACATTTGACTTGACTTTATGGGTGAGTGCTTACAAGAAATGATTTGTATATAAAAGAACCAAATTAGAAAATTACAAAAATAAAAATTGATGCCATAGAAAAAATATAAAAAAAGTGGTGAAGTGGTGAGGAAGTAATAATAAAATTCTTAGCGGTTCTCACTTCATTATTTTTTTTCCAATATATCCAGATTTTTGAGCATTCAACTCAAAAACACAGTTTTCAATTACATTCTTTACATATCTTCTTTTCATTACTCTCCATTTAATTTTTCTTCTCAAACGGTTCCTGATAATATTCAGCTGATAATTCTTTCAGCGCAACTGTAGATTAATTTTCGAACCGCTTTTCTGGTAACCTCTTTTTTTCTAAGAATTTTGTTAATAAACAATGATTATATTTGAAATAATTTATAGCAACTATTTATGAAGTACCAATGACCAGAAGAGAATGTTTTGAAGGTCATAAATAAATGTTAAGTTAAAATAATTAATATTAAGTAAATATAACAACGACTTGTTATTTAGTCAATGAATGAGCTGAGTTTTTAATATTTGGGTTATGTTTAGGTTTATCGAATTTTTTTAGCATTGAGCCAACAGATTTGTAGAAATCGTTTGAAGAAGAAGGAATGAAGTTTAACAATAATAATAGTTAATTAATATATAAATAAATAATTAATTTAACAATATTAATAAAAATATTAAGCGGAATATATATATATATATATATAATATAAATGGCCACTTAATATATATATAATATAATAGCAACCGCACTTTTCTCGAGGTCTCAGATAGTTGTACAGTTTATGCAAATTGTACGCTCTTAGTATTAAACTAATCTAAATTTTATCTTATCTAGATTATCTCATCCAGATTCTTATCTAAATATTACGATACAGCACTTACAGTTCTTCGCGGTACGTTTGACAGACCATCAAGATAATGCAAAGAAGACTGAATTTTATTACCTTATGGATGACCTCATGAAAACGGCTGAGAGCAAGGCGAAGTTTAACCCCATTATCTTCCACAAAAACCTCGAAACCAGATCCATAATTGATTTTGGAGATTTTCATAAAGGTTTGCTGAAAAGAAAAATTGGTAGAGTTTGCCTTTATTTTCTAGTTAGATCTCTTATCGCTGAATTATAGTATTTAAAGAAATTATAGCTGATTTCTGAAAACAACGGATTTTACTCATGTTGGAGGAAAAAGGTAAGAAGAATTTTTGGATTAGGGGAAACTGACGCACTTGAATACGCAAATTATTTTTTACTTAAGTAATGAAAGATCCCACGCTCATCTTAACAAGCAAATGTTTTTCCTCAATCAAAGTCATAAACAGGGGCAAGTGTAGATATGGATTTTTATTGGTAGAAGAATTTTTCTCACGATTTTCCCAATCCACAGGTTTTTGGGTAACAACTTTTCTATGTGAAAATTTTTTCGTCAATGCATTTTAAGATAAAGATCAAAGGCAGCAAGACAAAATTTATTGATACACATTTTTTCTTAGTACGCCTAAGGACTTACATCAAGCCCTAGAAGAGGTACTTCGAATTTTGACTATCGCATTCATTTGGATGGATTCGTTTGGAAAAACATGTATTTCAAAATTCCATCAGAGCTCAATATATTCATATTATATAATACGTTTTCTTCTAAATTGCATATGAAAAAGCAAATATTATTGCATTACCCATTGCAAATATTATAATAATCATCACATAATGCAATCGTATCGCTATGCGTCATTTACACGCGTCAGCTCCTCGCTCCGCCCACTCAATCAGTCCATCATCAACGGCACCTTAATCATCATCAATATCATCAATATAATCATAATAAACGGCAGCAGCAGCAGCAGCTGCAGCACCGGTGGCGGCGCATATTTACACATCGATTTTCTCATTCTTAATTATAAACATCGATTTTTATTGCACTCGCTTGGCTAGACGACTTCTGTGTGTGGAATTTCAATTGCGATTTATTAAAATTAATTAGCGAAAGAATTAACGCTTTCCAAGCAGGTGCGCATCATTACAACGCATTGGCATTGCTTAACTTACATATATCGAATGCAACAACAACAACAACAACAACAACAACAGTAACAACAACAACAACAACAGCAGCAACAATATTTGTAATTTTTGTATTTTTAGCGCAAATTGGAAAATCACTGCTGCGACTACAGACACTCAGACGTTGCAACGAAAAGGCAGAAAAAGCAAAAAAAGGTAAATAAATCGATTGATTGCAATGCGGGTGCGGAGCGATTGTGGCGCATCTTTGCAATTTGCGAAATTATATGCAAATGCATACTTTGTTGTCAATAAAAAAGAGTGATGTATATATGTACGTAGATATATATATAATTTATCGAACTATTTGTATATATATAATATATATATATATATGTAAACAAAATTGAATATATATGCAAATTACAAGCCACTCCTTCCCTTGCATATTTTAGCGTTTAGTTAAGCCCAGCTCACAGCTATGGGTACATTAGCAGGGGTATGTGTACATATAGGGTATGGGTACATATTATATATAGTGCTAAACTTATTCTTTCATAAATAATTTTTCAAAGTTTATATATCATTATCATCATTATCCTTATCATTATTATATACTAAGCGACTTGTTTTATTAAGATACTTTACTTATTAGGTGCGATAATCATTGATACATTTTATCTAATGGGTAGCTGCTTTATATTCTATTGTAATAAGCGGGTATTCAAGTATGAGAATTGGTTTGAGACATTTTCGAAATCAAATATTATCACATCATCGTAGACGGATCTCATATTTCAAGTATTATTTTAGTGACTTTCTAATCGCTTAACTTATCTTTTGCAAAGAAAAATATGCGTGGCAATTGTCCAATTTTCACCGGGAGGACATCGTAAATATCCGAATCCAGATTTTTCTAGTAGTTGGTGTGGACCCTTATTCAAATATTTAAATTACCTATATGTTGGCCTAACATGTATGCATATCAATCTTTATACTAAATTTGACAATTATCGCTTATTACCTAAAGGTTTTTCGCAAAATTGCACAACATAGCACAAAGAGGTTATGAGATGCTAAGGTTTGATCTGACGTTCATAAAAAGAAGCATGGCATAACGTTGGTTTCTGTGACCCTTACTGAAAATGTTGAGTCACTTATCTTTAAATATTTTATAGTTAGCCGAATCCAATGGCCGATTAAGCTGGAAAGCTAATTTAGTGTCAAAGCGCATGAATACAAATCAGATATACAGAATATCACAGAATACAGTATATTAGAATACAAGCAGATATCTTAAATTTACTCAAGTTGTTGGCAAAGAAATCGATTGTTGTGCAGAGATATAAATATTACAGCTAACAGTTTTTGACACTTTCCCCCGGCCCGCCCGCGGTACAAAATACCGATCTGAAGATATCCATTGATGATTGATTGTAATGGGGGATATATTTTGGGCTTTTTTAGAGGAATCTCCGAATATGCCTCACAAGAAAAGAGTTTCATCTCATAGATCTCAATTATCTGATATACAAATTTCGTTGGGGTCCCAAGGTTTCCAAATTACTATTTTACAAGAATAAAACCAAATCAAAGTTTCTCCTGTGTGGTCTTTAATATTTCACATCAGAGCAAGTATTTTCCAAGAAAGTACTTTCCTAAGTTATTTTATATGTCATGGAAGTATCAGTTCAAGACTGCCAAGTTGGCAACAATCAAAGGGAAGAGGGTCGGGAAAGGTGTTCTCAGCCTCAGTGAAGTTTTTCCTTTCTAGTTTCTAAATATTTGTTAAAATTGTAAGGTCTGGTTTTCCAAAAAGTTTCGGGCAAATGTTACTGGCACAAATACTCAATCCTTAGCATTGCAAAAAAAACTATATACAAATAATAATTACATTAAAATTTAACTTAAAAGAAGGCGACACACTGTCATAAGCAACTTATTTGCCATTTTTGGTGTGCGGACAGAAAAATCTCAGGAATCATGACTGCTGTTGCTGCTGCAACAAGTTACGATGATGCCATAGCGTAGATATGTGGGCTGAAAGGCTGGCAGCTGGCGACGGCTGCTGGCAACATTGCCGCCATATGACGGCAATAAATGCACAAAAGTGCTGCGAAATGAATAAACCAAAATGGAAAGCCACAGCGAGCATGCGACGTATGTGTTGCAACAACAATGACAACAACGTTGCCTCAACAGAGGCGCAACAATGAGGTGACAAATCTGGTAAAGACACCTGCAACAATTGCATTTATTAACGTGCTCTTGGAGTTTAGAGTATTTGTGGCACGAAGGAGTGCTGCAACTCGCTGTGTGAATCTAGATGCGAGTGTGTATATGTGTGCGAAGGGGTAGCATATTCGATTACATGATCATCACATCATCTTAAATACAATAGGAAATTTATGGACTGCAGGCAACAAGCTTATTTGTGTATGCCTGTATGTATGTATGTGCAACATACGCTTGCCGTTATGGCGAGTGTACGCCATCTGGCGTTTATTGGCCGTGACTGTGTTTCCTTTTCTCTTCTACTGATCCGCCAACGATCGACGACAAGCTGGAAGTGGCAACATCCATAGCAACAGCCGTTGCCACAGCCTGTCCACCGCATCAATGTAAGGTGCCATCAGTTGTGCTGTGTGTGTGGTTATCAGTGAGTTGACGCCAGTGCTTTGGCAACATTATGCTTAAATACGCAACATATTGTTGCCATTGCCATTTCAGTACATGTAACACGCACACACACACCGATGTACATAGGATTGTTGACCGCATAGGCGAACGTGGCAAATATCGGTCACATTTCACATTGTTGTTATAATCATAGTTGTTGTTACTGTTGTTTGTTCCGAGATGTAATCGCCCACATATGGTGTGGTTGCAATGAGAATCGCTTTACTGCCGAACAACATTCCAAACAATCGCTTATGGTTGGGGTGCGTACAGCGTTGCAATGTGCTTGTTGCAAATTGAGCCTATGCGTTGTTATGATGACGACAGCATTGCATCTGTTGCTGCTAGCAACAAGTTACCGTTAATGGTCCGGTGACATTTTTTCTCTCATTTACTGTTGTGTTTGTTGTTGTTGTTGTTGGTGGTAGTGGTGGTGGTGGTGGTGTTTATAACGCCAACCAACCGAGCAGCGCCCCACTTCCTTTTCGTTGCACGTTTGACTAACTGCTGCCAGTGCCCATTACCGAATCACTGTAACTGTCGTGTGCAACCAACTGCCGGCGACTGTTGTCGGCTGCCACCAGCGGCGCGAACTGCCCATTGCCCAATTTTGGGTCCTTCATTGACAGCAGTCAGGCGCGCTGTGGAGTCTGGTGCACAACTGTGTACCATTTAGTTGATTTGTTATTGTCTTTTGAGGCGGCTGTATAACATGTGGCAGCGCCGTCGCTGATATACTCGACGGCCGCACCAACTATGGGCGCAAAAGCGAGAAACTTGCAACTTGTTGGTGCACACACACACACGTCCATACCTGTATTAGTATTATAGCGCGTTTTTTGCTCAAAATATCGGTTCCTTTTATAATTATTACTGCTACTAGGCAACTCTTAGCGGCTGCACCTACCACATGCAACATTACTTTTTTTTATTATTTATTTTTTCATTTGATTCTCGCTTGCTTCGTGCATATTTTGGTAGCCGAGTTTGTAAAACGTCAATTTCGTGTCAATTCGACGCGTCGATTTTCAGCCACCAAATGTGCTTTTTGTCACTTCGTGCAACATATTTGGTGTTGCTGAAGTGGCAATTTGTGTTAGCAACATCGTTGACATGTTGCTGCTGCCGCTGTTGTGCCTTGGCTTTTTCCCCTTATATTTTCATACTTTTATATTATTATTTTACTCTATGCTGGGAGAGTTACTTAATTAGCACTAAAATAATTTTTCGTTAAGCTTCTGAGATTGCCATGAAATTGTGAAACGTTCTGTAACCGTTGTCAATCAGTATATTATCTTTATGGTGGTTAACATATTTGTTTAATATGAAAGTACTGGTTACGAATTCAAGCGACTCTCTTGCTCTATATGCTAATGGTTTACTTTCAAGAGACATACTTGTTCTTATCCTTATACGAGCAGAGATTACATAAACATAGAAGCTGCCGCTGATTTATCCAACCCTACTCTTCTCAGTTTTGGTATTTACTCGCGAGAGTTTGCACAGGACTCCCGGAATTTTTTAAATAAATACTTAATATGCTATATCGATAGAAATTTATGCTTTCTCTCAGCATGTTCGTATAATGACTACATCCAGCATCAGGCATATCATGCTTCGAGTCTCGTTTGGGATATTGTGGAAAGTAGGTAACGACTGGAGAGAGATCTGTTACTTATTTTTAATATTGATTGCAGGAAGTAATTTCTCTTTAAAACGACGTATCCATGCAACAAGTATGTACGGTACATAGATAGCAGCTAATCATCATGTTCAACCCAATTCCATCGGCTTCATAGGACTGAGAATGAACATTTTGGTGTAAATCTTCTTAGTTATCCGGAGTAAATATATCCTCAGTGATCGCAGTTTTATAAAAAAATTTATTCAACTCTACAAATATTTTAAATCAAATAAACTTGAAAATCAAACAATTTAATATTTTTTAAATCAAAAATTTAATCAAAACCTGAATGTCTCGTATTTTTCGATGCGATAATAGAACCTTTACCGCTTTTATTCCGAAATTATACTATTATTACTAGTATACTATTACTACATACTCATGTACGAGGGCGGGTCAATAAGTACGTGACTTTTGGAATAAAAAATAAAATAAAGAAATATTTAAGAACAAAGAAAAAAAAATAAAAAGAAATTCAAAAAGTCACGGACTTATTGACCCGACCTCGTATGTATAAATGTGTAATTACACAATTGCTTTGGTTCTTTCCATGTACAAAAATGGCATTGAAAAAACAAAAATGTTTGTAAAAAAGTTGAAGTCTATTGAAAATGTGGCACAAACTTCCTGCCACATGCGTGTCATTTAAAAATAAATTTAATTACAAGCAAGCAACTTTTTCCGCATTTGTTACAAAGTGTGGCAAAGAAATTCTATTTTCAAATACAAAAAGAAACACATACATGCAAACGTACATATGTGAATACATACATCCACATAGGCATATGGGGGGCACATACGAGCTCAAACAAATGACAACAACATTACCGACGGCCAATAATAATTAAGCCAACCATATTCCGTTGATTGGCTGACTAAAAATAAATGTGAACATGCACACACACGCACATACATGTAAACACACACGCATTTGGTAATTGTATTGATATTCATTCAGATATACATAAATTGATGCATGTCTGTTTGTCTGTAAATATAAATAAATACAAATTCTAATTCAAATTCAATTCATCGGTCACTTTGCCAATCAAATTGTGGCAACAACAACAGCAACAACAACAGAAATTAAAATTCAATGCCTCAATATACATATGTATAAATCTATGCTTGGCAATAAAAATAACAACAGCGGCGACAACACATATCCGGTGCCAACTTGCGCATGCTAATTAGATATAGCAACAACAGCAACAACCATAAGCCACATTGGCAGCAACAATTATAGAAAACAACCAACAATACTTTTAAAACATTAGACGTTGTTAAGCCAAACCCAGCCGATTGAGTGCTGATTTTCCGCTTATTTGTTGTTGTAGTAGCAGTAATTGTTGTTGTTGTTGTTGTTGCTGCTTTGAAATTCCATTGAAACTGCCAGGCAAATGCGCAAACAAATTAGCCACTGTGGGTCGCTAGAAAATTTCACTTTGCATGTGGCGCATGCGCGCAGACATCCTCCAGCAAAAGGTGAGCCTAACAACAACAAAAAAAAAGAAAAAAAACCACAACAACAAAAACAATACTTGTGTACAATATGCGCACTTGGCGATTCAAATCCTAACAATTTGTATTTGCTTGTCGTCAGCAACAACATAGCCCAAAATAAGCCCACAACAACAATAGAAACAATAGCAACAAAAGGTGGCTCACAGTAGCCGAAGGGGCCATAAACACGACGACAACAAGCATAAAACATGCGTTTAGGTTATGTCGCTTTAATTAGCCAGCAATCGGCCACACAAAGCGCGACAGCAAATGAGGGGCAACCAGAAGGAAAGTAAAAGCGGTGGCATGCTCGTGTGGTGACTGCAGAAGGGAGGTAAGGCATGCATGTGTGCAATGTACAAGCAGCCAAGTGCATACTTTATATGCTCCGAGTTTGACTGCTACTCACTGAGCATCAAATGTGCGCCAACAATAACAACAAAAACCATTGACTAATGCAACAAGTGTTGTTGCACATGCGCAGAGGGCCCATACACAGCTCGACTTGTTGCCTTGTTTGTGGTGCACAGACAATTTTTGTATTATGCGCATGTGCTGCACGCAGTCTAACGCTGTGACACGCACACTTACACACACACACACACACACACACACATAGACACACATACACTCTAGCAGGCGCTTATGTGGTTTTGCTTACATTTCGGGTTTATCTAATCGTTGATAGTTTGTCAAATTCTATTTTTATAACTCACTCAGGCGTTGCGGTCGCGCAGTCGCACTGCAAGTGGTCGTCTTTGGGCGCTGCCACAGTTGTTGCACAAACATACGCATGCAGTCATGTGTGTGTGTGTGTGTGTGTGTAATTTATGCATTTGTGCCGCCTTGGCTTGCATTTTCGATTTTCGATTTTCAGCTTTTATTTCTTAATTTCATTTGTATGCACATTTATTGTTGTTGTTGTTGTTGTTGTTGCGTTTGTTGTTTTCGCCTTTTGTTTTTATGTGCATTTGGCTGTCGTACAATATTTTTCACGCCAACCCTGGGGAGTCGCGGCGACCCGACCATCTACTCAGACGCCTGATTAGATTGTGCAAGTAGGTAGCAGCTACTTGTTGTTATTGTTGTTGTTGCTAGCTGCAGTTTGGTTGGCTTGGACAATTCATTCCTGTTTTATTGGCACTTATCACCAATTTGCATTGTTTTTGTTTTGTTTTTGTTTTGTTTTTTTCTACCAGCAGACAATTGCGGCTGGTCCACAACAATGTGTGAATTTGTCGCTAGCATTAACATTTGTTTGTAATTGTTGTTGTTGGCTCTTTAGATATGCATGCCGTAAATGCTTTTATATCTACATGTGCATACACGTGTATGTTTGTTTGTGTGTCTGCGCTTATTTGCACTTGTGGCGAGTCTCAACCGCCGGTGTGGCACGTCCACTTAAATTGGGCGTTGGGTGTTGCCACTGGCATTTTGCTTTATTTTTGCAAATTATTTAACAAATTGCCGACATTCAACAATGACATTGACAACTGATAATAACTGCATTAGATGACAGCGCCAACCAGCTACTTATCAGCGCTCCGTTAGGTTTTGTTGCGTTAAGTGAACTTTACAGTCAAATTACTTAATTTAGTTGCAACAGAAAAGGTTAATTGTATGTGGCATCTGTATCCAAGTATGGAGTGTGAAAAATTATTCAATTTAGATCCACACACAAATTAAAAGAATTGGTAAAATTTATAAAATTAAAATTTTTTTTTAGATTAAAAAAAATTAATGGTTAGACAGTAAAGAGGTGTAGGTCCAGGCTAAGTTACCGAAATTTGGTTTTATGCCAATGTTTCCTCTAAATTACACAAATATTTTTCAATATTTGGGTTAACGGCGCTATTAGATTTTTACAGGCTACGATTCGAGAAGTTATAATGTTAGATACTTCTCTACTTGAGGAGTAGTTTTCGGTTAAAAGCTCAGGTTTATGTCTGAGCTAAGGAAGAGCAAGCTTTAATGAAGTCTTTTGGTAAATATATTCTGAAAGTACGTAGGTTCTGTCCACTATTTAAGCCGCCGACAGCTCTATGTTTTCGATGAACTGTTAATTTAGACGCAGAACTGTCCAGTTTATTGTTAGTGGTTAAAATAGCTTTGTTTCAGAAGTGAATTTTATTAGATGTGCAATGATTCTATCTGAGCTGAGATCTATCTAACTGAGAGAAAGCTTTAAAATTAGCTTTTTGTCTTTAAGAGTTCCCGAAAGTATCGAAATTCTGTCTATTACTCTGAACGAGGAGAGTCGAAAGTGCTCAATGGATTATGCTTTGAGAGGATTCAGCTAGTGAGAGAGCGGATAGAAAAAAATCGAATCGCTTTCTGTTGTCTTCTATCTAAACGGAAATGTTAAATTCATTATTAGAGTGACAAGAATGCTTGCTCCAAACCTTTAAGGAAAGTTAAAAGTACAACATAGATTCGCAATATCCACATTTATGGCTTAGTTTCTGCTTTTCTTCCCGATCCTTGATGTTATCAGTGACATGGAGGGTCGAACAATTTTCACGACTCTACGTTTTGCAGAGTGATAATATGCATACTGACCACTACTTCGATTACTTTCTCTTTACGGTAGTATTAAAAGGAAAGAAAGGACAGATCCAGGTCCATGCTATGAGTAGGATGAGAACTATTTCAAACTTTGAAAGCCAGATGGTCTAAGTCTAAAGCATATTAGGCGAAGAGCACTTCTCTGAGCAAAGTAGTGAAATGGAATTCTTCCCTGATTAACCTTGTTTTCAATTTATGTGAAATAACTGGAAATAATAACAAGGTGTTTATGTTTAGATCATAAAACAAGATAGTAAAATTAAAATATTTTGAAATAAAACTCTTGACAATATTCCGAAGCAGTTCATTAAGCACATATTTAACATAGCTGATGAAATCCAACATGAAATCAAACCATAGATCAATAACTAGCAGGTATAACTACAACGCGGTCGCGATATTCACTCTAATCAGTCACTTTGCGACATTTGAAAAGTTTATTAAAAATTAAAGCAAAAAACAAACACTTTGTCGTGCAATCAGTGGCAATTGAGTCTGCTGCTCGGCGGCTGCCTTGCATTATTAATCAGCACTGATGGCCCCCGTTGGTTCTATGCGGCGGTCGAACTCAGGCACTTGTCTGGCTGAACTCGTTTTATGGCTGTGACTGTCTGAAACACATCAGCAGTGGAATATTTCACGCGAATGTTGATGAGGCAAGTGTGAAATTGCGAAGTTGGTGTCAGCAGCCACCAGACACCAAGTTGAGAGCTGTTGAATTATATGCTCTTAGATGCAGAAATATTGCGTAAATTCATCAGCCATAGAGGGGGCCAAGTAGCTAATCTAACTGTCACTTATGATTGTCACTCATAATTTAATGTTTACAACTTAGTTCATATATTACATGTGAGTGCATATGTACATAAATAGTCCAATAGTTAGATATAAATATGGTAAATGCTTAATTTGTACAGGGTTGCTCAGTATTATCAAATTATAAAGGGATTTGTTGGATATCGTGCTGTATGAGGTGTGTGAAAGAAAACGTGAATTTTGAATATAGTGATCTTCGTAACACCCGTTGCTTTAGATTATGAGGTCGTCAATGCCGTTTCTTGGCTACCTGGTCTTCCAATGGATCAGATACCAATTCGGTGAAAATTTGTAAACTTCGCTTCTAAAAACCATTCAAAAAATTAAAAATGCATAATTTCTGTCCCGTGAATAATTTTCAGGGTTGATAGTTGCTCCTTTTATGGTCTTTCAGGGTGGAGGCTAAAATGAGCGCACTCTTTAAAGACTAGGACCACATTTCTTGGTAAACAAATTTTGAACAATTCTTCTTGTCTCTTTGCTCATACCGAAAGTTATGTTCGCAAATTCCCGTATCAATAAATTCGTTCAGTTGTTAACTTTAGGAACTTATTTATTTTTCAGTCCCTTGTATTCAAAGCATTACATACGCCTTATTGCAGATCGGATAGTTGTAATGTAACCTTTTTTGTACCGTGGAAGGTTCCTTTGTTACCCTGCACTCGATAGCTTTTTGTTTCGGTGTTTGAAGCCCTCTGTTATTGACTTTTTAGATTTGATGTAGCTTGTATATTTACAAACCTCCAATAACTAGGGACAAAAGCGAAGTTTTTGTTATTGCTTTACATACATATATAATGTTGCTTTAGCGAGTATTCTTTTGCCACTCGCTTAAAAGAGAATTATGTGCTTAATGATTTCTGTTGGAGTATTTATTAAAAGCGGCCGTCGTGGCCTATGCAGTACCTGGATTCGATCTCAAACTCATCAACCTTAAAAAGATTTTTCTAATAGGCGTCACCGTATCCTAGTCTCTGAGTGAATTTCTGCATTGAAGAAGCTGGTTATGAAGCCCTTTAGCTTTTTAGAGACGACTTAAAATTTGGAGAACCACAAATACGTGGCAATGCTGGACCAAACATCTATTTAGAGTTATGGATTTGACTGCAATACATTTCAGAATATACTAAAGCCTGCTTGCACTGGGTAATGTGAAATGTTTTCCGAAAAGTGAACTCAATATGGTACCAATAACAACAACATTTTATTCTTCAAACCCGCTTCGAAAGGAAACACCCCTTATAAAGTTACAGTTCTAAGTGCTTTTCATTTATTTCCAAAACTACTGAAATCCAACACTGTTTTCCATATTTGATGAAAGCAGAGCTTTTACTAATAGACCACGCGGAGGAGTGCTCGCCTGCTGGCTGAGTGTATGCAATGCAGATGTGAATGCGGCCCACTTGGTGTGCCATGCAATGCAAGGCTGGTGCGATGCTTTGATATCAACGGAAAATAAGGAAAAATAAACGCTAAGTAGAACTGTTCTGGCCAATACATGCAACAATGCAGTGACAAGCGTTGCAACGGGCATGCCATGCATGCCACTTGATGGCACACACATACATACGCACAGTATACATACAGATATGCAGTGTATTAGCATCTTACTTGAAGGCTAATTAAATTTGAATTTGAATTTAAATCAAACGAAAGAGCGCACAGCCAACGGAATGTGACTGCTCGCATGTGGCGCACTGCTGTGGCAGTTGCAGTTGCATTCGGTCACAGTTGCAGCTGTTTGCAAGCGGCTGACGAGTGTCGTTTGCCATTTGCCGTTCATCGTTTGCAGCATGTGGTAACCCAACTCATTGCCACTGCGCCGTTTGTTTCTTGTTGTTGTTGATGATTATTTTCCTTGGCCGCCTGGCTCTCGAAGTCGCTGCCACTGCTGGGCGCGTGTGTGTGTGTGTGCTGCATGTTTGAAAGACACATTTAGCAGAGGCGTCGCCGCATGTTGCACACATTACTTAGCGGCCATCTTCACCACCTCCACCGACACCGCTGCAGCAATGGCGCGTCAGCTTGTCCACACAGTAATGTTGCAAAGTGGAAATTTAGAAAAATATTTTTTGTTTACTTTTCTATCGTCGGCAAAATGCCTTGTATTGCCTTTCTTAATTAATGCGTCATTCGCAGCTGAGCTACGCTTCATAACGGACACACTGAGGTGGCGGCAGTAACTCTGACGCTATAGATAGTTGGTGGTGTTTTTGTTGTTGTTGCCACAGATGGTTTTCCTTGTATATGCTTGTTGTTATTGTAACTTTTGTAATTTCTTATTGTTATTGCTTTTGTTGTTGTAAAATTTTGTTGCTTTTGCAATTGTTGCTGCTGGTGTGGCACTTTGACAGCGGCATTGCACACTCTCTGACACATGGCGCGGGCGTATAACTGTAGCTCGTTTGCCTGTCATCCAGCAATGAGGTGGTCTGCATGCAGTTTTACAATCTACTCAGCCAGGAACGCGTAGACACTAGTACTTGCTGGCAATTGTGGAAACATTTGTGTAAGTGGGCGTTATCATTTTGACACTTCGGTGACACTTTAAGTGGGAAATGTAAACAAATATTGCATTTGACTCGAGTAGTTCTTTCGCACTTTTGAAAATATACCCAAGAGAATTGTTTACGTCGCTGGAGTTAAATGTTGTTGGAAAGGCGTGAGTGAAGCAGCTGAAATTCTAAGGGCTATAATATGTCAAGTCGGAGATCCACTGTAGTCACAACGGGATTAGGGAAGATTAAAATTACATTTATGTTCCATATTGACGATCGCTGAAGAAACTGTGGAACTTGAAGTAGATCACGAAGAATGCTCAAGACATGTTGTTCTTTAAGCAGTTTCGAATTTACTGTTTCAAAGGATTTTGAGTACTTGGGGTCCAGGGTCTTCCAGGGTCCAGAATCGACTGCAATAATAACATTGGGTAAGAGATTAAGCTAAGACTAGCACCTTCCAGCAAACGTTACTTCGGTATTTTCTGAGTGCAAAAAGGTCAAGAGAAAAATTTCAGAAAAACTATAACTTATTGCTTCCTAATCCAAGGTTACAAGTGTTAAAGTTAAATGACGGTTCTAAAATCGGTTACGGGTTAGGACCATTGTGCACTTCTACGTAATGAAAACTTAATTTTCCATAAACATTTTTCACGTATGCCTGTACTGAAATTTGTTCGATGATAGATCGAGTTATAATCTGAGATTTAGATTTTACAAAGAGTTTCTCTAGTGGGATTTGTCAGGTGAATAAAAGTAATTGTTGTTCCCTAGAACCAAAATGCCTCGCTCTCCCGTCGAGCTTTACCTATACCGCTAGTTTTAAGCGTTACAAACAACCGTTAGGTGAACAAAATCAATATAGTCTGTGCAACATTTTGCTGGAGTATAAATATACAATATGCAGGATAAAATGTCATTCACCGGAACAAATAAATGACACTTACTAATACATACTAAAAGAGTTACCAATAAGAAACAAATCGATACATTTGCATTCCCATGAGAAGACAATAATCAACCTAATTGCTGCAGAGAACTTCACTAAAGAATCGAGCTGGGAATACGACCAATTAAATTGAATATACGAGCGACTACGGTCATGGCACGCGTCAGCTGAACGAACAACGGCACGACATGGCAAACTGTCAATTAGTGTTGGCATGGAGAAGGAACAAAAGACATTAAGAATATAAAAAATGAATAGTGCACTATTGTGCATTAGAAGTTGGTAAAACAACAACAGCAAAAAACCCTGAAATTTGAAGGAATAACATGCTTTAAATGTGGTAGAAAAGGAACGCGCCCACAAATTCATCAAAAAACTCGATTTTTATTTTTTGGCAAACACGTGTCTGTAACGGTGATGGGCAACAAATACAGTTAAATTGACAACAATTAAGTGGTAGGCCAGTCTCCAGCTTTCAAAAAGTCAAAATTTTTTCAGCATAAATCACAATTTAGGGTCTGAAAGGCATTATTCAATTCATAGAATAGTGAAAAAAAAAATCTTGCTCAATCCGCTCTAGTTTGGAGTGGTTCGGGGCAGTCAGTTCCAATGTAACTTAACTATACATCCGATTCCTTTTCCCTTACACTTCGAATAATATTTTCAGAGTTAGTCGATCTAGAGATCTAGAGTGTCCTAATGACGATCGTAATAACTTGACCATCTGAATGTGATAAAGCCGTTAAGAGCCTCGTTTCCTGTCCGCTAGTGGAAATCGAGTTTTTCCGTTTTCGAGAAATATTTTATTAATATGATGGCAACCCTTCTCAAAAATAATGTCAACTGTAGTCCTTCTTAAACTACAACAGTTTTCTTACGAACATATATATTTTTAACTAAAAATTGTAGAATTTTTACATACTTTTTTTACGCTACAAAAATTCGTTGCAATCGCTTGACGTACTTTTGACACGAAGAATCTTCTTTTTGAAACTAATTCAGTTGTTTGGAGAGAGCTTAAAACTTAAAACGTCTCCATATTTTGAATAATAGCGAGCAGGAAACCATAATCATTTTCGCCTTTTTGGCTCATGACTCCTTTAGAAAAATTATCGCACATAAGAATCAATTTGTCAGTCGAAATCTCCACCTTAACAGATATATATGTTTACTCCCCTTTGTAGTAAATGGCCTTAATAAGGCTTTCTAAATCTTCCATGGTTTTGAGCGGATCTCTTTGTCCCGTTCCATGTGATTTTTCGTCGGCTTCTAACGGAGAACTGTGTACATAGGTACCCGCACATACATACGTACGTGCGCCATATGTAAGTCAGCAGCTTGAATGCAACCCTTTCACAGTTGACTTACGCTCAGCTCGTGCTTCGCAGGGCGGGTGCAGTTCACTAGCATTGACAGCTGGTGGACGCGTTGCAACGGCGGCGTGATTTCACTGAGCCAAAGCAATAAATTTTATGAAAATATTTTCCCGTTTGGTGCAAAGGTAAGTGAAGCGGACCGCTGACCGCGTGCTATTACATACTTTCGATTTCCATACTTATGTCTCCCAATATATATAATATGTTTGTTTGTATGTAAGAGGTATGTGCGGTGTAATAATCGTGATCGGCAGCCACGTGTCGTCACCGCTGTCATTGTTGTTGTACGGTTGTTGTTAATGGCACCGCATAATGTCAACCTTTTGTGGCTTCATTATGCAGCGCACACTGGTGGACTTGGCGCAGCGGTGGGTCGCCGCGAAGACAACTGTATTTATATACATAGATGCGAAGGCGCGCATTGTTTTGAACTCTACGAGGCGTTGTTGTTGAATTTACGAGTCGCCAAGACCGACGCGGCTCTCCTCCGTGTTTGTTGGGGTCACCGCCATAAGCACCAGCCCAGCGAACGCCATTCGCCGACGCGTCAGCGCGTTCACGTGCGAAAGTAGCTAGCTACAAACAATACAATAAAAATAAAAACAAAAACAAAAAGCATTCCACATTCGACAGCTGCACGAGTGACAGCAGCTGCAACCAAAGTCTGTTGACAATCCATCGAATAATCGGCGAATGTTTTAGTGCGCGTAGGGCCACCATTGATTTTTACTGATTCACGGAAGCTTTTCTTTTGTTATTTTTCATGGGTTTCACATTTTGCTTTTGCTGTGGAACTGCGCTGCGCCTACAAGTCGTGCCATCGACAGCAACCCACAAGCCTTTGTCACCCCCAAATATATGCACACATATACACACATACACATATACACATGCTCACCTACATTGTTTGTCGTCATTGTCACCGCTGTTGTCGTCAATGTCCAAGTCGTGAGTTTCGATTTGATTTCGGTTTGAATTTGATTTGTGCCACTTATTCGTGCTGTTGCGCGTGGCTTTCTACGAAATCGCTCTTTGCTTCAATTTAGAATTTATTTAATTTAGGTTTTTTTACTTCTTGCTCGTTTTAGGTCTTTTTTATGGGTCTTTCGATGTGTAATATGCATATACTGTAGATATAAATATATAATTGTTTTCATTATAGGCATACATTTACTTTTTATTTTACTCTTAAACATTCACAATGTACTTAGGCTTGTCCTACATTCTACAAATTCTACAAATAAAATGAAGACCGGGTCTGTTTAATTAGACTTAAAGCTCAATTTATTCCTATAAAGAAAGGCTCAAAATTATGAACCGAGACTTTTTAATTCTTGTAAACTTGAGCCCATAGCTCCCGTAAGCAAAATCATATAAGCATTTGTAATAAAGTGTCTTGCAATTTCGGGGTGTTTATTTTTTTAAACGAATACTTTCCGAATATTACATGGACATAACCTATAAAAATGAAAAAATGGTCAATTTTGAATAATGCGGGAGGGAGGTAGATGTCTTTTAAGTTCAATTAAAGTAAATAATAGTTGCCTAATTTTCCGAGCTTTGATGACAATGAATACCAAAAATATAATATGTTTCTTAATATGTATGTATCTGGTAGTGTTGCATATATATACTTTTGGCTTCGAGCCGACAACTAAAAATTCAATTAGTGTCCATTTCAGAACGGGCTTCCGTCGATTTAAATCTGTTTTGCTTAAACTAACGGCTACTAACGACTAAGAGCACGTCAAGCGATTTGTAACAACAATTGAAACAAAGTAAAAGGCGATTCGTTCTCTAATTACTTTACTTCTATATAAACAGTCTTAAGTGGTGTTCTCCCTTGTCTACGAGCAGAATATTTTTTCGAACGTTTCAAGAGTTGTTAGTGTTTCCAATATGTACAATACTTTTACTTTACTTTACTGCTCTCCACAAAACCGTTCTTGCATAGGCTAGTATCTAGGTTTATGTTTGATTTACTCAATTCGTTAACTAGTTTATTATTTTTTATACACGACATTTTGAATAGCTACTTTGACTAGAATTGGAGAATAATCGAACAAAAAATTTTAAATTCGCAATTTTTTCTTCTTATAGATAATTTTCTAGTAGTTATTACAATTTGTCAATAGGCGTTATAACCCCTTCTCTGCCCTAAGCTTTTAACTTGAGAAAGTTATTTTGTTGCAAAGTTATAAATGTGAACAAGTAAGAAAGGGCTAAGTTCGCGTGTAACCGAACATTTTATACTCTCGCAATGTGCAAGGACCAGAGGCGGGTAAACGTTTTTGGCGGCGCTGGCATAACTTTATATTAAAAGAATATTGCGGAAGAATTCAACATTCATTATTCGAAGAAGTTGTCAATGGATTGCAATCATAATTGGTATCTTAGTAACTTATATTACAGGCCGTAGACTCATGTACTTTCATTGTTATATTTTGCTTCGTGTCAGAGATATTTATATTAAAATCTACCAAATTAACTCAAAAGTGATATATACGATATAAACTCAACCAAAGGTTTAATAAATATATTCGATACATGAGGAAAAATTCAACCAGAGAATAGGAAATCATTAAATTAGGAATAAGCGGCTTAGACCATGACCTAGACCAATTCCTTTCATATTTACCGCGAAATCACGTTGTGTTTAAAAAAACATATCCACTTAATGTCATTAAAATATAACACCTATTGACCAACATAAACGGTTTACAGTCGAGTGGAAAGTCGGGAATGCTAATATCGGGCATTTTTGGGATAGAGGAAGATCTCCACTGATCACATTAACTCTTTTCAGTATTCAAGTATATTAGGGAACATGTCTGCACGCAATTTTGTGAAGGTAACACAGTGACCGACATATTCAACATATAAAGTAATCTGAAATAACGAAAATCATTATATGTAGTGTACTGGGGATAGTATACTAGTAGCTGGGATAATTCGTAAACCGATTTCACACATTTTCGGCAGTAAACTATGGTATATCCGATATTACACGTTCACTTAATTTTGCTAAGATATTTTACATATTGACCTGAAATATGTGGTATAAAATCTACCCAGAGGTTGAAAATCCGTATATTAGGTACATGGGGGCTAGGGGAAGTGCTAACCCGATTTTATCAATTTTAAACACATGGACACACTGTTATCAAAAGGGGACGCTCTCTAAATTTCAATGAGATAACTCATATATCGATCGTTATATATGGTCTAAAGTCTATAGGAAGGTTGAAAATCCTTATAATATGTATATGGTGGCTAGGGGAAGTATTTACCCGATTTTCCCAATTTTTGACACCAGACCACATTGTTATCATACAAAGATAATCCTCCAATTTCATTACGATATAGTACACATTTACCGTTATATACGGTATAAAGTCTACCGGAAGGTTGAAAATCTGTATATTAGGTATATTAGTGGCTAGGGGAAGTATTTATCCGATTTTCCCATTTTTGATACCAGAGCACACTATTATCATGGAAAGGTAATCCTAAAATTTCCTTACCATATCTTACAGACTTCCTGATATTTTCTATAAAAAGTCAGATAGAGGCACTGAGGTCCTAATATTGGGAATCTGGTTGCTTGAAAAGTTATATTCCGATTTCGACTATTTTTACGCATAAGATTACATATCCTGAAGGCACTATCCTGAAGACTGAAGACACAAAGTTTGATTTTCATATCTTAATTGCTGCTCGATTTATCTGCTTTAAAGTGTAAGGATTAGATGAAATTTTAAATGGTGTTATATGAGAGGTAGGCGTGGTTTTTATCCGATTTCTTCCTTTTAACAATGTGAATTAAGAATGAAAATACAATATCACGTACCAAATTTTGTTGAAAGCGGTTAGGGCGTTCTTGAGATATGGGATTTCACCTAAAAGTGGGCGGTGCCATGCCCATCACCAAAATTTTATACGTATTCCTATGTAACCCTTCCGTATAATATTTGCTGTAAGATTTAATGTTTCTAACGTGTTTGTTCGGCGAGTTATCGCACTTTTAGCAGTTTTCAACATAACTTTTGTATGGGAGATGGGCGTGGTTATTATCGGATTTAACTAATTGTTTGAGTATATGAAGAGATGCCAGAAAAACTTATTCGGAGCAAGTTTGATTTGTATAGCTTTAACGTTTTCCGAGATATATATATTAAACCTATTAGGGGTGGGGCTGATACTACATCGAGAATATAATATATAATGATATATGTATATATGGTGATGATATATCTGATGGTGAATGATATATATATATATATAAGATATATATGATATATGATAAATATATATATGATATATGATAAATATATATATGATATATGATATATATATATGCTATATATATATAATATAATATATAATGGAATTTTGTGGGCGTGGCAGATATCCAATTACGCCCATCTGCAATACTAACCGTCTTACGGTGACAGAGAACACGTGTACCAAGTTTCATCAAAATATCTTAATTTTTACTCAAGTTATCGCTTGCACGGACGGACGGACGGGCAGACAGTCACTCGGATTTCAACTCGTGTTTTCATCCTGATCATTTATATATATATATACTAATTATTTGTGCCATAACTACGGATATTATACTAGTATATAAGGAGCGGGGGCTACCCTTAAGAAGAAGTTAAGAACAATCATTGAAATCATCGATTAATCATCGATAAATTTTCGAAACATTGAAACCGTGGACCCTACCAACAATCGATGTTTTTCCATTTTAATTTTGAAGTGACTTAAACTAAAAGTGCATAATCCAAAGAATTTTAATAGAGTTATTTAACCTTTAACCGACACAATTCCCATTTACGAAATTCTTATCTGCCTCCATATTGCTTTACTTTTAAATTTAATTCGTTTTTTTTTTGTTTTGCTTTGTGTAACAAATTATGCAAACATCGCGTCGACAGAAATCAATTTGGATTTTTTACATTTTCATCAAAAAGCATTCGATGTTGGAGCGATTTTGAAGGCGTTTCACTCAGACTTCTTTAGGAATTGCTTACATGCAATAGGCATAAATATGTATGAATGCATATACACATATATGTGTATGTGTTGCCAAATTTGCATATCAAATTGGGCACTCGTTCATTCGAAATTTACATAGAAATCAAAATCTGTCAACGCTTTTGATTGTTTCGACTTTTAAAGTATTTGTTAAGCAATCAAATGGTTAATTCATTTTATTTCTTTTTTTCCTCAAATCACATATATATTTGAACAAAAACATTTTCGTGCAAATCGAATGCATGTCGACATAAAAAAGTGTTAAAAATTCGAGATAGGGGAATTGAGATTTTTGGAATATCTTTTATTTGCTTTGCATTAAATTTAAAAAAAGTCAAAAAATGGTGGGGTAACGGTTAAAGTTCGCTTGTACTTATTTTTGTTATGAGTTTATAAAATACAGAAGTCTTTCTCAACTTGAGTCTCATTTCGCAGACGTTTGTAGCCATCGATTTATTTCGAACACAAATATTAAAAAAATAAATGTGACTTACCCGGAAAGGTATGAAAGGAAAGTAATGACCAGACCATTTAAGACCATCTCTTTACCTTGGCTGAGTTTGAGATTAAGTATCAGCTAAGGTTATTGAGGGTAGCTAGAGACCTAAACCTCACTACACTTTTTATTGTTGAGTGAGCTTCTTTGTAATATAAATAATAATTAGCAAGAGATTTCTAAGAAACTTGAACACGAAGGATACTAATGGAGAGTTTATCCTTGTCATCATTTTATGAACGATGATGCGACTAAACGTTAGTCGTTTCTCCAATAGATTTTTGATATTTGAAATAAATTTTGGAAAAAAATTTTGCCACTTCATTTGTTGTTGTCGTTGCGTAAAATAACTCGGAAGGAGCGGAAAAATTAAATGAAAAATGAAATGAAAATTAACCGATATTAGATGAAGGGGGGTATTTTTGCTTCTATCCATAGAGTTTCGCGATTTTCTTTGCGAATACGAGACCTTGAAATAATTAATTTAGTATAGAAGAAATTGAGGTCCGAAAAGAAGAGCTTGCTGATATACATACATATATCGCTATTGAAAGCATATTTTCTTTGATCTCAACTTTTAGTGTAATTATTAAAAAATAAGTCTTGAAATTTCATTGCAGACAAAAATTTAAAGGTATCATTTTGGTACAATATAAATGGAATCTTTTGTGTACCTAAGTAAGCTAAGAAAAAATCAATATTTATGTCGCCACTATTTTTTGCACAAAAACGACGAGTGCTAGTAATTAGCATATTCAAAATGGTCGACACGAACGAATGGATGGAATGGAGCAACAGAATTTAACTAGAAACTCGTAATACACATATTTTCTCACGAATACAAACTAACTTTATTGGGTAAATAATACTCCCCAACAGTGCATTTGTATGCATACCAAAAGCAAATACCGTTAAAACAGGTGCGCCTGCAGTTGACAAACGCCATATTGCCATAGCAACCGAACTAACTATAACATATTGGGGAGCTTTACCACATTAATGAGAGCTTGGATTTGCGCAGGACACTATGCGAAGAGAGACAACGGGAGTATACGAACTGAGAGCGCCAGTGAGCAAGAGAGAAGGCGTGATTGTTGGAGGCGAATGTGTGGCGCATATAATTTCGTTGAGGAGAACTTTCTTTCTGTATTTCGTACGACCACAAAAACATATGTAACATAACAACAAACACGTCTGTAACATTACGCAGTTATGGGAAAATCTTTCTCGGGCACCAGATGCAAGGTCTGCCGTTGGTTGTTTCAACGGGTCACAGATGTAAGCTTTCTGTTTGGCTGATATATAAAATATGAGGTTTATGGGAGTTTTTACGGTTAAACCAGCAATATAGGGTTACTACTCGTTGTGCAGCAAATGAAAATTCTGAAAATTTCCGGTTCATTAAAATAGATTCATATCTAGTAACCCCTGTAAATGGTGGAACGACGTCTATTGGTTGTCAGATTTCGGTATATTTGAGACTTATGACTCGCATATGTATTTCGTTGTTGGCAAACAAATCAGTGCACGTGTCCAACACGCGTATACTGACAATTGGAACGGTATAATGTTTCGAAACTAAAAAGAGCGCGTCATTATGTGATAAAAATCACGGTTCATTGCATATAAACAGGCGTTTGGCATTAGTATTAAAATTGTTTCCGTGTCTTAAATTGTAATGGAAATAGAAATCAACCCTGCAGTAAAATAAAGGCAACAAAGCGTTGCAGAAACGACTATGGCAGAGTGCGGGTGAAGGCACACGCACCCGTTTGGTCACATTTCCAAAAAAAAAACCGTTGATTGTAACAAGAAATGAAAGTATCTTCAACTGCTGACAAAGCCCCGTTAAGTATGCCGCAAAGTAAAGCGATTGATGGTGTATGCAACAAAAGGCTTACTACTTGCACTTTTTAAGCCGTGAGGTGGGTTGAAGTTGTAAATTTTCAACAAATGCATCCAAAATATGTGTAGCGTGTATCGTAATAAAGCTACAACAATATGGTACGATCACAACAACAACAAGTACAAAATTACAACAACAAAGAACAAAATGTACCAAATCTAACAAAAATAAAAAAAAACACAAAAATCAAAAAAACAACAACAAAAATCAAAAAACAGCAACTACATTGTTGTTGTCACGCGCAAAAATTCCACGTAACTATGTTGCGACATTCATTGACATGACATTTCCCAGCAAAGCGATTAATATCACAGCACACGATTTAAACCGCGCTTGTCAAGCTAGGCGCAGGCGCAGGCACAGCCACCAGAAGCCAGACAATCAAGCCAAAACATTGGCTCGACCTGGCTCACTTAAATTTTCGTCGCTCAATACGATGGACGTCGCAACTGCCGCTAATACCGCTGCCCGCTCACCTTTTAGAGCTCGCGCTGCGCAAAATGGCCAGGGAGCTTAAACGCTAAAAGCCACTTGGCTAAGTCAAGATTGCATTGTCAATTGGTTTTTCATTTTCTGGAATGGTCGGGGAGTTAATACTTTCTGCATACACACATACATACCTGCATAGGTGTTTGTAAGCGCTTTGTCATTGCTCCCATATAAATTTCAATACTTCGGTGTGCGTATGTCAACCATGGAAATGACTTAATGCTGCGACGTAGCTCATAAATTTGCGAATTTGCATAACGCCATTTTCATTTAGTTTCGTTTAATCGAACTGTCTCGCAGACTGTCTTATGCACTCAGACATACCCACACATGCCTACATCATAAGTTCTTATACGTGAAGCCTTTACCGCCGCCTTCCTCGACCCATGTCTCACTCGCTGACTTCGGCAATCCGCCTTGACGGCCTGTCCGCCTGTCTGACCCGTTATACATATATATGATGTATGTGAATATGAGCCTCTGCATGGCTTTATACGTTTTTGTCATGCCCGCTGGCGCTTTGTGACTCAGTTTCGATTTGAGCATCGCTTTGCAGGAATGAGAAATTGCAGAAAGCGTATGATTTAAAGCTTTATTCGCGTTCGCTTGGAAATGGAGTAGAGCATGAAATTGGAAAATTTTACATTAAATACAAACTAAATTTTTATGTGCGCTCTGTTTCGGTAATTTGAAATGTAATTTTATATACAATAGTTGGTCGTTGTTTTTTTTTTCTTTTCAAAGTGTGACAATAACTAATATTTCACAGCAATATATAGATTTATATGGGAGTACTAACATCAAAACAAAAATGTTTTACAGATTTTTTGTTGTGAAAGCGGAACGTATATTTTCGAAGGTCAATAATCAAGTACCAATACCAAAAAAATTTCTGTTGATATTGAAGCAAATATCTTTAGCGCCACCATATTACGAGTACGTTTCTTCTGCTGTCCGAATCGATGACTTTCGGGCTCGATTTATGAAAATTTATTACTCCCTTATCTAAAACCTCGTCGGTAGGTTTTAGTATTCTTGGTGATTAACCGCGTTGAGAGCTTTAAGAGTTAAAAGCTTATTGATTTTCATCTGTATTCAAGAAATCTTATAGAAAGAAGTCTAAAAAAGTTAAGTCGGGTGATTCTGATAGCCATACATTATGTGACACGGGAATTCGGTAATTCTCTTTCGTATTAGCATCATTTCGAAGTAATAAACCACTTAACACAATAAGTATTACTTTGGTTGGAGGCAACCTACGAGTAATTTTGATACCATTGAAATTTTAATTTGGCATTGCATATTTCTCAAGAAGAGCAACTAAATGCCTTAATATATGCACTGTCAGTGGTTGACGTATTCTATATGGTATCATATTTAAGTCTTCGTTTGAAATTCCCTATGATGACCGTCTACTTTTGCTCAATTGCTTAACCATTATCTACGCTTTTAAACCTTCTATAACAAAGCAGCTACAGGAATATTCTTTCCTTATATGGTATAACAATTCAGTCGAGTAAGCCGATGAGTACATGAAGTGAATCACGTTCCCTTGAAATAAGTTAATCTTAAAATCTGCAAATCTTTGATCTGTCGAAACCTTGTTCTGTATGGAGAACTGAAATATTATATACTTCTATTCGTAGACAATTTATTTTTAGCTGAACTCTCCTAGATGTTGACTTTAGTATATTATTGATCAATTCGACTTATGCTGGGTCTTTTAAATGACGCACTTTAACGGAATCGGCAAATTTTTTTTCATATGATATTCGAGTGAAGTCTATATAAGATAGACCAATTAGTATGTCTATAAGCATCCTCGAAGTACAAGAAATCTTGATCGGAAATGATTGCGTCAGAATTAGTAAGATATCAAAATCTCTTACGATTTAATTTATTTTAAGAACTTAGCCGCTTACCCGACATTTTTCAAAAGCATCGATACTGGAAACGGGCGATGAGTTTGTAAAATAACGTCGAAACTACAGAACAAATATTGTAAAAAACCCTACAGTTTGTCAAAATTTAGGAGTGGTATTATTCTTGGCTTATGGTATAGGTTAATTTAGTACCATGGGGCACAGTGAATCCATTATGGCCACTCTGAAACATTTACTATGCGAAATAGTTTGTCGTAAGCGATCAGTTCTTGTCGGAAAATAAGTAAATTTTAAAGACGATTGATAGATATTTGTATTGTGAATCATAAAAACATTTTTTAATAAAAATCAGGGTCAAATCTAAACAGAAGTAAACAGAAGCTGCACTTGAAGGTGGGCTGATGGTCAGAAAGGTGTTCGTAAGATTTGCATAACCTTAAAATTTGAAAGAGAAATTCATACAAAGTAGGTACAGTTTAAACTATTAACGAAATAGGTGTGCAAGGAGGGGGTACCGTAAACTCATATCAATTTCGGAGAGTAAGCATTTAACCAATCTTCATGGAATTGGATGAACACGAAGTGCTGTACCAAATACGACAGTGAGTTTTCGGTGTTTTAAGTACATTCAGTTAAAATGTTTTATTGCTAAAATATAAAAATCCTCAAATAATAGGTCTTCAGAGTTCATGAACTGAGATTTAAAAAAAACTCTGACCTGAGTCACCCACGAAAAGTAGGAAAAAATGTTTACACACACTTCCTCATTGCCCAAGTTGCCCTGTCGTGCATCTGGAGAAATGCAATCTCGCTTGCTATATGCTTAGGCCAGCTTAATAGCCACATTTAATGTCATGATAACTTTTTAAATTATTTCATTTCAATTCGGAATGATAAAATCGCAAATCACGCGCTGCCAACACGACAGACTCAATGAAGAATAAAGAAAAAACGCAGAAACAGTAAAGGAATGAAGGAGGAGGAAAGAAACGCCTCAGGAGCGCTGTGTCTAGAGATGCCTGTGAGTTTGGCCAACTTGCAACGTGGCAACTAAAGCAAGTGGCAAGCAGCTAACGAACTGGCAGACATTGCTGTGCGCAAGCACCCGTAAGACATACTGCCTAGTTGCTAGGCATTTGCAAAAGTTAGTCAGCAGCTGCCAGCGTAGACTGTGGCGTGTGGAAACGAAGGTGGTAGGATGGCTGGGAAGCTGATAGCCTTCGTGGTTATGCGGTGAAAATATTAAGTCAAAATGTTTCCCTAAACTGAAGCGACGCGGCTCGACGGCTGCAATAGCAACTTCTTACACACACAAACACATACACTTACAATCATATGTAGACAAGTCCAAGCCGTTGATGTTGCATTTAGCAGTTGCAGTTGGCAGTGGCCAGTTGTAGTAATATTTCTTTGCAGCTGTGCGCTTATAACTACAAAGCGGAAAAAAGAAAAGTAAACAACAACAACGAAAAAAGCAAATATCACAGCCTTTTCTTGCATTTGTGCAATTATTGCAGCAACTATCGCAGGCATTCGCATTCGGCCAGTTACAGTGGTATGTGGTATGTCTCAACTGTAATCAGGATGCAAGTATCTCATCTTCGTACTGCCAGCGATCAGCGACCAACTACCAACTGTGGCAACATACAACTTGCAACAGCTAACTGGATGGCTAACAAAGCCGTCCTGTGCGCGCAATTTGGGTCCAAGCACGGTATGGCATGAATGTTGCTAATACTACAACAACACAGCAAAATAGCAATAACAGCAAAAACATAAGGATTTGCTATGAATGTTGTAGGAAATCTGCACGGAACCTGAACTACACGCCGTAACACCTCGACAGCTGCTGTTGCAGCTCCCACACTGCCCCTTTTGAAGGCAACAAGCCAACCTCGCCTGCCGCAACTACAGTTGTGTTAGTTCACCTTTTTCCACCTTAATTCCCGGAAAGAGTTGCAATGCTTATTTGTGTTGTTTTTGTTTTTGTGTTTTACAACACAACTTCCAGATTTGATCTTTTGATCCTGCAATGGGTGTCACTTGTATATGATTGTTTTGCTGGGTGCCAGTTTACCCCCCCCCAAACCAAACCCCTCCATTGTAACTTCAAATTCAACTGGCGTTTAACTAACAAAGTTCACAGTTAAGAAGCTAACACAAACACATATGCACATAAATGCATTTACCAACAGTCGGCGGGGGAGTTCTGGACACACAGAGTTTATTCCTAACACACACGCACACACACACACACAACGAACTGTTACATGCGCTGTTGCAACATTGTTTTATTCTTTCTACATTCCTCCTCCCCCTCAACTACATGTTCGCCACAATGGGTTGGATTCCGCATGAAGGATTGCCCATTCGACTAAAATAATTTGCATATTCCCCTCTGTTCTACACACAGGAATCTTACACAATGTTGTTGTATTTGTTGTACGACTCAGTTGCTTCGTGGCAGGAACAAGCAACGGTGTACACGTTGACATTCCAAAGCAAAGATTTGAATGTTGGATAGTGTAAAGCATAAATTGCAAAAACAATGATAAACAACAACAACAACCCCGATTTTTGTCTATTCAAAGTATTGACCAGCGCGTTAAATGGAGTGCAGGAGCTCAGCATGTGGCCAGCTGTGGGCAGTCGGGACATTTGCATGCCTTTCCAGTTCGAGAGATGTTGTCGCTTATGACGAGAGTTGGAGGTGTAATGCTGCCGCATAACTGTTATAGACGATCGCGAGACATGCATATATTCGAGTATAGCTCCACTGTGGGTATTATATGGAGAATATTTAGGTATAAATGACTCCACAGATATTCTATTAAATTAGGGTATCCTTCATATGTGTTTTGAAAGCTCAATTGGGAGTTACACTAAATTAGGCTATAAATGATTTAGAGACCCCACTCCTGAACTGGTTCCCTTAAGAACCATTCAATCATTCATAAACCGGATACAAGTGCTAGATTTATTTACCGCAAGATTAAAAACTGTGTGATTCTTCCATAATAACGGAGAATTTAGGTTATGGTCCAGGGTAAAACTGAAAAGTTATCGGCCCAGGCGTGGAACATATATTATATTTACCGAAGGACAGAAGATAAAGAAATCTTTTACAAAATAGCCGAGATTTTCAGTTTGTGAACTAAATTTGGCCAATTCAGTTTACTTCAAACGTTGCCTTCGGCTTTGATCGTAAATGCGAGATATAAAACCGGGTATGATTTATATGTGATGCCTTAAGCTAATCGATTGGATGGTTGTTGAATATAGTGAATATGTGTCGACCAGTACTAGTGTGGGACCAATCCCGCTAATTCAGCTAAGGTTATTAGGTGATGTATTTGCATAAAAATTTACATGTGCTGTATTTCGTTGTAAGTCTCGAAAGAAAGAAACTTAATAATAAAAGCCCTTTCACCTTTGTTATTTGTCTAAAGTATCGATTGCAAGGGTTGATTATCAAAGCTAGAGTTGATAAGCGCAATGCTTTTGAATTTAATTTCGGTCGGTATTCAAGTATTTATGCCCGAATCGAAACCGAAGAAACGGAGTCTCGAGTTGAATCCACTTGTGGGAGAGAATAAATTTTTAACAGTTTGTCTCTGCGATACCATCTCCTTCATAGAAATATTTTTAAAAGAAAGATGAATTAAGTCTTATTATGATTTTAAAGTCAGTTCTTAAATGTCAACTTTGCAATTAAATGTTCAAAGATCTAACTTAAATTCTATAAATATTAATCCCCTAAAAACACTGTAGATTCCCTTTTGTAATATATTTTTACTTGCAACACAGTTCAGGAAGTCTGTGCGGACTCGCGAATTTAGATGGCATCGCGATTTGGTCAACAGCGTAAGCAACACGTTCTATACATTTACATGCGCTGTACACCACATCATGTTGCTGTATACTTTACATGGCTTGTTAGACGCCATAGTGATTTGTGGCATGTTGCACGTCCACACGTATTTCTGTTTATTACGTATGATGGAATATGTAGTATGATTGATAGGGATCTCGGGAAAATACAACAAACAAAAATAGGAGATACAACAAAGAATTAAAAGTAAGTCTCCAAAAGCACCGTTATGGCGCATTGCAGCACCAGGAAGCGAGAGAGCGACTGGCAGAGCGTGTAAGGAAATTTGATTTTCAGCACCTCTCAGCAATTCACGCGCAGCAATGGCTGCCATGGAGCTGCATGTGGAGCACAGAAGCACCTCCTCAAGGCAGTTAAGGCAGAGTTCCACCGAAAACAAAATGGTCGTGTGCATTGCGCATGCGGGAGCTATATATACTCTTGTTTGGTATATGAAAAGTGTCTAATATAACTGTGTTGCTACATGCGAGTGACTTGCACGAAGGGTCGTTGCTGCCACAATCGATTTTTACAACTTGATAAGGCTTCCCGCGCTGCCTCTCCAGGTCCCCCCCCACCAAGGCTTGCGACAGAGTATTCGCATTTTAATGGCTGCGCACTTCCGTTGCAAGTTCCGGCATTTCATTTACGTTCAAATTTTTGCTTTTCGACAATTTCGCATAAGTAAGCAGCCACAGGGCGACAAGAAAAGCAGTAGGAAGCAGGAAGCACTGAATCCTTTGTACAGCTGCAGCACGTGTATGCATTAAATCCGCTGTTATTGGTTATGCTGTCAAGGGATATTAGGCGAGCTAGCGAGCTAGCGATGAAGTGAGTGAGAGCGTGACACGTGACAGAAATCAAATAAATGAGGCGAGCGAGAACACGCATACACATACAAGTATTCAAACGCAAATTTAATATAGAACTCTTACGAAGCTTCCTATAATACCTTAGAGGTTTGGGAAAATTTTAATGAAAGCAAATTTTCATTCATTTCGCAGGACAATGTGAGTATGCTAGTAGTGCTCATACACGTCTATAAATGTTTTTGTGTGTTTGTATGCAAACAGGACTCCGCTGGGATAATGCACGCCCGACAGCTTCATGACGGTCGCCTTTGTTGGCATGGAAAAAAACACAATCAATTTTGCCGTTGCCTTGATTATGGCTTTTGTTGTTGCCTTATTGTAGCCTTTGCTAATGGACGCTGTCACTGGATTGGCATCAGTTGCACGGTGCAATGCTGTAAAGAAGGTGTCGTAATTACCTCGGACGTTCTTGTGACGTTCTTGCGACGATTTAGAAGACAGATTTAAGGGAGCTTGTATACTCAAAAGAGTTAAATATTTCCATAAACTGAAGGAGGTCCTTCTTTACACACTTGCTTTGAAGCTATGTTATTCTATACTTTTCTCAACTGCCGCCTTTGTTTGTGCTCTTTGCTGAGGACGATATTTGTGCACGTGCATGAGGACATTTATTAGATTTTTGTCTCTTTGTTTACAATTTATACTCCATCTCCACACTTCCTTTGTATATGTTTTGTGAAGATGAGGAAGTTCGGTGGTTGTCCGTTTTGTCCTGAACTCTCTATTAAACAGAGTTCCAGAATAATGCCATACTGTAGTACTTTCAGACAAATTTGGTCTTAAGAAAGCTGCGTATCTACAGCTTCGAATTGAGCCTTATTCAAAGAGTTAAGCATTCACAGCGATATAGGCCTGGAGCACATTGGCTGCACTTAAAACTAGTTAGCGACTGCTTTACCTCACTCTGAATAGCATCGAGTTATTCATTAATTAGACTTATATGGGTACCTGGTCATAGCAGAATCCCTAGAAAATGTAAATGTGATGAGTTCAAGTGGAGCTCATTTCCCAGATTCAGGCACTTGCTTTTTGTCTTCAATAAATTTGGCTTCACAAAACATATGACTGAAATTGTCTAAGTGTGATCACCAGTTAGATAGTTATGTATAAAATTGTTTAATTAAAAACCCATTGGTTCCGTCATATCTCTATGTCGGTCCACGCAGACGGCAATTCGATAAAAATTTAAACATCTTATCCGAAGCCGGTTCCCTTGTTCTCTGTAGCCAAGAGAGATGATTTAAGAAGATTTGGATTTTAGATTTTTCCGAATTCCTCCAACTTCCTCTCACCATCGCTGTTCTGGTTAATTCTGTTGATAAATAATATACATTCTAAGCCTAACTGCTGACTTAGAATGTATATTATTTGCTTCTTTTGATAGCGAATGCGATTTGCTTCTTTTGAGTAATCATTGTAGAATATGCGAATGTGAGGGCTATTTTCCTGAGATAAAGTTTCGTTATAAACCTACTGCTGACTCGGTTTGCGCACTGGACTACTAAACAAATTAAACCCAGAAGTTTGATTACTCGTGACATTCAAGCGTGCAAATAAATTAAGTTTTGAGATGATTTATGGTGACTCAATTCAGAAAAGAAGAAGTACCATCTCCGCCCTAATATAATATATGGCGACCCTTGAAGATTATATGATAGATTTTGCCAAAGTTTTATGAATCTTTGCAGGAAAATGATGGACAGAAAGAGATATTAAAATATTTCAGCATATTAAGGCTTTATTGTTAAAATGACCCCCAATGACGCAGACCCAAGGGTTTTTTGATAAGCTCTCGATTGATGATGAGGAAAAAACTGAGAGTCGTACAAAAATTTGTCGATTTTGGAAGAAAGATATTGATATACTTTTACAAACGAGTGTTGACTGAGTTGACCTGAATGTTATAGTCACGATGTTGTCGAAAGGTTTATCGGTCTGGAAGAGTGATATCGATATATTTCTACAAACTAAAATCACGTAGTCCGAATGGACCCGAACGCTATCGTCTCAAAGTTTTTCGCTTAGTTATAGACTGATGGTGAGGAAGGAATAGCATCTTGTCCAAAGGTTCGCCGAACTTGAGATCAAAATTTCGAACCAATTTTACTTAAACAATGTTACAGATTTTATATTGTTTAATATCAGTATTTGCAATAGACCTCTCTGAGCACACATATATCGACTTACGTACATAGAAGGTTTAAACATCGCCATCAAACAAATTAATTCCATCAATTCATTCCAACTTTATTACATTTGTGATTCATTTGAATTGCTTGGTAAACATCCACTCCCGCTGGTCAATAAATGCATTACAGGACGATGATGATGATGATGAACGAACCTCATAAAAGCTGTAATAATATTCCAAACGATATACGTATGAGCGAAGCGTGGCGCGACGTGGGATTACGCTTGTAATCAGAGTAAATACGGACACATGGCGCAAAAAGCGAATTCATGCGTACATGTATATGTCTGTCAGTATGTACTTTGTGATGCACGCAATCAGCAAATCGCCGCAAATATATATATATATATACATATGTATTTATATGGCCATCTAAAGCATGCAATAAGCCTCTAGGTGATAATGGTAAGGGAGCGACGTTCACAAAATCGAATACAATTAAGCCAAGACGACGGGCCAACGATCAGCGACCGACGAGCGACGCACCGACGCATGTCCTTATTTATATTTGCTGACTCAGCGACGGCGATGGCAAATGAACACGTGCAAGCCTGCGGGGGATAGCGCGCTCACGCAGTCACTAACGCGTTGCGAAGTTTCGCAGAGTGCGATGGAGCACTTACGCAAGTGGAATTGCAGGCGACTGAGTGCGGTATCGTGTGCTGCAAGGGCGTTGGCTGTGCGGCGCTGCTAAAGTGCCATGAAGCGGGCTTGGCAGGAGCTGAATGTGGATCTCATTTTGTTGGATTTTTTATGGTATTTGATGGCAGCAGATATTTATTGTGTACATCCCTGAGCAAATATTGAAATTCCTGCACAACGCAATCCGTTTTGAAATGTTAAGAATATGTGTGAATATGGCTATGTGACAGACACCCGGTTAGATTGCGGCGACAATGGAGTTATCTTGTATTTTATTACAGTTCGTTTGTTTTTTTTTGTTTATTTACTGGAAGTATTCGTACTCATTTTAATTTTATTCCTCTAAAGTTTGAATATGAATAAGGTGCATGGCTTATTCTCTTCACCTTGTGGTGTGTTGTCACCTTATGAATTCATGGTTCTCAAGGACTGTACTATAAGCGGTTCGGATTAGGATTAGAACTCATTTCTTTCACCGAGTCTCGCAAAAAAAAGCCCCCGTCTAGAATATGGTGGCAACGGTTACCATGGAGGATAAAATGAGAAAAAACCACGATCTTGTATTGCGGACCGCCGATTGAAGATGCGCAAAACAGTGGAGACAACAGGCTTCACAAAAGAACGCGTGAGTCATATCCTGCTTGAAATATTGGGTGAAGTTTATTGAGTGATGATGTTGATTGGGTTATGGTGATGTCGTGACCGCCGACGAAGCAAGGATCAACTGGTACACACCAGAGGCCAGGGAATAGTCGAAACAGTGGACTTCACTCGGCGAACCTGCTCTGAAGTAGGTAGATATTTTCATATCGTTAGAAAAAGTGATGGCCGCCGTGCTCTTAAGTATTAAATAAGTTGGAACATCGCTGAGTCAAATGTATCCAGCTAAAAGGAGGACATGTTGAGAAATAAATTGCTCTTTTTTCGAAATTTTTGTATTTCTCTTTTAGGTTAAGTAACCTAAAAATGGCTTAAGTCATTTGCTTTTTTTTTGACAACCCTAACACTTTAAGACTTGCAGATTTTATTTAAAGGTTGCATTAGTGCATGCCACACTTGCTGTGCCGAAATTCTGCTGCGTGACCCACAGCCTCATCTGCTCGTCTCACTGTACACCTATTCTGTTGGACACGCAATATTTTATTGGGCCACAAGTGGCATGCAACGCATACTGTAGTCAAGTACGACGACGAGCTTGTAATTTATTTCACGTGCAATTATCATTTTCGATTATTCTCCTTTAGATCAATGCAAGTGGCCCCATACTCTCTTTTCGTGTTTCCAAGTGTTCTTTTTTTGTTTTTGTTTTCTTCGCCTGCCAACTCACCTCGAAATTTATTTCGGCTTTCAGCGTTGCAAATGTTTACTGCCCCAATTTCGCGTGTCTGATTTAATGTTGCATGCCGCTGTTGCAAGCAGTAGTAGCTGTTGTTGTTTGGCCCGTTGGCAAATTGCAATCGATTGCTGCAATTGACTTTTAATTTGACAAATTTAGGGCCACTCAATTGTTTGCCGGCACAAAGCCGTAGGCTCTGTTGTTGTTGCTGGCCCGCCGCTGCATCACGCTGTTGCTGTTCATTAATTGTTTTCTCGTTCGTTGGCAAAAATATTGAAATTCGAATTTCTTCAGTGTGACTCATTAATTTTGCATAAATTGTGTGATATTTTGGTGCAATTTGGTTGCCACATAAATATCAGCCGCCACAATTTGCTCAACAGCGGCCGAGTTTGTGTGGAGATGCTGCCACAGTTTTGTTTAATGCGCTAACAACGGAAATCTCCGATAGTAGATTAATTCAATTTTAATTGACAAATGTAATATGAATTCAGATTGCGATATTTGTGGCACTTTTAAACCACATGCCACACGGATGCACGCAGAGAATTTTAATTAGTGAATTCTGCGCTGGTTTAAAAGAAATCAATTCAATTTTGAATCAAAATTGGCCAGTGAGGGCTATTGGTGTTAATAAAAGTATATATATACTCAGCTGGTGAATGCAATAAGTAGAACGGTGGCTTCTAAGGGTAAGGTAAGGCATTAGCTGTCACAAGGACTTCAAACTTCTGTTTGATGACTTCAGTTATCTGAAGATAACTTCCGTGGGAAACCGTGAGATTGCGTTAGAACACTAAGAATTTGGAATGGTCTATAGTATGAATTAGAACGCTTTTGTGTAATACTTTACTATGACCTTTGATGCAGATTTAATCAAAACTAGTGTGACGATCAATTCGGGTCGATTTTGTTGAGAAAACATCTTTGCTCTATTAGCTTGCCAAATTCAAACAACATCGTTCCTTACTCCATGAACTTTCTGCTGGAAAACATCGGTATTGATTCGAAAATACTTATGTCTGCCATATCGGTAGATCGGAATCATTTAAAAAAGGTTAACTCCAGTTTATTTCCAACAGACATATTTTTATACTCAGAATATAATAATTTTGCTCACTTAATGGTTGTTTATAACACCTAAAAAAACGAAAACTAATCGAAATAGATATAGATATATGTATTATATTGTGCATAAAAATTATCAGGATGGCGAGACGAGCTGAATTTCGGGAAACTATCTGTATTTGCAAACAATAACTCGAGTAAAATGTATATATTTTTATGAAATTTGGTACACCTGTTCCTAGGCACTTTGTGAAGGTTGGTATTGATAAAATTAAGTCGTTTATTCATAGAAAAAGACATCCAAAAATTGTTCAGGTTTTAAACTTTTGGAATAAGTATTCACAGAAATAATTATCTGAAAGGACTCCAAATTCTTTTGATGTTCTTTTATGGTTCAAAAAAGAGAATGCTCGAATGGAGCATGGGAGAGTACCCGAAAATCTGTAAATATTTTTCAAAGTAGAGTTATCTAAACTCTCCAAATGAACTAAGTTCACTAAATGTTTCTCCGGTGGCTTGTTTAAAAACGAAATTTATAATAAGTTTATTCATTTGAAGAGTTGAATTTTTTGTTGTTAAGCCCAGATTAGCGACGAATATGGCTTCATAAGAGGAATTCTTTATACTCAGTGGGAAACAGCGAGAACCCTTAATAATAAATATTAAATGCAGATAAAAATCATTTCATATCTCCAGGTTTTTAAAATATAAGTACACCTGGCTTGCTAAAATAAAAAAAAGTACCAAAATGACGAGAGCATTCACGAATCCAATAAAACGGAAAAGTCATAATAATCTATTGACGGATATTCAACTCTTTGTAGCTCGTAACAATTCGATGAATAAATATGATGAAAATCATTTCGAAAGCATCTCTCGGGTATTTGCAATAAAATCACGTACGAAGCATTTTCATTTTAATGAACAAAGCAATTTCTTTATTGCCAAACTCCTTTCGAATCAATTGAGACTTAAAGGCACACACACTCACATTCACACAAAACTAAATAAATGCGCGCTCGTAACAAAAGGCACCGTTATATTGCAGCCAAGCGCCGGCTGCTTCCGGAACACGTGTACAATATCGCGATGCTAAAGTGTGGCGGTTGAAACAATCAGCAAACGGACGGACACTTGAGCACGTTCATACACACACATCTGTTTATAGCTTAAGTTATGCTTGCTTTATTGTTGCTGCTTTCGCTGCGCGACAATGCAAAACTTTATGCTTGCGTTGCTTGTGGCAAGGATTGTGGCAGCTGTGTAAGAAGCGAGCATTTTTAAGAGAGGAAGTGTTGGGGGGAAATGCTTCGAAATAAGTTGTGGGAATTCAAAAATGTGGAAGTAGTAAGTGATTGATAGAGCTGTCGCTATGTGTGGTGAGGGGGAAATCAAGATAAGTAAAACTCTATAAAATATTAACACGTGTTTTATTTATGCGTGGCACCTTGTCGAAACCTTTGTGAGTGTAAAAAAGTTGAAGATCACACAAGGGTTCACAATTATGTATTAATCAACACGAAAAGTAATAGTATTTAATTATGGAAAGATGTACATATGTGTAGTTGTATTGGGGGAGATTAAAGAACCATATCGCCCTGGTGAGCTTGGAGCATCTTCCTACATTCAGATTTGGTATTGAAGCCCAAGGCACTGAATGCTCTTCGGATTATTAATGTCTAAGGATAGTTGTAATGTAATATTTATAGAAGATAAACATGTTCTATGACTTTGGAATAGCAATGTTTCGAAGGTAGTTGGGTTTTAATCGAAAGGCACTCCGCTTTAAATCCGAACTAATACTATATTCAACAACACATTTCACCAAACTATTTTGAGAACGTTGTATACCACTCCGGCAACGGCAACTTTTGAGCTCAAACTGGTAATAATAGCTATATCTGCCGAAGGTTGAAGCATTGGTCAAGAATCATCGATGGCATAGCTCATATTGGTGTATGAGATAGTAGCTTAGAACTTCCGGTGAAAATATGGAGCGACGTAAAATTTGTGTTATATTTAAAGGTTAACACTGGACAGAGATTTGTCGCTAGACGTGATGCAATGCTAAAGCTTTACAATCCTATAGTACCTGCAAGAGGTTTGCAGACTTGCAAAGAAAGTTGCTCAACCCAACAAATTGACTTCGATGGAAGCGTCGATCCCATTAGAAATAGTTTTAAGGCAATATTTTCGAATGCGGTTCGAGCAGCGAATCCGAGTTTATAAAAGAATTTGTATTAATTCGTTAACAGAGAGAAGGTTAAGATTTTGATTAGATAGATTTTGATATACAACCGCACAAAATCCAAATGACTTCGGCTTGCCGTCCAAATGCAAGAGATTGTATATCAAGGCAAGTACTTAGTACTTTGGAAGTACTAATACTAAATTATAATACCAACATCCTCATATTCACTTAACAATACTGTTTGGGCAGTTTGGTCAGTAATGGACAAACCTCTTTGGATTTAATTTCGCGAATTTATTTTGGTGAAATATTTTCTTACAAACTTTTTACGCTAAAATTATTTTTTTTTGTAGAAAAAGTAATAAAAAAAAATTTTTTTCCAAACTAAATGTCAGATTTCTTTCTCTTTTGCCAGTTGTTCATAACATAACGTGTACAATTTCATACACATCTCTGCTTTCACATATGCAAGCACACACTATAGTTTCAAAGAAGTCACATGCCACAACAAAAGTCTCAACATTCGTCTTCATAGTTGTCTTATGAATCGCCCAGACTGACTAAAGCGCATCTTCCCCTCAGGACTGCATTTTGTAAGGCATTTTTTTTCTTCTTACTTACATACTTGCTTAGTTGCATCATTTTCGGTCTGCCCGCCCACAAATCGTTCGCCGCCACATAGTACATGTGTTGCGGCTCTTCAACGGCGCTGCGTAGATTCGCTGTCTGGCGGCTTTATTAATTGCGCTCAACTGCGCTCCGTGCAGCACACATACATATTCACATATACATAGAGTTATTTATGCAATTATATACTTAGGCAGGTATGTATGTATCATCGGCTATCAAGCTTATTGTATATGCGCGCTATGCGTCTTCTGATGAGCTTGCGCGCCACTTGGCTAATTGCTGAAAAATTGGCAGTTGTCGTTTATTTTAGCATTTGGAATTTATAACTTAGACCAGACCATACGAGTAGGAGTATTTTAGGTAAATTTAAAAAATTAATACGAATCATTAATCTGTCGCAGTGCAGACATTTGAACAGTTGGAGACAGACAGTTGAGTCAGATAGAACAGCTGAGTGAAATGCTGCTAACAAACAAATTCGAGTGATGCTTACAAATCCCTGTACACATGCACATACGCATATACATACACAGATAGAGATAAATCTTTAATGTGAATGCAAACTTACGTGACATGCATGCATGCACATGTTGTGAATTACAAATTTTTGGAGACAAATTTCAAATTAGATGATTTGCCGAGAGTTCATTAATACAGCTATGGATATTTGAAATGAAATTTTGGAGTTTTAGAGTTATTGAATATTTATTCTATATTGATTTCTTGATCTTTATTTACTTGAATGTGCCAAAATGTATGCACCATTTTATATGAAGTATACCTTCAGGCGCTGATTTTGTACTGTAAATATACTTTGATAGTACAATATCTTATTACAATGATTAAAAAAATTATTACGACAGACGTGCCAATAGGTGGCGATTTCAAAGCTTATATGTATGACCGAGATCATATTGTTTAGATTTTCATGTTAAAAAATTGAGCTCTTTATCTAATTTATTGGTGATATGAGCTGATGAAACTCAGCTGGAAATCTAATATGATAGTTTAGTTGAAAGTTGCCTGAAAAAACTAGTCATATGAGCATTTCAGAACAACAAAGTAGTGTTTTACACTTCAACTTTAAAAAAAATATAATATGAATTTTGCATGTAATGAATATTAAAGTGTCATAGAAAGTTAGAAGATATCAAAAAAGAGAATGGGTGCTTATATGAAGCTCATCAATTGGTTTAAGTAAAGAAACTTAACTAACTCCTGGCACATTTTCAAAAAGTATAATGACTTTAAAGCAACATTAATCAGCCAAGGATTTTTAAAGAGTAATTTTGCTAATCAGATGTTGTCAAACCTTCTCTTCTCAGCCTTTTAAGGTTCAAGGTGAATATGAAGTCACAAAGAACTTTGATTTCAAGAACCAGAACTTTATTAGTATTGGTTTTCCTTACAACATTCTACACTCTACTAATTTTTGTGAAAAATTCCATATCCTGTACCACTGTGCATCTAGCGGGAAATATAAGCAAACAGTTGGGCGTTTATTTGATTAATGTTCGAGTGACATAAATTTGGCCAATTTAGCTCAATGATGACTTTTGGCACTTACCGTTGTCTTGTCATCGGCATGAATATTTAAGTGAAAATAAATAGTTTATGATTTATGCAAAATTTAAATCTTAATTAGATGCGTTTTCGCAAATTATGCAAAAACGAAAGAAGATAATAAAGATGTATATGCGAAATTGTTTATGTTTTAATTGCTACAGAAAATTTTGGGTTCACATGGAGTATTGGTTTTTGCGATGGTCTGAGATTTCAAACAGATAATTCATTAAAAATTTTGGATTTTTTTTTGCTCTTGATTGTATTATTCTCTCTTTCTTACCACCAATAGCTTTCTATTTAAAATCACTACGAATATCTATCTGTTCGAGGAAATATTTATCATGTTTAGAGACACATATAAAAGAAAGACCCTTTCAGTTTGGAATAATTCAGTGGGAGCTTCATTTAGAGGTTAGAGGAAAGGAAAAGGTGATTTTGATTGAATTGATTGAAGCCAAGAAACCACATAACTAGACATGAAATGTAATTGAACTGCTAAATATTATTTCCACTGGTGCACCACGTGCTCAGGATACACCAACGAAAAGACCGTTCACTACTAACACCTAACAGAAGCTTTTGAAGACATGTAATTATAGAAATAAAGGGTGTTTTAAGAGGTGTCACAATAACTACGGAAAATATATTACGTAAATATTGGGGATCGTATATGTATATATCTGAAGTTTATTATCGAATATATATTCATTAATATATTATTTACACCTGTTATTAAAATTCCGATAGATGGCGCCATATATCGAGTTTTAACCAAAAATTACCCAATTTGGGTAATATTCGACATTTATATGTAAGAAAGAGAGGTATATTTTTACTAAAAATTTTCTCTATACTAATCAAATATGTCTCCGGATAACTCGACATCATTTTATCAATCCCGATATCTATCTGGGTTCTCCCATTGTTTGGGGATATGTTCCAGTTATGACAAGATAAGAATAAAAGGACTTATAAAAGACGGATCAAGGAAGGATTTATACTCACTTACCTACGCATTAATTGGTCATTGGGCTTCTAAGGAGCAATAAGTGGGTATCTACCAAAACAATCATTGGAGTAGTTGTGGGCCCGAAACAAGAAATGCGCTCTAAAATCACATAACATGAGATATATATGCGAAAAAAAAAAATATATATATATAAGCTAAACATATATAACGTGTATTACATTATGCTGCAGCCGCAAAGAAATGTGGATGCCACATGGAATTATGAGCACTCTGCAATTTATTTCAGCTGTTGCACATGTGTTAGGATTCAAGCTGTGCAAATGTATGCGTTAATATGTGTGTGTGTGTGAGGAATTTTATTAAATTATCTACTTGAACAAGTGGCTACATAAATTCGATAAGATTAACTAACACGACCGTGAACATGAATGGTTGAGCCCCGTGAATATGTTGTACACTTTGTTTATGTTATTGTTGTTGTTGTAGACAATTCCTAAACAAATCGAAATGTTGACGACGACGGAAAGAAAACAGCGCCAGCAGCTTAGCCATAAAAATGGCGGCAATAAAAATGAATTAGTTTGAGTTATTTGTAGGAAATATGCCAATTGGGTTGCAAAATAAACGAAAAACAGCAGCAAACAAGCAAACAAACAACAAACAAACAGACAGACGGACATAATTGTTAAAAAATAGCGCGGTGTTGTTATGAAAACGCAAGCATATGCAATTTATCAGCTGAAATTTATTTGCTATTCAACTTATGTGGTTTTCACTTTTCTTTTGTTGTTGTTGTTTTCGTTTGCGTTGGGCATGTGCAACTTTGCGCAAAATTCCTCATACGCCATGCTTGACCGACCGCTAGGACGCTTATCACCTGGCAACAAATTAAATTAGTTAGCAATGACGCAAAGCAAATGAATAACGAATTAATAGTGAATATATTCAAGGGGTGCTTACAAAAAAAATAAATTTTCTATCTTCGATGTTTTCTACAGTGAAGTTGAAAATGTGAATATGCGTGTATTTTGAAGAAGCAGATCGCTGAAAATATTAGAAAAATAAATTTTTACTTGATAAAAAACGGATATGATTTGATAGAAAATATTTGTTAATAAAAATCTGTGAAAAAATAATAAAATTCAAAAGAAATTTCTTCATTTTCGCATCCATACAAGGTGTGAAATGCAATTATTAAGTTTTAAAAGTGTTTTTATTTCACTTTTACCCACTATTTAACCGCAAATGCCGCATGAGAGACTGCCCACAGTGCACATAGCAACATATAATCTCACACTTCTTGGCCAAATGACGATCACGTGGCATATCAGCAGCCTCTAAAATTCGAAATTGATGGCGATGCGCGGAAAAACGATCAACAACTACAATTCAATTGGCTTCCAAATGGCCACTCCATCAACTGGCTGATCCACACACCCACACATACACACTTAGGCACTGACAATACGTATACGCCATGGGTGGTGTGACAAATATTTTTGCGTAGGAGCGAGACGCTTAGAAAATTTACGAGCGATTTATGCTTCGTTCAGCGGTTAGTTTGTAATCGTTTAATAGTTTTCAAAATACAATAAACACGCGTGAGTTCACACATCCATGCACATAATATGAGTATATACATGAGTATATATTAGTGACGGAAATATTTTTGTCGATAAACACCTCATTATTTGACCAATTGTGTGCCATATCCGCAGTGTGGTTTGCCGGAAGTTCAGCAGTCAGTACTGAAACAACTTTTAAAATTTTCGGTTTTTAAAATTTTGAAATCTAATGCATAACAAAGTGATATTTCATTGGCAAATAAAAATTAGTTTAGTGTATGCTGGTTTTGTTCAAATTTATTTTCAATATTTTCCCAAGTATATATGTGGCGTAGAAGATTTTGATATCATTTTAGTTGAAACACAATTTTTTGAAAATTATTTTACTATTTTTTAAGACAATAAATTATTCCTCAATCCATCAAAGTTGTGTTTTATGCTACTATGTACTCAGTACTTTTTTAGACAAATTTCAGTAAAGTGTTACCAGCGAAGTTAAAATAAAGTCAGTTTGTTTCATTTAATTTTTCGCTTTCTTTTGAAGCTACTTCTTTATTGTAAGCGCTCTAACTTGTATTCAACTACTTATGAGAGTTGCTTATTTCAACTAGCAAAGCTAGCTAAGTATAACAAGTTGAAACTCGCCTCAAAATATTGAAATATTCTCTCAAAAATTCTTCGTTGGTGCTCTGATGAGCTAAAATAAGGGACGAATACATTAATATATCATAAAATAGCTTTAAACTTTTTAATGTACTGGAAAAAAGGGAAATTGACTTAAGCTATTTTCAAAGTAAGATAATAAATTTTTAAATATAAATAAATAAGTTACCAATAATTTTTGGTAACTTTTTAACTGAGCTAAATGTAGTTCTTTCTCGGAAGAGAAATTGGCGTAAGTCCTTTCAAGCTCTGAAAAAGTTTATAAAAGGAGTTGCCATTTATCAAATACTTATAGAAAATTAAACGACTTCAAAACGGGGAAGTCGAATTAGTCATTTACACGGCTTTTATTTTGATTGGCCTGAACTTCATGGTAAACTTACAAAAATTTAGAAGGCTGATAGCCCGGTAGAAGGTGGAAAGTACTAAAAGAAAAATTTCCACAAGATTCTAAAAAGAAATATTTATTCCATAAAATCCTCAAAACATTTAAATTTAGCTACAAATATTGAAGAAAGTAGGTGACGCACACTGGGCCCTTCGTTCTTTTCGTTTCCCTTTCAAATTTAACAGGACAAGACAAAATATTCATTTAAGACAGTATTTTGTTAGAATCCTTTTGCCAAACCAATTTAGGTTTAAGTTATGGTAACGCTAAAGGTAGTTAGGGCGCAACTCTAAGGGAGCATCACTCAGGGCTAACAAGGGAAGGGGTATTTGTTGACAAAAAAAGTGTGACTTATAACTGAACGTTGTGACTTTCGATGAACGGTTTTAGAATTAGGCTAATGGGAAAAATTGAAAAAAATAATTGAATAGATCATTACTTAATTGTCGATTTTAAAGTTGCTTTCGAAAGCTAGAAAAGGAACTCGTTATTCAAGCAGAACTTATTCAATAGCAACAGCAAAGGTTCGGAGTGACTTGGAAAGATCTTTTCGAGGTGCTTCATACGAAGACTGAGACATAGTGGCCTATTATTGTCCTGCCAACGAATTTTTATTAGGAGAGAAGAGAAAGGTTGTGTTAAAGATTTACAAGCAACAACGCCTTGACGGCGGTATAAGAGGGTTATATAATGACTTCCAGATAGTAAAGTGAAAAAGGGTATTTGTGATCGAAAAGGCAGGTAATGGAAAGGAAAACGATTTCTAGAGTTGCTAAACATTAAATCCGGTACCTATTCCACAGGGAACCTCATAACTTTTCCCACAGTTTTATCTTTTTATAGAAAACATTTTTTTATCCCATATTGATCATAAATTTCCCAAACTTGATTAAAGTGCTTTCCTAAAACTTCCACTCAAATAAACGCTTTAAAAGGGTACGTTCAATGTCAGCTTTGGGGCTCTACAAAAATAATCGCTGAACACCTGCAAAATCATTTCGAACATATGCATGCAAATTTATCAAGGGCGAACAACAACCCACTTCTACCCCAACCCACATGCCAACCCACTATGTAAATGGGCAAAAGCTGAACGGCAAGCGGTCAAATGAATATACAGTTATATATACATATATGCAGATGTATTGGATGAATGTGTAATGCATATCCTTGACGCTTAGCCGGCGGTTATGTGCACAAAACCAAATCCGACAACCGACGGCAAATGTGCGTGCAAAGCAACAAAAACCTTTAAAGGGAACAACAAAAACAATATAAGCACTTTTTATGCCAAACTCCCACACACAGCTGTTTGCTTATTTTTAGATACATGTATACACACTTATATATATATATATATATATACATGTAATGTACATATTTACTCCATATATAGCTATTTGAAGGCTTTGACTTTCAACCCTCGCGGCAGCAAAGGCAATGCGAGCTAGCGCCAAATAACTCCACGTACGACCGGCTGACTGGCAGACTCATTGTTGTTGCTGCTTATTTTATTACTGTTATTTGTGCTGGTGTTTCGCACAAGCTCATGAATACATGCGAGCTCGTTAACTTTGGCGCACCCCAACAGTGTCAAGCACACACACACACACACACACACACACAAATCAACACAAGTGTGTCTGTGTGTGCGACATACTTTGTGGGGTTGTTAGGCGGCTTCCTGTCGCTCAACTCCAGCGCACACACTCATCTACGCTTACAGTTATTTTACAGCGGCGTTGCATTTTCATTGGTCCCCTCTAAATTTTCTACGCCGCTCCCAAGCAACGCCAGTGCTTTAACTTTGCACGTGCAACATTTTTGAGATCATCAAACCGAATGGAATGCCTTATCTGCACGTCTCCCGTTTCTTGTGTGCCGTCACAAAAGGAAGCGTGGCGGTTCGCGCCGTTGTGGGGGCTTCCTACGCTCCACAATCAGTTGACATATCAACTGCTATAACTACTTTTGTGGCAATTTCGACATTTATTAGGATTCCTATTCAGCTTTCGACGCAACACACACACATAAACACTTTTTGCTTGTATTTGTATATCCTGTCTGCCTTTTTGTAGAGTATTGCTGGAGGCGACGGAACATTTTTTTCTTTCAGTGCAGAGCTGTAAGCTTTCCTTAGTATTGGGGGTGGTGAGGTGCGAGTGTAATAAATTACTTGACTTTTAAGAGGTTTCACATAACAACTTAAAGTTATTCTGTAGTAATTTTGTCATTTCTTATTTCATAAATATGTATATAATACACTCCTATTTTAGATTGTGCGCTTCATGACTGGCACATACTTTTGTCTGGTTTGTTTACAGTTTTGCAGGTTGTTTTTCTATGCCAGGCGCTCACAATTGTAAATTGTATGTTTCAATTGAATGAATCGTTCAGTTGGAAGTGTGTTCCACAAGTTCATATAACTGTTTAATGTATAACGAAAGCACTTCCGAAAATGTGTAAAATTGACTAAATTTGCTTCATAATTAGTGCTTGATTAGAAGTTATCGAGGCGCAATAATTAGTACATATAGCTTATTAGTTCCTTAGCTGGATTTTTTTAAATAAAGTCGCCTGTTGAGAGTATACATTTTCTTCACTCACCCACGGTTAATAATTTTAGCGAATATTTCTTGAGAGCTCGATTTTCGAAAAAATTTTTCGTATATGTTGATCGATTTTCTTATTTTGTCGTTAAATTCAAAGTGTTTAGGCTCTCTCTAGTGTTCACAACATCTTCTCAGCATATGGTATGCAGATATTTGAGCTAAGTATCTTAACTGTGATAGTTTTCCAGGGAATTCGAAAAGTAAGTTGCCATAACCCGAAGCGCGATTTTCTAATAGTTCCGAATGTCCTTCATCTGCATCGTACTAGTGCTAGTTTAGTTGGCTGACCGAGTGACTAGTTTGATGAAGTGTTTGCAGTTCTGTCAAAAGTGTTATCTCCACATTTTCGTGTAATTGCTTATGGGAGAGGAAGAGGTTATCTGATTTGCTCGACGTGGTCTTTGTAACATATATAAAAAGAAGAAGATATTGGGTGTTTCGGAATAACTATTGTTAATTACTGTTCCAATTAAAAACACGATTCCAAGGTTTGAAGTCTAATATAACTTTGTTCTTAAGCGGTTAACATTAGATAACTGTAGACGATTTTTTGAGAATGCATGAAAATGGCTTAGCGCTTCTGTCAATTTGTACCTAACTGTTATCTTTATTCGAGACCTTGAACAGCGCTATTCTTGCTTTCAAACGATATATTTCTTTTGGAGCTCTTAAGTTCTAATATTGGTTGCAGTATATGGTAGTCTAATAGTAAAACATGAACTGAATCATTAATCAGCACCCAAAGTCCCGCTATACCAAAATGAAACAATAATGAAACTTTGAATAATTTATTGGCTGAGCTTCCCTTTCATTGCCTGGTTAGCAGTGTTTTTATTAAAACTTATTCAGCAATTAAACGAAAGGAGTTCTATTTGCCTACAATGACAATTTGTTTACGTAATGTTAGGCGACATTTGCTGACAATCCTTCAGACAACACGGCTTGCATTGCTTAGGGTCATTTACATACACGAATTGTGTGGTGAAGTTGAAGGAAGGAAGATATATGAGAGCGATTATTTGTTCACGTGGGGGTGTGTGATACTGTTGACTATAACTACGAGTAGGGTTTGCAGGTGTGTGTTCACGCCACCGCCCTCGACATTTGTTTGCATAGTTTGATGAGTTTCGACTCGCGTACAAATTGCATGCACGACCCACGTTCCATCACTCACACTTCAATGCTTTTATTTATTTATGCCTTAGTTGATTAGTGAAGTGAGTAAAGGGGAAGGGGCTCATACAGGGCTTACTCGTGTACTGGGTATTCGTATTTACCGTTGGTCTGAACACTTGTTATTCTATTTTAATTAAGTTAATTGGTAAGATTTTGTGTTGCTGGTTGATTTATTGCCTAGCAAACTAGTGTGTAAAATAATAGTAGTGCCGGTTGCAATGTTTTGTTATTGTGCATGAAAAATTAAGTTGAAATTGAGGAGTAGACCATAAACGTATAGTAATCCCTAGGTTAGCTTGAAAACAAATTTTGTTTGAAACAAACATCTGTCAAAAAATCTGTCTCGGGTTCAATAGATATCAGCGCACTGATTAATATCGCAGCCTAATATACCAATTAATGGTTTGGTTCTCATCAGGATTCTCATGAGCATTCTCATCAGTTGTAGACTATTCCTCCTCAGCACTAAACCCACACTTTAGATCAATATGTGTTTTAAAATTTTCGACTCATCCATCGGTTGCTACTAGTATAGGTTTTCCCACAATCATTGAATTTTTGCTGAATTAATTCAAATTTAAGATATTGTATATTTTAATTTAGCCTATTTCAGCACGTGAAGAACCGCACAGCCGGTTGCCACCGTATCTCTTGATGAATAACAGGTGTTGTCTGAAATTTATTCAGTCTTGTCCGAAGGTTGCCCAGCGACAGTTCCTGTGTACTCAAGTGTATTCATTACCTGGTTCAAGTCGTCAAAGTGAACTCAGCCATAAATCACTGTAGAATTTCATTGTGATATCTGTCAGCAACGGCATCGCAATACAAAGTTCAAATAGTAAAAGACTTGCTTCAGTAAAATGAGATGGATGTAGCAAAGAATTATAAAAATCTCTTGGAACAGAGCTTTTAGTTGAAAATAATTTACGGGAACTATCTTTAAATGGCTCCAAACCTGCAATACCTGAAAGGGAGGTTACCATTGTCGACTAAGAGTCTTTTTTAGGTTGGTAACTTTTAATCAAATTACGATCGGCGTTAAGGTTTTCAAATGAAGACTGTGACTTCAGTAAAAAACTCTGTCGGGACAGGTCGACTTAAAACCTAAAAGAAGTTTCGGATAATCAAAGAGATCAGTTAAACTAGTTCAGACTTTTTTATTTAGGGAACAGGAGATATATGACATGAGCATTATTCGTCGTGTATGGCCATGTTTGGGCGATGCAGACACAAAAAATATACCTTGACTCAAATATACCTTGAACTCAGATTCATTCCTTTTAACGAAAAATTCCGACTTTCTCGAACTAAACAGCACATAGCGGAACTTTGTAGTATCCTAAGAAAATAGTAAACATATGATAATTAAAAAGAAATATCATCTGACTCGATATCGATTATTGATATCTTATAAGCTTCAGAAATAGTAGATAATTAAAAATTTTATTTGTGAAAAATGTATAGGGAACTATTTTATACCCAAATAAAAATATCCATAATGGTAAACTATTTTCCAGTCGCCAACCCTTGGAGAGTTGCGAATCGAACGAACAGTTGGTATAAATCACTTAAATTGGTACAGATCGAGAGAACAAAGAAACGGCAAGCCAATGTCGGAAAATAACAGAAACTAGAAAACTTTTCCTCGCTTTTAAGGGTACTATACTATCTCGATTCTGAAGACTACTCGCTTAAGTTCAGTCGCTCCCAATTCGTCAATCTGCTGCTTACACATGTATTTATTCTCACACAGCTGTGCATACATAAGCTAGCGCTGATTGCTTATGCACTTGTTGTGCGAAAAAAATGCAGCGTATATGCGACAGCCGCGCTGGCAGCGAGCATTTCGAACAGTTGTGCGCGGCGCGGCTGTGCACACAAGCTCAACAACGCGCCAACAGTGCTTACTAATTTACTTTTACTTTGAACACAATGGGCACTTTAAATTGCACAGCTTGTGTGTTTAGTGTTTTTGTTGTAATTGGCAAATATTTCATATCACTTTGTTGTAATTGTTCACTCAAATGCAAAAATATCAATTATTGAGCAAGCAGGCGGCAACAACACCCTTACGAGCCATACGCGCAATAAAATAAATATGTAACAACAACAACGACAACAACAACAATTAAGTTGTTGTACTCATATCATTTCCAACAGTTGGTTGGCGTAACATTTGTGCGCTATTTACACGCTTCTCGCTCGATTGTTTTAGCGCACTTGAGTTTTTCGCAATTATTAAACCTCAGCGAGACTTAGCAACACGCACACACATACACACAGGCAGACCTTCATGGCAAATACACCTCGGCATCCCTTTCGATGGTGATTGAAAGGTTATTGTGCCGTTATGCTGGCAATTCGACCAATTCATCCCTTTTGAAGCTCAATCGATCTTCTCAGGCACACACACGCGCCTGTATATATTCGATTGCCGCGTCTAATTCAATGCAAATAGCTCACAAATGTGCTGTAGAAATTCGCCGAATTTCTCATCAAACTGTCGAAATATTTTCCGCACATTTGCTGCATGAAGTTTTTTGGCGCAAATTCGCAATGATGCGATAATCCATAGGCGATCATTGGTGAGGCTGCAAGCTTCTGAGCTGTTGCGCTGGGGCGGCGCTTCATCATCTGCGGCAACTTGTTGTCTGGTTGGTATGTAATAATTTTTTTATTGCTGTTGTAGTTGTTGTTTTGTTGTTGTTGTTGCTGTTGTACTGGCATTATGGCGTTTTTATTCGGCCAGCTGCATTGTTTTGCATTGTGTCGCCTTGTTTGCCTCATCGCCTGCCCGCTCTGCACCTTAGCTGGCCATCAAGATGTCCTCAGTTTTCAAGTTTCGCGCGGGCTCGACGCCAATGCATGCCACACAATGGCAAATATTTACTATTTTAATGAAGAATTTGCATTGAAATTCTTTGGTGAATGTTAGCACTCAGCAAGCGCGCAATGCAAAGCACACACACCTCCCAGAGCCACACACACACACATACAAACTTTTATGTTGGCCACAATTGTAAAAATACGCACAGTTGTACTTGTTGTTAGCATAATTGCATGCATACATACACACACATTGTCTGCTTGTAGGCAGACATATGAAATCGTGTTTAAATATTTCAATTTCAATTTGGATTTTAGTGCCTTTCAACATTCGAGCATTTTTTCTGGCAGCTGTTTGATGGTTTACAAGCTGTGAACCACTGCAATAACAACTACAATACAACGGTACACAATAAGATCTTACCTACATATGTATGCTTGTAGGTACAAGCGGTACGCGCAAGCCAAAGCCAAGAGGTTATGTTCCAATTAAAGAACAACAAAAGGTGGGAGTTCCATAAGAAATCGAACATAGCAGAAACCAAGTTGGCCGGCTTTAAGCCGTAGAATAAATATTTCTCAATACTGTAGCTATAGTTGAGTTATAACAACTTTAAAAGTGGTGATTCGAACAAACAACTGGTATAAATAACTGAAACTGGTAGAAATAAATAGCGCCAGAATATTAAGCGTTTACACAAAGTCAATAAGGTATCGACAAGGTTATTACGGGGGCTAGAGTTGGGAGTCTTTTATACCCTAAAATTTTGTTTTGATGCTGACCAAATTTGGGGTTATTTTTCTGGTTGAGCTTCGGAAATGAAAAAACAGGATAGAAAGATATTAATTTCATATCTATTCTGTCTTCCCGGTATTGTGAATAACCTTAGATGCTTTTTAACAGCGCTTAATCCGCCTTTGACCCTTCGTTTCTTCGTTGAACATTTTTCCATAAGGGTCTTTAAGTTGACATGAAGGATAACTCACTCAAATATACGTTATATTATCTATAATCATTCGGCAGATACTTTTTCAAAACCATGTTGCCAGAGTTGATTTCCATTAAATGCTTAACGCTTAAAAATACGAGGACATCAATATCTCTTCATTTTAGCACCACATTCTTTCGCCATCACACTCTTTACTAGCGAAAGTAAAACCAAAGTTAGCCAGTTGAAATTAATATAAGAGAGTGTATGAACACCTCACTAATATCCTGTAACCGCTATCTATCCATTGCATCTCTATTTGATTATGCCAGTTTATGCGATTTATGCCAATTGTTGTTCGATTCGCCACTCTTCAATGTTTAGCAAATTGAATACAGCTTTCCATAACTACAACTGGAAAATGTAGATAGATTTTGACCACACTAACCAAATCAATACCCAAATGGGTAATTTTACTCCAGCGTGTTTACAACTTTATGCCATTTAACGCTGACCAAATTTGCGGCCAACTTTAAGGGCAACAAAACATTTACTACTCCCCACAACTCCACACAAGATTAATTTATTTTTACGATATTTTGTGCGCAATAAGCAAAACAAAAGAAACGGCAAAAGTCAAAATATTGCCACATGCAGACAAAAGTAAGGGTCGTGACTGCAACAACAATGGTGAGGAACAACTAATGAAACAAGAAAATCTCAGCAAGAAGAAGAGGAGAAACATGAATGGGCGTTGAATGTTGGTCAAAATGATGAAGTAATACCATTAAATTTTGTAAACACCCACAAAATTAAACGAAAGAGGGGAGCATAGAGCGGTAACCAGCTGTGCGGTGGCTGTGTGTGTGTGCGTGTGTATGTTGGCGCGTTTCGTGCGTGCAAATTAGGTTACGCACTATCAATCTTGATTAGAATGTTGTGATTTTCGGTGATTTTTGCTTTTAACTAAAATTAAAAGGGGGTGGCGCCGAGTCCACGCACATATCCTGCCTACAGTGGACCACGCGGGAAGCCGTCAGTTGAGCAGTTGGGTGTCGCATCGCACCCCGTTCGTATGTTCTTCGTGCTTGTACGATGCTCATTTGTGAACACGTGTCCATTGTGCGCAAGTGGCAACAATTTTCAGGCGTTGTTAGGGTGGCCGACGCGACGTTGTTGACTTTAGTTGTCTTGAGCTGAGTGGGTGAGCTGAATGGCCCAATGCACGCCCGGGTGGCTGTTGGGTCAAAAGGTTTGGCTTTTTAGCAAAGTGCTCCTGACTTTTATGCGCAACTGTGTGGAGTGTGGGTAAAAGCAAGGTGCAAGGGAAGCGGTTGGCGAATTCTAATGCTTTGTGCTTGCACTTACATGTTGTTTCGTACATCTGCTTTGATAGAAGGAAATCTACAGCTGGCATATTAGCGCAGCTGTGCGACTTTGCTGGCCAGTAGTGGAGCTTTTAATATCTACTTTTATTATTTCTTAATTCTTTTTCCTTATTTCTTTGTGGTAAGCACTTATTTTTGCAACTACTCTGCGTCAGAATACTTTCAAAATACAATTTCATGTTGGAATTTATTTGCATGCCGGAATTTATGGTGAAAATAAAACGTAAATTTTTACCGCCGCTCCGATTTCACTAACACGCCGGCTAACTAACAGCTTGAGTCATAAATATTTCACTTTTGCCCAAATCGAGTGATTGCCTGGTAAAAATAAAACAGCACATACTTTAAAAAATTTTATTTTTTTTTTGGGTTCTCTGTTGCTTTATTTTTGCAGCCAATCAGTCGTACAGCAGAAACGGTAAATATTTTGGCCAAAAGCAAAAAGTCGTAAACTTCGAGCATTTTTCACAGTAGAAAAAATCGATTTTCCACGACAAGCGTGTGTACATGTATGTGTATATGTATGTATGTATACAGGTGTGCATATAAAATCCACAAACATAAAAACTCAGCAGACATGAATGAAAACATAAAAATGTCGACTTGCCCCTTCATAATTTCGTGTTACTTTGCACCGTTTTGTGGCAATTTCAATAAACAATAAATCCCTCCAAACATGCGCACAACAACAACAAAGCGCAATGTTGTAAAAATTCAAAGACATACATATAAGCAAACATTGTTGACGGTGGCAACGCAGGCAGCTTAAAACCGCTTGAAATTGACAGCAACCACAGCGCATGTGCAACATGCAGCATTACAATTTTCGAAAATGCGCACACATACATATATACATGCAGACATATATGTGCAGCTATGTAGGCGCGCTTGTATTTGTTCGGTAATTTTCCAACAACAACAACAACAACAACTAACACATACCAACAACATCCACAAAAAACACCAACCGACACCAAATGCTGCCACAAAATTTATAATAATTTTCACTCGAAATGAATGGGAAAACTAAACCTGCGGCGCCTGCGCACAAACGAACGCCCAGCAATACCAACAACGCCAACAACAACAAGAATGATAATGAATGTGTAAAACAAATTGCACGCAACGCACTCCAACATTGTTTTAGTCTCACACACACACACACTTGCACACCCATGCACCTTGGTGTTTGTTAAACAAGGCTCAACGCGCCACTCAAGCTGTCATTATCGCTGTCAAATTGTGGCCAGCGCGTGCTGTTGGCCGCAGCCAGCTCGAAGCGCATTGGCCCGAAATTCATGTGATGCTGTCGGCTGTTGAACATAATCGTAAACAAATAAAAATGCTGTTGCTAATAAAATATATTGAGACGGTACTTTATGGTTAAACACCCGAAGCGTTGTGGTTTCGTTTCACTTCGTTTCGTTTCGTTTCGTTTTTCTTCTGTGCCAGACAGTGTGCCGTGTTTGGTTACCGAATCGAAAGTTCAAAAAGAATTTTTTAAACATTTTTTTGCAAGAAAAGTGTACAAAAAAGTTTAAATAGAAATATAATTTAAACATTTTATAAAAAAAATACTTTCTACAATTAATGAAAAATTTAGATATAAAAAACGAAGAAACTTCTGCTTCATCGATTGTCGGCGACTCGATTTATGTTCATTGAAATATATTCGGTAATTCTCGCGATGTATATTGAAAAGTTTTTAGAAAGATATAAAATTATATATTCATTGCTTCAAGAGATGTCTAAATTAGGATTCATGTGACTAGTCTTGACAAATGGATTTCTTATATACTTATTTACATCATCATAGTACCGTTTTGTGGGCGTGGCAGTGATTCGATTACCAACTTGTTTAGAGTACCAGAAATCAATTTAGTTCGTCATTCTAAGATTTTAACGATTTCGGCGAATTTTTTCCGTTCGCAAATCTCAAGAGAATGCTCGCTAGTAGAAAAGCAATTAACCGACAATGAAGAAGTAATCGTCGGGACTGAGGCCAATTTTGAAGTAGAAGACAAATGGAAACAGTAAGTTTATCTGGCAGAAATTCAGAATTAAAGGCATTGAAAGAAAGATATATGGTTGCTTCATCAGGTTTTTATAAAGGAGAGGAAGATATGTACAATTTTACAGCTAGCCACAATTACATTAGCCTCAATTTAAAATTATTAGCCTTGGATTGTTTCCGAACGGATAACGACTCTTCAATTTTGAGCGTTTTACAATTGGTATCAACTGATAATACAGAAAGTTGAAGACATTCTTGGCTTTGGAAAATCAGCTGGAATAGGATTAGTCTTCGTTCATTATTTCGAATTGGCGTTTCTCTAAAGTCGTTTTAATGGTTCTAGCAACAATGAAGAAGGAGATTCTCTATAACTGAGATGTGGCCCGTTTTTTGTCCTGTATACGTCAAACCCCAAAACTATTTAGGGAATCAACGAAGAAAATTGCTACATTATGGTCAGTTGATGCAATTATGACGGGCGATCTCTCTGGGTTTGAAAGGTAATTTGATTAGTTTGATTTATCATTTGTTTTGATTTGTTGATTTGAAAGATTTTGTCTATTAAAAGCTAAAAAGTTCACAATTTGTATTCAAATACGTCTCTGAGTGTTAGTACCTTTAACACCAGAGAGCGTTACGGAGTACGCATGGCCTATTGTAGGAGTATTTGAAAATTACCAAATTAAGTTAAAAGTTTAATCTTAATATTATTTCAGATTTTGATTCAGATTTGATTTCATTTCAGATGTTTGTAACGCTAATGGATCTTTGGTATGGAAACTTCACTCTGAATCTGAGTCATTAAAATATAATTGTAAATACGACAAATAAACCGCATAAAAATATGTCAGTCTTACTGCCACATTTCTAACATACCACAACTGCATACTAAAACCTGGCTTACTTAATACAAATATGACTTTTTCGAATTCCGGTAGCATTCCGGCAAGTTGAGTAGCAGCCTTATAAGTAAAAACATCTTAAGATCCTACATAACCAACAACAACAATGCCAGCAGCACAGGTGATAAACACTTGGCGACCAACTACGGTAGTTTTGGTCTGATAATTTCGCCAGTAAGCAGATGCTAAGCAACTTAAGCAACTAGATTGAACACACACATACGCATTTATGGGTGACCTTTTTTCCACTGCTGCTGGTGTTGTTCGTAATATGAGCAGCGCTACAATGTTGCAATATTGCATTATTGTCATCTTGTTTTTATTTTTTTTTTTAGCTTTGGCATATGCTCAGTTTTCTCAGTTTTAGTGCTAGCGAAGCATAGTGTTGCATATAGCCCCAAGGTAACTGAGATTTCAGATTCGGCTTTAATTAAGACTTAATCATGTTGCAGATAAGCATCGCACATGTGTTGTAAACATGAGCATTATTTACTAGCTGGCACTACGGTAGCTCTAAACACTAACAACAACAAGAACCATAGCAACAACAGCGAAAGTCACAACAGAAACAGTGGTAGGGTTGTCTCTCTAGAAGCTAAACTAACGAGTTGTATCTTGAATATATGTATATATGTAAAAGTACACAAAAACTCGCAAATAAAACTAATTTATATGTTTGTGAGGAGTCTTCTAAATAGCTAAGAGGCTTTAATGTAATGAGTAATTTTATGATGTTCTTCATGCATAAATAACTTACATAAAATATAAAAAGAGTCAGTGTGAAAGACTATGAAGTAATGTTATTTTTAGACTATTTATAGACCGGATTCCTAATAGAGATTTGAGAAGGTTTTTTTTTATTTCCAGAAATATTCTTGGGAATTGGATGTTGTCCACCGAGTGGCAACCGCTATGAGAAAAAATTTTGTCGCGTTAAGAAGCGAACCCTCTATCTGTCGATAGCTAGTCACATGTTTATGGTACTTAACTATAGTGATCTGCTAACCAAGATAGTGATCTGTAATCTACTGCTCCGAGGTATGACTATTGGTAAAATAAGACTGATTCTGTAATTGACAGTGCTTAATAGAAGAACCATATCCTCCCAATGGTAGGGCTCTCGTTTCGGTCTATTCCATCCATTCCAAATCCTTTCTGACACACATGGTTTGGTGGAAAATATGTTTAAAACAACTGAGCAACGGATTTTTGTGAAATTTCAACGAAACATGGCAATCTGCCTTATTTTAGTCATTTCAGAATTGCCATTGTATCTCTATATATATATATATGAGTATACTATATATATTATTACTTTATCGTAAGAATTCGGTATTCTAGTCCGCAGTTGTTCATCGATTGCCCTGGTTTATGTTCTTTACTTCGATTTGAAGTAAACACACATGAATTGAAGCATCTAAATTGTTTGGCTATGGATATAACGCATTTTCTTTATGATAAATTTCCTGCTGAAGATATTAAAAGATAATTTTTAGCACTGTTTTTATAAAAAGAGGAGCCGTAGGCCAGATTTTGGGTTTGAGAGGTGTTATACTCATGTTTTTAAAGCAGATCGTAGAGTTTCATTAGAAGCGATCAAAAAGCAGGTTAAAAGATGGAAGAAAAGCGTCACTTCTTAAAGTATAGCCTAGGTGCAGTGTCCTGTCCTGACCAGAAATCAGCTAAATCGCTTATTTTTACTCAGAATATTTTGATTGATAATTATAACCACAAATAACCAATCTCCTTGTAGGTCAAATTAGCCATCACTGTTCAAAAAATTAAATGAAATTTGCAATAAATTATATGATAAAACATTTTTTCCACGTTTTTCTTACAGACAATTATTTTTCTTAGCGTATTTCTGCGCTGCAATTATATTTCCTGTATTATGTAAAACACAGAGGCGTGTTACATGGAAAACATAAGCATTATAAATACATCTATCATATTTCAGCGCTTTCTCTTTCACCTAGCTTCGTATCCTGTTCACCCTGTGTTCCCTATTGGCGTAATTAGTCCGCTACGTGGGCACGCTTTCTACCAATTAATTGTCTACAGAACACAACATACGGTTTCAATTTACTAACGCACATGTCCGCTTAGCCCCCTGTCCCATCACTCGCCAGTCTGTCTACTCACAATAGCTCGCCTTTAATATGTCCATATGTCAGCTACGTCAACTACACCTTCGCCTCAGCTAACACACCACAATACGTGTATATTCATTTTGTTACACAATCCTTCCATTAATAACGGCTTCTCAGCCTCAATAACCGCCGAAGTGACTTACTGACAACACCATACAAATGAGCTGATAACTATATACATTACTAAAAGCACACAAAAATCCCTCATCAATTGAACAGTTGTGTTGCTCTGCCACCAGCCACCAGCCAACAGCTGGTATATTACAAACGCAAAAGAGAAACCCACACACCTCCGCTTTTGACTCGGTCCGCTTATCACTCGCCTTCTATGCGCGAAGCCACAGTGAGGAAAACCTCCAACTCTCTCATGAGTTGGGTTGTCTCTAGTAATTTGCTCATATTTCCCAGGGGTTTGACTGAATTGCAATCGAGGGGTGTTTTGTTGCTGTATGAGTACGAGTTCACCCCTTTCTACGGCGCTTCCATGCTACGCTAGCATTTTTCTCACTGGCTCATCACCCGCTTGGGGTGCTTCTTATATTCTTCAGTTTTTTTGGTGCTCTGCCGTAATGCCCAGGGTGTAATACCACAACATTGGCTTCGTTTATATGTATGTTTGTTTTTAGGCCTATCAGTCTGAAACGCTTCTCCTCGCTTGTTTATACCCGTGGACAACTAATTGCGTTAATATATTATGAACTTTTTGCAATAACTGTTTCCGGAAATGAGCTAAAATTTCTCTTAAAGCAGTAGTGTCCTTTCTTTCTTCAATATCAGATTTTCGGAATAATTTTTGGTGTAAAGTAGTTCATCGAAGATATCATTAGACATTCAATGAAGTCTTAGGACTTCTAAGATACTATCAAACGACATACCACATATTGCAGCAGAATATTTATCAAATATTAACCTAGGTATAGAAGTTAATTGTGAGCATTTCCGAGATTATAACGTTTAACAGTCAAGGTTTCATCAGACCAGATTAACTTGTGCTTACGTTTTTCCAGCTGTGTTGAAGAAGAAGAGTTTTCTATAGACCCAACAAGTATCGTTGACGGGTAGTCAATTTAACAGTTATTCAACTGAGCGATCACCACTTATTTAATGGTAGCATAGCATCGCTCGCACTTGAAGAAAGTCGTGATCACTCTCCTAGCATTCTTAGCAATCTACAAGGGGATATTTTCAAATCTTTGAATTTGAAGACATTGAACCAAGTAGCTACCTATATGTAAATAATCTAAAAATTAAAAATACTAGCAGGGAGCTTGGCCAAGATAACGAACTAGTAAGCAACCACTTCATATGTCCGTTTTATCTTTGATCGATTTTTATTCCGAGTAATCTGGACGTCAATTCTTTAAGCTTTCGCCATTACCATTGTCTGGGAGAAAGTAATCAAAAGCGGATATTATTTTTGAAGAGACTGTGGTTATTTGTCAAGACCTTATTAAACTGTGCTTAATCTGTTTCTTTTCTATATTGCACCTTTCTATATTGCATTATTCAAAATGTTGGTATTTACTTTTCATTTAACGCAGGGGTGCTCAACCGCTTTCTTTGGCTCCTAACAGTATTACTTCCTTGCAGATTAATGATCCGATTGCTATAATTCTCACTTTTATATTATGGTCATATGATCTTTGAACCAACTTTGATTTTATCTAAGGTAAAACGTAATTGTCTTTTAAAGAATATATCGTAAGAAGCATACTAAATTAGAACAATTTGAATTATTAAAACCTAAATATCACATTTTTTCGAAGTAATTCATAATAATATTGCGTCAGTGTGTGTCGGGTATAAAAAGTTTTCGAACCGCTGCTGATACCCAGCCCACCCTTACATTTTTCGCTTATAAGCTGCCGTATTTCTGTCCATCTGTTCTAGTTGTACAATTCTATTCAAGCCATTACAGTCAAGTGCATTGCGACTGGTTAAATCGAAAGCCTCTTTATGTTTTTCGCTTCCGTTATTTTAATATTTTTCATTTTCTTCTAATGCTTTATTCATATTGGCTTTTCGCTTTTAGTGAAATTAAACGACACATGCCACAAAATGCATTTCTATGAATTTGATTCCAGCCGTATTATTGCATTTTGACCCACAGAAACGAGCATTACGGAGGCCAAGCCACCCACCCACACACATACACACACACACTCTCCTTCTGTGCAGCTCTGTGGCAGCACTCTATTGCGCTTAACGGTTAACACGATTTCCATATGTTGCATAGCGTCCACATGGCGAACGCATTTGGTCCTTATGTTCACACCGCGTTGGGATTAAAACGTCGTCTGCTCGCATTCTGCCACCGCCACGAGTTGGTGGGTGCGTAGATGAAGGCATGTGTAAATATGTATGTGTGTGCAAAGTGCTATTAGCACCCGACTGAAACCCGATGCGCCATAAGGTGGCATTTGCTTTTGCTTTTGTGTCTCACAAATGGCTACCAAATTAATGCAAATGAGCTTCCAGTTGGCACCACATCGCATTTAAATGATTCATGGTGCAATATACTCGTATAATATAATAAATAATGCATCCACTCGTTCATAAGTATGAAGTTACTAATTTACATTTAGCCTGCTGTAATATGCACTTTGTAGGGCTTTCAAGTAGATAACACTCCATTTATTTATGTGTGTATGGGTGTGTGCATAATTATGTTCTCTAATAAGTGCATAAGTCGACATTAAAAACTGTCGAAATATTTATGAAATATGGCGTTTTGAAATCCAAGCGACACAATTTCTTTCTTTAGCCGTCAAATGCAATTATGATTTTAAACAATTTCAAGTGTTTGTTTCTTTGAAGTTGATATACTTGGCGTATCGGATTTAATTTCATTATCTTTTTTATGCAAATATGAATAGATGGATTTTTAAAGTGCACTTTTTCAACGCTTGATATTTTTTTCACTGCACGAAGTTCGTGGGTTAAAAACGTAAAGCCAAAAAAAAAAGAAAAAATTAAACGCAAGAAGCCAATCCCATCTCTTTCATGCCAAAAGGATCATCAACGCCAGCAGGACTAAATGAAGTCAGTATATTCGTCAAAATAGGACTATGTGACGGTATGGACCGATCCCTAATTTTTGGTACTGATATGCTGAATATTAATATTATATCACTTTTTAGTTAGCTATCACCATTACTAAGTCGTATATATGTTGTAAAGTCAAACGGAGAAACGGAAATGCATATATAGGATAAACGGGGATTAAGGGAAGGGCTCGGCCGATTTTATTCCTTTTTAACAATAAACCAAAATATGCTTAATTTCGTAGAGATATCTCGCTTACTAAGACATCTCCTTTCCAGGATACTGTCTAAAATAAAAAATAAAAAGGGAACTGTCTGCAGCCAATTTCATCTACTTTTGACATTAAACTAAAGTATGTTCAAGAAAATATTTTCTCCCAATTTTTTTACGATACTTTACACATTGACCGACATATTCGCCTTAAAGTCAACTATAATAACGAAAATGATTATATATGGTATATGGGGACTGGAGTAACTAATTCATAAACGCATTTCAACCGTATAACTATAGTATTAACTTAATTCTCTAAAAACATCTTATAAATTACGATATTGGGTATATGGAGGTTAGGAGAGGTGCTGAACAAATTTTATAAATTTTTGACAACAGACCTCATATAATATTAACCAGGAAAATATATCCATTTAATTTCATTAAGATATCTCATAAATTGATTTATTGTTTCGGCATAAAGACTCACATAGGCACTAAGATTCCATATCTGGTATTTGAGCACCCTGAAAAGTTACATCCGATTTAGAATATTTTTAGATAAGATTGAAGGTACAATTTGTTTAAAGATTTATATATCGCAAAGATAAAAAATCTGATCTGATTTGATGGGAAGTAGGCGTGGTTGTAGTTCAGCTTCACCCATTCAAACAACCTTTCGGTGAACAACGAACAACACTATGATAAACTTGTGGTAGCATAAAAACATGGATCAGGTTACAAAGATAGCCGCTAATGTTTCTTTTTTCCCAGTGATTCAAACAGATTCGATAAGTAGCAGAAATTTATGTTTTTTGACCACACCGAAAAGTTGAAAGAAATTATAAATTCCTTAGGTAATTTTATATTCACTCCGGTCACTCGATAAAAATACCAACGGACAAATAAAAGGGCCACACAAATACCAAATTTTTCATTTCTCAATGTGAACTGTGCAACCGTCATGGATTTGTGCAACTTAATGATCTTTTGTTGTCTTTAGCCGCTGGCAATATGTAGCAGTTGTTGTTGCAATTGTTAGTGAATTTTATGAATAATTAAGTGCAGCTGGTAGTCGCGACAAATTTTTGTGCCAACACACACATACACAAATGCTAGTGCAAGGGGTATTAATAGTTGGCTTTGTGGCACGAGGATGCGACACTTCTATGCTATTCACATAATGGTGACAACAAAAGGCAACAACAGCAGAAAATAAAAATCCGTCAAGTGTAGACTCTCTGGTATGCAGATGGATAGGCCATTGACTGGCTGACTAGATGACTAGACGAACGCGTTATAACGGTTGCATAGACAGTCCGGCGAAATTTGGAATACTATGTACTTAGTTAAGCCCAAACGCGCGGCCGCGCTAAATAAATGAAGCGATTTTAAGTGTAACAGCGACAGTCGACAGCCGCGACAGCAACAATTGCCGGCTGTCGCAGCTGTCCGCCGTTGTGGCATTGTGCGCAAGCCGCCAACAGCCGCTGCCTGACAAAAGTCTATTAATAAAAGTTGGGGGGCTTAGCGAAAATGTTGACTGCGAGTACATCAATAGTGACTGCATGCAACAAAAGCAACAGCAATTGCAATCGCAGCAACGGCTTTTCTTTTTGTTGTGCGGCGGCGGCGTTTTGATGCAACATGTGCAACATATGTGCATGCAATTTGCTTGCTTCGCCTCGGTGCCGTGCGCCGTTCGGTATGCGGCGCATTGCCATTTTTGCTAAACAACTAAGCAACAACAACAACAGCAATGGCTGCGCTGTGACATATCCAAAAATCAAACAGCGTTGCCAAACTAATGAGTTGTCGACATGCGCGCCTTGGCAGCATGATTGCCACTCGTGCACGTGCGCCCATATGTTGGCAACAACAAAAGCAACAAAAGGCGGCACTAGCAGCAGCAGCGCAATTGAAACAAAATCCCAATCAAGCCAACCGAAAAGCAACAACATAATTGATTGTTGGCAATCGGCGTGTCGTTCGACGCTTTGTGATCGCTATTGAAGATCGATCGACAGTTCGTCGCCGGTGTTGTTCCTGTGGCTGTAATGTCGGCAAAGCAAAACGCTTGCGACAGCAACATCAATATGCAAGTGGCAACAACAAATTGATTGACGGCTCAATTGCGCGGCAATCAGTTGAATGACGTTGTTGCTGGCTTTTTTTTTACGCTTTTCGTCTGTGTGCGTTGCATGCCACTTTGTTGCAAGCCAGACATTTTTTTTCAATCTTATTTGAAATAATTGCTTATTGTTGTCGTTGTAGCGGTGCTTTTCGCTTCTACGCGTTGAAATGGAATTTGAATTTTTGCCTTAAATTAGGCATCGAGAGAATTGTTAACATTTATGTTGGCATTGCTTTTGTCGCTGTTGCTGACAGTTACGGTTGTGCGGTTGATTAGGTTGCTCGAGAGTTTATAATACGCGCAGTGTACTAATTTTAGACAATGCTAAGTTTAATTTTTGGTGATACTTAAGAAGCATTAAAGTGAGGTTATGTTGTCTTTCAAGGTAATTATTTCCAGATACATGTTGGGTTAGGCTATATTAGGTTTGAAAACTGATTCCCGATACCAAGATCACATTGGAACAGTTGATCCATTGTGATGTCGAAGATGAATGTAAAACCCCCCTGTAGCGCTTCGAACTCATCAGAAATCTTGTGTTCGATTTCGTTTCCGGTGAGTTCGTCTGTATGTCTAAAGGCATAAAATCGGAGGTATTTGAGCTTTAGTCCGGATGGCTAACAAGGAAATACTGATTCTATCCTGTCTTCTTCAATAACTTACGGTTACTCAGAACTAGCTTACGGTTGGAAAAAATTTATGAAAAGAGTTGCCACCTATTTAGAAGAAAACAAAATAGAAATTTAATACAATATGAAACTAAATAAATGAATAAGGGTGACATTTGAAAATATTTCTTAAACGGGTTGCCACCTGTTTAAATTGTGTAGTCAACTGAATTCATGAAACATATGAACTAGTAAAATGTGACAATAGAATTAAAATACTTAAAATGGTGTTCAATAGGAGATATTTCTCTGAAGGATTACCACCAGTTTGAGAAATTTAATTCAAACATCTTGATCGGTGGCAAAATAATTAGAGGGTTGAAACCGGAGAAGAAAATTTATAGCAGACATATGTATATTTCAGTTATTTAAGTCAATTTAGGTCCATTGGAGATTTTTAAGATTTTTATTAGGTATAAGAAAATTTATATTAGCATATATATTTTTAAAGGCGCTCTTTTTTTAATAAATTGCCATTATTTTGTTAATCCCACTGTGCACCCTACACGCGCGAACGCCAACAATGATTTATTGCAGCAAATGTTGCTGCTCCTCATGTCATTGCCAACGGCAATTGTTGCATTTTTCTGCATTCAACTTTGAATGCTTGAACTTTTCGAATGTCAGACGTCGCAGACGTGCTTATATGTATATATAAACATGCAAACGGATATATATATATATATATACCGCTAACGGCCCGCTAGTCAACTCGTGTCCTCTCGTCGAGCACACCTTACTGAAAAAATGTGAATGCAACAGCAACAGCAGCGGCAATAACAATACCGCCAGTTGTGACGCTGTCATTGAGCCCATTTTTCAAAATTGTTCCAAGAGAAAAATGGAAATATCGAATGCAAACAGCAATTTTGACATTCCGCCACTAAATCTATTTATATTTATGCCCCATTGTCTGTGTGTATGTGTAAAAGCTCGTGCGTTGACAACTGTAAGCAATGCCACAGTAGCCACGGCAGTGTCAACTATTGCATGCCGCATGCCACAAGCGGCAGCGCATCAGTCAGACAGTCAGCTCAGCCAGCCATGCGTACATTTCACTTAGTTTCTGATTGGATTTTAATGTCTCGACTCCTATTTTGGCAGCACGCGCTTCTTCACACCGGCTGTCTGCTGTCGATCCGCTTGTGTTCTTGTGTTCGTGTGTGCGTATCGGCTTTAACAAAATTAGCGCTTGCTTTGTGTCTGGGTGGCACATACATTCATGCAACATATTTTGGAAAATTGACATGTCACATGTGCGCCCGGCCATCAGCAGCTCCATCGCCATCGCCACAATGGCATTACGCCATCTTAGCCGCGCACACACACACACACACACACACACGCAAGGCTGCTCATGCATGTGTGTTCTCTTGTTAAGTGTCAAAAATTTCTTGCTAACTGTTTGCTCTCTGCTTTGCGGCTCATTTGCGCTCAGCGTTCGCTTGTCATCTTTGACATTTTATGATACTAAATTATTGTTATTGCCTTGTTGCATGTAAATATAGTTGCAAGCGTGTATTAAGGGATTTGTTGCGCGCATTTGTTTTGAAGCTTTATTCGCTGGCATGTGCCATATGTCACAATGCATGAACATAGATAATAATAATAAAAATTGAAAGAAATTTTAATTGTCCGTACGTGCACATTCGATCAAATATTTTTCATTGGCGCTCTAGTTGAAAGCCACACTATGGAATGGCATCGCTCATTTACAAATGAGTAACTGTAAAAGGTGATCAATAAGGATATTAAATGTCAACACATTGATCGTAAAATGATCGCCGCAGTTCGAGGACTTGAAGTATATGGTATGTGGCAGAAACCTGATAGGCGATTAAAAAAGATCAGAAATATTATAATTACCCATATTTAAAAGTAATAATAAGTCTTTCACTACATATACTGAGCTGCAGCTAAATAGAAGGGAGAAAAGAAGCCTTTCATTCGAGGGAATAAAATATATACATTGGAATATCAGAGAAATATAAAGAAATTATAATTTTAATATCTGAGAAAAGACAGTTAAATTGATATTGGATATCAGACTTCAAATCTCTGCAAAGTAAAAACTAAATCTTAAATCTCAGACAGTTTTTTTTTTGGAAAAGCTCTTCATTATGAAGTTGCTGTCTGTTAGGAAACCGAAGAGCTTGTTGGAAGATCCTTCGTAACCACATTATTCTTAACAAGTGATATATCCGAAATGCCTCGGAAGATTTAATAGCTTAATTGTGCAATAAATATTTAATTGATTGAAATTTATGACCTAATTACATTTGACTTTAGTCTGAAACTATTTTTATTCCCAAAGCAACTTATGTTTGCTTTTATTTGTTTTAAGAGGGATTTATTTGATCAAAGAATCTGTTCATGATAAAGCAATACACAACAATTTAGTCAATAAATATATTGTTCTTAATATGTATAAAGAAATATAGTTTATTTATTAGATTAATGGGCAAAATTTAAAGTCTTAATTGTGCAATTAATTGATTAATGACAATTACATCTCTTAATTTCATTTCATATTTTTGGGAGGGAGGAGAGATCCATTTTTGATGATCAAGGAACCTGGGTTACCATTTTCGATATCAAATAATTCTGCCTATGATAAATTAAAGTGCTTAAATTATACATATTTCAATCTGCACGATAATTTAGTCAATTAACAAATTAATCTGAACACGTATAAAAAATGTGAACTCAATAAATTGAGTGAATTTCTGAATCGCCGTCTAAATTTAAAATTTTAATTGTGCAATTAATACTTTAATTGAATTCCAATTATGATTTAATTATATTTCATTTTCCTCTGATCTCTAATAAGCAATAAGCTAACGTTAATTTTATGTAAGTTTCTGTAAAAGATAATTATATGAATCGAGACGTGCTCACTTCGCGTATAAATTAAATGATTTTAGTAATGGGTTGATATTATAGAGAGATAGTAGAATAGTTTATTAACTAATTTAATTTCATGGTAAGAGTAATAGGCCCATATCAGAATCGTTTCAGACAATGCAATAATATATTCAATTAGCAAATTGTCTGCACATAAAAATGTAGAGCAAAATCTCGATTTGACCAACTAGATAAAAAATTAAGAGAGATGGAGGAAATTTGGAAGACAAGTGTGATTGTCAACAACGTAAAATCTAACATATAATGCGTTTAAGTAATTTGTGCGATATCTATCTCTATCTAAGAGTACTACGATAAACATGAGGAGTACAAACACTGTTTTCAAAAATTAGATTTGCTTATTATATTGTTAGTTGTAATATAATTTTGATACCTTTGGAAGAATTCAGTCGTATAGGAAATGTTTGGAGATTTGTGCATTTAAGAAATCTCCACAATCTTAAGATAATATTATTATTACTGTAGTATTTCCAAAAAATAAGGTTACCTGACATATTAAATAACAGTTAGGGCAAAATTATAAATTGCTGAGTGTAAAGTAAGTTGAACATAGAAAATGCATTATAAGTAGGTCTTAACTTGCAATTACACGTTAACCGCTGTGACCTCCACTTTGATTGCTTGCTGAATGCTTTTTCTTAACTTCCAAAACTTCCGCTTTCGGAGTAAATTATATAAGCAAACATATATGAGATATATATTAAGGTTTATTAGGGTGTGTTAGCTTCAGAGAAAATTTCCTCAAAAGAAAGCATTTTCATTTCATTTAGGCAGCAGTTTTCCAATAAATAATGCTTAAGTATCCATGTTTAATTAATTTAATATTAAGTATTTTTGAAGATGTATATAAGTTTATGCGTCGATTTTTGAATGCATTCAATAAAAATTCATCAGCGAAATATTGATTTTAAGGTTTTGAAAAATTAGAACTAAGTAGATCATGTTTGTCGTGCTTAATATTTTGTAGTTGTAATTGCTGAGTTTTATAAATATTCTTATTGCACTTTCTGTAGCAAACTGATTTTCTTCAAACATCCGGGATTTCATAGAAAAATTCCTAAATTTACCGTTGAAATAACTTTTGTATGTTGTTTATTTTTCTGCCTGTGAAAAAATTTGAAGTTTTGTCGTTTTCGAGAGTTCGAGAGAGAGAGCGATATACACACGGATTTTTCAGATAAAACTTATATCTTTAAAAGTTTATTTTATTAGAAGAAGTATATTCATTTTGTATAATTTTATCAAAAATATAATTTTATTCTTTACAAAAAAAAAGTTGTTAAAATTTTTTTTCTAAAAATCGATTTTTTGAATGAAAACTTTGAGAAATGCCCTCTCATTTGTAAGGAGATTCTTGTTGATAAACATATGGATATTTATATATATTTTACAAGGTTTTATGATCAATTTATTACAATTTTCCATATATTACTTCAATGTTCAAAGTAAGTAAGTAAGTAAGTAAATATTACTTCAAAGTAAGCTTAAAAAAATGTCGCCAAGAGTTTTTTAAGACATTGTAACCATATCTTAATAAAGAGTGTTGCCAAAAATGTGGCAAATTGGTCCATAACTATGCTCATTTAAAAAGATTACGATCTTTGTATGGTTGTTTACAATGCTTACACTTTCTCTAAAAGTTTTTAAAATTAAAAAAAAAGTATTGTCCGTGCCACCCTAATGTGCTGAGGTAAAAACAAAGCGCACACAGCCGTCAATTGTAGCGCCACTTGTGATTTAAGACACCTGAACGACTTCACTTTCAAGTCAGTGTACCAGTTGCAACAGCCTCTATGTAAATAGCGTATGTATATAAGTATGTATGCACGTATGTATGCATATGTACGACATTTCTTCACTTGCGGAAATGAAACTTTCTAAATAGATTAGAGGCACAAAGCGCGCCGCTTCACTCCACTTTGTGGTGTTTTAATGAAAAAGATGTGATGTGTGGTGTACACATGTACGTCTGGAGTAGATGTGTATGTGTTGAAAGAGGTGTATACTTATGCGTATATACGTGTGTGCAATGTGCTTGATTTACAAGATGCTTCGTCACTTAGTCACTTCATGATGCTTAATAGTATAATTTCAACATTCGTCTTGCCTTGTTGTTGTTGTTGTTGTTCTTTTTTTTTTTTGTTTTGTAGCAACACATCAGTTAGACAGTTCATCAAACGACTGTTAGTTTCTTCTTCGCCACAGTATTGTTGTGTTGTTGTACATTTTTATTATGCTGCTGATGTTGTTGCACAAATGCGTGACGGTTGCGCGAGACAAAGTGAGAAAAATAACACGAAACATTGTTTTTTACAAAACTCTTTACTGTTGCAACAATGTGCAAAACAGTTGCAGCAACTCAGTTACAATGAGTTTTTGCTTGTCGTTTTTCTTCTAAGTTGCAGCAGCGTAAGTGTGTGAGTGCCATTTTCTGTTGCATATTGTTTTACCTTTTTATAAAGAAGTATGTGTGGTTGTTCTTGCTTTTTTTACACCGTCTGGCAGCTACTGCAACAGGTGTTAGTTGGTCGTTTGCTGCATGGCTGAGTCGCTGAATGAATGGCGAACGCTGAGATTTACACACACACACACACACATACAGCCAATGTATTCATATAGCATAGCTTTTGCAGTTGTTTTTAGTTATACTATATGTGTGTGTGTTTGTCTGTAACTACGCTTGCATTATATGATTGTTATGTTTATTTCCATTAATTGTTGTTGCCGCTAATTTTTATTATTCTCGGCTACCTTACTACTATGGCTGCTGTTGTAATAAACCGTTTTGTTTTGCTTTGGTTTCCTCATACTCAGCTGCCGCCGATTCAGTTGTATGTGCACCGGCACACGTACATATTCATTTGAGTACACACACAAGCGTACTTGCATAAGCACGTCTAAGCATATGTTGTTTGTTGTTAGTATTGCTGATATTGTTGCTGTTGTTGTTGTTGCTGATTTTCTGCCTCTCATCGACAGGTAGATTTTAATTACCATTGTATTGCTAGTTCGGCAAGTTTTCAAGCTTCCAAGCTGCATATTGTATTTTACTATTATGCGCTGGGCTTCATACACACACACATACATACACAAATAAATATTTTCCATTGCTGCTCATGTTACCACTACTATTACTATTTCCAATTTTGCTTCTGCTTCTTCTTCTTCCACATTAAGCTCCGTCCGTGTATTAGTTTTGCTTTTGTGCGCTTTTTTACTGTTACTTGACATTTGACCTCGTTTCGGCGTTTCTTAAAGGTGTTACGCTTGGCGTTTCTTTTCCATCCAATGCTAAATTAGATTTGTTTATTGCTGTTGTAATAAAATTATGCATGATTGTTGCTATTTTGCTATTTACCAACTGTACATAATTTACTGTTTGAAATGCCGCTCGCTAAATCAATGCTGTTGCGAATGGGGCGTGAAAATTTCGTAGCAATACGAAGTCATGCATAAGTTTCTTTTCTAAAAACTAAATTTTTTCTAATTTTTCGCTTGAATTGCTTGAATGGCGCTTAGATTTCCCTAAAAATGTTCTCTAAAATAATATTACGTAATATATTAACTTCGTTATTGATAGCAGTGAATGTGATCTGGAGCCGAATTATGGAGCCGAAAAAATACCCTTCCTTGGCCTTCAAGAATTTGTCTGTTTCAAAGAAGTAACACAATTTTTGTATATGAATGACCAATTTAACGTCTATGAATCAAATCGGAAATTCATGGACTCTAATAGATGATGTAATCTACTGAATCTGTATAAAAGTACACTTTTCTCTGAGATTTCCTACCAGTGTGGTTTCTGATCCTTTCAGGCCGACAAGAAGAAAACGCCCGGGAAGTCGAAAATAATGACTTTAGATGCGTCATAGCTGCTAGAAGCAGACGAGATTCTACAGACCATACCAGTGCAGATTGATTTGATTTGTTTCTAATATTGTCAGCTTCTTTTTTTTTGCAATTTTATTTCGAAGAACATTGGTTTATAGTCTAGGTAGTTTCTGACACTTTCGGATACCTCAACTGCTTCTGCGAAAAATCAGTGACCAGTTTAGTAGTGAAAAAATTACTCAATGGGTATCCTGCAATTACAAGAATATAAAATACACACTAAGAGCGAGCTATTAACCTTGCTATTACCCTAAAGTTAAGCGGAGTATTCTCAGAGCCTTTTCCCAAAAGCCCTAAGGACTGTATAGAAAATAGCTTGTGATGGATTTTGAACCTGTCATGGTCAGATCTGATCTCTAGCGAGACTTTGTTGTTCGCAGGCCTTAAGAAAATGTTCGCTGGAAAGAGATTTAGCCAGCGAAGTAGTCGAAAAGACAGGGGCCTGTTTTGAAACAATACCAAAATTATACCGAGGAATAGGAAGATCGGGGTCGGATAGTCGGAGTATCACCCACAATATCAACTATGACATACTATTGAATATAAAATCGAAATACGCCAAAAAAATGCGGTTTTCGTTCAAACGCTACGAACTTTTCAGTGTGTCTAGTATCAATAAATTATCATTGTTTTCATAGTACCAAAATATGTACTATATATACACTCACAAGCACCTAGGAAGCAATATAATATACAAGTGTAAAAAAATGCCAAAAAGTTTTAAATGAAAATTGGACGAAATTTACCACATGTGCGTGCAATTAAAACCTTTAGCAACATCGCACATCCCACATCAGCTGTACGGTACTGTCGCGGGCGCACCTGCACATCGTAAAATTTACACAAATTAGTAGGAATTTATTGTTTTCGGCACACACATGAGCGGCCAAGCGGCCAACCGACCAAGCGGCCAAGCGCCCAAAAGCGGCAAAAGTCGCAAAAGGAAAGAAAGTGATGAATTAAAAAAAAAATTTTTTTTTAAATAAGACAAGGAAAATGCACAATAATTAAAGAAAATAGAAAGTGTGGCACTTGGCAAGGCAATGGGTGAGAAACAATAAATACATTTTTACTACTCATACATAATATAAAAATGTATAAATATGCATGAATGTGCCCCACACTTTCACACTCATAGGCATTTCGATACATTCATAGCTTTAAACAATTTATATTTATATTTATAAATTTCTTTATGAATAAATGAAAATCACTGAGAGGCAAGAAATGGGATCTACCTAAAACGAAAAGTGGTTATTTCTTCTACTTCTTATTGTTTGGCGCTGCAACGATTTTGCTCGCGACCAATTGCTTTTCGGCTAGTCAGATAGTTCTAGTTCAAAAACGAAGTCAAGTTTATCAATGGACCTTTTCATTATCTCCTGGTATTCTTCGCCTACTGTCGTTGTAGTACGGTTAACTAGATTTTCTTTAGTGGCAAGTATTGAAGCTGAAGTAATGCCGCGGAAGGCTCAGGAAACGTGTTGTTTGGACACGATCGGACCATGGGGAGTGGGATGTTAGACGTGTCGGTTTGAGTGATGCAAGAGGTGGTTAACGTGATGGACACAACATATGAAGGATATATATTTAGTATATCCCGGTCAATACTGGTAGGTAAGGGTTTAACCTGCTGCTGTATTCAGAGCGTAATTGCACGAGAGTCACTCGAGTTTCTCGAGTTAAAACGAGGGTTTGACCCTTCTAATAAGTCTCCCGAAACTCTATTCTAAGATGCTGTAATTGTTCCGGATCTGTCAGTTTTAAGTCTCCATAATAATCAAAGGCTAGTAGTGAATCGAATACTTTCAAAACTTATTCAAGCCATAAAATTGTAATCATGAAGGCTTCTTCAGCAGATAATGGGGCGGACATATTCACATCACTTCTAAATTGTGATTAAAGTGATTGATTTGACTCACTCTGGGTAGCTTGTTACATCTTTTTGTACAGGAACCTATCGCTGCGGATTGTAATTTTTCGAGTCACAGTCTATCAGCCCAAGTTCCAGGTGAATTTTCTCTTACAGACTTTATCCAGTCTCCAAGTCTCCAAGTCCATCGTTTAGTGGTAAATTGAGATGGAAAAAAAATTTGAGTTTTGGAAAATTTTTCGAAAAGTTTAATCACTGGCTTGCTCGAGATCACTCGTCGAAAAAATCTCTACAACAAAACCGACGCCGAACCCATAGCAAAGAGTTCGAAAAGATACCAACAATGAAAAAATTGCTTAATTTAAAGCAAATCTAATCACGAGTCCAAGACAAAAACATTTTCTTTAATTAAAATTTTGTATCCCCTTTACTAGAAAAGTTTAATATTACATATGAATGTGTGCGTACTTAGAATCTCAGTTGAAAGTAATGGAGAGACTTGTTTTCCAGAGCTTAAAGCAATTGTAAGCATTTCAAGATAATTAAAAAGGTATAAATTATGCACCACCTCAGCGTATTAAAATGGGTCCCCGCCCTTGTTGACAGCTACGTTACGCAGAGTTGTCATGAAAAGTCATAACAAATGTGTGGCAATATTTACCAAGCTAACGGCACACGCATTTACAGCAACATGCGCGGTTCATTAAGACCATTCGAAGAAACAATCTGCGCGAATACAAATAACGGACAGCATTTTTAACGGTTCAAACAATGCAACAACAACAAAAACACAAACCAGACAAAGCACTTACACACATACACACATATTATTATAAATGTCTTCTAAAGTACAAATGTAACAATAAATGAGTTTATGGCGTTGCGAAGAGGGTGGGCAGCGCATAACCGTAATATTTAAGCAACATTAAGCAAACAAAATGATGACATAAAATTTGCTTTCAAAACATGCACTTGAAATGGAGAGAGAACTTTGGTAATCTGCTATAAGCGGAGACACCGCTGTGACAGCCTGTATGGATGTGTTAACAAATTAAGCTGACAATTTACCCCAGGCAGTGACTGGATGATGTGATATTTCATTTAAATAATAAATGTATGTGTGTATTTGTGTGTATTTGTGTACGTGTGTGTGGGTGAGTGCTTTGGAAAAAACCGAACAGTTGTCAAACGCGAACAACAAAATAATGTTATCATAAGTGCCAGACGAATAACAACAAGTACAACAACAACATCCACAACAACAACAACAACAACCATGATGATTGCAAAAGAGTCATATTGCTTTATTACTTGTGAAAATTGTAAATTTATTCAAAGCCTCTTGACTTTGTTATGCTTTAGAGCGCCCCTTAATAGCATGGAACAACAACCAGCCAGCCAACCAGGCACTCTTCAACCCTCTTAAGCCAATAGCACCAAAAGAAAGGCAACACAACGACAGGATTTGTAGCATGGATTGAATGAAAGGGATACCCAAAAGTCATTGAGTTTGTGTTGTCATTGTTGTGAAGGTCCGTGGTCACGACTACATACACACACACACACCCATTTTCAGCAATTTCACACGCCCCTCGCCCTTTTGCACCGGGTTTTTAATGATTCTTATTGTAAGGTTGTGAGTGTTTGAGTGTGTGCGTGAGTAAATATTTGGTGCAATGATATTGAACTATTTGTGATAGAGGCGTCTATGAATGCTTCTATTATATATTATGTAAGATCATCTCTTGAGTTGTGATTGCCCTTTAACTAATAACCTTGTGTTAATAAGTTTGATAAATCGGTGATTTCGATTTGAAAAATGTCAATTAATATTGTTTATTATTGCCAAATATTATGCCTTTTAATTGACTCATATATCAGAGATAACTTCTTTTAGTCGGTCGAGTCTATTCACTTCTGCAGCTTGGGAAACGGAGAATAGCAGTGAGGGTTAATAACGAGGAATTTTGTTAATAGAAAGGCTTTTAACTAATAAGTAATAAACTTTTCAGAGTTTTGTTAGATTTTCCCACTTTATCTGCGACTTTCCATCTTCTGCTGGCTTCACCATCACACTTCATTGAAATATATAAACGACAAAAATAAATTTTAAAGTCAAAAGACAAGTTCATTACGTTCTCATAACTTCTTGTCCTCCTCCTCCTCCTTTTCATCCCTTATGCCGATTACTCTGGCGAGGTTTAGTTCTTTCGTAAGTTATTAGACCTTACCGAAGCTATACATTTTAGGACACATGTTGTATTTTCGCTTCAAATTTACTATTAATATTATATATTTGATAATTCTACGACGCTATAGGTTTTATTATCAGCAGAAGCTTTAAAATTTGCTGTGGATGGCATCTTCAGATGATCGAACGAAATTTTTGGACGATTATAGATGAGGTTGGAACAAAAGGAAGATTGAAGATCCTAATGAAGGTAGCTCGATCCTCGATTTATCAGCAAAATGGTTTAGTGTAGCATAAAAAACTGTTCTACAACAATAAATGGAAAGTTCTCGTCGAAAGTTTGGTTAAGACTAATACACTAAGTTAACGAAGAAGTGACTCCACTTTGATATTTACATTTATACTATGAAAACGTGCTCGAATACGCGGTGTTAGATCTGTTATTAGTTATTATAAGTAGTCTAATATAAGTTGTAGACACTCCAAGTATTGACACTTGACACTCTGCTATTGACATCCTTGCTAAGTAATATTCTGCTAGAAATACAACTTTTAATTGATTTAAAGTATTTTGTCGTGTCTGTTTCAGATTGTCAGCCTGCCAATCAATACTGCAGGCGCATGCGTGCAAATTTATTTACGATTATTTTCGATTAATTTGAAGCATGTCTTGTCAGTCAGAGGTGGCATACGAGAAACGTGTGTATGTTTGTATAACAATTTAATTAAATAAAGCATTCAACTTAATATGAATGCTGCTTTATCTTTCATATATAAACATACAAATCCAATACATATGTGTTGGAATTTATATACTTTATATATAAGCCCCTATATATATGGTAGACTATCGGCATTAACAGTAGAAGATCAATCGCAAAATAGTGGCACAGCTACATTCACAAATTTAGAAAATTCACCGGTTGTGTGCGTCCAAAGAACACCCAGCAGGAAAATCAATTCAAAAAGTTATATTCCCAATAACGGATACGGAATGTCTAGAAGTATTGTAAGAATCTTAAGGCGATCTCGACCGAAATAACAGCGTTCAAAACAAACATATATTTTGGACCCGTTAAATGATTGATCTTTCTATAATTGTACTTCGATATATGAAGAATGCGCGGTCTATTCTGGAAGAAGAAGAAATTACAGTAAAAAAATGCAATCTCAAGACAAGTCCTTTCTAAATCACTGATTGGAAATGTGAAAGTTTCAAAGCAATCTGAGCACAGAAAAGGTTTTCTGATCATAAAAGAGATGATGAAGAGAAAAAATGGTACAACTATTCCCTGGGGACGGACGAAAAGTTCGGACGAATTGCCGGAAACTACTCAAGAAATTAATTTTTATACGACTAAAAGAATGAACAATTTAATTAAAACCATAGTCGCCACAATTATAATGGAAAAGAAGAGATCGGGCACGACATATGCCCACTGACCTCGACGGAAAGATAAGACACCTGAACGAAAATTGTTAGAGGACTTTCGTAGACCAGGTGAAAATTAAGGGCTTGAAGAAAGCTGCTATTAGAGTAAAGCGAAAAGACACCTACTCCTGCAGGAAAGACGTTCAATAGAGTTTGAGCTCTCGTTTATAAAAAGAAAATTGGATGACTTTGCAGCCACGTAGCTGAGGTTCAGACCTCCCGAACCGTTATTATAGTTTTCTTCTTAATTTCCTACCGGCGCACCAAGCATTCAAAGCAATTATAACAGAATAAAACAATAATAACGAAAACAATCAGTCGACAACTACAACAACAATAATCTAGCAGCCAAGCAACACAATGTGCAATTTATCAAATGCAAGTGGAAAATTTGAATTTCAATCAATGCGATCATTTTTGGGTGATTGGCAACTGGCGAGCGAGTAAGCGAACAATCGACGACGGCAGCTGGCCGGCGAGTGGCCGGTGATTGGCCATCGAGATCAGCAACTTTAGCTGATTGCCGATCGGAGCAGGTGCAGCACACGCGCCCCACTGGCAACAACAACAAATCACCACATAGCGGTTCGATGCAAAGCTAATCGAACTAACACACACGCACTCATACACATATCTACATATGTACATTCATAGGCAAGCACATGTGCAAAGGCATATTGGAAAATAAAAGTAAGTCAAGTAAAACACTTTTAAGTGCGTGCCACGCAGTGTGGCAGCTGCCGTGCCGGCCGACTTTCCATTTTCGCTTCAAAGCAACTAATAAATTAGAAATAAAAATAGCTAACACACACACACACGCACACACATGTATATATATATATATAATTTAAATAAGTAAAAAGGCTAGAATTGCTGCAGCAATGGTTTGTAGAAACGCATTTCGGTGGGCCTTGCTGGTGGGTGGCATGCCACATACAGTTTGGCGTAAAATGATGACTTGCAGCTGCAAGCCACAGAAGTCGCCAAACACGAGCGCTACATATGCAAGCGGAACAAGCTGTGGAGGGGGAGGGGAAAGCGTTGCGAGGGGAAGGTGAACTTTTTGTGTGGCATGCAAGTGGCTAATGCAATGAGGCGGGCCAACAAACGGACATGAGTGACTACTCAGTCAGTCATACTGATAGATAGATGCATAGCAAATATGGGTGTGTAAATATATATGTGTACATATATATGTATATTTGCAGCCGGACATTTTCCATTTAAATGCTGATGAAGCGAGTGAAAGATCACCTTTTGAGGCTGCAAGCAAAAGCAACAACAACAACAACAACAAAGACACATCGAGTCTCTAACAGCCTTAATGGGGTTTCAGTGTTCGCAGAGTCAACTGAGGAGCGCACAGCAGGTGTGTGTGCGCAAACGGGAATTGCAGCTGCGTCGTCAACGGAAGTAGCTACAAATTGACAAACGAAATGACAAATTCACTTTAATCTCAGGCTAAATAGCTCTCTAACATGCACTTAACTATGCAAATTAAACTAAAAATTTCACTTAAGATAAAATGCCAGCGATGATGCTCACACAGCCAACAGCATATGCCAATACACGTACATACATATGTATAGTACCTGGCTTCTAAGCTATATATTTATATTTACATATGCATATGTGTGCATTTGGCATTTATAATTTGCTGACAGCACTTCACCGCTGCACTGAGGGTTTATTGAAAATCACAACAGCCGGCTAATTTTATTTTCCTGTTGGCGTTACACAAGTTCATAATAACATCGCCGCCCTAAATACTGCGTATGACGCATCTAAATGACACATCTCTTAATCAAGGTATCTTAAAAGGCAGTATATCACCCTTTTCCCATTAAAAGCTACCCGAGAGAAGTTTCCTTTATATGAAATCTCCTTATCCATCTCCCTGTTGGAAGAATAATACAAAATAACATTATTTATCTTATTAGTAATATATCGCTGAAACGATCTGATCGTAAGTTTTTAATACTTTCAGTACTATGCTACAGTAATCTACACGACGAAAGTATACTGGAGGCATTCGCTGAGATTTTTTTTTTTGCGATAAGGCCTGCCTGAGATATTTAATTCCTTTAATGCTACAGTTATATCGGTAGCTGAGTATATTTACGTTCGCTATTAAACAGCACACAAAATGCAGCGTTCCGGGTATAACATAGGTATTAAAAAGTTGCGGAGTTATGTGAGCTGCGGTTCTCCAAATATATTTGGGAATCTACAAAACTCAATACAAGTCAAAAAAGCTCAAAAAATGCAATGTGGTGGAATTTTAATATTTCCGAACCTCGAGATTATTCTTCATTAAAGATTTCAGACTGCTTTGAAGAGCTAACAAAACATAGCATAAAGTTTTTTCTGATATCTATGCATATCTTTAAGTTTCGAACAGTTCGGAGTAGTTGGTTACCACTTTGACGATTCCTGGCTATATAAAAATCCGGGCCCACTCCGATAAGGTAAGCCTTGGGAACAGACAGAGAGTCAGCTCTTTCGAAGTTAGAAAGTATGAAAGAAAGAATTTATTCTATTCCGTACTGTACTCATGTGTGTTATTGGTTCGAAATAATCTGCAGCTGTAAAATAAATTTAAACAAAAATAATACCGCGAAATCATTAGGCAAAATACATAGTATATCACGACCACTTGTGAGCAAGACATCAAAGCATAAAGAGTGCTAAGTGCCTTACATTATTACACAGTAAGCAAATAAATAATGGAAAGGCAAGTACAAGTATTGGAAAGAGAAATATTTAAGTATTTTAATGAAAACAAAAATGATTAATAAATTTAAACTTGTGAATAGCAAGCAAAGCGAATTATTAGCAACAACATGCTATATTTAAGTCTTCAGCTGATGAGCAACACTATTATGCTCGCGAGCAGAAAAAAAAAATAAAAAAACCAACAGCGCCAGTCAAATAAAAGATCTAAATATTTTTAAAAGATTTCTACGAATGGGTTCATACACGCGCTCACTTTAGTGGCGTACATATGGATTTAAGTATGTCCATATATAATTTCTGTTGACGTTTCACCCTATGGCGCACATCAATCGTGGCGCTGATGGCTGCCACACCGATGCGCCTCGGCTCGCCGCACTTCACCACACGCCGACTCGTCGACATGCTGAACTAAAACATCGCCTACCAAATGACAACTACTACATATACGTAGTGTTAGTCTCACTAATGTTTCGTGGCGCGTCGCGACTTCAGCTGTTGACCATACTAAAAGTGTTAGTTTAAATCATTGACACATAATTCTCGAAAAATAACAGGTGTTAAGCGCTTTTATTGAATGTAGTGTAGTTCGCCGTGACATATGTGAATACCCTGTGGGGAAAATTTTAATAATTTTTTTCTTTCACTGAGGTATTTACAATTTGTATTAGAAGTCTACAATGAATAGGTGGCGCGGTCAAAATTTTACAAAATCGACTTTTTGAGAAGTAAAACAATATTTCTTCCTATAATATTTAATTATGGGATAATGAAGCCACAGCAGGTAATAGAGATCAACTTCCACTTAATATTATTCCAATAACAAAGCAAAAACGCTGTGTAAAAACGTGTGCCAGATGTATTAGAAGACTACAATGAAGAGGCGTTCTTGTCTTAGTTATAGGAAACATACCTTGTGGTTATTGAAACCATAGAAGATTATTAAGATCCAACTCTATATAATGTTACTCCAATTAAAAGGCATACAACGATGTTGAAAAACACGATCCAAATTAATTATTATACTTTTTGAATGATTAAATGAATAAAATAAAAACATTAACTTAATATGCAAACTATATAATATTTTTATATTACATATTATAATAAATATATAATATACAATATGACAGTATTAGAACAAGTGGCAGCTGCGACATTTCAATTAAAATTGTTTAAGTGTTACTTTTTGTATCGATTTCTTTGTATATCTCGCTTTTTCTTCTTTGTTTTTCAAGTTTTGATTTGTAAACAGAATACGTCACCATAAGGAGTAATTTTTTTTTAACATGAAACAGTAACGGTTGGTGTTCCCTGCAGGGTATGTATGTGCTTAATGACTAATGATGTTTGCTAAGTATTTAGATGTTGAATATTATTTTATGTTTTTATAAAAGAAAAGTGATATTTGTAAGTATATTGAAAACTAAATATTTCTAAAATAAAATATAATTTCTTTTCTAGTTAAATAGTTCCACTGTTTTTTGTTTTTATTTCGCAGTTGAAATCTATGGTGAGCACTTTCATGAGCACTTTGCGTCGAAACCGTGTATTTGAAATGAACTTTAAGTACTCAGAATTGTTAGTGAGTACTTTTAATAGACTTTAAGAATTTTGTAATGAAACAAAAACAGTTTGAGTCGTCTTACAAGACACTATAATTTGGGAACTCATATCAAAATTTCGACTCTATTTCTCTACTACTACTTCTTTACTACTCTAATTGACTATAAAAGATAAAGTAGAAGTGTTTGCCTTAAGGGGATTGATAAAAGTGAGTAATTTCATATTTAAATAGTCGCTTAAGCTGGACCCCTCCGAGAAATTTGACTTCTTTTCAGAATTCAGAGACTGTTTGCAAAATATGCAATTTTTTGATTAGTTTTATTTTGTTTATTTTAAACTCGTATTTGGCAACTTTTGAAATATCTTTATCGGAACAGCTGTTACATTGGCATCCGAATTGTTTCAATATGTAATATAATATAAGAAGCTCGCCTCAGCGTCTAGAAATTATGATAGCGCTAAGTTAATAAGTTTTCAGTTACGCATTTTAGTAAAAAAATTTTGTTTGAAAGCAACTGCAAAGTTTTCCAGTAGAATAAAATATTAAAGAATATGTGGAAAGCTCATTAAAGTGGTATAAGCACTCGCTTGTCCATATATTTATGATTATACCAAATTTATATTTATACCAGTTCTTTGTTCGATTGCCCAAACTTTGGACACATCTATTAAAAGATATAACGCTTCAAGGGCGGCATTAATTCTTATAGTAAAATAGTATATGCATGGGAAATCGTAGATATTTTGGCAAATTATGTAGCTCCTAGTATTTTGTGGTTTTGGCAAAAGTAAATTGGTTCCAGATGGGAGAGAAACCAGTTTTTTTACTGCTTTTTACGACTCGACTGGATTTTTGCTACTAAATAATAAAACATGTCTATGTGTTCGCTACACGCAGCGAGTTGATAATATAACCAGTGAAGGAAAATACTTAAAGTCAATTTACTCAAAACTTATCTCTGCTTTTATTTCTCTCTCTGAGTAATTCTGAATAAGAAGAATGAAGTTTATATTTGTGTTTTTTGAGAAGAAAGATTTAAATACAATTCATAACATCACCCTTCCAGACTAAAATGCAAAATTTAGAATTCAAGTTTTTAGATTTACTTTAACCTTGTTTGTTAAAATTCTGGAGAGAATTATGAAATGCTAAATTTTTTAAGTACAGAAGGTTTGAAATATTTATTTGAATGTTTTTTAGTAAAATAAATAAAAATTTCTTTCAAAAATATATAAAAATTTAAAAGAGAACAAATAAATTTTCAAAACAGGACAATTAGTTGTCATGCTAAGGCGATCAAATTGACTATAAAATTGCCTTTATTTTTAACATTTACCCTTATTACCCTATAAGTTAGTTGAATTACTTTAAATTTAAATACATTCTGAAATGTAATATTTGCACTAAATTTCATCATTTGTTCTTAAGTAACACCCGATAGCCACCTGTGCGTATACGTAACCACCCAGTGGAAATGTATTTAAATTAATTTTAATTGCTAAAATCGCCGCAGCTGTATAATGTGCATTGGGCACACGCAGTCGCAGCGACAGGAAATGCACCTGCCGCCAAAGAAGTTGTTCGCGTGGCGTCGACAACTGCGACATGCTAATAATTACGTACCTGTATTGACATATAAGCAGACAAATACTTAATGCTGGTGACATGTTTAGCGAGTTGTAAAGGATTTTTTGGCGAAACAGCCAAAGCTGGGAAACGTTAGCTAACTATGTATGTACATATATATATGTATATACATGTGCGATCATGTGGCAAAAAAATGTCGATACTCACATTAGAAGCGAGGCAACTGCAATCGCGCCGAGGAACTGTAACCAATTGGCTTGATTTGCTGCGGAGACATTTGTCGCCAAACTACTTTGCATACAACACGCCGTACATATGTACATACACCTGCATGCAAACATATATCACAGCAATACTGCAAGAGTAATGCATTTGCAATCAAAAAGAAACACAGGAAATGTGTTGTTTTTGTTGTTGCACGGTAATTCGAATGCTTGTGGCAGCGTCACTGGCGCTATGGTGAATAAAGGAAAAAACTAAAACAAATTGAATTCCAATGAAAACGTGCTAATTCTCCAGTTCCACACACAAGTGATGACAGTAGCTGCGACACTGTGCTATTAAGTAATAAATTACAACAAAACAAAAAAAATGGAGAAAAAGAGCTGAAAGCATCATTCATTTAATTGACGGCAGAAGCTTGTGGCAAATTTTGTAATGATTACATAAGTATGTAGAATGTATGCATTGGCGCAAATTGCTAAATAAACTTTGGACTTAGTGTTGCAGAGAGCAATTAAGTTGTGTAGTTAGTTTCCAAATGCCGTTATTCTTTTGGAAGTATGTTTTTTCACAAATAAATTATTTTTAGTCAGGTTTCAATTTTTACAATTCGAAAAAGTCAGTATTTTGATATTATAATTTCGGGATCCCGAAAATTTTCGTAATTTTATGTCTCAATCATTAAGAACTACAACTGGAACTGAAAATTTTGTGATACGGATTTGTGAAAGCACTTATAAATATTTCGGGATTGCGAAAATTTTTGGTGTTTTCAAGGTCAATAATAAAAAACTGACACTGTACCTCAAAAACTGTTAGCTAAAATGGTTTCAAGTTTATCTGCTTTATAAAATCTTTGGAAGCTTGGAATCATATGCATATATATGTATATATGTAAGCATGTATGGATTTCTATTCTGATAGAAATAATAATTTTTTCATGAAGAAATATTCTAATTAAATTTAAAATAAATTAATAAAACTTCATATGATGTAACTATATTAATTTTCCACAATTATTTTATGAAAAAAGGTGATCCTGTCTGAGTTATATAAGTTTGAATCATTTAAAATCTTAAGCCGCCAGGACGACTTTCTGAAATTTCGGAATTATGAAGTAGTAATATCGGGATCCCGACAAGTACGAGTAAAAATATGGGTTCAAATTTCCGTAAATATATATGTCTACATGAAAATTTTCGGTATCCCGAAAGCCATATAACTTGCTATCAATCTTATTTCAGCACAAATTCACAGTTTCTACAAATCATTGACAATTTTAAAGCTTTGCTTTGCTGTGTTTTGACGCAAATTCTAACAAATATCGCTGCTGAGCGAATATTGCAAATTGGAATTTTATGCAATTGGATAAATTAATTTGTTCATTGCTGACTAAATGATGATTTTATTGCCATTCAATAGTCGATATGATCTGCCATCTAGCCGCTCAGCTGACTGCCGATGGCAAGTTTCTCCGGCGCTCATCCAGAAGCGTCTGTTGGTGGCTGCCACCGCGAATGCAGACAATTCCAACAGCAATCCAACAGCGACAACAACAATTGTCATTTAGTTGTTAATGGTAATTAATTTGTGCAATTTTCCAATAATTATTTTTATTGTCGTGAGGTTAGCGATCTTTTCTGCTTTTAATCGCTGCTCAGCTAATAGCTTAGCGACTCTTTGCAGTTGCGGTTGCGCAGGTGGTATTGTGTTATGTATCAGCGGTATTTTAATGGAAGTTATAACCAAAATGAGTAAAAAATGTGAGTTTGCTAATGAGATGGAATGTGTGCGAACAAAGCTACTCACAAAGCAATGCTTACATGGTAAGTGTAGTTACGTATGTGGTTATGTAGTAAGTATACAGTTATGGCTAATAAAAAATCATTTAAGCAATTAAATACTGCTTACTGTTATTTTAATTCATTTGACAATTAAACAACACCTGTGCGCTGAGAAAGTTAAAGTGACTACTTTAAATTATACCTTTGGATTATAATTCCGCCACTTGACGGCGATGTTGCAACAGGCAGTGGAGTTTCATGCATTATTTTTCTTGCATATTTGTCTAAAAATTGTCTGCCCAGAAATAAGAAAAAAATGTGTGAAGTTTTGTACTTTAAAATATTTTTCAGCAATAATATAAGATATTAAAATATTATTATTCTTTTCCACATCCATCTGCAATTCTTCACAAAGTAATAAAAAATTTTGAGTGAAGTTAGAGTGGGAATCTACACCAGGCTTGTCAGAACTTTTGCCATTCAGTGCTCAGGCAGCTTAAGAAAATGATAGCTGAATAAAACATTGAATGTCAAAGTGAATGGTCCGGCATCAACCATTTTTTTGTTAAATTGACTTTGCTAGCTGGATGGACACATAAATATAGAGATATGACGATATTCGGATCAAATATCTTTTACCTAAAATAAAATATTCGGAACGTAAATATATCCGGCAAGTGAATCTGAGGTCGACATACTTTTAAACTCAATTTTACCAACAAATTTAGTTCATATTTATATCTCATACCAATCTTTGTACTATAAATGTGTTTGATAGATGGCGCTGGAGAAGAAATAGTTTCAAATCCTAGTCATATATTCATTGTATATATAATATTAAGTATATTCATTAAACAAGTTTGGCATATCTACGGACCAATGCGCCATTTTCAATATGTCAAAATTAATGATGCCAATGTAATATAACGTAACATAATTTCAATCACATGTCACTTTTAATTAGTAAAATATCGCAACAACTTGATTGGCAGGATTTGGCGCAGATTTGACTTTTAATTAGATTTTAATTTTGGCTTAACCAAATTTTTAATAAATGGCACTAAAAATGAAATGACCACCGTCTCCATTTGTTTGAATGCGATTGTCAATAAATTTGACATATAGAGAAAACATTGTTAGTGAACACAGATGTTTAACGGATTAATATTATATGATAACAGTCCCTATTCTCCAAAAGGGTATAGAAACCATTGAAAATTAAGAGAGATTTATGTTGAAATATTGTCATTTTTTAAATTTTGTTAAATTTGACTTTATTAATGACAGAATTGCGACTGCGACAAAGAGCAATTAGCGTTATGTTTTTTGTAAAATAAAAGCGATTACAGTAAGAAGTAATTAATATCTTTTCTGTTTTTTGCGCCAATTTTTTATGCTCACATTCATTACTTTCAATAAAATTGAAAAAATTTCAGCTTCTAAAATGTAACAAATGCAAGTGAAATCACGCCAAACACAATAACAGTCACGGCTCCAGTATTTGCGCTGCCAATTAATGGCGATAACAGCCAGTGCTGGTGATTGCAAACAAGCGTAGTGCATTGCCAACGCCGACGTCGCTGCTGGCATTAACATTTGTTTACATAAACCCAACGCCGCGTTTCGACTTTATCAACATTAGGGGCAGCCCGTTAACGGTCGACGGGCGCTTTCACAACAGATAACATTGCTGGCTGGCGCTGGCAGTTCAATGGCTCGATGACTAGCTGGTGGCTGGTTGGTGGAGCGATCGCTTTGCCACTTAATTGCAGCCTACCATTTCACTATACGCTTACATTGCCGCTGCTGTTATTGTTGTAATAGTCAGTGTACACACCTCTTGCGGAGATTGTGGGTCGCCACCGTACGGCCGTCAACAGCGCGTTCGTCTGTCACACTCATGTATAATAATCTCTGCAGCGAGCGATAAGCGGCACCAATTTGCTACGTTTACGTTCGCCGTATTGCAACATGCGCCACAAGCGCTCGTGTGTGTGTGTGTGTGCTTGGTTAGAGATAAACTAAATGAATTAAATTGGTGTATAGTTAGTAGTAAAAACAACCAAGACGCACAGCTGACGTGTGTATCTCATGAATGTGTTTGTGTGAGCAGTGGTTTGTCATGGCGTATGAGTAAATTAGAGCTGCGTAGTAAAGTGGTTTCCGTTTGGTTTGCACAGGTGTTTTGCACCTGATTCTTGAATGTGTTTGCGCACACATTCACACACACACACACACATGTATGTGCACATATTTGCCTACGTTTGTGAGCTTTGAAACGCGCACTGATATGAGGCACCGTTATTGTCGCCACCTTATCGCTTGCGTTGCTTACTTAAGATATTGTTGTTGTTCCTTTTTTTTTTCTTTAGTACACCATTTTATCTTTTTATCTACATTTTTTGTTGAACTATTTATATACCTGTGCGCGAATTATTTCTACTACTCCACTTGGGTACATTTGTACGCCCAGTTTGTGGGCGTTTAATTGCACTCGACTTCTTGCTTAATTAGCGTGCGCTGATAACGGTTATTTGTTGAAATGCTGCTTTTGTTGTCTTTACGTAATTTATCGCAATTAATATTCTTCGGTCAGCAGAGCGCTATCGGTTGACAGGTGGCGGTGTTTATGCGTAATTTTCGACCAAATGGATCCGTCGTAGGCACTCGTATTGGGTTTTTACGGAATTATTATTTTTTAATTGCGCCCGTTTTCACTTATTTTGAGAACTGAGAACATTGCACTTTATTTCGTTAGTGAGTAATACTTGAAATATAGCTTTGTCACTTTGGAATTGAGTGCTTTCAAAGTCTTTTGTAGTTGGTTGTGAGAAATAAGTGTATAAGTGGAATGATTCAAGTAATGAAATATCAAAAAATACAATAAAATGCATTTATTTTAGAATTACGGATACCTGATGAAATATTATGGCTTACAGTATTTAAACTACGCATATCTGCAGAAAAAATATCCGACATGGTCTTTACTTTGCTCAATACTGTACCGAGAATTTTTGAAAAAACTAAAACGTAAAAAAATGCCAAGGTTTTCAAACTGTTCGCTGCAGTCTTCCAAATCTCTTATATCCTAGATATATTTTAGATTTTATATCTTTAAGCTAGAAACAATCTCTCTTCCACACACCGGGCGAATTCTATATGCATCTAGAAATTGTTCCTATTTTGTTTCTCAATTCAGCATAAATCGCTCGAAAATTTGTAGCGTTCAATAGGCAGTTCCAGCTACATACATACATACGAGTACTCTAACCACATAAAAGTTCACGTGTTTAATTCTTCCTGTGTCTACGATGTGGTAGAACATTTTCCAAATAAATTCGAGGAATACTGCCGAGTTGACAGACATTGACCAGACAGAAATCCAGGTCCATTCCTATTACCTAGGCTCGACTGTCTTAGAAATGAATTTGTCTAGTTTTATGTTAGTGTATATTAGTTAAGAGATATATTGGTGCTGAGTTTCCAAAATCGTAATAGAATTCCGAATTAGTTTCGGGGAATCTTATGTTACCAAGTGTTTTGATCGTGCAATAAATAATTGATGAAAGAAGCGGTGTTGCATTTACCAATTGTAAAGTTATTAATGTTTTACATTAAAAAACCTTAGAAATCACAGATTAAGTACGAGTATTATTCTTTGCTTTTTTTAATAATTCGCATATACGATGAATATTCGATTACAGAAGAAGGATGAGTATGGAGAGATGGAGGCTTCTCTGAATATGGAGAGAGAAGGCTCTGATGGAGGCAATGAGAGGCTCCTCTTGAACTCTCCGCCGATATAAAATATGTATTCCGAGTGCAGACATAATTTTGGAAAAATTAAAGTTGAGATGATTGGGACTGAGATTGCCTTGAGTACAGTAGGTTTCGCGAATTCAGAAGCACCATGTTCAACACTAAATTAAAGACCCTTGAATTCATCGAACTTTGAAGTAATCTATATGGCAATTGCTCCAAGTCCTCTTGCAATTCAGGCGGTTTTTTCTTTATTATATCCGACAAATTTAGACTTCTATAAAAATTAAGTACATAGATTGTGGCCGAGAAAAAACCATAAATTATGTATATAACCCATTATAGGAAAAAGTTGTATCTTCTCATTTTCCCTTTCCTACGCATAAAAAGTAAGGCTTTTTTGGAAGAGCAATATACAGAACAAACATAAAAATAAATTCACAATTTGTCATGCATAGATAAAAATTAACGACATCCTGAAGCTTGAGAAAATAATACAATAAAATCTCACCTAAAAGCAACGACAAAACAATGGTCACATAAATTGGCGCGCAATCAGCAAACCAACGTCACTGACTAATTATTTGTCCAATTCTTCTTACTCTTGCAACTACTTTGCCATTCGCGATCGCCATACAATAACACCCTCGATAAGGCGACGCCGTTGGCGGTCACTCATACATTGTTGCCGAGTTTTAGTTAGTAGCACTTGGTTGCACGTAACAAAGTCTCAAGTTGCCGCTACTCGATTGTGACTACGACGGATTTTCCAGCGCTTGCAACACGCGGTGGCAGTGAACTGTCTTGAGATAAGCATATAATTTACTCATATGGACATGTCTACCTATTTAATAAACGAGCAAATAAAGACAGTAATGCTAGTAGCTGTAAATACGCATTGTTGTTGTTAATATTTCTGCTTTGCTATATGCTTTTCGGCAATCGTGGTGACAAGAAGCGCTGAATTATGAGGTAATAATGGCTGCGTTGCTTTAGATAGTGTGTCATATTGCGAGCTGGAGATGTTAGTATTGTTGTTAGCTCAAAAGTCAGTAACATATTTTTCCGGTTGCATTAAGGGCATCGACAAAGAACATAGAAGTATTCAATACGAACAGAAAAAGAACTGAGAAAAGTGAGAACTTTTTTCTTATAGGGCTTCCATAAACACTTCTTGATTAATTTTACTACATTTAAACATCCCTTCTCCTTTAGTCTTATAGGTATAAACTTTTCGGAATTATCTGGATAATTTTTTTTTAGCATTTCTATTCTATAGTCGACACAACCAAAACTATATGGGATTAAACGTTTGTAGACTTTCTTTCTCTTAGAGAATCGTTTGGGTGTAATATTTGCGAATATACCATAACATCAGTTGTGGACGGCCCTTATCACCGAGAGTGGCATACTCGTGATCAAATTCTGAAAAAAAAGCTTTTGTAGGATACTTCATTATCAAAAAGCTTAAATAAGCCCTTCCAAGCTTTATTTTTTACCTAAGAGGCGCATAACATCGGGAGATTAAAATCACTGCAGTAATTTCTCGAAAAAATTTCGATTTTTTAGGAATGATCGATTTCTTCCAAAGGCTGTGAAATAGAAACTGTTTGCCGGAGTTCTCATCTGTATGATCGAAAAATTTTTAAATCTTTAAAGAACGGCTTTCATTAATTATTTCCGAAAACTTTCGCTGTTACCCTAGTAGAATTATGGATCCTGTTTAATTTAATTTAAAAAAAGATTAGAAATCTATAAAAGTTCATCACAAACGAAATTTAATTTCATATTTCTTTATTCCAAAAGTATTCAGAATCAAAAACATCGTTGAATTCCTCTTAAAGGAGTAACTAATCTAGTTTTCTATGGAAGAAACCTGCAAAAGGATTAAGGAAAGTTAAAAAACTACTACAGTGGCAGCCAAAACTGCGCCACAAAAGGAAAATATGAGTCATTAAACGATTTAGAGCATCTAATGAACCGATTTCGCAGACATTATCAATACTGTTACCGTCACCGTCGAACGCCAACTTACCAAATTCGCGCGGCGCGTGAATGCCGTACGCCGTTTGTTTGCCACATGTGCCACAAAGATATTTTGCTAAATTAAGTAGACGTATCGCGGTCGTTACGGAATGTGCACCGACAACTCAGCAGACGACAACTCAGTCGGCTAATGCTTATGAGTGAACAGATAGTGTCGTGGAGACACCTGTTGTTATGGCAAGCCGCCTCTAACCAACTAACTAACTAACGGATCTAGTACATGCAACTAGATCAAATGCATATAAACGCTGGCGTTTGTAGTTGTTGCATTGCTGGTGGCAATTGGCAGCGTAGCGGCAGCCAAGACACATTTTACAAAGTCGTAATGGGCCGAGGTGAAGTAGTGGCAACATTGGTCACCAGCTGACTGTTGCAGTTATAGGCCAAAATCGTTGCCTGTTGACTACCTGTTGGTCATTGCATCGTTAGTTAGTTAGTTAGCGGTGCAAGTATGTGTGTTTGTTGTTGCTTAACTGCCACAGCGTCGCACGAATGATCGATGAATTGCCTGCCGCCGCGTATGTTGCACCGTAATAGCATTTCATGTACATATTTGCTGTAGGTTGCAAGTGGCGGCGAGTGCCGCATGATGCCGAGCTCCTTCGTCGGCTTGGCTGCAGCTGAGTGACTAGTTAGCCGCTGGCTGGCCAGTAGTTGGCGGTTTTTCGCTTGTCAACTGTGGCATGCGTGTTTCTGGTGCATTCACTGCAATTGCTGCAATTGCTGCACTTGCCACATTTGTAGATGTTAAAAAGAGACTACGAATTCACAGCTGCAACGAGTGGCATATGTTGCATACACACTTTTCGTGATTTTTCGGTACATTTCCTGCTACTGACAAGGAGTTTTTGGTATTGTGAACAACTGCATGCAACATTATGCGGAAGTCTTGCTTGCAACGGTGTTGTTGTCGATGCGTAAACTCGCGTAGAGTGGCATTTAAAGTCGTGATGAGTGCATTTGACCCAAGCATAGAGAATAAGAGCGTTGTACGGATGTTTCTGTTTCTTCTTTTCAGCCTGGCACCACAAATATATTGCCATATGCCTCGAGCTAGCCCAACAATTCTCGTCAATCGCATTGATCTTGCCTACTTATTCTAAACACCTCGTTGCCCCATCCCAACCAACATTCAGTATTCCTCTTCGCCTGCGAAAAACGCAGAGAGATCGAACTCGATCTTCTCTATATCTAATTAAGATCCTTATCTATATGGACTAAACAACTCACTATATAGTAAATCAAGTTAAGTTCAATACAAGGGAGTACATGTACCATATTCTTCAGCTAACTCATATACCTGCTTGCTATACCCTCTTTATTTCGATATGCCAGTCAATTATGGTTATACCACTGGTTTGTTCGTTTCGCTACACTACAAGATAGATTGGAAAAAAGGTCTGACAAACGACGTTCTATTAGTGCGTTAGTCCAATCAAGAAAAAATTATCGATGACGAGCTCCTGATAAATTAAAAATTTTAATGACCAAGTGACATCATTCTAGCAATACAGTGAGAGCAATGTATTTAGAGTTGAGAGAAAGATACCGGCTTGGCATCTTATCGAAATTAAGTGTAACTGCAGTCAATTGTGCGTGCAAGAAATTTTCTATCGAATATTTGGCGTAAAACTCAAATTATTGGGAAATTTGTTTTATCGAATTCCGGACAATCTTCTAAGTAAGAGTGGTTCCCTTCGAGGAATTTCATATAAATAAATTACATATTTCCATTATGCTGAATAGCAGATGGAATCATAAATTAAAAAGATAAGAATTTTTGGCTGAGAAACTCTCATCATATATAGAAATAATTGCAGCTTCAACTTATGAATATAATCTGCCGTATATTTCAAAATTGCTTTACTGTTATTGTTTTCATGTGTAGAAAGTCCGCTATCAGTTTACTACTCAAGTGGTGAAATATGCTTAAGAGGCCCTGGAATCAGTGCAGCCCACCTATGTAGCGGTTTATCAAAAGTCAGAAACAATAACAACAAGTTGATAACAAGCAATTGGCAACAACAACAATACACAAAGCAACAACCATATAAAATGTACTTAAATGAAAAGAAATACAATAACTACCGTTAAGTACGGAAATTAATAATAACCAGATAGCCTGATGGGGATTATTTCAAGTACTCAATGATTACAAAGCGTAGTAAGTAGAGTAATAATTAAAAAATATTTACGTTTTATATAAGTAGCAGTGTTTATCGCACATAAGAAACCGAAATATTTTCAAACTTGCTAGGAGTTCATGACATCACCATAAACATCTGTGCCAATTATTACGAAAAAAACATTGAAGTAAAAAAATACACCAACACCTGCATGCACGCATCAATGCCAAATGGTGACGCCACATTTGCGAAAAGGGACTTTACTCTTAAATAGGCGAGTAGTACATTAGAAGGAAGAGAGTAAAACAACGATTATGAACACCTGCAACGACTAAATTATTTAGAAAATACGTGATTTATTATAAATCACGAATTGCAGAAGAAGAAGAAAATTCTTAATAATATAAATGAATGTGGAGTAAAATGTTTATAAAAATTATATGAGATGAATATTTTGAGTTAGCTGGAGACTATCTGATAGATGAAAATTTGAAATAATCGAAAATAATTATTTATTGGAAATTGTTAAGTCTTTTGATTATTGAAAGTCTTTAGGCTTTACAAGAACAAAATTTATACAAATATTATACCTTTAATTATAATTAAGAAATCTGTAAATAAACGAACAAATAACATATAAGAATCTATGCAATGGTGTAATTCAAATAAATTATGTAAGTGATTTATATTAAACAATGTAATTTACGCCTGCGTGTAAACGGTGTGTGCCAAGTCCATTGGTTCATATCACTTCTATCATCACTTCCAATTTATCTAGTAACAAAAACAATAATTTATATGATAACAGACATGTAATATACAACAACAAGTGACTACAACAACCATATGAAATGTACTTAGATGGAAATAAGAATGACAAACACTTATTACAAACGAATAAATTGGTAAGGAAGGAAACTTCTGGTTCATATCGCTGGAAATTGTATAATATTAGCTTGGTTAAAGGTTATTAAGATCTTAAATATGATGAAATAAAAATAAAAATTAATATATGAGAGATAAGAGAAGAAGCTGAAAGTGCAAACAGTTAAACGTAATTTAGTTCTTAGGGTGTATGTATATATTGTATATATATTACATATAAAAAAAATTTGTTATAAAACAATAAAAATTACTTCGAGCTTTTGCTCAACATCAAAACAAGGTATCTTGGAAGATTACCGCTCGAACAAATTGGTCTCACCTGAATAGTTTTTAGACTGGTTCAGAAATCTTTTTAAGGAAGAATGAGTATCACGTCGGATGAGCAAACAACAAATACAGTTATGCTAATTAATAATATAGACGTCGAGAACTTCGAAGAAGGTAAAATAATCGGATTCGCATTATTATGAGGCAATATTTGTGCAGATGAAGTTATACCGAGATATTTTCTAAATTTGGATTCCGATCGCTTATCTCAAAATTAGTATAATTTAATATAATAATATTTTGGGGTAATTATATATTCCAAAATTATTATTAAGTGATCGACAGTAACTGAATCGTATTGCCATATTTTTGTAACAAAAGCCTGTTTGGAGGACTATCAGCTAGTTTTGGAAGACATTCTAAAAATTTGGTAAGCACTGGACTGAATGTGGCGGTCATTTTAAGGTTATGCTCACAAAAAAAGTTATACAAAACTACATATTCAAACTATTCAACTAAAGATAGTGGTTAACTTCTATTTTTGGAATTTTGAATATCGGCAAACAGTTAGTTCGCGCAGCATGAAGCTTTGGATTTTCATATGTCTACATATGTATATGAAAAGTATTTACTTTCGAGTATTATATACTTCAATCTTGTGAAATTTTTGAATTTATCAAAGTTTCACACAGGTGTTTTAAAAAAGGTCAGGATATATATGTGTTTATGTGTGATATGTGTATGCACCTCTGTGCTACAGTTTCTAAGTTTTTTCGACAAGCACCAACTCTTTGCTTACGCCCGAAACGAGGATTTTATCCCAGAAGCAATCCAAAATTCCAACAACAGATTTGCAAATACAATGTACATATATATTAATGTGGTACTCGTAGGAATTACCAAAATAACTGCTTTGTCTTCTTCACCTCGTTCAGACAGGCGATAGAGAATTCTCCGGGCAAATATTGTTAGTGTTTACGTTGATGTTTTCCTTGTTGTTGCCTTCGTGCTTATCACTGAATTATGTACTTATGTTTGTATGTAAGTATTTATGTGTGTTTATATGTGTGTTGTATGTTTGCACCCGCGATGATTTCGTAATTGAGGCTCGTTTTGTTTCAACAGGTGGTTGCACCGAGAATGGCGGTTCTTATCTCAACAACAAGCGTGGCGACTTGTTGACTCCATTTGTCGTTCAGTAAATTTGTTGTTATTATATTTTTTAAAGTACGACAAGTTTCTATATATATATATATATCTACATATAATGTGTGAGGGCTTACTGAGTGCAAAAGTATAAAAACTTCACAAATATACCATGTGTACTACAAAATGTGCGCTTGCGAGCAACGTAACGGTACTCTTATGCGTATGCATGTATATATGACGATTCCTTCTTGAGATAACACTTCTTCCTATTTAGATTGTTGGGTGCAAATTCGTCATTTGACTCAAGTAGTTCAATTTGCCAATAATTGAAGCCAGTGCCATAACTGTAGTTAATATGTGTATGTATGTATGTATGCTTGTGTACCTGCTAAATAAGGCAACAACAAGGTCATTGTATAAATTTGTACTATGTGTAGAAAGTTTGTTGGTGCGTTCTCATAAATAAACAGTTAAACACCTGTCTTTAAGTGCATAAATCTGTATGAAATTACTTCAAATTAATACTGTTAATAGGTGATTATTATGTGCGCATGTACCGTTAGCCAGTTAAGCGAAAGTGCCGTGTGGAGCGTTTTATGGCCGCCAATAATTAGTTGATTTGAAAGAATTTGGCAATATACCAATAGTAAGCTTTTACTTTTACTATTTTTTGCGTAAACATTATCAATATTGCTTACTCGCTCACACAGTACTATTGTGTGCTTCTTGCTTCACATGTTTTGCTGTGCTAATATATATTCTATTAAACTGATTATAACAGTTTATTTAGGATTTCGGGTTAAATTGTAAATCCGTTATTTTTATATACTAAGCATTTAATTCGACAAATACTATATAGTTTATTCACATATTCTTATGTTAATTATTGTTATGTTATGTTTCACTTTTTTAGACTGAGTTAAGTTTTTATGTTTTTTTACTATGAAATATGATATGTTTATTTTGTTATTTTGAAACATTCAAAGACATTCAACAAACATGTTAAGTTATGGTATGTTATGTTACGTTAAGTACGTTAAGTTATGTAGTACATGAAATAACGCAACATATTCTATGAACTTTTTTTGCACATTCTCCTCTCTTAGAAATTGTGCAAATTAAATTCGTATACGTTTGTTCGCACAGTCTTATTCAACGTTATTTTATCTTCTGTTTTAATTCGTTATAGCTATTAATGCTATCCTTCGCTACACAAATGTTTAATTTGTCCATTTTCGGTAAGAATTTTCGGTTAAGTCATTGTACTTGTTACGACTACATAGGTGTACTACTTTACATAATATTATATTATAATGCTTTGTTCTATTAGGTTTAATTTGTCGATGTCCAGTTATAGTAGATTTGGATGAGCTTCTTGCTGGAAACCATTTATGGTGTCCCAAATATATTCAGTAGTCATCAGAAAAAGAGCACCTCTGTGACTCTATAGCAAAAATATGGATTGCTGAAAAAAGTTCTGTTGCTATTGTTTTCGTAGTAGTCGTAACTTTTGAACCAAAAATGTTTGATAGAATTACTCACAGTGACACACGACAGAGCCAAATTCTGAAATTATATAGAAGCGGTCGTAATACGTTGCATTAAATCGATCATAGAATTCAATTTAAATTCATTTGCAGGGGCGAAAAATAATTGGAATAGTGATTTCCTGGAGCTATAAATCAAAAATGATATGTCATAACATTGTTCAGTGACCACTCACCACGCATCACCCGGCAAGTTGCACAAATTTGTTTGCTTGACTAAAGCAAACGTTTTATTTGTTCACCACTAGTCTGCGTCGCCACCCACAAATGTCTGTTGGACTGCTCCGACTGCTCTAGACAGTCTCCTCGTACCATGCGTTATGCATGACCTTTGAACTTGACGTCAATAAAACATTCCAAATGAAGCTAATTCCAACACTTTACTGCGGCAAATGAAAAAAATATAACAAAATGATAAATGCAAAACGGCAACAACAACTATAAAAACTAAACCAAGCCAGCGGTGATGAATGTTCGAGCTGCGAGATTTGCTAAGTTGACTGCGAGCGAGATTTTTTAACGAATCTGTCAACCGGGCGACCGGCAAGCGCATGAGTGCAAGATTTATGCGACAGCGCGCAAAGTGCAACACGACGCATGCGCACGCGGAATAATTGACAACAGCTGCAACGCTGCGTCGCACACATGCGCTCACACATACGCGTGCATGCGCATTAACTCTTGGGTTGCGTTGCTTGGGAGTGACTAAGTGCACACATGTCAGCCCGATATTGGCAGACAGAGCGCAGAGGCCGAGGAGATTGAGTGCTGAGGCGGTTTGGCTGGCATGTGTGCACATTTCAGAGCAATTTAGAGATTTATTTGCACGCTCAGTAAATATGGGTAGGTGCGTGACGCCCGTTAGCGGCCCATCGGATACTGCAAATGACTGCATAGTAATTTAAGACAACGCCTTACATCGCGAGTGAGCTGAATGGGAGGAAATGTTGTGAAGATTTGATTTCCACAAGTTGGAGCCAAAGGAGTTTCGGTCTGCTAACGCATTAATTGGTCCCGAAGAATATGTAGTCGAAGTCAAGAATGTGCAAGAAAGTATAGAGTATATAAAGTATAGAGCCTCCAAATGTAGAAGAGGAGAGTAAAGTGTAGTAAAGAGGAGAGAAACCTCCAAATGTAGATAGAATTAGTTTGGAATTGAACAAAGAATCTGTAGCTAAAACAGCCTAAATATTTATATATGTATGACTTCTTTTCTGCTAAGCTTTCTGGCTGGATTGCTTGATCTGGCAATTATTCTTGACTAAAGGCTCTCTCTTTGTTTAGATGAGATTTAGATTAGAGTTTAGTATTTTATCGGGATTAATAGTTAAATACTCCACTTCCTCAGTATGTTTGAGCTCAAACCTACTATGCATATATTATAATTGTAAAAGGAGCTTAATAATCTCGCGTATTTGAAACTAGCGGTAAAAATCCTTTCTGCTAGTAGTCTGCGAACAATTGTTGATCACCTCAACAGCGAACACAGGTGTCCATGATATCAGCTTCATTTACCAACTGCAGCGTCTGTCGTTGGTGGCATGCCACGGCAATCAAAATTACACACACACACACACACCCAACGAATATCGCTCGCCCAACGGGGTGTGGTGGAACTAACGACTGCCGTGGGTACTAAAACTTATTAAATATTGCAGCTCATACTAATAACACATGCACAAGCGCATGCGCATGCGTGTGTGTGCGTAATTTGTGCGCAGGCGCGACGGCGGCGTGGCAATTAAAATTCGCAAGTTAGAGGTGAAGTTGCCACCGCGCCGTCATGACGTGGGCAGCACACCTATGATCGTTTGGTCCACACCTGTCGATCGGCATTAACCTCTTTCGCGGTGGTCGGCATACCAGGCTAATGTGTTCGCGCTTGTGTCCATTGCAGTTCGGCAGCAAGTCGGCAACAAAAAAGCGCGCTACTTAAGGCTGCCACAGCCGCATGCGGTGATTGTAGCTGGGCGCGCAACATACAGACTCATACACACATACATGTATACACACACACACACATGTATACACACATCTGCACACTTGCTGCATAATTAATCAACAAAACGTGTTTAATGCGTCGCCTAATCGCAACCATCTGCTTGCAACGACCCGCCTGCCACTAATGCTCGACTTCAATTCAAGTGAGAAAAACCCGCATTGTTGTTGCAAAGTTTTTGCTGCTACTTGCTACTACTAATTCCACAAACTGGCACGGTGGGTATGTGCAACTTCCTTTTTCCACATTTGCTTGTGCTTGCGCTGTTGTTGTTCTGAAAGTCTGCTGCGAGATCATTTGCACTCGGCTGCTGCTAGGTGCAACGCTTTAACATAGTGTTGTTATTAAAAATTAGCGTCTAATTTAGATTTTTATCGCGCGTATTTAAACAGATGGCTGGCAACAACAACAACAACATCGACAAAAACAAACACATCAACGGTTGCTGAAATAAAACCAGAGACAACAGTAGACAGTAACACTTGCAACAACAACACAATACTACTAGTAACAACTCTGGGTAACAACAACAACATCATCATCTTCTAACAAGCTGTCAGAACGCCAAATGGGAAGTGCTCTAGCTTGTTGCGCACTTGCTTGCAGCACGCAAGCCATGTTGCAACAATTCATTCGCAAATGCCAGCAACAGTAAACAACAGCAGCTAAACACTATAATTTTGTTTAATTAATTCTTATGAGGCAAATGCTTATTGTTGTTACTTACTTGTAAGTAGTATATATGTGTGTGTGTGTGTGTTTAAGTGCAACACTACCTGCCAACTCGTTGCTCTTATTATTGCATTTTGTGGCAGCGCAAGGCTGCTGTGGCAGCATTGATATTCATAGAACCATTATTGCTAATGGCTGTCAGTGCCCAACAGCTTTTGATGGAAACTTGCCGCTGACCAACTCACGTTGCAAGTGGCGACACACGTTGGCACGGAAAAATTGTTTGTCTTCCATAACTTACAATGCATTATGCGGCGCGTACTCCTTTTTATTGTGAACCAGGTATTGACATCGAGTTTAGGAGCGAGCTACTTTGAGCTCTGTGGATTTTTGCGTAAGCTGAAGAGCTCAAAGAATGTGAAGTCCATCACCATTTGGATCGATCGTTGACATATGTAAGTTAAACTTTGTCATTGAACTATCAATTCGGAAGTATTCCTGGAGATTATTTGATAAATATTTCTACAGCTACAACAACAAGAACATGAATGTTCTTTCTATTTAGATGGAAAACAAATGAAGTTCCTAAAAATTGCTGAACTTTGAAAAATCATTTCTTCTTATGTAACACCCTGTCTTTGTGAGTATGAGGTATGCGAAAAACACGAAAACACGAGACGAACTTAATATGCCTAGATCTATGGTCTAGTATTGATATATACGAGCATATATAAATGGAGATGGAGATATGGCGAAGTAGTCAAAAAGTGTGGAGAGTAGCAAGTCTTATTGTATGAGCGACAAATTCTGAGAAGGATTAAGACTTCAGAGTTTGTGCAACTCACGATTAACTGGAATTTTATTTGGTTCGCACGAACGAGATACTGGAATAATTTTTCTCTTTAGGTCTAAGTTTACAAAAGAGCTTCATTACGGGCTCTGGATAGTACAAGTAAAGCACTAATGAGAAAATCGACAAACGCTTTCTTTGTATATGAAGATCTAGAAGTTAAAAACTGTAGAGATAATATTTATAAATCATCTAAATAAAGATTGTGATGAACTGACCGTGGCTGAATATCTCACAAGAATGACTTACTTATGCCTCAAATGGGATTATCCGTAAGTTCACCGCAATCTCTTCAGAATGTATTAATCTGAAGTCTATTAAATATGAAAGCTCCTACACATACTCTTCGTCTAATTTACCAACCCAATAATAACATGTGCCAAAACCATTAGCTCTGTTTTAACCACCACCACCACACCAAAAACTGTTAGTTACATGCCACAAGCACTTAGCAAAATATATTATTCATAACTTTTTAAAGAAGAACATTTTATATATCACTTATGTGGCAGCAGACATAATCCAATTGACCTTTCTTAAACATCTGTCATAATCGATACGAATGATGAGGGCTGTTGGCTTGCAGAAACAAATTTGCGAGGGGAAAAGGATACCCACAGCTTTCCGCAACTCTGAACTGACTTAAGAAGAATTCCCCAATGCCTAAGTAACTACTTGAGTTGCAGATACATCTGACTAACATGCGAATAGGTATTAGCAATAAGAGCTATAAGCTAATGTCTGTAGTTGGCAGGGGCGACGCTGGTGGCTCGTGCAATAAATATGGTATGAAAAAACAAATTTCAGGCCAGAAAATTGCCAACTCAATTAGTGCACGTCTCAGCCACTGAAGACTTCATCGAACTCAACGACTTCAACGCCGTCGCCATCATCAGCATCGTGTTGCCACACTGACAGCTTGCAGCTACGCTCGCTCGCCATATGCAGTGACTAGAATTACAAGTGGCTACTGGCGCTCGGGCTGGTCGCGCAACTGACCATACGCTATGCTGACAAGCTGTTGCCACATGCCGCACACCACCACGTATGTATGTATTGCACTTGCCACGATTGCTGCTACGTGAGTTCGTGTCATATGTGCAGCTCGAGAGTTTTTACTGCACTTATTTTGTATTTTTTTCCTCTTTCCTCTTTCCTCTTTCCTATTTCAAATATAAAAGTTATGAATTAAATATGACACCTAGCGTGGTGTGAGTCACTCCATAACTTCGCTTCTTCTTCGTAATGACTTGATGGCATATCTGCAAATGTAATTTTGTTCTCCGCAGTGACCCTTTCACGAAAAGTCACCCCTAATACTTTACGAAGTTTATGATTTCCCCACGGAGTCGCTTAGTGGGGGAAAAGCAAAATCGTATCCTAATCAAATTTTCTTATGAATGTAATTTAAATGAAGTATACTTTCGGGAAGGAATTGCATTTTAAAACTTTAAACAAATAAAACACATTTAAAGTGCGAAATGTTGACACTCATCGTCACAGACAACTTCAAGCTGATAATAAAGTCGTCAATACACCGCAGGTGAGGTGACAGAAGTCAACTGGGGTTTGTCAAAAGTCTGTACGGCTGTTAGTGTTATAAGTATAGATGCGGATACTAACATTAAATGTAACCCTGCGTTAACCAAGTAAGATCGTGAAGCAGAAAACTTTCAAAATCAAGGAAGCCTTCCTTTTTGTGCGTAATTTTTTAAAAATGTAAGAGGAAAACAATCTAGTGTATTAATCAAAGTATGAAATAAATATTTAAACTTTTATTTTTTTTTTTAATATTTAAAAATATAAACTCAACCAGTCCGTTTTTCTTAAAAGAACCCACAAAAATGAAAAATTACATAAATCTTCTCTCTCGTAACCTCTGATTTTAGTTGAGCTTCTAAAGCTAAGTAGACGCCACCAAATGAAAAGAAATCCTTCTCCCTTCTTGGACTTTTAAGCACAGCAGAGGTCTTCCAGTAGCTGGTACCACTATCAACATTTTAAGAACGCGAGATTCTCTATCTAAGTTGTTCCAGCTCGTATGTAAATATCCATACATTTCTAATGGATACGCCAAAAGCCGTCACATCGCTCCTGTATTAATGAAATCTAGAAATTGCGACCTAAAGGCTCTTACTCTGCTCTTGAGAGCATGCTCTCGTCTGCCGAAATTATTTTTAAATTCGACAGCTGTAAGGTGTGTGTTGATTGATTTGATTCGGATCTTTCCAAAATATGGAAAATTTTAGATATTTAGTCGATCATAGACTTCACCGACCATGTCTAAAGTCACACTAGTACAATTCATTCAGTTCGTTGACAGTATTATGGATATGTGCGATAGAACCTCATATGAGATGTTCGGGAAATTTTCATTTATTGCTCTATTGCTCTATTATTAAGTCAATTACTAAACATTAAATGTTCAGTATTAATATCGTTATTTGTCAAGAACAGTTTAGTATGCCTAAGATAACAGATTATTTGCTACGAAATATTATTAAGAAACAAATTTTATTCTATATGCTTGGAATATTCAATGTTTTTGGAGAAATACTTAAACTGAATGAATATATAAATCTATATCATAATGAGTAAATCTACTTAAGGGTTTGGAAAAATTCGTAACTGTGTCGCTATATGATGACAAACATATTTTTAGCTGGATTAGCTTCTGCTCCAATATGCACTTAGCCTAAGCTTTGCGACTAATTTTGTTTACTTTTGTTGAGTTAAGCTAAATTTTTGACCAAACAATTACTAAGAGATCTTTGTTAATAAATCATTTCCAATGAAAGATCAATTGTTAAGAAAATAAACACGCACACCAATTGTTCATTCTATATAAATGCGCATGCTGTTGCTCATAACATCCAATGTAAATACACGAAAAATATTTTATGAAATGAGAAAGTCAAATAAAAGCCGAGCAAAAACGTGAGAAAAGATGACATGAAGATGAAAAAGTCAATGCCGCGAAAAGCGCAAATAAATCACTCACATATGTGTATCGATTGTGATTACGAGGGTGGCCCAATAGATGAGGGAGAATTGTAGTTAGGAACAATTGTAGAGTAAATTTAAATTTTGATACTTTGAAAGGACTTCTCGAGGTCCTGAACTTATATTTTCAGTTTTCATTTATTCAATCTCTTTTCTTAATATTTCTACAAAGTTGAAATCGCTGTAGCTAAAATTCGCCGATTTTCAGTGCCACCCTAATACCTGAAACTTTTCGAAAAAGCGATGGACAGGGTTTTCGTTGCTTTAATGGCTACTTGGTTATTTTTATAATTTTTGGCGTAATGTTTTCACAGATGTTAGTCATTTGAGTTGCTACGATCGGCGCAGCAGCTGTCGGTCCACTGGCTTCTAGCTTAGTCCGGTGACGGGCGTTCTTCTACATTTAGCTATTTAATGGGTAAGAAATGATGAGTCGCCACAATGGCACAGCTCATTAAGAATATTAATAACAACAATAAGAGTATAAAGCGAATTCGGCAGCTGTCGCTGGCGTTTGGCGGCATTACCTGAGCGACACAGCTGTGCGCACTTGAGTGCATCTAATTGTGCTAAACGATGGCAGTTCCGGGTCAGTTGCAGAAGCTGCAGAGATTTCTAGTGGGCGCGTTCCATTTGAAGCTTTACCCATTCCGTGCTTGCAACACGTGCGTGGCTTGACAAGGGCGGTATTAAAATGTTTGAGCTGCTTCCGAAAGCATGCTCAGCAGCTGCGCTGTATCGCCAGGTGGGCGTTCGGTTTGCTGATTTTAAATTTAATTTTTTTTTCGCCAGCACATACACACTTACACATACATATGTACGTGTTTTCATTGCATTACATCGCAGCAAACGCGGCGATCTGCAACCATTCAGTCAAATGTTCATCGCACGTCAACGACATTTCGCTTAAAGTCAACGCTTACTCATTCATGTACTCACATAAACACACAAACACACAAACACATGTCTGCATATGTTGGTAAATTTGTTGCCACTGCATCTGGAATGCAATTTTGGAGGTCTCGCTCTCCTCGCCGTGCCGTGTCGTTTGCTGGCAGCGATTTGTTTATTATTTTAAAAATATTTGCTTTAATTTTATTGATCGCCCGTTGCAGCTGGTGGTCGCCACATAATACATACATACATCCAAATATATATAAGTATGTGTGCATCTGTTTATGCTGCAAAAGCGTAATTTTTCGCCTTTGATCCATTTATACGCGTTAAATTGGGGCTGTAAGTCAATATTGGCTGTGACGCTTTGGCGCGACTGGATTATGATTTTACGACCATTTTCCGCATTTTTATAGAGCTGGCGAATTTCCACGTAATTTTATTTCTTCAGGGCGAAACTATGTTCAATGGGTTAATAGGTTTGGTGAATATACATATGTATGTATATATAAAAATGTGCGTGTAAATAGAAAATAAAATTGATCATTTAAAAGTATGAAACTGAAAATACCGGCCAACCTTTTAGAAACAGTACCGTGGTTCAAAGAAAAGTTTTGTTAGACACCGTTTTGACTGGTGAGTTTGGAATATAATTATGTTTGCCTTATGTTTGAATTATGGTTTGCCATTTCAAGAAATGTAGGTAGTTATTGTTATTTTAGTAGGACCAAGTTGGGTTCTGATCGTATCTGATTAGTTTTCACCATGCACACATCAATTTACCGTTATAAATTTCAGACCTGTCTTGAAGAAAAATTGGTATAGGTTCGACGCATTATAAAATACGAACGAAATAGCACAACAGCCTTGTGCCACAGCTTCATCTACTTGTAAAGCAATGTTTTTCGAAGAAACAACCTTGATCGAATGAATAGCTAAATGAATAATAGTTGGGTACCGGTCTTGGGGCTTGGTAATATATCCTAACCTAGCTCAGATAATTTTTTACACGAATCTACTCGCAACATAATTGATATTTTGAGGGTGTGGTAAGCTCTAAATTCAGTGGGAACACGAATATATATTAGGGATAGCTCGCGATTCATTATTTCGATTGGTTCGTAATAACTGTAATTCATAAACCAATGATAATGCATTTTCGAAATATTTTTCGACTTATTTTTCGTACATAAAATACTTCTTAAATTGCTTTCTTTTGATACGTTAAAATTAACGTTACGTTAATTATTAATTACGCGTTAAAATTTAATAGATGATGACCTTCCTCAAAAGAATTTTTAACCAAAGTATTTCTGAAGCCTTTCCTGTTTGATACGCTTAATTCCTAATACCGTAAATAACCCGAAACAAATATTAAAACCAGGATCTTGGTGGTGGTCTAAGGTTTGTGAAATTTTACAATTTACGCTTTAAAATGCAAAGCACTATCCAAAAATTTCTTAGAAGCTCACCCAACAGGATCACATGTTGCATTGACAGTCTCTTTTAAGTTTCTTAGAAATTGGTAGTCTCTTAATAAGCCATACTCTGGCGCATCTAAGATGATAGGCATAGTGAGGAATTGGCGAAAAACTTTGGCCTTTTCAGCTTTTTTTATAGTAAAATTTTATAGTTCTAATAACAATAATCGAATCTCTTCAATCTTTTACAAATATTTACAATGTTGCATGGCGCTGGACTTCTGTTTCATATTAATTTGCAGATCAAACGAAAGTCATTTCATTCACGCAAGGCATTTATTGTTGTTATTGTTATCAATGTTGTTGTTGTTGTTGCACTCATGAAATGATTTTTGATCCTGTCCACATGACCCATACAAACCAAAATAAATACATGGCTAAGCATTTAAATTGTACGCGTGAGTAAATGGACAGCAGTTGTCCTACAACAACAACGACAAGGCAAACTAGAGGCCACCACCAACCACTTGAACTTAGGCGCTGCAGCAAACTAACCGAAAGATGGAAGTTTCACAAAGTGGCAGCAACAATTGGCGTTAAAAGACATGTTGTGGCGCTGCTGAAGAACACACACGCGCAAACATATATACCTACAAACGCATATGAACCTAACCACATAAATACATATGTATGTAGCTCATCGGTGGCGCAGCCAAAGCAAACAGCCGTTGAGCATAGTGACGTTGAGCAGACCAGCCGAAACACAAGCACGAAGAGAGGAAGTACGTTATGTATGTGCATGTGTGTGTGTGCGTGTGGAAAGTACAACCCAGATAATTGGCCTAATTTTCACATTAACCAAAAAATTCGGGAGAAAATTAAAATGTTTCCCCAAAGAATTTATAATAATAATAAATAAATAAAATTGTGGCATCGCCTGCGGCGTGGAACTGTGTGTGGCTTCGCGTTAAATACAGCTTTCGGTGCAGCTGCCGTACAGTACCTGTTAATTTGTGTGTATGTTTATATGTGGGTCTGGCTATATACATATATGTAAGAAGCGAAGAATTTATGATGGTCCAAAGCCTTTGCGTCTTTGAGCTTTGGTTCTTTACACTTAGTGTCTTTAATTTGGCGCCAAAGCATTCAAAATGTCCACAATCGCAATTTGTGTGGCAAGCATCAAGGGACTGCGAAATTTCGTGCAATTTACTGCGAGACGAATGGTCGATTCTTCCCAAAGCGCGACAGAAAAAAGAACGACAAACAAATTTAATAACATATTTGTGCTTAAATTTTGAACTGAACAAAAGGCGATCGCAATTATTTACTCAATAGCAAACAATGTTGGTGGTCCGAAGCTGTGTTGTTGGTCCACTGTATGATTTTCGGCCTTTATATGTCAATAGATGATTATTCACGAGCATTTAGAGCTAATTTCATTGCCTTGATACGAGCGATGCTCATTCAATCGATTTATAATGCAACACTGAGTCTGTCAGCTATCAATTGTCAGTAGAAATGGAAAAAAAATTACTCAGAAATCCCAACATGTTTTGTGGATCCCGCAGAGAACTTTCAAAGCTCACTTCGAGTACCAGAAATTTTCAGTATTCTACAAAATATATTTATGATTGGTCGGAGAACGAGAGTTCGTTGGAGAAATTCGGTTATAAACTGGTCCCTCATACCGTACAATCTTTTGATTCAGTTTACTTCGGAGATTTCATTTTACCAAGAATATTACCCAATTCCAAACCCGTGGAAGTATCTGGTTGGAAATAAATTTAAGTTGATGTTGTTGCAGCCGTTAACTAGACCTAAGAGTGACTATTGAGTCAGTTCTCAGGAATTAGGGAATATGGATGTCAAATGATTGGATTTAAGGGAGCATGCAAAGAGGCAATTAGTGTTACACAGATACTAACTAAGATAAAGATGGGGCAAGACCCATTTGCCATTTATGAGATTCTGAACTCGAATTGTATCTAGGTATTGTTTTGTAGATCAATTCGTTGGATTTAAGTGTGTAATTTTGGTCCGATAGACAGAGTTAGTTCTGGGAAATCAATATACAGGTTCATGACAGATAGCTCTTCATTAGCGAGAATGTATTCAAGGAAAATCGTATAATGAAGATTTCCAACAGGGACGTTTCCGACGATTTTCCTTGAACCGAACATACGGACTCCGTTTTGCAGACGGTATTGTTTCCATAAGTTGATACTATGGTAGGTTTGAAGTTTCTTCTGGTTGCATCCTATCAAATCGCGAATCCCTAAACCTTGTGAACCTTTGTTTAACCGAGAAGATCGGGTTGCTAACTTATTCAAGTTCAAAAATTCATTCAAATGCAGAGGGTTAGATTTATGACTTTTTAGATTTTAGATTTTTGTACTCGATACATTTTTAGGTATTTTCCTACCCGAGACATACTGTAAGTATTTGCTAACTTTATGCACGAAATGGTGTGGATATAACTTTATTCAATTCTGGTCGGCGTTCTCTTCCCAATTTTCATAGCGCCTTAAAACTAACTATTTTATTCAACCGCCCCTTTAATACGAAAAAATAAAAACATCTCAACAATTTCAATGGCACCTCCGAAACATCTCTGCGCTGTTGAGCTGTAATTTGGACATCATCACTTTAACTTTTCTTGAGACCGAATAAAAACAAACAGAGCTTTAAACGAAACGCCGAAACGTGTCAGCACCACAAAGAAAGAAAAAAATCAAAAACGAAATGAAATCAAACTGCGTGTGTGTTCGCGAACATGTTCCGGCGAACGTGTCGGCCATGAGAAAAGCGGGAACTACACAGCGTAGCACAGCACGGCATAGCATAACATAACACAGTACTCACTCAGTAAGTCAGCCGAAATGTTGGTGGTCTGCAACCAATCAATTATCCATACCGCAGCCAACTACTCGCGAGTGATCGAAATACGATTTTCGACCGTGCGATCGCTAAGAATTTGATTGAGCCCACTGCAGCATAACGGCACGTTTAGCCCGTGGTTAGAAGCGGCGAAGCAGACTGTTTGTTTTGCATACGCATATGTTGGCCCAAATATTGAAGCAACCGTAACGAGCGTGCAACAACATGATCGTCCGGGTAAAGCGGGTGGCGGCGGTGACCATGTTGCATATTATGCTGCAACATACAAATAGCATCGCATATGGACTTGTACATTTGTAGTGAGTTTTAGCAGAGATAATATTTACCAAGATCGTTTGTTCGGACTGGATCCACTCGAGCATCGCCGGCGCTGTCTGTGCGCCTTGAGGGCTTTTGTAAATAAATATTTGCTTAACATTGCGCCAGTACCGAAAGCGGCGAGAACAGCTGCAGATGCTATGAATATTATGCGCCCACAATCTACATTTTCCAGTGCTCTGATGCTATCGTGCGCGAGTTGCCCAATCAGCGAAATTGTGTTGAAGGAACTGCAGCGCCGAATAGAAGGTGCCAGTGAGTTGACGTGCGTCCATTTGTATGTGTATGTGTGCACGTGTTGGCTGCGAAATATATGTTTCTGTATTCCGTACTATTTTTTATCAGAGCTTGGTGGGTAAAAGGTGGTCCACAGATAGAACAATTTAGAAATTGGGAAATTTTGGAATTCGCAAATGGTGCCTATATTCACAAAAAGTTGGAAACGCTAAGAAGACCGCATGAATTACCAGAAGATTTCAGACTCATAAGTTTTGCTTCTTTTACACTGAGAATGCTAGTAATACTTAGAGCGATACACATAATACGGGTTCTGCTGATAGGACCAAACTTACCCAAAACGCAACTAACAAATTTGAAAGGTAAGTCAAGAGAAACCAGACTCAGTGAATCTATAGGGTTAGGTTACGTTATTAGTAATACTCCAGCTATCTTGGTGGATATAGAAGGCTCATTAAACAACAAGGAAATCTTATCTATTGAAAACCCCTTATCAAAGATCTGTGTAGAAAATATTGTCTGTTGATGGCGCAATCTCTAATGTAAGAAGAATGAGGGTAGCTTTCTCCCGATTCCTATGGGTAGGTGTTGATTAACTTTCTACTGAAAACCAACAAAGAAGCACTAGACATTAGCATACGTAGCAGTCAGAAAGCATTTCGATTCCAATATTTGAAACGGATACAATACAACTGCTCGGAGTTATGAGTAGAGAACTGAAAACGAAAATAGTGGAGCTGCTAAACAGCTGAAATGGATTCATTTGGAGATGTTAAAAAACTGGGCCTATTATTTCAACTTTCACAAGTATCAAGCAAGAAACTGTAGATTTTCATCAAGCCACTGGTCTGGAATGCCTACAAATACATACTCTTGCAGACATTAACAGATCTATCGACTAAGCCAGCTACTTTCAGAAATGATGTGATGGATCTTAGCAACTAAAATTTGGAAAAAAGTTGACAATATTGTTACATGCAATTTTTTCTTGGGTCTGGAGTTGAAAAATCTCAAATAGCATACACATGCATATTTAAACCAACAAACCTTTGAAAAAGTTTACCATAATTTGGTTAAAGTAACACCGGATTAAAGTCAGAGAGCAAAGAAGTCTAACTCATAGTCATTGTAAATTCTTATTAATTAAAAGAAATAATTTAAAAAGCAAAATAGGGTACCACTAAAATCTCAAGAGCCTTTTCGACGTTCTAATATGTTGTTTCGAAAATGAAATGAAATGGATGAAAATTTTTAGAACGTGATCATTTTTAAATCGGTATTCTAGTTTCAAAAAAAGCAATAGGTGCAACTGAGGCAGCCTGTATATATTTAGACAATTCAAAACCTATTTTTTCACATGAGGTATGCACACTTATGGTTTATTTTGCTGATGTGCTCGTAAATCTACGCACTTGTTGTTGTTGTAAGACAGCATAAATATATGTGTAAATATGCTAAGTGGCTGAAGAAATAAACATACATACATACGTATGTGTTAAAGGCAATGAAATACACCTCTCCTAGGAGTTTATGCTGCCACGCGCACATATGGACCCACTCTTCATCACCTACTTCACCAGGGCAATAATTTTATGGACTCATTGCAATATGTTTAATTTTATTGGTTATGCTTCACAGCTCGAGAGCGATCAACAAGTTAAATAAAGTACACTTAATTTCGTATGATAAACACATACATACATATGTATGTATTTATGAAATCATTTGAAGACGCTTGTGCGTCCCAGCAACGCTGGTCGCTAGCCCGCCGCGCGTAGTAATTTAATATACTGCCACTCCAGCCTTCCCACAAATAACAACAAATCGTTGCCTTACGAACGTAGAGAAGTGTTTCTCTTGCTCTTTCCACCATTCATCCCAAGTCTACGCCACTGCAATTGTTCATATTTATTTGGATATTTCGATTATTAATTCTATTTGTTTGTTTATAATTTGTTTGTAAATTTGTTTTCTTTTTTTTTCAATTTCGAATTTTTGAGCAGCAAAAAAGCTGTCGATTCAAGCATTTTTCTAACCTCCTTCAGCTTTCGCCAATTGACGAGCGCTATCTGTGAGCGTGTGTGTGTGTTTGGGTTGTTTATCATTCGCTGAAAACGGAAATCACTTGATGAATGCTGGACGCGCCTTCGGTGGGACTGCGAATACTGCAAAGACTATGAAAAGTGCTGAAATTCAAACAAATGTGGTTGATTTGTTTGAAAGCCACATTGAGCCTCATTGAATGTACATATGTACATATATATACTCAGATGCCCGTGCTATTTTGTTCATAATTAATATTTGCTAATGTTTATATAGTGAAATAAATAATGTTGGTGTAAACAAGCAGTAATTTGCTGCAAGCTGTTTAAGATATCAGCGGAGTACAAGTCCACACTTAAATTAAAAAAAATGTTTATTACATATACCATTTACTGACCAGGTCTACCAGAAAGACGAAAAAAAATTGTTAACGGTAATAGAGCGCGAATTTCATCTATTCTTGCACCAAATCCCACTTAACGGTTGTGTGTAACACCCAAACGACTAATCACGACAGATATGGATATATATAGCGTATATTAAAATTATCAGGATGACGAGAAATATAGATTTCCGAATGTCTGCCTATCTGTCTGTCCATTTGCCGTTTGTCCATCTGTGTGTCCATTCGTCTGTCTGTCAGTCCGTCCATTAGTCCGTCCATTAGTCCGTCCATTAGTTCGTGTAAGCAATAACTCGAATAAAAATTTAACTTGGTGTTTCTTGCCACTTTGTGGTGATTGGTATTGCAGATAGGAGCAATCGGACCGCCGCTAATCGAATAAATTAAACTATAAAAGTTTAATTAGGTACATAGAATCACTATGGAAAGGGTGATCCATGGCTCAACGTTTTTTGAAAAGTTGGTAAAGTCCCCTTCTCTAATATGCTAAAAGTACATATTTCAAAAACTATTAAAGATATACAAACCAAGCTTAGTTCTTTTTAAACCTTATTACTAGCCCGTCTACCAGATATGAAGATTTCCGGTCTTCCAATAGGCTTAACACCGTACTTATTCAACAGTGTGAAAGAAATCTCAAAGACTTAGAATCGGATCATACCTTTACCTATTTAAAATCAGATGAATATACTTATTTCTATTAGTCAGATTCTTTATGTTAATATTAATAAAATTAAGAAACTACATAGCTTGGATCGATGTGTCTCCCTCATAGACAAAGCATACATACATATGTAGATTTATAACACAGGCACATATAGCTGGCGTGCTGAAATCAAAACTTTTTTCAGAGTGAAGCTCAATTAAAATACCTATTAAACACAGTGTTCCATGTGCATGTTTATGTAAATTTATGTTTCGACAGTGTTAAAATTTTTACTAAATTAATAGCCTAAGCCTTCATTTATGTAAGTATTATCCTCATATGACCACTCAGCTAAGCAACAGAGCTGATCCGAATTACTAAGCAGAAATATGTTTTTAAATCGAAACTTCCTGTGGAAAATGCTTCATATGTCTAAACGATGATTGTGGCAAATTATAAACTATTACATTACTTTTATTAGAATTGCTCAATTATATTTATTTCAAGTAATTTTGCACGAAATTAATTGGCGATTTTAAATTGCACATTAAACACGTGAAATCGTTCAACTCAGCGGTTCTTAAAACAACGATGGTTAACGATGTACCAAGCATGAAGATCTGCGTCCTTCCGATTGACTTTATAACGTATATATCCCTTAGATATGGAGATAACTCAATTGTATTGGATGAGATATCCAATATCTAGGCCACATATATATGATAAAATAATTTTCGTCTCTCTCACCGACTTTAAGTCTTATGTATTGATTAGTAAGTGAGATAGAAAAACGTGGATTAAAATTTCCTCTGACCTGTATTGATGCAGGTTTTATATAGCCAATATCGTAAAATACTACAATTGAATTGAACTGATTATTTTAATGAAACTAAGTGATCCCTAAGCATAGTTTAAATGGTCCAATTTAATTTTTAGAAATACTGACGGTATTGAATAATCGGCTGCACCCGAATTTAGTCCATTCCGTACTTGTTTTAAAGTTTTTATTGTTGAACTTGCAAATCGATATATAATTAGACTATAAAATTACAAAAATAGACCACTTTCGTCGACATTCGATGATTTGCTTTTCAAATGTTTCAATATAAGCGATTACTTCTGTTGATTACTTAATTCTTCAAAAATTTTTGTTTTTCCAGTTGTTGCGAGATTCAATCGAACGTATAAGTTTATTGCATTCTTTTGAAATGGAGATCTCTTGGAAGTATTGTGGGGTCGTATTAATATTTCTACTGTTCTCAAGTAGTTCAGTAGATACCTTCACGAAATTCACCAATATCGACTGCAAAGCGCTGGACAAACCTTTCGCCGATTTCAAAAGCTGTCGTCTGCATGTACCAAAACGGGGAGAGATCGCATTATCCGTGCATGTGCGGCTCTTCCAGATACCGGTTAAAAATGTCAGTGTAAGTGAAAGGATACACTTTTCTGAATACTTTTTGATTGATATCCCTAATGTGTTATTATTAATATTTTATGTTTTGTTCGTTACGTTACTTCTTAGGTTCACGAGAACGCACACTTTTTTCGTACCTTTTTACAACAATACTTCGAAAAAAAATCATCTTCCGCTATATTTCAGTAATCATCAACGAATCATTTCATATTATTCCTCTTCTCTCTTCACAGGTAAACATCTCAATCTTCAAGAAAGCCAGTGGTTATCGCCCATTTTTATATAATGTTACCACTGATTTTTGTGCTTTCATGGCGAACAAGAAACGTTATCCTGTTCCAAATATATTTTTTGACATTCTTCAGAAGGAATCGAATATAAATCACACTTGTCCTTACAATGTAGATATGATTGCTGATTTAGTGGAAAAATATTTATACTTTTTAATTTCTTGCAGGATGACATAATCGTCAAAAATCTAATATTGCGCGACGAAATGTTTGGTCGACTACCGGTGCCACCTGGTGAATACATGTTTAAGTTGATGGTGGGCGCCTACAATGATTGGAAAGCTGATGTAAAGGCCTACTTCTCAATAAGACTCAATAAAACGGACCGTTAAATCACTATATTGGGGCTAGGAGAAAGTTTAAATTCATTGTATTTACAATTGGCATTAAATTAAAGCATACTTGAGAACATATTTTGAAGCAATTTTAATGAAAGAGCTCACCTATTGATAAAATCGACCTGAAGTGCTAATTTTTAGCTCCAGGTCACATAATTATCAGGAAAAGTTAGAAAGATATTTTTGGTATAAAGCCAGTCGAAGACGCAGAGGTCCTCATATGCTGTTGAAAACGTATGACTGGATTTCGACTATTTTGAGATGAGAGGTGTCATACATTGAAGGAACTATGTCTGCTTCATTTTGAAGTATATAGGAAGTAGGCGCGACTATGGTCCGATTCTTTCGTTTACAAACTGTGAAATAAGAATGACCAGATAATGTAATACACCAATTTTGGTTTAGTTGATATAGCTATAGTAGTCCTTCTGCGGGTCGGGGGATAAGAATAACCCGCGGTAAGGCATGTTTGTCGTAAAAGGCGACTAAAATCCATAAAATGGACTGCATTGGAAATAGACTTTGTCTAAAAATAGGCTTAGCCATGTCAGAACGAGTGCTATATTACTTAGCTACTTAGCTTGAACTAAGTTTATAAAACATTTTAAATGTATTATGCACACACTTAAAGAGGCATTTTAGTTCAAGCTACATATGCCACCAGCCTAAGTTGAATGGGTAGCTCAACTGGAAGTAGCCCCGGCTACGAGGTTTGACCGGAGACTTTAATCTGGTACCACGGGGAGCAGGAGCCCATTGGAGTTACAGGTCGCTCCAACCTGCTCATTGAGGTAGGCCCTTCGGGGAGTATCGTGGTGGCTGTGGTTTAATACCTGAATGCGGGTGGAACTGTTATGCGGTACAGTTCAGTGTGGAGTTGCATTGCAACCGGGTATCGGACCCAAGGTACGGCAGAGGTTTGAGATAGGCCCGGAACCTTCCAAGGTGGTTATTGTGCCCATCTCCACAATGCCGATCGGTACCATCGTAGTTTTAGAAAAAAGCTATTACTGACGGGGCGCTAATCAACGCATTGTATTGATCCGTTGTGTTTTAGAACACCGTGAAGTAGGGCTGTACAACGGCAGGTACCCATGTAAAGCACATCGTTCAATAGATTTAGTAGTTTGTGAGGTATGCGCATTAAGCATATTAGAGCGAAGAGTCACGCCCACATTTCCAAATTTCTAAACCGGAGATAACCCTAGTTACTGTGATCTTCCGTACCAAATTTAAGTTTTGATTCGCGACTTATTTATAGTACTTTGTTATTGTTATTATTATATTTTTTGATCAGCGGCATTTTGTGGGAGTGACAATGGTACGATTTTGTCCATCTGCATTATCACCCTCCTCAGAGTACAAAAGAACACATGTACCAGGTTTCATTATATCTAAATTTGTACTCAAAATATCGCTTACGCGGGCCTTCGAAAGGATGGACAAACAGACATCCGGAATTCAATTGATCTCGTCATCCTGATTCTTTTAATATAATGTATACAATATAACTCTATTGCTAACTCACTTAGTTTTAGTTATTGGAAACGACCGTTAGGTGAACAAAACTATTATGTTCCGTGCAACATGTAACGAGTGTATAAAAGTGCTTGGAGCAATTCAGGGAATACAGGGAACAATAGATCTGTTTCAATATAAAAGCGCATTGGAAAATGTAAACAATTGAATGATAATTTAAATGAAAACTTGGTGGTGCAACAAAGTTGAGAAAACGTTTCTATGAAAATTTTAGACGAAAGTTTATTAAACAGATCAGCCAATATTACCAGAAATAATTTTTATCCAACTAAGTATGAAAGAATCTTAATGAACTTTTTTAGTTTTTATGCAAATTGTTTTAGAATACCTTCTATGTTAAGTTTATTTTCTTAAATACTTCACTAGAATTTTGGATTTTTATATGTTTAATGCAATAATAATTTGTTTCTGTACTATATTTAGTTGTTTAGTATATAATTCTAATTACCTAATTAATTCTATAAGATAAGATGATATTGTTATATTTAGCATAATGCGGTTTTACCCCAAAAATGAATGAAATTGGTCCAAAGATAAAATATTTTTAGTCTTTGCCGTTGACGTTATGACTTATATATCGATTAGCGAGGGAGATATCTCAGAGAAATGTGGTTTGATAGTAATCACGAACCGATATATGGATCAGATTCTTATATCGGTTGAGGCCTTTTAAAGGCAAAGTACTAATTTATATGGGCGCTTTCCCTTCAGAATTAAGTGGATTGCTGGATTTTCAGTATTCCAGTTGGCTTAACAATGTTCATTGAACAGACTAGGAAATATCAATATATACCTTTCTCCCTATCTACTATGATGAATATAATAATTTCTGTTATTCAGGTTGCCTTTATAACAGATATTTCGAATAATGCATCTTAATAAAGCTATAAGGTCCCTAAAATGTATCAATTTACTTTAATTTTTACAAATTGTGAGTGGATCGAAAACTCGACTACACCTGAATGTAGCACTCTCTTACTAGTTTATTATTAAAATTGTATTGTTGAACTTGCAAATCGATATTTAATTAAACTAAAAATAACAAAAATATACCACTGCGAAAGGTCATTAAATTTATAATTCAATTTTCATCTATTCCAAGTAGACAAGTACTTTGAATTTCACTGAAATTTTTGATTTTTTCCAGCGAAAGCGAGATTCAATGGAATAGGAAAATGCTAATTGTTGTTTGTTAAAATGGAGATCTCTTGGAAGTATTGTGTGCTTTTGTTAATATTTCTACTGTTCTCAAGTAGTTCAGTAGATACCTTCACAAAATTCACCAATATCGACTGCAAAGCGCTGGACAAACCTTTCGCCGATTTCAAAAGCTGTCGTCAGTATGTACCAAAACGGGGAGAGATCGCATTATCCGTGCATGTGCGGCTCTTCCAGATACCGGTTAATAATGTCAGTGTAAGTGAAAGCATATTTTTGAATGTTATGGATGAAAGTGCCGTGATGTGTTCTATTCTACCAATCACGGCAAATTCAAAATCGAATGTTATCAGAAAAATTAATAAACAAATCTATAGTGCAATTATTTTTCAATTACTTATATGTGTCACACATGAACAATTCTGTGTTGGTGAAAAATACTAAAATTCGGAACGCTAAAAAAGGTACCGAATATTGTACTTCGAAATGCAGGGCGCTCTTAAATTTTATTACTTCGCGATAATAAATTTAATACTGTTATTTCACACAGTTAATTCGTATAAAAAAATTTACCAATATTAAGTGCTGCACTCTTGACAAGAAGTTTGCAGACTTTTCAAAATGTGGACTAAGCGTTCCGAACCGTGGCGAGATCGCTATGGCGATTCATGTAAAACTTTTTCAGATTCCAGTGAATAATGCGAGTGTGAGTAATTTTGTTCCGTCTATACATTTTTAGGTTATAATTTCAACATATTTCGGAAAGATTGACAACTATTCAAGAATACTCGAAATTCAGAATAAAGTAGAAATTATTTAATAAACATAATTAATACATAATAAGTATATTATATATACGGATATGAATTTCTTGAGTAGAAATTTTCAACAAATTACAACTTAGTGCCATTTGCTTAGCCATTTTAACTTTTAACAAAAAAATAAATTAAGTTATGTCAGAATACCCTAAATATATGAGTGAAAAGATTTTTAACTAAAAAAATTGTGTTATACAGTTTTTTTGTGTGTAAAAATCCGTAGCAACTCTACGGGCAACAATATCTCAATATCATCAAATATTCAAAGGCAATGAAAAATATAAAATTAACAACTACAGTGAACATGCTTTTAGTTAATTAAATTTTGAATAACGGACAACAGTAGGGAATTATTTATGAATATACCATTTGTTTAGTTTTTTCTTTTTCACATTTTTTGATTTCTCATTTGGAACATGCTTGGAATTTTATTTATACATGCTTATTTTAAGCAGCGTGATTTCAGAAAAATTTATCAATTTATTATTATGCAACAAAAGGCAGCAATATCTCAAAATAGGTTTAAATTATATAAAAATTGTTCCTGTTCTCTCTTTACAGATAAATCTCTCATTTTTCAAAAAAGCCAGTGGTTATCGGCCCTTTTTGTATAATGTTACCGCTGATTTTTGTGCTTTCATGGCGAACAAGAAACGTTATCCTTTTCTAAATATATTCTTCGACATTCTTCTGAGGGAATCGAATATAAATCACACTTGTCCTTACAATGTAGATATGATTGCTGATTTAGTGGAAAAAGATTTATACTTTTTAATTTCTTGCAGCATGACATAATCGTCAAAAATCTAATATTGCGCGACGATATGTTTGGTCGAATACCGGTGCCAGCGGGTGAATACATGTTTAAGTTGATGGTGGACGCCTACAATGATTGGAAAGCTGATGTGAAGGCCTACTTCTCAATAAGACTCAATAAAAAAGAACGCTAAAATTATGAGTTTGCACGTAAATTTCTAAAATGGATTTAATTATTTTCTATAAAGTAGTATATGAAGAGCAATTAAATAAATGTTTGGTTAGAGGTGTCTTATCTACACTATGCTTACAATATATAGGAGGACTTAAAGGGGGACTCTACTAAAGGTTAAATACTTTTCTTCATATATAAGTGAGAACTTCTCAAAAATTATGAAATTTTTAAACAGGTAGGAACTCTCGCCATCAACGATTCGTAATTGTAGGCGTTGCAATCTGTCATTGCCTAAAAGATGTACAAGCAGCGAGGATAACTTAATCCATAGCAACATCTAATAGATGTATATAAACGTTTCACTCATTACTGCAATCATTTAATGTATAATTACAGCTTTTAACTTTTGGCGCGAGTCAAGCGGAACATTGAAAAAAAAAAAACTCAAAATTATACGCACTACAAATTAGCACAGCAATAAAAATAATAACGCAACGGGGGCAATAGTGCGGTCGGTCCCAAATACGTTCATATGTATGCACATAGTAGCGCATATATATTATAGGTACCTTGGATGATTCCATATAAATACAGTAAAATCGGGTCACAAGTACTTCGAAGATACTTTAAAATAGTGACAGATTTATAGGGTTCATCCGGAGTTAGGTAAATTTTTATTTCGAAATTAAGGTTGCATTAAACTTAAAGAAACCTCCCTTTGGTTTTAAAAGCTATTGGTTTACCATACTGTTTTTTTTTTTTTTGGTCCTCTACATTCTATTTAAACATCGCCCTAAATATAGACTATATATTTTAAAATCTGATACGTAGCATACAGTTAGGCACGTAAGATAAATAGTATTACTACCATAAACTACTCTCCAGGGAGCATCCCTCATCACCGGATACATGTTTGTAAAAGTTTGTAAGCTAAATAAGCACTAGAAACTCGTAGTGTAATTCTCGTTTGGTGTAATGGTGGCACCTGTCTAAAATTTTATACATTATGAAGAAAGATAAATTAATGTCGACAATGTGTATCTAAGAAAAATGGTTGAAGAAAGCTTTTAGTTGAAAAATTTGTGGGCGAGGTTGTCAGCTATTTAAATTTTCTTCTTTTTATAAAAGTAAATGAAATAAACAGTTTGACCAAAGATTGCAAGAGAAAAATATGAGAAGGGTTGCCAACCGTTTGAAAATTTTAGTACAAACAATATTTGATCCTATAGAAAAAATATATATATAAATATAAATATATATATATATAGAATGTATGCTATTAGCAAGCGAAAATCCTCTTAACAGTTGTCAAAAAAAAAATAGTAACGTTATCAGGTGATGTCAATTCGCTCTAAACTGTATCAAAATAGTAAAATTCTGTGAAACAGAAACATTTTAATATTTTATTTGGCAACGCTAAACTAAATGACGATATGAGAAGGTAAATACTTTTCTAATATAATAAAAAAATCGATTTTTAATAAAATTCTAGTATGACAAAAATTATTTTGCAAAAATTATAATAAAAATATTAATAGTTCTTGTAGTAGTTTTGAACACAGAAAAACACGATTAATTTGATTGATCAAAATTTAACATTAGAAAATTTTATTTTTTAAGAGACATTGATCTAAACCTCAACAAAATATATTAAAATCTACGATCAGTCTGAAATCAGATGTTTCTGAAAGGTTTATAAGCACTTTCTCATTTTCGAATTTCCTTATTTACGATTTTTTTTTCACCTTTGAACCTTTTATTCTTTGATATTTAGGTCACGACGATTTCGTGCTCCTGACTTTTTTTAATTCAAAAATTCCTTCTCATCTTTTGCAAAAAATTTAAGTATATACATATTCGAGGCTTCACTGTATTATGTAAACAAACCGAGATTAGCTGCACTCAATGAAAACTCTATAGAATAAGCACGTAAACAAAAGCGGCAATTATTGCGAGCTATTGCCAAAGCAATGCCCTGCAATAAACTGCAATATTTGTAAATATGTATGTGTGCGTGTGTGTATATGCAGTTGTTTTGATTGTGTTGCAAATTTCTTAGCAGTGGCTAGCGGTATCAGGCGCCAACCAAAGCAAAATAGCAAGAGATGCGCATGAGTGCTTGTATATACATATAAATGTATGTACAGTTATATGGTAGTGGAAATGGGGACCAACGGCCAATGTGTTAGCATAATATTGAAGCGCCAGCTGCACATCATGCAACGAAGCAGTGAAATGCGCTTATCAGCGCTGAGCGCACTTGCACTTTTCGACGCTGATATAGAAAATGCCGCTTGTTATTGTTGTTATTGTTGTTATTATTGTTGTTGTTTTTATGGTTATGCCTATTGCGCTTGTTGGCGCTTGACGCTTGTTACAAAAAAAAATTAAAAATGTTTTCTTATTTATTTATTATTATTTCTTTTTTTGATGGCAGCACTGACTCATTCGTCGTCATAACGGCGGATGATTGTCTTGTGTCGGTTGTTGCTTTGGAATTTTCGCAGTCACTCGTTTTGCGGTCAAGTCTCAGCGATAATAAAGTATTTTAGTCATTGTTGTTGTTGGCTTAGTTTCTTAGTGACTTCAGCGGCCAGCTGCATGCTTTTGATTTGAGTTCGCAACAGTTGTTACTGCTTTGCAGCAAATTCAAATAAAATATTTATAAAATTAGATGCGTGTGTGTGTGTTCGTGTGTGCGTGTGTGTGAAGAAATTCTCTAATGTATTTACATGCGAAAACAAGTGCGTAACAACAATGACCGCAGCTGTTCGACCGCATTTTCTTGGCACTTGCAGACAAGTACATACACACATACACACACACACACACACATACAAGTTCTCATAAATTTTATAATATTTAGCTAGCACTGGCTGCTTTGCTAAAGTATGTTCTTCGCCACACATTTGACTCATATTCGATTTCAATTCATATTAAGTAGTTAGTGTTTGTTTGTATGTATATATGTGTGTATGTGTATAGCAAATGGAATTCGTTATTTGCTTGCGATCGCGTCATGAATGAAATCAACTTCGAAACCAAGTTGTGCTTAAACAACACCAACAATCACATTGCATATTATATATAAGCGCACATATACATTCACACATACATACATACGCATACGTATTGACATATCAAAGTCGAGTTCCATTTGCGTTTGCGCACCTGATCAAACTTTGCTCAGCCGGATGGTCAAGCGAGCGTGAAAAGTTTTTTTTATTTATTTGTCAAATAACAATAAGCGTATTCATTACCTTGCTACACATTACTGCTCACATTTATAATACATATTTACGCAAGCATTATTGCTGCTTTATGCTAGGTTGCACTTTTTGTTGTTACTGATTTTGCAATTTTAACCATTTTATTTGCTTTGACTGATCACTGAAATGTCCACTTGCTAATATATGGATACTTATAATACATACAAACTTATATACATATATATTTACTTACGCGAATATATACTTATAAAAACTAAGCTTTCTATAAACGTATGTATATAAAATTGAATGAATTTGATTCTTAGAGATTTTTAAGCAACTCCTCCAATTTTTCTGAAAATTTCGAAACTGATTTAGCAAAATCCGTTAGTTGGCGCTAGAGTCCAAATATTTGCAAATATCCGGCAAATATAGCCGGAATTGATCATATTTGAAATACTTTTGCACCAAAAGTGTAAATGAAATACTGTTGGAAGTCAAGGGTCGAACTATAAGCAAGATTCATATTTATAAATCGTAATTTTTGTTTATATTTCATATATCGATGCTTTAAAAACGGTTAAATTTCTAACAGTTTGGCCTTGGTTCTAGATATGATCCTGAGATCGATCTTCCTTTATTCCCTGATCTCTAATATATTAATCTTGGTCCACGCTTCATCTAACAGTTTCGAATTACAAAAAGTCGAGAATACGTAGATCTCTTATTATTCTATAGTTTTTGTGGACTATTTCTAAGTTGAGGTTGAAAAGAGAGGGCCCTGGTAAACGAGAAATATTCCCTGGATATTGTACCCCGCATTGTACACCGTTTCTTAAGCTTTGAGTGTTTTCTTGATTTCATTGGATCGATTTTTCGTGAAACTCACAGATTTCTTCCTTAAGATGAAAATGTTCACATTTGATAGAGATAGTTCGATTTTAGACCTAAATTTCATTGTTCTATAACTGTCATTGCGCTTTTTAAAAACATCTAATGTCTAACTGTGTATATACTTTTATATTGAGGTATGGTATCGTCGGATAAAGTTTTTTTTAGATACCGTCGGCATTAGTCTAAATTCAATTTGGTCCAACCAAATAATTTCTAACATGAACAGTTTTATATCAACTTTACAAAATAACATGTTTCTGACACGATAGTGGCACAACGACTTTCAACTGATTTGTAGCTCACAAAAGTGATTTCGAAAAGACCGAAACTATTTCTAACTCACTTTTTAACCTACCGACCAATTTAATATGATCTGTAAGCTGATCGTCACTTTGGCAAAACTCTTTCGACTCGAAATTAATCCCACGATAAAATCGATAATGAAAATTTCCAACACGCGAGTGATTTTAATTACCTTACCTTAATCATGAGCAGTTAATTAAGATTTATACAACAACAAAAGAAAATCTACAACAACCAGAAAAACGCTGTTGCAGTTTTCAATTATTAAGTTGTCAACTTAAAAGTATTAAATTTGAACGCAACATTTGTTGATTTACAAAAACAATCTGCATAAGGCTTTATTTGAATAAGAAACGAGTAAAGCGGTAAGATCAGCTTGGAAGCGCCCGAAGCGGATACGTAAAGCAAATAGATTTTAGCCAATGCAAAGCAGACGTGTTGTCATAGGTGAATATATACAAATATTTACTTACAGACAAATATACATATATATCCACCTTTAAATCCATTAACACCACTGGCGCATGCTGTCTATTGTCTGCCACATATACTCACACATATGCACATACACACACACACACACACGCGCGCACGCTGGTTGCGAATCCAAGCGAGCTGTTGGCCAGAGCCACACGGCTCCTCGTTAAGATGCACAAAAATTGCAATTTATGATGACAGCAATGAGCCTCAACGCCGCAGACCCAAGTACCTATACATATGTGTGTGTATGTGTATGTGTGTGCGTGTATGCATGTGCACCTTAATGAGATTTTGTGGATTTTTATTTTTCATCATTTTGTTATTTTTTGTTTTTTGTTGCTGCAGTTTTATTATTGCAATTTTCTTGAATTTGGCGCGTTGAAGCATTTAAAAGCGTATAAATATTCCTTAATTTTATTGGTCGCTCGTGGTAGCTCGCTTGCAGCACCGGAAACTTTGCGCGCTACGTTTCGCATTTACTATTTACTACTGTTGTTATTATTATTATTGTATTTACATTATTATTATTATGCTTATGATTGCACATTTTTATTGCTGTCTAATTATATAGTCAATACAAACATACGTACATGCATACATACTCATGTAAGTGCACGTGGCGACGCATTTAACCCCTGCAAGGAGGCTGATTGATAGAATTATAGTATTTGCGCTTTAGTAAGAAACACTTGTTCTTTGATTATGTATTTTAGTTGTGGCTTAAGTTTCTTCTACTGCACCCAAAGCCTAAAGCTCCCGGGAAACCTTTCTGATAGTGCTTTGTAAACTTGAACGCTTTTAAAGCCACTGCGAAAGCTTTCTATGTTCTTATATTAAAATTATTATTACAATAAATATTCTATAATCCTTGAATTCTTAATTTGCTTTAATTTGAATAGCTATAGATTTATATCGGTTCTCTTTTAAATAAAGTCACTATAGAGAGTTCATAGATGACAGAAAAAACACACTCTCGGTAGAGGCATCGCTCATTGTGAGACTAGCTACAAGTTTAGTGAAAAATGTGCCGCTATCTCAATGGAGCCCTTCCGAATTTCTAGTGAACTGACAATAATAAACGACCCACTGGTTAATAAGATGTTATTTATTTTGGACATCCGCTTCCTCTCTGGTTCACGTAATCAGAACAAATCGGTATGTTTTGTAAAGCAAAAGTTGAGAGGTAATGTATCTCAAAAAGTCTCGTTCTCCCACATCAACAAAAGTTCAGAGCCTTTTTAGTGGGATGTTTTCTTATGTTACAAATCAGTAGTTATCTAGACATGATATGCGGGGAATTGTATGTACATTAAAGACTGATGAGCTTCCTTCAATTGGAAATACCATTCGATATATTATGCCGAAACTTCACGTTTCCACTCTTATTGAAATTCGGTTGCATACCTCTCCAATAGTATATCAAAATATTCCTTGAATGGTTCACTAATCAATTTTGAACTTTAGCTCGCCATAAAACATGTGGCCTATGGAATATCATACGATTGTGTAGCTATTTCCTGATCTTACGAATATAATATGCTGATACAATATTTGAAATGTAGTACCTGGATTATATAGAATGGAGTTATAACATATGAAAGGCCTATTTGAACACCATATAGAAACCTTGCGTATTCGACACGCATATATCAAAAGTTTATTTTATAACATATGACATGGGTTTTTCATTTTAATATTTCCAGAAATAATCCTGGTCTATAGATTATAAGATCTCAATAGTTTTCAGCCGGGCAACCGCAGAGAAACCCAGAGGTTGGTTATTGTTTGAAAGTCTCACTGAAGTTACGAAGTCTGTTTTTAGCTGTAGAACTGTAGATGCCGTACAAACCTTCCAACTTCTCACAATTCTGTCTGTAACTGGCTTAGGGACTTATTAACTGATGGCAGATATTAATTGGCAGATTCAATCCATATACCAATTATAATATAATAACGGTTTGTCATTGGTGCACGACCACTTATCAGCCACACTTATCATAATTGTTAAGCGATAAAAATATTCCACCTTAATCCTTTAAGAAATAGTGTTGGATTTGAGGTTCGTAGGTCTCTGACTTAAGTAAACAGTCTCAAAGTGTCTCAATATACTTACGCCATTCCTTTTTTGTTTCCTAAATTTGTATTTATAGCTGGCTAGCTTCCGAGATATATTTACATAATTAGACGTGTTTACCTGTGCAAGATTTTCCTACTGGGTAGGTAAGAGTGCTCATGCCGGAATATACTAAATATTAATACTGATATAATATAAAATAGAATAAGCTCAAATAAATACACATATGTATGTATATATAATATGCTCATACACATATCATTATGAATGGCGATAAATATCTGTTAGCCGGCTCGTGTTCAGCTGTTGCCGTTATGGTCTGACGCTGGGGCGAGATTTTACCCATGTAAAATTGCTTGCAAACACCAACGAAATTTGCCAGCAAACAACAAAAGCCAAATCTAGCTAAACTAATAACAGAAAAATTAAAAAAATATAATAAATATAAATGTTCTGTATAAATAAATGTGGCAGCAGAGAATGGTGCCGCAATTTATTGACAGCAGTTTGAGCGCGCTTGGCGGTAGCAATGCGCAAACGGCAGCCGTGCATTATGAAAATTTGTTTGCAATAAATTTTTCAAAATTCACAACAACTACGCATATGTGAATAGCATGTTTTTGTTGTTTTGTAGGTGCAACAACGCATGCTGTCTGCATGTGGCACTTACATATGTGCAAGTGAGTGTCGCGGCAGGATGTATGCAAGCCTATTGGATCAGTGTTGTTTAAGAACACTGCTTTTGTTGTTGTTGTTGTTGTTGCAGTTGTTGTTGTTGTTGTTGTTGTTCACATAGAATTTATAACCGAAATTTTTGTTATGATCGCCTGCCATACGCTGCCGCTTTGGTTTATTGGCCAGCAGCCGTCCACTACGGCCGCAGTGGCAGGTTATGCACGGACACCGCAACACATTGTGGCAACAATTACCGTAGCCACAACGGCCGCCTTGCAATTGTGCGCACAGCTCTCGCCTATTGCTACCCCACATATGGCTCATAATAAATAAATATTTGACTTAAAATAGTGTGAATTAATATTTTTATGGATTTTACTTGTTTATTTTTACAAGTTTGTAAACACATGCACTTTTTATTTCCTTTTTATTGCCGTTTTCATTGCATACTTACACATTTGCAAACATTTATACATACATATGTGCATACATATGTACAAATTTGCATGTGCATTTTCCATAAACATACAAATTAATTTGTCTTGCGATTTTAATTAGCCTTAGCCATAGCCATAGTAGCCCACTGCCGATGACGCACTGTCCGGTCCAGCGGCAGCGACCGCCCACTACCTTTGACACATGCAACGGACGTCGACTGGAAACAACAACTCAATTTGACAATACATCAACGACCCACAGCAGCAGAAATCATGTGCAAAGGCAATCAATCAAATTTCGGAGGAAAATGTGTCGTGTGCACAGTGGCACGAATTGCTAAAAGTAGCCGAGTAAAAATTTTTATTTAAATTTGGGGCACCGCTGTGCTTAGCTAAGCACTTCTAAGCTAATATTATTTGTCAGATATCTGGAAATATAGTTCTGGACATCGAAATCGAAAGGGTTAAGATGAGGCATATCAGATTTCGTTCCGACCTTGATATCACCTTGGTCTGTTTTCAATATAATTTCCAGTTTAATTAAAAATTCATATGTAGTTATATTTAGACCAGAGTGGCATATGAACCACTAAAAAGAGATATTCAAAAAGATAAATATTCATGTTATTTATATAACATGAATTCGTGTCAGTTAATCCTTCGTCTGCCTTCGACATATATCCCGTTAATTTATTTGTTTAAAACTTTGTTGATTGTTTCTGGCCTTATCTCACATACTGCTGTTAGGGTCCGAACTTCAGAAAATAATATCTTCAATTCGGCAAAAACAAAATAGTCTACCATGTCCTTGTAGCTTTCACTGATCTAATTCATTGATTTTCAACTGATCAAGCTTAAAAAAGACTGATGTCCCGAAATCCGGATCATTGTACTTTGAAGAGCTTATAGTCAATTCTGTGCGGATTTTCAGATTTCACTTACTAAAAAAAGGTAGTCGAGTCTAAAATTCCTCAAGCTTTCATAAACCTTTTGCTATATCGAGTCCATGACCGAGATCCAAACAGGTTAAGGTGCTTTTTTCTCTGCAAGAAGGGTTTAACAAGAAGTGGCTGTTGAAATGATGACCTAACCATTTGGGTTTAATTCTCTAGACCCCATATGCTCTAATGGTCTGGTTTATGCCTATCTGTAGACTAGAGTATGGAGGAAAAGTCCTCATAATCACAATTGGCAAAGTAAATAAGTAAGAAAGATTAACAGCACATTGTACCATTCTATACAAAGAACTACATACGGTTTTCTTACTCACCCGTATCGTCTGTCAGTTAGTGTAATAACCAAAATTGGCTGGTTGACTGTTAGCAGTCAGTCATTCGAGTGGCACATAAATCATCGATTAAATGGCCAAAAGTCAAAATAAATTAAATTCTGCATCACACCAAGTCAAATCATGCACACATTAGAACATACGACCAGCCTTCGTACCAACAAAAGCACTTATGTATATATGTATACATATATACACATGTGGCATGCAACCTTAGAACGCCCACACACACTTATGGCATTTATCTGAAATCTGAGATATTGAATAAGTCTACAACGAATTAAACGGTGACTGCACACAAACACATACACGATTGGCGCAGCAACAGCAGCTTCAGCTGAGCCGGCTGGTCGGTCACACCCTTTATTGACCCAAGCAGCGATGTAAAAACCGGCAACAGTTGACTGACTGCTGTCTGACTGTACGGCTGATTGGCGGCGTCAACGGCGCAGCTTTTCGGCTTTTCAAGGTGCGCATGCGCGCAATGCAAATCGGATTGAGCTGTGCAGAAATTAAAACGCCCACATGTCGGTTGAATATAAATGTACAGGGTGCAATATAGAAAAAATGAGTGTATAGAGCAACAAGGCTTAATAAGTATTGGGAAGTTCAAAATCCCAAATCATATCGAAAGATAAAACTCTTGGTATGGTGGAACCAAAAAGAAATTAGAAATACTAATAGAAAAATTGGTATGGCTTAGCACCATCTTTATTCTATCGAAGATGTTCCAAGAATAAAAATAGTTTACGGTCATAATATTCAAACTTCTATCTCTACAAACTAAAAAATTTCACAATGTTTTCATACATATATCATAATTCGAGGGAAGGCTCTACGAAAGCTTTATGGACTGGTGAGCTTTGGAACTATGTTGACCTTTATGATGAATTCATCGTTGAAAAGTCCACTATATCCACAAATATATGAAACTTTCAGTTGTTGTCGAGAATAGAGATCAACATATTCAGGTTAGACACCCTTTAGAAACAAACAACAAACAACAAACAACTAAGGGCTTAAACCAATGAAATTGAGAACAGTGAGTTCGGATATGGTTTGGGAAAAGAAATTTGCCGTAAAAACTCGTTACAACCCTCGTATTCTAAGAATCGTGGTCTATATCGATACAAGCGTTGCCAAATTATTGGGTACTGAAGTTAAAAGGAAAACAGCGTCGGTTGATATTTTATTGTCTGCCACTGGGTATGTTTTCGAACTATTTTGGAGCCAGAGCACTTTTTTCATTGACGCAAACGCGTTGCAAGAAACGTCGATTTAACCTGAAGACACTTCTAATGTATTATTTCTAAGGGTACTACTTAAAAATGATAGCCTCGTCATTTAAACATTCATTATTATAAAAAATGTCGATTCTTAAGTACCCTGTAATGCAAAATACGCACATGCATAAGACTTCAACATCACATTACATATCGCTCTTGCTGATCTCGGCCAATTATGCGACACTACTACTCGTACTCGTAATCGTACCGTACAATGATTGCAGTCTGTCGCCGCGCTCGTTGGGGTGCCATGGTGATTTGCTAGCTGACTTAACTTGACAATTGACGAAATTCCTTCGAAATGGTGGTAACATTGAGTTCGCTTTGTTGCCCATTTGTTGCGCCCAACTGTCGCTTTGTTGTTACATGCCACGTGTGGCTGGACGAGATTTATTTGCCTGGACCAATTTTCTTATTGTGGCAGCTGCGCCCTAAACGCGTCAACGCCCAAAATGTTGTCACATTTATTTGCATTTTCTTGCACATATGCTCTTGTTGTTGTTGCATTTAACTTTTTAATACAGCATTATGCTGCTCAATTGTGATTTTTTAAATCTTCGCTGCACAGCCTTGCAACACACGCTTGCTTGGCAGCGTTTAGACTTTCTCGGGGGACTTTGAGCTTCCTCTCAACTGGATTGTCGATTAAATTGTCGTTCGCAGTTCGCAGTGTGTGGCAATTGCTCGCTCGCTCATGCGCCCTCCAAACACTTGTGGCACCTTTGCCCGCCTTCGCTGCAGTTGACACACTTTTATCACTTTGCAGTTATGCCGTCGGGCCTTGTTGTTGTTGTAAAGTGTGTTTTTGTTGCTGTTATGTTGACATTCACTACATGTCGCGCTGCATTGCTCATGCAATTTGTTTAATGTTTCGCAAGTGTCGGGTCTTTTTTGGTTTCTTTCTTCACTCCCCTCGACATTTCACTCTCGCTTTAATGTCTATTTATTTATACGCATTTGTGTTTCAAGTGAATTTCAGTCGAATTTAATTATTGAGACATTTGGCGCGACCCATCGGCCGTCTGTCCGATGCAATGGCGCTCGCCGCAGGTAAACGCGACGCGTTAATTCACCGCACTTTCGGTTGTTGTCTGTCATTTGTCTTTACACTTTACATAATGTTACCGTTACGCACACACACTGTTGCACACAGATACACATAATGTACACATAGCCTGACATATATATATATATACATTCACTCAATGTGACCAACGCCACCGCGCCTCTTTTTACCGCAATCGATTTGACAGTTGAGTGCAGACACCTGCATTTTGTCACAGTTTTTATGCTTTTATGCTGTTTTTTGTTGCTGTTGTAGTATGGCACTTGCGAAACTAAATGTACCGAAATTGCGTTGTGCTAAAAACGTTAATTTTCAAGTAGAAAGTGTTGAAGCATTCGGTTTTTATTTAGATGTTTGCATACTGCGGTGATTGCGGCTTTTCTCTCTTCTTCCCCCTGCTAAAATTGAACTCGCAATGTTTATTGAACTTCTCAAACATTTGTTTATTTCGCCTTTTGTGTTACAGGTAGGAAGAAAAAACTTTCTCTACGCGCCAAATACTCTATATGTATGTCTATAGATCCAATGGAATAGACTGTTTGAGGTATAGCTTTCGAGATAGGAGGACAACGAAGGGAAATTCATATAAACCGCTCATAACTTCATTAATTTGGTTAGAATTCAAAGCATAGATTTGAAGATCACTAACTCCACCCAAGTCCACTTAATATTCTAACTTCAAATTGTGGATAAGACAAACATAAACATGGAGAGTTCAACGCTGTTCTCGTTAATCGTAGATTTCCCCACGAACTATACTCTCTTGAGAAGTTTAGAAGAGCAGACTAAAAATAAATCCCTACTAGATGTCGGAGCCCCTTCATGGTTGGCAACTTTGAAAACGAAAAGCATTTTTATCCGACTCTAGTATGAAGCACCATTCTATTAGCATCAGTTTGAAACAAAAAATTATTCTAGCTCCTTCTCTGCATGAACCTTTTAACTCAAGGAAACACGCATTTTGGTTCTGTTGCAACCACCTAGTACCATATCAAATGCTTTCAAAGCTGGAACCTCTAATTTTGTATCATATGAACCATGTCGATGTGTTTCCTTTCATCTAACGTGACATTCCCGTAAATAAATTAATTGAATTTTGAGCAGAATTTTTATCTCGAACACTTTCCATCGATTGTTTCTTTCTTTCATATTCTTGCATCAGATGTTACGACGAATAGAAAGCACAACAGTCGGTGCTACGCAACAATTAGATATAAGACAAGAAATTACCTCGCTTATCACACAAGCACAAAATTTTATTTAGCGGAGTACAGACGATAAAATATTTTGATTTAAAATTTCCGAAGATCGCGTTACTGAAGCGTTTCATAAGTTCAGTTATATGAAAATTCATATTAATACAGCTATTATAAGCATTAATACCCATTTATTTTATGAATTATGGTTTATGAATTAATAAATCTAGATTTATCTTTTGAATGCCAAAATTCGTGCTGAGAACCCGAAAATGAAGTTCAAAATCTTTTTAAAAACATCTAACCCTTCCCAGAGATTATTTGCTTTTATTGATTGAGTTTACGACGAAAATATAGCCATACAAATTTAGTATTTTACGGAAATGCCATAAATCAAAAGTGTCACTTTTATTGCAAGTGGATTAATATTTGAGACACACGCCACAAATGAGAGGATAATGTGTGACACAATCGCTTAATAAGCTATAAAAATACAAATCAACCGATCAATGTGCGGATTAACAGACCTCTCTATACAGTTTCACACTATTTCACGCCACCCACAAGCGAAGTAAACATGTATGCATGTATGCATGTGTGTAGGCAGAAGAGATGCTACACTGCTAGCGCCTGTAGACTCGCGGATACTTTTAAATGTTTGTACGTATGTATGTTTGTAAGAGTAAGCTGATTTATGCAAATATTAAATTTCCAACTAGCTTGTTGAGAATTATGAATTTTCAAGTTTATTGCGAAAAAAAAATGGGGAAACTGCAATTGGCCAATATGAAGATGACGCAGACGAAGACTGCGGCATTTGCATTGCAAATCCGCAAACTCACACACACACACACATGCATTTGTAGCTAGATAAATTATTGCGAATGTTGGCGGTTATATGGCTTCTGCCGGCACGCAAACCAGCTGAGCAACCGCAGATGCGGCATGTATGTTGCAGTTGTAAGTTGCAACATTTGTATTGAAATGAAATGAATGCGAGTAACTTGAATTACCATAAAAAGGAAAATTTGTGCGCACTTCATAAGTGCATGCGTGTGTGTGTGTGTGTAACAGCTTGGCGATATGTGCATAAATACATTATTGGCTAGAGCGAGCCTCGCTGTTTGGTTGCTTGGCTGCGCCGACTATTTGTCTTTGCATTTGTTGTAAGTATGATTGGTTGTCTGTTGTCTGTTGGTTTTGTTGTTGTTTTGTTTGCTTGCAGCTGCGCCGGAAAATTTGACGTAATAATTGTCAAGCTGACATTTCTAACCGTACAAGTTGACTACTGAGCGCTAATACAGCAACAATTGCAACAATACCAACAAATATTAGTAGTAAGATCTGCGTCGCTGGTGCTGAGCAACGAGGTGACGAACTTGCCCACCGACCGGTTGTTTGACTTGAACGCCACCAACTTTGGCAGTGGCTGGACGCACACACACACACACACAGATACATACAACTATGCCATGAACTAATGAATGGAGCTAACTGGTGGAGCGCAGCGGTAGAGTCTCCGACGGGTCAGTCGCTTGGCGAACTGGTTAACACCATCGCTGAGTGCTGTCAATATAAACGCAACCATGGCGCGTCTGTCACGTCACATCACCGCGTGTCAACGGGGCAAGTGCAATACCCAGCTGCACTTGTCGATGGCCTGCGCTGTGTTGTGCTAGCGCGTGCGGGGGAGAAGGGCGTGCATTTTGAACACCTTATAATGCGCGTTAATTTGCATTGCCGGCAAGTAAGAGAGTGCAAAGTGCTATAGAAGTGAAAAATATGATATTTATAAAAACTACACTTAATTGTGATTTTCACACGAATCGCCTACAATTGCTATCGAACAGCTGTGACTGCCCCATACATATTAGGCGAACTGCGAGTGCTGCATGAATATGCATATATTTATGTTGTAGGTTTTAGTAACGAAAAAATTTGAATCCCGAAACGCCGGGATCAAACATTAATGTTTCGGGATCCCGAATTTTTTGTGTAAAAAATCTTTTGTAAAAATTGTCTCTACACAAAGTCTTTTGACAATTATTCATGTGTAACTTGACTCCACATATCCGAAAAACAGGTTATAAATACAATTTAAAAGAAATTATGAAAACTAGTGTGTTGGCAAACTTTCCAAAGACTCTATTGCGCTGAAAAAATTACCACAAATTCAACAACAATAAACTTAAGTACATTGTGCACTACCGAAAACCCGAAAGTTTAATTTAGTCCAATAAAATATTGAAATCCCTACCAAAAGGTTATGATATGTATTTCCGGTATGCCGAAAGTTTATTTAGAGGAATGAAGTCCCGATAATATATATTCGTTTTATAATTCGCTCCTCCGGGATCCCAGAATTTTCATTTAATACAATTAGATCTTGAAATCCATACTATAAGTTTATATTGTGCGCTTCCGGAATCCCTAAAATTTAACTCAGTTCAACGGGATTCCGAAATCCCTACTATACGCCTATAATGTGCACTTCCTGAATACCGAGTGTTTATTTTAGCGCAATAAGCTCCTAAAATCACTACCGTAACCCTCTATTGTATACTTCCGCCATCCCGAAAGTATAATTCAGTTCAACGGGATCCAGAAATGAGATCCCAAATTTCCTACTATGAGACGTAATATACATGTATGCCCGTGCTTATTAGTACCATGTGAAAATTTCCATCAGCAAAGTCGTTGTATTAGTGGCAAAAATCTTTGCATTGTTGCAATTGTTGTTGTTGCTTAGCTAGCTGCTTTTGTCATTGCAAACACCTGCAAACGCAACGCACCTGTACGACACACCAACGCCACCAGCACCGCAATGCTAGTTTGCGCAGCTAATTGTGATTGTTGTTGGTATTGTTGTTGTTGTTGTTGTTGTTGTTGCAGTTAGCGGTGTTGCCTGAAATCGCACAGTTAAGTGGAAAAAAGTGTATATGTGCAAAGCAACAGCACTTGGCTAATATACTGCTACAAAACTGGAAAGCGTAACAGTTACGGTCTGTTGTTGTTGCAGGCAGCGCAGCGGTAGGGGCAGTGGCGTCGGGAGTACTCATATTGGAAATGGTCCGTCACCAGCAACACCGTTAAACCAGCTGCAAAACTGCCAACTTCAATTCACAGCGTTTTATTATCGCACAGCTGGTCGTTGCCATTTGCTTTTTTTGTTGTTGTTATTGTTGTCCTCGCTCTCTCTCGCCATTAAGTATTGGTAATCGGAGCAGTTTGGGCGGAAATGCGCTGTAAGCGGCAAAAGATATGCAGTCAATCGCTTTTCTTGTGGCAAACACGAGTACTTGTTGTGCAGCGAGTTGTTGTTGTGCTGTTGTTTTATTGCTAATAAGGAAGCGTTTATTTAATTTATGCACTAAACATCTTGGTTATGTAGCAATTTGTGAGCGTCTAGTGGCAAGGAAGTGTGGTGGGAATATTGTTCGCTCATAAAATTTTCATTGCTTTCATATCTCATCGAGTGTGGAGAATTCTCCTGAGAAATGACAAAATCAATGAAATTCAATTAACATTGTGTTGTTGACTGAGTAATCAAGGGGCGAAGAGGGTAGAAGATACGCTTCAAGTTATTGATCAGCGGAGGATGTGAAATGACAATGAAAATATCAAAGAATTATGCTGGGAACAAATTAACATCTGATTATTGCCGCAATTGCCGACATCTCCAACTTAATCCACACCCTGTTTCTTTTATTACCCAACGAAGGTTAAAAATTGAGCTCAGTTCTCTGCATGTCACCACTGCCTCTGAAGAGCCTTCTCTGATACTATGTAAACACTTTCAAGCGGTTGATATTGATACCACCAAACTCGTCCTTCAGGTGTACAGGAGTTCAGGAATAGAGTAGGAATATAAACCATAGAAACCGAATCTGAATCGTCCATAACTTACTATGATGAATAATATTTTTATACTGTCGAGGTCTAAATTGAAAATATCGTGGACACAACGCATTTACCTCCACGTCTAGTTCAGCAGTGAAGAACTCTTCGAGACGCATTTTCACTATAGATGGGTCTATCTAACTGTAACGGGATAGGAGTTTTATCCGGTCAACGATTGCTAACTGGTAGCAAACCGCAAATTATTTCGAGAACAAATTTTTTTTCTACAACAACAACTCTACGATACAATTATTCTCAAAGCAAAACCAGCCATTACGAAACTTTCCGTGTCGTTCATCGCATTTAAATCGATCAGTAGCAACTTTTTCGAACTTCTGTAAAAACTCTGTTAAGCTAAGGAAGTGTACATGAGTAACTTGAGTAGATAAAGATGCTCTAAGGTGATATCTTCCCTACTGCGATGCTTCGATATAATAACAACCACATATATCATCTAATTAAAACTAAATTTCTTTGTAATTTTCGATAATTCTTTCAATGGGAACTTTGGTTCCATAGTAGAATAGACTGCTGAAGTTAGACTTGGTTATGGAATTATTAATTAGGCAATCGAAAAAAAGTTTTTCCAGACCTAGTCTACCTCACAAATTCGCCTCCAAAAATATATGATTTCAACTGAAGATCGGTAGACATCCCTGTCGAGGTATTTTTAAAGCTGAATTAATGAAAGGATGTTTAGGTAAGCTTTCCATATTTGACAGTAGAAACATCGGTCTTTTATAATACCAAAACTCCTAAGTATGGATGGAGAGACTTTTTGGTTTTGACATAGCAATACGTCTATACACTCAAGGATTGTTTCTTGTTCTAATGACAGAGGTTTGGAAATTATATGAGATATACACGCACATATTTGAGGATATTTGGGGTTTCCTCAATCGCTCTAAATAACTTTCGGTTCCCGACGCAGTATTCTTTAGACTGAAACTGTGAGAGAGACCTGCTACGATTACTTTTCAAGTGCTGTGAGCACACACCTATTTTTAGAACTGTATATTGGAACTATGGAAAATTTTTAATGTTAAGAAAGTTATGGGAAAAGTACTTGAAATGTATTTAAGTCAACCTTAAGCTCACCCTATAGGAGGGAGAGAGAGAGAGTGCGTTTCTTTCAATTATGGCCTAGTATTTCTTACAGTATATCTTGTGATACATCAAACAAAACAGGCAAAGCTTTAGAGCACGTGCTTACTCTAAGCTTAAAATCGTCTACTTAAGTATATACAAAAGCACATTTTCACCTACAAATATAAATATCGTCACATGAAACCACGCAGCTGCTTAATGCGGAAGTCAATCTCCCGCTTCCGCTCCAAGCCAACAAAGAAATTTTCTATAAATCGTTAGCACACTGAGGCACACAGTTTTTCTTAGCGCACCGCTGTGTGACAATAATGATGATTCCTGCTTTGTAAGGTAAAGAAACTCATTTGTCGTCATTATTTGACTCTTTTGAGCTGGAAATGCGACGCAGCGCTCACCCACACAAGGCGGATACATTTACAATGGACTTATTGCTGCGCTTGGGCGACATTGGGGCGAGTGGAAGAAAAGAAAAAAAACGACAAAAACAATAACAAAAATGCATTGAACACGTGTGTCTCTGACGCTGGCAGGCTGACTCGCTGACTAAGAGGCCAGCAAAAGATGCTTTCAACAAGAAAAAGCCACAACTGCTGCCGCTGCCGATGCCGCTGCGCCCGATGTGTGGGCAGCAATACGGTAGCAGCGGTGATATTTCGTGATATAGTGTCACTAAATAAAATCTCTGACTGTCTCTCTCCGTGTGTCTGTGTGTTTGTGTGAGTGCAGCTGATGAATAAAAAATAAGGCGCGTTGCGTCGTCACCACGGAAATACCCATACTACTTGCCACACATGTAAGACAATCTTGCGACGTCGCGCACAAGCAATCACTGCTGACGGTTACTCATCGTTGCTGCTGTCGCTGACTTTAGTGCTGACACTATTATTGCATATTTAATCCACTCAGCTGCACCTTTGCTTTCCGCTGCTGTTGTTGTTGTTGTTGTTGTTGTTGTTATTGTTGTTGTTGAAGAAAAATCCAAAGCAGTGCAGCTGAGGTTAAAAAAAAAATAACAAATGGAGAGAAAAAGTAGAAAAGCAAAGGAAAAATCAACAGCAAAAAGTGGCAAGAAAGTATATTTATAAAGCGGCAGAAGCAGCACGCAGAAAGAGGTCAGTCTAACCAGAGCTGCTTATGTAGCTGAGACAAGCGAAGCAAAAGAAATCAGAAGCCACCAAGAATGAAAGGCGCAGCACACCTGAAAGGAAATGCGTATCGCTCGCTGGTTGGCTTGGGGTGCCCATTGTGAACGCAACTATGAGTGGGTAATTGTTTGCTGTGGCGACGTCACACGGTCGAGCAGCAGACGTAACCGAAATAACAGCAACAACAACAACAACAAACGATAACAAAATCGGTAGAAATGTTGTTACCTTCACCTACGTGCCTCTGGCCAACACTCTGTGCGTAATCGCATTGCTTGTTGTTGTTGTTGTTGTTGTTGTACGCCGTTTTACGCTTCTTGGGAATCCGAAGAAATGTGAAATGCCAGCAAACAGAGATTATGCGTAGGCAAATATAGGCAAAAAGAGAGTGAAGATGTGCCGCAAAAATTCCACGAAATCAGCGCAAGGTCCAAAAAGCACCATGCAACATTCCTTTTCTTCACAAATCTTCGGCAATTGTTGTTGTTGCTGTGTGTGTGACTGCTTAAGTGTTTCGCACAGCAGCAGCGGTTTTGGGACAATTTCCTGCCACTGCAGCTTGCCATTTACCCATGCTTCGTTGCTTTTATTACTATTGTTGTTGTTGTTGTTGTTGTGATTATTATTTCTTTAATCTTTTGTTGCATTTTTCTTGAAGCAATAGCGCACATGCATGCCGCATTCCTGTCGTTTTCTATTACCTTTATTATCTTATTACATGCAACATTGGCGGTCGTTCGGTCAACAGTTATGGAATTTCTCAATGACTCCGCTCCCACACACTTACAACAACCAACATAAGCATTAAATGATAGTAAAAACGAAAACAATTGCTAACAACAACAACAGCTAACAAGCAACTATGCAAGCGGTGGCGAATGCAACCTCAATAGCATATATAATATCAACCACCAATTTATTTGTACGTGCTTCTGTGTGTGTGTGTGTGTGTGTGTGTTGTGGCATATTAAGGAAGTGCAACTCGAAAGAATTTCTATTGTTTCGTTTACATAAATTTTTTTAGCGAAATTTGTTGCACATTGCCATAATGCTTAGTGTTTGTGTGTGTTTGTGGTTGCATATATGCTTATACTCTTGTTTTCGTTTGTTCTCGTCGTTCGTTTCGTTGGACTTCACTAGCGCAATGCAGTTGTAAGCGTCGCATGCATGTTTCGCCACACAAATGTGTCCATTGTTTTGCTTAGAGTGCTGCACTGTGCACTGTTGTTGTTGGTTTTGTGCTAAAACGTTGTGTTGCGGGTGCGGCCAATTGAAGTGGAATTCCTTTTAAGGTGGCGTCGTACTTGCTGATATTACAAGATTAATGTGGGAAATATTTGTTAAGGATGTTCAAGTTTTATTTTTGATTTTTACCTTCTTTCAACATTTCATGGTGTTTTGTGAGCATATTGACGGCTGAGAGTTCAATCTATATGGTGTTCTCGCACTTCGGCAGTTTTTTTTTTGTTCTGATTTTTTTTTTTTTGGGTAGAAGCAGATGGAGTTGAAATGCTGTTTATTGCTTTATGAGCTGCGAATATTTTGATTTTTGTTTGAGAAAAATTTCCAATTTGTGCACAATTAAAGAATTGGTTGTGAAAAAGGTTTCCAAATCGGAGGGTTGAATCAGTTGTTACGGTAAAATAGTGTTGTTGTGCCAAATATGGCATGTGGAATGTGAAAGTATTGAATCGCGCTCCGAAAGATCAAGTTGATCTTTAGCTACGATGCTTACTTACTTAATTACTTACTTACTACGATAAGACTTACTAACTGGAATAGTCTATCGCAACTATCAACACTTTTATTTTGGCCCTACGCTCCAAACGGAATTAAAGGAAATAATATAAAAGTATGTACATATATACGATAATAGCGAAGGTCATATCCGATAAGTACATTTAAGAACACAATTATCATAATTTAGCAGAATATTCTAAGAATTTTAAGAGAAGTGAATAAGCTTTGTAATTTTCTGAAATAATCCTAAAGCTCAAACAGTAAAATTAATGCAAATAAAGTATATTTTTATACACAAATTTAATTCGTGAACTCTTTTCTCTTTCAATATTTTATTTTTTGGAATAGCAAAAATACATCCTTCCAGCACCAAGAAATTGAAAACCGATTGATCTCTTAATTGTTAATGGGATCTTTGATATTAACTCTCCACCGGTACTTTCTTGGTTATACTAATTACCATTGAATACCACTGAATATATGCAGAATTGTACGTATAGACAACAATCTTTCTCCCTCTTTTTTATCACTCTCTACCTCTAGGCCCTTGACAACATGCGGATAAAACGGATATATATATATATGCAGTTTCCGCTGCCAATTGTTATATTGGCTTTTTGTGCTCATCGAGACTCACCTCCACTCTATAATACACGTAAGTATGCGCGAAACTTATTTCTTTTTCCTGCGCATTTTCACCTGCTTTCTCCTATTTTTTTGCAGTTGACGCTAAACTATTTGCGTATGTTGCATAACTGTCGGAGCGTTGGATTTACACGACAGTGTGTGAATTCAGAAGTAATGGCACCACTTAGTGATGTACTTGATTGTCGGTACTCGATACCTGAATATAATAAGTATCCGTTTTTATATACCATAAATCAAATTTATATCAATTTTTAAAAAACAAGATTGGAGACGTTTACACTTTCTACGAAAACACCAACAAAATTTTCACATTTATACGATGTGTTTCTCTACGACTCTTACAAAGCTCTTTACGCTACCGATGCAAATATAAGATAAACTGAGGGTTTTTTCATCTTATTCTCCTTTGTTTAGGAAAGAGGCTAAAATATTTTCTTCTATCACTACCAAATTAAGAAACTGCCTTTATATATTACGTTCAAAAGTCTTAGCAACATATACCATTCCATTTCTCTCGTTGCGGTCTTAAGGCTCAAGCCTAATATCAATAATAACTGGTTGGGAAACGGAAGCTCATATATTACTATATATTAGCAAGATATATGTAAGCGAAGTAATTGTTGTGCCCTGATTTCGAAAATAATTGGAGGTCATTGGGAACTGAGTAGAATAACACAGTTTGAATTGAAACAATTCTCTTTGACTTTGAAAGAGTTGTGAGTGATCTTGATCTCCTCAATTCGAGCTACAACTACATGTAAAAATTTTCGTTATTCGAGCAGACTGCATGCCGAATATGTTATCTTCAAAAAATTGCTTGGAAACATGTTCTCTAGTGTACTTGAGTAATGACAAAAGTTAATGGAATCAGTCAAGACCTTCCCCTAACCCAAATATACGCAATGCAATGATTCCTGACTTCTCAGCTGATTTTAAACCGTTTCTTTTGGTCAATATATGTGATATTTCAATGGAATTAAGTAGATATGTGTACTTAAATATAATGGGTTTAGCGCTTAATATGAATGAAACCGGTCTAGGCTGCGGTCTAAGCCTCATATTCCTATTGTAATAATTTCCGTTTCTCTGATTGACTTCTTCCTTTTATAAATATATATAAAAATAAATATATTTAATTAAACAACTATGGTTAAGTTTATATCGCATATATCTCAATTTAGTTCATTTGGTAGATTTTAATATAAATATCTCGAATAGGAAGCAAAATATAGTAATGAAAGTACATGAATCTATGACCTGTAATATAAGTTCACAAGATACCAAATATGGTATGAATGTTGAATTCTTATGCAACATTTTTAATATAAAGTTTTGCCAGCACCTGAAAGTATTTCCACGCCTTTGATTGTTGCACATTGCTAGAGTATAAAATGTTCGGTTGCACCTGAACTTCGCCTTTCTTACTTTTTAATAAAATTTTTTAAGAAAGTATAAACTTCAAACTATAGATATTTTATATTTCTCAAAAGATTTATGTTTTATCTGTTTGCAAATAATTTTTTCATTTTCTAAGGTTTTGCACTTTGAATATGAAAGTATATTACTTTTCCATTACAACCCTGGTCACAGAGTACACCATTTTTAATAACATTCTACTCATATTGCATCAATTGTTAACTTTCTGCAAGCTACTGCAATGCATTTAACTTGATTTCATATGTTTGAAAAATGAATTGCCCGCCTGCAACATAATCGATTTTGTACAATTTGTGCTCACTTTAACTTACATCGAGCACGCAGAGTTGCAATTTCTCATGAAAATTGCACATCCTTTGAGTTTCAGCATTCACTGAACTCAGGTGTGAATTGATTGTAATTTGTATGCTATCAGTGCAAAGAATATGAAACATTTTCGACGCTACGCCACAATTATTAAGTGCAGGGCGTACTTTCGCTTACAAAAACTGGCGCGAGGTAAGCGTTAATCGGCAGAAAATTGACTTCAATTCAACACCTGGCTGACATTACTCAAGATGCGCATGCAGAAAACCGTTATCAACATTTATATGAACGTGCGTACACACCTCCCTGTTATTAAAATATTATATGCTGATGGGTTCCCAAGCGAAGTAAAAGTAAGTGCCAAATATTGCAGCGATCACGATGTGTGCAACAACAAATGTTGGAGGCAACGAACGCTATGGCGTGTGTAGAATGCTTAAATATTGAAAAATTACACACCAAATGTAGCGAACTCAATTAGTAATAAGCATGAAATTGAATTTTGAATTTTTGGCTGCAACAGGACGTTGATATCAGAGTGAAATATCGAGAAAAAACACGAATTGAATAAAAGTAAAAAAATGTAAGAATTTGCTAAGAATGAAATTGAAAGGAAAAAATGCCAAATTATAAATTAAAAGTTGTGCAAAATGCAACGCGACCTGCAAAGAGCGAACGAGCACACCAACAGAAGTTGTATACAGACACAAAATATGTGTGAATGTGTGTGTAAGATGAGTTTCGCTACGCTTGGAGCATACGTAAATGCATGTGTGTGTGTGTGTGTTTGTGCTTCGTTGCAGGTGTGGCCATTAAATTCCCAATCTGAAATTCAAATCAAGAAATCATAAAATTACCAAATAAGAAACAAAAGTACAACAACAACGACAACAAAGCCAAGCAGCAATACGCAAGCGCACCAAATCCGCAGCAAACAAAAGATGCTTCCACTGCAGTAGGTAGCAAGAAGCGGCGCAAGAATCAGCGAAGATGCCACATAACAATTGAAGAAGCTTTGGTGGTTATTACAATGCGTTTTGTTTTCTTTTTTGATACCTTACATTATTGCTACATTACTGCACATGCGAGCGGCAAGCCTAATTCATTGCATTCACCGAAGGACACACTGCCACACTGCCAACAAAGCGAAGTAACTTTCATGCGGGCGGTCGACAGCACTCTGAGCGCGCAGCGTATGTGTGTTGATAGTGATGCTGGTGATGCTGGTGATGCTGGCCATCCCTTTATCACTGCCAACAATCTGTGGCCGGGTGGGAGCACTGACAGCAACCATACTGGGTGCAGCTGAGTCTGCAACCGACGCTGGTGCAAAAATTTGTTAAGGTCCTTTACGCCTGCGCGGCTACCACGAACACTCGACATCCGCTGCGCAGCACTCTACAACTACATACACACGCACTTACCTGTGGCTGCGTTGTATTTTATGTATTGCTGCCATTGAGCGGCAATAAAAAGCAAATGAAACACAAAAAATTAAAAAAAACAGAGAAAAATGTAAGAACTCTTTATGTTGCACGTGCACTTTTCGCTTGCAAAGCCGCTGTGTTCGATGCACTTTCAACTGCATACCTTACTTTTTAGACGACTGTATGCGCTTATTAAATTGTTGTTGTTGCAGTTTATGCTGTTTGGTGCGGCATGCCTCTCTGCATCGCAGGGAATTTTACGTTTTTATTTAACTTTGATTTCTTTGCGCGCTTATTTACTTTCTGAACGCAGTTTGAATGGGCGCCGCCGCAGTCAATGCTGCCACAACTGTATCAAAACAAAAAAATAAAAAAAAAATTGTGAAAGAACGCCAAAAGAAATACTTCTCCAAGTCAATGTAGTAGTTGTGGTAGTATTGCGACATGTAAAGGCACCTCCACTGTATTCTTGAACACTTCAAAATCAGAGACGCAATAAAGAATTGCACAACTTACCGCACACATTTTATGCTTCTACTTTGCTTTAGCCTTCACGCCGTTTCGCGCTTAGTCAGCCCACTTCACCTTTACCATCTGTGCTGTATGTGGGCAGGCAACGAGCGTATGGCTTCTTATATATTCTCGATATAGGTCCATAAAAAGGGAAGTGCTATAACGTTAAAGTTTCCCGAATAGTCTCAGTCTATATACATATGTATGGATGTTATGGGTCTGGTAGACATGTTTGGTCACATTGTTTGCGAAAATACTTACGTTTATTCACTGGAAATTACCCTGTAGGAAATTTTATGGGAAGTGGATCGATTCTGATTCGTTTCGTACTACCACTAATTCAAGAAATTTTGTGAGTGCAAAAGCAATGGCTAAAACTCTTTCAAAGAAGTTTAACGATATAGTAAGATCCCAACACGAATCCACGACTCGACATAAACGAATGTTGTGGACATTGCGTTATAGTTATGAAATAATTAAAAAGAGGAAATTTAGGTATTAACTGAATATAATATAACTGAATTTTACCTTTCTTACTAGAAATTTTGTGCTTTTATGCCACGTTTTCCTTACAGGGGTGCTAAGTCCCTGTAATTGCGATTTGTACAGTATAATTTGAATATACATGATTTTTGTACATACAGCAACAATGCGCCTTGCAAAACTACAGAGGCAGAGCCCTAAACGGATTTTAACTGATTGCAACATTGTGCCTACATGCGTACTTATCGCTATTGCTGTGGTCTGGTAGCACTCTGCTAATGATTTTTTCGGGTACTTCGCCCAAATCGCGATATAATCGCTTCATTAAATACAAACTGCTTATCAACTTTTTTTTATTTCGTGTAGGTATATATGTATGCGATGGTTATTAATTAAAGCTTTACCAGCGACGTGTGTGGCATTGGAAGGGTTTCGGTTGTGCTTCGCCAACTAACCGCTGTGGCAACAGGATGTGAGACAGCAAATTGCATGTTTGTTAAAACTTTGATTCTTTTATGTTGAGCACCATCAAGTAGAGGCTTTAAATTATAAAATAAGAATTTTATAACCCAATTAAGTTTGAGTATGCAATTTTGAGGGAATAGAATCTAAGATCGGTAGTTCATGAGCACTGAGTGAGAGTTAAAAAGAGGTATACAAAGTTGCATCTTTTTAAAATTTGAAAGGAATAAACGTTTTGTGTATTACTGTTTTATTTCAAAGAAAAAACTCATGTCCTTGCACACTATTGGTTTCGAATAGTCTTGTTAAGCCAATTTTCCATGGCAGTGGTGAGATTACCTAGCTCTGTCTCTTGAATGACATCTTAGATATTCGATATAATATATGGTCCAATAGGAATCTTTTCCGGTGGATTCTTCAAACCATAGTTCCAAGGCGTCGCTGAAATGTCGAAAGGCACGTTCGTAGCATTGTACTTGGAAAAAGATCCATGGGGGCATCATTTTTCTAATACCAAAGATCGTCTGAATCTCTGCCTTCCATTTTCTACATTAATTTTCCAGCAATATAACCAAAAATAAGAAAATTAGTCCATTAACGCCGCTGCTTCAAAATCAACATAACACTGTCCCTCTCTGAGGATACAGAGTCTTATTAGTCGCCCGTTTGTTCCTTAATATAACCGCTGAAATAGAAAAATAGTTTATAAAAAATTTTTATTCAATTTCTTCAATTAGAAAACTGTTTTATTTTTGCATTTCGAAGTTCTTCGAATATAAAGACGAAATTTTTTTTTATTTTTATACTTTTGACGTAATATTACCTACGTTCAAACACCTTTTCGAATATTTTATCCACACAACTTCATCTATATCTTAATTATGTTCCTAACATAAGTTGCGAAAATAATTATCTCTCGCTTTTCCATATTAAAAATAGAGTTGAAAACTTGTTGAAATGCTTGTATCTGAAAATATCTGTAGAAATTGAATCAAAATTTTTACGTCCATAAAAATTTCATATCATCATCTGTTCTCTCACGAGACTAGCTTGATTAATGCTTTGTGGATTATAATGAATGGAACAGTAAAGAACCCTCGACTGATCACTTGGCTGTTTTAATGATTAAGAACTTCAAATATCGTTATAAGCGTTCACTAGATAACTGCATACATTGAACTCGAATTAATCATAAATATATGAATACAAACCAAGCCATAGCCAGGCATATGTCTATGATACATGATAAACACGTTCTTATGTACAATTGCATTTAGCACGCGCATTAAACGGTTGTAGAGTGGACATTTACCGACCATTTAAAACAAATTGCGATCGATCATTTCGCACGATAACTCGACGCCGACAAACTGACGAACCAATAGCAATGAGCGCATATATACATATAATATATTATATATGTACATAAGTAAATAAACAGAACAATTGTACGCCCAATTTAGACAATTGAATTTCTGCCACGCTTAAAATAAATGTCTTTGGCGGTATGACGGAATTTGCCACCAGCTGTTGCTGCCAGTCCCACTGCGTTGAATTCTAGCCGACTTCGTACGATTTTCGACCACTGACCGCTGTCTTTTTGTCTGCATGTACTTATGGATGTGCGTAGTTGTACAAGATTGCTTGCAAGTTGAGCGTGAATAAGTAGAATTGAGTAGAGTTTAGAAGAAAAGCGCCGCAGCGGCGGCTGTTTCACTAAAGTGCTATCATTCCAAGATCAATGAATCAATTAACGAAACGAATGAGACCCGCCTGCCGATCGCAAATGATCTTGCGCCCGATCAGTAGAATAGAAGCGCCAGTTGAGTGCTCGAAGTCAGCGCAGATACTTGTTTATATGAGTATGGCAAATTTCTTGTGGACGCCACAAGCTATGTCGCCACAGAATGCCGTGTTAAAGTGGACACACAACATGCAACACGCCACCAAACGGGAAAATAGTCAAATGGCAAGCGCACTTAAGCGTAGTTATTACAGAATGAACAAGTTATTCTTGCTGGCTTCACTTCAGCGAAATAGTATAGAAGTAGGAGTACGTAGAGCAGCTACTGTGAAGGAGCTACTGTGGAGCACAGTTACTGGCGAGTTTTAAAAACGAGGCATGTAGTCAATAATTTAAGAGCCAGGGTAATTGAGAAGATAATTTTTTTCTGTAGAGCTACTCAGAAAAGTCCTTTCACAACATAAGGGCTTTTTCATAATAGTTTCTTGTCTGTAAACAGCACTTACCAGAAATAGGCAAACCAAGGACGTCTCCCGATGAAGCATATATACAAATATCTTTCCTAATCTTTGAGACAACTCCTGGATTGTTTAAAAGAAAGATTTTAGTAAAGATTTATGGATCTTTGCTCATTAACAATAGCAAAGCAATACTATATTTCGAATATATAAATAAAGAAATGGAAAAAGTCTTTCCATCGGCTGCGAGAGGAATTATAGAATATTTGGGAGGAGTCAAACCAATACTTTACTCGCAAACAATACTTTAACTTCAGATTCACACTAAATGTAGGCAACATTATAGTTGTAGTGTGACAAAAGGTAATAGACGTTGCCTACAATTAGGCGCATTATTAAATGTCGAAGTTGCACACTTGATATAACCGTTGCAAATTGTTCAAATTAATATTAGCTTAAAATAAATATTTTGTCGAATATTTTTTTAAAGCCACTCCACCGTGCGCTCTTCACAAGCGTCATTGTGGTCCTGCCTTTGGCAATGGAGCCGGTTGCCATAGCGCGCTTGGCGATTTGTAGGTGTGGGATGGTATTTATCAATGTCAGTTTAGTTTCGAAAATCGTTTAAGCTTTTTGTAAGCACTTTTATTGGCTTTACATGCATTTATACATACATATGTATATATATTTATATATATTTCCCTGTCCATAAATATGTATAAGATTTCGCTTGCAAGCAAATTTTTATTGTACAACAAACTAGGAACCCCCGTGGCAACAATTTTATTAGTGATAAAAATAGCTGAAACCATAACTATGCAGCGCCTTCATTTGCAGCAGGCGATTTGCATTAAATTTGCACTTAATCGAAATGCAATTCCCTAAGCGACTCAGCGCCCAGCGCAGCGCATAGTCAATAAATGCGGCGGAACGCTGACTGGTCACTGTCAAATATGCAAAATTTAATTTGTTTGCTATCAATCATTTCTTAGCCGCATGCGCAGCGGCAGCTATTGACGTTTGAGCGGATTTGTGTGTGCCGGCTGGCACTGTTTGGCACGCTGTTTGTCGTGGCGCTTGTCGAAAAGCCTCTAACAGTTGTAAGCGCTTGCCGCTGCGGCAGCCGCATTAGTCAACGCCTTTAATTGTTGCCGTAAACAATTTAATTGTCAATTGCGAACATTTGACGCGAGCAACAACTGCATGCGCACTCGCATGCAACGCTGCCTGTTGCTGTCTCGCTCGCACTAATGCGAGCTGTCAGCTATTTTCGGACGTCTCTGATATAGCGAATCGTTTCAGCGCGCTAACAGTTGCCGTTTTGTAAACATAACTTTGAGTTAGCTCTAACGCTACCGGCAGCCATTTGTTAGTGACTACCAGATTTGCTTAATGGTGTGCAAACAAAAATTGTAATTTCAATTAAAACTTGACACTCATTGTCTGACAAATTCTTATCGCACGATGATCTTAAGTGCGCCAGCGCTGTCAAACCGTCATTCGGGTCGCTCGGTCGGTACTTGCCAAAGCTAAATATTCGCCTCTAACCCTACCGGCGCGGGTCTGAGAGTGTTGAGCATGGGTTACGTGAGCGATGCTGAAAAGCTTACCACAGATACTCGTATACCTTTGAACAAATACTCTTCTATCTACTTAGTTACATATAAATTATTTCCCAACCCACCGCGTCACTTGTCGCCATCGCATTCGTACCGCAAGTTTTGTAGCTGAGATTTTTTTACCACTTTTTAAGCTCATATTCTCAGGTACAATTGTATTATATAAATGTACGGGTAATAATTAGTTTCTTACCGCTCAGACGCGCGCGCGCAATAATTACCGCTATTGTATAATATTTTCATAAATTTATGACACTTGTACGAGTGGTTACGAGTAGTCACTTGCGTCGGCAGCTGCAGCTGTTGGCGTTCCGGTGCTTTAATGAGCCTCAGCGTTTGTCTGAGAAAATGTGATGCTTTGCGAGATTGCTAATGTTTGCAAAGAAAAAACAATGGATCTACGCAGTGGCGACAACTGTCTTTAAAAATGATTTTTATCTTGTAATCAAGTGATCGTTGTTTGATATTTAATTGGCGATTATAGTGACATAAGTGTGTTTGAGGTGAACAGGCGAGTAGTTGAATGTCTACGAGGTGTTTAAAAATTATATAACTCAATGTCTGCTGTGAAATAGTTGCTTCAATCAAGGTCTGTCTTTTAATTTCCTACAAAATACATCTAAATTCTATCTATAGAAAGTAGTCTTAACACCCACTAACTGAGAAATCAGATGTCGATCACCTCAAAACCGAAACTCCTACACATTTTTGACTCCCTGGTACCGAAATTTTTATATAATTTCCACTTGTACACACTTTTACTAATTCTGTTGAAACGTAAAAACTAAAAAATTACTGCAGGCAAAATACAAATAAGGTTCACTCTCTTGATCGCCTCGAATTAGAAGTCGTAAACGCCTACGAAATTCAAGACCTTACCGATTCTAATAATATTAGCTTAAAGGTCGGACAAATACGAACACTTCTAAGTAATCGTTACAGGAGGCTCAGCGGTCAATTGAAACCTTAGATCTCTTTTTGGCGAACTAAAATTATGCTCTTTGAAATATAGTATCTAAGACTTCTTATGTGTATAGGTATTCGAATAATTCAAGATGTTTGACCGAACTCTTTTCCTAATAAAAAAAACTCATTTAATGATAGTTGGGTACTAGGATCCAGTGCAGATCCTATAGATTCAACTCATAGCAGTGTTTAATATGGCGATAACTATTCAGGTCGATTTTAAAAGTTACTAGTTAGCAGTTCCTTCCTGCAGCTTGAACAGCGGTTTCAAAAAATACATTTAAATTCAGAGAGATATTATTCCTCCAAATCAGAAGAACTTCAGTATATTTAATACATAGAATATATATATGTTCAAAAAGTAAGTTCATTTTTCGAATTTTTTTTTGGTCCTGATCATCTATTCAACATGAAAGGAAAACGATTATTCGAGATCAGCATGCTGCCGCCAAACTTGCACATGTTGTTACAGCATAATGGAGGACGCTTATTACTTGATTTATAACTTTGTTTTTCCATTAAATACCCGAACCTCCTAGCAATAATAACTGTCGTAGGATTTTACCATCTCAGATTAAGTTCCATCCATTATTGGAAGTGTTATGGTGAAGCCTAAATTAATTTTCGGATCATTTAAAATCCATCTTCTTTTACCATTTTCCGGACCACATTTTCTATCAATTTAGATCACATAACCTTTTTAGGTTAACAAGTTAGAGGGCACTTCGAGGTTGTCCCTACAATTTCGCAAGGATTGATTACTAATACTCTAAACAAGTTGTTCTCTCCCTACATAAAATTTAATAGGTAGTATTTGATCTCATCATTAGAATACTACGTCACTGAGGTAAAAATAACTGTAAAGCAATTAAATCTGGCTTTCTAAATGAAATAGAGTATTAATTTCAAAGTCGACACAATTCATAAATATGTAAGATTCAATTGATATAATACTCGGCACCTCGGAATGATAAGGAGTGCTCGAATTTTAATAGGAATAATTCAAGTCGTGAGTGTGTTTGAATAACTTTCGCTACCAAGCCCTTCTAAGATTTTCGTTTTAAGATATTTAACATCAGTCATTTAATACTTATAATATTACATAGATGAAAGAAACCGGCTTTCTAGCTTTGCCAATATATATTTTTCGGTCTAATTAAATTGAGAGAAGGAGAAATTTTCCGCAATAAAACAAATTAGAAAAGTTCTGGAATAAATTTGCATATAGCGTGCCTTAATAACCACAATTATTAAATTATATAATTACACAAAGTATTATAAACTACAAAAATAAATGTTTTTGTAGGTTTTCTTGCAAATATATATATGTATGTATATATATGTATGTGTTTGCAGCAGTGTTTGTGCAAATTACAATTCCGTTTTATTTAACTTTTATTGCAATTTCTCAATTAGTTGGCTATAAAATGCTGCAGCAGCTGAAATTATCCGGGAATACTTTAATTAAAATAATTTTGATGTTGTTGCTGCAATTTGCTGATGCTATTGTTGTTGCATGCAAGCGATTTTATATTGCTTGCAATTCAAACAGACATATAAACGGAAATATTTTACACGGTATGTAAAATGTCAAGTAAAATAAGTATTCGGGAACCCGTATTTTCGGGATTATGATTTCGGGATCAGCTTATTTTTTAGTTTGACTGAGGAAAATTAGTTGTTCACAGCAGACTGTTATTTTTCAAAAATGTTCACCAACTTTGAAGTAAGTTTTGAAGTTAGTAGAGATGAGGAGATAAGATAGTGCAGGAGAGAAATTATTCACTTATGTACACGAATACACACATATAGATTATTTCAATAACTTTAAAAATCATTTTCATTTGATGAGGTGTTCATGGCGCTGAAGAAAAACTATTTTATGTATTAAAAAGTTAAATAAACTTTTACTATTTTGTTATGTTACGAGAAATTTCGGGATCCCGAACCTATTATTTTGATTATTATTATATTAGAATTTTGTGCCATAAAAAAATGCAAGATATCTGCCCGTACATAAACTTTTCGAAAAATGATGGATATATTTTAAAATACCGAAATTTATATTTTTTTATGAATAGCAACATATTAAGAAAAGTTTTCGATACAATGATATTATATAATGGAATCCCTAATTTTCAGAAAATTCATACAAATTATGATTACAATATCAGTTTGTGGTGAAAAAATATTAAGAACCCCGAAATTAAATGTATTAATCCCGAAATTTCGACATTAACAAAATAATCTTACACATTTATAACATTAGGATCACTTGCAAAATTCACAACGTGAGTTCAACAAAAATGACGCACCACACCAACACACAAACAGACTAAGTGAGGGCTAGACCAGACGGCCAATTAAACCGTTGAGCGCAATCACGGCGGCAAAAACCGATAAAATAAAATTACAAAAACATACCAAAGGGGAGCAATGCACTGTAATAGCAAAAAGCGAGAGCAGTAAAATGAGCTGCATTGCACGCGCTGTTGTTGCAAAAGCGCACAATAGTTACAACAGCAAACGACAGCAGCAAACCGACTTTCAATCAGCTTTCAACACAATGCCAACCGCCAATGACTCGGCGTGAGTGTTGCAAGTCACAGCATTGCACATGCGCAGCCGTCACAACCGCACTTCCGATGGGGATCATATACCACCACACTTCTGTGTGTTTGTGTATGAGTGCGCGCTCTACTTGGATAGCGCGCAGTTGTTGTGGGGTGGCGGCGGCGCTGCCAACAACAACGTCATGCATTTTGCTAATCTCGCGCGCGCCTTGTCAGCACAAAATGAATGCATTCGATCAAATGTCAATTGAGCGCGCAAAGGCGTGCTGCAACAACACAAAGTACAACAATAACGATCACAATAAATAATAATGAATGAAGCAACAGTGGCAGCGATGGCGCCCAATTCGCGCCCCACACACCGATTGGCGATTGGCAAGCATATAAAGCGCCAGTGTGGTAGGTAGCAGAGACGGGCGGACGGACGAACGGACAGACGTACGGTTGATGTGTCGTTGATGGCATGCCTTATTGGTATTGTTGTTGTAGTGGTGATTGCAGCTGCAACGTCAACTGCCGCCTGGGTGGGTGTTCGGTGGCGCTTCATGAAGTCAATGACACGGCAGTGTTTGCGGCAGCGCTGCTAATTGCAACGCATGGAAGTTTTTTTTTTTTTGTTTTTAGTGTAATAAATATATAAATATGTACATATATGGTGAAGTGAGCAATTGTTTGTATATATGTGCATGTATGTGTGTGTGAGCTGCTCTATGCGCTTATATGTGTGTCAGCACATTATTGCTCCTCAACTTCGCCACTGTCAGCAAAAGCGTGCTGCGCTTTTATTTTATACCGTTATTTCTTTGCTTTATTTGCTTTCTGAGTGAAATTTGAGATTTCAAGAATTTCGCAAACTGTCACGAGTTCGCAAAAATATCATAGGAAAGGCAAAAATCAAATAAAACTAAATAAAAGAATGATGGATTGCTGTGAGTGCTGGGTGAGCGCGCACAAAGGCCACCGACGAGAACGTAAGAAAAATAAAATGAAAAAAAATTTCGAAAAATATTTAAGAAACAATTTTCAAATCAAAGGAAGCAAGACTTCCGCCTTTTCAGCTGGACACAACCAACTCGGCTCACATATTTAATGTCATGCATGTGTGTGTGCGTGTGTGTAGAGTCGCCTCTTAAGGTAGTTAGTTATGTGCCGCCTGCACATAAATTTTGTGGCGTCAAAGCCGAGCTTATAGCAAGCGCAAAAGGCACAAAGTGCAGCGATTTATTCTCAGTTACTTTTAGTTGTCAAATATTTCTAAATATACAGGGTGTGTCGATGTTGATGATGTGAAAAAATTTGCAAGAGAAAAATGAATTTCCTAAGAGTGCTTTGGTATTCTGAATACAGCAAATCAAATATAAAAACATCAGAATTTCTCCAAAAAAAAAAACTGAATTAGAAACAACAAAATCTGCCAAAGTAGCGCCTTTATATTTTTATTTGCAATTTTGCTTCACTAGAAAAAAATTCAGAAATTTACAAAATTCCAAAAATATCACAATTTCAAAATTTGTAAAAAAATTCAAAAACTTTAAAAAGATTTTAATAATTTCAAAATTTCTAAATTTTTCTTAATTTAAAAACTTTTCTTAATATACAAATTTTTCACAATTCTAGAAATGTTCAAAATTTTCAAAAATAAGAAATATAATAGAAAATATTTTGAAAATACATAAAATATTAAGCTTTTTAACGATATATTGTTCAACATCACACCAACAATTTTCTCTAGTTTTGACACAGCCTACATTTTAACTTATATATATATATATATATATATTATATATACATATATTTATCATACTTACTTTTATATAATAACTAAAATTTTTTTATGGTAAGTATGTATATATAGTTTACCATTTCATTTTACCTTTCGTGCATTGTTGTTGTTATTGTTTTTCCTTTTTTTTCATTTATTGTGAATTGTTTATTAAACAAAATTTATTGCATTGACATTTAAAAGACATTTGATTTAGTGTCTCTCCGCAGTGGGTTTGACAAAAACGCAAACAGCAACAACAACAATTGCTCAAGCCGAAGAACGACAAACACAGCAACAACGGTGTGTTGTCGTTGCTATCGATATAATCGCACGTTGCACAAATCGCGGTTGTAGTACTAATTCATTTGGACATACATACAGCATATATGTACATATATACATATATACATCAGTACATGTCTTCAAAGAATGTAACAATGTTGCGGTCTTAACCAAAGCCAATTGAAATCCTCTCGACTAGGTGTACATCAATGCGGAAAAGGTTCTGATATATTCTGTCTGCGGATATTTGAAATATAATCATACACACATACATGCACAAATAAACAAAAAAAATGCCACACCTTGCTGGATGCGCCTTGTAGGTCTAATATAGTGGACTATAAAAATGGAATGCCGACTTTAGAGGCGCGGTTTTAACTACAAGTTACATAAGAGCTGTCACTTAGACTGGACGCTGAGTTATTTTATGATAAGAACCAGAGGTTTGACATGCTTTGAGACTATATATCACAATTATTGTTAGACCCTGAGATTTAATCTAGCTTTCGAATGCTTTTTGTATCGACTTTTTCTACTCGGCATGGCTTTATACCCAGCTTTACCACGCAGATTCGAAAGTAAGCGAAGATGGTGAGATGAGGTCATATTAACTAATATTCTACTGAATGCACCTGTTGCTCATGGATCGACCATGTAATCCTTGTATATCACCATTTAATATTTCTATGAATAGAGGTTTCCGTACCTATTTTTGGCGAACCCCGTTATGTTATACGACAAACGATCTACAACACCAATAATCGATATATTCCATTACCTGCCAAAGGATCGTTGATATCGGAGACCCTTTCCATTTCCATTCTCCTATTCCATTCCGGTTACGTAGACCCGTTTGTCGTTGGACCGGTCTGATTCCTTTCTTTAGTCTCGCCCAGACAACCGCGAGGGATAATCTATTATTTGCACTGAATCCTCCGCCTCTAAAACATACAAAAAGAAGTCTTGTCGTGAAATTAGCTACAAGTTAAATACGATTGTTCTGTTAGTTTTAGGCGGATCTCAGCTATTGCCTAATGGAGGAGTGTTCAACTGTATTAATTTTGAAACAGAAAATAGTTTGACCCTGAACTGTATTTGTACTAAAAATCAATGCAATGCCGGTTGGTACACCTGGCGTAATGTGCAGCCACCCTTGTAACTCGATTGCTTCCGAGTTCTCTACACATTCATTCCAATTCATTTTCTAAGAGGAATATCCAACCAAAGAACCTAATATAGATTTTTTGTCAATAGGAATATTAAGATAGTTTGAGTAGCACTGGTCTACTTGTATCGAGTTAAAATATTCTTCTTTCTTTGAAAAATCAATGCTTTTTTAGCAAAATATAATCATCATAAAGCTTAATAATCATACGGTTTATCGAAGAGGTCTCGTAAAATACCTGAAAACAACGGAACAAAAATCTTCTAAAAAATATCATCTGCTTTTGTCGACGATGCGGAAGCCGAGACGAATTGTACCTAAACTATTTTAAACTACGAGTTTCTTTCAGCAATTTCATGCATATACCGTATATGTCGTAAATATGACTGTATTTTGTAAGCGAGTACTCCAGGCATACAAAGGTGTGCGCACCGCCAGGTAAACACCTTCAAATTAGTCGTTAAAACAATGCAACTAATTGCAAACAAAAATTTCCGCCAACCAAAACAAATGCAACCAACGAACGCTTTGACGAGCAATTACCGACGCCTTAAAACAACAACAGTAACACAGAGTGAAGCACGAATTACAATTGTTAGCAAGGTGGGGAGCTAAAACGGCGAATGGCTTTTGGGAGAGGAGAAATCGCACGAGGCGAATCGATTTGAATCGCTTGCCCCAAATGAACCGAATGCTTTTGGTGTGCACACCTTGCTGTGTAGATCAACAAAGATCAGCCGCTATGAAATTCGAACCAACAACAACCAACAACCAACAACAAAAACACCGTTATAGCGCTTAGTTCAAATACAAATTGACATTAAAGAGTTGAGTGCTCGAAAAAACCGAAACTTTGTGTTTAAAGCAAATTTCACATCTCCCGTTAGACTGTGGCCGGCCGTGAGCGGGGTCACCTGTGGCGCACACCACATACGAATACAAGCCGCCAACGTTGATTAAAAAATTGCCGCATTTATTTCTGACGGCGCACAAAATGCCACACGAAGTAGATCATTAGTGTGAAAAAATTTGCACGAAATGCCGAATCGCCGCGCATGTATCTATTAGCGGCACCAATGGGGTAATGTATCATATGTTTGTATATGCAAAGGTCCAAGTAAATGCACTACTTGGTGCTGGGCGAACCTCGGTGTGCGAGACTCTTGACCAATTGGAGTTGCCGTAAGTAGTAAGTGGCAATTAAGTCACTTAACGAGCGTGTATTATGGTCAGTACTAAGAGCTATTAGTACCGTTAAATAACCTCTTTTATGTACTCTAACAACTATGAGGCCGCACAAAGTATGTTTTCATAATAATTTGATTTCAAAGTCCGTACACTAATTTAATATTTGGTCAAAAGAATTTTGGCATTGGACATTTCTTACCTTATTCTTCTTTATGGGAAGTTGAGTAATGATTGGTACCTAGAGGTACCTTCCCCTTAAAGGAAGCATACATACCAGTTAGTGCAAATATATTTAGCATCGTTGCCATTTCGAAGTATTATCCATTGCTATTTCATTAGAGGGTCATCATTCTCTTCAGAGAGAGGAAATCCATTGGAAAAAAACACCGAATGGTCACCTGGACCATATCCATTCGGATAAAGCAATCATGCGAATAATCCTGTGTAGTTATTTAAATAACGAATGCAAAAGCTATTGAAAATTGAATAATTGAAAATTGATTGTATAGAGTGCTTTTTTAGAGTTTTAGAATTTCCTAGAGAGATAGCTGTCAAAATAATCTTACTTGTTTGACATGACTAGCCAAATTACCATGCAAACTCGCTTTCTTTGCTGCAAACTTACATTTATATTTTTACCGTTAATTTATCTGTAGCGATGAGGCATGTTTCTGGCTTATCGGGCAACTGGGCTGCTAAAGCAAGGGTTTCAATATATACATACGTAGATGTTTTTATGGTTATATTGCACCATTGTGGTTAGGGATTTCGCGATGGGCTTTGAGACCGTCACTTTAAAAAGTAACTGAACAAACTTTGTAATGACATCGTCTTAGATCTACAAACTAAATAGTGGGTGGCACGTATAGTTAGATTGGTTGCGAGCTTTCCAACCCTTGAAGCATTTAAGGTGGTGACATCTGCTGGTAGCAGAGAATGAGAAAAGGCTCGTCTGCTTTGGAAACTGCTTTGGAAGTGGCAGGGCCAAGCCCCTAAGTTCCGAACCGAAAAAATCATTGATGAACTGTTATAGAGACAAAACGAAGAAGGATGTAGGGTTTGAGTTCCACCATGATGACTCAATTATTGGTAAATTTGTTTATTGTACAGACAGTCTATTGGACGGACAGGGAGTCATGTTCAAAAATGCGTAGCGCTTTATTATGATCTCATTTATATTAAATTACCAGAAACTATCAATTTATTATAGAATTTTTGAAAGGAACAAAATTAGGACATAATTTATTGTGGAACAAAACTTGAAGTCTAAGAACAGACGTAAGATTATAATTGTGCAAATATGACAGCGACAACATACTTCGAACGGAGTTATGAGGTCTTACAGAATCTTTACATATTAGTGACAGTCTATACCGATATCTAAAGAGCCAAGTTTTCAGATGTCGTCGATTTAAATTCCCACAGCAACATATGTTATCCGAACGGATTCAAGCACTTCAGGTTCGAAGGTTTGCGCTACGGACTTTGACGGTTTTAGTTGAGGAGAATGGAGCCCTCCAGTGAGTAGACATTATTTGACAATACACAAATCTTTTCCAATGGCAGCAACTTGCAAGGCATAGAAAGGCCAGGCCTGAGGAATTGATCACAATTTTTCTGTTCTGAAGCTGTTCTAAATTCTTCTTGTCAAGAAGCATATTTCTTCAACTTTCCCGTTGTGTTAATATGTCATTCGAGTGGGGAAGGTCTTTTAAGTATCAAGTAGCTCCGAAACAATTAAGGAAACTTTTTCAGGTTCGAAATATCTATACTCGAATTCTTTACATTGCCGACTCTAAAATATTGGTTTCTACATATGCATGAACTTAAGTTTCGAACCCAGGACAAACCGATCATCAGTTACAGTCTTAAGACACATGACTACAGCTTTTGCTTAATACTTGCAGTAGTATATGAAATTTTCTTGTAAAACCACGGACAACAACAAGGCACACAGCCGGGCAATCAAACCATCCATTGGACCGACATTGATCGTCAACGATCGGCAGCGCCATCAGCTGTACATAACGGCGGATATGTAATCTACACATGTTGTTTGTGTTATTGTTGTTGTATTCAGCTGCAATTGCATGACATTTGCTTTAATTTTTGTTATTAAGTATGCACACACATGAACACATAAAAACATTCAGCTAAGTATATGTGTGTATATGAACTTTGTTTACTTCAATACCACATATAGTATGTATGCATTTCTGAACAAAAACAAATTTAGCATGTGTAGAAGTTCATTTGCTATGTGTAACAGTGGACATTGGAATTGCAGCTGTGCGAGCAACATTGAATGTCATTGCTTTTATTTATGAATCTGTTTTCTTTTTTTTTTTGTTTTTGTCTTTTGTCTTTTGTGTGTTTTCACGGTTTGCTGCGGTCATTTTGTTATAAAACTGTTGGTAATTTTCTTATTTACTACATAAATGTGTATTATACATATGTATATGTATATGGGCTCTGTTGTTTTTGTATTAAATAATCCTGTTTGTTGTTGTTATGATCTGCTTTGTGTCAACGTTAAGTAGGAAGCGTTCAGTTAAGTGTTGAAAAGTAAATCTCACTTCGTGGCCACTTGGCGTCCACATTGCTGGCAGATACTTAGAACTAGATATTAATAAGAATAACAACAAGCACTACAGCACTAATAAAACACTGGCATGTCAATAGCGCCAATTAAGTTGACGTGTTACTGTCACAATTGAGCTTATGAGCTCGTATAAGCTGCTATTGTTGTTGTAGTCTTTTGTTTTCCTTAACTTTTGAAATTGTCATTGAAGTGACGTGATCGCACAGCTGGACAATATTTGACAGTTTTTTCCAAAACAAATCATTATGTGCGTAAACGGATATATGTATGTATGTACATAAATGCATCCAAAAATATAACACTTATTATGTATATGGTATATGTACATTTGTATGTATGTAGAAAAAATATGTGAATAAATTGTATTAAGTAGTATCATTATCAACATTTTTTTTGTCTTCAACTTAAAAACAACAACAAATTTGATTTACATATGTTCACGTATGTATATATGTTTGCATGTCCTTATATACGGCAATACATATATAAAATTTTCCGTGATCAAATAGTATATTATACCCATGAAAGGAATACTAAGTTACCACTTCTTAGTATACAAAATTGACGTAAAAAAATATTTCATTTGCTTAAACTGATTTCGGAGAGAGTGAAATGCGGGGCGCTATGGAAAATATTCCATACCAATCCTATGAAACTTACAGCGCACTCTCGCTGCTTTTAAGGAGCATATTGAAACTCTCTTCAAGTCACGTCTACTGGAGCCGAAAAATTTTGATTAGTTTCTACAAAAAGGGGTGCTTCTTAGAGATATATGTAACTATTCAACTTGTGGTAGCTCTTTAGTTCTTAAAGGATCAAACATCTTGTAGAAGCAGAGAACGAGAAATGGATTATCTGCTTTAAAAATAGAAAGTAGCGAGTAATTTGGGCTACATGCGTTCCTAGGAGGCGACTGACGCGCTATTATTCAGAGAAGAAGAAAAAGACGCAATTCGGTAATATTTTTAATTATACAAATAAGCTGTTGGATGGACAGTCGGCCTTTTTGGAGGCCTAGAATATTTATTTTCAAGAAGAAAACAATAAAACAATAAAATAAAATCTCCAATATATATCTGCATTAATTCGGAAATTTTGAGGGATATAATATTTGATTGAAATTCCGAGGATAAGACCACCGCAACCGCGTCTTACGAGGACCACCTACCAATTTTTTAGCATAACCGACATTATAATGCCAATAACGCACCGAATAAAGGACTCAAAGAGCTAAGTCGAAAATCATGATCACACCACAACAACAACTTATCTAATCTCAACAAGTTTCAAGTCACACGACTTCGTTGGACAAGTGACAAGCGCATTTCAAAGATAACCACAGATCGTTCCAATAAATGGTGGCTTCTTGCGCTCTGTGAGTTGTCGAACTATCCTTCTGGAAACAGTTAGCACTTAAACCATTGGTATTTAACCGGAGAATCGAAAAGATGCGAATAATTTGCCTGTGGTGCTTACCATTGACAGTAATGTCCTTAAGTTTTTAGAAAATATGGGTCAATAATGCCTTCACCATGCAAACTACACTAAAGAGTAATTTTTTTTAAATGCAAGAGAGCATGAGTCTCTCCTAGAATGTACGAACTCACAGCATGGTAATTTTGATAATCAATCCTTTGTTCATGAACGAATGTGGATAACCTGATCTATATTTTTATCATTTTTAAATATCTGAGGTTGTAGATGACACCTTTACTTTCTGTGGACGGTTCTCAAATATGATTCTGAAGCTTTTATGTGGGACTGATGCCATAATGACTTTTTCGGAGCACTCGAAGTTCATTTTAACAGTTATGATTTAGCCTACAAAGCTCTCGAAGTAATTAAGAAACCATACCAACAAGCAAATAGCCCGAGAGAGTTGTGCTTGACTCAGAATGATCAATTAGCTGACAATCACATCGACCGCATTGGTAAGTGATTCCCGTTAAACATCTTTTTAAGAGCTATGAAATTGCAGAAATAATTAAATTTTCATTACATAAACCCTTCATTGAGCATACCTGGTGAAACACTGTCTGCTATCAAATATGTTGTAGTTTTTGTTGTTGCCCGCTGCGAGCGAGTAATTTGCGCACACGTGCAACACGTCTGCGTTTATCATTTTATTATTTATTTTTCTTCAATAAAAATATCAAAAAAAAGGTAGTAATAATATTAACTGGCAATGACAGCAGCGTCAACGAAACAGCAAAAGTAGCAACAACAACAACAACAACGGCGGCATGCACAAAGCCAATGTCACTTTCATGGTTCGCAATGGCTGCGTTGCAGGTGGTTGGGCTGGTTGTTGCATCGCGTACACCTTCCAAGATTGATAGGCTACCTGACGCACATCAGCAATAACAACAAGAACAATAACAACAACAGCAAGCCGATATGCACATGTGCACTGTGGGAAATCCCTTAAAGCGATTTGTTTGTGCACCTGTGTGTGTGTGTGTGTGTGTTCGTATGCGGTACCTTAACAATCCATGCAACTGGCACACATCGGATTCACATGCATTGTCCGCACAAACGCACACGCACACACACACACACACACAGACACGCCAGTAGACTTTCTTCTCGACTGCACTGCGTGAGAACATCCGCCTACCCAACGAACTTGGCTCGGCGCAGCTCGGCTCAGCGTGCCAACGGCTCAGTCACTCAACACCTGTATTTATAACAAAACACTTTATGTTGTTTTTGTTGTTGTACGGCATTCTGCATATTTAAATACACCTTAACACTTGCGGTTGTGGAAAGAAATTTCCTTTTATACTTGCCACTTCTGCCACTGGCGTTTTCCTTTCTCGGACGGTCACTCAGGCAGAGAGGCAGCGCCGTGGCCAGGTCAGCAGTGTTGCGCCGATAAATAAAACCAGTAAATTGCAGCAGTTCAGCGTACAACAACAAGAACAACTGGAAAACATTTGAACACTTGTTTTCTAATGAATGCAAACGTTTGTTGTGGTTGTTGTTGTTGTCGTCCATTGGTTGTTGTTTTCTTTACGTTCACAATATGCCTTTGTGTTGGCAATTAATTCTTGTTTTTGTTGTCCATTTTCGGTTGCAAATATTTGCAGTTAGATTTTTCTTAGAAATTGGTGCAAGTGTTCCGCACAGGTGCAAATGATAGAGATCGTTGTGGGTGGGTTAGTTGTCGGTGTTGTTTTGTGTTCTATGCGCAAGATTTACTTCTAACAGTTTACCTTTTTTGGTTTACACAGTTTATGGGAGTAAATTATTATGCAGTTTGACAACTTGCAGAATCGCGTATTTGCACTCCCTTCTTGAACTTGAGTCTTTTTACGGTCCGACCATGTCTTTTGTATAAATTTTTAGGACATTTCCCAAATCTTTTTTTTGTTTTTTTTTTGCTTTAGATTATAGGTAAGAAATTTAGTGGCGCGGTGGGTCGATGCCCACAGTTCTTAACTTTAAAAAAATACTCCTTGTCGTATCATACTTTTACATTGCTTGGACGTCAGCATATGGAACTGGGCATGAAGATTCTCGTCTCGCTTTGTCAACACATTTGCATTCTTTTGCGCAACCCAGGTCTGTTTTAATACTAAAAAAGCTGCATATTTTGCTGCAAATAAGAGATGCGTCTCAAGCGGGGTTCTGTAAAAGGTTTGCAAAGCATGTTGGGCAGAATAGCAGTGGAAAATACACTAAAATCGTGACGCAATCTTTAAACCGTATATATAGAAAAGAATTGTATTGCCCCTCAACAATAAATTGTTATGAAAATTGTCCTCATTTAAAGAAACTTCTAGATGCGAAACTCTCTAATATAATATAACACGCTATGCTTGTTCAAGTATGCCAATATTCTACGGCTTGAAGTTGGCTGCTGAAGACAGAAGCGAGAAGGACAATGGCGAAAATGAGCGCAAGTTACTTATATTTATTGATATACACGTACATTTATTATATCAGTTGTTTAAAATTCCCCGGTTTCGTTCATTTTACTTCACTAATAGTACAAATTTGAAGCGACTTCAAAATACTCGTAGTGAGAACAATGAGAGAAGAAGAAGCAATGCGATTTCGTCAGAAAATACAATGATTGGTGCTTCATTTTAGGGTCAGCATTAACAAAATTTTAGAACACACCCAATATTATACATCGGAACATGCAGAAAATGCAGGATAGTAAATTATGATGGTATTTATGGTGAAATCTCCTTAACAAAGGCCTGTTTTAAGGCTCTCAAGATGTTGGTGGTACGGCTTCTCTTCTTCTGTGTCTAAATTATGGCATTATGAAGGTTTTCCAAGTTGTCAAAAGATCCTCGTATTTTCAACTCTATTTTCTCTTTGATAAGATACTAACTTTGCTGGTTTTTAATTGAAATACTTGAGACTCTCTACAAATATCATATTACGATATTAAAGGTCCATCTTTGATCGAAAAATGCGAAGAGAAGAAAACCCATATTATAAGTTTTCTCTAGTTGGTTTGTTCACGGTCCCACCATTGAAGCTATATAATTCATAAAGTCTCGATAATTTCGAAATCACTTTGGAGTAAATTCAGTAATAATTTCTCGAATAGTTTTCAGAATAAAATTCAGTTCCAGTGGTTCTACATGTGAATCAAATTTCTGAGACCTTTTACTGATTGGTGACCATTATATAATAATAATAATTTGGTGATAATTTAATTTTGATTATTATTAGTATAGTTCGAAATTCATTTACAGTAGGTCTAATTAACCGATTATGACAATTCAACTAACGTTTGTTAATAAATATTCTTCAAAAATATTTTTTCAGGAACGTATTTATGACATCATTTTTAAAATTGCTTAATTCGGCAAATTTAAAAAAAAAACAAATTAACTTACAATTCATAACGTCAAGATAATCTCATGCGAAAATTATATTAGAGATAATGCTGATTTTGAAAACTTAAAAATAAGTTTCAAATTTGAAGCTTCTCCAAAAATACAGTTCTTTATTCAAGCTAAACATTTTACTCACATTTTCTACGTTCACTAGTCATTTAACTGTAGTAAACAGTTATACAATAAAGTTAAAGCAAATTTTCTCATCTTCTTTCGGTGCGAACATTTTCAACCAACTCGCTTTTTACCTTATTCAATGCGTGAGAAATCTTCGCAACGTTTTGATTTTGCTTTGTTGCTTTTCGCAAAAAAAATCAGTTTATTTGTGAGATTTTTAAGGAAGTTAGTGAAGTACTCACAATCATACAGTGTGCGACATTTGCTTAGCTACATGTGAGTATATAGTAGAAAAGAGAATGTTGAAAAAATTTCCTTATTTATTTTTATTCAGGGAACAAATTATAAACTTTGAAAATTTTCTAATGTTTTATATTTAACAATAATATACTACGAATTATTAAATATGATTTTATTATTATATTACATCATTACTTCCAAGTATTTTATAAAGAAATTATGATAATACGAAATAAACTTCGAATATTACCAATTAAAAAACTCAAAAGTGAAATTGGAGTTCATAATTTTATTTTAATTTTAGAAAACTTGTTTGTAAAAACACAAGAATTTTATGAATCAATATTTTATATGAATAAGAAATAAAAAATTTTTCTCTTTATATATATTTAATTCACAAAAAGCTTTGACTTTCTACTGGTTTAAACACGTTGGGATTAAATTGCTCGAAAACAAAATACTGTCATCAATATGGTAAAATAAATTGAGTTAAAATAGCTAAAGTAGTTATTTTGATTTCTAGTGAAAACCTGGGCATATTATTTTAATAGGCTCAAGAAATATGTTTCTCTGTTTTTAGTTAGTTTATGGTACATATTTGTTATATAATTATACAATTTAACTGATTTTTGGCTTGTAGGATAAAATTTCGAGAAAAAAATTTTTATTTTTCAATTAGTAAGCGAAGTCTTGAAAAAAACCTGCTTCATATTTATACGCATTTAAATACCACTATAATAATTTGAACGATTCATTTATTAAAAAAAAGTTCATATAGATTCATAACTTTTTATTTAGTGTGGTTAAGCAATTGAAGCACACTGTATATACAAATATATGAACACAAAAAATGTGGAAACGTGTGAGTTACTTTCTAACGTGCCTTTGGCTATTGTTGTTGTTTTTGTTGTCTGCTATCTCTTTGGGCTATGAGTACAGAAAATAAAAGTAAAAATAAATATGAAAATAACTAACTGAACGTTGCATAAATAAATACCGTTATTTAAGAAAATATATTTTTGAGGTAAAGTCAAAAGGCAGTGAGCAGATTCACTTTATTATAAACATGCGCTTACAAATATTTAATCAACTTATTATATTAAAAAACCAAATAAGTTAAAAAAAAAGTATCGTGAAAGTTTTGATGACTTTTAAAAACAAACGCAAACTCATAGTAATACATGTGTAAGTGAGCATATGAGCATTGCATAATGTCTTCTGAGCAAATTTTAGAATTAAAGCAATCTCAAAATACAAGTTACATTTTAACGTAAATATATTAGTATATACATATGCCTTACAAATACATATATATGTATGTATGCATATAATAAACAAATGTATACATATATAGATATATGCATGTTAAAAGTATTTTTGACACCTAAACAACACGTGCAACACTCTGAGTATTTCATGTGTGTCATTAGATAATGAACCATTTCAACTCGTTAATATGTGTATATGTGTGTGCGCTGTGTGTACGTGCAGCTCAAAATCATCACAACATTGTCGACTTTCTCTTTGCGAAAAACGATACTCGAAAACAACTCATTAACAACTAAATCGCACACCTGCAAAATGTCTAGCGCCAATGAATGCCAAAGTACTAAGCACAATAGACAACGTGAAAGAGCGATGATTATGCATAAACGAGCAAATGTGTTTGTTTTTTTGTATGTAGATATATATACAAAAGCCAAAAAATCAAAGTAGGTAATAATATTAAAGGAATTCTTAAATACTAACATTCTTAGGCATTTATAAGTGTATTAGCTATTCATATTATATTATATATGTATGAGTGTATGTAAGTCGGTATGTATCTATGTGAGTAACAATCAAAAATATCTATAATACTATAATTTTTTTGATAAGACACTAATAACCGACTAGCATTATTTTTACAGTTAGATCATTAATTTTTCAGCACATTTTAACCATTCTCATGTGTACCCTTGGCGTCTTATGGCGCCACTACTATGCAAGTACAAATTTTAAGCTGCTAATATGTATGTGTACATATGTATTTGAAGCTAGACGAACAGATTATAGAAACAGTATATATTATACATATGTGCATATGTATGCATACTAGTAGTATATCGGAAATAAAAAATCTGAAAGCAATTGCTGAGAAGGAAATTCTATTAAAAAAAAGATGATTGTGAGATGAACAAATACAATAATGTAATAAATAAATTCCATGAAAAAAAAATACATAAATTCCAATAAAAATATAAATGAATAGAAAATTATTTAAAAATGTGAATTTACACATTGAACATGAGAACACATGAGAACATTTTCCCAAAGCTTCCTTATGTTTGTAAAATATTGTGTAATAATCTTGATTTTACTTTTTCTAATGGAAGTCGATATTGATACTTTGAAAGTCTTCCCGCTTAAACAATTTATGTTTGGCACACAAATTGTAATAGTCCATGTTCTACTTTGCTCGATATGTGGCAACACCATTCCAAGGTATATCTAAATTAAAGATTATCTGTATGTTATCTGAATATATGAATATGAAATATTTTCGTTTTTACTTTTCCGAAAGGTGACAACCCTATTCCGTATGAAATATGTTTAAATTAATTCCTCAGCAACTCTATTCCAAAAATTGTCTTTGTTAAAAATTTTTATTATACTTTCTTTTTTGTTTTACAACATTATGAACGTATATTTACAATTTTATTACCTACAAAAAAATTTACCTACAAAGAACTTTGTATGCGTCTTCTCCTCCCAAGATTCTACAAAATACTTAACTCAGCAAAGAAGCTGTACAGGTCCCAATATAATTTCAGGAGCTTATTTTTACACTGTCACTTTCATGACATATCGTAAATATTGGTGAAATTTTGTTCACGAGTTTATCCTGGGGAGTCTCTCTCCTATTCAAATCCCGACATTAGGCTTCATCTCTTAAGTGCGAGATGTTTGATGTAATCCACAGAGATAGCAATCTAATCTGAGAAAAGAGTGAGTGTACTGTGAATACTGTCTATACAAATAAGTACTTTTATATGAATCCAGTTATTACTAAAATCGGAAAGCTACTGGAGAATGTATTATGTGGTTTCGCGGTTTCCGTTTCAACTTCGATCGTACAAATTTATATACCCAATAAACATTAGATTTCAGTCAAATTGAAGCTAAAATTAAGAATTAGTATAGTCAAATCTCCAAAGTAATTTCTCAACGGCGTCTCGACTGGAGAATCACAGCGTACTCAAAAATCGCCTTTGGCAATACAAGTTTTTCTCAACTTTAAGTTATATTCGAATTTTCAGAAGTTGTAACTGGAGAATGAAATTGTATACCAATTTGAGAACTTTAGTTTGAGAATAATTTGGGTATGATGTTGAGCTTCAATTTGAGCATTGTAAATTTCTCAAAGGTTGCATAATAACTAAAAACCTATCTTGAATGTAAGCTTGAGAATTTTCCAAAAATTTTCACAAATATTTTCCTTTTCGATGTATATAGGGTATGTATTACATACAAATGCATGTGTGCATGAGGAAGATCATCGTCAATAATTTTAATTATTAACAAATTGACATGCACACAATTAGTAGAGGCACATTTCTTTATTTTTCCGCATGTATTACTCCACATACATGCACACACACACATCTAACTGTATTAACAAGTGCATGTAAATTCTAAGATCGCTTATTATCGCTTAGTGGCGGTGATAGCATGCATAGACAACGCTAAAAATAGTGTACTTTTGTTTTTAGACTGAAGAGAGCAGTGCGTGCACACACGCACACATGCACACATGCGTGCATGCATATGTACATACATTCATCTATACCTATGAGAACTTGGAATTGTTTTTGCTTGCGCGTAAGGTTGTTTACGATGTGCACGTGTTTGCACCGCGATTATCAGCAACGCAGCTGTATGTTTGTCACAACAACTCACACATATATACATACTTACATACAAATACAAATATAATAAGGTTTTGACTGCCACAGGCGGAATATATGACTTTAGATACATATATATATGCATATATATAGTATACACACACATATGTTGTTTGCAAGTGCAGTGCGTTCTGTTGTTGTTGTTGTTGTTGGTGGTGGCATGCAAATGCTTAAATTTGTCGTTGTTTTTCTATTTCATAGTTCGTCTTTTCACTTAATAAACAGAGGCGCATACAAGTATATTCTGTTATTGTTGTTGTTGCTACAATTTGTTAGTACTAACAAATATGTCCCATACCATACATGAAATATATTCATGCAAACACTCACACATATGCAGCGTGCAATACCGCCTTCTGGTGGGGGTGACTTTTCATCATGGACCACATGCAAGTGCCCTGACACACATACATACAAACAAACGAATACAAATTCTCACTAAAAGCAAGACAAGTGTGTGCACCAACATACATGCATACATAAATGTACCACATAGGTGTGTGCGCATGTGCATGCAATGGAAATTGTTTTTGTACTATTTTGTGTTATTCTTTGTATTTTGCCCCCTCATAGATGAGGTGTTTTTTATGACCCCCATTGCGGTTAATTGGATTAGTTATTCAATTACGAATTATGAATAATAAAATAAGAGCAAACTGGGGCACAATGCGGAGCAATGGGGAGCAATGCCGTTATGAAGAATAAATGAGTCTATATATTTGTGTGTAGTTGTTCGTATTTGTAGTTGTTTGTGGTCATGGGCAGCACAGACGAGTACTAAAATTCTTTAAGATAGTGTGTGTGCGCGATAAAAATTTTAGACTTCGGGAGATAATCAAATTAGCATTGGTTCTGGCCAAACGAAACAGGTGTCTGGTACCGTTATATTGCATATAGTACATGGCATAAAGTAGCTGTAACAAATATTAAATGTTCATATGTATTGAGTTTTGTTTATTATTTCGACACCGAAAAATTAAAAGATAGGACAAGTGTCGAAATCTATTTGACCCACAAAAACCTTGATGGTATCAAAGTGGTTTGAACTATAATGGTTCCGAACTAAAACATCACTCCCGAGAATGCTTTGCGACAATGAATTTTAGTTGCCGAAACCATCTAACTAAGGTTCAAGTAAACTCATATTAATTTTAGACCACATATTTTATAATAACAACCATGTAACTATCTTGAAGTAGCTTAAGTTAACTCAAGTTAATATCAACAACTGGTGTCTTTATGTCCAATTAGTTGGTAACATGACGTTGAATTCAATCTTAGGCAATACTTTAGAAGCAGCAGCTTCAAAAATCGAACAAATAAAGATGAAATGTGCTATCAAATTTGTATTAGAAATTAAAATACTTGCCTCAGCATAAGTCAACTTAAGTTATTTTAACATGCCACTAAGAAATTTACCAAGTATGGAGAGATACAGTAAGCTCTGGATATTTCGCCATTTATTTTTGGAATAGGAATTGCTCGTGGGAGCTTTCAAAACTTACGGAGCTAGCTCTTACGTTCATCAAAGGCCAGGGAAAAAAGGATCAGGGATAAATTTTTATGTGAGTATAGTTGACCTAATAATAGATGACTTCACAACAGACGACGTAAAATCCGTTTTGGAACTTTCTGACTTGAATCCCAGTTCGGTATCTGTCGAAGATATATGAAGAAAAGGGCTAAGGTGTCCACCAAAAGAAATTGGGTTTTATTTTGTTGCCGCATGGAGTATATAAGTCAGGGAAAATCAAAGGGAGGAATAAGCAAGCAACTACTTCTGTATTACTGGCATAAAATTGAGTCAAAGGAATGAGGAATTCTTATTGCAATTATTAAAGGAATCACATAAATCTTGATGACTCTCATCCGTAAAGCCCATTGCTGAAATATACAGATCCATGCTGACACAGAGACATACTTTACGTGTCACTTCAGCGTATCTTTTGTAGGGTTACTTGACCAATAAGGTTTTCTCCCAAGATGAGGCGCTTTAAATTTCGAAAGTGTTCTCAATTCTTATCACCGTATTACCGTACCGTTACCGTATTAATGCCAGTAATTGTAAAAAATGCCTATTCGAGATTTTAGTAAAAAAAAAAGTGTTAAAAGGCAACTGCAGGGATGACCACGAGACCAGAAAAGATATATTTTCGTAATTCACTCCTAGAACTACTTAAAGCTTGAAAAGTGTATAATAAGCTTTTTTGTGGCACGGTCTTAGACATGTTCATGCACCTGTATTTATCTCAGATATGGCATATTAACAAAATTTTTTTTAAAGAAGTATAAAAAACCGCAAAATTGCACATTATTGCGCATCAATATAGTTTTGTAAAAATATTTATTGACCCATATAAAAACTCCTATAAATATATATATATGTAAATAACACTCCAAAACTATAACAATAATGAACCGAAAATTTTGCGACAATTTAACGGCCGTTCCATGACAAACAAATTAGCATTAAATAAATATATTTAGTACAGGTGCACTTGAGTCAGACACAAAAACGCTCGGATGACGCACACACACACACAGCGCCGGTCCGAAATGGCCGCAGACACTCTTGCAGGTGGCATTCGCGGCGCACAAGTTACGAGTTGTCAAAACACGTTACAGCAAATGTTAATGTGTTTTAGGCTCTATATTACTACTAACACATACACACACACACACACACACGCACACACTTAAAAATATATAATATTTAAATAAATGCACCGATGAGTGAAATTCAGCAAACAAATCACAGCTGAGGAGTTTTATGCCTCACTTTTTCCATATCTCACTCAGCCTTAGCCTCAGACTCGACTTTGAATTGTTAGAGTGTGCATGTGTGTGTGTGTGTGTGTGTGTGTGCTATAAAAAGCGACAAATGAATAAAATAAAACAAATTTAATAATAAACGACGCGAATTAAATCGCTCGGCGGCAGGAATGGCCGGCATAACTGTGCGACCGCCTGCCCTACAATGCGCGACCCTAAACGACTACCTGTTTACCTCGATTGACTGACTGTTGAGCTTACTTCACACATACAGGCACAGTGGCTCATTTCAAGTGGCTTGAACTTTTCTCCCCCCGCCATCTTTCTCCGCTTAATTGACGACGTTTTGTGGGTTGTTATTTACCGTTTTACAAAAAAAAGCATTGAATGTTACATAAATACATACATACAGATGCACAGAAGCTTATATGGCTATGAATACGCGTGTGTGTGTGTGTGTGTGTGTGTGTGTGTGTGTTTGTAAATGAAATCGTGTCGTCTCATCTCACTTTGCGTAGTTTCGGTTTTTTGTGGGTTTGTGGGATGCGCGAATATAAATAAAGCTCAACCAAAATGCTTATACATTGCAACAACAACAACAACAATCCCACAGCAATATTCACAGCAGCCGCAAATGTCTGAAACTAATTTTTTAAGTATCTGCAGGTGTTCGTTTTGAAACATCATCAACACGAGCAACAAACACAAACAACTACAACAATAATGCTAGCATACCGTATGGGCAGCAACAACAATTGACAGCAACTAAATTAATAAAAACAACAGTTGAAACGAATATAGGTACATAACATGTGTACAAATACAACAAAAACAAAATGCTAAGTTAATATATGCCCACACGTGTGTATATATCTGTGTGTATGTATATTCTCATGGATGCTCGTTGCGAAGATGAGTGACGGCAGGCCTGGCCAGCAAAACCAAAAACAAAAAACAAAAAAAATGTCTCGTAGCCAATAAATTTCGTGGAATACTGATGTGTTATAAATTTATTATTAAATAAAATTAAATAAATACAAGTGTAATTCAGTTGAAAACAGCAATAAATACATTTATATACCGACAAACGCACATACTTATGTATAATATGTGTTACAAATGATAAATATATGAATAATACCAATAAACAAATTGTAAAAATAAAAAAATAATTTTTATATTATAACAAATAAAGTAAAAAAATACATAAAAAAATAAAGCAAACGATTCAATATATATTATACAAATATATAAATAAATGAAAAAAAGTAAAATGAAACTAATTGTTATTATTTAACTTAAAAGAATTAATAACACTCCAAATCAAATTAGTCAAAGTTAAATAATCATTAATAACTTAAGTTGTAATATTTTGAATTAAGCTTATTATTATGTATTTGGAAAATGGATAAAATATAAGAAAAGAAATAAATAACTAATAAAATTTAAGAGAAGGGATAAACAAAATAAATTGGATAACACTTTGTGCTCTTTTATTCACTCCGAGTTACTGAATTATCAAATTAACATAGTCGACACAATCGGCCATGACGGCCCGAATCTCAAAACCATTCAAACTCTAACGCTATTTCTAGGTCAACATATAGATAATGAAAATGAAACCTCATCAAAGAACTCTCTTAAAACGCAAAATTCAAATGGCCAAGCAGCGACAGTGGCAAGAACTTCGGATGCCGAGACCAAAATCTCTATCACTAGTGAAACTCTGAAAGTCTTTTTCCTCTTTTCACTACATTGCTTAAATGACATCCGTTTTATATACAGCTATGCCTTATGTGATATAAAGTTAACCATTGATATTGACATTGATATTGAATACTAGAGCATTAGAGAAACATATGCACCGATTTCACAAAATTTTGGCATCAACCCTGGAAATATACTGCCATTTGGTTTCAAGTATATATTTTTTGAGATATAATATTTCCTCACTAATCGATATTTGCGGCATAAAATCAACCGGGGAATGGAGATTATCACATTCGGTATATGGTAGCTAGGGAAGGTTAGGTCTGATTATGACTACTTTTGGATCGGAGTTGCGGCATAATAGAAGCATTACTTCTATTCAGTTTGATAACTTTTTTAATGCTTAACCTAGCTACTGTAAAGCAAAGGAAATTTACGAAATTTAAAAAATTGTCCTAGGGAAAGTGTACGAGGTTGTAATGTGATTACCAAATTTTTAAAATGTGCTAAAGGAACATAATATAAATATAACAATCGAAATTGTTCTTTTTTGAGTTTATGTGATATATTAATTAAATATATTAGAGGAGTGGCTACACCCCTTTTTCAAACTTTTAAAAACGTGTAATCCAATATGCCGACTTTAAGCTTTGCAGCTTAGTTAGTAAGATATCTCAAATTTGACTCAAGTTATCGCTTGCCCTCTTGGATGAGCAGACGGATTGAAAAAAAAAATGTTTCTTACGCAATTTACCCCTTGTCGACGTTCGCCTTAAATCAGTGTAATGTTTCTCCCGTTTGTCCATAGGGAGCATATGTTCACTGAGAAGCCGCTGTCGGGTTTTCTTGATTTGGGAATACATATATATATATATATAATATAGTATCAACTGTTTAGCGAAGGAATATGCTCAAAGAATGGGTGTTCTATGACTATATTTCTATAGTTTGATGTCTTCGATTCCAGAGAACATTATTTTCTCGTGCGAGAGGATCGTTGTTCTTTTATGGTTCCACTATCTAGCCACTCTCGAATTGTGATCTTTATCTGCTAAATATAATCGGCGTATCTGAAAAGATAGGTTTCGCATAACATTTCATTGTTAAGTAATCCCAGCTTTAGTTGCAGTGGTATGGCACCAACCGCGTAAATAGCGATTGTTCGAATTCGAAACTTACCCAGTAATATAGACTTATCGACAATTTCAGTTCCACTTACATATAATACAATAAAATGACGAAATAGCAAATTTTCGAGAAATAAGGCGCACCCTAATGTCTGGTGGTCAAAATACTTCCCAATCGGGACAGTGTTCATATATCTGCACCAAAGAGTTCTCGAATAAAAACATTTTTAATTCATTTTAAGCAAATTAAAGACGTAAGAAATGTGCAAATTTGAAAATTTAAATAAAAATTTACTAAAACAATGTTTGGTTTCCACAACAAGAAAGTGATCTAAGCTTCGTTGCTGCTGCTGGTGCTGCTGAACTGGTGGTAAAACTTCAACTTAATGATTCTCATTCTCTCAAAAACCAAAAATCTTATGCTTAAAGTCCCTTACGTAAGTGGCGCCGCAGATAGGATCCAAGGCGTGAGTATCTGGATCTGTAAGCATGTACGTATGTAGTATTTACTTATGTATACATATATTCAAGTGTAGGCATTAATTTTGCTCATTTGCCATGCACATACGCTTATGTTATGTGTGTCGCTATGAAAATTAACTCCTTCGTATATACATACATACATACATACGCAACTATATACTGGTGCACATAGCCATGTAATTGTATGTATGGCTGCATGAATTAACATATTGCGTACATTTGTTGTGTTGTTGTTGCAGATAAATTGCGTGCAAATGTTGTGCGCTTAGATTTAACATTTGTTGCTTCTTTTTTGTTTTGAATAATTGCTTAGATTGTTTTTTGTTGTTGTTGCTGCGTGTTTTTGAATTTGTGTTGCATAGAAATGAGGTCATTGTAAATGCTTTGAAAAGTTTTTCACAACTACACACACACACACGCACATGCAAGCTGTTTTGCTTCGCTTTTTCTTTGCTTCTTCTTTGCTTATTTCGCTGCTTCATTGTCCATCGTTCGTTCATTTGTTGCGCTTTTTTAGCGCTCTTCATTGTGCTTGACACCTGTGTATGTGTGTGTGTATTTAGCTTGTTGATTTGGTGGCATTTTGCACTTGCGAATTCGACAGAGTGGCGCTAATTTGACATATTTCGAGGATTTCACAAATTTTCAGTTGTCTTGTGAGAATATATATGGGTTCCTGAAATTAAAACTTATTCTTCTCTTGCTTTGATATTAAAATATTTCACTTCTAGACTTGCCGTCGACCTATTTTTTAATACAAAGTCCTATTTCATTGTCGTTATAGATTCCCATATTTTCAGATATGTAAATTAAGGACACCTTAATTTTAAGAAAAACTATGCGTGGCGACATTTACGATATATTTGACTATTTAAGTATGAGATGGCATAATTTACAAATGATTTCGCTACGCCTTCCTTGACTTTTAAAGTAGACGTGCATTATTTTGACCATTAACACCTTAGTTGATGTGAGGTGAACCAAAAATTTTGGATAGTTGCGACTCGAACAACCAACTGGTATAAATCGCATAGACTGGTATAATTAAATAGTGACTATGATAATCCCTAGTATTGAACTCACCTTGATCACATTGTTGTTGCTTTCATATGTAAATTTGTTGAATAGAGAGCAGAGTTCAAATACAACGAGCGAGAAAATATTAAAGCTGTTTCCAAATATGGAAAATCTGCGTCAAATTGTGGAGTTTGGTATAAAGACTTATGTTTTTTCTTTTAAAAGGTGTGGCAACTGCCTTTTTTTTTGATTCTGGTGAAACTAAATAAACACCTGCCCGATTAAGGTTGATACAGATCACTTAAAAACTTTGCGTGCTCGAAAATTACGCACACACACAAATTTATATAACTGTTTTATGCCATTTAATTTCATTAAATTTTAGATAACGTTCTAGCGTCTCAACAACCTCCGAATATTCGAGCAATTTAGTGAATTTATTGAATTTAAAATTTTTAAGAAACTGATTTCTTTGAAATATTGTCAGTTTTATTCTGTATATATAAATTCTATTTAGCTAATACATTGAGTTTATTTTAATTTTTATTTAGACTCTGTTGTTTAACTTTTTTTTTTAATTAACTCTAATTTTTTACTAATCTGTTTTATCTGTATTAATTTTTTTCTTAATTTTTAATGATTCATTTATTTGTTTGAATTTCATTCATAGCTTTATGTGCATCATTTTCTGTTATTTCCTTTTCATATGTGTATTTAATTAAATATTAATTTTATTAAAGTTTTTGTTTTATTTAGTTTTGGGCGATAAATTTAACTTTCGATTTCATTTAATTTTACTTAATTTCTTTCAACTCTAAATGCGATCTAAAATTTTTTTGGGCACATTCATTAATATAAATGTACATATGTATGCTTATGCTTGATAATAATATTCTAATTTTTTTATATTTCTTATTAAAATGTTTCATCAAAATTCGCTGCGCACGAGTATGTGTTTGTGTGTGTATATAATGTGCATTTTATTATAATTTGTCATCTGCGTCAATGCGAAGCTTATTTGCAATGCAAAATTAATGCTTTTTTTGAAGAAACATTTTTTTCTATGTTTAGGCGCACAAACACATACACATACGCATCACATACATATAATAACAAATATTGGTGCCGAATCGCTATCGGCTATGCCCCACAACACGCGCACACACCCGCACGCCACTCGCTATCTACTGTCCCTCATGACTGATTAATCGACTACTCCAGTTCGAATTCCATGGAGCGGGTTTTCCCCGATTCACTGTGAAACAATTTTAATTAATTTAAACTTTTGAGCTAAAAACAGAAGATGCCTCTATTAAAACAATTCTAACTGGTCAATCCACTTATTATTAGTATAGCTGCTGTTTGTTGTTGTTGTTTACTTGTTTTTGTTGGTAATAAAAAATAATAATACACCTGAGTATTTAGGCGGATTAATGGGCGCCCTTGCCTTCATGCGACTGAACTTGTTCGCTTACATTTGTTCCAGACATACTGACATAAGTGGATATATATTTACATATGTGTGCTTGTTTATGTGTGAGGGTGTGTGTGTGTGTGTGTGTGTGTGTGTTAGTGCATCGTTTCCACTTTATACGAATTTGTATTGCTCGGCAGACTTGTTCCAGTACATTTTTTCTTCTATCCGCTCGACGCGCGCTGTTAGCTCATCAATTTCAATAAAACTACAACAACAAATTATACACCTGATGGCGCTTATCCGATATCTGTTTCATGCGGTTGTTGTTGTTGTTGCTTGATCATAACTTTGCAAACTAGTTTCAGTGCCAACTGTGGTTTAAGCTGCCTGAAATGCTTGAAAATATCTAAGCAATCGATTTTTTTTTTTTTTAATTATCACTGCTCCATCTACTTATTCTTTATTTTCGAAAGAGTGTTGTGATTAATTTGAGCCAACGCTCAAGCACACACGTTTGTCGGATAAATCTTCGCCGCTGCGCTCACTTTGGTCACAGTACAGTTAAATCGAAAAATTACCGTAGTCACTTATGTCCATATGTATATATGCATCTGTGTGTGTATGTATATGTAGGTATGTGTTGGAAACTTGTTTGTACGCGAAATGATCTTGACGTGTCACGATTTAATTATTTGATTTTTCATTATTTTGTATTCTTTGTCTTCCAAGAACGTCGCGTAGCCATTTCTACCTGTTCGGTAATTTCCATACACGTAATAAATTTTTAACTACGATTGAATAATAAAATTTTTGTAGGACGTGAGTTCGTCACTGATTTTCTGTTTTTTGTTTTTTTTGAGGGGGTAACACTAATTTTCAAGCGGTATCTTTACTCGCTTAGCTCTAAGAGTCATTCTTCGAATTTACATATGTTTATTTAGGTAGATGGTAAGGTATAAATAACTACTGAAAGCATTAACTATACAATTAGTTTGAAATAAATATCAAAACATATATTTTTACTCTACTCTGCTTGAATTAATATTCTTCCCTCACTGGTATTGTAACCATCTAAACTAGCTTTGAAACTCTGAGAGAAGTAAAAATCTACGCGAAGTGATCTTTCCAACATAAAGGAGCTCGCTATATGTTTTACCACATCATTTTCACTGCCAGCAGATACCACATTAAGTACTCTCAGATGTGAAGATTCCATTCATTTGAACGTAATACCCTACACAGCATAGTATCGTTCGTAATTGATATTTATTGTGTTATGTTGTAAGGTTCCGCAAATCATCTTTTACACCAGATTTTGCATATGAGAGACAGAAAAAATGTTAAATTTGATCCTTGAGGGAGGATCAATGCTTGTTAGCAAGAGTGATTCTAAGTTGGATTTCAAGGTTAATAAGATTCTCCGAGTTTTTTGTAGTTAGAGTAGTAGTTTCTGGTTTAAAGTGAACCATAAAAATTGTTGAACTTAAACGCTTTCTAAAATAAGCGAGCTTCCTATTTGATTGTATTATATTATAGGTGTTACCTGATTGCAGTAAGCCTTACAGTATATTCTTTATACCAACGTTACATAATAATTTCCATATATTTTCCTCTGAAATCTATCCTATCGCGCCACTTTCTTCTGTAACCCATTACAACTCTCACGTAAGCTAATTGAAAACCTTCCACTTATGCTCCTATTACTATTATTGGTGTCTCATTTTACTAACCTTAACTATTACTTTACTTTACTTTACTATAACCTAAACTAACCTAACCTATTTAAAATAATCTAAAGAGATACTACTGAAAACCTTAATTCTTTAGCGAACCTTATAGTAATTTCAGCAAGCAATAAGGAATAAGGAAAGGTTCGATAGATGACACCAATTGGCAACGGAAATAACCACCTTCCTTCACCTATATACATACGTAAAATATAATAATGACCGTTAGAAATTTCGAAACACACGAATATTCACGAAAAGTTTAGCTTTCTTTTTAGCGAGATCATTGTTGTTCTCTTTATCTGTTGGAACAAATTTTGAATATAGTAGATTAAGGATGAGGGTGCAGATCTGTTGTGGTTTCCAACTAGTTACTTCTGCAAACTTTCTACAACCAAATGAATATAAAACTAAATAAAACTTACCAGAAAAACATTAAACTGTTCGACAATTTTAAAAGATAGTCAATAAAATTAAAGAATTTTGTTTTTCTGTGGAACATTTTTGCATAAAGTACTTTATTTACAAAACCGATTTAATATCACAAAATTAAAGCAATTTCTATTCACTATATATTTTTTATTACTAAGTTATTTATATATTTATATTTTTAATTAAGGTGTGTACTTACATGAGATACTGTTATTTTAGTGAATATAACGGTATTGCAAATTATTACATTTTTTTTTGCAAACTAATAATTTGAAACTTTTATATACTGACATATGTAACTGTACAAACATTCATATACTTTTTCGAGGGTAAGCTATGTGCTTATGTATATATATATTGCTATTCTATGAGAGCTCTAAAATTTCTGTCAAAGCTTGCGTGCGTGCTAATTATGCAATTATTTCGTAATTTGTTTATATTTGATATTTTTGTTGCTTGAGTTTTCGAGTGTTAAAAGGGGGCGAGTGGGGTTTGCAAGCAAAGTAGAAAAAAGCTTTTTTTTAAAATAATTTTATCACTAAGCGCGCATTTATTTCACTTTCTTTCAGCATTTTTCCAGAGATCATGCAACTTGTTTCAACTATTGCATATTATAATCTTGCCGCAATTTAAAAGAAAAAATTGTAATAATAAAAAATACGAATAAAAATAAATGTAATAATAAATTAAATATATAAATATAAAATTATAAATTTTTTGTAATCTATATATATTTAAATTTCATTTTTATTAAAATAAAGAAATTTATATTGTTAATTTTCAAGTTCAGAATTTTCATTTAAAAATTATTATTATTTATATAAATTTAATTTTATATAACTATTTAAATCATTTTATTTTTGCACGCATGAATGTTTGCTTAATTCTGTTTATATTTATTTATTTTGTTAACTTATATTGCAGAAAAAAAACTCAATTACTTAACCTTTTTGAAGGAACTATTTTTAAAGCTTGAAGAACTATATTTATTGTGTGTATTTTACAACTTAGGAAAAAATTATTTGACTGCTTTATCGTAAATATGAAAATTATAATGATAAATACTATAAAAATAATAGTAATTAAATGATAGTAACAATAATAATAATAAAATGATGATGAATACGAAAATGTGAAAAATTATTAGATTATATTATTAGAAAATAAAACGAGATTTACAATGCATTTAGCAGCTATTGGCCGTGCACTGACATCGATCGAGGAGTGGAAAGCAAAAAAAAATTTTTTTTAAATTATTTTTAGATGATTTGAAATAATAAATGCTTGAAAGAAAATATTCTCTTCAATATTTGTAAATTATGGAATAAAATATTGCAAATTAATGCAAATTTTAAATAATAAAAATAGTCTAGGCTTTTTGGGTATATTCTTTAAATCTCGCAACATTTGCACTAGTGAATAGCTAAAAAAATAAGGTACAAAATACTAAATCAAATCTGTTTTGTTTTTGAAAAATATTGATTTACAAAGACATTTTTATGATATTCTTGTCAATATAAAAACTTGTTGCACATATTTTTTATAGCCTATTATTAATTGAATAATGTAAAAAAATTAAAAGACATAAATAAAAATAAATTGAAATAAAATCCACTCCACTTAAGAGTTTTACAATTTATAGTTTTCGAGAGCTTTGAAAATTTTCTGGTTATGCTGTTTTTAATGAAAACTTCCTACTTATTTTACCTGATTTTGATTTTCGCCGAATTTCTGCAAACCTGCTTGCCTTCTAACAATATATTGCTACGACAAATTCTAAGCGCTAAGAAATGTTTATATGAATACTCGCCTTTAAGACTCTCCTCTAGCAGTTCAGCACATGGCTTACGCTAGAAGCTAATTTCCCTGACGCCAGTCCAAATTTTTTGAGAAAGAAAATATGTGATTTTTGTTTTTCAAATTAATTATCAATTTTTTCTTCATTTTATTCGACCAACTTAAATGTCTACAACAGTCTTTAACAACAAAAATTTTTTACAATTCATACGATTATTGGTTTTTTCATTTTCGTCCACATTTCTTCTACACATATTCATATCTATACATATCCATATATGTATGTGTATATATTCATCTTTACAGGCTCTACATTACGGCTTCCGCTTAAGATATAGGATACAGCTGCTTAACTAAATAAATTACAAATTTTCACACATTTTTCAAAACACTATTCCCGCAGTACTGACAAACGCACATTGAAAACGAGAAACGCACATATATGCATGTGTGTGTGTGTGTGCTATACAACCTATATACTACGCTTAAAATTAGCATTCTTCTTCTTATGCGGCACGCGAAATCAACAACTCACCGTTTCGCCACTGGGCTGTTGGTGTTGTTCTTGTTCTTGTTGTTGTTGCTGGGTTTGCTGTTGCTGTTGCTGCTGCTGCGATTGCTGTTGTTGTTCTTGCTGTTGCAACATCTGTTGTTCCCACTGTTGCTGTTGCAGCTGCAGTTGTTGTTGCATATGCAACGCCATTGTGGTGTGTGCAGCGGCTACTGTCACATTTGTGCCGGGCAGGATGGTGTTCGGTGCTTGACGATCAGCCAACGGCTGTCTCAAGGCAGGACTAGATGTGGAGGTTGTTACTGCGCTTTGTTGTTGTTGTTGTTGTTGTTGTTGCTGTTGCTGTTGCAACGAGGCGCTATAATTGCTGTCAGCGCCCGACAGGCGTTCAGCCAAACGCTGCTCATTCTCTACGCTATTGATGCTCGTGTTTTGTGCCGAATCGTCGGACATGTTTAGCGCGCTGGCCGCATCGAAATTGGCGATCTCGGGATGTGCCTCCAGCTCGGTTTGCAGATCGCAGATGTAGTCGATGACGTGCTGGATGATTTCCAGCTTGGAAAGTTTGCGATTTTTCGGCATGAACGGCACGAGATCCTTCAGCTTGGAGAGGTACATTTTCATTTCGGCATTTTCGCCGTCGCCGCGTTGTGGCGTATGGCGCGCAATGCGTCCGTTCGGATTCATGGGCGGCATGGAGGCACCTGTTTGACAGACGGCGGTGAGAGATTTCATTTTTGAAATGACTGCTTTACGTTCCTTGAGTAGAATTTTGGCGGTTTATTGTGCGACGGTCGTCGTTGGCGGCCGTGTGCGAGGTTGTGATGAAAGAAAGTTGTTGCGAAATTTCCGATTTACAGAAAATTTCCGGTTGTTTTTGAGGGGCTTTCAGAGTTTGTTTTTTGCAGCTGTATGTGTGCTTCTTTGATTTATTAAAATTTTTCACAATTGTTCACTTTCGATTTCTTCAATTCAGCTTTCGAAATCACTATGATATCACTTTTTTTTTGTAGTAGTTTTTTTTTTTTTTGCAAAATTTCAGCTTTCAATCCAATTGTATCGCGTACGATTGTTTGTTGGTCGCCCGTAATCCGTATAGACGTGGCGCGTTCAATTGGCGGTTGCACAAACACAAACTCGAAATTTTCAAATATTTTTCTAAGTGGCGCTGAGATTTACTACTTTTTTTTAAGTGTCTGTTTTTGGATTTAGCGTTTTATTTTTCAACTTTTTTTTGCCGACTGTTGTTTCACACGATATTAATTATTACCGTACACTTTGAGTAAAACACTCGTTATGTGCTATTCACGCTCTGAGCACGGCTATTTATACGCGCCGTGTTGTAAACTCCGCCTTTTGCGAGGCGCCTCAGCGCTCGCAGTAGGTATGTGCTCGCCGCGCTCAGTGCTGTACCAGCGGTGCATTGCAGATGTGTGTAGAACGGGATGTGAGCACGAGAGAGTTTTGGGAAACCCGTTGCCGGTTGGTCAATTGTTGGTTTTTTTCACTGCAACGGTGCTGGCAATGAGCAATGAATCTTCTGCAGCAGGGAGCGTGTGCATTTAGCAGTCTTGTAGATTCCAGTTTCTGCGAAAATATTTGGTGAGTGCGTTTGTAGAGATTCCGTTGTTAAGAGGGGAAACGTAGATTATGCTCGTATGTGTGGCGGTGGAGCTGCTTAAGTTCGTATTCATTTAACAGCGTTTTTGTTGACAAAATTAAGAAGTAGCGTTTACACTCTTCGGAGATAACGACTATGTAGAGTATGTAGTTGGGGTAATGAAATGTTGTGAAGAGAATCGACAGAAAGAACGTCTAAAAATGTTCAAAGTAGTAAATATTTTATAAATGATTAATAAATATTTTCAATTTATTTTGAAAAATTAAAAATGGGAAATTTATTTCTCACATCATACAGACTATTCGCATGTTTCTGCAGTAGAATTTCCATGTCTTAGTCTTAGATTTTGAAAGTTTTAACATATATGTCATCCTCATTTAAGTTTTCTTGTATTTCTTATGCTTCAGTCAAAATCATTCGAGTATTTAAGCTTCCGAAGAGTTTTACCCCTCCAGTCCAACAGCGTAGAATACGTTTGGCGTGCTAATTCTTATTCTGTTAATTACTTAACAGTGTTGAAACATACCTTTCGATGTTAAATTTTTTTCATAATTAACTGTACCATTACAGCCCAAGATTTGATCAAAATACCTAAAAATGTCTACTGCATTCCTTCAATAGCGCTCCAATAACTTTTAACTACTCCTTCTGTTAACAGCGCTTAAGCTTAACGTCGAAGGTTATGTTAAAATCTGTTAAAGTTTACTCATTCCTTAAAAGTACCGTCAACATCTTGCTAAAAGGCATATTTAAGGACAAGGTTAACCTTTGTTCTTACTTCTACCGCAGTTCCGGTAATATTCCATTACTGTAGTTCTTCTTAACAGTTTATGCTAACATTATCACTTTACACCTACATTCAGTATGATTTTAGCGCTTAATTAAGTCGCTATTAGATACAATCGTACTGAGAAATGTCTACAACGGTAGCACAGCTTTATAAAGTCTTAACATTTTATGTAAACTTCAACCTATTACCCCTTAAATAACCGAATTGTTAGCGCGCTTTTTGATACCAACCTTTACAACAAGTCAAAATGTCTACAAGACTAACTTGCCAAGAAAAGCTACTTCTTCCATGCTCTGCTAAAATCTCTCCAGCATAATATCTGCATGTTAATTAACATCTAACTTAATGGTTATCCTATATTAAGCAGATATTGTTGTGGATAAGATCTGATACTCTTCTGATACTGATCTGAAAAATTGTCTACAAATATGTCTGCAAAATCTCTACAACTTAAAATATGATTTATATATATTTTGCGTACATGATGAAACAATTTATACGTAGAGTAATTTTTTTCTATGTACCCCTACTTTAAGTCAACAGTCTACATCTTATTAAAACCTCAACCATCCTGCGAACATACCACTTTGCTCAAATCTCCACAACTCTTCCATATGCCATTCCTGAAATCTTAAGTCTCCGTCATCTGCTGTATAACTGTTACCCCTTAGGCAAATAGAGGTAATGTTATCTTCAACATGCATATCAGTTCACATTGGGTGCATAGCCGGTGCATTGTGAAAAGTCTCCAAACAGTCATTAAGTCTACAATGCGCTGCTTTTCTCTCGTTCTTGCTAAGTTGTCAATACATTTTGCTAAAAAAATACCCTACTCTTTCCCAATGTTCCACGCGTTCTCATGCCACTCGGTGTTCTCGCCGAAACCGTATTTTATTGACCTGCACTCACTCTCCTCGAACCATTACCGCACTCTGGCGCTTGCAACTGCTATTTGATTGGTCGGCTTTGATTTTTCGGCCATGCGATTCATTGACATCTAGGGACGCATTTGTTTTGTAGAGTGGCAAAAATATATTTATGATTTATTTAGGAGCATGAAATTGTGGTCTCCCTGCGCTCATGAATAGTAAACAATTAATTTGTTGAGCACATTATTTATTTTGCTTCACTCCACAATATATTGAGGGGAAATGCGAAAGTTTCGCTCTCGCACTCTCCCGCTCTCTATCATTTGTATTTAACATTTCGATTTTGTGAATGAAATTTCCATTTATTAAGCATTTCGAATTCAAAGTCTTTTGTGTTGCTTCATTATTTTCGATTTTTGATTTTTGATTTCTTTTGTATAGTTGGTACAACGGGGTTTTAAGTTCATCAAAGCGCTGGCTTTTTGCCTACTACTTTGCCTTTGTGATATGGTCAGCCATGTCATCAGCTCTTCAAAATGCCATATCCATTCAAGAAACTGCCGATTTTTATGTTTTTAGTACAGATAAACGGTTATAAAGAAATCTATCTATTTATATTCTTAAATATTATTATATATTCATATATAGTATATAAATGAGATCATTCATGGGTCTCTTGATAATTCTTCCTTTCAGAAATTTTTTATTATTTTTTTTTTAACTAATAGTGTAAAGAAATATACACAGGCGCGCATTCAATCACAAATATTTAATTCTCAGCTTTCTTGACATCAGCGTATGCATATATATATTTATATATATTTTATGTACGAGTATATATATGTAGATTTTTGTATATTTTATATGTAAATATTGTCATTTAGATTTTTCATATTTATAAATTGGTTTGACGTTCTGGGAATATGACGCTCTCTAGCTTTTGAATAAATATCTGCTGCCTTTGCCTCCGATTTATTTATTTATATTAGTTTTTTATTTACATAGATATTTGTTGTTTTGTATTTCTTAATGGCTTTATACAATTATGAATGAGCTTCGCTTTGGAAAATATTTCTGCTGAGCTTGCCTTTTCTTTCAAATATTTGTAAAAGAAGCAGTAATTCGATAATAAACGTAAAAGTAATGGGATTTCATTAATCAGAGTGGTAGGAATTTCACTGCATAACAAATTAATATACAAATATTTGTTATTTACAATAGTTATTTTAATTTTTTTTAACTTTTTAGTGTAAGCTGTATTACAAATTATTTTTGTATTTATTATAAATTATGCGCAAATAAATTAAAGAGTGGTTTATTCTTAATATCTCAAATTGATAAAACAAAAAATAATAATAGTAATAATATTAACGTTAATTATAAATTAAACCAAATTAGACTAAAAAGCGCAAAAGAGGATAAATCAATCAGAAAAGAGATTCCATACATTTTAGAGTGCAATTATTATACGGAAAAAGTATGAATACTCGTACTAATAGTTTTGTAAAAAATTGAAAATAACTAATTGTTGGTGTTAAACGAGCCTCTAAATATTTCCAAAAAATATTAAACTCACATTTTTATGTTTTATGCATTTATTAATAAAGATTTTAGAAAAAAAATTATATATATAAAAAATTTCACAAAAAATGTTAAAATAATAAAAGACGAAAAATTTCAAAATTAAAATAATAATAAAATAAATAAATTTTAATAAGTCGTAAAATAAAAAATTTAATAAAAAATTAGAGGAGATTTATATACGAAATTTTAACAAATCCTAAAATTAAAAATTATTTTTGAACCAAACCAACAAAAATAAAATATAAGCTAAAGATTTTTAATAAAACCAACAATTTTAAATAAATCCATACATACAAATAAAAAAATGTTTATATTAAAAATAAATAATTAAGAAAAGAAAGAAATTTTTGATATAAGAAATAATTTTTAAGGAGTTCTTGAAATCAAATAATTTCTTAAATTTCAAAAATAAAAAAAAATGGAAGGAAGAAAAGATTCTTGGTAAAAAGAAACATTTCAGATAAATACTAGAATGATAAAAACTAAATTTAGAAGAACAAGAACATGAAGAACAAAAAAAAATTCTTGAAACAAACGGTAATTTTGAATAAATTCTGAAATAAAAATACAGTGTGAAATTTCTGCAAAATAACAAATTTTATATAGACATTGCACTGTTATATATTGAAATATATATACTTAAGGTTTTACCAAATAAAAAAATGCAAACCAAATGTTTTGTTTACTATTATTTTATGGTGGGCAATTATTCTATATTTTTTTAAAACAATAATAAATGAACCTATATATGGATTTAAAATCAATAATTTTCAATTTTCTCAAAAAGTCGCTTAATTCAACTTATCTTATATTTAATGTTACATAATGATTGCTAACAAAAATCTGGGCAAGTTTTCAACAATCTATACTTATACTTATTTGCATTATAAAATAAATTTTAAAATATTCTTTTTAATAAAATATTGACAAGCAAATTTATTTATAAAGAAATTATATAAAATTGTTATGAAAAACAAATAAATAGAGTTAAAAAAAATTGTTTAATTTTTGGTTTGTTAATTTGTGGGTTTTTATTCATAAAATACATGTTTTATTTTTTATGTGTAATTATGTACATCTATGTACATATGTACCTATGCATGTACTCACTAATCATTGACGCATAGTGAAATTATTTCGTAACACAACAGAACACAACTAACTATATATCATCGCTGTCGGTGATGGAATCCAGGTGAACATCAAACTGTCAGTTGAGCTGCCACTTCATTTAATTTCAAAACAAATATGCAGTCGTTATTGAAAATTCCCAGCAACGCAGCTAAAAAGCATATTCACACATTTCTACACAAGCACATACATACATACATACATACATACATATATATGTATGTACTTAAGTTTGGTTGTGTGCATGTGTGTGTGCAAATATGTTTGTCGGTTTGTCTGTAAGTTTTAGTGTAAGAAATTTGTGTAAACATCAACAAATTCAGCCGTAAAAATTCTCACTAAGGAAAGAAAATTAAAATGCCAAAAGGCGAACCATAACAACAACAACAAACCAAAGAAATAAAAAACTGAACAGAAAGACTGAAAAATCGAATAAAAAACGCTACAAACCAAAATGAAACCACTTAAATGCCACATCCTATCGGTCTGCCTTTGAGGCGGCTCACCTGCGAACGCACAACAACAACAACTGAAGGTGCTTTCGTATAAAAAGCACATGATCGGAGGGTTGCGTGTGTGTGTGTGCGTGTGTGTTTGTTTGTTGCTGAGTGTGTAATTTTTGAACTGCAATACATAATATATGTACAGTTATTCAACAAAAGAATTATTTTTTTTTACACACAGCATGCAATTGTGCGCACAACAACGACAACAACGACAACAACGACAACAACAACACAGGCAGCTTTCAATTACAACATTTTTTAAGCGAAACACCGTTAAAATAAGGCGTCAGAGTGACAAAACATTGGAAATTTTCTTGCCGAAACATGCAAATAACTTCGGATTCGCATGACAGCGAAGCATGCGCACCAGCGAAAAAGCGCAAATTGCAGCCAAACACACACACACACACACACACACACGCACACACTAGCAAAAGTGCACCTACGAAACAGAAGGGCAACGTGTCAATGGTGCATATCACAGAGAATTCTTTCGAAAAAAAATTTAAATTCATAAAACCGACACCAGCAGCCAACAAAGTCTCAGCAGGTACTAGTTGATACCTGCAACAACAACAACAACAGCAAAAACACGAAACAAATTTATTTCGTAAAAAAAGGCTGAAAAAGTGTCAAGTGATGTGGCAAAAGCTAAGCAAAGCGCATCAGCGGTAATATATAAATATATATATATATATATGTATGTATTTGCTTCTACTATATATAGCAATAGCTTGTCCATTGTACTTTTTAACGCAAACAGCGGCCAGCAAATGAAGGGCATCAGGTTCGAAGCACGTTATTCAAATTACTCTACAATTCACATATTCACTATATACACACAAACATCCATACATACAAATGCACATATATGTATGTGTACAAGGTGTTATACGAACATTGTTTATTCATGGAACAAGTGTCGAGTATTTGCGGTTAACAGTAAAATGAAGTAATTCTATGTTGATGAAATGTGAAATGCGAACTAAAGCTTCTTTGTTTTGCTTTGCAACAATGGCAAGATTTAGCTTTAATATTAGCTAAACCAATAAGGGTAACCTGAGCAAAAAGTAATGAGGTTAAAGATTTTGCAAACAAATTTGGATGACTATTACAATTAAATACTCTTTATTTTGGACTTGTGCAATAGTATTCGCGAATTTAAAATCCCGTCTATTTGGCATCCTACCTCCAAAATCAAAAAAATTAAATTAGACAAATAAATATATAACAAACGGTGTAAACATAGTTACAGTTGGAAATGTCAAAAACAACAAATTAATTTAGTAAATTTCTACAAAATTTTAAAAAAGATATTAATAAAAAAAAATAATAAAAGAAATTATTTTAATTTTTAAGAAATTATTGAAAATTAATACTTACAGGAATATGATTTTAGTAAATTTACTATTACTTATTGTGGAAAAAAACAAACATTTATTATCAAAATATTAATTAACTTTAAGTACAAAGTAATGGACAGTCATACCTTCATAAATTTTTTGTTTACGAAACATATCAAAAATCTTTTACACTGACTGAAAATTTACTCCAACAATTTATAGTCGATTATATACCTAACAATTCATCAACATTTTTTGATTTTACAAGAAACAATTTTGGCAACCCCCCCTCTGGCAATGTGAATCACACCTTATTCTTTGCCATAATTTTCGGCATATCTTCGGATCCTTAGTTTTTTATCCATCTATATACGTATTTGTATGACAGTTCGTTGTTTTCTAGTAAGAATGTTTATTCTACTAAAAATTTTTGATTGATAAGGACGAATGGATATTTTGTCTTCCACGTGTTGTCAAAGGCTGTTCCCAATATTTTGCCTTCGTTTATTAGATGCTCGCCAAGGAAATTCGAATACGCGTCGTTTATGTTTGCAAATACCAAGCTTTGAAAAGCCTTAAAAGCCGCCTAAAACACCGGTTGATTTTAATCTATATGAGCAGTCAATTTTATATTTTGTGAGAATAACAGGCCAATTTTTGGAATAAAGAGCTGCTTCGTACAAAATGTAGCATTGCTTTTCTATAATAATAACTCTCTCAAATATTATATATCTCTTTTTGAAAAAAAATTGTAATATTTTGTAACTTATTTAATTTATTTAACATCAGCTTCAAACTTAATATATTTTAAAAGGTATTAGGTGGTAACCCTAAAACATAAATATATGGCTGTTTTAAAGATTTCATTGAAACATATTTTATATTGTCGTTTTATATATTTGGCAAATTATATATAATTTTTCTAAGAAGTGGCAACCCTATTTGAAATTATATGAACTATTATTATCTTTAATAACTCTTCACATTGACACAGTGACATAATTCTTCCATGAGCATATTTTCTAAAAATTAAAGCTCTAACATTTTTAACTTTAAGTAACAGCATAAGCAACCTAAGTGGAGATTGACAATATTCGGCATGTAGAAACTTTATTAAATTTTTTTTACTTTTTCTTCGTCGCCGATCTTTCAATTCGAATAGATCTTAAGAAGACGTGGACTTTGTGATTTGATGTGTTGACTTACAGTTAGAAACTCAGAGACGACGGAACTCTGGGTAATTCCAATCTTAGTGTTAACTAACCAAGCGACTATAAATAATTCCCATATAACCATAGGTTCCCATAGAACTTTACTAAAACAACATTACATAACCGCTGAAAAAAACAATAAACCAAACTGGTATAAATATACATACATATTAAATATGATGAATTTCATTAAGACATTGGCGACGCACTATTGGTAGAATCTTATTATATCTGGAAGCTAACCTATCTAGATCGGTTTTTAACATTTATAATATTTAATTATAATTTTAATTTTATTAATTATTAGCTGTTATTATACATTTATAATAGAAAACGATCCACCTGTCGGAGCTACATCAATTTTTTATTAATAATTCAATTGAAAGTATGTCATTCTTGGAGGGACTTTTTGAAAGATAAAGGAATAAAAATCCCGATAGTGAAATACTGTGTTAAAAATACAATAAAAAGTAAAAAGAGGTACACAGAAGACTTCAGAAATTAAGTCCACTAACTTCTATGAAGAACACGAAACATCTAAAGGTTTAATGAGAACCTCTTTGGAAGCAAAGTGCTTTCAACATCAGCTCTGTGTTACTAAAAACTAAAATCTCGATAATTTCACCCTAAAAAAAATCCGTTTTCCTAATCGCGCAATTACTTATTTTAACCAAAAAATCGGTAAGTGCATTTTAAGAGCAAAACCATAATCCAACATTTCTGTGAGTAAGACAACTGCTCATTCGTCCGTCCCCGCCTTTTTGTGTCGGCTCTGCCAAATTAATCTTCAAATTCACACTTTGTAAATAAAGTTGTTTGTACACTTATGAGTTTGTTGTTATTATTATTATACGTATCTTTATTGATTGGTGTTGTTGTTGCAGCAACTGCAACCGACAACAATGCTAACCGCTACGCATCACAACACAACCGAATTAAGTAGGAAACAAATTGTGGAGGCAACACACACACACACACACACACACACGCACAACCCCGGGGCTCATAGTAAGTAGGTTCACCAAGGCTGTGCTAAAATACAAATTAACAGTTCGATACAGAACAATGGAGGACAGGAAGACCACCTGCCACGTTCGGTAAATCAGTCGCTCCTTTCGGTTGTATGTTGCATGTGTCTCGCCTTTGTATTGTTTGTGCATTTTAGCCACAACTTCTGGACCAGGCTCTTTTGAGGCATAAGTACAACCGAAATACAATTGCACTTGTAAGTGCGTTTGTAGGCAAAGTGAAACACTTAAAATCTGTGCCTGCGACTGTGACGAGACGACAGGTATGAAAATGTCAGCTGCTGGCGTTGCAAATTAAGTTATCAATGCCAAATATAATGGCAAATGAGTCTAACAAAAGACAACAAAAGCAAAATGCACTTTCACGCAAGCGTTGCGTGTCTCCGAATTTTGTTTATGAGTTTCTTCGATTTATACGAAAAATTTCCAATCGTCCAAGTAGGCTAAATGGCATTCCTGTAGGAAATGGAGAAGAAAATTGGCACAGAAAAAGCTGCTTGTGTCTTAAGACTTGCCTTGGCTCGAGAATCCTCTGGGTTTAATCAAAAGTAAAAATCGAACATCAGTGTTGCTTTGTTGTTATAGCTACATTTTTATGTCTGGACCAGCTTACCGTAAAAATGAATGCTGTCTTCCGGGTCATCGGACATGTTACTTAAACGAGGTTGAAACTTAGAGTAATCGATATAAGATGAATTTAAGTGAAATTGATTTGGATCCAAAAAATTCGCACCTTTTGAGTCAGAGAACGGTGGAGCTGTATGCCACCTTGTCGTTTAATCCAGCTCTATCGCAGCGAGCTGCTTTTGATGTACCTCTCCAAATGACAAATAAAGAAGAACAGATTTTCGGGGCAATTAATTATCTCTCATTTAATACTGCAACCTATTTAATAGAGAAAAACCGAGTAAACTTCGATGAAGTAATTTAAACACTGAATGGGAGTAAGCTTCATAATTAGTCGATTACTTTGAATAAATCAAAAAAACGAGCTCTACTTTGAACGGTGCCACCTAACTCATTCCAAACTAAAATGTATTTGGTTAGAGGTGATTCCAAGGTAGGCCCGATGTATATGACAGAAAAATCCAAGGGTCCGGCGTGGTGAAATCTTGTTTCTTGCAGCCGAAATACTGCCGTCAGCAGACCAATTTGGAAGAACTTGGTACAGACGATCAAACTAGTCTAGTACAAACAGACTGAACTGTGAATTCCTGAGAGTGGAATGTTTGCGAACACAATTTTAAGTTAAATCTTCATCAAATGATCTTTGTTTTATGTAGTTCAAATCCTGCGCATCCAAGCGACACTATTAACTCATATTTAATTTTTTTTTAAGTTTTTCCTACAAGGCATGCAAACAGTTGCTGCCCCATAGATGGGTATTACTTAAGCATACATTATATGTAGGTGGCATGAAACTAGAGTTCAGATCAGACGCAATACAAACACACACACTTTTCTTGGCCAATTCTTGGCAAGCTGCAGCCTCAATGGTTCACCCGCTGACCAACGCGTCGACATAACGGCTTATTGTTCAAAGCAGTAGCAGTGACGGCTGTTGACTACTTTATGTTTGCAAATGCATGAAGTTGTTGGCATTGTTGTTGGCGCTTTAGAAAATCACCGGGCCGACAGTGTCAGCTTGTGTGTTGACCTTCCCGAAACCATGGATTTTCATTTCCAATTTCCACTAAGATTTCTTATCTAAGCATGGGCTTGTGTGTGTATATGTGTGTGTGTATTTTTGTTTGTTTGCTGCATACTTGTGGCATGGTCCGATTTCAAGCGCGACTTACCACGGCATAAGCCATTTAAAACTTCATTAGCAATGTCTAGACATGGCTAAGTGCATTTATATATTTTTTTTTATATGTACGTGTGTGCGTGTGTATGCAGAGAGATAATAAAGCGTGAAGCGGCGTTTGCACAAGCTACCACAGTCAAGCATCCACTAAGTGGCTAACTATTGTGCACCTTAAGGGCCAAAGCAATAGGTATTAAAATCCAGTATTGACCAATTTCGCGGAACTCGCTTTGCCTCAGCTTTGGCAGTGTTTGTTGCTAACTGTTCGATATTTTTTGTGGCGACAATTTGGCGCCAAAAGTGGCAAAGGGCATATAGGCTTGCTTAACTACATATATACATACATACATATGTAGATATAGATATAGAAATATACATCTGTATATTACAAGAAGACACACACACACACACATACATACTTATTATGTGCATATGCGGCGGCTAGGTGTGACCGGAAAGTGCAGCTTGAGAGCTCATCTGGACACAACATTAAATCAATGACTTTGCTAGCCATACACACACATTCACGCACATACATATTTGTATATGTATGCCACATTGGCGCATATGTGGGCCATGCAATGCGCTCTCAAGAGGCATACTCAATCAATATGTGGCGCATGCATTTAACGCAACCACATGCCACATGTGGCAAACAAGCTTCTTCGTGCAACAACGCCATATCGATGAGACAAATTTACGCTTGTTAGCTACTACTAATTGAGTAAAACGCGAGCGAATGTTTGTTTGCCTTAGTGGAAATTGAAAATGTGTTAAACAAATGTTGCACAAATCATCGATGACAAGCAAAAACCCACACGAACATATGTATGTATATATGGTATTTCAAGCACGTTCTGTTTCCTCCAAATGTGCACACTTCAAAATGCCCAAATTTTTCCCAAACACACTTCAAGCAGATCGCCAAATGGCAACAATAACGAAAACAACAAAGGCACAACAACAACTAGAACAACTGCTGCAATTATGAGTGGATATGAATGAATGCGCTTGTATGCCACATATGCGTGCGTTTGTATGCATGCAACGGTAATTGGTCAATGGTAAAACAAAAGGCTGCTACAACAGACGTGTTGATGGCGGCGTCACTGCTCCTGTTGAAGTGAGTGTTTCCAACAGCTGTGGACAGTATACCATCAATGCTTTTGTCAATAATGTGGGACAAAAGCCACATTATGTATGACTACATATGTACATATGTTGTTTAAAATTCAAAAATTTTTGAGTCAGAAATAACCAGGTTGGGAAATAAAATTATTTGTTTTTAAATTTTTAATGAAAATTTCTATGGGAATTTCTATGGTATTGTGGCAGATATCTCTATTGAACAATACCAAAAATTCGTTATGCGAAAACATTACATATGCTAGGAATATGGTTCCAAATGGTTAAAAAGTTCCAAATACGTTTTGGATTTTCTTTCTTTTCTTTTTGGAATATGGTTCCAAAAAGTTCCAAATGCGTTTTTGATTTTCATTACTATAATAGTAATACTTTCATCAACCTTCCACTAAGATGAGTTAGCAATCTCAACAAACATCTCCTCAGCTCCATTAGAAATATGATTGAATGAACTTTCAGCCGATTTTTCAGTTATTTATTTCTCAGACCCCTAAAATCCTTATGCTGGTTTCCGAAGCAAACAAAAGACAAGACTATATAAGATATTGTATGGAGTGGATTTTCGGGTTATTAATAATGTTGTTGAACTTATGAAAAACCTTTGACCGTTTCGCTAATTGACTGCTAATGGTTGTCAAAGGAAATAAAAATATTTGCAGAAATTAATCAAATTATTTACGGACATGAGGATTCGGAAAAGCTGCTCAGTTAAAGGATACCATAAGTAAGCTAAGTTATGCCTTGGTTCCTCGCAATCATCACTGAGTTAAGTATTCGGCAATTTTTGGCCAAAAGGACCAAAAGAATTTCATTATATTATATATCCTAATATCCTAGCACAGAAATCCCGATTACAGCATTTTAACGCTTTAACTTTTTAATGGAACAGACCCAAACGATTATTGATACAGCTAAAGATAGTTCAAATAGTAGCAAAGGTAAGATAGATGATCATCGTTGGCAAAAGGTTGGCATAGAGGTGTGATTAGAAGGGATTACAATTTTTTATTTTTTAAGTAAAGAATGGGAGCTAAAAGTGTACACCCGTATACTAGGCCTAAAAAACTTCAATGCTTCCAAAAAATTCTTGGTACCCAAGGAACCGTATATCAAAGTGTTTCATACTGAATTGCAGAAATAGGACAATCTCCAACAAGGGCATATATTAGGAGGGTGTTTTTAAAAATTTTTACTTTCACACAATTCCTTTCAAGTAAGGAATTCAAGTAAGGAACTCACATATGTGTACAGCTATTTCTCTTCTAATTTCATATCGCATTAATTATACACATAGATATAAATGTTGTTTTTTTATGAAATTAAAATCGCCAAAGCAAGGAAGAAACAACAAAAAAAGCTATAAATATTGTTGCAATCGTTAATTTGGAGATATTTAAGAATGGAGCGCGACTTGTGGAAATAAGTGCAGCTGGATAATATAGTACAAACATAAGATTTTCATAAAAGCTTACAAAAATTTTGAAAAGACTTTAATTTAGAAGTCGGTATTTAGTAAAGGAATCTCACCAAATTTCGTATGCCAACTTATTAGAGAATAAAATTATACAAAAGAAATTTTTATATTTTGGAAGAAAAATATTCGCCATTTCCACAACCATTTTATTATGCCAGTTTGATGCGGTTATGCCAGTTGTTTGTTCGATTCGCCATTCTTCAAAGTTTGTCGAATGGAATATGTCTTTTTTACTATATTGATTGGTAGTAATGCAGTAGTCCCCGTCTCCGCTACTATGATTAAGATTTTTAGTGCACTATATTGACATTTTTTTAATATTTGAAATTCGCCTAACGAACACAGATTTGTAGGTTGTTAGACTTAACATAAAATTTTCCGTGGTTAACCCACTTCAATATTTGTAAAATATAAATTGACATAGAGACCTTTTTTGGGAAGAAGACAGTTTTTTACACATGGTTATCATTCTAATTCAAGGACAAAGAGTAAGAATGGAAAATGTGCCTCAAGAAATATTCCTAGAGAAAATACTTAGATGGATCTTGTTGATATGCTTGACATATTGCAGAAACGTTTTTCCCACATATATGTGAGTATGTGTATATATATATATGCATATGTATTCATGTGCTACCATAAAACTAAAATTATTAACCAAATAAAACACCACAATTGTTTAATATTCAAGCTAATTCGGTAACAATGTTCTCAAAATGTCGAGTGCAATTAAGCGACACATGCCGCGCATACGCAGCGTCGCTACCACGTTGCATACCGCAAACATATGTACATATGTGCTTAAAAAGGGAAATTCGAGTAATCTACCAAAAACAACCGCATATGCAATTTGTAGAACAGTTAGCTAAGTGGCAGCTGCGGCGCGGACGCAACACAACACATTTTGTTGTTTTTGTCAGTCAATGGCTTCAGGTCACTGTACTTACGCCCGCGCGTGAGAGCGAAAAACGAAAATCGACAATTCGACAATTTGTGTATGTTTGTGTGTGTGTGTTTGTGTGAATGCGTATGCATTTGGTCAGCAGTTCGCCAAAGTGCTTTAGCCGCTATTGATTTTAGTGAGAGCCGTTTGTTGTTGCAATAGCCGGCTGCTAATCGAGCACGCACTCGCGCCTACTGCTGCCAATATGCATTATCGAGGTGTGTGTGTATGTGTGTGTGCGCGCATATGTTCTTGCATTGCTCGCCTTGAATGCGTTTGAATGCAAAGTTATTGCAGATGCAACAATGCATGTAAGTGCCTGCCACCCCTCAACGCATGCGCGCAGTTGCTCAGCCTCAGCTGCGTAAGCTGCCGTGCTCAGCTGTGGTGTCCTTTTTAACAAGCAAATGTTCACCTTTTGTGCCGCAGTTTACGTATAGTTTTTTTTTATTCTGGAATGTGGTTGTTGTTGCCTCAGTGCGCTTCTGTGTATGTGTGTGCGTCGCAAACAAATGCCGTTTCCTCCAGTTGATGTCGAACAATTAAAATGTTTAGGACGATATAGCGGCAAGTCAAAAATGCCGAACAATGCAATGCCAACAACAAATGGTATAACAAAACAAATATACAACAACAAGAATATAGCCGACAAACATCCACAGTCAGACGTATATCGTTAACAACAATGCCAATGAAATTCATCACATTTGTGCGCACATTTGCCTAAATAGGTGCGCATGCGCAGTACACCTTTGCTGCGCACACGCACTCACACACATATATATACTCGTGCGCATGCGTACTCGATACAAATGTGACGGCTGCGGCTGTTGGTTTTTTTATTGCCACACTGCGTTGTTGTTGTTGCAATCGATGTTATGCACATATCTGTATTGTAGTTGTTGTATTGTACTTGCGCGTTAATCGTATGCCAGCGTAATAGCATAATAATCCCTAATCGCATATCGTGGCGGTGGTTCACCTGGATTGCGCTACTCGACACAATGCCACAATCGTGTTTCACCTTTTATGGCTGTCACTAGCATAACCAAATAGCAAATAATACAAACACGGCAGTTGTTGATATTTCCACACACACACACACACACACACACACACACGCGCGCATACAGGCTTGCTTGGCAGTTAAGGTCCTGCTACAATTTTGTCAGCTTTATAAATTCACATGCAACATACACACACACACGCATATCCTTGTCGCTTGATGTCCTGCTGCTCCTGCTTGCATATGCTCGCTCACCGATACGCACTACATATGTAGGCTAGCATGTTATCCGTTATCCTTAAGGGGGTTATTTTGACAAACGCTACCGCTGCAGCACGCAGCCGGCCCTCCTGCGCTTGTTGCCCTCTCCCTTCCTTCCTTCTTTAGCCATCGTAATGCGTTTGTTTGTATTTGTGCATATTTTGAATTTCACTTTCGTTGCAGCCTTAAGACGATTATCAACAACTCCATACACACGTACTGTACACTTGGTACAGTTGTTATTGCTGCCATTGTTATTGTTGGTGGCTCATTGGCTTACATATAATATTTGTTTGTCGTTATTGATAACCTATTTAACTATGACTCGTGTGTGCACACATCTCCACATCTGTATGTATGTATATGTGCATATGTGTGTTTGTTGCTTTGTTGCCGCTTTGGTAATGAGCATTTAATGTTATCACTTGAAATCGATTTTGAATAGACGATTTACTTTAAATAATAAATATGTGATTCTCATTAAGGCTTCTTCGGGGTCTTCACAAAAGAGAAGTGTCTAATAAGCGGACTAATTGTGGACATGCCAAAATGACGAGGCGTTTGGAGGGATAGCTATATGATCTTTTATTGAAATCTCTGCTTTGTTTTTGCATGTGAAAAATAAGATTAAAATGTGAAGACTTTCTACAAATATTTGATTATATTCAGTTGGTTGACTCTACACAGATTCATTCTGATGCCTAATTCTGATTTTAAAGTGTTCTGAAAGCAATTATTTTGACCATAAGTCATTAATGAATCAAGGATGAAGTCAGCTGAGTAAGATTCCCCAATCTGTTCAGATAGGAATACAATAAAGTAGATATAATCGTAATAAAAAAAAATTTTGCTTCCGACTGCCTTTCAGTGAAACCCGTGAAGTTTCCGGAGTTTGATCGTATAAAATGGTTTCCGTGTCACTTGGAAGCTTTCCTCTATCTACAATTTAACTGGCTCATTTTTGTTTAGAATACTATTCCAAAAATGACTATTTAAGGTCGTCTGTATCTGGATTAAGTGCGGTCCACTGCTCTTTGAAATACATATATTTAATACCTTTTCTTACCAATATTTTAAATATATCTGTCTTGTCAGGCACTATATAGCGGCTGTCCAACCTCTCTTGTGTGCTCATAAAGCATTTTCCGTAACAGAGTTTGAGTTTGAGTTTTGGGGTCTGTTCAAAATCAAATCATGTCAAAAATCACAAAGAACCCGAACCGGAACAAGCTGGACAAGCGATGGCATTTTTATCTTTCATAAGCTGTTATTTCTTTAATATTATCACAATCTATTTAGACTTTGAACTTTATGAAAGCTCACGAACTTGACTTTTGTCAAAATCCTCGAAATTTAATGGAATAATTTTTTAGATGACTGTTCTGTTTCTGTTTCTTAATATAGAATATCTTCTCGCCACTAATGAGACTCAAAGCATATTAACGAATTTAAAAATAATATTGATTGGAAGCACCTACTTCTTAAGAAGTTAATTTATTTAACTTAATTTATAAAAATTCCGAGGTTTTTATTCTTGAAACATATCGCTACTGCTATCCAAAAATCAATTCGGATCCACCTCTATTTTCTTAAAAAACTGCTATTCCTTATGAAGTTTACAGGTGAAATATTATAAAAGGATAGTCAATTGGTTTTGTTTCACCTAAAACAAAAGGATATCGTATTCTAAAGTTTGTGACATCGTTTCTCGGCATTTATTCCGGTAGGTATCTGTAAATTTCACCATCATCAACGTCATTTCAACTGGATATTGTTTTATAATTTATATTTCATAAAAACTCTTTTTTTTAATAAAAATCAATTTTAAAATAAGAATTGAAAAAAGGAGGCATAGAGAAGTTGTAGATTCGTTTAACCTGAAGAGTGGCGAATCGAACAAACATCTGGCAGAAATTCATTTTTGATGACTTGCTTGTGTGTTTTCAACATTAAGCTGATTTTAGTGAGAATATATTGCGAGATTTTGAAAACAAACCTCTGGGGAGTTGCTCTGGGGAAACTCTTAAATAAGAGCGCAGATGCCAGCTACTCCTCGGGAAGTCCTTAGGTACTACATGGCCTTTCTTCGAATGTCAGCATAATACAAGCATATGTTTGTCGTACCCCGCATATATTTTACTTTTCCAAGCGAAATAACCCATGACACATATGACTCAAACAAAAGCCAACACTTCTGTGTACCACATTAGTATTTCTGCAAAGGTGTGTATGTACCAATATATTCACACGCCCATATGTGTATGTAAATTTGTTGCAATCTGCCGTATTTACACACATTAAAGCGCATTGTGCTTAAATGCTGAAATGCCGCGGTTTTTCACGTAATTGTCAAGCATCTGGTATTGTTCGTCGCGCATGTGTGTCCATCCATAAGTGTGCTCTTGAGATCTTTGTTGGATTTACTACTGCGGAACAAATTACCGATCCTTTGAAATAAGATTATTAAGATAAATTCTTTTAAGTGATTTTAAGATATGCATATTTACGATGAATTTACTGCTGGTTGTTAACATATGGTTTAATCTGCATATGTGTGTAGATGTGTATGTAATATAATACGGTTTTTAATATTACAACAAAAATTTCTGAAGTTAGCGGAAATCATACAATTTTCACGAATTCCATATGGACCCCAGATAGTGACAATCAAAGCGGTTCAACGAGGGAGTCTAATCTAATTGAGCATAAAAAATTTTATTTCAGTACAAATTAACATATTTAGGGGTCTCTATGTGATGCTCCATATGCGGCGTATGGTTAATGGACTAATAAAATATTACCCTATACTATGGACTATAAAAATTAATATCTAAAGACACTTTCCCTGAAATGTGTGAACCGTCTACACAATATACTCTCCGACGATTGGCAGTATAATATATCGATTTAAGTCAGGCTGAGCAGGTTATTTGGTTAAAATATCAGTGGGAAGAGAGATTTGTTAGAAATTGTAGGTTCTCCACCTTTTACTAGCTACAAAACGAGTGTGATTAAAAAGGGAAATATATCTTAAGCATTAGCAATTTTAGTATACTCTTGCTTGATCCTTCTGCCGGCGGCGTCACCCTATGCGTATAATCTAGATTAAGTTGTTTGTGGTTCCTGAATTTTTCCTTATGATCAATTTGGCTACCAGGTTAATGTAAACTCAGATATTCGCGACTCAGACTATTAAACTTGGAAATTTTACCTTCAATGACTTGGTAGAGACGTATTATAAAAGTGTACTGGTTAAACTTTGGAGTATTAGCTTTGCCAGCACACAGGCGACTATCAGACGATTGAGAAAGAGTAACTCTCACACTCGACCATGTTTCGCACAAATCGGATTGCAGCGGTAGAAGACTAGCCTTTAGCAAGTATTTGGGGAACACAATAAACCTATTGATGACTAAACTGCAGTCGTCAACTTTCTAAAGTTCTTTTTTAAAGTTCACTCTTCCAATCAATCAGTCGTTGATAAAAACAAGCTCAGGCAATAATGTGATGTTATGTTTTTACTGACCAAGCGATAATCAGAAGTTTACGCTCTCTCAGAATTCTCTCACATGGTTGCTGACACTTTGAGTTCCCTTTGTTTATTTGGTGTATACCTTGGAACGATGGTTGTCTAATCAACCAAGATGAAGCAATCTCTATACGAGTATTCCAGTACAGTCAGTGGTATTCTAAACGAAATTCTTAGAAATGCAGAACATCTCCCTCAACTCTTCTCTCTCCCCCCCTCTCTCTCTCTCTCTCTCTTATAATATTACAGCAATCTGTGTCTTAAAAAGCTTGGAGTGTCTACCACTCTCCCACCTCTCCCGTAACTAAGAGCGAACTATGATTTGCATTACATTTTGGAAATGAATGAAAATGATCAGAATTCCGCTGGCAGGCTGGCTTAGTTTGTGTATTAGAAGCAGTTGTTCTGTATATCTCATTTCGCTACAGTTATTACGGGCGCAAAGTGTACCACTGGAATGCATACATATGTGTTTGTGTGTTTTAACGCTTCCGTGCGTTTGACGACATATGCGAGCGACGCGATCGCTGCCAGCCATGTGCGGCAGATTCCACGCATATGTGGAAAATATTTCAACAAATGCCACAAAACAAATCCGCGACAAAGCAACGAAGGTGGCGCGCTTTGAAAAAAAATAAAACATCTATGTATGTATGTATGGATGAGTTCATGTGTGTGTGTGTGTGTGTGTATACATATGGGTAGCAATAAAAGCCAACTGCAATGCATGTGTTACGCAGTTGCAACAAATGTGGCAAAGGCAAGCAAGCGCTAACAGCACATGCATGTAGAAGAGGCGCGGTGGCAGTAACTAGGCATATGCAACGCCAGCCGTCAGCGCTGGATGCTGCCAGAGAGGTAGTCATCCCAAGTGGCGTAAGGCCAGGGGTGGAAAGTTGTGCTCTTCACCGCAAATAAGCGAGCGAGTGTCCTTGCTGTGGCATATGCGGCACAACTGTGCAACATTTACTTGCCGCACATGTGCGCCTAAATATGCGTACGCGTAGTTGCAACGTGCGCAAATGTTGTGCGCGCATGAGCGCGCTACAGCTGCGTGAAAGCATTGCTGGTGCGCGAAACTATGCGACAGTCAGCCAGCTGAAGTTGTAAAGTGTTGTGTACGTGGTGTGTGCGCATGTGGCAAGGCGTTGGGCGTCGGGGCTGTAGACGACAGCTGGGTGGAAGGGATGTGGCAGGGCCGATTGCGCATTAGTGCACGTGTGCAAACAATTTTAAGGATGCTTTGTTATGGAGATTGTGTTTTCGTTAATTGGCGTTGTCATTGTTGTTGTTGTTTTGAATTTCGTCTATGCGCAAACTTGCAAACTTTGTTTGCCCAAAATTAAAAATCGCGCAAATTCTTGCAATGCGTCGCAACTGCGGTGAAAGACAAATTTTTTCGTATACTTACATATGTACTTGCCACATGCCACATTCACCCGTGAAAAGCGTAATTACGCAGTTTCACGTCATTACATCGTTTCTAGGTCAACAACAGAGTTACGACGTCATAAAAGCGAGCGTGCCAAATTACTTGCCACACAGAGATGGCCAACAACACTGTCACGTTGCTATGTGGCAACAAACATTTGATGAAAAGCTTTCCATTGTTAGTGCTTGTTGGCGGATGTCGTTGCGTTGCGTTGTAGAAATATGCGCCTGAGTAACCAAACGTGGCAACAAGCCAGTTGGGTGGCATGCGACTACTTTCTACAGCGGACAATCGCTGAACAGCTGCAAACGCGGATGAGTGCAACCTGCGGCAACATGAAATAGTTAGCCAGTTTTTTTTTTTTTTTTTTTAATATTAACATTTCTAACGGGTATGCAGCTGCAATAAATTGCATGAAGATGAACGTATACATGCTGTTCGCTTACGTTGTTGCAAGCATATACCTAAGTATGTTGTTGGTGGCATGTTGCTGTTAAAAATATTGATGACTTCGGTGATGGCGCGTAACGAAAACTGGATCACAGCAAACTAGTCACGCAGCACGTGTGATGGTGACGGTGATGACAGTAACAACAAAAACAACAACAACCATAACGAGAGCTTGTGACAAACTATTTAAAAGTAACAGCAGCTGCAAGCGCACTTGCAACGTGGCAAGAAACCAAAAAACCAAAATTGCTGTAGTAATTACAACAACAAGAGGTGAAACAAAACAACAACAACAACAATTGCTGTCACAAAAATTGTTTTATAGCGGAATTGCAGCGTTCCACTAAAACCAACAACATAAACTATTTCTACTACCACAACGATTACAACAACAACAACATGCAAAATTGTTTTATTTTGCAAAACCGTTGACTTGCAGTAAATTAAAGAGCAACAACAACATTAGCAATGCACGAATAATTATTAGAAGCAAAATTTTTTAACAACAACAACAATGCACACAGTTAATATAACAGATAACAACAGCAGCATGAGAAAAAACCCACCAACAGTGGCTCAATCAAGCCCCAAATACATATGTGCATATAAAACAACTACTATGCTGCTTGATAATGATGTGGCATGCAGCACAGCTGTGCCCCAACGCCGTTGTTGAGACAATCACAAGTTTGTAGCAAAATTTGTTGGCGCGTTAAAGTGAAAATTGCTAGGCGGCATACGTAGCAAGTGCAACAGAAGTAATAGCAACAACAACAATACCAACAACAAGCACGAAGCTCACGAACGCTCGAACGTCATTTGCAATTTTTAATTGCTAACGGAATTGTTTCCCACATTGCAGGTTGCACGTGTGCGCCATATACGCGTACTGCTTGCCACACGACGCGTCGCAACACCAAGTGTGTGGGTTACTTGAGCGCCAAATGGAGAAAAAATGCGCGGAATAATAAAAAAAAAAAAATCAACTATGTGCACACACACACACACATACTTATATATAATAAAACAAAATTGGAATGGAAAACACTTGCCGCCACCAACAACTTTCGACTCATTTGACCACTTTTACCGCGCACTGTAGTTGCTTCATACAGCTGCGCTCACCGGATAGCAGGCAATAAGCGCTTACTGTCGAGTAAGTTTTTCAAATTTATAAATGTGTTGCATTTTTTCTTCGTTTTTTGTTTGTGCTTCATGTGGCACTCGCTGATTAGTTGGTGGCGTTTGCGGCGACAAGTGTTCGAGCGCGTAGTAAAAACTATCAAGACTATCTCGACAATGTGGCGTTCAATTTGTATTGGTGATGTTGTCGCATAGCGCGGAAACTACAACCACAACAACAACGAAAAAAAAATTAAGAACTCACTTTGTTGCTGATCGATGTCGCCGATAGTAGCTTGTCCACCTGTTTGCTGTCAGCAACTGTGCCAATTGCCGCACGACACACACCAAACCCAATGGGGGAGTATCGGAAAGCGGTTAATTTGTGGACATAAATTTAGTCGGTAATATTTTGAGGTTGCAAGTGTATTTATTTACATTTATTTAACACTTGCAAAGCATAGCATGTAAGGTGGTTTAAATTGTAGCAGGATTGTATGGAGAGTTCTTTCAGCCGACAGGTTTCATCATTTAAACGCCCCTACAACAGAGGTGCCGATATAATACGATCTGTTGGGATGCCTCGGTCACATAATAGATATTTAGACGCCTTCAACTGTTTTATAGGATGTCTGCATTGGTTTAGCGGTTATAAGGAAAAACTTCTAAGCACACACTTACACACACATACACCGCAAAACCTTTATTCAATGCCATTTTCTAGTCTAACGACTGTTGGCTATCGATACAAACCTTAGTATATAGCAGGGTATATATCGATTATGCAAAAGTGAACTTGTGAAACACTTTAACCTAAATAGTAATATACATTTCTCTTGAAGGTAAAATATAGGAAAGGTTGGACTGCAATCAATTTAGGGAAACACGCTTGAACCTTCTGAAGGAGTAGAGTGTGTTGATCGATCTGTCTTGAACTTTGAGTTCCCTCGCCTAATATTTATTAAGTTTTCATGGTCTTATGAAGTCCCGAGGAGATTCCAAAACCTTTCTATGTGAAAGTAGTATTGCGGTGTTGGCATTTTTGGGGATTTGTGTACTTTATAGCTTTTAGGAAATAATTTTAGAATCAAAGTCTAATGGGTTTTGAGGTTTTGATCAGAATTTGGGCGAACTGTGATGAGTTATGCTCAGGTTTTCTACTTCTTTAGCTTTTGTTTTAGTCTAAAACTTCAGCCAATAAATAACTTGTAAAAGTAATGAAAAACCACTTTCAGTTAATTTATATGTCGGCTCAAGTTGATTACAGACCACCTAACTTTGGTTTCTGCTATATTCGAATACTTCGTTCGGTAACTAATTAGTAAACCGAGTCCGAGTAATATTTATGATGAATTCACTGCACGTGACTCATATATGTAGTATCCCAGAAGTGATACCGTTAAGTAAGAAAAAATATAGAGCCCCTTAACCGCATGTCACCTTCGCTAGATTTTGAGTGATATGACGCGCTGCATGGGTGCTTGAACAAAGTCCTTGAACAAGGTCTCTGAAAGAGTGATGAAAGTACTCTTAGCAGAATTGAAGCTCTAGGAAATCGTAGTTCATGAATGGATTCTAGTCACGTAATGGTCGTTTATAATTGTCTTCTGTTTCTTGTAAATTGTAGGTGCACAAACCACCACCACCAGAGTACCTAACTGGTAGAGATCTGGTAGAGATATTTCGATCTAAAAAAACTAACGTTAGTTCTCATCATTTCTACATTAGAAGAATAAGTAAAGTGAAAACGTGACCTAAAACTCAAAGATACAAAAAAAAAATAATAAATGAATTTTTTTTGTTGCCTGATTCTCTATTTTTGGAAAACAACTGGGTTACAAGTTTCCATTGTATATATACCCAACTCTTGATCTATACCAAAAGGTATGAAAACTTCGAACTAAATAAGTCGCCGTTAATTTTTATCATTTCTGTATTAAACGAGAAGAGAGAGAAATCAAAGACAAGAGAGAGAAAATTATATAAATTTCTTTATGCAGTGTGCCGAAAACTATCTTTTGCTTTTTTTATTTTTTGAACTCCTCAAGTTAAGGCACTCTTCTCAACCGAAGTGAAGTGAAAATCAGTTGGGAAACGTGTGTATAATTATCTTCCTTATAAATATTTCCAATTAATTGACATTTTTGCATTAGCTAGAAGCCGAAAGAAAACTCCTGTTTTGACGCCTGTTAGTTAGGCGTTCATCGGCGTAGCGCATGCGCCGACTAGTAAAAAAAGAGAACGGCCGCTTGTGCTGCCAGTTGAGCGGTGAACGTTTTGCTTCCGCAGTAGTCTCGCAGCTGCATGCCACACACTGAAGTAACTGTTTGGCGGTGGCTTAAATATATGTAAAGATACAGGCATATAACATATAATAGTTTTCAATATATAATGACGTTAATAATGACAACGATAATGATAATGAAGCCATTGTTGTCGTTAGAATTTGCGTTGCACCAGACAAAAAACACACAGAGGAATGTCTGCAGTATTAGCAAACAATTATTGGTACTTTAAGTGGCAGCAAAAACTTACAGCGAACAGCAACAACAACAACAGCAACAAAAAGCGTCAAAAGTCACGCCAAACCATAAGCCAAAAGAATAAGAAGAAGACAATGGTAATAAGCGTCGCTTGGTGGTGGCACATTCAGTGGCTTGACTCAGCTGGTAGCTGTAGCACTTAAACATTGTTGTTGTTGGCGCCGCATTGTAACACCAGCGATACGGCTGCAGCTCATCTTTTTCCCACATTCAGCTTATTAACACCTGAAAGTTCGCCGAGGTGCCACTAACAATGCCAATAGCTGTGGTAATAGTTGTGGCTGTGGTGGCAGCAAAAAATAAGTCACAGTTATGGGCGCACAATCACCTGACTACGGTAGCAAACAATACATGTTGTTGCTGTATGCACATTGAGTTATTGCAATTGGTAAGCAGCAATCTATAGAAGAAAACAAGAATTCTACCATCGCTGGTTCTCTTTGCCACCGTTGCGACTGTTGCAGGTGCAACTTTCATATTGCCAATACAGTGTCGCATTGTTTTTGCTACGGTACAGCTTTAAGCGCTATCCATTCGCTACCAGCCATTCGTTTTGGCCATACTCTACTATGACTTCCTCGTGCTGAACTCTTCACACCCGCCCTCACGAGTGCTTGCAACCCGATTTGGTGCATATGTATGTCTCAACTTTTGTCGTTTATAACATAACCGTTGTTCTTAAATGACGGTTTAATATTTATATTTCGTGTTTTGGTGTTTCAATAATTTTGACAACTTGCTCCCCTTTCCTTGGGTCCATCAACGCGGTTGCAATTTGTCGCCTTGGTCATTACGGACTCTTCATTTTGCTTTGCTGTTTTCATTGCCGTTTGTAATTAACAAATTTTTATTAGCAACAAGTGCACAAAAACAACAAAAATACAACAGCAAAGCAATTGTCACGTTGTGACAACCTCAGCTGTAGGACAGTTGTTGTCATGGTTGGTTGAATGCCCCATAGTGATGCGCGAAACAATCAGAAATTCATGGGAAATCGCCAGTCAGCGGTTACGAGTCATCGACTGCAAGGCTAATGACCAAAAGTCGAATGACTTTAGGGCGCATTTATAGAGGTTTGAAGGTTTTGATTATAGCCTGCGCCAGCCGAACGAATTTTTTGTGTTAACTGAGAGTTTGTTAGCTTGAATCGTCCAATCGATCCCTTTTTCGTCTACTTCAAAATGGGAAGTCTAGGTGATTATCTCCCGAGATTCAGATTATTTGTTAGAATTTTTGAACTGTTTGAACTATTTGTTAGAACAACTGTTGTAAGTTGCCAAGTTGCCAAGTTGCTCCCTTGTTACCCAAATGTTACCAGTTTGCTATTGGACTACAGAACCAACCTGGGTTTCTCACATATGCTCTCTCCTCATTCATAATTTTGTAATAGTTCAAGCTCTTTTATAAGAACTTTATTAAAACATAAAATCCTTGACAACCATTATAACATCCGTTTGAAATATGTAGGTCATCTTTGGATAATTGAGAATTATCGGAAGTGCGGTTCTTCAAAGCTCAGGATTATAGAAACAGGCATTTAGGTTCTTGTAAATTTGACACACAGCAAATGGCTCAGCTTAGAGAGCGAGAAGGAGAAGTAGCACAGTACAGGAGTAAAAAAGAGAGAGAGAAAATTATACAAATTGCAATTATGTTCTCTGTTGGGAGACTTACAGTATATTTTACACCATTCCGACGAATGCGAGATCTTATACGATAAGATAGATCAATCGATGAACTGGATTTTGTTTCTTTTCTTGTTCTTGTCTTTTTTAATTTTGCTAAACATCTCTAATTGAAATATCCATATTGACTTTGCATAAAACTCATATGCTCAAGCAATGCAACTAATTAATTATTTAATTGAAATTCAAAACGTATGTATTTATATTCATACATTCGTGTATATTATACGCTCGCAGTCTTCATGGCAGCAATTCACCTGAGAATTCGTCGAAAAATGCATCACAAATTGTTGACTTATTTCTCATTGACGCCGCACATTCACCACTTAAGAATTGCACAGCTGCAATAAACTATGCGACAATTGTTTAACTACGTTTGACTATCTGCAATTATTGTTTTTTATTTATTTATTGCAATTGTTGTTGTTGTTGTTGCTATTGCTGTGGTCATTGTCTGTTGGGTGCTGGCGAGTCAGCTTGTTGGGGGCTGGTTGGCTGACTGTTGCCGCATGCCTTGGCTACTGATCAAAATTTTTGATGTTTTAATTATGGGGGTCTGCGGCCGTTGGCAGCGGTGGCTGCCAAAGTAACAACAACAACGTAGACAGCAGCGCAGACTATGACAACAACAATTTGCCGATTACCGTTCGACTGTATTAAAACGTGGCGCCTGCATTGCTGCTCTGCTGTCTAATTGTTATTTCGCCTTTGTTGCTATTTTTGTGGCATGCATTTGTTGCAGTTGGCTGTGAATGTGCTACAAAAACAATAATAAATACTAAAATAGCTAAACACGACTATTAGTAAATGTTTTCAATTTCGTTTTTCTGTCGTTCTCTTATTAGATTTTTGTTTTAATTTTGCATTCGCAACGCTTTTGTTGTTTTATTTTTCTTTGCACCTGCAACACCAGTGCTCCAAATGCGAGCGCAACTTCAACGGGCAATATACAAGCGTTTTTAGAACTCAAATAAATGTTTACTAATACTAAGTGGGAAATATAAATATGTATATATATATATATGTAATTGATTTTGCTTTTGCTTTCGCTAAAATAGTTCAAAGTATTGCAATTTTTTGCCTGCGCTTGCCAAACAGCTGGCCGATACTGGGGCGTTGCATATTCTATATGCAAGTCAAACACATAAACAACTTGCAAAAGCACAAAAAACTAAAACAACAAAACAAAATAAACACAAATCGTGGCAATACACTTGCCAACAAACAACAAAAAAACGGGGTATGACTTGGAGCGCCAAATATCAACACTTGCAACTAAACTGATGTAAAGATAATGGTATATATATATATGTATATATATACATATGTGTGTGTAATCGATATATTAGCTCATATATTAGTCTTTGGGAGTCTTAGCATACATAGGGTGTTTTTTTAAGCGGTGAAATTTTTTTATTTTAAATGAAATACAGAAAAATTGATATAATGCCCAGTATTTTGACATTGCCAGTTCAGAAACTTGCGATATTTAGCGTTCGAACTGAGTTTCGGGCATAGACTACATAGACGACTTCTTAAGAAGCTGTCAGTTCAACTTTGTAACACTTTTCCAACGCAGCCACTTTATTTCGTTAGTAACACAACGGAGTCAATGGACTAGGACTTAACGTACCCACCGAAATAGTGCTTTAAGGGAGTCAAATGACATGACCTATACGTATATGGATACTATATAACTCTGAAGAAGACACCCTATATATCCATATTTCGATATAGATCGTAGCTCGATTATAGATTGCTGCAAAAATAACAGTGTATTGATTAAGTAAGGTTATTTGATTGCAATTTTCTACAAAAACTATATAAAACTGGGAATCAACTTGGAAGCATTTGAGTAACATCGATACCGTGATACCTAGATACCTAGTAGATTTAAATAAGATCTGTTAGATCAAAAGCTCCGGGCTGTTGGAAAGTCTTTCAGTTAACATTTGAAAAGCTGTTAAGTCTGTTGAGTGTTAAATGAGATCTCATTTGCATTTTCTATCTCTTTGACAAGAACCTTAATAACCCAGTTGTATTCAGTTCCCTTACAATTACCTAACCAAAAGGTAAGCTGTTGTCAAGTCTATTCAGTAGTTTGGCAATCTTTCAACATATAATGGAATGATGCAAACCGGGATTTCAACCATAATACGTCTAGGAAATGATCTATCAAATCCAGACAAAGTATATGTTTACTCAATAAAAGTTGATCAGCCTCCTTGTTAATTTATCGGCGACCTCCTGCGCTGTATATATATGAAAATAATTTGAGTCTCTCGAAAAATCTTAATATATTTGACCTAAAATTGGGAAAGAGTTTTGAGAAGTACTAATTTTTAACCCACACGCCCGTGGACGTAATACCATACCTCGGCTTGCCAATAATTAACGCCACGCTTGCTCACGTAATAAGCGTATAACTATTGCTTACCGTTGCCTTGCCAAATCGTAAGTTCAAAGCGATGTGCCCATTGCCTAGTCGGCGCCCCGTTGCTGCTCAGCCAGAGTTGCCAACGCGCCGACGAACGCTTGTAATTGCTTGTAAGCGACGCTTACATGCTGAGCGCGCAGTGCGTATCAAATTTGACATGCCAACAAATTCAAATAGAAAATAAATACAATGACAACAACAATAGAAACATGGCGAACAATATCAATTGCAGCAAAAGCAATAGCGAGCACAATTTTCGACCTCCAAGCGGGACTACACTTGGTCGTAGTCTACGGCTGCTCGGCGCTGGGCTGAGACGCGCCTACGACTTAAGCAAATGTGCGGCGTTGAGTATGTATGTATGTAGCAAATATGTAAAATACAGGTGCGCTTGCGCGCGCACTCGAAGCAACATCAACAACAACAACAGCACCGTATCGTGTTGCCAATTGCAGCAATTATTTTCGCCTTACTCACCCGCCAACAATATTTGTGTAGTTGTTTTTGCTGCAGCTGCGTGCGGCAAATGCGTAAATCGTGTTGCAATTTATGCGCCATTGGTTGCCCCACTGTGGCTGCCGCCGCCGCAAAAACATTACCAAGCGGTGAATTGCGATTTTAGTAGCTCCACTATGAATCATGTTGCCGCTATGGCGCCCTTGTTGCTACATTCGTATGTGTGTCTGCTGCACGATTTGCATTTATCGCTGGCGTCATGCGCAGCTAGAAACTTGAAATTAACGCATTATGGTTTTGCGTATGCCTTTTCGTTGGTTGGTCGTTGTTGTTGTAGCAGCGAGGCGCTCCAACAAAGTAGTACTTTTGGTTGCACGAAAATTGCTTGTTGCCGCCAACAAACTCCATTGGCTGTGTGCTATAAATGCGAGCAATTCATCATGCTTTGCCGCTCCCACACTGTTGCGCTTCACCTGTGCGTCTAACGGTTTTGCGCACTGCTTCCATTCACGATTATTGGCGCCAATTGAAATCAATTTTTTCCTGTAGGATGCGACTGCAACACGGGGTTTCGTACCGTAGGCGGTCACAACATCAAATGGAACGTAATATTTTCGTAGTATTGTTGTTGCTTTTTTAAAGGTTATTGCTCTGTAATGCTTACTGACAGTGTTGGCGATGATCATCGATCAAACGCTTGCCACTCAGCTGCTGCGGCTGTCGCTTGTTGTTGACATTAAATGCATTTTGCTCAACGTCAGCGCTTATAATTTATGATCACCGTTATCGAGCGGTGTAAATAACAAAATTAATATGTTAAGAATTTAAATAAATAACTGATTTTTGTTTGAATTAAAATGGTCAAAGATATTAAAAAGTTTCTCGAGTTCTCGTCGTCGCACTGATACATTTTAAGTTTGAATTCTAGTTTACATTAAAGTTTCAATAGCCCAAATAATTGACAGACGGCAACCATAATGATTCTTCATAGTTATTTTTATTTAGCAAAATGGCCACCTAATAAGTTAACACGGACAGCCAAGACTCTTCTCTACTCGACTACACAGAGTTATCATTTCTCTTTATTAACGAACCACTGCTACCAGTTTTATATTAGTTAGATTTACATTCCCTCGGACTCCGCGCTAATGAATGACCTTCTAGACTCCAAAGAGGATCTTGATAGCTGCTTTCGAAACGGCAGTGAAGCTATTATTCACTCAGTGAATAGTTAAGTTTTGTAGGTGGCTAAATATACCGGGTCAGAAAGAGTTTCATCCGCCGGCAGTAGTCTCGAAGGTTTTGTAAAATGCTTACATTTGAGCCAGATATAAATGTAGCTTCGTTCCAGTTAAGTGGCAGGGCTATCTCGTGAATTCGCAGTAAAAGTAGTTCCTTTTGACAGGGAACAATAATTTTGAATATAAGTTTCACCAGTTTAAAGCTACGTAGTTTAGATAACAATCCTATTCCAATACGTTATTTTAGTTAAAAAATGTAAGGATTCCTAAATTTCGGAAATCAATTGTTACGCGTCTAAAGTTTTTCAAACATCGGAGTGTTTTTATACTAAAAATACTCAGCTAATGAAATGAATTGTTTATATGGAAAATTACCCTTCCAACATGAACCAATATGAACCTCAAGCTCAAAACAGACAATAAACTGACGGCTTTATATATTGATCTTAGGAGCTATGAGCTGTTAACTGTCAGATTTCATTTAGAAATATACCAACATACCAATATACCAACCAGTTCAAAGTAGACAAAAAATGCAGTTCAACTATGGGCAGAAATCAATAACTTATCTGTGAAGGAGATGCTTTCTCTTTTATGCACTTGGTTGTACATATAACTCGTTTCGTAACTGGTGCAGTTCTTCGGCCTAGTTCATAATTATTATTCTTATTTCTACTTGCAAAATAGTACATTTTCTAACTAGGTTGATTTGCTAATACAGGGAACTTATTTACATACGTACAAATTTCAGGGCGTTATTCCACATAAATACCTTTTCCAGTTTCATAGGTGTTTACTAATTACTTAACTATTTTCAATACCTTTAATATACCCTTTATATGTTAGTATATGTTAATATATGTGCTTATATTTCAACATTTATTTATTCGGTCAGCATTCGAACATTTTAACACGTACAAACGTTCATTCACTCAGGCGTATGAAAATGTGGAAATTAATCGGAATTTATGGAAAATTAAATAAATTCCAAAATATGCAAACATTTGCACGTTTCGCCTGGCTACAAACACATGCACATCCGTATGTAATGTAGGTGTGTGTGTGTGTGTATTGACTACTCCCTTGCCATATTGCCTACATTAGTGATGCAGATCTTGTGGCAATTATTTTGACTGCAATCCGGTCAACATGTGTGCGCGCCACATTTGGGCCAATTTGCTCATTTCAACGCTGACGAAAATTCGCTTGGCGACGCTGCGACGCGGCATTGTAATAACATATTTCGGGACGAGAATAAATCTGTTGGAAAAATAAACAAATTTCTCAGCAAAATTTATTGAAAAATCATAAAATTATATGAGTAAATAAATTAAATGGCAGTAAAAATGTTGCCAAAAATCGATATTAAACGCCGTGCTCTTCTCGGCAAGCACGCTCAATAAACTTGCAACATAGTAAATATATTAGGAAAATCATCAGCACGCCTCCAAAGGCAACAAGGCGTTCATAGTTACATTTTTTTTTTTTGATTTTCGTTTTATTCGTATTAAATCTCCTCTTCTTTAGCTCTGAGCCATCTCTGCAGCTGCAACATTGTAACGAATAACTACTTTATTCTTTTTGCAATTAGCAACAACATGCCTTCCCTGCTGTGATTTGTGGGTGGTGAAGAAACAAGCTCTTCATCAAGTCGCTGTCTTCTTAGAAGTGTTGAGAACCTGCCAAGCAGCGTCTCAACGCTTGTGGGAAACTTTCAAGCGCGGTAACTCTTCACGGTAGCAGAGGCTCTCGTAGTTAAGGAAATCATTTTCGTACACAATCAACCTAATTGGATGCTACAAATGGCAGACAGCAATTTCATACTTGTTTTTAGTCAATTTCCTCCCTATTCACGAACAATTTGTGACGCAAAGTAAAGGTCGTCTGGTAATCTGAATACCGGAGGAGATGTGAGTGGGTGTGGGTATATTTTGGAGACTAACTGCGCTTGCTGAAGCCTCGAGTGTTTTATTGAACAGTACGGCTGAAATACATATGAGAGCTCTTTGGTAAGAATTATCTTAAAACCTATGAGTATAATGAGCAGCTAGTATAAAACTTTCATAGTGGAACTTCTAAAGAAGTCAGGCTTACACTCACTATTACAAAGTACTAACTATTCAGTGAGCATGCAGAAAGATAAAATTAATAAATAACTGCTTCTAGTGCACTGACGGCGGAGAAAATTTTTAATAAAAATAATTCATCTCCTACTCTGTGGAGGATCGTCGGTGATAGACGAAAATATACTCGACTTGTTCTCAATATAAATCTGACTAGTTCATTGATGAACTGAAGTTTTTTTTATCTATATAGTTCAAATATAATTTGAAGGAACGTTTGATGAAAACGTGTGTTTCTCAAAATGGAGCTCCATAAGCTACTTGATCCTCGTATTTCTCTTTGCACAGTCTATACTACTAGACTAAACTATACTAACCATTGCAATGGCAAAATTCTTATCTGTATTGATTCTTTTCGTACTCCCCTGTATCCTGGTATGACTGTTGTTAAATTCGGGAGTCCGTTGTCGTAAGTTAACAGCTCTCGGAGGTTTTTTGGACCTGTGTTTTGTTTACTGTACTTACATTTCCAAATTATTGAACAGAAAAATTCAAAAAATTTCATCTAGTTATCATTTAGTAATTACTATAATTTATGAGTAATAAAATTTTTTGTGTGTATTCGATATCTTTAAAAGAGAAACCTCTTCTTTTTTTACAAAAGAACTTAACTCGACTTAGCATGTTTTTCATCTCAAACTGTAAAGTAAATTATTAATACACAATTTTAAAAGAATTAACTAGCCAAATCTAAGGCTTAAGGAAACGTCTTCCCATCAATCGATTTAGAATTCTTATTTTCAGTATTAAAGAACAAATTAAATGTTGTCAAAGGAAACCTGCTAAAGTCACATAAGTTGTTTTGTCAAAAGTCAGTAAGAGTATTTTTTTCTTAAACCAATTTATGCATACACCTACTACTTTTAATAAAAAAAACTTATTAAAAATACAATAACAGCATCAATCCATCACAGCTTGTCTCATTTCTCCCTCACAATCATCATTTTACGATCGATGATTAGCATAAAAAAGTCTCTTTAATTTATGTGTAACATGTTTGCTGTTGTTGCTGCTGCGGCTGTTATTGTTGCTGTTGCTTGTCTCACCATTGTCAATCACAACCCCTTGTCATGTCATATTTCCTCATGTCTGACCAGGGAAATGCAAATATCACGTCATCCATGTCAACGGCGCGCTTTCGACCTGTTGCTGATCTCACAAAGCAATGGACATACATACATACATCCATACATACATATATATATATAGCTATATTTGCATATAGACTTGAACGTGCTCTTGCTGGTGCTGCCCAGCTGTTTTCATGATATGAAAATCTTTGTCATGTCAACATGACAATCCCAGCTTGTTGATGTCTGAATTTTTCAACAACTACGTACTTTTGTATGCAAATATGTATGAATATGTCAAATATAAAGTGCCTGCCGCAGTGCAGCATGACAGACAATAATTGATTTGTGGTTGCGACTTTGACAAGATCAATTCAAGATCGTTGAGTAATCAGCTTATGATGCACGAAAACATTGAAAGTTTCGCTTACTTCGATGTATATATGCCAAATGCATACCTCATTTTACACAGCAGCTTGTTGTGGAGATCATATATTGCAATTATTTCATTTGCTTAGTAAAAAAAAATATGCACAGGTCGGTCCAGCAATGTAATGCCCAGTAGTAAATATTGCAAATAGTAATCGTCATATTGTAAACGTCGGACAGCCGTCGGCTTCATTAACTACCATGACATGACACTTGTCGTTCGAATAACTGTGCATATTAACAGTAGCGGGGCAACCAATGACAGCATCAAAGACATTAAATGCTGTATTATTTCCATATTTCCCTATTACCATAAATGATTGCTTGTAGATTGGAAATTTTATTCTCAATTCCATAGATCGTCATTTGTGGATAATTAAAATATTCATTTGACGGTATTTATTAACGGCTTAACCAAGCGCCGTTAGTTTTGATTGGGTCATCTTAATAGTGATCTTGTTATTGATGTTTTTATGAAATTTTTTCTTAGATATATTAAACTCAAATTTTGTTAGGTATTTCAATAAAACTTTACGGTCTGAACATATTTAAAAGTTTATAATACCGAGTTCAAAGCAAATCAATGCCAAGAATGCTATAAAGGGTTTCAAGTTCAATAGAGATATCAAGATCAAGTGATATAATTTCGAGAAAAATTTGAATGACGAACATCGGTCTATATGCAGTAGTACGTAAAATAGCTGATAAAATAGGCTGTGGATGTATCAGAGAAAATGCATTTAAGAAGTATGTTATCACCATATTAGGAACTGCTGATGATATTTCATTTATAATTTTAGGGCATAAGTGTCAGCGATGTTTGTTCCCAATGTCCTTAATTTAGATCATAAACACCGTCCCATGACCTTCGCTCAAGAGCTGTTGTAGGGAATTAAAGGCGATCTTGATTTGAGGAGTTCGGACTCAGTTCGTCCAAATTTAAGACCACAAACAAACGGGTATAGCATTCTCGAGAGGGTTAACTGTCAAATCAGCTGTCAAAGTAATATCAAACCTCATAGATCCTGTGGTTTAACTCCGTTAGACTACTCACAATTTGAGGATTCCAGATTTTAGACGTCGAAACCAATATCTGAGAGTTTCAATTTAAGACCACAAAAAAAAAACGAAACAGTTTGTTATATAAGGTGTTTTTTTTTGTCGTAGATGAAAAGTTGAAGCCAGAGGCCAGGGTAATCTTCGTAACACAGTCTCGCCATGATCATTTGCCCGAAATGTTGTTCAAAAACTAATATTCATACAATTTTTGAAATAATGAAGCTAGAATTGGTAATTTTTTATAAAATTTTCTGTGTTCTATTTGAAATAAAAGTTATAAAAGCCTACAAGAACAATCTTTACAAATGTCACTCTCCTTCCAATCTTAACATATGTGGAATTATTTAATGTAAGATCCAATCGAACTTCGGGCTTCGTACTTCTTTAATTTTTACGTACGCTGTGCGAATAATCAAACGGATTTTTATTCTTATGCAGCTTCTTTTTACTAGAAGTAAAAGTATACCAACTACAGTGCCTGTAAAACTTTCAAGTTCTCCACACATTAGTGTGCCATATCTACACATTAATAAATAGTTATTCTTTGAGGAGCCTTTTTCCACAGTTAATATAACTTACATAACATATCTAAGTACATAAAAGATTGGAATGAACTTTAAGTTTTCTCTCTCTCCACATAATTCTGAAGCAATTAATAAAGTGATTTGCTCTACTTTTACATATATTTGCCAAATGGTAAACACTATCTCCCACCTTTTACACACTTTTACCATCGAGTATGTTTTTGTCGTTCTTATGCTCTTACTCTCTGCCAATCTTGTATGTTTGCAGGTAGTTACTCATCTTTGCTTGAATGGAAGTTTGTATTGAAGTTTGTATGTGCATTAGGCTTGTCTAGAAAAAATATGAACTGGAGATACGGCGCTTTAAGGGTAAAATAATCTTGTATTATAAATAAGATGAAATTATTAATACAAGTGTATGTAAATATGTATATGAATATATCGACTGTTTAATATTTTTTTAATGAAATGTTTTTGCGGAAATGTTCTTAAGTTGATATATATTCATATCGATATTTTAATTTTATACAATAGGGATTTGCATTTAAATAGAAAATATATGTCTACTTTTAAATGTTAACTAAATTATGCGACTATTTTCCACTTTAAAGTGGTGTATTTAAATAAAAAATTTGTTTCTTTCGGTTAAAAGATAAAAACTTTATATTTCCTTGGAAATTTTTTTGTAATGTGTGACATGGTATTATAAATAAAAATGTGTATTTTAAGTAAAGAAATATTTCGAAAACTAAAAAAGTTACAAATTTATATTTTAGGAGGTTTTTACATTTTCACCTCTTTTGCGGCCCGATGAAATAACTGCGCAGTCTAATAAAAATACATGCATATAATATGTATGTGGCATATCTACGTGTGTAAATATATATGTGTGTGTTTTTTATCAGATGGCATCACGCATTCACTTCGCGCCAGATATTTTTATCGCGAGAATGACAACAATAAAAATATATCTACATATGTAGATATGTGTGTTAGAGTTAATGCTGTGTATGTTTGTAAATATTTTACACATAAAAAGTTCAACGACTGTCAGTATTGTTATTAAAAAATTACTAAATTTAGTAATATGTACAACTTATATAATAATTTAAAATGGTCAAATGAAAAGCTCCAAAGTTTATTTTTTATAAACTATAGATAAAAAGACCTAGTGAACATGCTATCAAACGATTTATATGATATGGATATGTTTTATTTAAGCGACCTTCTGTTTTCTCTTCTTTTAAGAAAGAACTACACCTAAAGAGTCGTTGGTGCAAACAAGTCATGTCATGTTACAAAAAAATATATGTTTCAACGGAAACAGCATGATCTATTCTATGATTTTCATAAGAAAAAGACTCAAGGGTGCTTTCCTTTGAAACAGCTGACCACACAGTAGTCTGGGACGAGTCACTGAAGATTCTTGACGACCAACAGTGGTACATATATTTTTAAAGCTGTTTAGTCGGGATTCTGTTGACGATTTCTTATCTATCACTGCCTTTAAAGCTTCTCAGTTTTACGTTGACACATACCTCTGTGGATCGGCTCACACCTCTTAAGTCGCCACGGGCTACGCACTGCTGCCTTATACACCGTATATCCCAGACTTGGCTCCGTAAGACTTTTTTTGTTTCTAAAATTGAAAAAGTTTGAATGATGGCCTTCAAAAAGCGTATTCCTTAGATGGTTTAAAGCAATTGGAGAATCTCTGGATGAATTGTGTCGTACTTAAGTTATGTTGAGAAATAAATTCCAAATTTCTAAATTTTTTTAGGCTAAATAATGATTGAACCACCTTCGTATATACATACATAGTACCAACTTAGCTCTTTTATATTAAATTTTTAAATAATTGATTTAAATATCTCACCGCTATCGTTAGAGAAAACTTCATATATATATATTGACAAGCACACAATTAATATTTGGCGCGAATTTTAACAACAACAAATTTTATTATATACATGTACATATGTATATAGTTATTAAAAATCTATCGACCGAGTAACGTATCAAAAACTATCTTTGCATGATTAAAATTTACCGTACATATGTATATATGAGTATATATATATACAAATTAATCAACAATAAAAATTGTAGTAACTAAAAACAAGCAACAATGAATCCATAATCTATTGAGAGCAACAGCTGTGCGCAATATTTGACAGCCAGTGGAGATGCTACACTTGTGTATCTATATATAAAGAATGTATGTGAAGGAGTATGCAGATGCAAATATTTGCATTGCTAAATTCACAGCGTCATTTCATCCGCATATAATGTATATGTACGTATCTCTCTCCCGTTTCCCTGGATATCTGATTGCCGTTGTTATTACCAACGTTCTGCATACTCAATTGTTCGCATTTTTGGCTCTTTTATTTTTACTACCGGCGGCCTTTGCCTGTCAGTCTGCCTTCCTGCCAGCCAGCTAGCTAGCCTGTCTGCCTGTGTGCATGCGTATACAATTTTTTTTTCTGTTGTTTTTATTATTGTTGCTTATTTCTCGCTCTCTTCAGCTCTCCTGTGAGCACCATTTCATTTTGTTGTACTACTGTCGTTGTTATTATCGTGCACTCTTCGTATTTTTCGCTATAACGATACGAAATCGCGCGCCGATGTGTGACATCACGTTACGACAAGTTTTTAGTAACGCGAAAAATGCCAAACGATTTGGATGTACGTCGCTTGATTGAAGAGGTGAAGGCACGCCCCATTATTTGGGATGTGCGGTACGGGGAGTATAAGGATAGGACGAATACGCCGCAAAAATGGGCCGAAATCGCTGCAAATCTGGGTGTTGATGGTGAGTTTCCATAAACATACACATATATTCTCACACATTCTTAATACTCTCATACTAATATACATACATATATATGTACATATATATATGAATTGTGGTCAATTTTCATCCGGCATGTACAGTTGTGCATGCTTGAAGACGAAAGTAAGCGCATTCATTCGCAAACAACCATATATGTATGTAAGTATGCATATGTATATGTAAGTATATATATACCACTACTTGCTTATGGAAATGGGAGAAAGAAGTGAATGCGTAAAAGCTAAAAAAGCTCTGATATTGGTTTTGGTATGCAAAAAAAAATTCATTCAATTTATTTGGCTTTTCTGACTAAAGTTTATTGCCTTTTGTTTTCTTTGTGCAATTAATGTTTTTACGACCAAAATTAAGTATATATAGATATGTATGTATGCAAAGGAAACACCGTAGATATGTATTTTTTTTTTTTGGTTTATGGAACATGTGTGTACTTAAGAAGTGTTATAACTAAGCATTAGGTATTTTAATAACAGCTTATCATCGTGTTACTCTATAATTATGATAGTATTTTGGCAATTAGCGAGTTCTCTGACATTAGGGTGACACTTATGTACAATACAATTTGATTATTTGGTGCTCTTTAAACATTTTGAACAAAAAAAAATATTTAACCACAATGTAAATTCATTCTAAAAGTTGAATATATATTATATAACACATAAAATATATTAAAATATATACATTAAAAATTAAGAGACAACAAATATCAGACGAAGCAAAAAAGAAACACGCAAACTTATTAAGAAAAAAACAAAAATTTACAAATTTTCAAATTTATTACAGTAAAATATTTGAAAGTTAACCAAGCTTAATTGCGTAATTTTAAGCAATTTTGAGCTTTAATTGTTCTCAATTTATCATAAAATAAAAGAATTTGTGTTAAATTGACAATAAATTAATTCCGAAATTCTGCTAGAAGTAATAGTTGCTAGCTCCATAAGTTTTCAAAAATTACCAAGTTTTTTCATACTGCAAAAAACGATTGCCATGCAAATTCAATTAAAGCACCCGAAAGTTACCATAATTCTGTTACAAACTTAAATAAAATTTCCTACTAACTTTATTATTATCCAATTTATTCATAGAAAAAATTTCAAAATATATATTAAAACACTTTTTATGGCTATCAAATATTAAAGGATTCAGCTAAATTGAGTACACTTAAACATCAAACACTACCAAACAATCTTTTACATAATTATCTCAGCTAATCAACCTATTTGAACATGGTATTAAGATCAATATAAAGAAGTATGCAAACTGTGATTAGTACTGAATTATTATTATATTATTTATAGATAAATTATCAAATAAATATATGCTTAAAATAAGATAAACTCATTCAAAAGCAAATGGGATAAATATACCTAATACTAAAATAAAAATATTTTAATACAATAACCGTTTCAGACTGTCCGTGAACTTAGTCAATTAGCTAATTGTCTAACAGTAGGCTTAATTGAAGGAAGGAATTGAAAGGAAATTTTATTAATTAAGTTAAATTATGTGATTAAAAGTACTGAACTCGTTCCAGCCAAGCGAGATTACAAGCTTTCCAATCTGTGAAGTAACTTAAGTACTTGATGCATAATTATTTTAAATACCAAATAAAAATTATTACAATTAAAACTTTTATTTTAATTTATTTATTTTAAAGGAATTTAATTATCATATACATTATGGTTAATTGAAAATATAAAACATTCTTTTATTATCAAAATTACTAGAACTGAATTACAAGCAAATATATTTATAACTAATTAAGAAATAAATAGTTTAAAATGGTAAATTTATACAAGCAGAGCAAGAGCTGAGAAATTAGTGTCAATGAAGTTGATTATAATTTAAAAAGAATTAGTTCTAAAATCAATTAGAAATTAAACTAATTGAGTAGAAACTACAACGTATTTCTAATTCCTAACTCTAGTTTTCGATTAAATATCTAAAATACAATTCTAATTTAATTTTATAGTCTAAATTGTCTTTTTTTATATGAAACTTACTACATTTACTTGTTATGAACAATTACCATTAGTACCAAACATATCTGCTACCTCTAATTCACGCTCTCTCCCCAATCTGCCAAAAAAACAGTTGAGCACTGCAAGCGAAAATGGAAGAATCTACGCGATGCCTATCGTGCCGAAGTGCGTCGTAGCGAACGGCGCATCGAACGGCTAAAGGCGAACGGCAACTACGACAGTTCCATGGATATACGGAGCAAATGGACCTACTTCGAACAGATGAGTTTCATAAACGACAGCAGACGCCCGAGATATCAATCACTCACGCACAAAAGCGAAGGCGAAGGCGAAGGGTCGAATGGCTCGCACGAAGACTTTCAAAGCTTCTGCGACATTAAAATGGAACCACATCACACCACCGACGAAGATGACTACGAAGACGACGATCAACTGCTCGAACAATTCGAGAGCGCCGCTACGCCGCAAGCGGTGCGCCGTCTCTCCAATTCCATTTCCGTGGCGAATGCTGTTGAAGATGCGGCCATATCCGGTCCGAGCAGCAGCAGATCGCCAAATTGCAAGTGTTCGAATCGTGCCGATGATCAAGTGCATTTTCTGGAGAATTTAGAGCGTGAGGAGCAGAGTCTGATGCAGTCGACGCGCATGGATATGACGCGCGATAATAGCAGCAGTCACGTGGGTGATTCGGATTACAATTTCCTTGTTAGCTTTTTGCCGCAAATGAAGCGGATGAGCGAGTTGCAAAACTTGCAATTTCGTGCAAAGATGAGCGAGTTGTTATTAAATATAATGACGCCCCAGTCGCCGTCGGTGCAGTTAACGCCGATCAATGCACAAACCTCACAAATATTTCCACAACAACAACAACCGCAACAACAACTACCTCAATTACATTACGAGCAGCAGCTACCGCCGCAAGCTCTACAACAACAACAACGTGGTGTCATTCAATGCATACCATTGACGCCAGCGGAAGGTTTGTTGCAACTACAAAATGAACAACTGCAATTGCAGGAAAATGACCAACAAATGCAACAACAGCGACAACAATTCACAGTAACTGATTTAATGGATGCTGATCAGCTGGACAATAGCAATCTAAGCGCCGGTAGCGAACTGGTTGGGAATAACTCAAATAACTGGCCATGAACTGCTCGCAGTCTCACGCACGCGCATCCACTCAATACAGTGCTATTCAAATTGTGCGTATTCTCTTTGACAATTTTACATATCTACAACTTTGCACGTGACATTTTTATCACAAAATCGATTTCTTTCATTCAACATACTTCAAAATGCTATGAAGTTTTGAAAACTTTTTTGTCTTAAAAACTTTTATATGTTAATGAAATATAATTGTGGACTTAAGAAAAATTTAATAATTTGTGCAAGTAAATATATTAAATTATATATTAAATTAATTAATTAACAAGTAACAAGAATTCAGTCAATCCATCACGATCCAAAAAATCTGCAGCAGTCGAGCTTTTAACAAACTTTTAATGCTTTTAAGGTTTCAGGTCTCTTGGAATAGAACTTAAGTGTTCTAAAATCCAGAATCCATAGATCTATATACCGCACAAGTTTTGGTTCTTGAATAGAGCTCTAAACTATTGCTCTAAACTGAATTTAAACATCTAAAAACTGTAAAATAGTCGATGAGGCTCTCGTCGGAGCATTTTAATTTCAGATGACGACAGATGATTTGAAGTTTGTCATTTCTTTATTGAGACTTTATCGCGATAGAGATTTTGAACCTTTAGAATTTTGTTTTTTTGATTTTTATTGGATTTTTATTCCACATGTAGCCTTATTATAATATTCTCCATTATCATGAAGCGTATTTCATAGAGACTAGTGGGCTACACTGACCTTTATCGTTTGGTAGACGAGCTTACTTAACCTAAATAATTAATAACACTCGGCATTTAGCAGAAGTTTCTCTGAGCTTTCTAGTCAACATTTTCCAAGATATATATTTTTTTATGTCAGTTCTCCATTTCAACTCTCGCTCTCACCTTTTCGCTGGTATAATCAAAAACTACTGTCATGGTTTTTAGGGTAATCTAGTTGGTCCAGCGCACTGGTGGCCAAAAAAAGGGCATACGTTCTCTATGAAGAAAGGAACAACAGCCACACAAAACACAAGTGGGTCCCTCAGCTGTGTCATGACGAATTGGAATTGACATTGAATCGAGCGCTACATACAACTACATACAAGAAACATGCCGACACACATGTGTGAACTTGTAGTTTGTCTTTGGGAGACACTGAAACAAAGAAACCTGCACAGTGACAACAAAAACGCATGCTTTAAATAAACACTTTGGAGTTTAAGGTGTGTTCTTGAGCTTGACTGAGTACCTCGGCTAAGCGACACAAGCAACAACAAAGAAACAACAAACAACTTGGCTAAAAGGAAACATTTAAAAATCGAAATCTATCAGCCCAACAACAACAACTACAATGGAGTTAAGATATAAAAAATAAAACAAAAAAAAAGTTACATTTCGGCACAACAAAAACACATGCTGGCCTGTGTGAATGTTAGACCCCACGTATGTCCCCCACGACTTCAAGCCGCTTGACATGAGCAACATATTCATATATATGCAACGCTTTTTGCCGGCTAGTTGTCGCTTTGGTTGACACTGGCTTCGTTGCCATTGCTGACGCGTTTGCTTTCGTTGTTTTTGTTTTTGTTTTTGTTGTTGTTGTTGTTGTTGTTGTTGACGCTGTTATGGTGACATTGCCCAGTGGCTTTGCAGCGCATTGGCCACGATATCCAAACCTCTCCACACACATGTATTGGGTTACCGGGGAGCCTGCATGGAGCGTTTGGGTCACTATTTATCGATGTGAATGGTTGCGTGTTGTTTACTTGCTGACATTGGCGTAAATATCGTACAACAATTGCATGTCACATGGCGAGCGGTCGTTTGGCTGAATGTCTGGCTGATTGAGTTTGATCGTTAGCATTGCGGGGGTGCAGTTGAAGATCGATCGCAACAGCTGCGCCTGCTATTGAGGGTAGGCAGTAATGGCAATTACTGTGCGCAAACAGTTGAGGCTTGGACGCGAGCTAGAACCCTGCAAGGAGTTTATTATTTCTAGATATGAGAAATTTATATTGACTGATTGTTGGTCCCTTTTTATCTTTAAGAACTAATTAAGTTCTCTCTGTCTTTTTTCCTAGATTAATTTATTAGATAATTTTTATAAATATAGAGATAGATTATTTTTTTACTAAATTTTCCTAGTATAACTGGCCTTTTATCTTTTTGGAACTATATATGTAGGTCTGTCAAATGAATTTCTAACATTTGAATTCAAACCTTCAAGCCTCGGCCATTTTAGTAAAGTTGGTGGTTCTATACATTTCAGATATATTTGAATCGATTTCAATCAAAGTCAGTGCAATTTAGTGGAAAAGTAGGTGACACGCTTTTCTCCCTAGTATACTCAACTTAAGGCTCAAAGTTCCCAGTTCCTGTCCCAAGGAAACTAGTCAAGTAAGTTATTCCTTTCAGAGTTCTTAGAGTCTATTAGAGAACTGAGCGTAGGATTACAGAGTATTTAACACATCCTAGAAGATCAGCAATGTCGCTCTTCGCCGCATATCTGGGAAGTGAACTAAATCTTAGTCTCCAGCGCAGACACTAACTGACTAATAAACATATGTCTCCAAACTATCAGTGCACTTCACTTTACTTAATGCGCATTAACTTAACTTAATTAAACTTAAGGTTATTTAATGGTAAGTGATCTTATTTAACACATGGAAATGGATCCTACAAGTTTTTAAACCGACTCGAAGCGGGTAATGGGCGGTCTTGTCTGCCCAGATAGATATAATGCCTTCAACTTCAATTAAGTGGATTTTAATTTTTCTTAACTTAACTTAACGTAATTAATATTAACTGTAATTGATCTTATTCAATGTAACTTAACTTACTTACGCTCTAACGTAATCGCTTAACGTACGCATACGTAACGTAACATAATCTGGCATCCCAACTTAACATGACTTAGCTTAACTTAAAATTTAACGTAATTTAACTTCATTTACGAGTTATCTTATTTATATGTTTCCTGCACATATTATATCTACAATCAACGTCTTACCCGGTGGAATATATTAAGCATTCATCTATTCTTATTCTTATTCTATATCTATTCTTATTCTATATCATCCATTCAAAGTATTTCCTACAGGACATGCAAGTGTCATATATATGTGTATATGTACAAAAGTAAGTGCGCAGGCTGACAACACCTGGGGGCGCTCGACTTGTTCACCACATTACTGGCAAGTTAGTTTGTTTATTTCTTTCGACCAGTTTGCAACAAAAATGCGCCACAAGCACCATTCATGGACCATCGAACGTGACCAAGTCCAAGATTTCTGCATTTTTGCGCCTTTTTAAATGTGATTTGCGGAGAAACAAAAATGAAATGTTTTTCTTTTTTCCAATTTTCTATTTTTCATTCGCCTGCACCTTTAAAAGCGTGCGCATTCCAGGCAGTGCAGCAGACCAAACAAAACCTTTTAATTGATTTTGTGTTACGCACGTGCATTTGGCAACAAGCGTCGTGCCGCCTTTGCTATGCAATCCACGTGTATGCATGTTTGTGTGCAACAAACAGATTTGCCACACTTCTTTGAATGCAACGCATGTCTGTATGTAACCTCTGATGCCTCATATTGTTGTTGCTGTTGTTGGCTTATTGCATCCGGTTGCTAGCAGTTCGGCTTAACCTGGCTTGGTTCGACTTGGCTGGGCGGACGCTAGATGTCGTTGTGCCACTAGTAATTGGCAATTTTCGCACTTTTATGCTAATTTAGCAGCCATTGCAACAATAGCAACCACCGGCCGTCTGAGCCATTACGAAAAAGTCACACTAACTTTCCAACGTCAACAACATCATGCAGGGCTATGTGCGCAGCCACAGCAACACTTTGCGGCCGTTACTGAATTTTTTTTCTCGTTACTTGCCACACTCGTCAAATGCCCATAAAAGTGTTAATACTGTTTGCTATGCATTCTCCACCGTTGTTAAGGCTGTTTTGCGTTGCCATTGTTGCGCGCACACTATTGTTGCAGCATTTGTTTGTGGCGAATGCAAATTTGTGCCGCCGCATCTTCAAACATTTTCATGCTGCAACGCGGAGTCGCTTCGAACTATGACAGCGTACGAGCACTCTATTGGCGCGCCTAGTTCCGCTTAGACTAAAGCGTTTTGTTGCTTGCCACTCTAGTTGCTAGTGTTGTTGTTGTTGCTGTTGTCAATTGGTTCAGGTGTTAAAAATCACAAGCAGCCGTTAATGGTCGCTGGTGTGAGTTAAATCAGCGTGGCAGCTAGCGGAAAAGAAAAGGTGTAGCACACATTCATGCTTCCACACATTTGCTTGCAGCTGCACACATACTGATAAACAATTGTATGTATGTGTTGCAAATGTATTCGCCTCTGCAAGACACTTGCTGGATGCGCACCAGCTTCGTGGCATGTCTTGCGGAATTTCCGGAATGTGCCACATGTTTCTGTGTTGCATGTGCACCTATTTTACAAAGCATTAGAATATTTGTGCAACATTCTTACGGCACATCCTGGCTGCCATATACATCTGTGTTTGTAGATACATATATGATCGTGTTCTCTTCACTCACTAAGTCACATTTTGCTTGGAAACCAGCTGGAATTTCCTGCTAATGTGCACAAAACCTGTTTTAAATTCGCTTCAATGCAAAATTTTCCTCGAAAATAATGTTGTTAAGAATTTATTTTGCTTTTGGATTGCACTTAAACTGCGTGAATTTATGACAATTGCCAATTGGAGTTAAGATACTTACGAAAAAAACGATATATTTAACTTAACGTAGGTAACTTAACCTAGTCGCATTTACTTAACATTATAGATATAATGTTCATAAAGAAATATGCTATTCATAAAGAAAATAGCATTACCTAATTGACTCAATTAAATATAACAATTAGGATTAATATAACGTAGACGCACAGTAATTTTAAGTAAGGACAGATAAAGCTTATTAATTTAATAAAACGCTTCAACCATCCACTCTCTTTTTATTATTATTAATATAAAATTAAAAAACCTCTTTTGAATGCGATATAATTATTTTCTGCTGTTAGCCTGCTAGTCAAATCTTAATAATCTACGAATTTAAAATACACTTACAAATTATGTGCTGAACTGAATGAATAATAATTTTAAGTTTCAATTCGTTCAAGATGAGTAAAAAAAATAACTTAACTTAAAAGATACTTAACTTAAAATAGCTTAACATAACCTAACTAAAATTAGTAAATGTAATACATAAATTTAACCATCTTAACTTCATTATGCATTTAACATCTTTGTCACTTCAGCGTATTTAAAAACTTTCGTTAATATGCGATATTACACCTCTTTGGCCTAAGTCAAAAATTAATAATCACCGAATTAAGCCAAACTTATTAATTAGGACTGCTTTTTAAGAAGACAATATATTTTTATTTGCATGAGAATTAATTTTGAGGTTCGGATTTTTTTTATGTAATTGCTTGAAAGAAAAATATGTCGAAACTTTTAGGTTGGGTTAGACTATAGAGTTTAACGACAGGGGTTTTCATCCATTCAACCGAGAAGGTTAGTGAGAAAGAGGGATTCATTAGTTTTTATGTTTAATATTGATCTTCCTTGCCCAGTAAAAGATACCCAGTGACAACTACTATTTGGAATGATATATTGGTTGAGAAGTATCATTCTCTCGTCCCCCCAATTGGTCTCAAGCAGTTAACAAGACAAAGTTTGTAAAAGTGTCATGAGCATTTACTCACGATCTCAGAGATTGGAGTCCTTAACGCTGCAAAATTGTTAGAATATTTGTGCCATAATTACTCCAAAGATTTTTAATCGCTGAACCACGTCTAGTTTATGAGCCCTACTTCCAGCTGAAAAGTACACTATATATATACATTAATTATGATTTCCACAATATATAGTTTGTTAATTAAGGTTTTTTTATTTCTGAAATGAGAGTATATTTCAAGAAAATTCACCCAGCCTGACTCCATACACCCAAGTCCAGCTCTGTAGTTATTGAGTGTAGCATTTGGAGATGAAATTGTATGATATATATTTTACGCTAATTGCAGAGAAAAGCGGTTTAATATTAATTGCTGTGAAAATGTGGACATGTAAAGCCTCTCTGATCAGCAGTATGGAGAAAACTGAAAATTACTAGCATAACTAGTTAAGTATCCATACCCAATATACAAAATATACTCAAGATTTAATGAAATCTAATGCTCAACTCGAGGACTTGTTAAGCTAATCGGACTCTCAGTTCGTAGGAGACTATCAAAACGCAGACTATTTTGGAAAAAATACTCTAGACAAATAATATACCAATATTCATTGTCGACTGGCAAGTACTTTCCTACTCACTGAATGTCGAGGATCACACCCAGATCCACTTATATAAGTATTATGTTTCAGAAAAGTTTTTGCGCGCTTTTTAAGCACTTACTTACATATCCATAGAACATTTCCATATTCATTTGTATACATTCAATCACTTGAAGCGCTATTTAGAACGCACCTGAGTAAATCAATTGACGCGATTCCACGAATTTCACGCGATGAATGTCGAAAGCCGAGTCTTGTCTCGCCTCACTTATGGGTAGAACAGGAAATCTTTTGTATGCACCACAGCTCGCAAGTTATTGATCAAACGACCTGCTTAATCGTCCAACCGTCCACTTATCCAACTACCACGAATTTGCCACGGTCATTCGTCTGCCCACGTTGCACGGCTTGCACGGCTTGCACGGCTTGCACGAGGCGGGGCTACGAGCACATACTTAGGTACGCCCGCAAATGATGTGGTAAATACCAAACGGATGGGCTGCCACACATTCTAGCCAGCTTTTGATATTTACTACCTCAACAAGTGAGCATAGCTAACACACCAACGCTTTAGCTGAATGATGGTCAGTCCAATAAGACGAATAGTGTGACGAACCTGCGAAGCAAGCCAGCCAAGAGGCTGATGCAGTTCACACAACTAACACACATTACTTTGATTTTCAACTCATTCGAAGGCAATTTGTTGCGACGCTTCGATGGACAGCCGCGAACGTCATTGAACCAAAAAAGAAAATATACAAAGCGCATTCATTTGTCGCTTTATTGTTGTTGTTGCCGATCTTCACTGTGGTTTGATCAGTGTTTTGTGATCTTAACGCTTTTATAAGGCAGTTATGCGCATTGCGTCTGTCTTCCTTGGGATTTATTTAAGACCTGATTAACATTTTGTCGGCGATTTGACAGACATCCCGCGCTCGATCACCACACGAAGTCGCATGCACGGACGCACGGCCAATGTGTGCTTCATTTGGTGTGAATTTTTCCACAGATTCTTAAGCGCTGATTGAATTGAAACCCCTTTCAGTTGTGTTGCGTTTCATTGGAATTATTGTTGTTGTCACATACATATTTTACCGGGCGATCGTTTGTGATCGCGCCTCCGCACAGTTGGGTTTGTTTCGTCGCGCTGCCCGACGATTTATTTAATAGTCCTTGCCAGCGTCGTTTCTTCGAGTCTTGTGTATCTGCGTGTCTGTGTGTGTGTGTGTGTGTGTGTGGGGCTCAATTGACACCTGCATTACTGGTTTTCCGTCTCGATTTGTAAAAGCGCCTCAGCTGTGCGGATCAGCGCGTTCGTCAGGCTTAACCGTCGCTTTCGGTTGAGTCATCGTTGCCTACACACCACTCGCCTGACGGCTTACCTGCATGCCAGCATGCCCACCTCAGCCGATGTTCTTTCTCTACTGCTCACCTTCTTGCCACAACCGGCCTAAAATGCTCAGTCGCTTCTACCATTGCTTATCGGTGCCTTGCTGCGTTCACACGATCACTTGTTTGTCCATCCGTCAGCCACTTTGATTTTTGTTCGTTTTAGATGTTGTTGTCGTTCTTGTTTTTTTTTTTTTTTCTGTTTTTTTTGTGTGTGTAGGTATTTAGTAAATGAAATACCAGGATTTCAATTCATTTTAAGACATTTTACTCTGCTCAATTCTTTCTCGCTCTTCTTACTTTTGTTGCTTTGTTATTAGTATTCACTTTCTGTTTTGTTTCTGTTGTTGTTGATTGATGTTTTCATATGCTTAACGACGGCACACAAGTGCGCAACTTATGCTCACCGATCGCGGTAATCTGTGCAACGTCAGCGTCGTCATGAGTCGTCTGGCAGGTAGTGGCTTCAACACAAGCGCTGCCCAGCAGTTGGACTCTGCCGTTGTTCTGGCTGCTTGCTGCATGACAAGAATACGTTTCTCATTCCGTCAAGTGAGTAATTTTTGTTTTATTGATTTTTCGCCTTACCTTCGCGACTTGCATTCCTATCTGTGCCGTATTTCTTCGTGTGTGCATGTGTGCGTGAGCGCTGTTTTCGAGGAGTCCAACCGCATTGTTGTCCCATGATGTGTTTCGATTTGTTAATGCGTTTCGCTGCACACAATTAAATGACCCATTCTTTACCGCGCCTCCTGCCTCCGCTTCTTGAATTCGTCCGCGCATTATTTCTTGTTATTGTTGTGCTTGTAGGTGTGCCGGCTTCCTGCTTTTCTTTTTTCTCACTACTAATTGCCTTACTGGTTCACCCTTCGATTAATGCATTTTCGTAATTATCTGCTGATTATTTCGGTTTTATGGACCTCTTTAAACACAAATATTTATCCTTGTTTGTATATGATTGCTTTTGACAGGATTTAAAGGGGTATACACCCTTACATACTTATCATATTTATAATAAGTTGTTTCCACAATGAAAATAGACAATTTAAGTGGATATTTCAGAAACTTGATATTTTTGGATCCATACCAAAGAACTTCGCCACTTAGTTCCTGTGTGCCATAATGCCAGGACATATTCCTCTAACACATGTTCTTCTTCTTAAGTCTTTTATTCCACTCATGCTGTACATTACTTCCATCGTATGGTTCACTCCAGAACACTGAAGACATAATTTTTTCTTCGAGATAGAAGCGATATCTAGAACTCTCCGATTACTTGCTCCTCTGCTCGTTTTTTTTTTTAGATTTTATTAAACAATTTACATATGAAAACAACATAGTTAGCTACTTGAAACTCATACAAGAGAATACCTTATTATGTTGTTATAACCGTTATCTCTAATTCATTGTGCCGATCAATTAGATTTGTGTCAGTGGTGTGTTCGATTGTCAGGTAATTTAAAAACGGAAACAGTTTGTGTGGTTTGGTAGATAGTATGGTATTGAGCATTATTCTAGATCGACGAACTTCGGCTTTGTGGTTCTAGTATTTTGACAAAATACCAATATAATCGGTCTGTGACCTTTTATAAACTGAAGTAGGTGAATCCGTTAAAGTCATCAATCAAATATTCGTGGGTCGCCCCGTTGAAGCTATAAATTAATATAACTGTGTAACATTACTTTTTAAGTACTGAAAACCCGCTTCATAATATGGTATAGTATCCGATCTAATGAGTTCGCTTCAAATAAGTTAGCGCATAAATCAAGCTAATAAATACTATTAATTTCCTCATAAATGTTTATGTAAATAGTAGTGTAAGAACAGTTAGTTATTATACGCTAAATTAAGCAAAGATTAGCTTTTAATAGCTCGGCTCGGACAATTGCAACGCCTGTGAGTCTATGAGTCTGTGAGTGGCGTATGCTAATGAGTCAGCGCTGACCAGCCCTGCTTGCGCGCCGCGTCAACGGTCAACGTCATCCTGCTTCGCCGCCAGTGATCTTGAACATGTCTGTCTACAGCTGTGGGCGGCAATGACAAAGCATAAATTATCATTTTACATTGCATGCAAATGTCTGTACAGCTCCAATCGTATGGCAGTGTGTGTGTGTATGTGTATGTGTGTTTGTATACAAGCTACAATGGAGGTGTGCAAATTTCAAGATCACTTTGGCATCTTAACGAGTTTAGTGATGCTTATGTGTGCACGAATGTGCGATCGTAGAATTTAAATGCTATCCAAGTAATAACAAAAAGCTTTTAAGCATTTGACTACATATGAAAGAATGTTTTCTTACCGTTAAGGTGCATTACCATGTTTCTTATGTAGATCTTTTATTGTGAGTAGTGTTGTTGTAAGGTCTGTATAGGAGGTCTGTATAGGAGGCTATATCAAAGTAAACTATTTATATTGAAATAATAGTTAACCGAGTGCCTCTTTTAGAATAGTCATAAAATTGTGGAACCCAAGCTATACAATTCCATATTGGTAATGTATCAAAATTCTAAAATGACGCGACGAAAGATTTTTTTGTGAAAATACCTGCACCTCTTACCTATTCCATAACAATAATAATATAATAATAATAATACTTATTTCCATTCGAACATGCTTCTGAAATTCAGACAACGATTAGAGATACTCCAGAGGGTGGAGGTTGAGGTTTGGATTCATCTGGCAAGACCATACGCTCTACCAGAGTTAACCAATCAACAATGCAGAGGTAGATTGCATCAAAACTAAGTTTAGTATGACACAATTGGTCCAGAGAAGCTCAATACGGAGCAGTTTGACAGTTTTATCTGAGAGTTGCATCGTCAATATCATTTAAGCGTCTTTATTCAAAATGTCGCATTTCAGCCATATGAAAAAAAGATTTCTCCAGATATCCGTTTATCAAATCCTTACGTCTTCAAATCTATAAAAAGGAAGATCTGAGCAACCAACATCTGTTCATCTTCGTACCTGAAATTAGACCCAACTTATGTTCGCTTTTAATAGTTTACCTTTCAGTTCCTGACTATTTCAAATTCTTTTCCGAATTTGGAACCATTTTGAGATCAGAGTCTCAGATATTGCGTTTGAGTTCATATAAAGTTCATAAGAAATGAACCTGGTTCAAAACTAACTATTATTCTGACCCTTCTTTTAGATTGTTTAGTAATTTCATTATGATCTGTTTCAGTCAAGAATCACTGAGTAATTTTGCACAGCTTTGTTAACATTGAGATTTAAAATTTTTATCATAAAGAAAGCTAAACTTGTATGGAAAATATGTTTTCCGGATATAAAATATTCAGTCAAGGCGGAAGATCTCTCGAAGTATATAAAACAAGCAGTGAATAAATCAAAAACGACTATTATTCTATTCAAATGGGTAGAGAAAGAATGAACGACTCAGTTAATGGATTAATAGTATCATAGAAAAGTCAGACCTACACTTTGATGTTCCCTATTATTTCGATGCCTACAAAATTCCATCGTTATATTCACTCACTCGTGCCCAGCTGCATCACTTCTAAGCCAACAAATCCAGCGTTGCGCCCACTAAACTCAACAAACAACAACAACAAACACAACACACAATTCATTAAGAAATGAAAAGAGTTGAGAAATGTTTTCTGAACAAATGAATGAACAATACAAGCAATACATTGTGGCAAGCACACCTGCAACATTTGCGCTAAATACATAAAAGCAAGCCAGACGAAACACACACGCACACAGGCAAACGAGATCATATAAACATAGCGCAGGTAAGGCACATATTCGAGAAAATCACTCAAAGTAAACTTCCGCTGTTCGGTGATGGCTTTGGCGAAGCTGGTTGGACGGTGCTGGCCGCGGTTGTGTGGTGAACATAAATTTCGAGATCAGCTTTGGACAGCCGCGTCGAATCTTAGTAAGCCACACACAAGTTTGCAGCCACAAACAGCCACAGAGAAGTCACATCAACAACAACAAAGTCAATAACAGATGAAAGCTGTTGTTGTTGGTGGAGCGGGTGTGCTTGTGATTTGTTTTCAACGCATTTGTTGTCCGTTTTTATTGCCTGTTTATGGATCTAGAGAATGCTGTAAGCCGCTTTTATTACGCCACTGCGACATAAGTTTTCCATGTAGCAACGACATAACATAAACATATTATATACATACTATATATACGTAAGTGCTAGCCAATCAGCCAACAGCTGTGTCTCGCTTTTAGCTGGCAGCGCAGATAAACGAGAAAAATGGTAAACAAGCAGGTAGCAGAAGTGCTATTTAAAGTTATTTCTTGGTTGACTCAGACCTTGTTCGGGATATGCATACAGATGCTGAAGTTCTAAGCCACATCTGCAGCTATGGCGACAATTTTAGCTAATAATGAACCGAAATAGCAATAAATAAACAAATTAATAAGAAAGGCACAGATTTCACGTAGTAAATGTTTTGTTGCACTAGCCGGGCGAGTCTCTTCAATATCGTTCACACTCTATCTGAACATAGTTGTCAATTAAATACATGTGCTTTCTTTGACAGCTACGCCTCTAGGAAATTCTATGGCTCTAAAAATGCACCCTGTATATTCTGATTAATGTGTAAATGATCTGAAGTTACTGTTAGCATACTTGAAAAAACCTTAATGTAAAATTTAAAATTATTTTCAAATTTCTCATATGCTATTCCTTTTAAAATCAGAAGAAAGAAATTGTCGGCATTTCCTTCTGAGAGCTGACACAGTAAGATTGGGGAACTTTACCTCATTCAAATCAAATCACTCGAAGTATTCTTAAAGTTACTTACAGTTACAAAGGCCAAATGCTTTGAGAATCATTACGTATGAGGATCATCCGCGAATTATTTAGCCTCACAATTTAAAGTCAATTAGCTCGTGTTGGCAGACTGCCGAAATATTGGACATGAGAAAGCTGAAGGGCCACTGTTTTCTTAGATACACAAGGTATGATTAAAATCGTATTCTAGGGGAAGGGCAAAACAGTCACAGGGTTCTATTATGCCGCATTACTGTGCCGATTGTGGAAAACCCACACCCCCTTTGTTGATCATCGGCTCACTCTCCTGCCGTCGCACTTACCAAATTGGTGAAACTAGACCGCGAACTGCTGCCCTATATATTGTATTCTTCAGATTTGGCCCTGAACAAATTCTTTTTGTTTCCAAACCAATAATTTGCAAGACAGAAATTTAAATCGAAAGAGGAGGTTATCGACATCACGAAGGCCTACATTGCGTACCTCTATAAAACGTATTTTCCAGACGCTGAGTCAACTGTATCGAGCTAAAAAAAAAAAGCTATGTTGAGAGACAAATCGCTATTCTTCCAAAATTTCTAGTTTTTCTTTGTTAGGCTTAGCCAGATCTCCTTCGTAAGTACTCCTAAGCTATAGTTAGCGAAATCGAAGGAATCGATTCTGACCGATATTGAAGTTAATTTTAATACTCCTTTTGATTAGCGCGCTATACCTATACGAAAAGAAGTAGTTAAAGTATTAAGATTCTTCCAGCTAGCATAAGAAGAAATATTAAAATATTATATAACTCAACAATATCGCTACTGCATCGCTTTCTTTCAAAATATTTGATCCACTAAGTTATAAACTCCGGTACTTCAATTGGTTTTTTCTGGCCTGGGCAGTTGCAGTCAAGTATGTAACACGAAATGTTTCAAAAATATAAAATCACTGCTTAAAGTGGACCAATTTCAGTCTAAATATAATTTTCCAATACTGAATACTCGTACTGAACTTCGTTTGGAGGCGTCTAAGGTGTTTTTTCGCAAATCTGCACTCACTCTCCTATATTCATATACGCACTCATACATTGAGTACTCACTCTTCTTAAATGAAAAACTTAAAACTTATTATTTTGCTATAAATAAATTTAAAAAAAAAAATTCTGCTTTGCGCAGAAACTGAAGCGCCGAACAAAGAAGCTGTACGCGTTCATCCAAAGCAAGTTCGTTGCTTAAGTCTTTCATTTGTCTGGCCTTCTACTCGCCGGCATATATTTAAGCATGCTTATAAGCCTATATGTAAACACGCGCATCCACCGCAGCCGCACTCATCCGTTGCCATTCACATACATACATATTATATAAATGGGTGTGTGTGTGTTTGTTTGGGCTCGTTTTGAACACCTGCAAGAGATTTGTGTTCAAAGTTAAAATGTTAAATATCCCGACTGCGGCTTAGCACTTTTTTCGGCGGCGGTAACGTGAAATAAAACTTTAAGCCATGCTATGTGTGCTATGTTGTGACTTGTTTGTTACAATAATAATAACAACCAAAAAACGCCGCATCATTCATTCGCAGGCATTTCGCAGCTGTGGCTGAACGGCTGCGCGGCTGTCATGGCCAAAGTCATTCTTGCTGGTCGGCAGCTTTCCAGCCATCGAAAAGACCTTGAGACAATTTTTCGGAATGTTAGTTGAATTTTGCTTTTGTTGTTGCTTTGTTGAAGTTTTATGCGTTCGATCTTCAGCTTTTTATTCCCTAGACTTGAGCGCATCCATTTTATCATCTTCATTTTCATTGTTAATGAATGTCAAGTTGAATTTAATCGCTTTTAGCTAGTTTGTGTGTTGCACTAATGGCAGCGCCGCTGAAGGAAGCAGAAGCAACAACAAATGGTGGGGCTGTGATAGTCTAAAACTAAGCCTCGTTTGTGCGGCTCATAAAAATTCGAGGAGTTGTGGAAAGTGTTTCTATGTATGCCATGGGTTTTTTTGTAATAGGTGGCAACCTGTGTGGTCGAATCGATTGCTTTTATTTCTATTACTTACTTTTGTGATGCAAAGTAGTTTTGGCGGTAGTAAAGCGAAGTGATTAAGTGAAAAGTTTATATTGAGGTACCTCCACTCGCTCGTGTAGTAAAAGCAGTGCATGTGCAGCGGCGAAGCGCTTCATTATTTTTCAGTAAAAATTAACGATATACTCTACATCTATTGTGATAATGTTGTTATGTTCGCGTTGGGTGGTTCATTTGATCTGATCCTGCTTTGTTGAGTTGTTTTTTTTTATTGGTGAGTAAGGTAAATTCGATTTGAATTTTATTAACCTAATAAACTGGGCATTATACTTTCAATTAAAAGAAGTATTATATATGTTATATTCTTTGGTAGCTTGACGCATGCAAGTCATCAGTTTTGGGTAGTACCAAGATAGTGCATTTATAATAATAAATTTTATGAAAGTTGAACAACATTATTTATGCTTTGCATATACAGATCAATAATCAATACCGAAACCATATAGAAAATTATAATAATAAGATTCTTTCATGAAAGTTCGTTGGTCAAAAACGCTTACTTGGGAACTAATAAACCTAAATAGTATGACGACTAGAATGAAGCAAAAGTTTTCAGGTAACTTCTTCGCATTCCACCAAAGAAGTAATGAATTAAGGCGTGAGTAAGCTACTAACTGAAATAGGTGGAAATAATCACACAACCATATGGATGCTTTACTGATGGACTCTCTGATTTTTTGTGAGTGATTGCTCATTGACTTAAAGTATAAGTACATATCTGATTTCTTATTATAAACGGAATGATATTCCCACCCTTTAGGACCAAAATATATAAACAAACACAGATTTTTTGATTATCGCGAGTAAAGCGCCACCTAGCGGCAAACGCATAAATTGATTTAGAGTTCAAATGGAACAAAGAAAAATACGTTGTAGTTTTGTATATCTAGACTACAGTAAATACCGATGAAATCGACGGTTAGACCAGTCGAACGCAAGAGCACTAAACCAAAAATGTCAGACAGTGGCATAACAGTCGATGTAAACTCCCAAGCCAAAACAATTTTTAGTAAAATATTGGGGAAGCCTTGTCTCCACTGTACTATAAATATCAAGTAGAGAAAGATTGAGTATCGGTAAGTGTTTTAATTTGCGGTTTCAAAGAAGAAACGGGGGTTGAAATGCTATCCGATTTAAAGAATTTACTTCGTCAGAGTTTTCCGAATGATTAACGAAGATTTATCGAACGGTAATCACGAACTTATCCCAGTCAACCACTGATATCGCTGCTGTAATGGATTCATGGTGGATTCATGCTGACACAACAACAGAACCTCACAACATGCCAGGACCACCAGCATTCATGCTTATAGTCATTTTTCAGAACCGACACATATTACTATTCATTACCTCGACAATTCTTAGAGTCTAAAACACACCCAGCAAAGAAAAATTAATTGAAAACTTCGTCAAAATCAGTGTCCTTTAGCGAAAGTCAATCTTTTTAAAATGAAATAAATATTTATGTACGCCAATTACTCAGCTATTCATTGCCTCATTAGTTCGCTCGTTCACAACTGTATTTGTTGTTGGCGTTTTTAGTATATTCTGTTTTTGCTTTCATTGCACTTTGCACTCGCTGCACAATCCCCTTTCGAGTGTCGCAGTGCCTTGAATTTAGTCTTTGTTATTGTAGTTGTTGTTGTTCTTGTTGTCATTATTTTGGTTATCTGCAGCGGCACACCTCAAAGCCAACACAATTCCCAGAATGTCAACAGACCAAGAAATTTACAGGCATTTTTTTCTGACATGATTTTTTCGGTTGTACACACATACACACACATACAAAGGTATAAATATAATATCTCTCAGTTGCTTGTTGCACACGTGCATTTTCTACAATTTCAACTCGCCACACCGTAGTCATGGATGAGTGCAACTTAAGCAAAACACACACGTACTTAAGAAGTTGGAAGAAATTTCAAGTAAAAGACTGCAGACAGCGAGATTGTGTGGAGCTCTGCACGTGTACAATTGTGTGTGAGAGCGTGTATGTGTGGGTGTGTGCCCTCGTAGGCGGTAGTTGCCTGGGCTGTTTACGATTTCTTTCACACCAAACATATCAGACAGCCAACCAGTGAGGCAACAACAAGCAGCATTCAAACAATCAAGATAAAAAAAGCAACAACAACAATAATAATGAAGAATGAAAATGTTTGAAAAATGTGGAGACAAATAAGAAGCGCAGCATGGTGGCGCTGATTTGAGCTGAGCAGAGTTGAGTTGCTGAGCGTGTAAAGGTCGGTTAATTACTTAATGGCTGTGGGAATAGGTTGCATGCAAGCCGTGTGGTGTGGCAGCAACATACAACAGCAACAAAAAAAAAAAGCTGTACACTTATGTATTCGTATGCGTGTGCACGCTGCAGACCTAGTCTGTTAAAATGCACTGGTTTTGACATATTTGTTGTTGTTGTTGTTTTTATAATCTATATTCGTTGCATTGTTAGCATGAAGGACAAAAGGACGCGTACACGTGCAATATCTCGTATCGCAACATGTATGGAAAACCCAATAGCATGCAAGTGTCGGTGAAATGCTGAATCATGACACAACAACAACAGCAACAACAACAAGGATGTCGGTGTATATGTATGCATAAGTAAAGCTGTTGCTGCGGCCACCATGAGCCCAATGAAGCGTACAATTGCTGCCTAAATAAATATGTACTGCTTTCAGCAGCAACAACAACAACAACGACAAGCGCAACAATGTGTTACCAATGAAATTGTGAAGCACTTTTAAATGGCAAATCAAGCATAGCCCCCTTTCCGATAGTGATATTATTCCGTGTTGTTTTTGTGCTGCTCTCTACCTACCTTACCTACAGCGCGGCGAAGGCCAGCACACATACAGGCATAGGCAAGCTCCTCATTATGGCAGCACGATTACGTGGAAATGTTGAACGAATTCCTGCGGGTCATCAGGCATTCATGGAGGTTTACAACAAAAAAGCGCAAGCACATACAAATAGCACAGCCTTAACAGCTGATAAGCGCTCCTGCGCATGCGTATGCGTTTATTTGCTTCTTACACAACGCTGTAGCGCAGATAAGCAATCACAAGTGACGCGGAGCCATCAAAACACAGCGAGTAATCAGCAGACAGTAATCTGTAATAGCAAAAGTGAAGAAAAAAATAAATAAATATTTTACTGTGATTTCCTTGGGGACTGTCTGGCGCACTTAATAACTGCAAATGCACTCGCACGCACTCCCTCAATACTTTTCTGCCTCCTGCCTTATTACCGCTCAATTTATCTCGCTATCATTATGGAGTTTTCCTCAACAGTTCCTTCGATTGATTGCTAAACAAGTTTTTTATAACTTATCTTGTGTTCTTCCTTGCGTTTGCATATTTGTGTTTGTATGCATAACCTCTCTGGTGTCCTCTTAGCTATAGGATGTACGCGTCTGGTGGTCCTTGTGGTCCCAGTGGTTGTTGCGTCTGCGTGTGCATTAATTTTCTTCATTATATAGATGGTTACATACATATACATATATTATGCGTATTTAGTTCATTTAAATACAGTGGAGCCTCGATATAACGTAGTTGTATTTCGACACATGCCTGCTTTCGACACATAAATTTTCATTTCCTTTTTTTTTCTATTGGCCTGTCTATATTAATCATGTAAAAAAATTCCTTCCAAACGTTAAAAAATAAATCCTAAAATATTTAAAATTTTTTCAAAACTACAAATTTTCATTTAAGAACTACTTTTACTGTGCTAAATATTATTATTCTAGGCAATTTAATATTCCACACGATATGGTGGAACAAGCGGCAATGAAATGTTTTAAGATTTTAAGCACCACTACCCTCTATATAAGACAAGTTACTCTCAACACTAAGGACTCTATTTAGAGCGAAGCTAAAAATTTGAATGATTTCAGAATCATATATGTAATACTTTCAGCTCCACACCGTGGAAAACATGGGATCTTATCTCAGAACTAGTTATATTTGCAACTCTACACTTTGACAGCATCTTACGGGAGATCCAAGATGATTTCAACCGCAATTCTGGTTGAACCTGAACTACCTGAACTCATCGAGGATAATTAAAGTTAAAAGAGACATAAGAAACGACCTCTTCGGGATATCTTGTTTGGCAATCTTCCTCTTTCTATCTCATTTATGACCTTGAAATAGTTAGTCGGTTTGGAAGGAGATCAGAAATTTAAAGGCTATTTAAGGAATTTAAAGGCTATAATAATGTATGAAGTAATCAGTGAGGTATTAACCGTCGTTAAAACAAAGTTCCTCTCAGCGAGATTCCACTGTGTCATATCCATTTGATCTCTAAATACTTTCTCATTACATATGGATTCAATAACTTCTGGAGCACTTGACAAATATGCGCGCCTTTGCTATCTCCCAGAGCGCCGCAATTAAAGCTGACACAACGATAAGACACGTTTCGGTAGATTAGTTTATCTCTGTATACTTTGCATGTGTGGCAAATGTGGCAGCTTCATGTTACATATTAATATATACACTATACTTGTATGAGAACGGTGATGACAGAAAAATAGAAGCGATAACCAAATAGTCCATGGGGATCTTTAATTTTTATTGATCCTTAGCAAACGGCAAACAAAACATGTGCAGCCACATAAATATTTCACTCTAATGTGATATTAAATAAGAATTGTAGCATAAGGATTTGTAAGTCAACGTATATAAATTTAAGGTTATGTAGAAGGTTGTAACTTGAGGGAATGGGTTAAGAGGTAACGGATAGAACCTTTATTGGGAAATTCATCGGTTAGCTTTAATTAGCTTTAAAGCTAATAATTTAATTTAATTTAATAATAATTTAATTAACTAAGACTGGAGGTTTTTATATACTCGTAATGAAAATCGGTGCTAAAGAATGTGATAAATTGTCTTGCTACAGTCGAAACATAGTTTCCAAACTTCTGTCAACGATAGCTAACAAGCTACTAGATTGTTGGGACATTTAGATATTATCCCATATTAATTATTTGAGTAACTCACTCACCTTATCGAGGAAGAGGAAAGGAAACTTTAGAATTTAAATATATTCTCAAATACTAAGATGGAGAAAAAGGTAGCAACAAGCGCATGTCTGAGCGGGTGGACTATAAGAGTCGCCATGGGAAGAATATGTAATAAGATCTTCAATAAGTCTAAGCAGTGACATTATAGCATTACAGTTTCCCCGATCATGTATCGATCACATAAAATATATTCTCTGATATAAGTGACCCTTCGAATCAATAGCAATATATATGCATGAAACCTTCGTCAGTAGTACACATAACTTTTCTAAGTATATTATATATAGTTCTGTAGTCAACACTAGCTCCCACATACAATTTCAATATAAGTTTTTACTTGATTTCAGAAATCTATTATAACATTCAGAATTACAGTAATTTACAGCGAACTAAAACATTGTTCAAGACCTAGTTGGATTTTTCAAAAAAGGCTAACAACTCCAGAAATCTTACAAAATTGGCTCTTTGCGAGCGGAATTTTCAAAGCTTATTCCTTGGGATTTTGAGTTTATTACTAAAGCAACTCATATCGACTCGAGTTTTTTTGGGTTTCTGAAAACATTCTTTTCTAATTGAGGTGTTTATGAAACTCTCTGTTCAATTTTACTTTTCTCCCAATAGTGGGATTAAATTTAATGTAATGCAAAATATTAGTTTTTGATATATAAATGAAAGGTAAAAAGTCTGAACTCAAATTACAGAGGTTCAAAATTCAATTCTTTCCAAATTGGATGCGATATATCTTTAGTTGCTACTAATAACCGTAAAAAATTCATTTCAGAAAATATATAGACTTAAACCCGAAAAGAAATAGCTATTTTTGTGACTTCTTTACTAAGTGTGTCCCTTCGAAGAGAGTTGGAGCTCAGTCTATCAAAATATTCAAGTTTCCTCGAAGTCTGAAATACTCCGAAGATTAACTAAAACTCAACTAAACCACTTCATATGAGAAAAACTAGCGGTTTGTTTGTACTCCGAAGTTGTTCTTGTTATCCTGCGTACCTTTAAGATATTCGTGCGATATCCAACATTCGTTGAATTGCGTCGCTAAGGAACTGTCCAACCTCAGTACCGAACTGTTTTGAAAACCTTTGAAAAACCTTCCTTATCTTGATTTAAAAGCATTTAACCACATATCTTCGATGCCACGCGATGAGTAATGTGAGAGACCGCATTGTCCCAGAATTTTACTGCTTCGCTTTAACAGGGTTTTTATGAAGACTGTATACCGAATTGACAAGCAAAATTTTGGTCGCAGATATTTATTATGACTCCATAATTATATAACATCACCGGCCATCGCGCACCAGCAAATTAACGGTTTTGTGTGACATTCTTCACCCAGAAAAGTGACTAACATCAACACTTGTTGCTTGTGGCAAGTGATTGTTATGCTGCAGCAAGATAATGCAAGTAATTAGTTTGTGCAACGTAGTCAATTACGCATGATAAATATGCATTGCAAGCAGCTACATAAATACTAAAGGCAATATAAATGAACTACAAGCGCGTAGTTAGTTGAATGCACTTGCAATGCGTGCAACAGCGTACCAAATTGCTGCGTCCGCATTGAAGTTAAGAAGAAATTGGACACGTCAATGCATGCGTGTGTTGGGCGTGGCATGGCAGAGCATGGCTAATTTTATTGTGAACCTTAACTACCGCAAATTACAGCATCCGCCGCCGAGCGACGTTGTCGCTCATAAATTAAACACCAAATTATTTGAATTCTCGCGCCGCTATTAGTGGCCCCGAAAAAATTCTAGTTGCCTTTCCCTTAAACGCATGCAAGTACACGTCTGTGTGATTGTGTTTTGGCAATACTTTCTGTTGCTGTTGATTTGAATTGTTGCAGCTGCCACCTGAATGCGCTTCACCACCACCGGCATCAGTTCCACGAGCAGTAACAGCATCACCAATTCGCCAAATGAGGGCACTCAGCCGTTTACTGGCGCAGCTTGGCATAGCAGCAACGTTATGTGGTAAGTGCCGCTGCCGCTAGGATGCTTTTTCCAATTGTTGCCCAAATTAAATTTTAACTGGAAGCTGCTTAAGTTGGGTGCAGCCGCACCGCCACTCAAACGTCGACACTGATTTGCTTACAAGCTGTCCCCGCTACTTGTTGCCTCTGTTGCGCGCGTATTTGTGTATGTGCAACAGTTGCAAATTCAGCTTGGCGGTGCTACTGTTGCGCGCGACCGCTTAGGGTCGGCGCGTTGTGGCCTGTTGCATGTAATTTGCAACGGCGCGCGCAATTACCTTGTTCACTGCGGCCAATGCTGCAGTTGTTGTTGTGTTTGTTGTACTCCCAATATTACTACTTGCTTTTCTTGAGCGGAAAAGGTAATTTGCTGCATTGTTTCGTGGCGCAATTGTACACGGTAGCAAATGTTGCCGAAGCGTTCAACCAACAACTGTTACTGCCGTTGCGCTTCTTCAGCGCCGCTTTGCGAGCACGCCGTTAATCATTGCTGCAAGTGGCACATAGAATTTAACACAGTTAAAGCAGCAAACAGGAGAAAAATAAAGAATGACAGAAAAAGCTCACTTTTGGTGTTGCACATGCACACCCTACGTGCCACACATTATACGTGTGGCAATGTGGCACCTCAGCGAGCAACATCATCGCCACTGCTGCTGCTGGCATGCGGTGTTTCATTTAATTTTCAGCTGCTTGGCAGTTTGTAATTTCGCGTTCACCAATTTGAAAATCACATGTGCCACTTGGCGATGCAACATGCATTTAACATGTGTGTGTGTACTAGCTTTGAGGCGTTGTCAGCGTTGCGGCAACTGTTAAAGTACTTAAGTATAATTATGGCCGCGACCTCATTTGGTCCAAAAAATCTTCTTTATTTCGTGTATTGCATGGCTATTTTGTACTTGTTTTTATTGTTATTGCTGTTGCTGTTGCTGTTGTTAAAAAACTCATTTCTGTTTCTTGTTTGGCGTATTCTTTTTAAGTTGGAGCAAATCGTTACTTACCAATGGTCCCTTTATATATATTGTTGTTGTTTTTATTAGTGCTGCTTTTGTAATCTTAATGAAATAACCCATTTAAGTCTTTCATTTAAGTGCTTACTTTCGTCACGATGCCTTCCATTGCCCGAAGTGGGAATACTCGCTATTGGATCGATTACTGGATAAAAAATTGTTTAGCTTTTGTAAAAAACAAACTCTAAAAGTTACCGAATCGGTATGTTACCTTCGTCGATCTCAAAGCAAGATTGGATTCGGTCGCTTTAAAATAAATTAATTTATATCGATATTAATTTTGAATGACTATAAGGAGTATAAGGAGTCCATGTGAGTTTTAAGAACCTGAAATCGTTAATTGAATATGCGAATCATATGAGATCATGTTTTTGGTCCATTATAATCTTTGGTACTTTTCAAAAATTATTCCCTTGCTAATTGTCTCCAGCATTTCTTCATGCGCTTTAAATTTGTGAGAAGAAAAGTATCGGAGTTCAGATCAATCCTTTGAAACGTTCTTGGTCGCGACAATTGAATGCTTACGTTAAATCTCTAACTGCCTTGATAAAAAACTTCGACATAAACGACTTTTTAAGGTGGTCTCTATGTACTTTTAAAAGATGATATCTATGTATGCTGAGAAACCAGGAATATTTTGTCAGCTTAAGGAATGTTAGGTGATATAAAAAATGGCTCGAATAGATTGATATCTTCTTCAACTGCCAATATTTATATGTATATGCAAGTTCATTTAATGAATTTTCAAATATTATGATTCCCACCAGATGTTCTTTATTACAATATTAAGCAGATGTCTCTAATATTAGCTCTAGTAAAAAGAAATCCATTATTTTTCCAATAGAAGCTTTTCGCATCTCGCATTATATAAGTGCGATCGGGTTATGCTATATAGCGTTAGAAAGATAAGATTTCATACTAAAAAAAACTTCTCAGACAGTTTTGTGATTGCTTGACTCAGTATATATTCTTAGAACACAAAATAATTAAATATTAGTGTTAAATATTATCAGAATAACTCGGACACAACAAGAACTAACACTAACGCTATCGGAATTAAGTTTCGTCTCCGCTGCCATTACACTATAGTTCGAAAATCCCTTGCACCGACTTTTATACATAAAAAAATATCAACAAGTGAATCCAAATTTAACAATATTTATATAATTTCCCCACCTTTAAACACGCCGTAATTTTGGGCATTACAGCGCAATGGGCGATTCCCACAGTTCAATCACTGTCAACACACCAATGCATACCTCACCTCACTTCACCTTAGCGCGCCGCGTTGCCAGCATGTCAATGCTGCAAGCAGTAAACCAGCGAGCATGTTAATATGCTCAATGCTACACACAGACACCCACACTCATATTAACACACACACACACACACACAAAGCAGACATAATTTTATAGAAAAGCAGCGAGATTGAAACCTTTCTCTTACAATGCGCCTTTAAATTCACGATTAATTTTATGCCACCACCTCCGCCGTCGCCTTCATCTCCTCAGTACGTTTCATTCCGGCCAGCATTGTCTGCTTGTTGCACGTGCAGTTGCATACAATTCGTGGAAGGTCAATTGGTGGCATTGCTGGGGCAACGCTCTTTGTTGCCTGTGGAATTTCTTTAATCACAGCATAAAGCAATACACATACATAGACGGTGTGGCATGCCGCAATCACAGCCTTGCGCTGGCAAGTGCACAGCGCTGCACCGTTTTGCGTTGGCGTTGTCGCTGGCGTGTCAAAACGCCTGCATGCCGGGATGAAATTCTTCATACATATGCAAATGTGTATGCATATGTGTGTGTATATGTGTGTGTATCTATGAATATTAACGATTTTTCACTCGCATACATTTCGGTAGGCCGCTGGTGTTCCCGCCAAGCTGCGCTCGTGTAGCACACGGTGCATGCCTCACTTAATTATTCCAATTTAAATACAAACACTTGTTGATATGTGGGTTTCTCCGGCCGGCCGCAGAGCCTCTTTGTTTATTCTTTTATTATTAAACAAATGATGCATTTATCGGAATATGCGCCTGCGCATATGTGTGGCGCATACAAAGCGCTGTTATTGTTTTTTTTAATTTTTCCTTAAATATTTATGTTTGTGTGCGTGTAATCAAGTTCACTGCTGGCATTCTGAGAATAATGATTCGCTTGTTTTTAAATTCCTTTCACTTTAGTATGGAATTTCGTTTTATTTCTTATTAAATATTCAAGTCGTTGAACTTGTGGCGCGTTTGCTGGTGTACGCTTTAAATATTGTTGTTGTTGTGTTGCTATTGCAGTTGTTATTGCTTTTGTTTTGATTATGCAAGTGTGTGCTGAGAATTATAAAAAATCCTTCTTCAACGCACATTTAACTGATGTTACGCGTTTGAAAGGATTAATGTTTTTTGTCGGCTCTACGGCTAGCTAGCTGATGCTTTGAGCTTTGGCCTTGTGGTGAAAATATTGTATGAGGACGGCTTCGTAATTTAATACGATAATACAGCATGAAAATATTGTTCAGAATATCAAAAAAATATGGATAAATACCAAACAATCAGTTCCCACACCATTCGGGTCTACGTAATCGAAACTAGTACAATTTATAGCTAGCCAAGATCACGGTAGTGTTACCCAAAAATATTCAGCGAACTTTTAATGTTGATACAACACCAAAAGCCATCCAATGGTTATCGTCATCATCGAATCTTGTGATCCCCTCAAAAATGGTAAAACATCTGTAAATTCAACAGAACACTAATTCATGATCTAATCTTACTGGAAACATCTCAACTGGCTAGTGTAAACATTAACCTAATAATTTTAATTCTAATGTAGGGCAGAGCGAGATGACCTTCTTTCAAGGAAGTAAAACGATAACCTGTAAAAATTAGTCTTGATTTTTTAAAATTATTTCGATATAAGTTTTTTGGGAAAAATATCAAACTTGTCCGGAAAGAAAAATGTCCTACACCAAAACATGCATAGATTCATAGATTTTCGATAAAATGAACTTGTTTCGAATTATCTTGCAATTCGTATAACTTTCGTACCAAAACTCGTAATTTTCGATATAAATAAACGATATTTTTGAAATGGCGACTGGCAAGAAGATGTCAAATTATATATATCAGTTTCTGACTAGTCCAAAACAGACAAAAAACTTCGTACACTTATGAATCTAAACCAAGACCTTAAATATTGTAGTTAGACCTGAAAGCATATTTTTTGTAGCAGAAGCAATTCTAAAAAATTAAACGTAACAGAAAAACTCTTTTTCCTACTTAATTTAACTAAAATCATTTTAAATTGATTATTGATATGTCTTTTTTGAACTATCAATACATTTCCAGTCCCGAATTTTTTAGCTGCTGGCTATTATTTGTTCACTAATTCAAAAGCATTGCCCAGTTAAAGATTTTTCCTCTGCGGCGAAATGCTCTGTGAATCGCAGAGCAAGCTAGATTCAAAGATTACTGAGAAACGATCCAAACGTTTATCATATTTACGAGCTCAAGTAGTCATCTCTTTTTGATAATTTGCAGTTGAAAATAATATTTCTTATCAAATTATATGGAATCAGTCCTAAACGATTTTTTTCAAAGAAATTTTTACTACTCCGTTAACATTCATAAATCATAAACTCAGCTCAAAATGAATGAAATTTTATTGAATTAAGTTGTTTCTTTAAAAAGTAATTTAAACCTTGCCTTATCGCCCAGAAATCGAAGAATGATGGACACCGCTTATCAGTTATACAAAAAATAAGAGGCTTATCTTGGCAGTACCATTATACATATTTATATTTACTCGCTTGATTTGATCAGCTACGCTCAATATTTGCTTACGACGAACTTATTTTGATGGACTTTAGCGCACATACCGCAAACGAATTTATCTCTAAAGACCTAAACTAAGCTCACACTCTGTCAAACAAGTCCTTTGATTTCATTTTATAATGCTTTTAACGAAATATAGCAGTCTTTTGCAAAATATTTTTATACAAAAGCAACAACAAGGTTCTGCGGTTTAATTATATTTGGTTTATTACCAGTTGTTTGTTCGATACGCCACTCGGTAAGATTTGACGAAACGAATACAGCTTATATTAGATAGTTTACAAGTTTGCACACGGATTTAACAACCGTTTGCGGGAATGGGAAATCAAGGTTTTGACATTTAAAAAGAATACGGATATGCTTTCTAATTTTATAAGCAACTAGTCAGTTCTAAGCCAAGCGACTGCCTCATAAATCAGCGCTGACGCACTTTTGCCATATACTGTTTTAACATGCTGTGAGGGCTTGAATATTTCTTTATAAGTATAGAATAAGTAGTTTTTGAGCAGTATTTTCGACGCACTAAGCTATCTTCGCCCACCAAGACGCTGTGTAACTTCACTGATAAGGAAACTGTCGCCACATGTGATCCTATAACTGTGATACTATGCAATCATACATGAGCACGGTACAACAAGTGTCTCTCCAAAGCCTTATCTTTAGGACTCTGTTTACTTGACTGTCTGTCTGTCTGCCTGAGCGAGTGTCCGCTTGGCCGAAGGCGACGTTGATGAACGCGACCTCAATGAACACTTGTGTTTGCTTAATGAAAGTCACGATTTTTTTTCTTCGGCTGCTATAATGTGATTTATATGAGTGCGTAAGTGATTATGGTCTGGCATAAGTGTGTTTGTGGGTATGTGGTAGCTCATGTTGTTTATGCCTTCGGTTTCGCCGTAAATAAAGGCAAGTGTTCAGCTCAAATTTCGAGCAGGCGACGCTTACTATCACTTGTTGTTGTCGCACTTACTGCATCTTGCATGAGTTATCAATGACAATGGTATCTCTGATGACAACAGCAGCACATACATATATACTATCAGCAAAGTGCGCACTGGTGTCGGTGACACAAAGGCAATAAAACACCCATTAAAAAAGTACACGTTCTCGGCTGCTACTTTGCTACTTTCTTGTTCACGGCCATAGATAGTGTTAATGTTGCCTGTGTTTTTTTTTTTCCACATTTCTGTATCTCTGCCTTCCTTTGCTGTAATCTTTCGCGCGTATAACTCAACGCAACAAAAAAGATCTCTACAGGTCCACATACTTTGACATTTACGAAATTTGCACAGAAGTCACGTTTTTTCGGCGCGTTTTTGTGCTTTGTTGGCTCCGCTGAGTCACACGCTTGCTGTGACGCAGCCGCCTAACAAGCGTTCGCGTTCGCTGCCGCGCATGCGCAATACGAGAGGACTCTTCAGCTGGCATTTTGCTGTCGCCGGTGTTGAGTGTCGCTTGGCGACTTGGCGACTTGGCGACTTGACCCTTGGCGCTCCGACACGTTTTTGTGGTTTGTGGCGTTGCTTGCCGTCGTGCCTGGTTCCCAGCAAAATTGACTTGAGTTTTATATTTATTTTTTCTCCAAAAATTTCTTTTGTAAATGAACATTAATTTAGTTTTTTAAGAACCACAAGTGCTTCTCCACTCTTGTTGCTTTGTACTTATGGTCTCTGATTTCATATTAAATTTAATTCTTGTGGCTTAACCTGCTTTGCAGTGGTCTGTAATTGGAACCTTGCAGTTTTACGACTGTAAATATTTTTATGATATTATATTTTCTTGGTTTTTATGTGAGTATTTTATTGGTTTCCTTATTACTTAAGAACTGTGTGTCAAATTTTATGGTCGCGCTGAGATTTTTTGGTTGATTTTGTTGTATTAGTATTTTCATCTAAATATTGTATCATATATATAAGTATTAATATTAGGGTTGTTCAGCAATTTGAAAATCAGATATGGCCTAAATTGAATCTAAAAAAAGTACATCTGTCCTCATATTTTTACTCTTTTATTATTCTCTTATGAATTGGGCCACCCTAATATACTCATTTAATACGCTTGCTGTTTCATTTGTTCTGAACCGAATCGCTAGATGTGCGATAACGTTCGGTTTGTATTTTAATTAAAATATGGAAAGAGTCGAAAATTGAAGAAAAGGTCAAAAAAGATTATCAAGTTAACGGTAAATTATAGTGTATGTGGTGCTGCGTATTTTCAAGACGAAAATTATAATTTAGTACTTATTAAATTCAATTAGAGCGGCACTGAAGCGTGATGGCTTTTTCAAGCAGTTGGATCTTGGGGAACACATAAGAAATGAGATGAATGTTTGAAAACAAGCACTAACAATCGAATGAATTTGGTCGATGACCTCCAGAAAACTTAAAAAAAAAATACTAATACACTTATCAAAGGCTTCTATAACTAATAGTTCAATGATGCACGAGATTAAATTCTAATTGATTAAAAGTAGACCCTTTGGCTATTTTTGGAGTTCATATTGAAAGTTTTAAAATAATGTAGACATTTAATAGAAGGCTGACTTTAGTTAGGAATCTTTAGCCGTTCGTATGAATACATACTATTTTGAATCATATAAGCGGAAGATAATGATTTCCTTTTTTGCAAGAATACAAAATATTGAATGACAAACAAAATAAAAAAAATTTACACTTTGGCGGACATCCTCCAAATGAAAAGTGACTTCTACAATTCTAACGCGGCAGGTATGTGTGTATATGGTATTATGTATTATATTATTATATTATTATTATAATTATAATAATTATTATAATTATATTATTATATTATGCATTAGGTATTAGTGTTATTAATGAAAGTTTAGTGAGGAGTTATAAGCAAAGCAATTGACGCGAATTAATGAAAAGACAATATATTTAGAAGCTTAAACTGAAGATTTCCAGAATGGGGTTACTGCCCATATGTGTTTGTAAACTTTCATTGAAACGGCACAAAGAAATCTTTAGAACTGATTTTTCCACACTAGGCTATAAGTACCCATAATTCAAGATCATTCGGAAGACCTGTAGATCTAACAGTCATATAAAGTGTCAACAGTGCCTTGCCAAATATATTCTAGTTTCTAAGAAATAAAAATCAGTTTTCCAAGTAATAATGCCCAAAAATTCGTCAATACTACGCTTTTGACTCAACGAGCTTGTATTTCCTTAGCATCTTTTGCATTTCTTCGGGTGTGTGGAATCCATCTTACTTATACTCATTAAGATCTCGATGAGGCTAATAAAGAGAAAACTCTCATAATTGCGTCTAGGTAATAAAGACCTCTCCACCATCAAACACACTCCCGTGGAACTGCCAAGATGGTATTACCCCCAGGATATGTGCTATGATGATATTATTGAATATTTTTGCATATAGCGAATAATTTTGTACGATCCGTGACCAACAAATAATTTATTGCACAAAAGTTTTGCAATGCATTTTCGTCGTGTAACTACAATAATATATACTCTTATCAAAAATTGGTAACAACAAACAGGAACTATTATAGTGCTGTAAAGTAAATCGGGCCCTCCAATAGTAACTCCAAATGACACCTGATAACACCCGAGCGTCCAATGCTAGAAATGTAAATAGCAACCCTCGTATTAGCATTTAATCTACTATCTCTCAATAGCACTCCACGCCCAGTTCTTCGTTTTGACTAGTCTTTACGGTTATTGGACTTGTAGTATAAATTAATAAGTGATTTTTTCCAGAAAACAATTTTCGTTTTACAAGTGCGAGCATACATTTCAGCCTATACTAATAACAATGATAATCACTTAAACATATTTTGTCACATGCCAAAGTGACGTTGAACTAGCTCCTAGACGCCGCGCAGCCTAGAGAGCGAGAAGAGTCCGAGTGCATTACACGAGCGCATGTCAATCGATTTGACGCCTTGGCAGTTTGATTACTTGATTGTTGGAGCAATGTGCGTGTGTATGTGTGTTTGGGCGGTCAACTACTCAGCTGGAGTCAAGTAAAGCTGCCGAGCAGCCAAGTTGGTATGAGTTGCGGCAAGTTGTGTGCAATTGAGTTGATATTTAACATTGATTACTTTTAATGTGGCACAATAAATTTCTAATGAGTTAGCAGGCTGACTAGCGGGCCTGATGGGCTGATTGACTGACTAACTGACAGAAGGCATATTTTAGACAACCCCAAAGCGAGAAGCGTTTGACTATTATTGACTTCGAATGACCAGAAAATTAATAAACCTGACGCTTAAATTTTTTTTTTGCAGCCTTCTTTGTTTCTTTTCTTATTATTCTTTTTTGTTGTTCTTATACTCCGAATCGATGTTCGAGCGTAATTTGTGTGGCGTTTGGTGTGGTGGCACACATTGGGTGTGGGCCTAAAGTTTTTGTCTTGGAATTATGCGCTCGTTGTTGCCCAGTTACAACAGTGGCAAAGTTGTTCGATTCAATAAACTCCCCTCGCATGTTTTGCTGCTCTTTGTGGGTTAATTGAAAGTTAATTTATTATAATAGCGGCTAGCTTGGCGTGGATTAGATACAAATGCACGCATACATACATGTATATACATTGCAGACATTCGAGCTCATCGTTTTGATTGTGACATACGCGTTTGAAATGTGTCATATGTTTGATTGATGGCATTAAACGACCATTGTTGGTGAATATTAAAACGGGTAGCTGTCATATTTTTTTCGAAAAATTCATAAACACACGCATATATTCATTAATATACATATATAATTGTATGTAAGCCTTCAAATAAATGCATTAACATTTTTTTCGCTTTACTTATTTAATTTAGACTACAATAACAGCGGTTCTTCTCATGTAGTCTTCAATATAAAAATTTCGAAATTTCTTTACACATACAAACATATTTAATGGGTCACACTTCCTCTCCAACACGTGCAACATCGTCAATTTATTTTAATAAAGGAATCATTAAAATTATTTTAATAGTTGGGAAACTGTAACACACACAACAAGGCATAAATAAACACGCGCACTCATACATACATACAAAATAAGAGTATATGAAAAATTTCCCTTCTTCCAAATAACTGTTTGTGCTGCTCTGTAGGGTTGTAGGGTTCAATTAACGTATCGCTGTGCCAGCGACGGCTTCACACAACTTAAATTTCCTTCTAATCTGCAGAAGAGACCTTTTGTATGTGTGTATATGTGCCAGTTTTTATTGTTTTCATTATTTGTGAAAATAAATTAAAATCTGCTCCAAATAAATACGTCATGCTGATAATACTTTGAATTGCTCAGATTTCATTTAATGACTACTGAAGACGCTGTTGAGATGAATTTAAAAACACATTTGAGGAAAGCATTTGTTGTTGTTAAAAAGAGCGGTTCAAACTACAAGGATCTCTTATTAGAGATTTCTGCAGTAGCTAATGTTTCATTTCCAATGAATTGCTTATAGCAGAGCCACTTGTTAGGGTTTAATATAGTGAATAACACTGCGAGGATCCAAATTAAGAGACCTTAAAGTCTTAAGGAACACATTTTAAACTTCAAATGAGATCGCTTTAGCTTCAATTTATCTTAGAATCTGTACCTACAGCCCCGAATTGACGTCAGCTAAGGACCCTCGTAACATCCAAAGCGCAAATAACTCTTTCAAGTTAAATTTTCCCTCAAAATTTAGAACCACTATACAATTGAAGCTTATGATTGTTGTTGAAGCAGCAAAAAAGTTAGGTACGGCAGTAAATATCCAAATCCAAATTTTCTGCCTGAAGAAGGTTACCACAGTTTTAAAATTTTTATCTCAGACAGTTTATTGAATGAAATTTGGTAACTATAACATGTGTACTAATCGAAGAAGGAAAGATTGCAATTGAAGATATTTTTTGGGAAGGGTTGCCATCAGTTTATTCTAAATGCAATCAAATACATTCGAAATTCAGTGAAATTGACATGATAAACAAAGTATTAAGATATAGTTATCTAACTCAAAATGTTTACAATGACTTTCTGTTGGAAATATATTAAGGTTGGGTTGCCACCTTAAACAAAATATATGAGTTCTAGAAGTGAGACATCCAAATATACATTGCAAAGAATTATGATGCGGAGAAGATAATCTTGAAATAGCTTATAAAACTTTGGAAAATAGCGGGATGTTTGCGTCTTCAAACCACACTACTCATCTATTCGATTATGCAATCCAAACTTTATGTAATCCAATAAAGAAATTGTTAAAAGAGAGAATTTCCAGTTGTATTGATGCTTCTGATATACAAGAACCATTTTATGTAAGGCTGTATCCGAACATAATTTCGCTTCACCTTGCTGTATCAAATCTACTTCCCAACTAAAACTTGAATGCTCATTAGTTAGTCCACGAGATATCAGTATTCGCAAAATATATATTACAATTATAACGTAATTATTTTGTGAAACGCTAAAGACCAGACCAATCAACAATCTGACAAAATTATAGACTTGGATATTTTATTGCTTAGGCACTCATTCTGCTTAAATCTAGGAAAAACTCAAGTTAATGCCTCAGATCAACACACATCTTCCTTTTGCAAATTTCGAGGTAATTTTCGAGAGCATAAGAGAGGACTAAAAAAATACTTGAAATAATACCTAATATCATCAGAATAGAATTTTTGTACTACATTAAGTCTCAGGTCAGGTCAGTTGGCTTTTAGAGAAAAATTTAGTCCTCTATTTTAGAGATTTGAATTAAACCATGATGTTAATATTTCCTAGAGAACCTACTCCTACTCGCCTCTATCTAATGATAACGTCATAGTTGGCATAAAATACCATAATCACATAAGAATCACCCTTGACAAGGATTTCTACTTCGGATTACGTAAGCGATTGAAAAGACAAGTATTCTTTCTACCCAAAAACTTTCTCTGCATTAGTTTCTCAATATGCTTCGTGGTCTTACCATATGTTGTTCCAAAGGGTTGTTCCAAAGCGTTTTGGGCCTTTCTAAAATAAGACTAAGCGAGAAGTTAGCTGATTTGACATCAGCTGATCTCAGACCCATCCGACGCTGGGCCCAAGAGCTTTATGGGAATATGAAGGCGCTTTAATAGAAGAAGTTTAGAAGAGCTGATTCTAATTTGTTTCTACACAGAACTTGAGCATTTCAGTGGTTTACAGCTTTAGTATAAATATCCACTAGCAATTAGAATAGACGTTATAAAGCTTAATGTCGTGTATATTTTCATGGACCCCAAAATTACCGTAAATTCTACTTACCACAAGCTTTTTAAGCGCTAAAGCTGCAACATGTAATAAATAAACACATTTCGATACATACGTCCATACAAACATATATACAGACATACATATAGACACCCTGCACGTTGTATATGTGCTTAGGATTGCATAAATAAACGGTAAGGCGAGACGTTTACAAATTATTATTACGCTCAATTGTAGCAGAGAGCCATCAATGTGATTAATCACGGCATTAGCGCTGAATAGCATTAGCGGCAATAAGCGTAAGTGTAAGCCCGTTCAGGTGGCGTGGACCAAGGCGGTTAAACGCCGCTTAAATAGCCGGCAATGAGTAGCTGCCCACTTAACAGCCACAACCAGCAGTCCGCAGCCGACACTAGCAACAACACCAACAGCAACAGCAAACACGGCCTATGCATGTGCTGAAGCTGCTGAAGTTGCCAGATCGAAAGCAACATTAGCAAATGTTGCAAAGTGGCAGCGACCGATGGCAGCGGCAATAGCAGCGATTAACTGGCTGTGACTTTTTACCACCAACTGGCGACAAAAAATGTTTACTGATGACTCTGTTCGGATGTTTTGTGTGCGACCCGACAACGAAACGAGACATCCATAGTCACCGTCGCAACAACAACAACACCAGCTGCAATAGTCAATAGTGACAACACAACGAATGGCAACAGCACTAATGGTGACAGCGCACAGCGGCAACAAGTAATGTTGTCGCCAACGAGTCAGCATGTGTGCAACAACAACAACAACAGCAACAGCAATTGCTTATGCCTGCAAGCCTGTCGATCGCATCAACGACAGCAAACACTTCGCTCATTCGCCAGCTTGTAATGAGAGGGAGGCGGTGGCCGTTGCCGCCAAGCGACGCTCGAAGACTCTGTCACACAAATTGTTGCACGCTATTCGTTGTTTGCTAACAGCAAAGAAATGCGATTACTGTTTTGCTTAAATCGCCCAGGCGGCGCGTACTTTTTCGATGCCACAAAATTTTTGCATCTTTTTGCTTGTTGCATGTTGTTGTTGCTGCTTGTACTTATATCTGTGTTTTTGCAGGCGCATATCATGCGCGCGCATCTTGTCGATATTTTATTGGCGATTGAAATGTTCGGTTCAAAAGGTCAGCACGCCTGCGTGTCAAGCACCGGGCGAGGGTGCAAGTGTGAGAGTTCTCTTTTTTGTTGCTTCTGTCTTTTGTGTTTCCTACTTCAGTGCTTGTTACCTCTGTGGCTTGCAGCTATACATGGAGGCGCGCGTTGCTTGCCTTTTGTGTCAGCGAAGCTATTAATTTGGCCAGCTAAGCTGCTGAGTTTTTACGGCTGTTTGAAAATTTTTCTTCAAAAATTTTTGTGATTTTTAACTTTTTTTTGAGTTTACAACAACATCTGCTATTTCTTTTTACTCTATTGACAACTAATTTGTGCGCATGTTTTGGCAGCCAACTAATGAGCGGCATGTTGTTGTACATGCGTGCGAACAAAATTGTTACAGCGTCGTTGTTGTTTTTGCATTTACCGTTGGATTCAGCAAACCAGTTAGAAGTAGCAGCGATTATACTGGCAACATTAGTTATCTCTTATATTTTGCATCTTCTATAAAATTGGTGATTAATTGCTTGAACGCTTCTTCTTGTCGACGTTGAGAATCTACAAGCTTATCAATTAAAGAATGTGTTTTTTTTATTTGTCTTGCGTGCCCTTAAAATTTTTACAAAAATGGCAAATCTATATGAAGAAGGGAGAAAAACATGACCGAAACGGTTTTGGGCGGGTGCCTTTAAGCACCTTTAATATTTCGATTTTGTTACCGTGAAGACTGTCACGGAATAAGAAAGTGCTTGTCAAATCACTTGAGTGACATCCGAAATCAACCGAGAACTCGTAAATCGTTCGATTTACTGCGAGAAAAAGAATACTTCGTTCTCTTCCCGCTCTGTACATAAGCATGGCCCCTTGCGCCTTGCAGATAGTCTTCAGTTTCAATTGTGACCTAAAAACGAAATGAGCTATTCGAAAAATTCTATCTTCAGAGAATTATGAACTAATTATGAACCAGAGACTATCTCTCATCTTATGTCACTATTAGTCGGTAAGGCATTAAAAGTTTTGGTCCCTGAGGCTCACAGCTTTACTTCAGTCAAAGTTTTAGATTTTCGACTGCCTTATTGATATGAGAACTTAGAGTTTCGATTTCAAGATAGGCATGGCAAGTTAAATAAAATTTTTAATGAAGTGCATACTCAAGCTATTTGTTTGTTGGAAGAGGAAATTCTGCCCTAATTAATTACCATAACTTTAAATTCTATAAAGAGCAGTTGTTTTTTCCGAAGTACCCTAACCCACATATAGTTCTACAACATTCTAACAGAACAAAGAGATTATCATCCTTTTCTCTTTAAACTGAGCTGGTTGGTCCTCTCTCGGGGTACCCAAGAGAGCATAATTTACTCCAATCCGACTTAGCAGTCTTTGGCCGGATATAAATCCGGGTTTATTGCAATTACATAGACCCGACCGTCGTGGGAATGGCAAACGTCTTTCTAGTCTATGCATCTTGAGCCTTTAGTTGCTATTACCACACGAATTTTGTCGTTCCTGATTTGAGAATTCAATCCCATAGCACACTCCGAGTATGTTCCTGTTTCACCATTATCTCTTTTTCACAGTTTAAAAGAGTTCACATTATAAATCGGTTACAATCTGTGATTCTTTCATTATATCTCCTTTCAAATACCTCTCTTTCTTCTGTTTTCACTCCCTCTTACTTACAAGCACCCAACTAAACATCAAATACATACTCTCTAAATAAATCGCACTACATTCGCATGTAAAATGCCCAGTAATCGTAACGAAACTATTAATTCGCAGTTATTTCTTGCAACAATTTAATGTAGTCAATTTCAAAGCGATGCGAATCAGACGAGTGTGCAACTTGTAAAATGCAACATTAATTTCACCGCGATAAAATCTAAGCCAATAAATTTACGACAAACACATGGTGAACAGCAGTGAACAATCGTTGCTTAGACGACCACGATCAGTGGCGCTCCACCGCGCAGGCGCGTAGTTGGCATGCAGTCATTCGTTGTACATAACTCTGTACGAAGTGAGTTCGTGCCGCCTAACTTATGCACAGACAACCTGCTTATCTAGCGCTGCGATATTTTAGTATCTGCTTACCATAATGAATAGACTAGCGAGCTGCATTCGGATGAGATTAAATAATCGAAGGAGGAGGAAGCAGAGCGCATAGCTTGGCTGATCGTTGGGTGCTTGTGGCCAGCAACGCGTGTCCGCAAGAATCGACATCGCAGCCGACGAGAGGGGAAAAGGTATCTCGTGGATCTCTAATGCGCCGTGCGGCAAGAGTCGATATTTTGTGCGCCACCCGGTAAACAGAAGAGAAATGCAAAATAAGTAAGGAGCGACCTCGTCCGAATGGAATCGAAATAGTTACATTGCTGTTGTAATAATGTTGTTGTTGTGAGCTTGTTTTTAGACCATACCAGAAGTATTTATAGGAGATGGTATTAGGTGTCATGGCGAATTTTAATCAAATGGAAAATAAATTCTAAATATTTACAGAAAGGACTGCGGAACATTTTTACATTATATTTTAGAAAACTAGAGAGAAGGAGAGAAGTCACCAAGTCAAATAAATGAACGATTGGAGCAACGAAAGAGCCAAATGAACGGGCAAAAAGTCGGAAAAATGGAAAATTGAATGATTCGAATGGAGAGATCTCTCGAAAAGGAGAATGGACGAATATTTGAATAGCGGTGGGATAAAAAGACATATTGATGGCTTGGCGACACTTATTTTTTCCGACAGAAAGGTCAACAACTGATAAGCGGAAGAAAGGCGGATAGACGAGTTACTGAAACATGAACGTACAGATGAAAAAACGTTAAGACTAGTCAGTCAAAAGGTGATTCCAGTCTAGAAAGAGGTAATTGTTAGTCGTAACGAGGGATGAATAGGCAATAGAGGAATAGGAGAGGGGTAGAATATACCAAACGGAAAGGTCTTTACCGATAGCTGGGCGATCGGTAAGTTGTATGCAATGATGAACGGGACGAGAGAGACAAATTGATCTATGGGAACCTAGGCAATTAGATGAACTGATAGATAAATGGACATCTATAAGATCGGATTTATCACAGGTCGAACGGATTTGTGGGCAAATAGAGAGGCATAACTAAATTTTATTTTATACAGAACAAAACATTTATAGCCGAACAAAACCAAATTACTTTCTGCCACATATTGTGAACGGGTAGAGATTCATTCACGAACAACATATACATACCTACCAGTAAAGAGCTAAAGGCTATTAGTACTAGAAATCATTAGAGCAACAAAACTCAACCGCATATTTGCATGCACCCACTCAAAGTCACTGCTTCGTTCGGCGTTCGCGACGAAATGGCAAGACAATGCCGCACAAAAGCAAGAGTATACGATTTTTCAACTGCAGTGGCAGCAGCAGCCGCAGAATCATTTGTATCATCGCTCTTGGCGACCACCAGGTGGTCTCTATTGGCCAGCACGTGCATGCGGAAACCCAGTCAACTAAATTATAAATGTCTCCAGTTGCAATCGTTGCCGGTGGTGGTAGCTTTGGCTTTATTTGTGCGACCCCACTCACAGTGCTGGGCGGCCATGGCGAATGAGTGACAAATAGTGGCACTTGTTGCACGGTGAGTGTTGGAAACGGTTGATGTTACCGCTATTGTTGTTACATATTTGTGCAATACAAGTATACACATCTTTAAGTTCAAACGCTATTTGCCTCAACTACCACTTGGCGGGCGGTTCTACAAAAGATGTACTCACTGGACACATTTCTTTTGTTTTTGTTGTAGCTGATCTCACAATATGGGAAAGTGGCGGCCTGTAAGCATTGTTAAACATGAACTTACACATACATTTATGTGCTTTACATATATTTATTGCATTAAACGGTAGTTTACTTGTATCTTCCTGCAGCAGCTGCTGCCACCAGCATTGCTTAGAAAGTTCATGCAACGTGGTTATACATTACCTTTTGCCAATAGAATCGTGGGAATGCCTTGTTCGCTGTTGTTCCTCTTGACATTTAAGAGTTCAAATGTTGTTTATTGTACTTTGTTTATTGAAATTATTGCCCTTTGTTCGATATTGTCATATTTATGTTGGGTAGAAACTTAAATTATTGTGAGACTGTGGAAATGATAATCTGCTACTATTTTCAATACTTCTGTTTGATGAGTGCTGATAGCCAGACAAGCCTAGAAAGAATCCAAATGCCGCCCTTCCTCATATAGAGTTATTTAGATATCACTTCGTAGTGGTAGTTTGGCAATATTTAGAACCCTGGACTAGTTTTGACTCGGTTTCGAACCATTACAACCTTCCAAAGAAAATGAATAATCAAATACTGAATTCTTCTGGAGAACTTCTTCTGAAAACCTTCTAATTGGAGTAATTACTCCAAGCTTCATTTGAAATCTGCCCCCGGCACCAGAATTCCGGAATATCTTTGTATACTCCCCAATAATATCTACTCTTTGAACTCGATAGAGAAAGAGAGAAAGAGAGAGAGAGGGAGAGAGAATAGCAAATGGAAAATTCAAATGTACTGAATGAATATTATTATTCTGACTGAGCGTTTTAAATGACAGCAGACGTGAGAGATGAAGGGAGATGTATGTGGAACTACTTTTGTTTAATAGTAGCCTTCTTCAAGGGCATTCCATATAACAAAAAAAAAACGACTACATGTACTCTGAGCTTTTCTCTTGAAAACACAAAAAATTTTCCCTATATTTATTATAAGTTAATAATTCTTCCTCTCCAACTACATTGAAAACAACTTGCTTACCCTTGTTGTTTACTCCTTCAGATCATAACAACAACTTCCAGCCTATATCGTAGCTTTTTCTGAGTTTCTTCAGCCACCAAGTAAGCTTCGAATAATATAAGAAGTTCAAAAAAGTGAACTATTGATTAGAGGTACATAAGTTATGGTTTTTGAGGTTTTCTAGCATGCTTCAAAAATGTTATTTCAACCTTTTGCCATTGGCAACTACCTTTTCAGTTTTCATTGAACTAACTTATAGCTTGGACCACTTCAAGAGTCCGTAAAATTTATTACATTTGCGATAAAGGCCTTCTAATCAATATTTTGACAGTTCCGTAGTCCCATAGTATCCGAATTACGCTGATCTGTTGAAAATAAGTACGTCCCAAACCTCACCACACAAAATGCAACTAATTTAATGCAACCAATTTTCAGCGAATAAATTACAAGACTGCATATTCGCCAGCAATTCCTCCAGCAATCTAGCGATGTCACCAGCACTCAAATTCAAAAAACAACAGAAACGAGCGCTAAGCAATCTGCGGTTTGATGGCCGTGTCTGCGACTAATAACAATGCTAATGTCTAACATATAAAATTTCAACAGTTGCCACAAGTGTCGAGTGTCAAACGAATGAGCGCGCAACTTAGAAACAAAGAAGAAAAACACTAAAAACATCAATAGCAATAACAGAAGCCCAAAAACACGAAATTGTTGACGGTCAACCAAACTTGGTGCGACTCAACTTCCACTTCCAATGCAATTAATCAAACCAGTTTGCACTTGTAGGCAACGTGCGGCGATTGACATGACATGAGTGGCACTTTTTGGTGATGAAGCAACTGCCGCAAAGTGCAACAAGTGTCTATGCACTCATACAACATTTAATAGATGTACTTAGATGGGCTACTAAATATATTTTACACTTTAGAAATGAAACTAATGCAATCGGAAGTTTGGCTGAAAGCTTCAAGAGATCTTCAAAAGCGATCCGCGCTATATACATATATATATGATACCTGCGTAACAGTTTGTGTTAAGTTTGAACTATAACTATGTGGATCGTACACTTAAATCATCGCTGCCACGGGCCCGATTATAATTTGGAACTGCTAAAGCTTTTAGTTAAGCATGTGAGCTGCTCAGAGACAAATGAAAACTTGTGGTCTTCAACCCTGGGTGAGATTTGCGCAGATTCTTATGAAGTATTTCGAAGCTTCGTCACATCTCGAATTTAGATAGAGACCAGCCGATGCCACGCTAAGGCCACTGGGCTGCCACTCTTCAACTGAATATCGGTCTATTGAATATTAAATACAAACACTTTGCTGACTCTAGTGAATATGAATTAAATGAAGATGATGATGATTAAATGAAGAGGTGCCTTTCACTCGTTTACCACTCTATTATTTTTCGGGCTCCATGGTATCGGAAACTACATTTACTCCTTATCTTAAAATAATGCTAGCAAGATTTTGAAAGAGAACTGAGAGTAGTGAATTAAAATCGGCAAATTACTATACTTTGTGCAAACAGCTTCCTAATGAAGTCAGCACAAAAGCAAGAAAGTCATTTAGCTGTGTTCGTTATCTCTTCTTTTTCTCTTTGATCTTCTTCTTTTCTCTGTTCTCTTGTCAAAAAAAATGTATATGTGAAGAAAGAAACATGGTTATCAAGTTCTGATGTGATTCAATGAGTGATAGTATGTGAATTTCTAATTAAAGTGTAAAAAAAACTCTTCTAAACCAACTCTATTTGATTCACACTAGTTGTTTGTTCGTTTCGCCACACTCCTAATTTTGGACGAATACAAAACAATTATAATTATTACAAAAATTTAAAGGAGTTTGAGTCTCACAAATAGCTGTAATTAGTTTCTTCAAGTGCACCGTTATACGTTTGACTCACCATTCATAGCTAGTAAAAGCAACAGCTCCTCAGCTGACAATTGAAATGTGATGATGCCGTTGATGAAATGTCATAAAGTCACAACAATGAGGTGAATGTGAGTCGTGTTGTGAGTGGCTGTTGCTGTTGCTGTTAGAGGTTATGTAGACAACTTTTCGCACAATAATGACTGAAGTGAATTTGTTGTTGTCGTTGTTGTTGTGTGCCGGGTTTTATAGCTTGTTTCTGTCTTCTTGTTAGTTGCTTGTGTATAATTATTAAGTCTTTTTGGTCGTTATTTTTTAGGTCATGCACACCTAAATTGCTGGTTGTTGCCAATATTATAATTCTTCGTTGTTTTTGCTGTTTTGAGCGCTCGTTAACTGTTTCGAGAGAAAGCCGACTAGCGATTGTCTACGTAGTGCACCTTTTAAGTCGCCAATAAATTACCGGCGATTTTTCTTAAGCTCTTTATTTATACCTTTTGCTGTCTTTTAATAAAGACTTTTTTCAAATTTTTATTTTAATTTGCAACTGTGCCGCTGATTGTTAGTCACTGCGCAGTCACAAGCGGTTGACCATTTTGTTGGCGTGGCGATTTTTCAAAATCACAGCTTGCTGCCAACTAATTACAACATTTGTGAAACGTTCTCAATCACTGTTGGCTCAAGCACAAATAACGGAAAAAGCAACAATAATAATAACAACAACAACAACAGCGGCATGTGCTCGGCTTGGCGGCACGTCGTCCGCCAAAAGTGCCAAATAAGAGTGGATTTTGAAGTTGAGCGGCTTGTAAATTATGAACGCCACTTAAGCGGCGCAAGTTGCAGAGACACAGCGAAGCACACAAACAGCAATAACAACACATACAGCGTATGAAAGCGTATATGCGTTGATTTAAGTATGTTTGTGTATTTGCAATGATATATTAGCACTTGCAATCACACACAGACACACATACGTTTGCATGCGCTTGTGCATGCGCTTCTGAGGTGGCGCGATTTCGCGGCAATGCGCGCATGCGCAGTAAATTTTTGACATATTGCAGCGCTACCTAGCGGCTACCAATGCGCAGGCAACTGTTTTCCTGTTCAATTCTATGTGTTTAGACACAAATACGCACACACACACGCGCATATACACATGCACGTACACAAACATACAAAACCGTTTTATGTTTATAGTTATTAATATGTGTTGTCACTGCATTAGCGCTTGTTTTTGCTGTTGTTGTTGGTTTTTGGTAACTACCTTAATGTTAAATTAGCAACAAATACTGGACGTTTATGCCATTGAATTCACTTGTGTTGGTCGAAAATCGCTAGTTTATTGCGGTATTTATTATTGTTATTGCTTACTTTGTAATTTGCGGCACTTACACCAACACTCACACAGACACACACACACGAACATACACAAACATACATAAACAGCATTGCATTGAGGTTTTTGTAGTTACAACTTGTTGCTGTTGTTTGCATTCGCACTAACGGTAATTGAATGCAAGTCACACACTTGTGCGTCAGCCGCTGCCACGCATTGTTGCTACTTAGTTGTCAAGCCATTAGCTACCGACCGTTAATTTTAGGAGCACATACACCTATGTACACATACAAATGCATACACACTAACTACTTTGTTGCAGTGGCATATTGCTGCAAGTTTTCCAATGTCACTTTACAAGCCATTACAAGCGCACGTGCATACATACATGCCGGCCAATGAGTCTGCGCAACCAATACCAACAACAACACTTCACATATTTTTTACTGACAAATTTTCTTCATTGATTTTCGACATTAACGAAATTTAATTTCTGATTTTGTTTTTGTTTTGTATTTTTTTTTTTTGCAAATTTTATTCCGTTATTTATTTGTTTTGTTGACGTTAGTCATTGCTAAGCGTTTGTCATGTTTTAAGCGTGCTTGTCGCGCACAAGATTTTTGTCAGCTGCATTTTGTTGTGGGTGGGCAGATAAATACATACATGTAGAAACATACCTATAAAATAACAATATACCAGCTGCTGCTTGTCAAAGCTTATTCCTGAAAGGAGTGGCCCTTATGAAAATCAGTGGAATTTTATAGGAAAATAACGATTCATCCGAGTACTTACATATATTTAAGAAAGCTGCAACTAATTCTAGCAGACTGGAAGAATCAATAAGTGGAATCACGATTCGATTGATTTTGTCGCAAAATACTTACGGAACTAATAAATAGTGTTAATTTCATATTTTGGAGATGTTATAAATGCTATTGATATTCGAAGCCACAGAAGTGAGTCTTATATGATTTATGATTTTTATGACTACCGATAAGTTTTCTTACTAAAACTCGAAAATATTCGACCGCACTTTCATTAACCATATATCAAAATATCATATGCCAAACGTTTCACTTTAACCAGTACTAAAGACTTAAGACACTAACTTGAAGCGAAAATTGATTTGTATGCACAATGTATGTTAATACTCGTATCTAAGTGAGAAGCAATAATCAATATGGACCAACCAACCAACCAGTAAGGCTATTACTGTATAGAACTACTATAACGTCTAATAAATTCTCTTTCATAAAATCAGAAGGATTTTTGCAATTGGTCGCAATCATATACCAACTGGTCGTCATTATACTCAAGTTTCACATCTTTTAAAAGCGGTGACATGTCAGAATAAATAAATATGTGTTTGTGCAGCCGCAATTCTTTCTGACACTAATTTTACTAACCTCACACATACACTTTACTAACCTCAACGTGTGATCTTAAGTAACAAAGCTCATTAAAAATAATTCATTTTCAAATTCAATGACATCTCAGGTCAAACAAATGGCAGAGGTTGTTAGTTCAAAGTTATCAACAAAATCATAAATTTAGTGCTTGCCAATCAAGTTGGCGTGAAATATTCGCACAATTAAGACATACAGCTTTTAGTCTTTTGAAATATTTTTATCAAGGCTGTGACAGCTCGTGTCACCGAAATCGTCAATTTCCAATCGTTAATTTCCAGCGTTGAGTTTGACATATTGAAAACAGTAACTTTCTTTGTAAGTCTATTTTACTATTTAAATAAATATGTAGCAATTATTTTTGATATCAATGTAAGCTTTCAAGATGAGATATTTCGACTACTGCGCCATCTGCCATCGGATATATGTTATTAAGGTAACGTGAGATAAGTAAACAATAATGTAGTCAACTAAAATTTGTTTAATAAATTTCATAAGATTTTAGTAAGCACCATCCTTCGAGATCATTTCCTAAGTAGACTAAATTATTTCCATTTAAAATTATCTTCAATAAACGCCAAGCACCCACAATACGTTTAAAATATCAAGCATTTGCGAAATATAAAGATAATGCAAGCGTTCAATTAATAATCCGCCGAAAAGTATATTTCACCAACTTATTTTCTAATCTTTCTTGATTAACCAACAGCAATCAAGCTGTCGCACATATTTCAAAAGAGCAAAAACAAAAAAGAGAAACAAAGGCAAATTAAGTGAGATTAAAGTGCATATTCTATTTCCAACTACAATATAAATCACGATTTAAGTCTATTTACATAAGATGTGTAACAAACGCGCGACTCGATGGCAGCGGCGCAGTGGTCGCCACCAAAGTGTCTGCCATGCCACACGTGAAGGCGATAAAAATGGCACCCCCGCAAGCGCAGCGAAACCCCTCGAACGAAACAGCTGCAAAATTATCGAAAACGACAGGAAATTATACACGTCGCGGCGAATTTTGTAAAAAATTTGCGAAAATCGTAGGCTGAAAGCAAACCAAAACAAATGCAAACAACAAAAAACAAAAAAAAAACACGAAATGCAACACTGGAAATTTATCGCGAAAATTCACATTACCGGCAATTTTCATATATTTCAATTGCAGTCGCCTAAATAATATCACAGCCGCACACAACAATAATAACTACGAAGCAGTGTTACGAATGTGCGCCGAAGGCGTAATTTGATATTAATTGAGCAAGAAATTCTCACCGCTTCGTAGTGGCAAAAAGAAATACGATAAAAGTTCGCCTGCATGCCTGGAGAGCGCAAATCATGGATGAAAGCCGCTTTGGAAAAGTCTCCGAAAGGAAAAAATGCCGAAAAATTGCGCATTTACTTTGGTCGAGCGTGGAAAACTCGCCGTTGTGGGCACAGCGACAGCTGCACTGCGTATTTCGTGGACTCTGATTGTAGCTGTGAACGCGACGAAGACTGATTGCACCAATTTGTCTGCCAATATGTGTAGCGGCAGAAAGAGTCCAGCAAAAAACGAACCAAGTATGGCACCTCTAAGCTCGGCTGGCAGCGAAGTTTATATAATGGACTGCTGGATATTTCAAAACTAAGAGACGGTCAGCTCCGGATAGGCAATGTCAAACCTGCAAGTATATTTAAGTTTCTTATAAACTTATCAGTCATTGGGATACAGCTTGAAACTTATGGCGGCTCCATGCGTCGGTAAGTTTACAAAACAATTTTTTATATTACATCAGAAAGCTTTGAATTAGGTGACTATACGTCGAAGAACCGCCAGTCTTGACAGCGTTCAAGACTCGTATTCAAAAATTTTGTAAATAAAGGACGTTCAAATTGGAATGATCCCGTCAGAGCCGGGAGCCACACGTCCCGCCTGCAAAGCTGGGCCAGTCTATATGCAGTGGACTAATAGTCCCACAGTGTAGCTGGATTCACTTATCATACATTCACTGGATATTCTGGATTCACTTCCATATCATAAAATTTGTACCATAGAACATCATTCCAGAAAGTCCTTGACCGGATTTAAATCAAGGTCCATGCCGAGAAATCAATCCATAAACGAAGAGACACTGAGCTAAATAATTCGCTTAATTGTTCTTTCTTAAGCACCGTTGGAATTATAAGCTAATAAATACCAAGTGCTAATCGCGAATATGGGTACAAAATGAACTAATTAAATAAATACCTCCTTCACTGAATTGGGTATTTGAGATGGCAAAAAATGCTTAAACCAAATACTGATGTTAAGCGCATTTTTTATCGCCGCGATACGAACTCGAAGTATTTTGACTTAAGCGCCTGCTCTATGTGCCGCCTAACCGACCAATTGGCCAGCGCGTACAAGGCAAGTCCAAGTCTGCGGTGAGCTCGCTGGCCTAGCCAGCTGGTTGTATAAGGAAATCGCTTCCTTGTCGGCTTACCGCCTAATCGTCCGAACGTACAACAAACACTATCATTTTCCACGGCTAATTGTTGTTGTTGTTGTTTTTGGCTGTTTGCTGTTGGCGCGTTAGTTGGCTGGTGGGTGTGTACGCAGCGACCAACTCGAAGGCTTAAAATCTCCCGCTGCGCGCAAACACTCCAGCTGTAGCACGAACTCTGCTATTTTAACCACATACCCACGTTGTTTTTGTTGTTGTTGCTGCTTTTCATAGCTTTAACTGTAAGTTGTGTTGCGGCGCCTGCTCTGATCGGTTACAATAATAGAAACATTTAGACACTCGCTTTGTTGGATAACAGCAAAAACATTGGTGTTTTTTGTAAGCTTTTTTCGGTTTGTTTCTTTTTTTTTGTTTCTGTTTTTGTTTTTGTGCTTTCGTTGTTTGTGGGTGCGTTCAAAATCACGCACTACTGGAGGTTTCCACAGCCAAGACGTTGGCTTCGATTTCACCCAATCCGCACCCGTTCGGCCCCATTGGCCTGTCGCGCTGACAATTGCGCGGCTGGCTGCCGGCTGCCGGCTGCCTGCTAGCCACCTCCGTCCACGCGGAGCTCGTTTTTATTGGCCAACCCACGCGACAAACGTCCGTCGTTGGTTGACTGATTTTTGCATCGAGTTTCTTGTGCTTTTTACACTCAAGCCGGCGATTGTGTGTTCTGCAGTTGTAAACGCGTTAAATGGGTGCGTTTGACAATTTAATAGGAAATCAATTAAAAAATTGATTTGTGTTTACTTGCTCTGCAACACACCGCCTTGTTTGGACGGCGCACGTAGTGTTTGATGACTTGTTCGTCTGGAATGTTGGCGCGAAGAAAAATAATAAATTTAAGTGCTCAGTGCGTTGGCGTGCAGTTGGATACCGCTCAGCTGAAATAGAACTGAGTCTTGCGCACTGGTCATTTGTAGTGTTCAATGCAAGTGACCCTAGATGTATGTTAGAGTCGCCTCACAAAGAGTTTTATTCTCCCAGCCGAAAAACTCACTAGCGCCTGTGAGCAACCTCAATTACTCTGTAGTTACCTAGTCATCTCTGTGCCTTGGTCGCCATCTACATATAATATCAATATATATCGACACATTGATTCCTAACCATCTTCCTATTAATTATAATAATTCAAAGGTTTTCATTTTTAGATTGAGAAAAATATATGACTTCTAGATTCTTCAGGTGCGTCTTCTTTGAAGGATGCGACTATGTCGCATGCGAAAAATGGGTTTTGAAGAATAAGAAGCTTCAATGACGTAGAATGGTCATCCTTTTCAAACAAAAGAGTACTTGTCTTACTGATAACTTTCCGATATGAGAGCTTGTTTGTCAAAAGTTCCTAAGACTGTGAAGCTTAAGCTGCTAAGCTGTGAACGTTCCATATATAGTTAACTAATTTGATTTTAGTCTTGTCGAAATTAAAAATATATAATTAATAGTATGCTTGTGATGAGCTAAATATAGTTTTATCTTGGATACTCTGAACAGCTTTATGTCGCTTTCGCTATATTTATTGATTAAAAGTTTTGATCAATAAAATGCAAAGTGGAAAATTCATTTGAGAGCAATAGACACTTATTAATCGGAGGCATGAAGTGGAAAAGAGATGTTCGTAAGTTATTTTTAATCGAAGTTTGAAGAAGTTGCATGAAAGAAATCTTGCTTACTGGAGATTGGAGGTTAAGATATGCTGTTCTATAAATTTCTTTAAAATATTTACAGTTAATCGTTATGCGTTATTCCCGACATCTAAGGCATGAAAGATCTTAAGCATTTCATTTTATTAAACACAGAGCGGTTAACAGCTCCTAGTAGCAAATAATTGTGAATAACCTCTCTAACCCATTTCACACCAAACTAGGTTTCAGGCCAAACGCCTCGTTATCTCACGGTTTCGCTCATTTATTATTGGCAATCCGATAGCTCAAGTGTAATCTTATTTAGGGGCGTGCAACTGTTGATGTATCCTAATGGTATCCACAAGACCTGAACAAGCGCTGAGTAAGTTTCGCATTCTCTAAATTTTGCAAAAAAGCAGTGAAAATATGCCTGGTTGTGAAAGAGAACAAAATGCAATATCTTTTGACTATCAACGTGATCGCGCTCTCGGACTTACCAACGCCTCACAGTTTACAGTCATAACTTTGAAATTCTAAAAAATTTCAGCTTTCCTAGAATTAGCATCAAAGTCGAAGTCACCATTGCAGCTTTGAAACTGAATATGAAATCTTTCCTGCAAAAAAAATTCTGATCGATGCTTTGTAAATCTTTCATTCGGTGACCTATGAGGGCACTTTTAAGGGATCTACGAGAATTATTTTGCGTAAGATTTATAGGCTTTTCGTTAGTATTTAACAAGGTACCAGCTGGCGGTAGAAAATCGATACGAAACCTCCCATGTGAGTGGTGTGGCCTTCTGTACTCTGTCAAATCTGTTGAGCGGTCGTAAAGTCAATCAACATGAAGAAAATTGAGAATACTGATGAATTTTCGCAGAAGATTGGACTTCAAAATTGTTAGTCGATGATATTAGTTAGTAGTAATTGCGATTCTATATATGGGACGTTTTCCGACCTAATGGAAAGACTTGATGGATTTGCTCTTTCCTTCTTCTCCTGGATCCTATATATAATAGATTTCAGATTGCAATATTGTCAGCGCCCTAACTTAAAATAAATATAATAAATGTTTTGTAAATTATTCAACACTTTTCAAAGCTTCTCTCAGGTCAATATATCAAAATATTGCCGAAATAACCGTAAAAAATATATTTTTAATCTAGCTAATATCATAAATCCCCAACAGAGGGCTTAAGCTATGTAGATACTAGTGTCACCTAAGCATGACATATGTAAAGCACACAACAACAACAAAAAAGGCGGGCAGGAAATACGAATACCGTATAAATTCATAACAAACAGGCAAAGCAAACCAACCAGTAAAATCTAACGAAGAAAAATCACAGTGCCGGCGCAACAACAGTGGCTCAAAGCGCTCAACAGTTACACATTAGCAGGTCATAAACCTTTTCGCGAGCTAATGTGGACAACAACAAAAACGCCAAAACAACTTATTGCCCAAATACAGATAGTCCCGCAAAAAAAAATTACCGAGAAGTTAATACCCAAACAACAACAACAACAACAACATGTTTACACATATATGAGTGTGTATAAGGCGACAACAGCAACAACAACAACAAACAACTGTTGTTGCTACATGTATCACGGCAACAATAAAGTTAATGCGCGCATGAAAATCTAATCTGCAAGCAAAATGACCGAAAATTTATACAAAACACTGTCAAATAAAGCAAAAGTTGCAAGCGAAATGGCAACCGACATAAATAAGTTTTATTGTTTGTTGTTAACGTGTACGGCAACAAGCAGTCAACGGCCGACAGGCAGCAGTTACCGCAATCAGCGGTCACAATGACAACAATAAAATAGCGCACGCGACTCAGCGTCTATAACAACAATACGAACAACAGCAACAACAACAACAACAATGTGGACAACAACAACAACAACGAATGCGAAGTCCAAATAAAACGCCCACAACAATGCGAGCGCTAAGCGAGTGGTTCGCTGGACTGACGACGGCACAAAGGCGACGAACGCGGCTCCAAAACGCTTGCTAAGCTAAGATTTCTTGCATCTGAAGCTTTGGAAAATACCCGTACGAGCACAATAAAATCGGCGTATTTCTTTTGCGGCTAGTGCAACCGTTTGCCTGGCCGCTGGTAACCGCCTGTGCGTTTCACAGTTTCACATGCGATTGCGAGCATGCGCGCGTCGTGGCCGGCGACAAACAACCGCTTGAAAACCTCCTTTCCTATTATTGATTTAATATGGTTTTATGATTTCCTAAATTTGCGATAATTTGGTGAGCGTATACACAGCGACAGCGACTGTTGGCGGCGATCGCCTGCCAGCGCATAGTCAGTGAATTCGATCCGATGTACCGTTATCGATCGTTTGGTAATTGAATTCCAGCAGCGGGCGTTACCAGCGCATGCGCACATACACACACAACTATATGTACTCACACATGAGCGCATGCACAAGTATATGTGTGTGTCTGCGTGTGTCCCCACTGCCACACCCTGTCAACCCACCTGTAAAAAGCACTTACCAACGCGAATGCTTGCTTGTCCGCTGAGCCGCCGAACGGCTACTCTACGGCGCGGCGCATTACGAATCGTTGCGTGTTAATCTGCCGTTTGCCTCGGGTCTCACACTCTCGGTCGCCGAAATTTGATCGATTGGTTCGATTATGCGCGTAGCCACACTGCGCATGCAATAATATTCCGTATTCTTGTACGCCAGTCCGCTGGTCATTCCAAATATTCTCAAGTGCGATACTCTTTCGTGGGCACCAGCGATTTGTGTCTTTGACTAGGGATGTGTGTGTGTGTGTGTGTGCGTGTCTGGCTTCTCAGTGTGTTTTACTCGCTGTTGATTTGGTTGCGCCTGCGGCCTGACACCGCTGGACAACCGGCCAACCTACAGTCCAAGCGCTTACCCGCTTAACCGTATGCTATGCTATGCTATGTCGTGCTATGTGGTAGTATGTATGCTATGCTGTGCGCTGCGCTGCGCTGCAAAATTGAATTATTGAAAAATTTGACAGATTTGTTATTGCAACGTGACATGCGGCAACATTTGGCAATTAGTTGAGCTGTCCGATCGCAGTTGTTGTAATTGTTTTTGTTGCATTGTTGGCATTTTGTGACTCTACCAGCTGACGCTTTAAATTACTTCGTTAAAATTGCCAATTGAGTGGTCGCTGTAATCTTGAATTTTAATATTTAATTATACAATTGTGGCCACAGGGCATTGTTGGCGTTGATCTATTAGTCCGCTTCAAAATGTTTCCCAAGGTATTTTGAATAAAAATCACGAGTCAGTTAAATGGTGGGAATTTTGATTAGCTAAGGTTGCGTTACTATTTCAACGGTGAGTGAGTGAGACACATAATTATCGATTTGGTAACCTCATCTTATCGAGCGTTCAAGCACCTAACGCAATCGCTAGGAGCCATGGTCCAATGTAAAAGCAATATAGATGTAGTATTTCCCTTCAACTAACATCTTTTCAACTAAGAAGAAGTCTAAGGTCTAGTTCGTCGACTCCAAATCACGGTGTCATTGTCTCAAAAAACTAGAGATCAATTCTATTAGTATAAATTCGGGTTATATTTAACCCTAAGGTAAGACAACTATCACTGTGTTGCTTGCTCTTTTACATGCACTTGACATTCATTTCAATTGTAGCAATTTTCCTTCGATTACTCTAGAATTCGTCATTTCTGGCGTGTAGCTCTATAAGTCTCTAAGTCCATCTGTGTAACTTCGGATCACTACATTATACGTATATTGAAATATGAAATTTTGAGGTCTTTACAGCAAGAATTACTGCTTAGAAGATTCCAAGATAATATATTATTAAAATTTATGACAAAAACTTCGAAGAACACCGAGCTGCCTATCTAGCTTTCGAGTTCAAAACAGTTTAATTAAATCCAGAGCCAGAAGTTTGTACTTTTGTGAACGCCTCGATATTACTTAACAAACAGAGGGTTCTACATAGTGGTAAGCCTTTTGTATTTCGGAAATCTACTTGGAAGTTGGACACTACATGACAAGTAGTTACCGCTATTACAAGAAAACAATATTTTTAGGATTTTTGTCCAACGAACCGAGTAGTTGTTCCGAACTCGGCTATCACTTCCGTTAGCTTTGTGACCATCTTTATGTATTACAATAATGCATACGCTAAAACTATGTAATATAATGTGTGGGAATTTCTCAAATCTCATGACGTTCTCTCATAATTGCACTTCCGATTGATTAAATCTCAACAGTGCGCATTCTGTCCATCGTAACTAATTCGGCTCCAGCTGTACGAGCGCAAAGCATACGAAATCTCAATTAAGAGCAATCAGCTATGAAATCTACATGCATACAAGCACACTTATATGGAAAAAATTATCGAAAATAAAGAGGAAATATTAATAACCGCAAGGCCCTGCATATTACATACACCCCGTCGAACCTCAAAATCACCACGATCACCAGCACCACCGAAGCTCATGAACTCCAGCAATGCCGATTTGTGTGACTTTGTTACTCAAGAGGCGGCAATGCCACTTAAGAAATCATTCACACAGACGACACAATGACAGCGACAACAACAACAACAACAACAATAATAATAATAATAATAATAATAATGACAACAACAACATTGCATGACGATTATTAAAATAAAATTACAAACAATGAATTGTGGTACCAAAAAGCCGAGACGCACCGGAACAATGCAAATATTTAACCCAGTTGACATGCCGATAGAAGGCCGTAACAACAACAACAATAAGAAAAGCGAAAAACTTCGAAAAAAAAAGTTGAAAACGAGTGTGCTATTAACGGCTGTGCGCGTGATTGTTGCGTAAGCGTTTGAGAAAATTGAGGGAAATTTCAACGCCACCAAAGGCGACGCAACAACAACATGCACAACAGCGCTGACGTTGCGGACAAATGTTGAAATGTGCGCTCATTAATCACAACCCTTAATTGTGGCAACATCATCGACGAACGACGAGTGGCCAACAGCGTGTTCGGCGCTGCAAAGTAGGCAACGACTTGCAACTGCAGCTGAGCTGAGCGGAGAGTTCAACAAGGCAGACGCGATCAAAGGATATTTGCGTTGACTTTTCCAAAATGGAAACGAGTGTGTGTGTCTGTGTGTGTGTGTGTGTGTGCAACGGAGTTTGTTTGCCTGCTGAGGGGCGGTTGGCTGTGGAAAGTACGCAAAAATGCTAAACGTCGCGCTATGTGGCAGCTGAGCAAAAACAAAACGGAACGTGGGAAATTTCGCAAATGCGCACGATAAAAGATTGCAGACGTTATTTTTTTGCTATGCAAGTTGCATGCAATACACGTAGCATAAAAAGCAAAAATGTAATAAAACAATGTAGACGACAAACTTCTGCAATATATATACATATCGTGAGAGCGCCCGCAAACAACCCTTGCTGGCGCAACATTAGAAAATTTAGTAGTTTATTTAGCATTTAAAGCACCGAAAGCGCTGCTGTTTTGGCATAAAATCCCTTTTTTTGCGATATTTGTTTTTGTTGTCTTAGCAGCTGTTGGCACACGTGTGCTTGCGCAGCAACATTGCGAGTTCCCAGCACAAATCTGTTGGAAGCTGCCGAAAGCGTACGGTTGAAGCTTCTTCACTACGCGCTCTTAGTTCAGCCCAAGTTTGAGCTCAAGCTGAAGCCGTTGCCTGTCGGTGTTCGTTACTGCCGTCTCGTATCAGCTGGCAGCCATCGCACGCTCGCCATTACGCTGTCAACAAAGCTGTCGCTGTAATTGCCTTGTCTTGCTTCGCGCAATCTCAAAAAATCGCTCGTTATTGCTATTGTAGTAGTGGCAGCAGCAACGATGAATGTGAAGCCAATTTGCGCAACATCATGTCACCCACAAGTTGCGGGTTTCGTTGCTGCCACAAAGGCGAGCGCAATCCGTTGTAAGTTGTGGTGCTTTGTTCACTCTTTTGACTTTTAAGCTGTCACCGGCGATGTTTTATTATTTTTAATTGACTGGATTGTTAAGTTGCTGAAGAAGCTCTTGCGTTGTGGTTATAAATTACGAAAGCAACATTAATGGAAAATAGTCGTGAATGATTTGTTATGAATATTTTCTGAAAACAATTGATGTTGTTGTTATTTTAGCCGCATATAACCTTACCAAGGTTAGTTTGGAAGTACTCTTGCAGCGACAATCTCTGGCCAATCTGGAACTCGATTTTCTTGGGAACAATGGAGAAAATACTGATCAAAAGTGATTCTGGATTGAAAATCACATACGTTACTCAAAAAAGAGCAAAAGTCTCATAGAAGTTAACTTTCTTTCACATTCTGCTATATAAAACAAATGCTTGATATAGCCTTTATTTCACTTGTTGTATATTAGATGCGGTTTTGAGGCATTTAATGACTGGAATCCGATGCATTGAACACCAATATCGGGAAGCCGAAGTCAACACCATGTGTAAGATAATGCAACAAACAATTTTTTTTAATTTTCGACTATACAAGAATTAACGACATTTAAGTTGAAAGAATGTTTTATTTTTTCAATAAACAAGCTGATCTAAAAATGAACTTGAATCATATAACATAAATAACCGGTGTAAGAAATATTCTTAACCTAGGAAAATCTTTAACATTTAACATTTAACAAAACTATAAATATGTAAAAGTTTAATTTCTGATTGCCTTTCTTTGGTTTAGATTAGTTTTACATACTAGTCGGGTCGACTAGGGGAGTTGGTCGTCCAGAAAAATCTTCGAATAAACAATTGCTTCTTTCGCAATAAGTCATTTTGGTTTACTGGAATAGTGTCTCATTTGCTTATAAATCTTATCGTTCTTCTAAAGGAACTTAATTCTCTTAAGTCCATCATGATCGCCAGAGTACTTTTTTAATCAATGATTTGCATGGCTTTTAATATAAAATGCTAGGCCTAAAAATTTCACGGCTTTTTAAATAATAAAAATTCAATTTTAATTAAAGCTGCTTTCGGTGGCATATTCTAACCAATACTCTAGATAATATATAGTAAAGTATTTAATGTAACAGATATTCGATTTTCAAAGGAAATAGTTCTGCTTATCAGGGAGCGCACTAAAGAGCGCTTAACTCTTGTAAGACTCTCCACACAAGCTGACTCATTGCGACTTCAACAACCAGGACTTCAAAGGATGTAATGCATATGCATATGCATAATTATTTGATATTTTATTAGAAAAAATAAATACTACCATAAAAAATTTCTCTCCAGTATCTAAAATATGGCTGTTTGTGACAATCTTACTACAGCGACATCTATTGGAAATATTTATTTTTGTTGCCAATTACCTTGTTCCAAAAACAATTTTTTGGTCAAAATGATATTACAACACCTTGGAATAATTGAGGTGTGTTAAGGCCATTGAAATTTATATGATATATATGTACATACATGTACTACACATATGTACCTCGCATGTACCTTGCCACACCACTGCCCACGATTAAGATTGTCACAACGAATGCGCGCACTCGTACACGCCCAATAAATGAAGGCTACACGAGCACAAATGGATTGTGACAGATTTGTGAAAGTTCCTTGGCGGTGAACGGTGAAACCTTTTTAACAGCTTCTTGACCAAGCCAAGTGACCTTAATTGTTAGCATGTTTGTCTTAAGTAAAACAATTTAACGTTGCCATTGTTTTGCTCGCGTTTTTGCTCACACACACACACACAAGCACAAGCACACAATTGCTTTCACAGTCAATGGCGTGCACATTTTGTTGCATAGTGTAAATGGGTTAATTATCACACTTCAGTGCAGCTGAATTGTTTGTCGAAATATTTAAACAATCCCTTCACTCCACTTAGGGTGTTGAAACGAAATTGGAAAGTTCGTTTGGTAAATGCTAAATGATGCCAGCTGGCAACTCGCAACTGGCAGTTGGTTGGTTGAGTTGCTGAGTGGCAGAGCGGTAGAGCACCGCAGCGCTCGAGCAGTTCAATGGTCGGGTACTTGAGAGCTTCATCGATCGTGCGGTGCGTGAACTGCGGAAAAAAGAGCAGACGCATGTCTTCGAGGCTAATGAAATCTACGCCTAAGTGGAGCAAACGCATAGACATATTGACTATACTCGTATATTTAGTTCTTACACTTGTAAAACATTTGGGAATTGTATGTGATATTTTGATCTTTAACCCATAACCTCAAGATTTCACAGCCATCACAATTTAACGAAGTAGAGATTGTTGTAACCGTTTTTGTGCCAAAAAATTTTTTTAACCGAGTACTAAGTTTTCAATTAGCTTAATGATTTATATGCTTACTCTTGCGAAGTTAAGTTAGTTTAAGGCCCAGGAGTATCAATTAAAGCTTAAATGGGCTTAAAGAAGGGTTGCGAACCTAAAGAGACCTGGAAATCCCAGTACAGAGTGATCGTCTTTGGTATTGGAGACGATTTCTGCAGATGTAATCTAAAACTAGTTTAGACTTATAGCGTCTTCTGCATGTGAAGACTATATCTATTTAAGGCGAGTGCGTGATCCTAAAAAGTATTTAAAAAAGTATTTAAAAACTTAAAATAAAGTCTTTTAAAACTTTTAAACCCATATAGCAAGGATCACTTCTTTCGAGAGACAATTTAATTTTTTATTAAAGTCAATATTTTGATGCTCTTACTTTAAGTGTTGCCATCAAATTGGTATTGGTAATTGGTATAATAAAGAATTAAAAATAGTGAAATTCTGTTTAGGGTTGCCAGATTAATGAGTTTTAGGACATTCTTGTGTGAGTCGATGCAATATGAACTAAAATATGTATACTGAATGAAAGATATTTCGTAATGACTTAGAGAACTAATGCAGGATTTAGGGTTACCACAAAACAAAATTATAAAAACAAAAAATTAAAAAAATAAAAAAAGTTTAAAAATATTTGTTAATTCATTTTTAATTAATTTTGAATAAAACTAATTTAAAACGTAAACAGTTTCGAAACAATTTAAACAATAAATAAGATATTATAGGGTCACCGATTATCTAAATCTAAATATATTAAGTAAGTATAGCTAGCAGATGCATTTACAACTTTTTTTCTAGTTTTATCATATATGCAAAACGTTTTAGAAAGCCTAAATCCAAAAAAAATCCAAACAAAGTTGCCACTTAACATTTTACAAACTGTTATTTTTTAAATAAAAAATACAGTTGAATTATAGCTACTGTTGAATTCACAATATTTACATTTGCATGCTTAAATAGTGAAATATCTCGGTAGTATGTGTGTACATATGTATAGGACACATGTATGTATATACCCGTAAAAATCACGCACCAGATGTTCAATTGATCTGTGATCGGCAATCACTGGACCGCATACAAGCGCGACTTAAAAGCAAATTCCAGTTCAGAACCATTTTTGGTGCGTCCATAAGTATGCAATGGCGACGCCAATGCTGTTACTGCCGTCGCAGTCGACGTCAACGACAACTGCAGTCCATTTAAGGAAGAAGCGCGGCAATCACGGCAGCAATAACATATGAAGCACTTGGCCAAAACAATGATGTCGAAGCAATAAAATGCCATAAATGCAACAACAAGAGCAACGGCTTAAGTGCATCGTGCAGCTGTGAAATGTAGAATAAATATACACCGTACATACATATGTGCATATATCTCCGGGTGTACACAAGTGCCAAGCGAATGTTGGCGCGCTCATTTGACTTCAATTACGAGCAGCAGCAACAACAACATGCCGCTGTAAAAGCAACCCAATTCATATTATACCACACGTGGACGACTTGTGAGTTGCAAGTTGCCAATAAAATTAGCAATAATAACAAGAACAACAACATTGGTTGCAATGCCGAGCATGCGGTGAGCGGCTGATGACCGGTTACGCTGCCACTACGCTGTTGCGTGTTGCAGGTGTGCTAACGTGCTAATAAAAAGAAACGAGTGAAATTCTTAAGTGATCGCGCCAGCAATAGCGCGCTCTTATACAACAGCAGCAACCACAACAACGACAACAAGCACTGGTAATTCGTTGCAGTCGGTGGTTGGCCCTGCCGCAAAACGCACCCATAAGCCACCGCAGACAAGCGATCACGGTCAACTCCCGCTGCACGGCCGACTCACACATACGTTTGGCATACTTTGTATTTATTTTTATGCATATTTCTTGCTTATATTTACATATATATATGTATGCGCCTTATATATAGGCAAAGTTGCAGTTTCTTAGGGAAAGATAGTTTTACACTCACAAATATACGCTAAAAGTATTTGCTTTGTGTCTATTAGGCAATTCAGTGTCGGGATCCCGTTATTTCGGTACTTAACTGTCGGGATAAGTATTTCGAGGTTTTAGGACAAACTGTACTTTAATCACTCTCTATAAGTTTAAGTAAAATTTCATAGATACCATACTTATAGAAGAAAAAATACAAATAAAAATAAACTATGCCGTCCCGAAAAATAATTGCAGGATCCCAAAAATTTAATTTTCAAGTCCCGAAATCCTGAACTCCACAAAATGCGCTGTGGTTATATGGTTTATGGAAACGCCTTATTTCCAAAACTATTCCAAATTTTCGGAATCCCGAAAATAAATTTTTTAAATCCCGAACTCCCGAACCTCGCAATATGCACCTTTATTACTTATATGCCTTAATCGCAACGCATTATTATTACGGTGAATGCAAATTCGAGTACTGGCTGACTGTTTCGCTAACTGCTTGTTAAATGTGTGATTGTCTATTATTGATTGTCTATTCGTATTTGCTTTTGTTATTTTTTATATTGTTTTCGCATTCACATTCGCGCTTCATTAGCCAGCGTTGTATATTCAAATTTCATTGTATTTCAATTACAAATTTGCAAATCGCTGCACCTCAACAGTGACGCCATCAGTGCGCATGCTCAGCACAATTTCCAGTGTTTTTTGCATTTTGTTTGCGGTTGTTGTTGTAAACATTGCTAACATTGCTGTTGTTTCTGTATCACTTAACTGACGATCGTCGTGATCGATTACCTTGCAGCATGTCAAGCGCCAAACTCAGCTGAGCCTCACACTCAGCCTCAGTCTCAGCTTTGCGCACCTCACCTTGGCATTAAAAAATGGCGGTGGCAGCAGCCAACGGTAAATTGCGCTATTGAAATTGAAATAAAATAAACAATACATACGCGTGTATGTATTCATCACCCGCATGGAGCTAATACTCAAATACATGCGCTCATAGACTTGGTGCATAAATCACCCAATGCCGGTACCGGTTTATTAGCGCACACTCGCTCGCATGATCTACATTTGTTTACAGTTGAATGGAGATTGTATATATGTACTTATGTATAATATTATATCTCTGAGGCATATGTGTTCGAATTGCGGTCGCATGATTTATGACTTACGACAGTTGGCGAGATTTCGCGATCGATCGTTTAATTCCCCCATCAACGAGGCACACAGTAAAAGTTCTCTGACTCACAGCTTGAAACTGAAATGATTTCAGGCTATTTGGGTTATGAAATTAGGTCTGAATTTACATTGATTATACGCACATGTTTAAACCATGGCAATATTGTGACTATGACTACCATGTTACCAATCTAAAAAGGTTTGTGAAGAGTTGCTACTTTTCACTCAATTTGAAACTAATAAAACCTATAAAACGATCATTATCTGATTTTATTGGTAACAGTATATGATTGAGAACATTTCGATCTGAAAATATTTATAGCCGTGTGCATTGCAGGCATGATCATCACTTGTTAGATCGACTATTCAATTGAAATCAAATAGCGCTGCTCTTCGGCAGACAATGCGAAACATCTTAGTATATTTCCGAAGTGAAAAATCTTCCCTTAAATCATATAGGCGTCTGTCAACATGACTGAAAGGCTGAACAGCCTTTGTTCTTCCAATGCAGAAAGAAATGTTTGATTTAATCCTCATACTCCTTTACTAAGATCGTCCTCTCAGATAGTTATTCTATGCGCTGAATTTGGGTTCCAGAATTGTCGATCCAAAAACGGCTTAAATGAAATAATCCTAGATAAGTCGATTGATATTCTAACTTCATAAAAATATTGAATCTAAATACTAAGATATTTTCATCTAAGCCAACCAATTATAAAATGTATGCAAATTTATATAAATACAATAACTTAAACAGGCGCTTTTAACAGCTCCATATTTGTCTTCCTACGAACTTACTTCATTCTGCATTCATCAACCAAGGTGTTTATTCATATATAGTATATATGTACATACGTGTGTGTGCCCTTATCTATAAATGATAAATTGTATGTCAATATGCATTTAATTCCAATAAACATATCATTTAAATAATTCATTGACGGTGTAGTTAGTATTTAAACGGTAATTACATTTTACGGTCCATAACATATTTCTTGTTCTTAAGTGTTTTAAGTATGACTGAGCACAAGATAATAACTATATTTTATTGCCATTTGTCACTTCTGCATCAATTGGCATTAAAGTTTCAAGAGAAAAAGAATTTATGTGTGGAATTCATAAATTTTAACAACATTTTCGTTTGGTATGCGGATTCAAACCAGGAACTCTCTATCCAACGGACTTATATATATAATCAATACATCAGCTTATATGTAAGAGCATATGATGTTAATTAACTGTATTCATTTCACGAATACTTGAATTTTGAAATAACTGTTATTTCTCGATGAAGAAGTCTTTATATATATGGTTAAATAAGTGTTTAGCCGGATGAGTGACGTCGTCAAAATGCATCGAATTTATTTATATCTATAACTTAATCGATAACTTTTTCCGTTTTCAACTATTTAAATATTATATAGATCATTAACCAGCCCCTTTTTCAAAGCTAATAAACTACTCGATAATACAGAAGTTCTTTAAAAGTTAGACAGAATATCAATGTGAGTAGGAAAATCCAACATGAAAATTCACTGAACAAACAAAAATAACTCTTTTTAAGTATCTTAAAACCTCCGCCTTAATATATTGGTGCGTAAAGGTATATCCTGATAATATACTAAGAAAACATTCTTAGGTTGTTGAGGAAAAGATTAATGCTATGATTTCTGTAGAGAAGGACGCGAATGCCACAGCATTGGTAGTTATCTCTTTGGTTTCCTTCGTTTTTATTAATTGAAAAAGCCGAGTGGAGAAGAACTTAACTTTACTTGATGTTTCAATTTGATGCCAACATCCAACATCCAAACAATGAAAAAATATCTCACTATCCACCCAATCCAAATCAACAAAAATTAGAAAACTTCGAAAAGCCTTTTTTTTTATTTGAAAACTCCACCTTTGTGACGGTGTTCGATACTATAGACAACCTTAATTACATTAGTGATAAAAAAATCCTAGATGCCCATGATCACTCAAAATTATTGAAAGGATTTTATCAATTATTTCGAAATCGAATTGCCGAAATAGACTATACATGCATATCGTATAAAAATCAAGCATTCGTCCTTGTTTGTTACTCTAATTATGTTACGGATAATATATGATTTGTTTACCTGATTATTTAAGGTTTTGCTTTTGCTATGTGCTGGAGCTATTATTCATAATATGAATAAATCGCAGGACATTCGGTTATTAGGCGAGTTGGGTATCTATATGCCGTTGCCTTCTGGATGTTTTAATGTTGCTAATTTAGCTTTGTGCGGTATACCTTTTTAGCTGGGTTTAATTCTAAGGACTTAATTTTGGAAGCTATGTATTGAAGAATGCCTTTTCTTTCTCTTTGTACTTTTTTTTATGGGATTAACTGTTTGTTACTCTATTTTACCGTAAGACTCTAAAACTATTTGACTGACAGGCTTCCAATTTGATGTCATTAGCTTTCTTGGGTTTAAATGTAGTCCCTGAGAAACTAAAACAGATGTTTGAAAACAAATAAATGTCAGATGGTTTTCAAAAATAGAGCATTTAACAGAGTGTTTCTCAAAGCAATCACAAAATCTTTAGGTTAGAGTTATTTTGGAAAGCATACACATAGCTGCCACCTATCAAAAAATTAACTTAAATAATATTACATGACATGTGTGATCTTTTCAAAAAGAGTTGGCACCTACCACAAAAATTATAGCCAAGGAAAATATAACGAAATATATTACAAACGTGAACTGTTTAATAAAATCGTACGAATACTTATTATGGCCTGCTGATCTACTCTATTCAGCCTCTCCATAGTTTCTTAAAGTGCGATCTCGAACAACCCAAGGCGTTTCGAACAAATTCGACGGTGTATACAAAAGTTATTTTAAGATAAAATCATGTCCAAGTGCCGAAATTAGAAACCACCGAGTAATAGTCACGTACATAACACACTCACCTATGGCGGCCATGGCGCTCGGAAATTCACATAAGATCTCAATGCCCCTAATTGACCCAACCACTATCAACAGGGCGTCACAGCTGTCTTAACACTATATATATATGTGTGTGTATGCCTCTAAGTTTTCTGTAAAATCGGTGCGTTCCCATGACTTGAAGCATAAACTCAGCGTGAAGGGCTTGTCGCTTCAGCTGGCAAATACAGGAACAAAACCATTTAAATGGTGAGAAAATATGCTGGCCTAACAACAAAGCTTGCATACATATCTACACACCGCCATCTTTATACACACACTTCATTCGAAGTATTCAGTCTGGCAGGTCAACTTGGTCTAGAAGTCAAGCCATCACTCATTTGGCCATTCAACTACTCGTTCAACTGAACTCACTTGCTCCTCATTGTTGTTTCGGTATGTGATTTTCTAAGTTGAGGTGAATGTAAGACATAATAATTATAGGCAGCGCAGAAGAAGGAAGGCGGCGCAAAAAATGAAGGGTTTGAAATATTCGTGCGGAGGCGGGCAAGTGGAAATGACGACGATGACGATGATGATATGGCGAAATTTCACCGATCGTCACGGCAATACAAGATACGCCTAGACATATGGATATGTGTGAGAGTGTGTAAAGGTGAATGAAATTCGTGTTGGTTGAAGAGTCGATGGCGCTGACCGCTGAATGCTATTGGCTCAGTGTGATTGCTTCTGGCAACTAAATCAAAATAATTCAAATCAGCTCGAGAGCCACTCTATGGTTACAAGACTTGTTTCCTACTCCACTTTGAAGCATATATATTGATATATAGTATATAGTCCGTCTTCCTGCCTCTTCGCAAGAAGAATTAATGAGCTAGAATTAGCTCAATGAGTCCTCTTATCACACAAGAGTAAGAGTAGAACTAAAAGATCTTTATAAATATGAACCACCTATTCTTGATGATCAAATAATAAAGTGGCAAACAAATATAAAATATACGAATAAAGGAATTTTTTTTTATAGATGTTGAACACAGACAAAAAAATAGATGTCGTCTTGTGCCGAGTATTTTGCATTGAAGACTAAATCATGAAAAGAATATATAAATTTATTAGATTCTTCGAAAAACTCGATTGCCGCTGGTTCAAAATAAATAAATATTATGTTCCCTAGCCGAATTGTCAAACTGTCGACGCCATTGTTAGATGTTCAGCGGAGCTTTGTCTCATATTTTTGTTGTGAACCTTGATATTACCCGACAATTAAAGAGTACTGCAATGACTGTTCTTCGTAACAGGATTTCACATGTCCTAAGATATTCGGTTCTAAGAAACCGAAACGCGTACTGCCGAAGACAGGCAACTCGGCAACATTGTCTAAAATTATTTGGGGCATGTAGAATAACATAGAAAGACTTGTATCTTCAGGGAAATTGCATAACCTGTCGAAGGATACAGCATATTTCCTCTTTGAATACTCACTTTTTTACCAATACCAACCACGTGCACCTAAAGTTCTAAGAGCATTGTATTTAAATTCCGATGCTACCGATTTCTTAACCTTCCTCTTTCTACGGTTTCACTTTAGAAGTTTCTACATCATCGCCAGCACCGCCAGCGTAAGAGCAGAAAAAGCGAAGAAAAAGAAGAAGCAACAATAATTTCCCGCAGGCGAATACCAACGCTGGCTACACCCACACAACGTACAACAGAATTTCATAAGTGTTGCACCGTCAAGACAGAGTGGGGTTTGCGTGTCGGCAAAAGTTTGCTCAAATTGTTATTCGTGATACCAGTTTTATTACGTTTACATATTTAAATCCCTCCCGACTACAACTACAACAATAACAATAACAAATACATAAGTAGTACAGCTGCAGGTCAACAAGGTTGTAATTTAAGACGAAGCCATCAAACTCATCAAGCCAGACGGACAGACTTTCAAGTGGGTGCTGACTGCGCCGAGCTAGAGAATGCTTTGAAAGTATGCCTTGGTATAGTGGGAGCCACGGAACGTCATTACGACAGCCAATTTAACATTTGCAGTGCCACCGACATCGCCGGCCAGCCGTTCAGCATTTGGACGGTCGATATCGAAAACGGCAATTCGTGCGACAAATAAACTAATAAAGGGAATAGAAAGACAGCTTCGCAGCTGCGGAAGTCCGTACAAAAAAGCTCACCACATAAAAAGGTTCAGCGATCGTGGGTCACGACTTTGCTGCCGCCATAACGATCCCCAACGATCCCCAACGATCTTGTCGATCGCACCAGTGTCGAAGCTGTTGAAGTTGACTAAATACACAAAGGCCGCTGACGCCGTTGATTGCTATTCAAATTCACGTTGCGTTCGTATGTATGTGTTCGTATGTGTATGTGTGCGTGTGTCGTTTGGTGGAGTGGTCTGAAGTGACGTTGAGTGAAATTCAATGGCACATAATGGAATGAGTAGTGGGTTGGTAGTTACTATCGAACCAACTGACTGGATGACTGACTAACTCCCTGGGAAACGGGCGATATTTGCACAGCTGTGTGCCGTCAATGACCCGAACAACAAGTACTGTTCAGACCGCACTGAACACCGAACCAAAATCGAACATTCCCTCTGTATGTACGTGTATGTATGTATATGTGTTAGGTGCCTGCTCCCAATATAAAACCTATCACGCGCAAAGTGGGAGCTAAAATGGTATGAATGCGCTAAAGCACAAAGCACTGATAGACGTCGCAATGAGCGGACGAACGATTGGCTTGGCCGCATGTCAGCGATAAATCCATCCGAAAAGAGCATGTAATCGTTTTGCTTCATTGCAGTTGCATTACATACGTGTGTGCATACGAGGGGAGGTCAAGAAATTGAAATACTCTAAACTACATCTCTATATAACATAATCTCTCTATATATCATCGGCTTCTTAATTTGAGAGTAATAAGAGTTCTAAGACGTATGTCCAAATGTCAAACGAACTTTCAAAGACCCCTTTTTAAGTCAGAAATATATTCGAAATATTGAATAAGCACAATTAGAAAGTACTGTTTTTATAATTTTAGACAGGAATCCGTAACCCTTCGGTGGTAAACATATTTCACCAAATATCATCATATTCATATTTCATCAAACTCCAATGGTTATGATGACTAAGACCGACTATTTGAATGAACAGAGATTCCATAGCACTGAAAATATTTGAATTGGTACCAACTAATTATAGTCCTACGACCTATTTTCTGTGACGAACTCGTTTATACCCTTGATAAGCCAATGAACCTACGTGAAGTGAAGTTATGAAAACGTAGCAAGGAATGGAGATGTGCACCAACAGAAGTAATAGGAAGATCGAATTATTATTGACCGATCGTTAATAAGAATCTCGGTTATGTAGAGGTATATTTCTCTTAATTTCATAGGTAGTCAATAATAATCGTTTCGATGGAAAATGTGACTAGTGACTATTTATTTAGTATGATCATCATAAGTTTTGTGAATATTATAATACAAGTCGATAATTACGGTTTCTTGGAATATTCTGTGTTCTTTTTCCTAGAACAAATTCAGTTCGCATTGGTTCAGTCGGCGCAAGCTGTACAAAATCGTAAATATTATTGGATCAAAGTGTGGCATCTTTGTGGCATCTTGGCGATGTTCTTGTAAAATTTGATGCTTAATGTAGAGTAAATTATATTTAAAGGCACATTTGCACAAAACTGAACTGAATCTCTCGTACTCATCACTGATCCCCTCTGAGTCAACATCTTTCTGAGCTGTCAACAACCGAATGACGTTATTTTATGAAATGAATGTATGAATCTAACTCAAACAATTTCACCCACTTAACTTTCTGACCTGCCCTCGTAACAATGCAATCAAACTCATTACCTAAATGTGGCTGATCGTTTAACACAAGCGCTCTTATGAATTCTCCGCTGTAATATCATACCGTGGAATCTACATACCACGACATGTGAGTGTTGCACCAATCTCTGCTATGGCTACACAGAGCTCAGCGTAGCGTAAAATCTGCTCCCGATTCATTAATCGTCGGATCACACAATCGATTGTACGATCACCTTCTGCCGAAAACGGCTTTCATTGCTGCTCATTTGAATATAGGTATGTGCACTAGGTATCTGTGGTATCTGCAGCAGTCAAAGCGCTCGATTGTCTGTGAAGCGGCAACAATTTGACTATGCCAATATGATGTCGAGCAACAATTTTCATTTGATCAATGAAGCTGATAATTTGGCGCGCGATCGTGCGGCGTGAACGTAGTGTATACATATAGATAAAGGGTGTTTTTCTTAGAGGTACGAACGTTTATTTCAAATAAAACACATAAAAATTAATAAAATGGTAATTAGTGTGGAAATTGTATGGTTAGTGTTCTAATAGAATTTGGGTATATCCGCGCGAACCTATGCCTTATGAAACCCACCCTGTTGCTGTCATCATTTTGATGTTAACCTTTTTCCTAAATCTTTGTTGATTTGCCAAAGTATGCTGTACATAAATGTCAAGCTGGGTTTGACAGCTATCTCTCTAGGAAATTCTAGGCCTCGAAAAAAGCACCCAATGTGTTTGTTATGTATTCGTCTGCTCACTCACATACTTAAACGCTGCTGAAGAGCCGGTAGGAGTGCTTCGCCTATCAAAGTGACGAGTTGATTGACGTCTTGAGACTTGAATGGTGCGAACGATCGTGCTGGCGAATGTACGCTCACATACATATATACCTGAATTAATGTATACAAAGAGATATATACAGCGCTCAAATTACTTGCACTATTGTGTTGAATGTATGTCTGAAGAAATACAATAATCACTTTGAATCTTGCGGCCAACTTTCGCACCGGCATTCGAGCTAAAAAATATACATAAATATTTGTATGTAAACTCATCATCTCAAATTGTGATTTTGTTCTTTTTCCTTTCATACACTTGGCTCTTGCTGTGCCTTTCTTAAAACGTTTTCTAGTGCTTTCATAAGCCGCTCAGTCTGTGTCCGGAAGATTAAGACTTGACCTTCTTTAACTAAGCTTTTTGGCGTCTGCGAACACGTGCAGCCATGAAAAGGCTCTGCTTGCTATTCATAAAAGAAACATGCTTACCAACTAGAGAAGCACACATATCTACAACTGGCTGATGTCCAAATGAAGCAATACTTTGAAAGTTTGCCGCCAGTTGGGTGTTAATTACCGTTCAACGCTGCCAACTTACTGACTTACTTAAAACCTGCTATTTTACATGCATACACACAAACATACATCAAACCAGCTAGCTGATAACTTCTGCTTGAATAGCGCTTAAAAGCCAACGATCTAGTCGGCAGTCTATGCCGACGATCTTATTCACCAGCGGCATACATATACACCTACTGGCTCTATGTATCTGGTTGCATACACCGTTTTCTGTTGGTGAGTTTTTATAGCGTGTAAAGAATTTGTTACTTTGACTTCTTTAATGTGCTGGTTAATTAGCGTTTCATGAGCTTACTGTAACCACTGCACTTGTTGCACGCGAAGAATGTTGCATGCTAAGGTGATGGGTTTCTATACTCCTATAAAACAAAATGTGTAAATTTGTAGGTCTACAATAAAACAGTTGTAGAAAACTGATGCTCACCTGGGGGAGTCGCCTAGGGAAAGGATTCTTTGAAATTTTTGTATAAACTTCTAAACATGTATAAATTACTCTACTTGTGACACCTTAAAAATCTTGGTATATCGATCAAATAAGAAAGAAATTCGATTACGATAACACTTTACCAAAAAAAATCGAACATAATTATATAATGATTAAATGAGACGCTAAGAAGGAGATTTTATTTCGCTCATGCTTTATGGATAGCATTTTATTGAAAAAAATCGAAAAAATATATCTAATAGCGCAGCGGAAAGGTTTAATTTCGAATCAAGCTTGCATGGACTGGCGTTTATGAGAGAAATGTCTCGTTGCCAGTGAAGCGATTGCAATAGATGTTAGAAGTGTCAAACTATCGATTCCGATATTGAAATGAAAACTATCAACTGTTTTTTTAGTTATTACAATAAATCGATAGTATTATAGTATGTCGATAGTCGATAGATGTCGAGTATTAGTATGTCGATAGTTCTATATAAATATTGAAGGACTCCAACATTAATTTTTAAAATATCAAAACTATAAGCGTATATACCTAAAACATTAAGAACTAGAGTTTAACCTGACCTAACCTAACTCGGTTACCCCAAAAATGATGACTACCGATATTTTGAAAGAATCTGTTAGCTTGTATTCACCAAAAGTTGGAATGTTATGGTTTCTATTCGTACTTAACTTATACTTAGGATGAAGTGTTCACATGCTTCCGTCAAGATTTCTCATTCAAAAGACACATTGTCAGACAATTGGTTCGTGAGTTTAAGCATCTGGAGGAACATAAGTTTAGGTAATTTGGAAAACATTGATAAAAAAGAATTTCATGTGTTAATGAAACACTACTTTTAGTAAAAAAAAAAATGCGGCTCATAACAAAAAATTGCTTGTTGAGTGTTATTCGGGCTCTACGCAAGGCAAAGTAACCATTCGAACAGGCCATATGAGCACCGAAGACGTTGACGATGTCATCCTGACAGTTTATTAATTTTTATAAGAAGCAATAATTTTCATATCAGCAATGCGTTTGGGAGTATTGCGTTGGCAACCGAGACATCTTATTGTTGATAAACTCGCTTACAAATTGCCTTCTCAATTTTGAGTTGACGTTATGTAATTAACCATTAGAGGGTGTCTTCTATATAGCCGGTGTAGAAAAGTATGAAATATTAAAACTCAAATTGTATAAAATATACTAATGAAGGCCTGCATAAATATCAAAGGTGTACTTTCTATCATAAACAAACCTAAATGTAGTGTAATTGGTGGTGAAAGTGGGAAAATTTTAGGAACATAGAGCATAAATAGATAAAAATACTCATCACCAACAATTGGCTGCGCTGTTATCGAGCAAGTCCCTTCCGCTTCAAACGAAGATCCCGTGAATTGCTTAAACATTGATATCTTCTTCATAATCTTAGAGTTAATATAGATATGTATGTGTGTCTGTGTTTATTCTCATGCTACTGAACAAACATAAGGTCGATCAAACATCCCTCAACGCTTGATAAGATGTTTAACTTTTACTATGTTAATAATAAGATAATTCTCCACTCATACACATACAAATATATATATATATATATATATGTTGTATATCACACATTTTCAAAGGAGTTGAAATTATCCGTAATAAAAAGTAGACCAGGTGTTGATGACCGCACAGATGTTTCAAATTTAAATATTACGTATTCAAGCTGCTCAATTTTGCATATTAAAAAAACAAAAAACCTATGCTATTTATTTATATTATATAATATATATTTCAATGTGAGTTTGTTTGATTGTTGAAAAATACCGGCCTTCCTTGAGAAACGCAGTCAAAAAGTACGATTGCTGCGCAGCAAAATAGAGGCGAATAATCTAAGCAGAGCAAAAAGGGGTTGGATATATGCGTATACTCGCACAACAATAACAACAACATAGGCGATGATGCCGCAGCACAGAAGTCGAGCTCAAGAATGAAAACAAATATTTCATTTATGCTTTAAGTATATTTGTGTGAGATTAATACGAGGGGGGTTTGAGTAGTTAGTGGCATTTTAAAGGATATTTTTAATTTTTGAAAAAATCATTCTAATAAAATTTCAGCGTAACTCTATATATCTAGTCCGATTTTCTTTTTTTTTTTTATACCGTTAAAAATAATTTAATGGTTGTAAAACATATTTTTCTAAAAAATTCCTGCAGAATACTTATAAATATATATTGAACTGAAGCCATGCTTCGACAGGAGAATGTGTTCTCTAACAAATATTTTTTGTCTATAATAATTTGTTCTTTAACTTCTACTAACAATCGCAGGAAAGTGGTTTAACCTTTCGAAGGTACTAAATATATTAACACTCATCCAAAGAAACTATTATTTTGAACTATTTAATTTTGAACAAACAAACCATCCATGCCGTCATTTGGATCACTATTACTCGAAGAAGTCCACTGTTTAGACCAAGTCCCCAATTGTGGTAGGACACAGAAAGTACCCCAAATTGTGGTTAAACATCAACTGCTTTAAAAAATAAATATCCTGTCCCGCGAATATACTTCAAATATACAAATGTTGGTGCGAAATGTGGTAAACTATAACGTTAGGGTGCTCACTGTCTCTTTCCCAGATTGTCTAATATCACATTACATCTGTTTTATTGAAGATTTTTGGTTTCTGACAAGCCATTTTGGACGACCTACATTTGCAGCTTTACCTAGACCATCTTCTAAATAACTTAAATTTACGGTATAGAGTCTGTTTGGTACTACGTTCAAGACGTTCCTTAGTTTCAAACATGTTGCCTACGCAAAAAATAAATCTTTTTAAAAATTTCAACTCAAATACCACAATTTTCTTTCAAAAATTACAAGGTCCACTCACAAAAGAACCAAAGCCCCAAAATTAAATTTCAAAGTCTGTTATAAATTTAACAGTAACCGAATAACGGTTTGTAGTTAACAGACCCAGTGTTGCATTTATAATTACTGAACTGAATAATCCCAAATTCACTAACTTATCAGACAACTCTCGTAACATTTGTAAATACTTTTGTAATTGAGCGCATGACTTTAAATTTGCACACTTCAAGAGTTACAAACATTCACACATAAACCTCACGGCACTGAAAGGAATCACGCAAGAGTGACTACTGACCGCCCGAGCGTTCTTCAGCTGTCTGTAAAGTGGTTGCGCGACCCTGTCAGGAATGTCTTGCACTTTTGGTAGCAAACATACATACATACATACATACATACGTATGCAAATGCAGCTAGGCTTTTATAAATATATACAAACATACGCACATGTGCTTCCGTCCAGTTCGATTGCGTCTGCTTGAAAGTCAACCAAGTAAAAGTAGCCGCAATGCAGCCATCGTCACTTTTGCCGAGATTTCTTGACTACACAACGAGCTGTGTGAACTCGCATACGCATATATGTATGTTTGCATGTATGTATGTATACTTTACAATCGCGCAGCTGTGCGCAATTTGACGATTTCAAATCGAGGGAATCACAGCTGCTGACCGCTCCGTTTCGCTTTTTCCTCTCTTTTTTTGGTGGGTATTTCTGATATCACCGCAGGGCAGCCGGCCAGCGAGCAATTATCAACCGCTCATACTTTGCGTCAATATTTGTGGTAATTTGCATCCGGAACTTGACTTCTCAGCAAAACGCTCCTGACACAAATGTTTGTGACTGATAGCGGCAATGCTTTCTTATATTTGCAGATTTATGAATACAACATATATTTATGTCAATATTATTTACTTTACACATTATTTATTTTAGAAGAAATGCTTTTTCGAGTTCAATTATTGTTTTCATACCGGAAGTGAGAAAACAACTAGGCTGGAACTAAAGTGTAAACTGACTTGGCATAACCTTCCTCAATAACTTTACCACAGACCTATATTACCTATAGGACCATACCTATTTTATTTTTGGACCTCACTTAAATGATTGGATGATTATAAAGACAATGATAAAGAAATGAGAAGACTAAGGCCGTATACAATAAGCTTAAGCTAACGCACTCTTAAGGTGCTTCAAAATTTTCAAATTAAGCTTAATCTAAGATAATCTGGTATTTGTTTGACCAATGCAATGCATTGTAGATAGATAGAGAAGCTGGATATCACTCGTTGAGTAGTGTATTCTAGACATGATCTGAATTGTAATATTCTAATATAATCGTATCCGTATAATGTATCCTCAAACCCGACTAGAATTTAACTGAATTTCAAAATTTATCAACAAAAAGTCGATAAGAGAACGGGTAACTACCGTTGTACATTGTCTAAGTAGAAATATTGCTCTTCTTAAACACCAACGAAATAAAAGTATTTTCTGTGAATCGGTTGCCATAGAAGATTTTGAAACATATCCTAGTTTCAGTTGTTTAATATAACATGGTTTTCGTAAATGTTCTTACCAAAGATTTGAAGAGATTGTATCCAAAAACCGCCACATGTATCAGAGCGCCTCAAAGCTTTTATGAGAAAAAAAAGTCAATTTCTTGATTATGTAAATGTTACATTATTTTTCTCTAGCTTTGAATAACAACCCTTATAACCTATTTCCACCAAAGGTCCAATCCCACTTTCAATCAATGGCGCCATCTCATGGCTGTGGTCCAAAACTGTAAAATAAATAAGTGCACACTTTAAAAAGGCTAGATGTCGCAAGGAATATGGTTGTTGTAATAGCTAGAAATATTGAAACTAATTAGACTGTGAGTAACTTCGACACTGAGAAAAACGGTCTGATAATTTCTTTCTTCTTTAACTTGGAAGAGCTATTCGTAATATACTCAATCAGTTAATGAAACAAAATTTTCAGCCAATTCATTAGCATGGAAGACGTACGAGTTCAAGATAGTCTTGTGATGCTTAATTTTGATTAGTCTCAAACATAAAAACTAGTTTAGAGCTCAAGCTAAGTTTTGAAGTTTAAGAAGCTCAAATATTCCTACTGAAAACTGAGCCCGAAGATATAAAGCTGATATATGTACTATAAAAGCCAATTGAATTAAATTTAAAATTCCTGAGATCAATATAGTTCCATTATTTTCTTTTCTCACTCTAAAAACAAAATTCGTGGTATGAAACTCAATGGTATTTTCATATTTTTATTCGCTCGATCGAGAAATACGGTCTCATTTTGAAGACGTTAATGGATTATAACAGTGTGGTCATCGTCATGATTACCTCATGGTTCAGAAAACAGTCAGCAGCGTAATCACGCCTTGGAACACAATTTGCTATTAACAATTCCTGCGAGTTTTATTGAAAAAAACTTCTTTATGTGTATCCTTCGAGTTTTTTACTTAAAGAACTCAAGTTCATACCAAAAGCTCTTCGAATGAAAGATATTTCAACGAGTAAATATTTGGAGAACCAAAAAATAAAACTGTTAAATAGTTAACAGTTTAAATAGTTTTATTTCTTTAAATTGATATGATCGGATTAAGGGAGCACAAAGCTCCAGCAACTTACCAAAGCATTACTCTCTGAGTAAACGGTACCTAGAAATGCTTTTCAGTTTTATATACATAAGTACTTATATACTTATGTACATTGAAGGTTGAACCTTACAGCTTAAAAGCTTGCTTCTACCCAGGCAGCGTTATGACTGTCTCCATTTGCTCATACTCGCGAGGTGGACTGCGTATGACTTCATTGTCTCTCTAAAATATATGTGTATGTATATGCATGTACATATTATAAGCATATGAATAATACATACTTATATATATAAATACATATCCATACTCATTGCGAAATTCAAAGCTTTTTAGACTGATCCAACTGTCGTCACTCATCGGAAGTATAAAAGCTACCGTGCAAAACCTTGTATATAGATATAAACACATATATATTTACATATATATATAATATATAACTGTAAGTATACATAATTCAATTTTCAATTATACTTTATGCGTTTGTTTGTATGTGTCTCACTTAAAAGCAAACATAGTTATACAAACAGTTCGGTTTCACTTGTTGCTACTCGCTTCTTCGCATGCTTCGATGTCGGTAGATTTTCGTTCAGCCGTAGCGCTCCGAACCGAACTGCTGCTCAATAGCCGATGTGTCCGTGAGTAACGGCATGTTTGCACAATTGCGGCGAGAGTACGCTGCAAATTTACTAAAACCGACTCAGCGCTCTCACCAAAAATGGCTCCACAACACTTCTTTGCCATTTTACGCTTTGAGGTTTGCTCGCCTTAACTTCGTTTGCTTATGCACATAGCTACACATTTGCTTACATACATACTTATGTGCATACCTATACAAGAGTGTGCACAAAAAAAATGAAAATTTCAACCGCGCTTGTTGAGCGCACCGTTTTCGCATGTCTGGCTGGCCGCGGTTCTATGTCTCTCGATCGTAGCCGATCGACGCCTATTACGCGGCTACGCCAGCTTAGTATCCGATAGAGTTTGGAAGTAATAAGTTGTTTATTCGGTTGAGACGACGCTTGCGTGTTGGTGAACGTGGTTTTCCGGAGCTTTATAAAGCTTGTTGTTTTAATTGAATTTCGCTGCTCTTTTATACATACGTACATACGTACATACATACATACAATGGAATTGATAAACGCAAAACATCGCGATTACAAAACGCGTAATATACTGACGACGGCGGAACGCATTAAGGTGATCAAAGCTTACAAACACATGCCGAACTATCAACGCTTGGCGAGTACATTCGGCTGCAGTGCTAAGCAGATAAAGAACATAATTTCGAATAAGGATCAACTGCTGCGTCATTACGATAGCGTGCGTGCGAACAAGCTAACCGATGAGGTTACCAATCGTCGGCAAGAGAAGATCGACTTCCTCGGCAAAGTGGTCTATGAGTTTCTACTTCGCGCTCTCTACTTGCGCATGCCTATCGGCACCACGATCATACGACAGAAGGCATTCGAAGTTAAGGAAGCGATTGCCATTGAAAATTTCTCACCCAACAATGCTTGGTTGCGTGATTTCAAAGCCACTTATAACCGCTTGGATTTAGCGGGCATGATGGAGCATTTGCCCAGCGACATGGATCAACGACGTTCGCTCAAGTGCATCGATATTATTGGGTATGTTAGTCAACTGGAGAGAGAAGAGCGGCATAAAATGTTGATGATGACGAAAGACGAGAATTGCTATAATGTGTGGGAGAGTGAGGATGGCAGTAATAGTTCGTACAGTTACGAGCAAACAGTGAATAGCCCAGCCGCTATAAATAACAACGAAACTGGTGAGGTGTTGAGCAATGCTTATAATGATATGAAGAGTAATGTTGGCGATAGCGTGGAAAGTATTTGTAATGTTGATAGAAATACCGAACCGATTGTGGTGAATCTAGCGTCGGATGACGAAGAAGCGAGTGATGAAGGCGTGTCTCTTGCCAAAACCATATCAATCAACTCGCCTGCTAATCAAAGTACATCGCCGCAAAAACCGACGTCGTTGCTCCCCTTTCCCGACATACACAGTTATCCGGAAGCTTTACGCCATCTAAGAGTGCTTGAAGACTTTGCCATGATTGAGGAAAACTATCGTGCCATCGGCTTGATAACTCAACTGGAGCAGATATTTAAGAATCCACCCAAATTGAAGAGTTTAAGTCATTGAATTGAATTGGAATCTACATATATTTAAGAATAATAATGATACATATATAATTAATTTAAGTAAATATGTGCATAAAATTATATAAGTGTAATTATGTGCGCATTTATAATAAGTAACATTGTTCTAAATGTTATATTATTATTTTTATATATTTTTTGAATAATAAAAAGCTTTAAAAGCTTTGAAGTGAAGAGTTATTAATTATATAACAATGTAATAATTTGGCTTAAGAATATTTAAGAACTCTATAAATTACATATTTTCAATGAATTACTTTCAAAACCTCTTTATTTTCGTTCTCTAAGATATTCTTATTATCTAAAGTACATTAATTAGTTTTTATAATGATATATGTGCTTAACCTAAAAATATGTCATAATAATTACAACAAAAATTTAGCTATACTTTAAGGTTTCAGTTATGTTAAAACAATTTATAATAAAAATGTACATATATGTTATCATATATTATAGACTCCTGAAGTTACTTAACATTCCAATGAAAACGTTCTGTATAAGGTTTACAAAAATAAACTCTAAATTTATTTGAATAATTGCTTACTAGTATTTCATTAACAAAAAAAAGTTTAGCGATCTGAAATCAACCAAGTATTGTCATTAGTCTACTACTGTACAACTGTACTTCTTTTTAATGATCTCCCAATATCAACCACCACTTTTCCAAACTACTTTCTCAAAGCCTCTCCCTTTATCGAACTATTCCATCAAGCTCTGACATGTAGGTGATTGGATCTGTTTCGAAGTGACTAAGGGTAACCGAATGTGGAATGAGGAGAGCTTTTCCACTTCGATCAAGTATGTTTTTTTTAGCTTTTGTGCTCCGCTTAATTTTATCACCAGTTCCATAATAAGATCCATGGAAACATCAAGGAACTGATTTTTCAAATCGTTTGATTTTAGCTTCGAGTTTGTAAAACTCTCATGTCTCTCACGCCTGTCCATTAAAATCTCAGACTTAAAACAAAATCTAATTGGTGGTAATATAATAAATAGAATCAGAACTCTAAAAAGACCATCCAATGTTTTAAATTTTGTCATAAATGTTCCCATGACAGTCGCGTTTACGTAAACGAAAGACAACATTGTACTTCAAAGACGACCTGATTTCGCAACGCAATAAAAAAAAAAACTCCGAAATTAACTGCGCACCCCTCTAATCAGTAACGGTATTTTTTGAAAAATCTAAGATCTTTGAAAACATTCGACCACGCTCACCTCCTTCATATAACGTACCATTACTCTCTTGGTCCTTAGCTAAGCCCACTTTTACGACACAAATTGTATCAAGCCAATCGTCCAATCGTCAAACCTCAATCATCATTCGTGAATATTACTGTATTTTTGATCGCTAGGCATTATTTGAAGATAAGTCTACGGTCCCCCCTATCTCCAGTATATAATGACTTCCGCACTTCCGGATCATTTTATCTCGGATACCTTTGTACGTACATATAGTATATATATACTAACAAAATTAATAGAGAAACATGCTAAGTATAATCTGGTACCTAGAATAGATGAAATTGAATCATACATTCCAATATCCATGACGATTTCTACTGCTTTGACAGTTTGAATAAATGCCAAATATGTATGTGCATACGTCGGTCGGTATACAAGATAGGATTTAAGGTTCTTATCTTACTTTCAGAGTACCCATCCATTCGTCGCTGAGAACAGTATGTTTTGGTATCGAAAATGTATATGCATAACTTCCATAGTCCACATCATATGCAATGACTTGCGTGCATCCGGTGTGCTTTAACTCTTATAAAAAGTTAGATACTAATATTAATGATGTTAAATAGATAAGCATATTTGCCTTTGCACAGGGTAAGGTGGTAACTAAAAAGCGTGTGCACCTTCGAACACTTGGAATAACGAATACATATTTGAAGAATTTTAAAAATTTTCACACTTCTTCCCTTCTTATCACTTTGCTAGAGATTTTAATATAGAGCTTTTATATAAATATTCGGTTCCGCCCCAACTGAGGCTCCCATGTCATTGTTTCATATTAAACAATTCTAAGCTTTAATAAATAAAATAATATTCCTGTTTTTTTCTACCATTCAATGCAATTATAAAACACCTGTGCTCCGAAAAAGTTTGGCCATCTCAACCAATACCAAGAGAGCACTCTCACTCAATGCCCCACGCTCGCTCATACTCATTTTTAGTGTACGTAAGTATTTGGTCTCTCGTGATTCTCGTGATACCTTAGATTTCCGAATTATTGATACTTAAAATTTTTTTAAATTACCTAAATTTGTTATTTTTATCGCAATTACAACCAAAACAGTTATAATGTAAATTGCCTTTGCATGTACTCTTTATGAACTCTTCATATTCGCATGCACTATCGTAGCCAGTTATATAAAGACGTTACTGAGTTTATTGTAAATACTGGCCTAGTAAATATATATAAACTTATGTATATATAAATTTACGTATTTTTTTGCTTAGCTCTAAACAGCTGTTCGGCATTGTTTTCACTTGTTGATATGGCAGCGAAATACTCTGCGAATGATTGCAGAGGCAACAGAGAGCAACATGCAATGTTTACAAAATTTCTGTGTTGAAAGTACATACATAAATAAGTACATATAAGCATACATAGGAGCTCATTTATATTTTTGACTTGCAAACTCAGCTCTCACCTCTAAAATTGTGGCAAAACTCTGCTCTCTTTAAAGCAGTGAGACTCTCTCGTGTCTGCCTATATACGCATGTGTGAACATATGTATAGATATATATGTTTTTATTTGCGGAAAATTCAATTTCTAAGCGCTCTTACTGAGCACACTACTACTCTACTTCTACATTTGTAAACATGTGTAGGTCTACCGATCGTCGCTGGCATTGTTCGGTTTGTATGTTCAGTATCCGATACAATTTGATCTTGATGTGTTGCGTTTTCGCCTATAACGGTGGTTTTCAGGCGCTTTATATGACTAATTGTCAAAATTAAATAGCCCTGCAAGGTTTTTTTTTGTGTATGTACATATATATTTTCATTTATATACTATATAAACATACATATGTACAATGGTGCCGCAACAACTGAAGATACGCGATTACAAGCCATATAAGAAGCTTACATTGGGCCAACGCATACAAGTGATTAAGACCTACGCATACATACCCAACTATCGGCAATTGGCCATACATTTCGGCTGTAGTCAAATGCAGATCAAGAGTATTATGGCCAGCAAGGATGAATTGCTGCAATGCTATGAGAGCACACGTGCCAAAAACCTAAGCGCTAGAGTGGATAATTCGAATGAGGCGAAAATCGAATTACTCGACAAGGTTGTCTTCGAGTTTCTACTGCGCGCACTCAATCTTCGCAAGTCCACCGATGCGACGGCTATACGCCGCAAAGCGTTGGAGGTGAAAGAGGCATTGGCCATTGAGAATTTCACACCGAACGATGCGTGGTTGCACTCTTTCAAAATAAAACAGAATCGCTTGGACCTGATGCAGATGATGGAGCAATTGGAGAATGATATGGATAAACGCCTGTCGTTGGATTGCAATGATATTATTGCATATGTGCGCGAGCAGGAGAGAGAAGAGCAGCGTAAGCTGTTGGCCGAAGATGAGCGCATTGCTATGTTGAGTAAAGCTTATGAAGAGTTGTGTAAAAGTGATCAGCACGCTAAGGAAAAACCGGAGACGAAGCATTGTGACAGTGCGGAATTTACGAAAACTAAAGGCAAAACTGCGGAGGAATCCACTACAACGAAACCGCAAAGGCATCTGAAAGATGACATCGAGGCGCTCGTTATGAGCATAATGTCAGATGTTAAAGAGCAAAATATCGAATCGAATGTGCGAAATTCGAAATTAGTTCAGAATGTGAAGGCACTGGAACCCACTGAAGTTAATATAATAACAGATGCTGCGGAGCATGACTTAGTCTCCATTGTTAAAGTTGAGTCCACAGATATTAGCGATAACAGTAGCATGACAGCTCAAAAACCAACAACAAATCAAACGAAACATAGTGCGCGTATTAGTAATTACACGGAGGCGCTGCGTTATTTAAGAGTTTTGGAGAATTTCGTCATGACTGAGGAAAACTACAGCGCGCTTAGCTTGATAACACAATTGGAGTATATATTTAGGAATGCGGCCGATTCGACTAGTAAAGCTACGTAAATTAAATACTAAAAAGTAGGTATACAAAACATACCTGGGAGAGAGAAGTGTAGGCTGAATTCGACACACATACATATGTAGATGTATACATAGTTATCAGTGTTTGTACAGTGCTAAAGCACTGAAGATTTCTGTCATTTCTGGCGAAGGCAAAATTTCCATGAAAGTACTTGAGAGTCGCTGGCGTAATTAGTGTGGTAAGGCTAAACACATAGCGGAGCAGACAGCGTAGCTGTGATAAAAGTAAGGCATATAAGCTAAAAATAACAATTTATAATATAGTTGTTATGCTAAAGGCAGTTTTCAGCTTGAAATTTGTGAGGTGGTTCTAAAATGTGTATGTAATATACATATATGCGTCTATAATATATGCGCAAAAGTATGTAATATATATGTGTTTGTAAATAATACAAATTCCAAAGAATTTGCAGAATAAACTTTAATTACAAATTATCAAGATTTTAGAAGCTAATTTTTAACAATTAAATATACTAATATTTAGAATACTCTTTTTATTTAATATACATATATTTCAAACTGTTTATTTGAAGAAAATATTCCAATTCACTTCACTTTTTTGGTTGCAACTTTTATATTACTAATGAAATTAATAGCTTGCATTAAGGTGGAATGAAAGTGTCTCCGAATTTTTATATGTATGTAAATATGTAGCGTTTTTTTATTTTTATATAGCATAGCAATGAAAAGTTTTCTTTGTAAGTTATTAAACTGACAAATTATTGTTTTTGGATAACATTTCTAAAAGCAACCAGCCAAAGAAAATTTGAAAAATAAAGGAAATTAGAACCAGCTAATAATAAAATTCTTCAATCGAAGACATAGGTATGTACATAAACTTAAGCTCATAATTGTAATTTATTATTAAATGTATAAAAAAAATAATATAATTCAAAACAACTTATAAATATCCTTTCTTCAGATCTTCTTAAAAGTGATGCACTTTTAACAAATGTGAAGATAAAATTTTAGAATAATATCGTATCTGAAAAGCGGCTTACAGTAGTAGGTCTTACAACGGAATTAAAAAGAAATAAAAGATTCAGTACATCCTAATGTGTTTAGACGCAAAAATTAATTAATTGAGTATAAACAGCGGACTTTTATGCAACCAGTAATTATTTACATATGTATAAAAATAATCGTTTTTTCCTTTCAAAACCCATCCAAAGGAAAAAAAAACTATAATATATAATTATGTACAATTCCACAATGGTATGTATAAATATTCGTTATTCGAGATATTTGATTCCTTATATTGAGCCTACACTATACCTAAAAATTGAGCAATTTATTATATTTAACTTATTTATATATATATGTGTATAAAATAATATATTTATATGAAATAACATTGTTTTAAATGTTAAAGAAATTGAAATTAATGATAAGCAATTTAAGTTTAGAGCGAAAATAAAGTAAAAATATATATGAAAGCGTGGTAAAATTATTCATGATCTGATCATGAGCTGCTAAAAATACTACAAATGTTCGATAAAGCGGGAACCTGGTCCAAATTTATTTAGTTTCACATTAACAAAATTTTTGTTGTATATTTTTGAGTTGCAAACGATTAAAAAAATTAAATTAATTCCTCATTTCATATTTTCTAAGTTATTTTTTATGTATATGCCTATTTAGTCTGCAATACCATACAAGGCTTAACAGGAGCTTTGGCTTTCTGTGCTTTTTAGCAGAACTTTTGCATAGACTTAAATATTTATTTACGTCAGTTTTATATAAAGGGAGTTTTATATTTATCAGTTAGTAGTTATATTGTTTGTTTAATTTAATGCGTTAATTTAAGAATGAAATTTATAATTAGCATTATTTCAAAGTAAGAGAAGTGGAACAAATATTAAGTTTATATTAATATTAACCATATTTCAATAACTAAAATCTCGGTTCATATAAACATGTATTATGTATTATGTATTGTGTATATGTAAATGTATTATGTAAATACGCAATATATAGATTTACGATGCCAAATATAAGCAATTTTTAATGAATATCAGAAGAGAAGGTAATAAATACATTAATATATATAATATAAGAAATACTTAAATATAAAATTAAAATAAAATTAGAAAAAAATAAAGCAAAATTTAAATGTATCATAAATTAATTCCGCAGTGTTTATTAAGCTTCAATATTAAATAAATATGTATAAAAAATTGGTAATAATACTTATTAATTATACTTATTTGTTAAACATTACTCTGCCACTTTTGACGTGCCTTTGAAACCTCTTCATAGACAATTGCCGATACTTTCAACTCGATTGTGTCAACGTCACTTTCCGACAAGCCTGCCGATATAATTTTATGTGCTAAACTTTCAAAAAGCAACAAAGTGGAATTTTTCACGATCAAAGGATCAGCAATGGGCACATCGTTATTATTAGTCGAACTTTTTGCCAACACTTCGGTAAAACTCGATTTATGCTCTGTAATTTTAGGCGTTGTTTTACAAGAGCTCGACATAGAAGCTTCATCATTTTGCAAAGCATCCGCTGGTGTATGCTTTGGAGAAGGCAAAGGCGGCCATGATGATTCCGTGTCATTAAAGCAGTTATCATCGCCGTTCTCGTCCTCGCTGCTTACACAACCGCATGAAAAGAAATATTTGATGATTAAAAAAAATCAAATGATAATATAAATCATTTATTGCTTATTTACTTCCTTTCAGACGGTGTATTATCTAAGAAGGACATCTCCTCATTGAACTTGAATTTCTTAAATGGTTTTTCACACTTCGCTGATAGATGTTCGGCGCGCTTCTTTCTTTTATAGGTGTCACGTAGGGATTTCCAGCGTATTCTGCACCACGCCTCTGGAAAATAAGTACAAAATAAAGTGGTCAATTGTTTATGTTTCTCTATACTCTCTTCCGGTAGTAATTTTGAAAAAAAAATTTCATTTCTTAAATTTAGATAGTTATATAATAACAGAAAGGTTTTGTTTTGTTTTTGTTATAACAGCCTAAAGTATTACTCAAATGGTTTCCGAGAATGCTGTCGAAGTGACAATCCTTTGCAGAGTATTCGGAATTCTGCATCCGGCCCGCTTACGTAAACTCAATTGCAAGGGGTACGCACTTCGGGATTCATATTAAGCGAGTGTAGCGGAGTTTTCGTGTTAACTTTCGCACTTTATAATGTAGCCTTATGAAGACTTTGCATTAACAGGTCCAACATGACTGAAATCCGGTTTATTGGTTATATGGATGTATACTAAGAATGAACTGATTTCATTCGATTGGGCAGGTTAGACAGATTTTTGTTCCGAATTAACCAAAATATTTTAAAACTGCGTGAGAGGTTTGTGGACATTTTTTCTATCAATTTTAAGCTTTCTAGTCAAATTGGTTACAGAATTATAACACCGTATTGTGGGCGTGGCAAAAATCCAGTTCCATACTTTTGTATTCATTGGATGCCAAGGACTCGAGTCAGAAAGACGTTCGTATGGACGGACCAACATACCTACCTGGCTTACTTTCCACTTTTCATACATATAAACATACTCTCTAGCCTGTCTCTCTCTCTTTCTTTCTTTGAAATAATTGAATTTACATACCTCTTGTACTTAAATGCTCCGCAATTTTTTTCCAAATCGTTTTCTTAAAACTGGTATTCCGATACTCCGGTACAGAGACATCATATAAACACTCATACTTGCGTACTTCTTTGAGCAGTTTTTTATTGAATTCCGGATCCATTTTTCAGTGTTTAAACATTTGCCACAATATTATTTACTTTATGAAAATTGCGAAAAGACGACGAAAGCATGTGCTTATGTTATATTTCTATATGTTTGCATATGTATGCATGTGTAAATGCCAGTTATCGAATGTCGATGTCACAATATGTTTCGGTTTCGCGCTTTAAATACCAACTGTACTGAAGTCCGTAGACGGCTTTTCGTCAGGCGTTGTGCGTTGACGATTTTACGCTCTGCCGTTCCGGCGTTTTGCCGCTCTTCGGATGAGCGCGCAAACACTTCCATAAATAGGTATTTATGTGCGTACATGTTTCTGTGTTCCTTGCATGCGTTGAGCGGCTTTATGTAAACGTTTGTACATACATATATGTGTATTGATAAGTATACAGTTGACTCTGACTAAAAGTTACTGCCTATACTGTAGACAACACAAAAATTCAAAATTTCGCAGTTTTGAAATAATGAATTTCTTATAGTTTTATCAAAATATTATCTAGCTGCTGAAGGCGGAATATACATACTAGAAAGGTAATGGATTTGTCGTTTAGAGCGGAGATCAAACTAGGGTCTTCTCTCATACCCGCGATCTCAGTTCGAAGCTATCTTCCTGTTCTTGCGTCCAACGTACTATTGATCCATAACTCTCTGCTGAAAAGGAATATGCACTAGTTGTTGTTCCCTTCCTACCGCGGGTTTGAATAGCAGATTCATTGATGCTTGTGGGAAAGTCAGACGAACACCCGCAGTATACATATGTATATTGTAAGAAGACGATGCGACAGTAGGTCTGCTCCGTGCTACAACAGAACAGAATAGATTCCGAATGCTTTGAATAATTTAAAAGATATATATATTTCCTGACCATTTTGATTTCTCTTAGTCTTTACTAATATGCTCGGAATTTGGTGTGATATATAAGTATATCCCAACGTTTGTCATTATTAAATGCCCTAACGTTACTAAAGACCCTGTAAAAAGTTCCTCTTCTCTCCAGTCATCCAGAGTTTACTTTTGCGTACTGTTTGTATTTTCCAATGCACCGATGTACATTGTGTAATTTCTACAACAGAACTGAAAACGGGGTTAGCGACCCAGATCAAACCATAAATGCCCAGTTTTGCTTCGATGTCTTTAGCTGTACTTGTGATCGGAAAAGAAGTACTCTAGTGAAGCCTGCCAATCCGATACAAGACCTACCAAGCTTCTATTACAGATAGTGTTGTGCAGGACAACATCTGACCCTATAATAAGTTACATATTTTATTTCATACTTCATGACTTTCCTCAACTCTTTTGTGAGTGGTACATAATAGGAGACGAAGAGCAGATAGTGCCACCAACAGCAGTATACGGTTGGTAATTTTCACCACTGTGAAGTCCTCTGTTGAGATATCTGTTAAAAGAGAGAAGTTATTAGCATAGAATATTTACCCTTTTCCCATAGGTCATGAATTAAGATAATATCAAACCCACCTTAAAAAAGTCCATAAGCTGATTCTAGTGGATGTTGCGTTGCTTCGGTGACAGTTAATCTGTGTGATCAGTATTTTTGTTTTAGGTGCTAAAGAACTTATACCCCTAAAAAGGGGTCAGTCGCTCAGCATCGCCTCATACTGTTGACAATTCCGTGTCGGTGTCACCTCCTCCTCCTCCTCCGCAGTGATGTTAGGGCGGGTAACGTCAGGTGAGCTGCTCTGTAGGGGAAGTTTTGCTGTGATCTGACGGTATACGACTTTGAATTGCACCGTGGAAGAGAACAGGTGAGCCTTACCCTCTTCCGACTAAAGAAATTAAGCCGAGTCCCTATGCCCAACACAATGGCATTCCCTTCCGGGGTGCCACCATGGTGGAACACCTCTCAGGGATCAGTCCTTCATTCCTTGTTCTGTTTAGCCAGCATCTGGAGGACCAGCACCATGGAACGGCTGGAGAGCACATCCTCTACAAAGTTAAAGGTCAGTCGAAAAACAACATTTTTGAAGCGAGCAGTGTCGATCTTCTGATCGATCGTCTGTCGGACAGACCCCTCCGAGAACGACGACAGTATTATGTCCATTAGACCATCGCTGAACACCTCCTCCAACAATGTCTGCTACTCGGCCTACTTACTCCCTCCCAGATCCTCAGTGTCAATAACGGCGTAGTTGAAGGAACAGTTCGCCTCCGCATAAGATCTCTTGTTCTCTCTTTCCTTGCCATTAGAGGTGACCACAGCGTTCCTATCGGTCCTTGGAATTATTGGACCAGTGCTGGCGACCTCGTTCGATATCTTGCTAGAGGCATGTTATTTTGCTCTCTTAATATTTGTAGTGACCTCCGGAGTTCGAAAACGTTTCTTAGATTCAAGAGGCTGGTTGTTTTCTGTATTCATAGCACTGACCTCTGTACTAGTTTCGGCTGCCTGTAGCCGCTCTTTACGCGCTCGGCGTCTAGCGACCCCAGAGGGTTTCTTAGTCTTGCGCTTAGGATTTTCTTCTTATTTTGTACCGTTAAAGAAACCTTTTGAACCGCATTTGGTTTCGCATTTTTACCTTATTGCCAAGGTGGATGGACTTTCAGAAGTCATTATTCGCTTCATCCTCATATTCACCGAGACGCATATTTGAAGTCATTCGGGGTGATCCATCGAACCCTCCTCCTTTTTCAACACGGACTTCGGATCCGAATTTTAATGAATGAATTTTATTAATTTTAGCTAATTCAGGCAAAACAGCATACGCAATATCGAGACATCCAGATCTCAAGGTTTGATTTTATTCCCGCCTTATTTTACGAGATCATTCTGATTTAATTTACCCTTGCGATTGTTACGTCCACATTTAAATTCTGAAAATCCAAAAATAAATAGCTTTTGAATTAAGGCGAATTTGATATAAAAATTTACAAAAATACTTAAACATATAAATTTTTTTTCTAATAGCGGTTGTTCTTCGACGAGCTCCAGTTATATTTCAAACCTACAAAAATAAACGTTAACTCTTCAACCATATCGCAAAGAGAATTTGTGCTCTATGTGATTCAATTGATCAAGAAAAGGGGGCAGAAGTTCGAAGAGACAGATTCAGCAGCGCATCAACTACCATCAGGCCGACCAATAGCTTTAGGTTTTAGTTATTAATTAAGGTTTAAAATATACCGATATTTTCACACTCTTCTTGAAACCGAGATGGCATGATCAGAACAAACACCTAAAAATCTACATTATTCGCAAAAATTTACATTAACATAAAAAAAAGTTAAACTCCATATTTGTGTAGTAAAATTATTTGTATACTTTTTAAAAATCTTTTGAAACGCAAAAAACTTTTGAACCACCCTGTAAAATTAGAAAATTTATATTATTATAGAATTAAAGAATATAAGTATGAACATTCCATTGCTAACCTATATATGTACATATATACGAATGCATGCATATGTATGCTTTCGTACAAATAGACGAAAACTTGAAGATCACCGAAAATTTCATATTGTACAATTATGGGCCCCCCTGCAAAGCATATATTTACATAAGTATGCAAATATATGTACATGTGTACATATATCTCTATGCATATAATATGTATACATAGCATGTAATTTTCATATGATAACAAATTGTTAATAGAGTATATTGTCTATGAACTGTGTATATGAATTGCTTAACTACGAATAGCTGATATGTATATGCACATACATTTATATTTGATAATAATAATAATAATAGTAATATAATATATATGTATTTATGTATTTATGTATATATTTATGTATTTCTATATGTATACACAAGTACGTTAATTTTATAAAATTTATTAAACATCTTTCCCATATGAAATATCAGCCGAAGCGCTACATCTAAAAATAAACCGAATTATATACATACATACATATGTAAATAATATGTGAATACAACTATATACATAAATACATACCACCGTCAATATGTATATTTCGCAAACATATCTATCCCGCACAGCCACGCGATACTCAGAGCGCCAGTAAATGTCTGTTCTAAAGAAACGGTTATGTGAGTAAATGCTCTCAAAATGTTTTTACACATACGCACAGGTGAAGCGAGCGTGTGTGAGCGACAACAACGACTCTGACTCTCGTCAGCCTACTTTCATTTGCAGTATTTGCCTACAATTGTATGTTATTGCTGTTGTTGTGCTTATTTTTGCTCTTGCTAAACACGTTTTTCGTTCGATCCGCGACTGCTGAACTGGTAGACCTGGTTGCTTGAATGTAGAAGAAACATGGCTACGAAGAACCGTTGGAGAGACACCGATTCTAAACGGGCCTGCAATCGTGACTCTCACCCACACACATTCTCGTTTGCGCTCTCGCGTGCTGCTTGTGTGCGTTTCTCTTTGACGCTCACTTGCGCTTGTTTTTCAGCACCATTTCGAGGGCGTTTGACGGCACTGTAGGAAGCGCATTAGCTAGCATTGTGGAAGTGCTGAACTGAATTTAGTATTGTTTTGCAGCTTTCATTGTTGATAACGAAAAAAGTGTAGGATCGCTGTCGATTTATTTAATTTTTTTTTAATACATACACACACACACCTACACAAATATAGTTACATTATATACGGAAATCTGCAAAATAAATGGAAGAAATTTTACGCCGCAAAGGTGCTTTGCTAATCTACGCGCAAATACATTATTTAGACGCTGTTTGCATACAACAATAACAACAACAACATAAAGCAGTTGAGGCCCAAGAAGTCTACTCCAGCAGCAACGATTGGTTTCGCGTACAAAGCGTTGTTGTTGTTGTTTCCTCACATTTCTTTGCGTGAATCATTGGCAAGCAATCATCACCTGACTAACCGAACGACAAGCTGCCAAAATAGACACAACAACAACACACTGAGTGCAGCAGCAACAACCTACACAAGCGCATACCTCACGGAATAGCGCTACAAATATCATTGGCGAAAAACCGGTTAACGACGACAAGCCTGCACAGTGCGCTTGCTCACGACTGTTGTTTGCTGTTGTTGTTGTTGACGCATACGCGTTTTGCGAATAGCACAAGGAAAAAACTGGTTACCGATTGCGCTAACAAATCGCGGACCGGTTGGGCGAGTTTGATTTTTTTCGCTGAGGTGTCTGGTTTTAACTCTAACGACACTGAGCTCTTAAAGTGTTCTGGTTTTCTGTGTTTAGTTATCATTGTTGTTGTTGGTGTTAACGTTTTTGTTTTTTTCATATTTTTTTTTAATATTATTTTCAAACCGGGGAACGTTTGAACGGTTTTTGTTTTACGCTAAAACAGGCTTTGGCATTTATCATTACAGTTTCAGCCGTCGAACATGGCTAAGGTGAGTGTGGTCGAGTGAACTTTTTTCGCTTCTCAAAAATTAATGCATATTAATTTAATTAATATTTGAATATTTATTTATTTTACAAATTTTCGTATGCAATTGGCACATCGCAGGACACAATTTCATTAAGGAATAAGTCGATACCGGAGATCAGCAAGAAAAAGGTGAGTTTACTGGATACTAGTTATTAATTAAATCAAGCTTGGGTAGAGGTTTTATACCGTCTTTAAGTATTATTTATATTAATATTCGAAATACTTTTGTATCTATGTAAGTTTATGTACATATGTATATATACATATAATTATGTAGTCGTATGTATGGAAATAGAAATTCATGTATGTATGAATTGCAATGGATGGGTCAGAAGTTCCAGTCGTACTGCGAACTGTTATAAAAAATATATAGGGGGAAAACGTTTTTCTAATACTGGGAAGCAACGACGAACTTCCGCTTCTATGGAGAAGCCTTTTATGTGCTTACGCCTTTGTAGGTACATATGTATATATGTACATACATATAAAGTAGGTCAGCAATTTTAGTAAAAGTAAATTTTTAGTAAAAGTAAATTTTTAGTAAAAGCGGCTTTTTATTTCTCTACTTTCGGGGTTTGTCGCTACTTAACGATTTTTGACGAAAATGTAAAATCTGGAGAACCCGATCAAAGCAATTAATATCGTATATTAGAGACAATTCAATTTTCTAACTTCGTTTATTATTCGTCTTTTATCAAATTCACACCAATAAGGCAGAATATTTTCTTATATTTATCATTAATAATTATTCCGGAAACGACTTTCGACGTGTTCACAATAATAAAAAAACAATAAACAAAACGTTGAGCTAATTTCCGGTAAAAATTTTGTCTGCATTTCTTTGAGGAAATTATAACTTTTTTAGGGTTGCTTAATACAGGCAGCTTTGTATTGAAACAAGCATTAAACCTTAAAAAAAAAAACACACACACACTTGGAGTTTCTACCAGTGTTAGGTCCGTTGGAACCACATTTCATCTACGTGTACAACTCTCAATTAGGTCAGGCAGATGGTTTTTATATAATGTATAATCCAATATGAAATTAGCTCTGGTAATACAGCGTCGAGTCTGCTGTGTGGTATGTGGTGTCTTCAGCATTCTTAAATATCGTGGTATTTTCCTTTACAAAACTCAGCAATATAAGGCTTGTTCGAACTTTAAAGCTAATTTTCTTTTTAGAGATAGATTTTTTCTCTGTTGAAAGCTTTTACGAAACGCTCTTAATAAAATTTTGACAACTGCAAAGAAGAAAAAACGAAAACTTTAAAAAATGGCAAACGAGATCAACTGGACCAAACCTGAAACCGAAGTTTTAATAGCCCTACATGTACGCTAGCCACTACTTTCGTTGTTATATTTTGCATCGTGTCAGCGATATTTATATAAAAATCTTCCAAAATAACTCATAATAAAAGAAACAGTTCTATAGCTAGTTTTATTTCAAAGTCAAAAATGACATAAGCTTACTTGAATTATGCTTCAAATTTTTGGGGCTTTTAAGTCAAATGAAATTGTCAAAAATATTTGTGCAATTTCGAAACAAACCAATTTTTAATTGATCACCCTTCTTTATCCAACGTTTGTGATGATACCTTTACAATTTTTTAAATTTCTAATACAAACTTCAATACCAAAACAGTTGACTAATGAGCAAATCGTAAAATTTCAGAGTGTCAAGGACTACATCGACATTGATCAAACCGTGCTGGAACCAAGTCCGCAACGCATTCGCAACATATTGACGCTGGAGGAACGCGTCGCCGCCATCGAGGCGTACGATTGTCGGCCGATGTACACAAAAGTGGCGAAAATGTTCAACTGCAGCTGGGAGCAAATCAAAAATATAATCGCCAATCGCGATGCCATAATGGAATTCTACATGGCCACCCGAAGCGCTGAAACTCAAAATGATTCCAATCGCCTTGAGTTGCGTTCGCGTAAAATACGCTTTCTCGGTGAATGTCTCTACGAGTACATACAGCGTGCACAATTTCACACGAAGGCGCACATAACGGAAGAGCTGTTGCGCATGAAAGCCATCGAATTTCGTGATATTATACAAATCGATAATTTCATGCCGAACAAAGCGTGGATCAATCACTTCAAGGCCACCTATAATTTTTCACTGTCAAATCGTCAAATAATGATCACACGCACGCCACCCACCTCGCTAGACCTCAAGGATATCATGACCTATTGTACGAAGAATAAAGCAAAAGCGGAGGCATCAAGTCCAAACGAAGTGGAGGACAGAGAGTCGGATCTATATCGCACTGCCACGCGCATCGCCATCTCCGGCGAGAATGAAGCCGCTTTGCAGGAGATGAAGCAGCGGCGATTGCGCAAGATCAACTTCCTCAAGAAGACGCTCTTCGAGTATTGGCAGCGCGCCAGGCATCACCACAAGATGCGTATGAATGAGAATTCGTTGCGCAAAGTCGCTTTCGAATTGAAAGAAATGCTGAAAATCGACAATTTCTACCCGGATAAAGAGTGGCTGACACAATACATAACGATCATATATCCCGCAATGCTCAAGCAAGCGCAAGATACGCGATCGCCGCCACTTTCGCTCGACTTGAAGGACATACTGAGCTACTGCAGCAGGCAGGAGAATAAGAAACAGGCGCCCAGCACTATAACACTTGCGCCGAAGGAAGCAACGCAGCAATGGGAGTCGGCGCAGCAAGCAGCAACAACATCCACTACAACAACTACGCCGCTAGTACAAATACACACCTTCAACTTGCGACGCAACGATGAGGGCGTCAAACAAGCGGGTGCACAAAGCGCCACAACAAACGCTAAACCGCCTACAACAACTATGCCAGCGACGAAAATCAAAGAAGAAATTATAGATCTGGATGCAGATGAGGAGGAGCAGGATGTGAAACCAGACATAAATGAGCTTGTGCCACCCCCACCATCGCCTACAACAACTAGTGCAACAGCGGTTGAAGCTAATAAACGCCGCAAAACAGCAACACCACCTGCCATAACGCTCACCATACAAACTGGGCAACAACAACATGCGGCGAAAACCAGCACTTCGCACGGCGCACAACTGCCTGCTTTGAGGGTAGTGAGCTTAAGTGAATTGGTGCCACCGCTCGCACCGTTGCCACGGACTGCGTCACCAGCCACATTGCCACTCAACCATACCACGGAAATAACACAAACAAGTATTCGCCGAAAACGCCCGAACAGCGAGGCGAGCTTCACACATCAACCTCTGAAAATACAAAAAATCGAATCGATTGGCGTGCAAATTATCGAGCCACCTGCACATAGTCCGGGACACTGGTCAGAGCATAGCGATGGCGACGAGGAGGAGTTGCCCAAACATGTGACTAATTACACTGATGCGTTGAAGCTGTTGAAACCCTTGGAGGAGTTCGCAATGCTAGAGGAGAACTATCGCGTGATTGGTTTAATATCACAGCTCGAAGAGATCTTCAAACATCCACCGCCGAAGGAGGACAACTGAATAAAGTTTACTGTAAAATTATATTTTCTATAAGAAGTAGCCTTAGGCGGTGTCGTTAACTTGTTTTAAAGTTAGTGCCGCAAAAATATTTCGAAAATTTTAAAAATCGATATTTATGCGAATAAATTGAGTTTAAATAAAAAAAAGGAAATAAATAATAAATTTGTTTGAAAAATTAATTTAATTTTTCCCCTCTTATATGAAAGTCAAAAACTAGCCTCATCCCACATAAGCATTAGTATATATGAAATGTAACCGTTTTCTCTTTTAGTTTATATGATTTATCAAACAAAATGAAGTTTAGTGTACCTAAATACATATGTATATACGTATTAGCGAAGGTTTAACTAGATTTTCTCTCAATTATTGATACTATATTCGTTGAAAATTGTAAACTTAAGTAAGGCTATTAAAGTTAATGGATTAAGCAAAACGTTTTCTTCATCATATTTGATGCCCCTATTAGGGTTTACAACTTAACTTCTTTCAGTTGAAATGTTGCAGTCACAATTAAAACCTGCCTAAATATTTTAATTCGAATTGTTATCACCTCTCAACTTTTTGTGTTATTACCATTTACAAATCTGCGGTTGTCGACAACATTAAAAACTGGCAATCCTTTTTTATTAATTGCCGCAGAGAATTGTTTTACTTTCCGTTTCCAATAATTAGCTGTGAAAATAGCTGTATTCGATTGCCCATTGCTTTACTCGCTTATCTTTGCGAGCGGCCACTTCTTTCAGCATAACCAGCCCTATATCGCTAACAACTTGCGGAATGGCGAACTTATCAATCTTAGCTGGTTTATCCGCAAAAGGCGCGATTTGAGGTATCCGCCCAAAAAAATACCTTCAGATGATCTAGCTTAGTCCTATCTTCAGTGTAATCAAATTGTCTTCCGAATGAATTTCCACGATTTTTACACAGTTTACCGGCATAAGTCGTTGCAGCATAATTTTCCAAAGTATACTGAACCTAATTGTTAAAAAGATGTGTTCAATTCGATAATTGATTTAACAGACAACCCTCCAGGAAATATTATTCCATCGAAGAAGTCATCGAAGATGACAAGCATTTTTTCTTAAATTCTAACACAAGATATTCTTACCTTGGCAAGAAAATCTTCAATTAGAAATCAAATGTAGATCCATTATGAATATCTAAACACCGGTTTCTAGACCAGAAGCATTTTTTCTAACCGTAGTCGTTTCCCAGCGACATTCATAAAAAGTATGCGGAAATATTTCCAAAACCGAACTCCCATCTTGCTCTCATTAGAAATTCAGTACATCTCCGACATGCTTCTTGGTCCTTAAGTACCAAATGTATGTGTGTACTCACACCTCCCTTGTTACCGAAATTTCCAAGGTAACTTGAGATATTTTCTATATAACAACTTTGCCTTATACCCATATATTTACTTATTCAGTAGGTAGATACACAACTGCTAGGCAACTCGTTGGTGGTGAATACTTCATTTATGGGTTCTCATTTATTTTATACTCTACCATTACTGCCTTCATTTCCTTCGCACTTAAGTGCACATTTCAGTCACTCATTTTGTATATAGATATTGAGTTTCATCCACAACTGGCTAGCTGAAGTCCTGAAATTCATGGAAAAATCCTTGTGAACACTAAAAAACTAAAAGTTCCTTTCAACCATTGAAGGTAACGAAGGGTCTATTTATTCATTTGTATGCCCGTCGACCATCCATTGAACCAACATTTTGTGAGGGTGGAAAGTTGCCAGGTTGAATTACCATCCTGTGCAGTACGGAGTTGGTGAGGTCGTTGGCTAAATTGTTGTTGGTTGTGAATCTCCAAAATGTTTGTGTAGAAACTTGTATGTATGTATATAGATATTACATAAATAAATGTATATGTATGTGTAATGGTATTAACTCAGATTCTCAAACTGAATTCATTAGTTCTACTTGTTTGATGTTAATCTCGTCCATCTATCTCTCCTTTGTGATGTCCGATATAACAAATGATTGTCTTCCTTCTTCGGTAGTTTTCAATATTCAAAAAGGGACCGCATACTCACATCTTTGGCATATGTATGTTGGTATGTACTTTAGCTTAATTTAATAAATTGATTTTACTGAATTATGATTCTTTAGCGAAGAATGTTGAAAGTAGAATAGCTTTAGAAAGATGCAATCATTTTAATTAGGGCTTTGGTTTGTAATAATGGAGTGGTGTAAATTATGCTAATATTTACGTGACAGATGTCTGCATAAACAACAAAAATTTCATTCTAGATTTACCAAAAAGAAGGTTGCAAGGGTTTTTCGAGCTAAACAAATTTGCTTAGGAAATTAAACTGCCTCAAGGACGGTGATAAAATCGATCGATTTCTATGAAATAGCATAGCATACCGCATAGCTCGCTTGAAGCGCTATAATAACAGAAGGTTCTTGGAAATATTTTTGAGAAGGTTTGCCACTTGCCTAAAAAATTTTATTCAATTACATTCGTTACATTGTTTTATTCATTACATTAAATAAACAAAATACTAGAAAATGGGCAACACATTAAAAAGGTTAAAGAAGGATTTCTGTAGGTTAAAAATATATATATAGGGTTGCCACTATAAGTTTCTACAAATAATTCAATGTTCATAGTCTTGCAGCATTTTGCAGAGTATAATAGATTTGTTCACCTAACAGTTTTCGTAACATCTAAAACTAGTCGAGTTAGATAAAGGGTTATGTATGTATATCAAAATTTTCAGGATGACAAATTAATTTCCGCATGTCTGTTTGTCCGTACGTCCGTGAATGCTATAGCTTGTATAAAAATTGAGATATCTTAACAAAGGTGCACATGTTCTTTTGAACTCTAAAGAGGAAAAATCTGCAGATGGAAAAAATCGGACCCTTTCCACGCCCACAAACTGTCGTTAATCAAGACACTAAGACTGAACGAACCATTGCAAATGCGTGCTCATATTCGTAAAATAATGGCTGACTGTCGTAAGTCCAAAAATACAAATTTCCTCTACGACGCCATTATATATAATAAAATTGAGACTCACACTTTTATACTGAATACAATGAAGAACAGAAGAAGAGGGAAGGCATAACTGACGACACTCATATGATAATAACTTTGCTTTCAAAAGTTATCCAAATGAGGACAATGAAGGCGACAGAAGTAACAACGAACCCATATAAATACTATGCTTGAATCTGATATCCCTTAGCGATAGCACCGCACTCAAGCCAGCAGCGTTGAAACCCACATTTGTCAACTTCCCCATGCATGTATGTAAGTACACTTATTTATATGCATATATGTATGTATACATACATAGTATTTCTGTTTGAATGGAAAACACACCCTGAACGCTCTTTGAAGGTGACTAGGGTCGGGTAAAATAATCATAAACGCATACCCATTTACTTATGTATATACATAAGATTACATATTTATAGTATACTGATACTTCTCTTTTTAGGGTTTGTGGAAAAATTATTCTGTAATTACAATATTGATAAAGGGAAAATTTAGTTGGATAGATAACTATGGTTATACACATTCATAATTATACATACTTACAAATAATTATAAAATATAACTATATAAATATATACAAATCTATATATATTTACTGTTTTCCTGTTTGTTTGGTCGAATTTTTTCCTCAGTTTGTCGTAGCGCTCTTTGCATTATCCGACCAATTGAGGAATTTAAGTTGTCACGGTTAAATGATGTTAGGACCAGTTGGTCATGTCAATATGAACAATTGAAGGTGAGAAACTTTCTGACAAAGTTGAGAGTTCCATTAAAAAAAATGTTATAATTTTAGTGGTCTCAAGGCACTAACAACCCGAGGTAATTACGACCCTTGTGGTGAGATTTCTATTTTTTCATAATAGCATCAAATCTGTGATCAAGTGTTCTTTGCATATTCTTCTATAAAAATAATTGTAATTCCTTGGGTTTTTCCATTAAATTTGTTTCCAATTCTGCTCAGATTTTAATTTGATAGTATAATTATATCAATTTCAGCATAAAGTCTGTGTTCATTTCCATTTTCCGGTTATGAAACATGTAACATTCTAAAAATGTGAATACTATTATAATAATAATCATATGCTGAATACTTATACTCATCCATTTCGGTTTGACAGACCCGACTGTCTTCGGAGGATCCCCTCGGAGGATTGTAATTGGTCACGCTTTGCATTTGTTAAAACACATGTAATGGAGAAAATAATAAATTTCTTGGAAACTTAGTTGAAAGCTTTGTTAGTTAGAAAATTTCTTAGTTGAAAGCAATACTTCCGAAGATTTCGTAATACAAAGGAGCTTTCAAGAGGGTCGGGTTGAGAGTATTTAAAAGGAACTCCAAAAAATTTTGATTTTGCTTCTCACTCTTTTTAATTCTACCTCAAAGACTCATCTGAGCGGTGGTCATGGTTTTCTAATTTATATAGGTAAGACACCCATAATCTCAATCCCTTCTTAAGAATTTAGAATACCTACTGGTGGTGTAACTATTCAATTCTGTTCGAAATATCTGCAGTCTGATTTCACAACACGGTAATAATAGTGATAACAAATCGATTATCCTTATACTGAAGAGTTTTCCATAGACCATTATGGGCTCTTCAAGAATTCTTTTAACGCACCCGAAAACCATAACATACCTAGTAACAAGAACTTATTTTTTTCGGGCAATAACGTTCATAACCTTCGCTTCGAAGCTGCACTAGACCGCAAATTGGCATCGATGAGTAAATAACAGACAGCAGATTAGAGACACCAACAAAACAACATGGCGGCCACAGGTCGTCAACATCTACCCGTTACGATAAGGTCTGTTGTACATATTTTGTGGAGCGTGAAGAAGAAGACAAAGCAATCGGGCATAAACCGCAATGAATTAAAATTAAAAGAGATCTAAATTAATGAGACATAGCAACTTGAACTTAATTTTGACCCGCTTTCAAACATATATGTACATACATACTTAAAATAGTACATATACATAGATATGTATATGTTATTTAGAAATGAGAGTCTATCTCACATATTTTTAATGACGCACAAGCATGTATCTATACAGCTTATGAACCAACGTGCAGAGCAATTTTGAACATTGTCCAAATGGCGTAGAACCAAGTTGAATACTAGTTTTTCCTTTCCTTTCCTTTCCCATAGCTGTCTAGCTGCCAAACTGCCAAGCGTCGAAAAATTTTGCTCATCGCCATTGCCGTTTCGACGAGGCCAACACCACTCACCAAAGGACCCAGTCAGACCGACATAACAACCCGGATGAGCGCTATGCAACGGGCCATTGTGAGTTGAGAACTTGAGGCAAAAATACATAAATGAGAGGCAGATGGATCGAATAGCGTGCGACCCAACGACTAACTCAACTCGACTCGACTCGACTCGACTCGACTGGCTGACTGCCTCACTGCCTGACTACCCGACTGAGTAATCGGTCGAACGTCTGAACCACCATTCCAACCGACTGGGCGCGAGGTGAACGGTCTGGTGAATGGAGCGCACGAGCAACGAACAGACGACAACAATACGATGATGAAACTAACGATATACTCAAACGAAAGGCGAGAGATGTTTCCCCCTTCGTGTCACGATATCGACAACCAACTAACGTCGACGTCAACGTCAACGTCAACTTCGACGCCGACGCCGACGCCACAGTTAACGGTAGCGACGGAGTTTCATATTCATGCATGTATATATGTATGTATGTGGGGCTGTTAATGAAGGTGGGTTGGCGGGTCAGACGTTCAGATTGTGCTGCTTCATCATTGTTGCTGACTCTGGCGGCTGCTGTTGATGTTGATGATGATTATTGTTCTGATTGCTATGACTGAGTGTATGTATGTATGTACTTTTGTTGGTATTGCCTTAAAAGTTGTCTGCGTGGTTTCCAAAAATGTAGCGAATCATATAACCCGACCAACAATTTATGTATACTAATGAAGCTAATAAGCTTTATAACTTTCTTACTGATTTCAAATAAAATCATTCGATTTACGAGCGAAATTTGAGTGTGTATAGCCTTTCACAAAGAATTTCAGTTACTTCACTGTGGTATATACAGTTATATGTATGTCTTCGTGTAGAGATATTTATTGGTTTTGTAACTGTATACATAGGTAGTTGTAGTTTGCATGTAGTTTGCATCGCAACAATTGTATTTGTATAATCATATAATCATATAGTCATCAGTTTTGGGGCCCGTTGAAGTTTGGGTCGCACGCACCCGAGCGAATATCAGTTATCGTTGTGCTGAGTCTAGAAGAATGGGTGTGTATGGCGTGAATCGTATGGAATCGTATAGATTCCATAGTTTTTCGACATTATTTATTTTATAGAAGTTTGATAGTTAATGGCAGTTCTACATGGAGGCTTACACAACCTCATGCATTTGCTCTCATGTATGTGTATATAAATGGAAGTAGGATGTTGCAGTTAACATGTTGTTGTTGTTGTTGATACATTCAGTTCGAACATTTATCGACATATGTACAGACATATAAACATGTATAGGCGTTAAAATATGCGCGCGCGCACATGGTCAAAATCACTCCACCTGTATTGCCCAGTTGCAGGTGTTTTTGTGTGGGTGTGTGTATGTTTGTATGTGTGAGCGTGGTATTCTGCAAACTGATATTAATGCATCTGCATAAAATAAAATTAAAATAATGTGCAAACGATTTGAAATTTAATAATAAAATATTTAGTACTTCATATATACAAATGCATGTGTATACATAAATACAAATAATTTTGTAAAAAATCGTCTACTTACAAATTTAAAATTATTGCGAATTATTTTTAAATTGTTAACTTTTATTTTTCAAAAGTCGAGAAAAAATTAATTTCTTCAAAAAGCATTGATATCCACCTTCAATTACTGTTGAACAAATTTTGAATAAAAATCACTGAAAACTGAGGTTAGAAAAGATAGCTTAGATAAAATTGCACATTGTTGTAAATTACACAAGAGAAAATTGTACTATTATATTGAAAAATGGTAAACTTAGAATAAATATTAAAAAATCTATGGATCAAGACTAAAATAATAACTCAAAATGTACTTAATTTGTAGAACTTTGTCACATCCCTCGCATCCTAACCTAACCCAGACCCTTGAGAGTGTTCGATAAGTGAGTGTTTATTATTCAAAAGCCTTGTCGGGCCTGTATGATACCGTCAATTGAGAATGCCGAGGGAAGAAAGCAAAACAGTTTGTTAAATTGCTTTAGTCCACTCCTTAAAGTGTGGCGCAACTGAGTAAGACAATAAGAACCACCTAGAAATAATATTCACTAGCTCTACAAGATATAAAGACAGAGCCTTCCGGTTAGAACCTAAACCGAAACTTCAATCCAACCCTAAACATAGCCCCAACGATCAACCGGTACGAGAATAAATCATAGTTCAGCAGCGACACATAAAGAGCGAGAATTAAGTATATATTCTTAACGAAGTTACGAGAGCAAAGCCAGAAATTAGCTTGGAATACGCTAACTTGTTTTCATTCCTTGGATGACCTGAAAATGTCATCATTCTCCGCATTCCTAGAAGGAGTTAAGTTTATTTAAGAGTTAGTAACCCGAAATGCACTAAGTTCAGCAGATAACAGACCACAGGAAAAAAAAATTTATATATTTTCGTTCATAAGTTAAGTCTTTGCTCTACCCCTTGATATTTCCAATACAGAGGATACCAACCTCTTCTTTTGCAGCCATTAGCAAGATCTTTTCAGCGCTGGAGAGTTATTTTTGGGTATAAGGGATGCAATAAAATATATACAAGATGAAGGGATCAATCCTTTCGGTTGTTTTGCCTGAAAAAGAGAGATGGCTTTGGATGTTCAACGATTTCCGCCTGAATGTGCATTTTGTATAAAAATTAACCTATCGAGAAATGAGATTGTGTGCAACTAATACAGCAATAGATAATTGTAGAACCTCCGCCAAGTTACACGTTTAATCGCAAAATTAATTTTATGACCAAAGAAATAAAGGCTGCTTAAAATGGCTTATTGCCACTACCAACACCAGGGAATTTTGCGCGCCTGTGCATGCGTTAAGCTAAAAATATCGTCTTAACTTTATTTCTTCATGAAAATAATTGCTTTGGAGTTAAACATTTCATAGGTCAAGTCTTCATATTATCTCGGTAATCGTTTCATGTACATACATACATATACATATATATGTACATATGTAAGAAGAAATAAGAATTAGTATGTATAACACTAAAGCTATATGTGCCTAACCCGCCGACCTCAATGCACACCCAGGGCATTGAGAAAATCCAACAAAAATTTATGTATACACACACATACAAACATACGCACACTCTTGTGACCTCGTCTCTAAACGCTAAACGACTACGATAAGTGCTCGTACAAAAAGCAATTCCTCAGCTCTCAGAAATATTAATCCATTAACTTTTATATATTTTGATGGACGTTTAGATTTCTAGCAGTCTTTGAGAAATCCGAGATGGATGGTTGTGTGGAAAAAAGTCATTAAAGTGAGAATGAAAAACTTGCTGAGACAAGCATAACAACAACAGCTAAGCGAATAAAAATGAGAACGAGAACGAGAACGAGCACGACAGCGATGAAAGAATTTGAAGTACAAAATGGGTTTGCCAAGGCAGTATTCGACTTGTTATGAAGGGGACGAACCGAAAATCAAGTAAAACTGAACCCTAACAAATACATGCATTAAGCAAATAAGATTGTGTGATTGTGCGCATACATCTAGGCAAGCAACTTTCAGAGTGTTTTTCTTCGAAGTATACACATTTTACTTTGAATAATGGAAACGTATAATTTTATACAAAATCCCTCAAAAGGTTCAAGAATGCTATACACAAAGCAAGGGCGATAATAATACAGATGCTGCTGCAGTCGACGTCGCAGTCGCCGTCGCCTATTGTGTGTGCGTATGAATGTATTTTCTGTTGAACAAGTAATGTTGTTATCTAAGTTAAAATCTCATGCTCATATATACCCATATTTATGCCGTTGTGCGCCGGAAAGGACGCTAAGGATGTTAGACAATGAATGATTGAACGATTTCGTTGTGTTCAGTTAGGATAGCTGATACGCTCAAGAATTGCTTATGTATATATATGTACACAAATATTTGGCTATGCTCAAGTTCGTTTAGTCGAATTCACTAGTATTTAACGTAGTTTGGCTTGTTTTCGGGTATTATTGGTTTAGACGGCATTGACGGGCTTTATTCCCTTCAATACAAGGTCATTTAAACCGTTATTTATACAATCGCTGACCCTACAGCCGCATAGCGTATACGTAAATATAATATATATGCAGCCATATGTAGATTCAAATACAGGATGATAAAACATTTTATGAAAAATACTATTTGAGAAAAAAATTAATAATAATAGAAAACAAGCAGGGAAGCGCTAAGTTCGGGTGTAACCGAACATTTTATACTCTCTCAATTTGCAAGGAGCAAAGTCGGTCAGGTGTGGGCAAGAGTTTATGTTAAAAAATGTTGGGTAAGAGTTCAACAGTCATTATTTGACGAAACCGTAAATTGATTACAATCATATTTGGTATCTTATTAACTCATAATACATGTCATTGACTCACGTACTTTCATTACTCAACTTAACAAACTCAAATGAGATATATGGGAAATTAAATAAATTCAACCAAAGTGGCTAAATTTAGTATATTGGGTATATGTGGAAAAAGTCAATCAGAGGGACGTAAATCATTATATTAGAGGTACGCGGGATGGACCCAGGTCTAGACTGATTTCCTTAATATAGAGCGCTAAACCATATTATGGTTAAGAAAACACTTAATTCCTTTAAAATATCTACATATACACATTGACTTATATAAACGGTTAGAAGTCAGCTAGAAAGTCGGAAATTACTATATTGGGTATATTGGTTCGAGGGGAACATTTGAGCTGATAACATTTACTTTTGGCATTAAACTAAAGTATGCTCGAACACAGATTTCCACTAAATTTTATTAAGTTAACTATAAATTTGACCGACATATTCGGCATAGAGTAGAATAGCGATAATTAATATACGTATGTAGCATATGAGGCAGGGGTAATCTGTGGATCAATATCACTAATTTTTGCAACCAAAATATAGTATATTCATTTATGTTCATTTAATTTTGCTAAGATATATTACTTATTGACCGACATAGATGAAATAAAGCCAAGCGGAATTTTGAAAATTCTCATATTGGTATTTGGGAGCTGGAGGCGCCAATATTTTTTGGCTCCAGGACACATTATAACCATGAAAAGACGTTAGCTGAATTTCATTAAGATATCTCGTAGATTGACCGATATTTTCGGTAAAAAGTCAGATATAGGTACTGAATATGTCCATGTATTCGGTATATGAGGGCTTGAAAAGATATAATTAATTCCACCAACATTCTTATAGTGCCAAGGAACATGTGTTCCAAGTTTCATCAAGATATCTTAATTTTTACTCAAGTTATCGCTTGCATGGTGATTGCATGACGGATGGACAAACAGACAGTAATCCGGAATTCAACTCATCTCTTCGTCCTGTCGTCGTCCTATATATAAATATGTAAAGCTCTATATTTATATGGATTAGTTTACAAACAACTGTTAGATGAACGATACCATCATACTCTGTTGCAATATGTTGCATGTTTTGAATTGAAAAAGTTATAATAGTTAGAATTAGACACTATAATCCAACGATTTGAGCTCTCATGATCAAAACCTCCGAAGGATAGGGGCCAAAGAACGAAAACCGTGGAGTTCCTATACATAAATTATGGAAAAGACTCTATAAGGAGAATTCCTTATTTCCGCTTTTTTGGACAAGCATGCGCGTAACCATCCTAAGAAGTTTGAAAAATTATCTCAGAACCAGCTTTGCTCTGATTTTGAATTACGAGCTAATAACGATATTTATTTTCAAAAAGCTAGATTTTATTATTGCTTCAAATATTTAGCAAATTGTTTTCACAATTATAATTGGAAGTTTCTTCCTTCCAAGAAGTGGGCGAGCAGGTGAGTGGGTTAAGTACAGGCATACAATTCAAAGGCTATTGGGTTTTTTTCTTTGAAAACAGTTTTCTTTGAAAACATCCTGTAAAAAACCAATAAATTTAGCATTTCCCTTATTGCAATATGAAATTTCATTAATTATATAATTCAGTTTATAGTCACCCTGTATATATGCTTGCTGTTTCTGTAGCATATGGCATAAGAAAACGTTTGAGTACAAATGAAACGGTAAAATAATGCCCAAATCAAGGTAACCCGTATCTTTCAATAGCCAAGACAAAATAGAAGATAAATTGTGAGCCGAAGTAAGTGTATACCTAAAATCGATGCAACTAAAAAAGGTGGAGCAGCACTGAGGGTGCGCCGGCCAAGCGCACAAACCGTGACACCTTGAGACAGAGCGCGAGTTCTAGCCAAACAACACAACTAAGCAAGACTTCCAATGGCTTAGCGACCATCGACGGTGATCGATTTAACGACACGGCGCTCATAGCCCGGCTACGACCTACTTGTATACCGCAATAAAAACGGAAGACAGAATAATTCGATACCAAAAATGTGCTGTTGAGTGTCCAAATATTAATACTTGGTTCGTAGTATCTCCAATAGTTTGAGTATTACTCGTTTTACTCAAGCAACTGTCCCATCAAATGATATCTCTTAACTTCTCTACATTTGTACGAGTATATCCATATGTGAGCAGATGTATCTATAGGTATATATAAACAGCACTATAACGACAAACGAATCCATAAAAAGTTATATGCGCCATCCAATCGGCCAACGTCCGTTCGTCCACACGTCCATTCATCCACTCATCCACTCATCCGGTGGCATGTGTCAGAGCGAGTTGGCAAATATCCAGATACACAGATACAGAAAATTATATTGTGTACGAGTACTTCTTGCCCGAGTAAAATTCCATTTCATGGTTTCGTTTCGTCGTTAAACGATGAGTCTGCCAGTTTTTCAAGTAGTTCGAGTTTGGGTTGGTTCGTTACACATTGGGACGCAATGGTTGATTTTCGTATAATAATGGCAGATGGGCAATGATGCTGACGACGATAATCCCTAGCTGTATGGCAGATATAAAGCCAACGCAGCGTTGCAGGAAAGCATACATATCTACAATACTTGTAAATTTGTTGGTACATATATATGTATGCATCCATATTAGTGCGCTTGTATAAGCGCTGCTCTGCACGTAGATTTGTATATAAATATAGGGTATGAATGTAGGAGCATTCAAGAAGGGGATCATTGCTCATGGGGAATTTGAACCACTGCTGCTATAAGTCCCCGAAGGGTTGCGTTGAATATTATATTTCATTTTTACAGTAGATAGTATAGATACTGTAGTGTAGATACTGAATTTCTGCCATCAACTAATTGGGTTGGATGATTGTTGCTCACCCCTCGACCGTATAGTACGACCGCGTTCGATATAAAAACTTTACAGATCGAGCATGCTCACAGCAACAACGCATATAATAGAATTATGCACTTAATAGGGGAATGTGCAAACATATTTTTAAATATATGCCATAAATATACAATATATATACATATGTATGTCTAAGTGTATACAGCAAACGAAGGAAGCAAACTGTACTGGGGTGGGTCCACATCTCAAATAGGTTGTTTAATACAATATCTAACAACGAAATCAATTTAAGATAGTTTCCAACAGATGTCTAGCAAATGGTTTCGCAAATCTTGGAAAGTTTTGTGTTGTTTCTGTCAGAAAATAGATTGGAGATTTTATCAGAGCAAATGCAATTGCAACTTGGAGGGTGATTTAAGGAACAATAAAAGCAAAATACAATAAAAAATTTGCAGAAGGTAAATTTCCGAAAAGTACAGAAATCAAAAAAGGTTTATTTCCTAATTCCGAAACTTAGTGACTAGTACAAATTGCAATCTCGAAATTTCGGGATCAATATTAAATAAGCCACAAATAAAATAATCTTGCAAATGCCAGTTTACAATCTCAGACTTTCGTGATTGGAAGTATATCTTATTACTACGTTCCTCAAAATATAATAATTATGTAATTGCAACCCAGATATTTTGGGATTAGTAGTAAAATAATCTTTCTCAAAAAAGAAAAATCCCGAAATAGCAAGCCCGAAGATTCGGGACCAGCAGTATTGTAAATAAATTACAGACATAAAAATTGGCACAGGAATTGGCAGTTATTTCGTAAAACTTACCAAAATATAAAAACCCCGAATTACAATCCCGAAATTTCAGGATCAATAGCAAATATGGGTCCGGTAAAATTATCTTGCAAATATTAGTGATTAGTAGTAAAATAATGTATCTCAAAATACAAAAATTCCGAATTTTCAGGGTGACTAGTTGTTATGAAAACTGACTAACAAATTCATGAGCACATAGGATAGTCTAATTTCTGATTATTAATTGGGATTACTATTTATACATATGTACATATAAGTTATAAAGTTTTCAGAGGCGTCTTCTTAACTGGTAAATTTCTACCAAACGGCTCAAGAAAATCAAAATAATAAGTTTGTGTTTCATAACAAGTTATAGTCATAGTTACGGTTATAGTCATAAATATAAGTTTGTCTACTTTATAGTGTTACATTATTTGTATTTTATAGCTTATTTGAATAATAATGGTAAAGGTAAGTAGTTTAAATACTCACTTATTTGGATTTTGAAAAGAAAAATTGGCACTCTTTTTTAAATTTTTAAACCTAAGTGATCCTTCTTGGGAATATACGTACGTGCTGTTCGGTAGATAGCTGGAGTACCTGTGACGAAAAAATATTTAAACTAAATATATGTATTATAGTAACAGTGGTAGGTCCAAATTTTCTTTTTAAATTTACAAATTTAAATTTTAAATTTAACTAATCACAGAGAAGTTTCTTCCATTGATAACCTTGTTTTAATTCTATTCCTACTGTGTTGTGTATAAATAAGTTCAATTTATAGATTCTCCCCTTTGCTGAAATAAATAATACAGAAACAATACCGTTAAAAAACGGTTTCATCGCACACACCTTCAAATAACAGTAAACTTATGCAGATGCAATATTATATTAACACATACCAACAAACAACACACTCATACCTACTATACGCACACATAGACCCCTCAATCACACAAGACCCCTCTTTGCTCAATAATACGAACTATATACGCCTCGTTCGCATATTGCGCTTTTTATAGACCCGTGCCCTAAAACTTACCTAACAACTTCGTATAGCTTTTATTATGCCATAGTATCATAAATAAAAAGAGCCCTGAATTGAAAATGATGAGCGTATAATAAAATGGTTTTATATATTAAGCACAAATGCGCTGACAAATAGTATGTGTGTGGATGTGGGTCTGTCATGATATGAGGGCGTATTTGTTTGCAAAATGTTCGACTAAAAATTGCTCTCACTGCGCTGCGTGGCCCCTAGTGACAACGGGCGTAGTCATGTGGGTCGTCAGCAGTCGGTTTGTCGGTTGTCGGCTCTCGATTGTCGCTGTGAAGACCCAAATCGGCTGAGAAAACCTCGGTAAATGTTCGCTGAATGCCGTTCGACGGTCCACACTGTATACTTGAATCGAACAATGCGAACGCACAAACATACACACATATATACATAAAATATATAGATGTATATATATTTTTACGACTTATAGGTTGCTATAATTTCTCGAAATGACTTTAGGTATTATTATAGCAGGTGTGCGCGTGTGAAAATATATTTCTAAAAGTTGAAGTACGATGTATATTCGTTTTCTGCTGGTAACATGTGGACCGACGAACCCGTTTGAGCGCTATCAAGTACATATACGTATATATATGTATTTATGTATATAAGTAAAGCATGTAGATTAGCTAGCACTCACCGCTCGAGTTGTTATACTACTTTCAAAGCCCGAAACCAAAAGCCTTGGAACTGCGCTATTCGCAAAGTCACAAGTTTTTAGAAGTGAACAGAAACGAGCTCGAGTATAATAACCATAGATAGGTATCTCATAACAAACTCCATAGAAGGTAGCACGGCGTATAAGCAAAGAAGAAAGCAAAAACCAGGCAGCCAAGCTACGCGTCAGGTGAGATGATCGAAAAAACGAGAGCCAGCGAGGTCAGCTCTCAACGTTGAAGCAGCCAACAACCAAACAACCAACGAACTAACCAAACTTTCTGCCTCTAACACAATATAATAGCGACGCTACGGAACTATGTATATATGTAAGTATAACTCACCGACGGATTACCACACTGCCGGGTCTCAATGGCTTTTGTTTACTTTCCACCACTGACTGACGACGATGACGACAACGAAGTCTACGAAGAGTCATACAGCTTGGTTGTATTCACCGACTTTTTCTTCAACATCATCATCGACAGCAACCATTCGACGAAATACAGAATACCTCGTTGTTGTTCTTGTTGTTGTTGTTGTCAACGCCTCCATTTCTTTTTATGCAGCCCGTATAGACGTCGTAGGTAGTCTTTCAATTGGGTTCTGCTGCTTCTTCTGCTTAAGTCGCTGCGCATCGCAGCGTCATCACCAACATCGTACAAAACTACCGAGTATACGACGAACTCGTATGTATCTACAGCTTAACTCTTACCTTGGCACCGCACATAAGCGATGTTGCCTGAATGTTTTTTGCCTTACCTAGTCTACCTCTAAGCGTTTCGTCCCAGCAACCACAGTGAACGACCAACAAACCATCCCAACCAACCATCTATGCAGTCATTCAGACAAGCTTCCCTAGTATGAGTGTGCCATATATGTATATGTATATATACGGGTATGTATGTGTGTTCGTGGGCATATTGTATAGTGTTGTTTTTGTGCTTATACATCGAACAATGCTTGGCACTAACGACTCACGACTAACGACTACGGATGCCGGGCCACACTATGCTTGGAGGATTTTCGTCTATATACGCGTATAGGAAAAACGAGTATTATTTTGGGGCGCACGAGACCTCGACCACCAAGTCGGTTGTACGTACGTTTCATTTAGTGCTGAGCAGTCGCTTGGAACGTTTGTAATTTTGTCAGCGCGCTCTTCTCCTCGGTGGTGTATCATTATTATACTTTTACTTTACTTTACTTGTGTGCTTATTATTGTTGTAGTATTCAATATTTGTTGTACTTGGTACTAGGCGTTCAAAGAACACAGAACATAGAACACAAAAGCGTGACGCTCTCTCGCATTTATTGCTGTTTAACTTGAATAATAGTGAGTGGAGTGTTTTTTGTATTCCTCCCATAAACACTTTGATTCGAAATGTATAAAGAAGTACTATGAAATAGTTTGTTTGTTGTGCGGCGCGCGCTTTACTGGATATAAGATAATTCAGAAAATAATCATTGATTAGCATTGACAAACATATTTACAAGCATACGGAGCAGTAGCGCTACGAAAGTGGTTCTTAAAATAGAAAAAAAATTGGAAAAATTAAATAAAATTGTCATATCGCAATCGGAGGACAGAGCGCCAAGACCGCTCGAATATAGACATAGTATTCTGTAATTGGTGTGTTGGGGACTGTCAGCGGCATATAGAGGAGATTGTGTTCCCAAACCTGAAATTCATACAATACACATACAAAAGCCGGCTCTTGGTGTGCGTGTGCAACGGTCACGTAAAAAAAAAAGAGAGCGCTGAGTGGATAACGAGTTAGACAAGACACGGGGTCTTGAGAATTGTGGTGGTGTTTGCGTGTGCGTGCAAGGTAATTATCAATCATATGTGAATATTTTTGTACATATGTACCTGCAAGGCATATATATGTATATTGATGCGTACTCATATCAATTAGTTTGCATGTGTTAAAAAGCGATGTTTTGTTATTGTTATTATGTATTTCATTGCGTTTTATTACTTGTTATTACTTTCGCTGTTAAAGCTACCGTTCGTTTCTGTTGTGTTGTTGTTTATATTTGTGTTTCGCACAGCTGATATTGTAAGCGACATGAACTTTGTTGCAATCGTGAGCTTGTGTGGACGTGTGTGTGGGTGTGTGCTTCGATTGACAACTGTTTGTGATTTCATGTGTGATATTTCTGATTTTGCCAGCAAAAAGTAAGAATACCGGCTTGTTTTTTGACTATGCTGCCTTCTTCCGTGCGTAGCACTTTAGCAAAACGAAGAACAAGCATTGTGTTTTTATAATTTTTATTTTTTTCGAATTGGACATGGTCCTTTAAAGGTTCATACAGATAAGCTATTAATCAGAACGGTATTAAATTTTTGGAAATCGAGTTTGTAAATTAAAAAATGTCTAATGGAATATTGTTTTTGTATTTAATAAAAAACACTTTGGCGCCAAATAAGTAGAGGAATAAGCAGAATGACAAATAGCAATTTGTATTTTAGTTAGTTTGAGTGCTTGCCAGCTGTATTTCAGTCATTCAAAACCCGTTAGTAATAGATATAGATCACTATAATATAATATATATATTTATAATATATAGTTTTGGGGGCTAAGGAAATGCTGGTGACATCAACCAGTTATTAGTCATCAAATTGTTACACTCCCGCAACAACTTGCAACAAGTATAATAGTTTTGTTCATCTAACGGTTGTTTATATAAAAATTTCATACTTCCATTTGGCTTCATACCGTATATATAGGGCAATATATAAGATACTTTATCAAAATTAAGTGAACGTATAATCTTGGATGTACTATAGTTTGGTGACGAAGATGGGTGAAATCGATCGACGAATTACTTCAGCTCCCATATACTACATATATTAATTAACGTTATTCTAGTGGACTCTACGCCGAATATATCGGTCAAATTCTAGGTTATGTTAGTAAATTATTTACGTCAAGCTGGTTGTTTTTATTCTCAATACCCAATATATCAAATTTCGTCCCTTTGGTTGAGTTTATATCACATATCACATATATGTATATCAATGAAAAATGTCTCATTGAGATACAAATGATAAAATGACAGATAAATGTACAAAATTAAGCCGAATATTCCGATTAGTATTATGTCATTCGATAGCAAAAATTATGACACTTATGTGATGAATTTAGTGATTTGTGTTAGTTAGACTGATTTTAATATAAATATCTCGGACATGAAGTAAAAATTAGTATTGAAAGTAAGTGAGTATATTACCTATAGTCTACGTTAATAACATGCCAAATATGATTATATTCCATTCAAAATTTTGTCGAATAATAAATCCTTACTTTATTTTTTTTTATAAAGTTACACATATTAGTTTTGCTAACATCTGAGAGTGATATCAGCCGAAATGATATTCGGTTACACCCGAACTTAGCCTTGTTTTTTGTTTTTACTACTTGTTTTTTTTACTGCCTTTTTCTTTTCTAAAAGAAACATCCAATGAACACTAATTACTACCCTATAAACTACTGACGGGTTAAGATCAGTCTTACGGCTGATAGTACTGATGAAAACCACCCTTATGTTTAGTTGTATCATTAATCCATTAAAAGCAATATAATGAATATATCGAAGCTGTCTAAGGAAGTTTGTTCTCATTTGCTTTTAACACAACTATTGAATGCATATCGAAAGGTCAAATTAGCACAGAATCTCACATGAGTGCTTTGCATTTACATATGTATATACATATAATTATATTAAAATCTAGCATTATATTCTCAAATATAGCATCTTAATTATCCGGCTTCCGTTTTACTTTCAAGATTTTATATTTAATAATTTGAAACTGATTTGAAATTTTTCTTAATAGAGCCTTAATAGAGGCCTTGCCCATATATATTTTGTTCTAAATAATCTTAGAATAATAAAGATAGAAAATATTCTGTGCTTTTGTTCAAGGTTTTAATAAGAAAACATATTTTCTTTTAAGCACATTAAATAATTAGCAACGACCCAGTAGGAAAATATTGAAAGAGTAGCTTGGAGAACTCATGTCTAATATTAGCCTTATTCGATTCATTATTGTCTTCGAGTTCTGCTCTCTTGTCAAAAGATTTAGATGTTAATGAAACAACAAAGTTATTGATTTAGATTCAATACAAAAGAGTATAATCGCTTTCTATTTTATCTCTATTTAATTATGCCAGTCTAAACAATTGTTTATTCGTTTTTGAAGCAGTGTAATTTCAAAAGATTTCTAACCGAAAGTAAAATTTTGTTAAATTAGTGTAAATGAGTGTATGTAGTGTAGTATGGGTGTACTTGGTATCTACACCCCGACATTAAGAAAATGTTCTTAAAAATCGCGTATATCAAATTTCAATTTTTTTTTCATGTTTAAATTCTAGATTAACTTGTCATGTGTTTTTAGAATAAGTGAACATTTTATATATGTGGAATAGTATATTAGGTTGGATTTATGTGACAACTGAGACGTTATTATTAAAAAATTGGTTTCAAAATATTATTATTTAAGAACATGTAAGCAGTTTCTTTCTACCACGAACCACCGAGAATCAAAACGTTCGACAATATTATTATTATTTTACGACCCACTTGGTAATAACAAAGTATTTACGAATAGTTTGAATTTCAAAATACGGTTCGAATATTTATATTAAGTATGTTAAGTTATATATTTATAAATTTCGTATCAAAATTAGGAAGCTCGTATTTAGAGCATATAAAATAGGAGTGACTGTTCATCAGACCTTAATTACTAAAGTCGTTCAAATGCCCTACAGGGGTTTTTTAAATAAGAATGCTTGCATGTGTATGTATATGCATATATATATATGTATTTATGTAGGTGTGCTGAGTAATACTTTGAGCGGACAATCATTCATAGCCGTTTTCCTTTGTATTTATGAACATTTGTTTGTAATCGGTGCCATCTGCTTTCAAATGAAATAATGTTCAATAACTATCAATAGTTTAGTTTTTCTATATATCTATTTATCTATGTAGCTATGTTGTTTGTTATGTTATCTTTTTCGGGGAGTTTTAGTTGAATTATATGTATATGTATGTATATTACATACATATGTAAGTATATAATTTTTGACATGAAATACATTATATTTACTTCGAGATATCAAGGAGCCACGAAAGTAATATATTAAATAAATCGCAGGTTCGTGAAATATAGAAGTGTTCTCACAAAAAAATATATAAGAGAATTACGACCAGTAAATTCTAGCTTATCTAAGCCTAACTAAAGCGGGTACTCAGTAATAGCCACACCAAATTACGAGCTGAAGCAAAACGCATAGAACATACATATGTATGTATGAGAATTATTGGGAAAATTCTTGACAATATCTTCTGTAAATCTATATTTGGGTACAAGTAATATAAATAATCTGTATTTATGTGTGGTACATGCACACATTTCAGGTAGGGCAACTAAACTCTATAACTCTAAAATTGGCAGCTGCGACTTAAGCGTGGGCTAAAATAGAAGAAAAGGCTGCACATATGTATGTACATACAGACATATACATGAATACAGACACATCTATAAATCTCTAACTTGTGCTCAGCAACCCAGTTGGGATTACGTGATTTGATAGCTAAAGACCAACAATGAAATGAATTTTCTTACCGATAAGACATCTGTTCCCAACCCAATAATTTTTGTATATATATACGCACATACAACTCTACATATTTATAGACTAACCGTTAGCATACCTAAATATGATGCAAGATTAAACCACTCGAGCATCCGCTAGCAAAGCATGGGAACCGAGCAACTTCGAAGTCAAAAGAAAAATTGTATATTTAATGAATGCTCAAAGCATACTACTTGTGTACCCAATAAATCGTGGAGCAAAAGTGTAAACTGGGGGAAAAATATATGTATGCATGAGACAGTCACAGCGTCAGAGACGCTCAACAGCAGTGGCAATAGAATTGCTAGACTACAACTGGCTCTATGTTTGTATATATATATAAGGCAAACAGCTCTCGTACTCATATAAACATACATATGTATGTATGTACGGCTTTATGAATCGAAGTACAAATTCAAAGCCTCAAGCCGTAACTCAACTTTAGAAGAACTCGAAAACGAGACGAATAAATCGCAAAACAAAGTCAGCTAATAGAAAAGCGACGTTCTTTCGGGAGCTGAGAGTCTTCGTTTGCCTCGTTATCGGGTTATCATTCGGCACGATTCCGTTCCCAGCACCTAAAATATTTACACACACATACATTGAACGCATACATAGGCTTGTGTACATATGTTACAGATAACATCAACCTGATTTTCAGCTATTACAGGTAATCTTCATCGCCATAGTTAATCGGTGAGATACAAAAAGAAGAAAAAGTACAACAAATACAGCTTGACTCACTCGGTCTTAAGCAGACGTCTGAGTCAACACAATAGCATATGAAAAACATATTAGTAGATATGATGTTACACGCAAAAGTACCAATCGAAATGAAACATCTGTGCTCTGTCTACAGGTATAAATATAAGTGGTACACTACCTTCGTTTACCTGTGACGAATTTCAGATTTCTCAAAATACCATAACAAGCTGAAGCAACAGTACTAATTAGGGATACCAACCGAGTCAGTGGAATTTCAAATGAAATATGTATGTATGTATGTACATGTTTGAACGTTCATATTTATTAACGGTTGAGTTTATCGATTTTTTTGGATATACTGAGTTGATATGTAGTTGTCTGATAAAAGTGCCCGAAAAGGGAAGTGTTGGTTACAACGACTCTTTCTTTGGGGTCTTAACGATAACTTTTGAATGTACATATAAGTGTATATATGTATTAGAATATACAAACATTCGTACATATCTACTTATATATTGATATAATTTATCACAATGGGTCGAATATCAAGTATCTGTAATTTATTTTGTGAGCATCTACAACCACCAAAATGTACGAGTGTATGTGTACTACTTTGTGGCTCTGCTGGCAGCGGTACTTTGGAAACTTTTACTGTATAAGGCTCCCCAAGGGTGTTTTCACAATTCAAAAACTGACTCTCAGACAAGTATACCTTTAGATAAACTTACGTATTTATATACTATATTGCAGTTTTGTATGGGCAATACGAATAAATACACGAAATTGTTAGCAGTCTTTGTCATTTCCTGTCAGTTGTTTCCCCTGTTGCCATTTTTTAATGAGAAGAGTTCAGATATCGTACGTAATTGCCGTTGCTCAGGTTGTTTGGCGGAGGAGGTTTTATAACACATCAATAGAGACAAATTATTGATTAAAAAGCAGACAATAAAAAAATTATAAAATTTCTTTTGGGAAATGTAAAATAAATATGTAAACATTTTTAAAACAAAAATAAATAATAAATCCGCAAAAGCACAGAAACGTTTATGTCTATCATTTATCTCTTTAATAATAACGAAAATAAAAGTAACGATTATAAAAAAATTAATTACATAACTAATTCTAAGACCATATCATTTGGTTTAAATAAACTTAAAAAAAAAAATATTTGCTCGCCTTATATTAATACATTAATGCATTAACAATGAATCTAAATAAAAACACTTATATTTTACGTTCACTTATATTCAATACAAGTATTAATTGCAATATATGTAAAAAAAAATATTTTCTGGTTACTCTACAATATTTTTCTTTTCTACACTCCACAGGTCAGCTGTTCTATAACGGAATTTAAAAATTAAGGGAAAAACGTATAAATTCGAAAACAGAACTTGCAGTTCAGAAACGAAGAACTATTAATAAAAAAAAGTATAACAAAAGTATTAAGTTAATAGAAAAACAGCATGCCGACTATAAGGCGTTGCTGTATCGTGGGTTGCCTTTCTAATTCACGACAGAGCCCACAATTGCAGTTCTTTCAATTTCCACGCCCGGAAAACCCGTTCTTCGGTCTTTGGAAGCAGGCGTGCCATGCCTCGCTCAATCGCATTCTACCCTTCAAAAAGCCAGTTGTATGTGCACTACACTTTCATCCAAATCTTATAGGTGGCCGACGACTGACATCTTCAGCTGTGCCATCGCTACGCCTAGATGTGCCAAATGATCTAAAAGCGGTCGAACAACAAGCCATGGTTGAGGAAATAGAAAGGAGCCGGAAGTGTGCATATATAAATGCAGTTGTTTATGAATGGTTAGTACGTGCCAATTTGAATCCACAACTTCGTGGTTCCATAACACACGGTATGATTAAGGAGAAAGCGGCTACAGCGGGTCAACTTGTTGGTTCAACAATATTTGTCGCAGACAATCGTTGGCTGAATAGATTCCGCGAGACACATTTAAGTGGCTTTGCGCAAAAATTGGCTAGCAGTCAATTGAAACCGCTCGGCGTATCATTGTGGATTCCTGATATTGTTCAAGATCTCCAGCATCTCTTTCCACCAACTAGTGCTGAACGTGTAGCGAAATTAGAAAGTCTGCCTGAACAGTACATGGACTATATGCAACAGTATGGTGAATATGAAGAGGAAGATGATCAAGACTCACAGGGTGCATCCTTAAAAGACCAACAACAGAGTCATACTAGGTATGATGCATACGGTCAACCAATCCCAAATTATAATGGCGGTTATGAAGGTTATGAGGCATACTACGATCGTCAAAACCAACATAGTAATTACAGTTCCCCACAGCCCCAACGCCCTGCCTCGAATTCGCCACCTCTGCAACAGCTACAAAAATTAGCCTCTCCAACATATCGTGCCAGTCCAGTACAACAACCGCCTCCAAAACGAGCTCGCTCCAGTGACGGTGAGGTCAGCGAAACAACAACAAATGGTAACAATGTAACAGATTTGACGAGTGACTGCGAAGCGAATGATTGCGATGTTAAGCCAATTAAACTCAATGGCATACCAACACCAAATGGTACTAATGGCCACACACCAGCTGCTTCTCCGAAACCCGCGATGAATGGTACTGCAAATGGTAGCACAAATGATAATACAAATGGTATGTCCAAACTTATGGATACCAAGCTCTCATCCTATGCAGATGCACTCGAACAGCTTAGACCACTGGAGGAGTTTGTACTTTCAATGGAAAATTTCCGCGCGATAGGATTAGTATCACAATTAGAGGTGATATTACGGAAAGGTGAAAATAAACAGTTGGCGGCGGTTCTGAAATAAGCATTTTTCAGTTGCAGAAGACATGCTTGAAAAACTGGCGATTATAGGAATTAAAAACTAATTCCTAATATGTTGACGTGATTTAGGTTTTGTACATAATTTTTAAAACTATTTAGTATTATTAGAGAATATATGCTTAATTAACGGTTAATTGATGTATTATTTGCTTTTATAAGTAAAAGAATCCCTAAAATGCAGAAATAAATGTATATAAAAATGTGAAATTACTTTATTCAAAATCCCTAACTAAAAACACTTAATAGCAAACAATGGCGATGTTAAGGTGTTGTATTTATTATACAAATAAAAAATGTATCCAGTATCATAAGATACCAACATCATATTTTTCTTTTTCACTATTATTATGTGTATTGACTAGTGAAGGCTAGTTTATATATCGTCTAACAGTTTTATTCATTTTTGGTAACACTGTCGAAACGACTTGTTTCATAGACCTATTCTTAGATCAATCGATGTGCAATTAATTCCCACGTCAGTCGATTCTACATAACCCGAACGAACCCGGATTTTTATACGCCCAAGAATTACAAAAATTCCACCACAGCAGCAAAAACATCATTCCGATGATATGTGATCTCCCGTTCTCAGTACTGTCGGATCTACGTCACCGGGACGAACCGAGTTTCTCATCCGGCCAAGAACTGCCAAATCGGCAGCATTCTCTTAAAAATATTTGGGTTATGTTTTCTAGCACTCCAAAATCAACAACTAAGTATTCAAAAATCAAAAAAAAAAAGGTGGGAAGATAAACTGAGCTGTTTGCGTAGCTGAAGTAATAAATAAACCATATAATAAGGTCTTGACTTCCATAAATCCAAACAGAGTACTGTAGATTTCGAGAGATACAATGCAATAGCAATGTAACAAATTATTGACTTAAAAATAATTTCGAATAAAAGTCGAAACTGCTACGTACTTTGTATTCTCTTCAGGCAGATAAAGCTAACTTTTTGTAAGCGCATATTGAAATACATCATGTAATTAAAGATTTCCACAGTCAGTTCTCAATATCTCTTCTTTGATTGTGCCAACATTGTGTAACACTTTTCACAAAACTTTCCAGCCTCTACGTCTTCTTCAGCTTGAGAAATCGCTTTGAGCAATTCTGTTTTTACCGTTTGACGACTTTCGATTTTTAATTTACATGTCGCATCAAACATTATTTCAAAGAAATCCTTTAGTTCTAAATTACTATGAATATCAACGTTTTTCATTGGATTTAGATGACAAGCGCATTTACTAGTCTCTTCACTGAAGCTTGTTATCACTTTTCCAATAGGATTTCCGTTTATGTTTGGCGAAGCCACTTTTCTTACATTCGATGTTTTCTGTTTTGAAGTTGATGTTCCGGCAATTTCCAAAAAATTATGGATTTTAGGGAATAATCGGTTGGATGTTGTATAATTTGTATTTTGCATTGAATTTGTTTTCGAATAGGTCCAAACCATTTTTAAATTTTCGGAACGTGGAGGTCGTTGTAAGCGTTGTGACGCCTGACTTTTTGCATGTTTGTCAGATTCGGTATTAAATTCCTTTGCTATTGAAGAATTTACTTCATTTATTTCGTATATTACAAAATTATCAGTTACTTCTGGAGTTATGCCTTCAGTGATCTCTTCAGACTTAATAAATTGAGATGCTGGATAGGATTCACATTCTTCAGCTTTAATATAAACCGCTTGTTCAAGTTTTCTGCGCTTAGTAGAATGTATATCATTAGTATTTATGTGCGCCTTAACCTGGACTAAGGATATTTCAGCATCGGAATCGAATTTTTCACTTCTTACTACAGCTATTGGTTGATCGTTTCTGGTATCTATTGGATTGTTTTCTGCAAGAAATAAAAAGTATTTAATTATACTTTAACAATACGGCAACAAATAACATAATTGGTTGTTTTGAAACTACTTGATTTGACTCTTGTCGTCAAGTGAGCAGCTTTATAAATAGTAATATCATTTAATTCTTTATATCTACTCCGAGTCCCACTTATTCATACCTTGTTTTGAATTCAGGGAATTTAATATTTGCTGCCTTTTATGTTTTCTTTCTTGACGTTTTTTCCTCTCACTCATAGCATTCAAAAGTTTTTTTCTAGGCATAGCAAATCAAATTTTACATCCTGTTGATGGAAATAAGGATGTGTTAGCATGAAATTTAAAAATATTAAATTTATAACTTACTGCATATACATAACATAAATTATTTCTATATTTAAAATTATTATTTATGTCACAGCTTTTCCGTTTATGGAGTTTGTATCAACCAAAATCAGCTGTACTTATTGTGATGCCAGATCAAAAATATTGTGTTGGGCAAACTTGTGGCTTGATTGGCAATTCAATGAGTCTGTGATTGTTTAGCATTTAACGCATATATAATGCGCTTTAAAATTTCGCAAGTATTAACAAATATCGTGTTAAATCCCTGCAAATCAATTAACGATTAAATCACATCTTAATTACCTGAGAGCGCTACCAGAGATTTCTATTAAAGTTTCTATGAGTTTCTTAAGGTTGAATTGACAAAACTAAGCAAAACTATTGTGTACGTATATGGGGTCCCTTCCTTTCTTACGCATAGGGCTAATGAGCAATGTGCATATGTGTTAGTTTCTAAGCTAATTCTTTCAATGCATTCGAGTTTGGGAAGTTGCGACTTGCAGAGATGTTTCTGCGGCAATTGTGTGGCCATTTGGAGATTTAAAATTTAAATCCGGCATTCACAATGGTGCCAGGGTACAATTTTTTAAAAATACTAAAATAAACTAAAAATTGTTTGAAAACCCGATGAAATTAATTGGAAATGTAGAAATGTCAGAGGCCAGAAAGATATCATCCTATGAAACTGTCTATTTGTTATCTTCCAAAATTTACTTCAGAAAGATAACCTCACCGATAGCAATTTTAATCGTGTTGCTAGATAAAGGCAATATTAATATCGATAAATATTTGTAACGGAGAAATAAGAGTTGCCAATTTAGTGACGTATAATAATGTAATGGGGAGCGTGCAACGACTAGCAGGAATCTCAGGGATTAAGAGTTGGCGATCGGAAGAATGTAAGAATATAATTTTTAACAAAATCTGAAACTTCTTTCCACACTTTAAAATTATTTGTCTTATTTTATTATAATTAGTATTAGAAGGCATTATTATTATCAACTCTGCAAATGTTTTTTTACATGTTTTTTGATCGGCCGTGCGCTCCAATGATTCCATTTGATGAGAGCATTGAAATTAAAAAATTAGTTCGAGGCTCTCTTTATATCTCATCAACTGAAATATTATCAAAATTAGTCTGAAACTGATTCTTTAGGCGGTATGAAAGATCTTACCTGAAAACATGACCTTTGTTATCTGGCAGACAAATCAAAGTACTTTCATTTCAGAACTAGAGAGATTATCAATTATTAGAAGAGAGTACAGGAGTAAACTGCGATAATATTTAATATATTTAATTATATCTTAGAACCAGTTACATACATATATTGCCTTATACAGAGTTACTTAAAAAACTTTGAAAACAGTTATTTCATTATTTAATTGTTGTATTTTTATCTTACTGTAAGCATTACTGAGAGCAAGAGTGATTTATACTATTTTCTCTTCATTTGACTCTTCATTGATAATGTGAGCGGATCGAAACAAAGTTAGGGTTGGCGTGAAAGGGGTGGTGTATATTATACGCACAAACACAGATGTAAATACATACGTATGTATATACATGCTCAGGGGTCGATCTCAGCGTGGCTACGGCGGTATCCGAAAAACTGCGACGTCCACTGTTTGTAAATATATGTAAGCATGTATTTTGAGCATTACCCAATCGTGTGTGTATTTTTATAGAAGTCAGCGATAAGATTTGCTTGACATGCGCAATTGCAATTTTAGGTGCTTTATTTAGTACGCAACTACATACTTATGTACATATGTATGAATATGTACGTCACCTCGTCACGTTGCTTTGCTGGGCGTAAATTCGAAGTGCAGCAATGAGTAAATAAGCGAAATTGTGTAAGAATTAGTTAATTTTTTATATATTAAAGACCTAATTTGAAATTTAATTATTGCAGGAAATTGTTTAGGCACTCCTACTCCCATTGATCTATTTATTACGTAAGACATTCCAATTAATACTAGCCTGTTCAAGTGTACTTGTAATCGAATACACTTGGTAAATACAAATGTATGAATATAAATATATACATATATTCTTGTTCTTTAATGTGATCATGAAATAATTTTTGTGGAATTATTTGCTATAAATATTAAAGGAATAGATATACAAGAACAAATTTGTTGTTGATTAAAATTTATTAATTTTTGCGATATATGCTTATATATATATAAATATTTAGTTTCAGTGATTAATAATCACCGGTACAAGAAAAATTGCATTGGACTTAGTGCCAGGAATTCACGTAACCCGTCTTTACTGCTGCGATTGTGACGATAAGTTCCCAGTGATCAGGTACTCAAATGGTATGGGCGTGATAGCTGAAGACTACATTCAGCTTAGCTGACTAATAGCGTTAAGTTCTGCTCAAAAATGCTCGAAAACTTCCTCCAGAGCTTCGAGAGTTTATTGGAGTCGACGCGGTTTCACTGGAAGCTGTTTTCCCTGAGATGAACCAGCGAGAATTCCACCGAGCTATGTCATTGATTTCCTTGATTAGCTACTAGCTAAGAATTCTTTTCTGTAATCTGTCCCATGTTGTTCATATTGTTGTTGTTGTGATCAATTTTCTAATTGAAGGAATTCCAATTACGAATGTGTATGAATTATTAATTTATTGATATTGTTGTTGTAAGCGCTATTTTGGACTCGATCTTATTGGTTTATCGTAATATCCGTTCTAGTATCTAACATATAGTGAAAATATCGGTGAAATGTATGCATACACACTGTATATACGTCGTAACGGTTGCCAGTGTCATGTGCTATGACCCAACTTAATTGGAAGATACCGCTTTGTAATTTGCTACTCTGATATAACAAAAGGGATTATTAAAACCCAGCGATCGCGAATTGACTTTTCAACTGTGCCAGCTAGATTTTCAATGGACTAATATTTTAAAAAGGCATCAGCAACAGTATTTGTATGTGTGCATGTATGCAGATGGAAGGACTGATAATTTTTCTTATTTCTATGCGAGTTATATAGGACGGACACTATGTACGAGTTCCTCTGTGTAAAGTGCATTTTGAGGTTAGTTTTCCACAACTGCACATTTTTTATTTATTGAGTGCGTATTTATGAGTGAGAGCTTAAGGATAAGTGTTTACTATACAAACCGATTTGTGTTCAATAATAATGCACACTACTTGGTCTAAGAATCATCGTAAACATGTAATATTTATATACTAAATGAAACTTCATGAGGGGTCAGCGTTAAACGAGAAAATTAATTAAGTAAATGTATTTGAAATTTAGTTTGACAAGTTTAAAACAATTACGTGTAGATATATATGTATGTGTATTAAAGTAAATATATACACTGCGACAGAACATATAATTGATAATACAAAATACAAATCCATACACACATAGGTCTACATGTATATGCGCGTACTCGCATTAAATTAATATAAGTCAAACGCCGGCGCTCTTTCCAACCAAAAAAAAAACAAGCCCGAAAGCAGCGCCAATTTCATAAAATTTCACAATAACCAAAAGCCGTGAGCAGACCAGCTACTTGCTGTATAGAACGACGTGGGCTATGGAGAGCGCGACGGCGAGAAATGTGCTGCAGATGCGCACGAAGCAAAATTTCCAAATCACAAACGAAAGCGAAATTGAACTCGCAGAGCAAAGACCAAAAAAAAAGTAATAATAATAAACAAACAGCAAGCAAAAGTACCCAAAGCCATGCTGAATAAACTTCAATAGCACACGAGTACGCAAGCATGCATTCAGGCATGGGCGTGTGTGATGTGGGGATGTAAAGAATAAATCGCCAGCAGCGATAATCGCTGTGTTGCTACGCAAAGAGCAAGCGCAAAGAGACGACCAACGCGGCTATGGCACGTCAAACGCTCTCGGGCTCTCCGCATGGCCTGGCGCAGTCACATGCGAATGTATTGGTTAGAACGATAGAACACTAGAACGATAGCTGGCGACGACGACGACTCAGCGGCGCTGACTCGACTCGACTCGTTAACATATGTATTGGATGGCTGGCTGGCTGGCGGCTGGCTGTTTGGTTTGCTGGTTGCTTCCGCTTCTAGACAAACGCAACGTTCTAGTTGGGACCTGCCGCTCTGGCAATCTGGTTGGAAAAGTTCTACACCGTACGTTTACTACGAATTCTCCGCTCGCAAGAGCAACAAAATAACGAGCGCCCGCCCGCTCATCAACAGACAGCACCGCGCACGAATCGCACGGCCGTCATCTGTGGAAACAAAGCAAAACAGCAGTTTGTTGGAACGTCTACCAAGCAAATACACACGTTTTAATGCACACATTTGTATGCGCGTTTGTGTGGGTGTGTTTGTAGGCATACGCAGCGTACAAGGGAGGAAAGCACATTTGGAATAGCATTTTAAGCGCATTGTGTTTTGTCATATCGTCTTGGATTGGATTGGATTTGTTGCTGTGCATAGATAGAAGTGCATAATCATAAATTCGCAGCATATTAAGCAAGTGCATTGAACGAGTGTTTATATGTATTTATATATATATATATATATATATTTATACATATGTGAGCGAGTGTGAGTGAGTGTGTGCATTTGAAGAAAGAAAAATAAACTGAACTTATTGTATTTATTACAGTAGTGTGGAGGCCAATTGTGAATGCAATTGCAAGACAAAGCGACTCAACAACAACAACAACAACAACAACAACACGAACAACAATATCACCTGCAGCAGCAACAGCAGCGGCCGCACAAACAAAACGATAACGTTGCAGAAGTGCCCAAAGTGCAATAATACAATCAGCCACAACGACGTCTACAACGGTGTCAACCGCTACGGCGTTCGCATCGGATACGCCGAAGCAACAACAAAATTTGCGACGACGTCGTCGAACGGTCGAACCGCAGCTATTCAATACCATTACGACGGCGACGACGACGACTAGTCGCGTCGGCCGACGCGTGCGCCTACCCGTGCACCTCGCCACATCGGTGACGTCGAGCGCGGCTATAAGAGCCGCCACTGTGTCATCCACGCTGGGTCCGAAGAAATTGCGAAGTTTGCGAAATTTACTGTCGCGCGGCAAAAGAAAACCCCTCCGTGTGCGCAGCACAAGCGGCGGTAGTAGCGCTCAACAACAACAACAACAGATTGCTGCTAAGCAGCAGCAACAGCAGCAAAGTCATAATAATATCAATAGGCACAACACCCAGAATAGCATTGACAGCAATTGTAAAAGCAATAACAACAACACAAACACAGTTCAACACAACGAAAACGCGATGAAAGTAAAGGAGCGCGAAAAGGTAGCGGACAAGAATGCAATTGCAGCGGAGGAGTTGGATGATACCGACGATGGTGTTAATGAAGACGATGCCGATGCCGATGCGTATAAATCTGAGAATGTAAGTGATTAAAGCACTTAATTTGTAATTTATATGGGAGTTGACAGAACCCAAGTTGAGAATCTTGTTCTGAACAAGATTCTTATTGTTAAAGATAGGCATTCACAACTTTGCTGGACGGGCGAACATCTGTATATTTGTAATAAGGAGAGACAATGGAAAATATACGAGGTTAGGCGAAGTCCGAAGACCGATATCGCTAATTTTTAACAATACTAAATATTAAATACTTTAGGGATACTAAAGGCCTCAATACTTGCTTCGATTGTTTTCCGGTAGTGAAATTTAAAATATGTTCATAGGATAAATAGTTTCGGTAGTTATTCGATTTTTCCAATTTGCAAACTAGGTATAAAGTTCATGTTTCTTCTTAAACGAGTGGTTTAGAATTCATTAGTCACTTAGTAATTTGTTAGAGTGTATGCAAACCTTTTGTTGATTTGAAGACTACCGTTATATGGAAGGTGATCGTGGCTATCGTCGGTTTTGATCTATATTGACTGTGTTATGTACTAGGTAAGCTTATAATTAGAGAAAGAGAACTTTTTACGAGTACAACTGAGATATCTCAAGTTATTTACGAGTATGAGCTATATGTAAGTATGTATATCTAACCTAAATTTTTAGCAGAATCTCGTCCAGATTATGGTTCCAAAAAATGTCAAACCAGGAAGTTCAATATTTATTTACTTTATTTATTAGGGAGTATATATAGGAAGTGAAGTATGAAGTTTCACTCAAAATGCCATGAACGACTAAAGAGACCGTCTAAAAACGAAAACGTTAAACGAACCAATTACAATAGTCTCGTGGAAAAAAAATCTACGGCATTAAATGAGGCGTGTCAGCCAAAAATAATTATATGCAATTAATGACGTAATGTATTTACATACATACTCTAATATATACATGTACTTAAGATCATGCCACCGGCCTCTTAATTATATACATATATAATATATACTTATTAATATGTCGTATTTCTTTTGTATACTCGTTTTCTACGAATGACTAATACTTCACACACACTCACATACTTTTCTTTCTTCTGTTTTATAGAACCCCCCACCAGCACTTGCACAACCGTTCCATGAGAAAATGCTTTACGATACACGTATACGTCGGAAAAATGTATTGGCACTCAATGAGAAAGTGGCCGCAATACGCGAGTACGAGAAGTCGCCGGTGTACAAGCGTGTCGGACGCATGTTTCATTGCAGTCCCGATCAGATCAAGCGTATAGTGCAGCAGAAAGATAGTATACTTGAGGCTTGGGAGCAGCGTACGCGCCGCTGTCACGACGCAAAAACGCTCGAAATGAAAGTGGTGCGCGTCTCGATGCTGGGTAAAGCGGTCTTCGATTGGCTGCGCCGCATGATTTACTACCAGGACATACAGATAACTGATGGGCTCATACAGAAGACGGCGTTGCAATTTAAAAGTGCAATGGGTCTGCAGAATTTCTTTCCACACCAGGATTGGTGTGATAAATTTCGACAGACATACAAAATACATACAACCGATAGTAAACTGTTGAATATTGGCTATGCTCAAGGCTATTCCGTGCAAATTAAGGACGTCATGAAGGATGTACTCAATGAGTGCACACCGGATGCGGACATCAAGACACAGGCGGTCGATGACGAAGGTGACGCCGACAACGACGATGATGTGGAAGAGATTAAGGAAGAGAGTGATAATACGCAAAATACGAAGGCGCACGAAGGTGATGCTGAACAGGAAATGGCGGCAAAACGTAGACGACTGAAATCTGGCAGCAGCGCTAAGAGCGCTCAGAGCGCTAAAAGCAATGTTGCAGGCAACATGGCACAACTAACTGGTAGCACACTAAATGCGACTGGCAATCCAATTGTGAAACGCATAAATATCACAAATCCAAACGTAAATTTGTCGAATAATAAACTAGCCGCAAATTTACAAAACAAGAGCGCAGCGTCACCAGCTGTGCACAAGCTTGCAACGCCACAACTTTCACCCTTCCGTCAACTGGTCGCATTGCCATTACAAGGCAACGTCGCAGGCATGCCACAGAAGGTGCTGGTGGCTACACCTATAACACCGGCTGGACAGCTGCCCGGCACCAAGCCAATGACTATGACAATCATACCGCTGGCGACTATAGCGCAATCTCAGAGCATGCAAGCGGCTTCAGCCACAGCAGCGTCAACTGCAACAGCTGCAGCGGCTGCCACACCGACTGCACTGACTGCCGCGCTAGCAACCACAACAGCCACTGCCGCCACACCTGCCTCGGATGCTGAGAAATCAAATGTGCCACCGCCTATGTTGGATATCAAAAAGGAAATCAAGCAGGAGCCCGTTGAAATAAAGCAGGAATATATTTCAGATGCAGAAGAAGACGAGGAAGCGGAGCAGGAGCAACAGCCTAGTGAAGCTGCTATGAAAACAAATGCTACGCCACAAGAGCACGTCGTTAATAATAATACCACAGCATTTACGGCTGAAGGTGATACATCCTCGGGTGGCAGTATGGTTGTTGAGGAGCGCGTCAGTGCGCCAGAAACCGCCGATGATGAAAACATAGCTTTAGCCAATTTGCGGCGCCTGATACAGACGCAAGGTAAAATTGTTGCAACCTCAGCAACCTCAACAGCACCAGCATCAGCATCAGCAACGTTCGTACGTCCTACCGTCTCGTCGACCGTACCACCTTTGGCGCCAAAACCCACCTTACTAGCCGCAACATTAAGCCCCAACAATACGTGCACGACAGAGCGTCAGAGCTTGCCAACATCGACATCGAATGCCATTACTTGCATACCCGCCGCCAATATATCAGCTATGAGTAGATCCTTGTGCTTTACGCCGCCCTTGCCGCCTTTGACAAAAGCACCAGATGCCGTTATAAATCGTTTGGCGAATAAACGCAAACATGCGACAAACAATATGCCCATGCTGCCGCCGATCAAATCCTGTTCGGAGGCTCGTAAATATTTGAAACTTTTGGAAGATTTCGCGTTGGTTAAAGAGAACTTTAGACTGATCGGTTTGATTACGCGTGCCGATGAAGTTCTGCGGGAGCTTGATGGTGATGACGACGTGGATGTGGATTGAGTTGTTGATTACAAAATACTTATGAAAATAACATATGATATATAATGTGTACACAAACACTTCTAATTTAAAATTAATACATACATACACATACGTTGTATATATATTATTATATATAGTATGTAAGAGTATAGCTTTTTCTATGAATACCAAAGCCGGTAATTGTTACCATAGTTTGTAAGTGAAGTTCTTTCTCATATGTAGAGATATTTTTTTATTTTTGTCAGCAATACATTTATGAATATATATCTAAGTAGAAGAGCACTAGGGACACATGCATGTACATATATATTTAGTTACTATATTACATATGTATATGCATATGTTTTGGAATTATATACATGTATTTTTGTTTTTGTTTATGTTTTTATGAAATATTTTATTTTTTAACGGAATATTCATACTGTTTTTAATTTTTATCACAATAAGTATGTACATACTTATATTTATATGTAAATAAAGGTAGAATAATATTTTTACAAATGTTTACATACAATATATGTATGTGCATACATATTTATGCAGAGAAGCTACTGATTTAATTAAAAAATAAATAAAGCGAATTTAAAAAAAGCAAAGCTCTAATCTATATTACATATAGTAATAGAAAAGCCGAAAACAAGTGTATCAAGGTAGAAAAAAGAAATAGGAAATAATTTAAATTGCACCGACCAGAGAGCGGTTTAATAATACTTCTTCAGTTTTACCTCCTTCTCTGCAGTTTTCGAATAGTTAGACAGTCGATTTTATTGTTTTTTACTGGCATATAAATACAAAATGTACTTCAAAACTTCAAAGTGTGGAATTTACACGAAACTACTTATATATATTCTTAACAATTAATTTATTAAAAAAATTAAATTTAAATATAGGGTTTAAAACTCAACTCCACTTTAGTTGAACCTGTAAAAAAACTTGCGTTGAGTAGTCTTTGTCTTACAAGTTTGTCGTAATGCCAAAAAGAACTTTAGCTGTTTTAAAGTTGAGCTGGCTCAATTTTAATTGAAGTGAGCCATATTGTAAACCGTAAATGAGATGATGAGAACTCTTTTTGTTTTATTATGCGCTTAGAACTTGTCAAATGTCGACTTGAGACACATCAGTTTCAGGAATTGCCTTTTTCATTTTCATAAAAATCAAATGTGGAAGATTGATTTATGACAAAATGGACCTACACTAAATATATTAAATGAATATGCCAGTTATTTCAGCTCATGAACTCAATTGTGGAAGGTCTGAAGCTTTGTTCGCTAAGCCTCCAAATCGAGATTATCCTACAAACATAACCAAGGACATATTCCGGGCTTATTATAATTTAGATCTTCCAGTTTTAAACAGACTTACTAGCGTTACAACTTGAGCTCTTCGTCATCACTAAATGGGGTCGACTTCGAATCGGCCAATGAGATAAGTTGTTGTTGCTTTAAAAAGTATGTAGATATAAAACATTCCTCAACTAGTTGAGGCATGTTGCTGATAGTACTTGGCCGAATATAAATCTGGGTTCGTTTTGTAGACTCAACCGTCAAAGGCCTAAGTAAGGTTATGATTTGTTTTATTACCCATTAACAAGGACCCTTTATCCTGTCATTCTTCCACTTTAGTTACATTAGTTACTAAAAGAGAAAATAATATATGACCCAGAGCTGCTCCGTAAATAAAAACAGTCGAGAAAAGTGAGATTTGAAAATGAAACTATGGTGAAAAAACCGCTTCTATGAAAAACAAATTAAATAATTTATTTTATTGATTTCGAGTTTCTGGAAGTGGTGTTGTATTGTATTTGGATCAAACAAAACTCAAAAATTGCTCGTTTTGGGAATTTTGAGCACAACATTTATTTGACAAGACTGTGGTAAATATATTGAGGTGCCTATTTTTTTTCTTTATATTTTTTTTTATTTTTTTCTTTATATTTTTCTTTATAATCATTAAAAAAACATATTTTGGACGACTATACATCATTACATAACCGTAATATATTGTAAAAGCATTTCAGTTACAACAAATATCAGCAAAATGTATACTATAGTATACATATAGTACTATTTTCTATTAAATATGCATCCATTTAAAGCTAGACCTACAAATATATATACGCCTATAAAATCACGCTGCCTTTTACCTACACAAATGCCTCTTCCAACTTATATACCATATATGTAATTTATATATGTAAGTGCTTATATAGGAATACGTTTGAACATTATCAACACCTACTTCTAGCGTGACCTGAGCGCCAATGCGCATGTCTGCCCACTGAGTTAAAGCGTCTGCCAACGATGACTAGCTGCCCTATATGAATAGCACGTTGCTTCATAGATATAAATATATACGCATATATACATATGTAAGCAGTAAGCAGCAAGCAATGCGCACATTCGCTCTCCACGCTCTGCGTAACGGAAAGCCTTAAACGACGCGCTCTCATCACAGAAATAATCCTCTCAGCGAGGCGGCATTGTGACTGTATTGCATTTGTATTTATCGCAAAAAAAAGCTGACAATTATATTTAGAACAAGCATGCAAACACGCCAAGCTGCGACCCGACATTTGTGAGTCAATAAACAATGTATTTGTATTTACTTATTACCGTTGTTACTGCACCAAATCGTGTCCAGAGCAGTAAAATGTAAAATTTTGTAAATTCATAAACATGCTTATGTGCGTATGTGTGTTTGCAACAAAAAATATCGCTGATAAGACTCGCCAGCGATCCGTAGAAATTATGAGATTGCAGCTCAATACAAATTTCGCTCTGATAAAGAGTACGAAATTCGTCGAGAAAGCGTAAATAAGAGAGTTTCATGGTAACTTACAACAAAAAAAAAAAAAAAAACCAATTTCTTATATGTGCATACATAGAGAAAACTTTAAATTTATTCTGCTCCACGCTTAACCTTAGCCATTATTACGTATTATTTCGATTAATTGTGGGATATTTAATTTGTATTGTTATTGAAAATTAACTTATAATGTTTCAATTAATGCACGGCATATTTACAGAGAGAGCTTCAAACTGACATATTTACATACTATTATACTCGTACATGAACATATGTACATAAATTTTTTGATTGTTTTTTTTAAACGCTTTAATCATGAATTATAGAGTTGCTTTTGTGCTGTACTACATTTAGCGCCCTTCTCGAAGATGCGCGCCAATTGCGTAAGCAAATTTATTGCTTGAAAATCTTCTTGCTGCGTTGCGAAATCCTCTAACGGGCACAAATTGCGCAACGCCTCCGTATAACTGTTAACTGTATCTCTTAACAAACGCTTACCATTTGGCTCGGCAGCGTTTATTGTTTCTGCTGTTGTTGTAACTGAGCGCTTTCGTTTCACGCCACCACCACCCGTTGTCGTGATGCTCGTGCTTGTGCCACTTGCCGCAGTCAATGGCGATAGCAATGGCGGACTTCTGCTACGACTGCGACTGCGTTTCTCCTGCTTAATCTGCAATTCAGTTAGGAATGTTGGTTCCGTTGTTACTTGTGTTCGCGCAGCAGCCTTGTTGCTTACGGTAGTACGAGAAAATTCATATGCTTCTGTTTCTTTAGTGCCAGCGTAGTTGAAGCCCTCTTCATTGTTGTCGGGCGTGTCTAAATACATGCCGGCAAAGTCGTCAATTTCATTCACCACAGGCACATCATCAAATTGCTCAGCGAACATCGTATGGGAGGCGTTGTTACCGAAACTACTCTCACCACCACCACTATCACCACCCTCATCGTAACCAATGTTAGCCAACTCATTCTCTGCATCCTCCATATCGTAGAGTTCCGAGGTCTCCTTCTTTGACAGTGGTTTGGGTGCTTTACCTATCAGCGCTAGAGCTTTCGAGACCATACGCGTACAGTACTCAATCAAGTCCTTGTTATCAAGCGAACGCGGTGGTACACCGCATATAATCAGCGCGTCCAAATTTTGCCACTCCACATTGTAGACCTTCTTGAAATCGGCCAACCATGACTTATTCGGATGAAACTGTACGATTTGTAGTATGTCACGGAGTTTGAGCGCCCGCTGTCGCAAAGTTTCATCGTTGAGCTTTGCGCTGCGGTGGTAGTAGGCGCGTCGTACAAATTCGTACGTAACATTGCCGAGAAAGTTGATTTTCTTATTGCGCGCACATTCTGGCGTGTCCTTGCGGGTAACGGTCTGACATTCGCCATAATAGCGCAGTATGTCGTCGCGATTGGCGATTACGTTGCGTACTTGCTCCCAACTGCATTTGAAGACGGAAGCTACACGTTGGTATACCGGCTTCTCTTGGTACAGGCGTATGGCCAGTACGCGCTCTTCCAGATTGAGCACCTTGCGTGGCTTGTTCTTCATTGTAGCGCGTTCGCGTTCATAGCGTGTGGGCTGAAAGTTGGAATGCAAGGGGGAAAATTATTGAATATGAGTGCAATATTTATTATATTTCTACAAATGTATGCATGTATGTGTGTATGAATGCATGTATGAAAGTATACGTTAAATGAAATGAGAGCTACGTAATTATTCATAAATTCATAAATATATATGTACATAACTTTAAAATAAGTTTGCTTATGTACTAGCATGTTTAGTCAGTTTATTTTTCACAAAACCTTACAATGTATTGATTATAGAACACTTGTTTTGTTGGCTTAGAGGCTGGCGTTTTCCGTGCGCCCTTACTTAATAACCCTTTGACAGGTATTTGTTGCTTAATTAATTTGTCAATATTATAATTTTTAGTTTGCCTTTCCTTTAGAAAGTATTTTCTTACAGCTGCTGTTTCTTCCATCTACAACAAAAAATTAAAAATATAATAAAATAAAAAATGAAAATGAACTCGAAGATATCAATGTAATAGACGTAAGACTTATATGCGAATCAAAACATAATTCAATATTTGTTAGTATTTCTGAATCGAATGAAATATTAATAATTGTTACAATTTTTAATTAGACTAAATTTTTATTTCACACTTATATAAAATATATATAAGTATATAAAAGCTTCAATTATTTCTATTAATTTATTTATGGGCTGCGAAAATATATTTCGTTCTTAAAATCTCCCTATCGTGAATCAAAAAAATATTTCTTTCATTCTTCCCCCTCTCTATTTCGCACACTATTTGTGTTTTAATCAGTTATTGCATTTCCAAATACATACATTTCGCACTGCACTGAAAAGGCGCTTGAAAAGCATCATTGTGATTTAACAATATCGCATAACCTAATATACATCTAATTAATAGCCATTAAACATGAATAGTTTTTCCCCATTCCAATTACGCACATTATTCTGACATGTTTCATTGTCAATTGTCTGTTGTAAAATAAATATTCAGCTTACATTGGTCAATAGTTTCACTCAAGCTTTTCTCACTATTTTGTGCTAAGCAAGTGATCTCCAGTCGTTGACGCTCACTTAGAATTACCCTTCTACCACGCAGATGATTTTTGGTACTACACGCCTGAGGGGCTCTTAAAAAATTCTGTTCATCTTTGACAGTTCTCTTAATGAGCTGAGATATTTCGCGAAACCATTTCTTTTCAGCATCAAATAAAGAAATTTTATTTCTTTCAAATTCGGTCAGGACTGTGTAACGTGGCATTTTGTAAATAAATTAATATATGTATATTCTATAATTTTGCAACGGTATGTGCTGTCTCACCTCTTTTGGTCTAGAAGTTAGATAGAAGTTCAGTTCTGTCGAGTAAATTTGGTTTGAGTTTATAATTTAATCACAGGGTACAGGAAATACATGTGCATATATACATATATGCACGTGCTTGAAAGAATTTTATACATCTACCGCTCTGCAACGGTGATTTAAAGCGCGTGCCAAATACAAATGTCTCAATATAAATTCACTCCGTTGCAAAGTATTTTCCCCTCCAGAGTTTTGTCTCCTGAGTAAACCGGTGTTGCAGCGTTTTGATAACTATACAACCATTTGTACAATTTTAGATCCTAAATGACCTGGCCGTAATCTTTATCTGTCACCGCTGACTTTGTCTGAAGCCTGGACCACTGTACGTATGCATGCATGTATGTATGTACATACATGCATATGTATATCTATTGACATTTACGACCTATAGGCTTATATACGACTCTTCAAGCATGCAGTAAAAACTGTTAATTGTGTTGAAATGATTAAGCACAATTACGAATGAATGAAAATAATAAATACTCTCTCTATACTTACATTTTTCATATCTCCTACTAAAATTGTGAGCCCATAGACAGAAGGGCAGATCCGCAATTATACTTCTCCCAAATTTCAACACTCTAGCTAGAGCTTGTCTGTATTTAAAAGAAGAAAATTAATTAGAGGAGACACAACAACAAAAATAATGACAAAAACAGCACAAAAGTCGCAATTTCGAAGTGGAAATTTATTGCGAGTACACACACATACACACCTAGTACATATGTATGTAGCGTATTCATATGTATATTTGTGCGAGTACTTACCGTCTGGCAAAAGCAAAAGCAAAAGCAAATGCAAAGTCACAAACACGCGCGTTAATGAAAATAAATACACAACAACAACAGTAAAGCTGAAGCCGGCAAACTTTTGCAACAGTCCAGACCAAACACGTGAAATTTACAAGGAACCCGACGAGCGACTGAGCGTCATACACCAGAAAACATACCGAACAAGCTCCACAACGCGAAACTCGTAGCACATAGATGTGAGGCGTCGTCACCGAAGAGCGGCACCAACACGTCGATAAAGAAAGACCAGTGAAGTGTATAACGAAAGAGACAGCTGAGTGAGTCCAAGCCTCGGGTACAGAGCTAGACCGGGCAACCAAGCGAACGACCGAATAGCATGCAAAAAAAAGAAAAAACAAAATTATGGACGTAATCGCATTCAGAATTTCACTATATTTCGAGTGTGTTACGCAGCTGCCGCGTGAGAAGTGGCCTCGTAATCGTGTCTGGGCAGCACCAGATACGCGGTCCCAATGTAAGCTTTGTCGGTGCAAAAATATGCCCACATCAACAGAGAAACATATGAGTACGCATAGATTTACTTTAGCACGTGTTTACTTGTACATGCATATGTATGTATGTACACATATGCAGTTACACATGTGTTTTCGGTATTTACATATTATGGTGTAAATCTAAGCGTGAGGCCTTCTCCTGGTGCAGCAATGTGTAAAATCATTTGAGACGGAGCAAAAGTAGCGAACACTTTGCTACAATTGAAAGGTCCATTCGCTGTCCTGGTTATTTGTTGTGAGATTCATTGCGATAGCTTGATCCCGCTAATAATTGTTCGTACCTCGCTTTTAAGGTTTCCACCTTCGTAAATTTTGTTTGTTGTTTTTGTTATTATAACGGGACCTTTTGTTTGAAAACTCAGCAATGTGTTAATAAACAAACCTCGGTGGACTGCCATTAGCAGAGTAGGCAAGCAGATAACCTTGGCTCTCTACTCTCTTTTCTGCACGCAGCTCTGCTGTACTCCCTGCATGTGCATATGAGTGTAAGTACAAAGCATAGACATCCCTGCAAGAACGTTGTAAGAAACTGCTGTTGGGATCACTAATATACCGATAGGTGTGCCTCATGTCTGGAAAAACAAATGATAGCACTCTCGATGAGGTAGCAAGCCTTTTCCTATTCAATCGCTCGAGGCAGTACTGGAGGTGGAAGAAAACTTAACATAACTCGAATTCGATCAGGCTCGTGGTAAAAACATACAAAAATTGCTAATTGCATTTATATATTATTATTTTACACACACTTATGTTCATAAACTACAGGGGGACTCCAACGATGTTGAAAATATTTCAAAAAATATATTTACCGATAAGTTGCAAACTAAAAGCTAAAGAAAACTATTTTTAATTAATTTTAATTTGTTTAGTCGTCTTTCAATTAAAGGTTCCTATGATTTTGAGAAAAGTACAAGGAGAGCTATTGAGCGGAGTCACTCACAATTTGTTTTTAGAATTTTATTTTATTTTATTATTACCAGCCCCTTTTATTTTTTACATATGGTTCTTAAGTATGCATTCTATTAATTTTTTGTCGAATTATGAGTAATTAAAAGTAAAATTATTATGAACAGATAATTGTCAGCAATGTTCCAATGAAAGGCACGAAAGCGATCAGTACAGATGCATATTTATTAATTTCAACATCATTTTGGCACACTGCCCACAAGAAAATTGCAGAAACTTTGTTCTACGTGCTGACAAAACTTTTTCATCTAAGACTGTTCTTGTAGGGATGTAACATATGGAGTAGCTGCGCTGCTTTCGGAAGCAAAGCCTTTCAAGAATAACCCTGTATATTCCTCCTCTGTCCTGTCATTCGCGAAATGTTTTTATCAGGGTCATTCAACGGTAAGCGCAGGAAAGTGCTGCAGGAAAGGTAGAATATTATATACATATGTATGTATGTACAACATATGAATGGATAAATGTCATATTTGGAGATCCCATCTACTTTACCTATCCAGAGTATAATTAGACGACGAAACATGTGATTATATTGCGATTATATTTGGGCTATAGGTGGAGCTTTTGGACATTATGTGGATATTAATATTTAAAATACATACATACATATGTATATCTTTCTTTAAGGTCATGGAAACTACACTCACTCACTAGAAAATGTAAAAAACTGTTAATTGAGAGAATTGAACTCTTTTTGCTTATTCGAATTGAAGTTTTATAAGGAATCTACATAGTTGTCAGCCAATTTAAAACTGTTCCAGAGATGGGTACCACCAGATTATCACAAAATCGGTTTGGCAAATAACCAACATTTGAGCAGGCAATCCCTTGCTCCCGAACAACATTTACGTTTCCCGTTAGTAAAAAGATAAAAGCACACAAATGTTCACAAACAACAAAAGTTAAATGTATTGATTTTATTTATTTTTTCTTCATTTCAAAGAAACTTATTTTCAGTACTGCACACTTCTGAGCAAACATACATACGTACATTCGTTCAGCGCAGCTACGCACTGCTGCTGATGCTCATCAAAATAAACAGAGAAACAGAAAGGAAAGCAGAAAATAAACTCAGACATATCAAAGAGAGGGAGAGCATTGAAAAAATAGTATGCTTGACTCAGTTGATGTCCAGCAATCAAGCCGACCGGACAAGCCAAATATTGTGATTGAAGTTGTGTTTCGCTGCCGTTATTTGTGATTCACGGTATTTTGACATCGTTCCGTTGCAATTTACATACAAATACAATTCCGCTTCAAGCAACAAAATGGCGAATGCCCGCCCGCATGCACACGCAATTGATAAGCGCGCTTTCTGGACCGAGTTTTTTGCGTTATACGAAAGTTTGCCGGCTTTGTGGGATTTAAGTAATCCATTGTATAAAGATCGGCAGAGTAAGACACACGGCTATGAGATGCTGGTAATGAAAATGCGCGAAATTGATCCGCATGCTTGTCGGGAAGATGTTTTGCGCAAAATTAACATATTTCGTACCAATTATCGACGTGAATGTACACGCATTAAAGCGAGCAATGAAATGGGCAAACGATATAACACCTCACTCTGGTACTTCCACATGCTCGACTTTCTGCAGAGCCAAGAGTTTCGTAAAGAGCGAAAACGTGCACCGAATAGCGAAAAGAAAATTTTGGTAAGTTTGTAAGATATCTGTATGTAATTTATGTATGTATATTATCTGTATGTATATTAGATTTATAAAATTATTTTTAATTTTATGACATTTATGCTTAGCAGCGTCGGATGGCGAGAACACAATCTGACATTGAGAAAGTAAGGTTACAGCTTTTGGAATCGCCACACACATCGCAAGACAGTTCCAGCGAATATAAAGTGCAGCTTAACAAATATGAATACGCATCTGATAATGGTAACGAAACAGAGGAGCATTTAGAGGCGGTTCAGTATTTAGATGAGAATTCGTTTCAGCAGCAATTTCAGAATCAATTTCGTAAGATTCCATTTCCAAGCCAAAAGCAAAATAATGTAATAACATCATCAGGTGGTGAAGAAGTAAAAACTATTGGAGATGCAGACACTGAAGATTTTCATGAAATCATTAACATAGATGATTCATCTCACACTCCCGACGATATGTTAGATGTTAAAAGTGTTGAAGACTGCAGTAAGAATATATCAACCGAATATATAGCAGCCACGCCACCAGAACTATCGGAGCAACTTCTAACAACTAGAAAAATCAGAAAGACTCCTTTAACTAGCATATTTAAGGAAGAGGCGAGGGGACGTACTGAACAAGTCTCACGAGCAGGTCTAGCAATTAGTGAATCTACGGAGATATTAGCCAAATCGTGGGCAATACAATATGAAGAAATGTCTCAGGATCAAAGAATTTACGCACGCAAAGCGATAGCTGAGATACTCTTTGAAGGTTGCCTTGGAAATTTAGGACGCCAACGAAATGCTAAAATTCATGTTAATAATTCGGAGCCGGCGGTTTCTACACAATACGAAAAGGACGAGATTATGGAGGAGGATGAAGTTACAGAGCATATAGCTGAAGAAACATTACTGCATATGGATGATGGACATCCCACTTACGTATATGCAGTCGACGGTGAACAAATGCAGTTACATGAATATATACATTGAAATTTATACAAGGGAAATGCCAAAAGTGAATTTTCTGTCTGAGTTTAAACAAATTCCTACCGCTATTTATTTAGAAAATACGTCAATCTCCATCAATCAATCAGCGAATTTCTTCTTTCATTTACATATGTATGCCTGCATTGTCAGACGTTTCTTCTTCAGTCGTTTCGCCTAGACGTGTTCAATTGGCTTAAGCAATAGGTTAGCTAGATATGTTTCTTGTACACATTAGTTACTAGTTGTAATTTTTCCTAACATGCGAATCTATTAGAAAACATAATAAAATATCTTATCTTTGATATAAATTAACCAGTCATAATAAATTATTTGAAATAAATTTATCAAAAATAAGTTACCACAAGTATATATATATACAAATGCTATATCCAAATTTAATAAAAAGTAGCTGTGTTTAATAGAACGTACTAACGATATCACAGGGTTGTTTTTAGTTTTGTTTATAACCACTGAATCAGCTGCTATGCCAAGCGTCTACTTGTTTACATTTAAAAAAGATATTAAATAAAACAATACAACTAATTTTAACATTAGCGTATTAATTATTTACTTCTTATTAAATGTGCGGTGAGCTTTTAAATTTCTTTAACTTTGTCATACTCATTTGTGACTGTAAAGATAAACCTGAACCAAATACAAGGACATGTCTTTAGGCGAAAATCGAAAAATATTATCTCTCATACAAGCAGTACGAAGGAATAAAGTCTTGTATGATATTCGGCATGAAACTTACGAAGATGCAGGCCACGCAAACAGAATTTGGGAAGGTGTTTCATTGGAATGTGGTTATGACAATGGTAAAATATTTTACTTAACAATCACTTACGTTCCATATATGTTTTTAATATAGTATTACCTATAATTATTTTTAGCCAGCGATGCGAAAAAAGCTTGGGAAGATCTTAATACTTCTTTTGTGGCATGCTATCGCAATAAATTAATACAAAACGGTCTTGGTAGTTGTAAAGAAAGCGAGTCTAATGAGACTGATCCAAATTATTTGGAGCGCTACAATGAAATGCGTTTTATAATACCATTTATAATGATAAATAAAGATCAGGAAGAGAATGTTTTGAATATAAGCGAAAGCAAAGAAGCAGAACATGGTAGTATTCCTCCAATAACTATATCATCAATAAGAGCATCTGCTGAGACACAAACTCCTTTGGAGAACATACGTATGGATATACCGGCAATTTCTGAGGAAAACTTGACGGAAAATGAATTGTGCTTGCGTAGTTACTTCGATGCAATATATCGTGCAACCTGCTCACTACCAGTAAAATGGCAGAATAAAGTGAAACGAGACATGTTGCAATCGCTAAACTCGGCAGAAATTTTAGCTGATGCTGATAGAAGGGCGTCGCTCAGGGCGAAACAGGAGGGCAATTGAATACACAAAATCTGTGTTTTTTTTTTTAGTTATTTAGTCATGTGCAAAATAATACATCTACTTTGTGTCGATTCTCTCATCAGTGCTCCATGATAAGAGAAAAAATTAACAGCTATGTTAAATAGATATATTGATTATTCTAATAATCACTAATAAGATGTGTGATAATATACAGTAATTGCTTTTACATTTCATATAAAAGCAAATGTTACAAAGATTTTGGTTAGTCGTGCACAAAGTTATTCGCATTGAATTTGACATATGTAATCAGCTGTTTGCTGACGTCAGGCTAGCAAATGTTTACGAAGCTTTATGTGGGTGTATGTACTGTTGTATATTTTTACTAAGTCAAAGACTGACATTTTAATAAAAAGAAACAATTCATATAAAATAATGCAAAAAACTGTTGTATTGTGCAATTTAAAATAAATTATATGAAAAATGAAATGTGCCGTTGCAAATTGTCGCAGCGATAATCACTCAAAAGCATCCGACTGTAGCTTTTATATATTCCCTTCGAATATGGCGTTAGCAAAAAAATGGGTAGAATTCTGTCGGCGAGAAGACTACTTTAACCCAAAGACTAGTTTCATATGCATGAAACATTTCAAACGCGATGACTTCGGGAACGGTCTTCAATACGAAATGGGTATAGTATATACCTAAACATATTTATGTACATATTTTTAAAGGTGATGTTATTAAAATGTTGAAGGTTACGCTAGGAATCGATTGTTGAAGCGTGGTGTTGTTCCTTCAATTTATGAACACTCTTCTGAGGGTTCGGAGATAAGAACAACGGGCGCTCAGCATCCGCTCATGGACGCTATTCACACTACTGAAAGTTCAGAGGTAAGTATGAAAACCGATACGTGATTTGTTCTCGTAAATTCGAGCAAGTATACCAAACAGTTATCAATTACATTGAAAGATGTTTGAAATGTAATATTATTTAATGTTTATAATGCAGCAACACTTACTTTAACTCACACTTACTTTGCTTACTTTGCTCTAACGAATTAAGAATTATGAAAGAATTATGAGCGCTAACAATTTACTGACGCAATTTATGTGATTTATTAACCAATATTGTGTTATTTCTTTAAATAGCCTCTCGTGAAAGAAAACCGGAAAATAATATCTTTAGTGAAGACTCATCCATCGGTGTACACTAGTTCCTCGAAGAAAGTGCGTCAAGAAATTTGGGAACGCATTGACAAAACTTGTGGGTTTAGCAGTTGTAAGTTAAAATTAGGATTATATATGTAATTAAATACAAATGAATTGAAAAAATATATTTTCTTACACCTCAGCTCAATCCAGGAAACGTTGGGAGCGGCTGCTTAGCGATTTTTGTTTGAACATTCTTAATGTGTGCAAGAAAACACAACCAAACAATGGTTTGTCAACTTCTAGTAGAGGAAGCATTAAATTTAGTGATTATTGTTACTTCAAAGATATGCTTTTCATACTGCCCTTTATTAAAAGTATAGTAGGCGGTGCTAATTTAAAGGCGATACAGGAAGAAATAAAAAATGAAGAATTGTTTACTGATGATATGCATTTAAACATAGACATGGAGGCAGAAGTAAAGTTAGAGCCGACTGACGAAGTGACGGGTGAAGATATCGCCGAAGATATTGAGACACCTTCAACATCCAAATCACCTAAAGTTACGTCCCGCAATAAAGCTCCCAGGGATTATGTAACTCTTAATCATGTAGATAAAACGCCTATAGAAATAAAAATTGATGACAGTGTTTACAAAATTGAGATGAGTACTTCAGAAAGCGCAGAATCACCTAATTGTAATTTTCTAATAAAAGAGAATAAAATAAATACTGAGCGCATTAATTTACTTGAAACATGTTCAACAAATGCTGGCACAACTACTAGTTTAACAACGATAGGCACTATGACGGATCGAAAGCTGGCGACGCCTTATGAGAGCTTATCACCTGAAGAAAAAAGTTTGAAAGCATTCTTTGACGCTATGTTACGTGCAACACAACGTTTACCTGAATTTCATCAGCGTCGTATTAAAGGTGATTTGGTGAAAGCTTTACGCCATCAAGGCGTTGACATAACGGACTAGTTAAAACAATTTTTATTTAATTAAACGTTCCTTGTACTACTATAATACAGTTACGAAGTCATGAAAATATTATCGCTTTTGTTACTGTCTGATTTTGAAATCTTACAGTGTTTAGACACTAAGTCGATGAAGTGTTATCAATATGTTTTTGTCTTAATAACAATTTAATGTAATTTCATCAAAGATGAAAGATTTAAAACATTTAATATTTTTAATTGAAAGCTGACTTGGAAAAATACTTTCGAATTAATTTTCTTGAAACCGGCTATTAGTAAGTATTGTTAAGCAAATATGTTAATACTTTTATATGTAACTGCAAATTGCTTTTTTTCCTTGATATGTATACATATATATATATATATATATATATATATATAATATACCCCAATAATTTATAAATTCTATACTTCATTGCAATAAAAAAATTAACGACCACGAATACCCTAATTTTAGTAGAACTTTTTATGATAACGATTACAGTAATTTTAATTTGTAAAAGATTAAGCATTACTTCAAACGTAGTAATTGAAATCATGGGAATTCTGATTACTGCATTCATAATTACGAAAGTTTTAATTTCGATTACATGATGACGTGTGCAGCATTTCTTGGTCAAAATTATCAAAACTCTCACTGAAAGATCTTTACGAAAAGAAATTTCGTCTAAAAGTAGTTTAATGTGATGAAATTAGTTCTGAATCATGCTTCTCTTCATTCCCTTCCAAAATCGTAAGTGAGGTTATGTTTTACGTGGTGCGTAAAAAAAAAAAAATAACTTTCTTATAGAATATTGATTGTTACTAGCAGTGGTTTACTTTTCATTCATGTAAGCACCACCTACTCACAACAATTAGAAGACATTGCTGAAAAAAAAATTAAATGGACGATGAGTTAAGAAGAAGAAGCAATTTGACTATGTGTAGTGTACAGATGGTGGTCCGAAAAGGCAGAGGGTGTATGTATGAGCATAAATATATTGACATGTTATTAGATTTGCTTTATTGTTGTACAACATATTGCGGCAGCAATGACCATCACATGTTACAAGTGGCTCTTTAAATTCCACAACCGGCAGATGTTCAATCAGCTAGTTTGCTAGTAACAATCAGAACAACAAAAACAAAAGCAAGTGTGTAGATAGCCGAACATCTAAACTATTCGCACTCACTTAGCAGCTGTGCATGCCACGCTCATATTCAAGCGCGGCAACATTTCAGATTTTCACATACAACAACAACATGCCATAGACACCGGCACAAAGCCACCCCACACATTTGCACTCTGGGCGCATGAATGACCGTATGAATGAATGATTCGTATAAGCCGACGATGACCATGTGGTAAAAGCGTCTGTTCCGTCCAGATAATTGTTTTTTATTGAAGCGTCTGCATGTGTGTGTGTGTGTGTGTGTGTGTGTGTGCGTTTAGAAAAACACTGCAGATAACAAGTTGCAGCCGCCCCAGTGCGCATCTGTTGTCAATGGACGCGCTAGAGCGGCGACCATGGCTCATGCAGCTTCTATTCATGGCCGCAATGTGGCAGCATTTAGCGCAGATATTTACACATGCACTCGCTTAGAAGCATGCAATCAAATCACATACATGCCACTAGACTTATGTGCATGCGTATCCGTGTGTGCATGTTGCATGTTGCATGCCGCGGCCGTGTGGCACAATTGCAGGGGGCATTTGTTGTGTTATTGCTGTTGTTGTCATTGGATTTTCTCGTGGGGGGAAAACTTGGTGCAGCATTAAAATCACATATACGGCAGGTGCAAATGTTGTCTGTTCTCGCCTGTCCACATTGTGATCGCCTAAATGATGGCAGATGCTGCATGCCGCCACATGTGCACGCCACTAGCATCAAGTGGGTTACTTGCAACAAGTATAACCACTTCGGTGGCGATTTGGCTGGCTTTGATTTTTATATACCCATTCGGCAAATATTTATTCATCACTCACTCCTGCTGCTTACCAACGTACGACCAGCGTATGTATGTATGTACATAGTTGTAGTTAAGTTTAGTTATTTATAAAGTCGCAGATGTGGGCAATGAGCAGCTGCAAATAAGTTTGATTATTAATTAATTTGCATTTGTACCATACACTTCACTTATGGCAATCTCTCTTGCTAACCAGTATTGCGGCTGTTGCATCAATCTGGTTGCTTTTGATTTTAATTTTATGCCGATCAAAATAGTTGTCATGACTAAAATAGAATGAATCAACGATTTTCATTATTAATTTCTGCTGAATATTGTGCATTAATATGTTCTGGGCGCCACCATAAATCCTGATGGCTAAGCTGATGTTAAAAGCTCCGGTAACAGCAGGTGTAGATTACCTTAGTGTAGTCAGAGAGTGTACTCATTCCATTACAAAGAAACATCGACCGCTTGTAATTAATTGAAGAGCTTTCTGTGCTTAAAACAAAACGAGGGACACATGCGGCCTTCACATTGTCTGCGTTATTCCAAAACTTGAAGATTACCGAATCGAACAAACACTGTCATAAATCTAACAGATTGGCGTAATCAAAAAACTATGGAGTTCAAGGGGTTACAAATTTTAGATAAGAAAACAAAGCGAGCAGAAAAGTGATGAATCGGCGACACCACAAGAGATTATATATAACATAGTATTCTATTGTTAGTTGTTTTCTAGGAGATCCAGTTTGAGCTAAATGTTTTATATAAAAATTAAGTTTTCTAATGATAACTTCGAGCATTATTAAATTTGCCTTAGAATAATGAATTTATGCCCCACCCACCTTGTTCAATTCTTGAATTTTCTCTTTACCGTTTATATTTCTGCACTCAACACCAATATTAGAAAGATTTCAAACAGTTGGTTGCAACAGTCTTAAAGAGTCTTGTTGAAATCTCACAATTTGAGATAAGCTTAATCTGAGCCTGCGAAAATTCATTAGAGGCTTCAAAATTTTCAGACTATTGGTGACCGCTTAACGCACTCGGATGTGGTGAATTCGGTTTAACCGTAGAATTTAAATATTACATCAGCTATATTAGAGTTTGCTTTGGTTATATGATCACAAGCCTTACTTCTTTCCTTAACTCTATATATTAGTATATAAGGAAATATACGACCAATAATCGTCGATGAGATGCATTTTGCTAGACCCTTTACATACACAGTTATCGTGAATAAATCTTTAAAGGTTTTGTACCAAATATTCAAGCAGTCTGCTTTTTCGAACCATTCCTCTGCAAGGTATTACCAAATATAACATAACTAGATACCCAAGAATGCAATATCCTGAGTTACATTAACTCTAATATGTTTTTCGTTCATATTCATCGGTGTTACGATATAAAGCTTTTGTTTCTCTTGGAGACCAGGTTGTATATATGCTACCACGTCCAAATAAGCTAACAAGTTGTCCCCAAAATATATAAATTTAATACTGTCAATAGAGTTGTGGTCCTAAAAAGCGAAGTGCTGACTTTTTGTTTGACCAGTTTGACCTCTTGTGAGAGACGATTCTATAAATTCTGACTTTACACTTAGGGGACCCATATTTTTAGGATAAATTCTGTACGGTGTGCCTAGGTGTGTGTGATATGGTTGCAGAAGAACATAAAATGAACATTCCATATAAGAGCCAATTAAAGCTTTGGGAATATGTTAAAGGTTCCTAAATTCAATTTTGTTCAAAGTAGGTATTTCCATTTTGAGTAAAAATCTAAGTATGTCTTATACGCATATTCCGTTATAAGTGAAAGCTTGCAATTTTAAATTATTATTTGATTATTGAAACAAAGAGCTGAACCTGAGCCTCGAATAAATAGGTCAGATTAATTTAAATTAATTTAAATTAACCTAAATTGCTCCAATATATTGTCAGAGAAATATATAAAATTATGAACTCTTTAAAACCTTAAACGTTTTGAGCTTAACGTGCAGCCATCTCCTTTGAGTTTGCATAAGCAATTTTTATATGAACTGCTTTATTACATACTCGTCTAGAAACACATGCAAATGTATTATAATTTTGTTTTTCATATTTAAACCATTTATTTAAATGGCAACCAACAATTGGTCAGCAATTTTCCGCACCCATATTCGAATCGATCTTTAACTGGTGTAATAATAGAGACAGATAGTCGAACCTCAACTTAATACACTTGTAGTTACTAAGTTTCAGAGGGCTATGCCACAAGCGGCTCCTATTGTTGCATATTTGTATATAAAAGCTTTTGTAAATGCACATCTTTAGTTAGATGAACCCGCAGTCAAATGGGTATATGAACCTCTAAGTGATATCGCCATATCTCACGGCGGCCAACCAAGCGAACGTACTTGCAACATAATACCAGATTGCATTGTTTTCCGATCACAATTGCTTAGTTGTGCCGTTTATTATCGGTTGCGCCAGCAATTTGCCACAAAGATCGTTGCACGATCGCTCTGATGATCACTTGTTGTGTTTCGTAAAAGTCACTTTCGTTGTTGTTGCCGTTACTGTTGCTGTAAATTGTTACGATCGAGTACACTCCCAACGATTGCTACGAGTTTTTTAAATGCATATTCGCTGTATGAATTTCGTTTGGCCGCTTTGCTTTGCGGTTCCTTGCTGGCGTTTGTGGCTCATATCAACTATGGTCGTTGCGATCGCCCAGCCCTGGTGTAAGCGCACTATCCTTGCTGGTTGAGCGCTGGTGAATGCTGTATTAAGCTTTCCATTTGTTTAAATTATAATAATTTCATTATTTCAAAAAGGCGTTCGAGTTCAGGCTTGGTGCCTCAGCTCCAGTTATTACACTTTTAGCCGCAAAAGTATTTTTTCGTGAGTCCAAAGTGGCAGAACGCGTTTAATTCGCGTTTTGCATTGTTGGTGTTTTCTTTTTGTGGTTTAAAATAAAGTTTATCCGTTTGTGAATGTTTTTAAGCAATTGGTTTTCATTATTTCTCTTTTATATTTAATTTGGTCACAACTTTTTCATTTGTAGTTTATATTCAGGGCGGTCCATACAGTGTAATTTTACTGAGTTGAATGAATGAAATAAATCACTCTTTGAATAATATTGAACTCTTTTTGATCGGAAATTTAAATGGAAAATAATAATGATTTAGATGAGTTTTGGTTTCTATAAGACCGTACCTCATCCGAACCCATACACCTAGGAGATATCAGTTGGACGGTGTAATTGGCGATTCTGACTCTTCAGGCACATTCTGAATCAACTATTTGTATTACACCGGCAATCCCCAAATATTGTCTTGATAATATTGGTTAACAGGGTGAACTACCGTGTACCCAGCCGAGGTGACAAAATGAAAGAAGTCTAACTAATATTATTATTACTCTGTTTTCATTATTTTTTAAACCATAAACCGCTATATAGAGCACCCTATATAATCTAATATAATTTTAATATCATATCTACGCTGCCTTTAGACTTACTGCGCACGTGCGCATTATATAGAAAGCCTGTTTTATTAATACAAATACTGTTTAAGCTTCCTCCGCGACCAAACTTCATATATTCTCTATCTTTTGACGGCGAGCTTATATGCATATTCACTTAATGCAGTCGCTAAACGGCCTTTATCGCAGACAATAGTGGGCGTTCGTAATAAACGTAGCAATAAATGCACTTTGCGGCTATCGCGCAAAGTCAGTGGAAGCGGAGTTTTATAGAAAATTTCTGTATAGTCATTGAATTAGGCGTCTTTATCAATATGTTGGGGACGCCATGGCTACATTAGATACGTTGTTTAATACAATTTTCGGCGCCACCAAATGTTGTGCAGAGAGGGAGAGAAGAGATGTGTGCGCTTAGAGAGCGATGACAAAACATCTGCTACTTTGCACTACATTCTGAATACTTCTCATTGCTGGGCCCAGGTCGTCAGTTCCCTCGTCCACTTTTGGCTGAACCTGAATATATGTAATACAAATATTTGACTTGTAAAGGAGTCTAGCTTCAACATAAACTTAGGTCAACTCGATTTTTAAATAAACGCTGTATTATTTTCGTACATATGATAATACATATTTAGATACATATAATTCTTGACCATAATTCTTGAAGGCATTTCTAAAATCATCTAAATTCCGCAACTTCAGTTATTTATACAATGAGTATAAACTTTGTGTGCTAAAATATTAGCAACTTCGAATCGTTTCTATACTTCTTTTGTAAGCAGATACAAGCACATATACATAAGTATTTGTTAACACACAAATATATATTATAGTATATTGCGTGAACTTGGTAAAATTCGCTGTTTCTCAGTCTCACACTTTTTGGTTTTCCCACACTTGCTGGGCGTGTGAAAGGTATTTTGGAGGCTTAAAAAGAAAACAAATTATTTAACGCGCCGACGCACACGCGTCGTTTTCATCGCTATTGACGATCTTGTTGATGTCCGCACACACACACACGCGCTCGTTTGTTGTATTGGTTATGCTGCGGGTTTGTTTACTATTAATTCATTGCATGCCCATGATTGTCATAGTTTAACTGGACTGCGAAGCAAAGTATTTTAGCGCTGATTGTTGGGACTCTTCCAACGTCGTACGGGATGTCCGGTCGCGAGTGAATATGCAACAGCGTTTGTACGCAAACAAAAGTATTTAAATGGAATTAAATCATTGTGTGGATGCCTCTTAATAAACGTAAATTGAAGTCTATGCGGGTGGGGGTGTATTGTAGGTTGGAATTCGAAGCGCACGCAACATGTACATAGCTGATATAAATGTGGGTACACTGTTGGTCAAATGAATGTTTACGGTCACTTCTTTTTTCTATAGCTAATTGAATCTTAACGATTGAAGTATGTCCAATGCTGATTGCTGCACAGGATTTTCTGATCAAAAGTTGCTAGATGCTTGAGCGAAAAAAGTTGATATAATGACTCACTTTTAAAAAGACCATGGAGGCATGCAATGAAACAATATTTTCAAGGAATCCTCTTCAGTGTGGCATACATGTTTCGAAATTTAATATTTTTTTTTATTTTATTAATAAAATATTTAATATTTTAACAGGCAGAATCCTTAAAAGGTTTTTATAATAAATGTGGGTTCTTTTCTGGTAAAAAAGTTTAAGCCTTTTCACGGTTAAAGGAATCACGCAAACTTTTGTCGTTTTCTAACTCATAATTGATACAGCGTTTTCTAGATTTCTAAACCTCAAATAGTTCAAACTTCAAAAAGACAATTTAAAGAAGAATATTGATTTTGTTACTTTAGTTGTAAGCACTTTTAAATGTTTTCAGTAGAGACTTAGGTTATGGAGTTTCGTTTCTCTGTGTCTAAATTTTACTATCGCGACTACTACGATTATATTTTGTAACTTTTTCCCATTTTTTGACTTTCTGTTTTAAATTCTGAACACACTCGCACATTGCAAATTTTCTCAAGAACTTATTAATTTTCGAAATTATTTATTTAAACTTCTTTCTCTGAGTTCAGATATGAAATTTTTCCTTTGGTGTTGCTCATTGCGTTCATTTGAGCAACTTGTGTCGAGCCACTTTATGCCATTCCGCTTCATATATTTTTCTCAAAATCCGCTTCATTTATGCGGTACACGAGAAATATGTTTTATTAGCTAATTTTATACTCATTCGCCATTTTCCAAAATATTTTTGTTATATATCTATATTTGTTCACCTGTTTGCATATTATATAAAAAAAAATATGTGATAAAATTGAAATTACCGGTTATATTATATATATTCATTTGAAACTGAGTGCAAATTTAAACCATCTAAAACATTTTAAATGAAATAGAATACCGAATTACCGAATTACCGAGAACTCACAAACAAACTACGAGTTGTGGCAACAGTTTACGTGTCTGAACTGGTACTTACACTTTTAGTTAAAAAACCGTACTAACTCATATAAAACTTCACAGTTAATGCAAATAAATACGAATAAAACTATTTGTTTTACATATTCTGTTTGAAATGCCTTTATTTATTACGTAAAAATAAACATTTGTCTTCAACCTTCAGCTTTAAAACCAATTACCCTCAACTAATGAAACCCTGCATTGTCAACTTTCAATTGACGCTTTGTGTATTTGCAAACCTGCACTACTTATGAACTTAGCAATTTTCAAATTCTTCACATAAGACATTAAGCGAATTGCGTGCGCAAACAACGAAAAAGTTCCCCTCCGCCTGCCCTGCGGGCAGTATCACTACGAGCACCTACAGTCACTTGAAACGAATGAAAAGCAGAAGTAACTAAGCAAAAACGTTCTAAAATATTTTCACAGCACATGGAGTGGTTCTCGTGTGACTTTTTAACAGCGCTACCGATTCCGATGGGAACTTCCACGCTCTGCGCCCAAGTGGCTTGCCAGTTATTTCAAAATTAGTTAAATTCACAGCAGCCAAAGCGACGAATCAGCGGACAGTGTGTGTGTGAATCTTATTTACGTTAAACGTTGGTGTTAATAATGTTTTGGTATCGTTTTGAAGGTGCGAGGGCTTGCCTCATCGCTCACGCAGTGCAAACTGTGCGTTCTCACACCGCCGCGCATCAGCCGCGTGAAAAAGCGATGGGATTTAGGAATTGAAACAAGAAACAAAAAGCCATTGCCGGCTTAGTTTGGTTTATAGCTACAGCTTATCAATCTCCGCATGAAAAGGGCATAGCGCACAACCCTTGATGAGTTCGGCGACACCTGAGCGATTACAGCTGCACGCCTCCGCTCGCCCCTCAAACACTAATTCGGACATAACTACCAACTGGCGGAGACTAACATTGCCGACGAGTTCATGTACACTACGCAGCCGCATTATAGCCTGTCGCACTTAACCCTTGACTAAAACAACCACCCCACTATGCTGCTCGGTTCGCGAGCGGGTCAGTTATCTGCCGGCATGATGAGCTCAACGCAGCCGTTAGACGACAGCCGCCTTCACTGCGCTTGTTCTGCGTGCGTTCGCCACGTGCGCGTGGGAATTTCTCTGGCATTCGGATTGCCTTTCTTCAATTGGTGTTGTGTTGTGTTGTGTACACTGCGATTTTGGGGTGTGCTTATGTTGTTTGTAACTTTTTGTATTCAAGTTGAATATTTATTGTTACCCTCGAATTGGATTATTGTTTCATTAGAGCGATTGCACTTTGTATGCATTCTATTCCGTTTCCATTTGTTCGATGTGAATACGCACTGTTATGACAGTGTTATTGTGGAGTGATTCGTTCTTCGTTTTGCTGATGGGAGAATAATATTTCTCATCGGAATTAGTGCAGCTGTATTTGCACTACGCGAGCAACTGCTCAATGGTTAATCAATTTGAAATGGAACACGTGTGTGTACTTCAATTTGATAGTCATATTTGTTAATTCACAGAACAAAAGCGAATTAACTATTCAATGCAAGTGATACAAGTTTTTTTATTATAAATGGTAAAATATGTTGTTTATGAAAGTGTTTTCACATTTTTTCCTACTTTGCCATAACATTCATATAATGTGCTCCGATAACGCCTTTCAAAACCTTTTAGTGAACAATATACTATCCCCTCTTAATACAATAATATCCCTAGATTGTTTTGGATAGTAGTAGGGATTGTTCGAAGGGGAATATGAATTTCTATATTCCCGATTTTTTAACCATTCCGCCTACTCCAGTAGAAATGATACTTGTAAATCCAACATTGTGTGCCTCCGCTTAGGTCTATTTTGGGTAGGTGCAAAAATATGTATCTCTAAAATGAAGCTCTGAAACACTTATTGCTGAAATTTATATTCTTCCTGTTCGTATTCTCAAAGCAGTGGATAACAGGTGGCTTAGGTGATATTGGTATATATATACTAGGCCATTCGATAAAATAGCATAAAAGTGAACCAGAAACCAGTGAAGAACGAACAGCTCTGTGACAGAATTTTTCGCTGTGTGACTTCAGGCTTTATTAGATCTCTCGCCTTTGAATATAATGGTAGAACCGCTTTGTAGCGATACATGAATTATATAATATAATATATCACAATCTGTCAGAATTTCACTGTATTTTCTGAGTTAATGACTTTTAATTGATCAATTATATCAACCGAATGCTGGCAAAGAATACTGGAAGTGTTGCACTACGAGGACTGACTTGATATCATGCTGAACTAGAAGAGTCGATAAACGTTTAGATATGTGAATCGAACACTCATTTGGTAAAATTCTCACCTGATTTAACATCGTTATTTCATATATCGATGTAGAGGGTACAAAATTTGGTTCAAGACTGGAATTAATCACTTTCCGTATAGTATGAAGGTTGAAGGTTGGTTAAAGGACGGAGATCATCGTATTTATAAGAGAGCTAGAAAAAGATAGATCGCTCATTATTGAAAAATATTTGCCAAATGTTAGAAACAGTATATGTAAATTAAATGAAATTGATATTAATAGCCTTTACTACTTTTCAGGAAAAGTTATCTCAATTTAAACACATTCACATTCTCTTAATTTTCTTCATATTATTTTTGCACCTACTTCACGTATTCCATTTCGCCACCTGATTTATAGGCTTTTAATACGCCAACTACTGTCTACCCAGCGCCAATGCTATTCACACACAGTTTGCAATAGTTTTGCATTAGACACTATGTAATTTCTTGCAACCAGTTTGGTGGCACCATGATATGTCACACGTGCTGGAGCTTAGTCGTGGTAGTGGAGACACATTAAAATTCTTGCAACAACTTTTGAGGATAAATAAATATCACAATAACAACTGTGGTAAATGGGAAATACATACAAACAGGAAATTGCTAAATACGCACAAAAATATATAGACATGTAATAAATATACGCATACATATTCATAGCTGAAATATAAGCAATATTTAATTGCTAGGCGAATATGTAGATAAACTAGTATGTACTACATGTAAGTGCAGTGTGTGTGTATGTGTGTGTGCAAACGATAAGAGGTGTCAAAATCGGTGCAACGTCACTCGGCTGACTGACTAGCTACGCATGCGCAAGACACGTTTAACAGACAGACACAGCAATCAGCTTATGATGGAAGCGAACATTGGCAGAAATATGACTTTTCAACTTAACAAGTGGCAATAAGCAAATCAACCAGTTGTATGTAAGCATGTTGCGGGCACGGGGTGTAGCGGTGCGAGTGAAGATTTCATTGCGTTGCTGCGTGGCGCAGTTGACAAGTGGATTGGCGCGCCTGCGGCCCACTGGACGCGAAAATATTTGTTTTTGCAACTGCCGCATTTGGCTTATCGAGCAGCGAAATGCATGAATGAGTAATAAGTAAAGCGGTGAATGTGCGGCAACAGCGACAGCGCACGCACACACGCATGCATGCCAACATGCTAAACAAGTGATTACCTATCACGGTTGCTACATAAACACATTCATTTGCATGTGTGTAATGCTATTTAGTTAAGCGACTTCTTGCAACACTGCCCACCAAATTGCGGAAATGTTGCTGCTACGAGTACAATATTCAAATAGCAGCGTGTGTGTGATGGCTATCGTCATGGCTGTGCGGCTGCGCAATTAATTGCGTGCAATTAAGCGTACAAGAGTCAGCGGTGGCAACAAGTGGCTGGCCAAGTGGCAATAACAACATCCTGCCGCAGCACTTGTTTTCGGCTGCTCATCTTTAGCGCGGCAGCTACTGTCAGCGGCATAACAACATACATTTCATCTCCTCAATTATATATGTATGTAGATGTGTGCCATGTTTGGACTCGGTGGGTAAGTGTGTACCGGCCCACTGTCATTATCAGTCAACGACACTCATCCATTGCGCATGCGCTGGACTTGAAAATGTGCGACGACATTTTGCCAAAGCGACAACGCTGGCGGCAACAACAACTACAAATGCATTTACGTATGTGTATAATGTTGCAAGTATTTCTGGCTTTTACTGATTATGTGGCATGCAACTGCAGCTGTCGTCATTTGAGAAAAAGCAGCGAAAATTGATGATTTCAATTAAGAAAAGAAGTCATAATATTGTAGCAACATGCAAGCATTTTTCAATCACTTCTCTGTCTATGTGTGTGTGTGTGTGTGTGTGTGTGTGTGGTAATACTGGCAGTTAACAATTCAATGTGTGACAGCAACAACCAATCACCAATTCACGGTAGCACGCTTAATGTTATTGGCCATGGCCGTGGCAACAGCAGTGGCCGCGGCAACAGTTATGCTTGTCGCTCGCAATTAGGTGATTTTCAAATTGGCAAAACATGTTTCGAGCTGTCGTCTGTCTGCCGCAGTCTCGGCTACCTCATTTCTTTGTTCGGCATCATCAGGTGACACATTTTTCAGTGCCAAATTTTTCTTACCTCTTAATGATATTCACTTTTCTTTTGTTTGTTGTTTTTGTGTTCTTTAAGGAGCTTGTATACTTCTCTCAATTAATTTTTCTGCAATTCTACATCAGTTGTGATCTTTTGTTTGTTGTATGCTTTTTTGGTGAATTGTCAAATCTGGTATGTTGCAGCTGCCGCTGTTCACGCTGTGTCCGTTGTTGCAACGTGGTATGCCTTATCACTAACTTGATTTATATCGTTCGTACTTTTTTATGGCTACCGTTTTAATTACATCTTTAAATTGGGCTTAATATTATACAGAGTATTATTCAGCAAAAAGGGGTAAACGCAATTTTCATAAGGGAAAAATTATCTACATTGGCATTTTAATAGAACAGAAACTTTTTGTAATTTTTCCACAGAGACTTTAAACAAGTCATAGTGAGAATTCTGTTGTTGTTGTCATTGTTTGCTGTCATTGTCATTGTCATAGCAAAAGTGACGCCAACCTGTGAACATAATGGGTGGGAAATGACATGTCCACAATAACAAGAGCGCCATTTAGTTTAAATTCTGAGTAAATCAGTAATCAGTAAATGAAAAAAAAAACAGAAAAAGAGATTATCGCTTTAAGAGAAATTGCGACAAAATTTCATTCCGTCATTCATTCTGTCCGTACAATATATTGATTTTATATATAACATCCATATTTCTAGACTGCTCACCACTTATAAGAATGTTATCCGTTTTTGTGGGAGGTCTTTTGGGATTTATAATATAGCTGGTCGAGGCAGAGGTGCATTACTGCTTCCTAAACATTTAAAATAATTGGTCGAGAGGCGTTACTTCCCCTCTGTACCGAACAAGCCGAGTGATAATCCATATGCTTGGCTTTACTAGGTACAAAAGGTCCATCTGTTCATTTAAATGAAAGTCGACTTTGACTAAAGCGATTCCTGACTAATTAATTACAAATTTCTACAATATTAGTATTGAGTATTGTTGCACTCTTTTGCAACAATAATAAGGAGTATTACAATAAATTATCAAGCAGTAATCCTTATGGCTCATTCTCCGTAAATTTTTTTTATATCAAAAATATTTTAAAATCTCTGTATACTATTTGTATTTACTGCAAGGTAAATCACGCCACTTAGTGTCGAATTTTCCATTGTGTCTCTTTATTTTAGTACTCGGGTATTGCCTTACTTTCCTTAATTTAACTGCCTTAAATAAATCTATAACCATCTCTACAAACAAGTAAAAAAAAAACAAAATTGGTGATAAAAATTTTTAATTCATAACTATTATTTACAAAAACTTTAGTTTTTAGTACAAAAATTTTAGTTTTTTAAATAATTTCTCCTCGCTATAATCTGTTTATACCATACCCCTCCCTCCAGTTAGGCACGTACAACTTAAAAATAAAAAATAATTAAAAAGTAAGTTAAAGTTAAGTTTTCACGTGAAAAAAATTAAGCTTCTACAATTTATGTATGCAAAAGAAATTTCTTTGTGATTAAATGCTACATATTTATTAACAATTATTTCAAACAGTAATAATTTAACAGACTTCTCCTTACTCTACACAAATACTCCGCTTCCAAAGCCATTGCTTTTACATTACAGTTGCTGTAGAACTCTTCATTAGCTACGACTTCCCTCCCTCATTTTTAACAGTGGTGCATACCCCGTCTTACTCCTTCTCCAAATATTTTACCCCTGCTGTTAACGCTTTCTTCAGCTGCTAACTGTCCACCCCAATGCTAAACGCATTCTCCTTTACACGCCACTCTACTCCTCAAGACACTACCCCAGCTGCTGTTATGCTCACTATGTGGGGAAACCAAGTGGAGAGTTCTTGAGAGAAGAGCACCAAACAAGACAACGGTTTAAGAAAGGCAGTTAGCGCGAAATTATAAGCGGGCGAGCAAGAGCACAGCGAGCTTAGTAAAACGAACTTGGCCAACACGAAGTCACAACGAATCGCTTGCGCATGCGTTAATGTATATTGCCGGGTAGCAAACGGCAACTTGTGATTAGTAAATATTGGCAACACAAGTGTGCTGTAGCGGCGTTAACATTCGTGCAATTGGCCGACCATGCGGAAATGAGCGTCACATACATACAAGTACATACATAGCAAACAGATCACTAGATTAGCTTATGATCGGCTTAGTGTTACAATGTGGATCGAACGCTCGCGCAACGTTCAAGCCATTGCATGGTTAAGCGACCTTTCGGCAACCTTGTAGCACATTCATTTTCTTGCAACTATGCCGCACAGCTGGCGAAGCATAGGCATGCGCAGAGTGCTTCGACATATTATAGGCACGGATGGTAATGCGCTGTAGTTGTTGTAACTCCTTTTATTGCCAGTGATTGCATTGCAATTGCAAATTTGGTGCGCGCCATAAAGTTCGTGTATCAATCATGTTGCAGCTAAGCAACCGGTAGTGTTGTGGCATGTTTGCTACTCGCATATTTCGCCGACCTTATTTTATTTTTAATATTTTTCAGTTGGAACGACCTTTTGATCTGCTTCAGTCAATTCAGTTGATGATTTTCGAATTCTGCTTTGCTTTGCGGCTTAATGCAGGAGATGATGTTGGCAGCAGGAATAACAAACAGTAAAAGCAAATTACCATGTATGATTGCTTGAACCTTTTGGTCCGATCGTGCCGTATTGTTGTTGTATAGTGCAATCAGTAGCTTATTGCGCAGACGCTTCTTCGTGTCTCGTTGTGCCCATTTGCTGATATTGTTGATTTTGTTGCATGCACGTGGCTGCGCTGCGATCGGGCGGTGCGTTAAGGAGTTCAACGCGAAGGTGAGGACCCGTAGTGAATTTTATTTAGTGGTCATATCAACTTGGCCTTTGCGGTTTGTGGCTAATTTGCGTCTGGATTTAGTAGGTTATTTCAATGACGGAGCCTCAATGCAATGCAAAATGAATTTAGGATTGCGGCATGCACTTGATATTGAATTTTATATTATTACTTTTATTCGGCGTGTCTTACTTTATCATCACATGTATAATAGGTTAATTGAATAACGAGCTTGTATCTTTTTCGAATAAAGCTGCCAGGCTGATATCTATATCGCATGCAGAGTTGGCTCAATCTCGTCTATTCCCAAAATAGCCTTAAATGTTGTGTCCAAAGATATCTGATTTTGTGGTAAAGTTGAAATCTTGAGAAGAAATGTGTGGCGAATTCTCTACTTTTGGGTAGGATCTCTAAATCTGTAATTTATTTCGTTGAACCACAAGTCGCGCTTGGGAATTCCTGTGGCTCTTCCTCATCCATGTAACGGTTAATACCAGACTGACGACCTAGGAACAAAGTAACAAATCCAAGAGTTCAAAATATTCAGCATTCCCTAGACAATTTCAGCAATCTACAATGTAGTGAATTCGCCTCTTTGGGTATGTAGACAGCTCTAAACTTTATTAGGTCTCTTAGTGTTTCATGGACCCCTAGGAGTTTGGTTTAATATCAACAAATGTTTCAAATGAAGCAGTTATATCAGAAGTTGTGGCTTCAAAATTACAATAACCTGTTAAATAGAAAGGTTTCATCGGTGAGCATTTGGCATACCAGCTTTGGTGAACTAGTTCATTCATACATAAAACTTCTAAATTAAACTCCGAGCTTCTTTAACACACCTATAAGAACACACTACAGTTGTTCATATACACTGAAGATTAAACTCGACTTAGTGGCACAAAGAGAATGCACTCTTCCTTCATGTTCGCGAAAGCCCTCGACTACATTTTTTGTGCTGAATGGTGTTTTATTTTCACCTTCAGGTCTTTAAGCCAACTAAATACATACACACCTGCATGTGTGCCCTGTAATCTTGCGCGCGCTCACGCGCCAGCAATCATCGGACACATTGATGTGCAGTTCAATTACGATGGACTGCGAAAATTCGTGATCGCATAAAGATCAGTAGAATATGATCTGCATTTCACGCAGCGCGCAGCTACAAGCAGCATTATATATATCTGCGTATGTGTATGTGTATTTTATACTTAGCTCACATTAAGACAGCGGCTTCGAAGAGTACGACCCACATGCCCCCGTATGCGACTCTCACACACCTGTAATTATTTTATAGGAATCATTAGTACTGCAACACGATCTTTAGACGCTCTTAGCATAGACCTAATTGATGGAAATATAGTAAAAAAAAAAGTCGAAACGAAGCGGTGGATTAAACATACATAGATGCTTACGGCCACTTGTGTTCGTTTTGTGTTGGAGGAAAAAAAATTGTCGCCGCCGGTCATCAATTAATAACGAATCACGAAAACAAATTACGCCAAGTTACGACAGCGACAGGCATAACGAAGAAGCGGCAACAAAACGAGGAGAGAAAGACAAATGCAACATTAGCATGCACTTCATTAGGAGCGACAAGCAACGAGCAACGAGCGGCGAGATCGACTTGCCTTAGTTGTTGTTGTTGTTGTTGTTGCTGTTGTCGCTGTTGGTATGGAGCAAGGCGAGTTCGCTTTGACTATAAAACAAATTAAATGTTTATTAAATGACGCGCAATTTACACCAGTAAATGTCAAAATGGGAAAGAAAAACACAACAGCCGCTGCAACAACAACGGCAACAATATTAAATGGTGCTGCAAGAGCGCGGCGATCCGGTTGCTCATTTGTTGCTTGTGTCGTAGACAATTACAAATGTTGCAAGCGTCGAATTGTGCTTTGGTCAAAAGTGAGCACCTCACCCCAATGACCGATCCAGCAACGCAACTTTAACCCACTGCAGGCGGCGCGCCTCAGCCTCCGGTGTGCGCCAGTCTAGTGCGGTTAATATCAAAATCACGTCGTTGGTTGTTGGCTGCCAGCAATGATTTGATTGTTGTTGTTAGCTGGATGGGTTTAGGCGGCGCTGTGCGCTGTGTTGGAGCTGCTGAATGGTTGCATGTTGGTTGCCTGGCGCTCGTTGACCCGCTGTTGCTCCACCATCCGTCGCCTTGCTGGGCGCTTATCATTGCTGCAGTTGTTGTTATTGTTGTTGTTGCGCCGATTGCCGTGGTTGCGCGTATAAAATTACCTCTTTCGAGGTCATGGGAAAATATGAAGCGTGTTTTGTTCGCTACAGCTGAGTGCTTTTCCTCGGTTTGCAATTTTTCATTATTTTGTGTTGTTGTTGTAACACTATTTATTGCTCGCTTTGTTGCTTGCTGCTTTTGGTAGTTAGTATGCAAATATTTTGTTGTACGCTCACAATTGGCTGCGGAATTGAATTGCGGCAAATCCGTGAAATTGAGATCTCAATTTGGCTGGAAAATTATTTTGGCATTTTTTTAGTTTTTTTCTTTTTTTTTTTGTTATTTTGGTATTACCAAATTTTCGGCTTATTTAAATTTGGGATTTGTTAATTTTTGGCTTTATTCAATTCGCTTGCAATCGATTTTATCTCTTGCAGTGATTTTTAATATCTCAATTTAATAATACTGATTGAGAAATGATTAGTTTTTGGTGTTGCAGTGCAACAAAAATACGTTTAACCCTTTCATGTACACAGTGTCATGACGATTTGGTGATGATTAAATTTCGGTGGGACGTGAAATTATTTCCCATTTCCCATGTAGGTCTTATGTGTTTACTTACAAAAATTCCGAACAAATGATAAAGTGAAAAATACTCAGTCCTATACTATATACGAAACTACATACTGTTATATTTTTAGACCCAAACTAATTTATTATTACTAAAATTGGAATCTAAACGGGATTGTGCGCTTAGGAAGGAACTGCTTTTTCTGAAAGTGAAAGTGCTTTTTAACCGAAAGTCTATATTTGAGCAATCGGGAATGAGAGGTCGCGTGTTGATCATTATACGCTATTGAAGAGGGAAGGGAACTTAATAGTATTGATTATGGATTTTAGAAAATATTTTTCAATTTGACGAAAGTAAAGATTATGATAAATATCACAATATCTAAATTTTACAGCAATTACAAGAAGTATTGTTCCAAGTGTTTATGATCAAAATGTTTGGCCGAAGTTCTTCTCCTATTTATGATGTGCCCTTTGACGTTTTGGACACTTTAAACTGACTGTAATCGACTGATGTATTTTTATGGAACCTTTTTATGGAAGAAATATGTTCATAGATTTGCAATGTCATGCCGAGGTATGTTTATTATTGCATAAAATCTTGATTATATTGGTCGGAACAGGAAACGAACTGGAGATTATATAAATAATCTACCATTTAGTAACTAATTTTCATCAGAAGGTTTAAAATATTTTACTATGTGAACAATATTTGTAAGCAGGATGCATTTATATTAATGTTAAAAATTAATTTAAAAAAATTTATAATCAACAATTCCTTGATCCACTGATTACTTGAATACCAAATAAATACCTCAATAAATGTTTGATTGCAAATTATAATTACAAAAAAATTCCATCCATTGACAGCCAACTTAGTTTTCACAATAAAAAATTCTTTTTACACATTTTTTGAAAATTTGCATTATGAATTTTTAATGCAAAGTTGACGAATGACTTAACATCAACAGTTTATAGCATAACAAGCGCATAAATCATGTCGTATTTCACTTGCTCTGCATATTTTAACGGTTAGCGGGCACACCCACTTGTCAATGGTGTAACGGTGAAACCTTTTTATTAGTTTTACAAAGTTACTATGTCATTAAAAACTTAATTATGTGTGTAATTGTAGCATGTAAGCACAAGCTCGCATGCAAACACACTTCCGAACGCGTGCAAACCACCCTTTATACAAGCAGACACACACACACACACACACACACACACACACACACATGTTTACATATGTACCACATGCTGATCGCATTAAATTCCTATTGCTAGATGTTTACCAGTTTGTATTTGCTAGTAATTGCTTACTTAACAGTTGAAATAATAATTTTCCAATTAAATAAAACACATTTAAATAATTAAAGCGACACAATTATGTCAAAATAAAAGTGAGCAAAATAAGCGAAAAATTTATTTGTAATTTACTATGGCAACGATGGCGAGCCATATTTCATGCGCACACACCAACGCACACCAACACACACACATGCACACACATGGACTTGATATTGAATTACACTTATGTGTTATTGCAAAGTTTAGTGACTTGCTGTTGGGTTAGTTAATACAACGTCCGTCTGTTCACATACTACTTGTGGAATTTTATTGCTTGGATATAATTTACACACACCTGCAAACATTATTCGTTGCGCATACGCACTTTGTGTTGTTGTTGTTGTTGTTGTTGTTCTTGTTTTATTATTAAATGGACTTCTGTTGGCACTGCCACAGTTCTCGTTGTGGGCAAACGCTATTAATTGCAGTTTGTTAAACGATTTTCCGCTGTTCCGTGAGTGTGGCGACATAAATTCGTGTGGAATGCCACAAGCAGGTGTCTTGAAGATATGTGTGATTTTTAAAGTGTGCTTGTAAATAGTCTAAGCATTTTATTGCAATTAGAGTGAATGGATTTTTTTAATCGAATTAATTTCCTCCAAGTTCCGTTAACTAATGCATGTCGACATTTGGATTTTTTAAGTTGTTACAAGGATTATATAGTAGTTGAGAGTTATGGGAAATTCTGAATTTTCAAGAAAATTAGCTAAATTTACTAATAAATTATTGTTTTTTAAATCAGAATAAATGTCGAAATAAAATAGTAAAATTAAATTGATATACAGAGTTATTGAATAAGCTTATAAAAACCGTCCATAAAATTGGTTTAAATTGTAGCAAAATCCTTTTCTATGGCAGAAGCATATTTGGAAATTGATTTGCTTATTAAACGGCTTTAGAAAAACTTCTCTTCTAATTTTAGTAGGAACTTTGATCGTTTATATCGATGAGTTTGTGAACATATATCCCCTGGTGTTCATTGTAGGTTACTGTAATCTTAAAAACAATTCGAAAGTTTATAAAAAATTGTTATTACAATGGAGCACATAGGAAAATACCAAGCCTAAAGACTAAGCTGTTGCATAAACTGTAATGAAAAGTAGATAAACGATATTGTACAAACACTATATATTTATTCTAAAAAATATGCAGATTCCTAGCTTATGTTTATTTAAATCCTCAATAGCATTGTCGTTAAGCATTTTACTGTTAAGGAATTCATAAATACAAAACCCAATAAGTATACATTGATTAAGTAGGAAATATCCAAATAAAATATCGAGTGCAGATAACTCTGCAGTAGTAAAATTCAATTAGGAATAACTTTGTAGAGCATTTTAACTCTCCAGTTCTCTTAGACCCCTTTTATTAGTTATTTCTCATATTAATCAAAGCAAATGTGCCTTTATTTACATATTTCCACCGTATCTGAACCCTTTTCCTGAACGTCCACAAAAAACAAAAAATGACCAAATATACTCTTAGACGCAAAAAACATTTCCTAAGTGTTATATCTTCCAATGAGTTCTATTGAAGAACGCACTTTGTTGCTGGTGAAAATTCTATAGAACGCAAAAGAGAATACCTTAGAGAAAAATGTTCAGAAATGTTGTTGCTATGTAATTGAAATTTGTAAGAAAAAGGTATTGTGGTTAAGTATGTGGTTGTCAACAGCAATTTCCCAGCGACAAGCCATGATTCTTCACAGAAATTCTCACGCTGTGACGGCAACGTTGTGTGTTGTGAACGCACAACAACACCGAATGTTGTCAGCAAAATGCTTGTAAATATGCGCGACAACATTTGTACAATAATACCAGCAAACATACATATGTACACATGCGCATGTGGGCCTAAATGCTCGTAGCTTTATGGTCGTGCACGCAACAGTAAATGCATCTGCAACTCACAACGCACATACAAACAATAATAAGCAAGCATATATTATATGTATAAGTGTAACTAACTTATTGTGTTGTTTGTTATTTAAATGTGTAGCGCGGCAACACAGTAGTCAAATGTGGAAGCAACAAACTGTCAACGTTATCAGTAAATGTGAATAGAAGCTGTGAGGAACTCGTAATTCAACTGACACGGCTGGTGCAGCAGTTGAAGAGCTTTGGCTTGAGCCGCTCCGCATCTACTTTTTACTACTACTACTACTGCCAGCAGCAGCAACAAAAATTTATACGGAAGCTTTTGCTTTGCTTTTGTTGCGATGATAATCTGTAAGCATATGTGTACAAGCGTATATTGGTACGAGGGCTGTTTGTGAGGTAAGTGTCTTTTTAAGCTTTCTACTTAATATTTTTAAATGCAACACTATTGCTGGGATAAACTGTCATATACTATATTGTTAATTTATTATTATGTTTGGTAACCTTTAAACTTGAAAAATTTTACTCTGATGCCGAAGCCGAGAAAAGACTTGATAAGAACTATTTCTTCTTCTTTTTAATTAGGACTGTAACCGCCTCAACGAAAGCTTCAAACAAATTGTAAAATGCAGTGAAGCCAGGTTCTCCTTCGAATCGCTTTTATAGCGTAGAAGTGATCACCTTCTCCGACCTTCTGTATCCGCTATTGCGAGTCGCTATACTACATCAGGTTCTATGTAGTCTTTTGCATCAATTCCCTGGGCTTTTTTGTTATTATAGTGTTAGAAAAATATTCCCCCATAATTTGAGGAATGCTGCCGCGTTGGGAGTCCTTTAATGGAAAAAATCCATGTCCGTTCCTATTACGTTGGCACGATTGTCGAGGAAATGATTTTTCCATGCCTCAAAACCTTCAGCCGTAAGCTCTGATAGGATTTTCGGACAACCTGACAGGAAGCGTCTCAAAGCCTTCATACTGGTTATTTCTGTATTAACCAAAATAAATGTATTTCTTTTCATTTTAGCGCCCATTAACGTATATTTAGCGCTTACATTGTGCCCGATCGGAGCGAAGTAGTCTAACTATCTTGACTATTAGCAGGGGTTGTCGAAATGCTATTTGGATTCTGCCAAAAACTGACAAGAGGGCACTATAAAGTCCCGATAGATGGCCATCTCCGAGGCGAGTGGTATATGCAACTGTGTGAAAACTTCAGAGGATTCGGAAAATATTTTGACGACATTGGAAATATATTTTGCAGAAAGCTTAGTTAATTGGTTCTTAGCTAAAAAGGCACCTCAGCTAAACCTACAGCCACAGCGCTATCAAACCACCCTTTTATTTTTATGCGACTATTTTAGTCACTAAATTATATGTATGTACATGCTATGAGCGATGTCGTTGGCATCAGAGTAGCTAAAAGCGACCTACCTGCGATATTGTAATACTATGAACTCTGCTGATGGGCCATGACCGCGGTTTAAACAGATGCGCCCATATTTTTAGCTGGAAGAGACAATAAGTAGATACAGTGTTGGCAGCAGAACGAACAGATAAGAATGATAGGGAAATATACAGTACTGAGTTGGCGCTGTCATATGCCAGTTCCAAAGTCAAGAAAGGTGGGTACTGAGTTCCTGACTTTTTTTTTAAATACAACCCGCTACAATTTTTTCCTTTTTTCGTTGAGTGAATATATATGGCGGCAACGACTGCCACTGATTGTTGTCAGATTCTTGTCTCATACCAAGCTACCATTACCAAATAAGTGGAGAAATGAACTTCTTGATCAACTCAAACAGAAACAACAATCCAGCAACAACACCAACAAGCGCTCCCATGCTGTGCCCAAGTCTACTCAACACATTTGTTGCAACGGAAAGATTTGCCGCAATTGCAGTCCTCATTCAAATGCCAGTATTGTGCGCTATGTATCTACCATATTGGCAAGAATCACTGTTGTAAGCTGGCGAAGATTCAACATTGAAATGCGCTGCAAATATATGTGCACCACAACAACGATGATGTCCAATTAACGTGGCTTGTTGTGAGCAAACAAAAAACAAAGGTAGTACTGAAGCAGATTAAGAATGAAGTGAAATAATGCGAGATTCAGTGCATTCATTACACGCTCGCCGCACCCGTCGACCCCGCAGCCAACACACTTGCTGGCCATCGCATAGACAACAACGACATGTGACTTATGATTAGAATCGTGGCGTGACATAGGCCATGGGCCAACAGACCGCCAAGTAATAGACAATAAAGTGTAAGTAGGGAAAAAATAGCAGTTCTTAATATACATACATATATAAATGTATGTGTGCGCCAGTGAGTTCTTGGTGTTGCAGTCGAGACTGAGACTCTGTGCGAGTTAATGAAGCGTCAAGCTTAGCTGGTCGGCTTCTTGGCAGACTAGTGAGCCGCCTGTTAGCAGCTATGTTTTTATGCATTTAATTGAAGGCGCTCGTGGAGTTAATGTCGGTAGATGAGATAGAGTTGGGCGTTAAAGAAGCAGTAATTCGTACTATCTTTGCGCGCTTGTTGGGAAAAGCGTCTAACAACTTAACTAGCCGTAGCACAAGGCTAACGGGCATATTCACAGGCTCAAGTGCAGCTCCGGAGACTAGAGACGAAATTAAGCTGGATAACTATGTGATTTTAATAAACATTTGGTGAAGTAGCCCTTACAGTTTGTTTCACTTAAAAGAGTTTTCATAAGTGAGGAAGTGCATATTGCTTTCTCTAAATTAGTTCCTTCTGAGTTCTCAGTTGTAATACACTATTTAAAAAAGGTCGATAAAATATAAAATTATTGAAGGGGTGCGACTCAAAATTTTTTTTTAAATATAGATATTATATATAATATATTATATATTATATAATAATATATTATATTATATATAATATATTATCTGGCTTGCAATATTCAAAAAAAAAAAAACAAAACTTGGATTGAAATGCCTAAAAAAGATATTAAAGAAGAAAAAATAAACACCAAAGAGAGGCCTTACTGGAATGACTCCTAGCGTAGCTGTGTCACGGAGAATATTAAGGAAACAACTCTATATCGTTAACATAAAGCAGGCAAAATGCCCTTAACGGATTCTCAATAATTGGTTGGCGCTTTTAAACCTTCCCAAAATCTTCTTATATGGAACTTGGACATACACTCTCGCTGAAGTTGTTTTAAAAAGCCGCAACTCCCTCATATGATGAATGATATTCTAAATATTGAATCTGCACGTATTCTATAGCGCCACTTGCTTTTATTTAAACTGTTCTTTCTTGACAAATATTCCCCATATCAAGTCTTCAAAATATTTATCCAACTCAGCACAATGTAGCCTAAGTGGAAAGTTAAACTTAGCCAAATACTAATGGCTAATAAGAACGTTCTTCAGTTTCCATGCTGGTAGACTTCATTTTACTATGTGTGTATGAGCATGTGAAAGCCTTCTGCCGGCGGCAAACTCTGCAGCTGTGCGCTAAATGGACAGGTACATATTGTCAATTTCATATGGCCAAAAATGGGCAAACAAGCAGTCAGATAGCACAAATAGTTGTCGAATTCAACTAGAAGCATACTTGTACATCGGCGCTGGTGTGCGGTATTTTGCTATCGAAATTATTAAATACTTACAGGCATGCAATGCCCTGTTATGTGCAAGATGCCTGTCGATATGCGCCACAAAGCTGCCTCGTAAGTACCGTGTATGTGCTCGTATATTACTACGGTTGCAAGATAGCCAAACGACCTGTCTACCCATCGCCTTAAATGGTGGATAATTTAGGGTAAATGAGCTGCCCAATGGGTTTGTAGCCTGCACTCATTGCTTTTTTTTTGTGCATTCTTTTGTGGAAAACTGATTGCTGATAGCTCATTTTCTTCTAATTTAATAACAAATAGCCGCTGGTGTACCGCTGTGATATGAGAATGCATTTGACATTTGTAAGGTACGCACAAGCCAAATATGGAAGCGACATAACAAGTTTTGTTAAAGTCAATGAGTTGAGGCTTTTTGTAAGATTTGTATATATTGGGAATATACGAGGAAAATCCGGCGGCTACTACGCTAAAGGAAAACGCTTGAATTTAGTGTTTGAATTTGAAAAGTTTTTATTTAAACTATTACTAACTAATTACATCATTATCTTGATTTAAGTGATCTAAGTGTCTTTAAATATACTTCACAAATAATTCCTGTTTCCACAGCGTTTCCATATCAACTTTTGAAAATAAATCTAATTTTCAAGACATATGGCAACTCTTTATATAATATAACAAAATATATCAAAAGGTGCATATACGTAAGTTGTATATATCTTTAAGGAAAGTTAGAGTATTTTTGAAGGAGCGTTTATTAAATAAAAGATTGAGAACCATTTGAAGAGTTTAGAAAGCGTTAACAGGGACCTTTTGATTGCTTGCTATTAGAAAAAACTATCGGGTACTCGGCTTAAGTGTTGCCATGTATCATTCCTTATAGCAAACTATGTGTGGAGATATAAAGTGATGTCTCCAGTTTTTGGAATAACTGTTGTAAATCATGGTCATTGAGCGTATACGAGAAGCCTTGAGACATATGGCTCAATCATACAAGGACTTTGGAGCGAGCCTACTTAAAACATAATGAATTAATGGCTAAGCACCCATGTCAAATTTAATCTGCTAAATCATTTCATAAGATATACAGCAGATCCTGCAAAATATATGTAATTATAATAAGGCGTTATCTTGTTTATAAAACGGGACTCTCGGATTAATCTCTCTAGTGTCTACTACTCGACAAACAAATTATTTTGTGTAAAGCTAGATAAAAGTACCAAAGTGCCTTCAATTCATACGGCAAATGAAGTGGAATCTAATAACTTCAGGTATTTGTATAAGAATGGAATCAGTGCCTGTCTAATGAATCCACGCATAGCATCTATTTAAAACAAATTCGTTCCCAATGAACCTTAAAGTTCTTGGATTAATAATTTAAAATTGAGCGTGAGTTGAAATGAGGCAATATTTAGAATCATGAAAAGAACTCTACCTAGTTACGGTGTTCACTACTTCATAAGCTTCTTATACAGATTCAGCTGCCAACCATGGCTGACAACGGCTGACAACCATTGATCTCTGCAGATACATTATTTCCATTCCATGGTATCGATATAAATAATTAATGAATCAGTTAACCACAATAAAATCAATATGTGAAGCATTTTACTGCTTCAGTACTCCTTATTTCTATATATTTATACACTTCTTCCACACCCTCTCCTTATTATAATTAATTTTTTTGTCTTTTTCTTTTTTCTTTCTTTTGTCTTTTTTTTTGTTAGAGTCTTTTGTTATCACACAGCTTATAAACTCAATGAATATCCAATTACAAGCCACCGTACATAAATCTGTACTTATTTTCATAAACATTGTTCGTTTTATATTGATATGTTTATAAATTAGGTTCTCACTTGCCTCGTCACTAACACGGCTGTGTGGATTCTCTCTGCAAAGGAAACCGGAAACCTTTGTGAACGTGTGAAATTGGATGCGGGACACAGGTTTTACCTACATACATTTAAACATTTAATTGAATTTCATTGAAGTAATAATGAGGTATAAAATTGATTTGTGGGAATTGTGCCAAGATTTGTGATGTTTATGGAAAACATTTTCAATTGAAACGCTCTTGAATAATATCACTAATATATGAACATATGATTAGGTTTATAATAGCATTGAGGATGCCATACTATTTTATATAAAAGCAATATTGTGACACATAAAATTAATTCTGTAGGCTTTGCCTGGAAGGGTCTCTGTAATTTTATTTGTTATAAATTGAATTGTGAGTTGTGTTTTCTACCAAAAATTCCACTTAAAAAAATAGCTACATAGTACCAGTATGATCACCAACTCTGATATTATAGATTATCTGATTGAGTATTTCCAAATAATCTCTTGGCAATCGAGTTTACGTTAGAGGAACGAAACAAAACTTTTTATAGGGACTCCTCAAAAGCTGACCCAAAACTTTTTGTGAAATGTTTTGAGCTTCTATAACAACAATGACATTGCGTACCCAAAATATTTGGATATATAATACAATACCACGAGATTACAGATATACAGCTAAGGTTTAGGCACTACATTTGGGGATGTTAAAAAATTTTGCTAGATTGGTTTGAGAGTTTTGACAACTCACTTGTTACTTGGGTTATTAAGTGTCAAATATGGCGCGGTTCCACACACCAACCAACCATTCGAAGTTCTGCAACGAAGAGCTGCATTTGTCAGCTCAAATTACTCTTCAGATGTTCATTGAAGGAAATTAACTTTTTGCAAAGGCTTTACATGCCACATCTAACATTACCTTTATGCAACTGCAATACTTATTAAAATAGAATATAGTGAAAGTGTAAACAAAATTTTCCCACATTAATCTCTCACTTCAAATTATATAAGTCCAATTCCATAATGACACGTTATTTAAAACTAACGTTACCAAGTTCCCGCAGTACAAGAATATATCGCAATGTATTTAACAAAAAAAAAAAAAACAATTAAAGCATTTATTGATAAGTTTATGCTTATTGTAATAAAATAAAGGAACTCAACTTCTGTGCAATTCACTGAAATTGATTTGAAGAAAAGGAAAAAGTACACATGTTTGGAATAATCACGTAACCACACAGAAACCATTCGCGTTCGCGTACTTATTTTATTTATTATGTGTCCCTGCATGGATCGTGAGAAATTTATTTTTTCTTTGGTCAACACTTGACAGCGAAGTTCTGCTCTTGATGCCAATGAAGGTATTGATATTGTCAGTGGCCGTGTTGTTGGCATTGTTGCGACACAAGCAGTTAAAGTGGCTGATTTTGCCCTTGACAAAGACCCCAAATGGGCGAAAAAGTCATGTCAATCCAAGACGGACGCTGCGAAGCTAAACCGAACCAAGTGAAGCCCAAGCTCCAAGCCGCACCGAGTTGAGCTGTGGCGGTAATAAACCAAACGTTGCCGTTGTCCGTTGTCGATGACGTTAGCGATATTGACTTGGCAGCGCAAAAACAGTCATACCAATTGGCGGGAAGGGGAAAAAATTAACAACTGAAGAAAAAGAAAAAGCAAAAAGCGAAAAGCCAAAAGCGAAAAGCAAATAAACAAAGGTAGGTAGGTACCTACCCTAAGTACTAATGTGTGTAAATGCATGGAGTTGGAGAGCTCGAGCGCTGCCTTTTACCTCAGAATTATGGGCCAATAGAGTTAAAAAACACTTGGCGCACCTGAGAATGTTGATAGCCTCACGTACCAACAGCATCGACAACAACCACATTTGACAATATTGCAACAACAACAACAACAAGAACTGCAACAAAACCCGACTATTGCCGAGGTAGCAGTCAGTAAGAGGAGTCACAACAACATGCAACATAAACGCGGCGACGACATTGTGGCTATGTGGCGAACATTTTGTTTGGACAAAGCTGGAAGCAGCAATACCAACAAAGAGAGCGCGCAGCGGCACACACTAAAAAAGGGTTCTTTAGCACTTGGGGAAAATGTGAACGCACATAATCATACATACTTGTAGCATGAGCGCATCACTACGTCCACGACTTCACTTCACTTGACTTGACTTGACTCGATTTGACTCGATTTGACTCCACTCAATGTGTATTGCGTTACGATGCGCGGTATTGAATTGGTCACGTTGTTGCCGATTACACACAAAGCCAACAACAACGAACGTTTACAATAATTATAACGAAAATGTACAATTTCAACTCACGCGCACCATGAAATCGAAAACCGCAAAGGGCAAAATGTGGCAGACGTTTAGGGCCAAAGGTGAGCCGAACACGCGAAGGAAGCGAGCGTGTGTAACGAAGTCCGATAGGGTCCGCGAAACGCAGGACCAAATGCCAATATGCGTCGGCTTGTATATGGATGCATCATTGTTGCAATTGCGTTCCACGTGTTTCAGCTTATTACTGGTCGTGACAAAATCAATGTTGCTTGAAGCTCTTGTCGCGTCGCGTTAAGAGCATAAATCCGCGATGTCGACTTTGGCAGTGTCGCGTCTGTGAGGCAATTTGAAGTTAATACAAGGAAACTATTGTTCACAAAAATTTTCCCATTCCTAGAGCTATTTTGTTGAAGGACAGCTCAGGGATATCGAATTCGAAAATTTGGCATATCGCTAAGATTAGAAACATTAAATGCCGATAATTTCAAAATTGTGGATTCCGTATTATTTCTTCCGTTAATACCCATCGCTGGTAATAGCTAAGTTCCAACATACACCGCAGACAGCATAGCATTTATCATTCTACTGTTTTCGGTGTTCGACGTCCCCTTAGCAGATGTGTTCAAAAATATATTTATCAAAATTCGATAATTGAAATAATTTGCAAATATACTATATACCATCTATTGAAATGAGACTTCAGTACATGTTTTCCTTTTTAAAAATTCAAACACTTTCTGGGGATCTTCGAAGGAATCAACATTTCCAATACTTATGGAGCACCTTTTTCATTACATTTTCGATTACTTCGTGACAGCCCTTGGATGCAGTGGTTTCAGGGGTTCAACTGAAGATCTCCGAGGAAGTTAGTTGACAACACCAAGACCGCTGATAACACGAACGTTCCAGCTGCAACAAATCATTCATTATGCTTCCACGTTATTTATAAACAAAATATCTCAAAAGAGCCTCCAAGATGAAATTTAAGGTTGAAGAAATTTGAGGGTATTTTCAAAGCAAACTGACATTATCTGAGGATCCATTTCCATCAGCGATTTCACAGTTTCACTGACGAAATGCGTTAGCGCTTCATCAGCAAGGGTGATTTTTCTAGCGAATTTGTTGCTCTTGGCCCTAAACTGAGCAGTGATAATGACTTTAATGATCGGAAGAATTCGCCTCAAGCTGGTGCGTGAAACATTGAAATGACTCCAGATGAACTCCCGATAGGTTCCAGAACTGAGTTGGACGTAAGTAATATATTTATGTTAAAAATACTACCAACAGAGGGTGGCTCGCTCAGAGGAGGCAATTCAGAGTCCTCTCCCAACTTTGGCATAGAGAGAACCAAAACAAATAAGTACTTTTTTCAAAAGAAAGCAATAAATGAGAAGAAGAAGAAGTAATTTAGCGTATGGTAATAAATTTTTAGTCCACCGTGGCTGAATTCCGACATTAGTGCGCTGGCATGTTCCGACAACGGACAGTGATTCATGGTTTATTAAGCGCATTATGCTGCGGGACACTTGCAACGCAACGACAACGACGACGACGGCGACGACGACGATGATGCCGATAACAATAATGACAGGAGCCTGAAGGAACAAAGTTACAAAAGATGAACCGAAGATTTGCTACACGTGCAATTGCAGCAAAGAAGTTGCAAGCGCAACAAATTAAAAGAAATAAACTCACACAGCGATTGCTTGGTGACTAAAGGAAGTGCACGTACTAAAAACAACAAACAAACATACCAAGAAGCATACGAACAGTCCGGCAACAATAAAAGCGCGGTTGGGCACACGTGTGCGCCAAGACACAAGCGCAGCTTGGTAGGAGACAGATGACTTTGCCACAAGTGGAACCGATGCAACAGCGAGTGCAAACAAATAAAGCAACAACAAAAACTCTATACACACACACACACACACACACGCATATAGTTATGGCCATATTGGCATTGCAGCAATAAAACATTGACGGCGTTGATGGCGTCTCTGACGTGTCGTCATCTACGTCATCCATGTTGTCGTCGTTGTTGCAAGTGTTGTCGGCATTGTTACGGCCATTGCCACGCCGCTAAGCACTTGCTTTGCCACTTGCATGGCGGCAACAAATATTGACTGTCAAATGCTGGAATTCATGGCAATTGATTACTTAACATGTTGCAGACGAACGCAGCGGTATGTGGTCGACGAGCGTCGGAATGTGGCGTTAAGTTGCGGAACGGCGTCGTCGGGCAACGGGCGTCAGACGTCGCGAAAACCGTGTGCAACTAGTGGTGTGCTAAATGCATGTGCTAAGTATCCATCTGTGTAAGTACTTGCCACAGCTACGCGTTCATAAAATCACATGCGATAGCGACTGGCGTGGAAAGATGCCGAGGCGGGTTGTAATGCACTAGCAGCTGCTGCACTTCGCACTTCGCTGTTGTTGCTTGTGCTTGTGTAGATTTTCAAATGGTATTGAAACAAATCGTTTTATAATTTCCGCAAATGTAAATCCATTCATTTCTTCACGACAAACCGACACACAGTCGAATTGCCAACAGAAATCAGCGCATATGTACATGTGAACCACTCGGCTACTCGACATATCTACGCTCACTGCTTTTACCAACTGCCCTGCGCAGAAGCATCCGCAGCTGCGTGGTACACAGTAGCTTGACTTTCCGCCCCTCTGTTCGATCTATAGCCAAGATGTCTACCCAACTACCCACCCGATTCAGGTCAACCTCATCTCTTCACTAATTCACAACAAATGCTACACTCCCTGTCCTCTCTCTCTCTACTGCCTATTTTTTGAGCGCAATCAGCAGCCAACTTCCCGCTCGGGCTCTAACACTCTATTGCCTTACCTTGCAGCACGATAATTTAAAGCGTCGGTCTATTATTTTCACCTGCCAGGCCACAAATCTTTCCAGTGAGCGCACATGCGCACCAACAAACTGGCAGCGCAACAGCTCGTGTGCACCCAGAGACCCGTCTGCGCATGCAAACATACACATGCACAAACTATTCGTCTAGTACAAAGCAGCTAACAAAGGTTGCCAGCGCTGCTTCCTGCACCAATTGCACGACACAGCGAGTTGCATACATAGTTATTGGCACTTTTTCTTTGCCCATTTATTGTGGCTTCTTGCTGCCTGCTCTGATTTCATGCGCCGCCAATTGGTTTTTAATCACATTTGCTGCTTTTGCCACTAATTTATGTATTACTGCGGCCCACTTGAAAGCTTTCGGTGTTTGGTGTTTGGTGTATGGTGTTCGGCGGTGGCATGGCAGCATTGTGCGCATGCGCCGTTGCCTGGCGCGCTCTCGCCACTCCGGCAGCTGACAGCTTAAAGACACGCGCCTCGCGCAGTATACGACTTGAAATCTGAGCGGCCTTTATTGGCCTATAAAACATGTTGCTTGTTGATGCAAATTGTTGGTTAGCAAATGGCAAATGAATTTGTTAAATGACGCTATTTAAATAAATTATTACAATTGATTCATAATACTCGTTTGAAGTAAAGTGGAAAGTATCAAATCTTTTTGTGGAAATTTTTTTTTTTTTTCTTGAATTTCAAATCACTTTATTAAATGGTGCAGGTAGTTGTTGTGAGTAGTGAGAATACTTTTAGGTATTAGTTCAGGTGGCTGTTGTAAATGTGTGTCCACTACCGCTACCCGGCGTATCCGGTCTTCGAAGCATCGTCGCGGTAAAAAAAAATTTTAATTCTGCCTTGTTTTGAAAGTCAAACAAAGAACCTGAGTAGACGGCTGTTCTTAAAACAATGCAGTAGGAATCACGACTGACAATTTCGATATGTTTTAGGAGAATTTCGATAAGAAGCTTCATACTTCCCCTTTTGATTCCAAATATATTCAGATGGGCTGATTTTCCTAAAATTTGTTGATCATCCTGTCATTCTTCAAGCTCTTATTGGGCAGACATGAGTCATTATTAATATATAGTTACTACTAATACATAGTTACTTACATATAGTTACTTACTAATATATAGTATTCTAGATCTCTTTACTTCACAATATCCCTTGCGGGAGGGCTCCACAACTTTTCAAATATATATATTCGCATAGCATGCGCTGAGCCAATTCGACAGTTTTCTGTGGAGATCAATGGAACATTAAAGTGCTTTCAAATAGAGGAGCGATTGAAAGGTTACTGAGCAGAAAAAACTCATCATCTCATGGATAGCATTTAATTGGGATGTCGATTTATCAAAAAAAATAAGAAATTTATTAATGCAAAGATAAAATATTCTGACGCAATCTATAGCCATATTGGGTATTTCTCACACGACTTCAATATAACTATGTATGAACATAGTTTTGAACAGTCCAGAATTCGCTTAATGTTGAACTAAGTCAAGGAAATTATTCCAAAGCGACTAAGCTGGTTCCATACAAGTTCTGAACTAATATTATATATGAAGAAATTGGGGCTTGCAACTTTGACTAGATGACTTGGCTGAGCTCAACTGGAGACGGCCACTATTAGAAACAATTCTGTATGTTGATTGGAGGAAGTTCAAATTATTTTGCTTAGTAGTGGTAGTCGCCTCTAAATACTATTACTCCTTAATCGAACTTTTCAAAGCAAAAAAAAATTCGATGTACGATTTTGATAAAAATTATAAAAAATAACTGTTTCTCTTTAAGAAACCTAAATCTTTCAATGAATTAAAAAAATTTTCAATTATATATCTACCATACTAGATACTATATATACACAGACTTTTAATCAAATTCTACAAAATTCCCCAAAAAAAAATATATGTATGCGTTTGAGTATTTTGAAAAATCGCTTCACATCAACACTAGCAGTCTCGCGAATACCGTATGTCATGCACGCACATGAACACTCCATCAACGACTTACAATAGCAATAACGAATTAATCAAAACACAAATTTGTTTAATTTATTTAAATTTGAAGTGAATCGAAAGAGAAAAATTGCCAACATTTCTCAAAACAAATCACGGGCACGACATCTTGAGACGACAACAACAACGCACAATTAAGAACATTCGAATGCTGCCTGACTGTTTGGCAGTTGAAAACAACAACAATCAATGCAATGTGCTGCCATACATGTAAGTATGTGCGTGTGTGTGTGTGTGTGTATGCACGCGCTGGCCTTTGGTGGGTGAGCAAAGCGTTGGTGAGGCGTACTCGCATTGCGCATGCGCAGCTGCATTATTAACGCTTTGACGTTTGCGGTTTGGAGGCGCTATGTGTTGGTTGCATGTGCAAATGAAATTAATTATGCAAACTTGGCGTCGAAGTGGAATTGAAATCGCGTCGGCAAATCAATGAGTTAAATCGAAGACGAAAAAAAAATAAGAAAAAATTAAATGCAATAACTAGCAGAAGATGAATTGCAGGCGCACAATAGCAGCAACAACAACATTTAAGTACTATTTATGTATATACTGAATGCATATGTTGCTGATGTGTGCCGGCAGATAAGACGAATGTGCAAACAACGAAATGGCACACTCATACATATTTACTTATATGCATGTACATATGTATATGTATATAAAAATATTCGTCAGCAATAGATTTTTTATTGAATTGAGCCGGAATTCGCTAATTCTCTTATATGTAAGGGGTCCTTATTGTATAAAATGCAGTTATTTTCCAATATTGTTATTGTTGTTGTTATTGTTATTGTATCAGCTGCAGATCATGGTCACAAGCTTCTAGTTAACGAAAATCTTATGAAAATAGCAGCGGCTTGAAGAATGCAGCACCAAGATGCTTATCAGCGGCGGCACGCAAGCACAACAACAACAACGAAAGCAAATTTAATAATTTACTGGAAAAAAATTCGAGCTAGAAATAAATTGTCAACATTTTTATTTTAAATACCCATAAAATTTGCTAATTTAATTTATTTTTTATTCATCATATTTTTTTCTTTTGCTCACTTGTCGATTTTTTAATTATATACATTTCCATTTCGGTTGCAACTCAATAAATTACAAAATTGTGTAAACTGTTGCAAGTTGCTGCCGCCGTATGTGCCACCGCGTTCACAGCATGCACACACAGACACACATAAAAACAGTTCCACATATGCTTATATAAATATATATATATATATAAATTTATATAATATATGTATATACACATTCGCTTGCATTGATGCAGAAGTCATTATGTAAATCGCCATAAATCTTTTGCTTGGAAATCAGTTGTAAATTTTGAAGTCATTGGTGCGACTAATCTGCGAGCCAGCTAGTGCGCGAGTAACAAGCGCGAACGAATTCCATTAATGACACTGTCGCGCACTACTAACTCATTTAGGTAGGTAGGTAGGTAGGTAGGTAGGTAGGTAGGTAGGCACTGTGCAAATGGCATCGTTTCGTCGTCGATTCGTATCGCTTTGGAATGTGAAATTTCGCACATTTGATTTACGTGCCACAAGCAGGATTTAGTGCCTGTTTTAAGTGCCATTAAAGTTAACTCGCTTGTAGCACGCAATCCGAATTGTGCACATTTGCAGATGGTGCCCGTTGCTGCCATGCTATGCTGCTATGTTGTGCTGTGCGAAATTACTATGCGTGGTTTAATTAATTATTTAAATGTAAGTACATTTTAATAGCCATTTAGTAAGCATTTGAAGGTGTTATAAGTCAAGTTGAATGCAAATGCCTTGAACACTATATTTAAAATGCGATTTTATTTGAGAAATATCATATATAAAAAGCTTTAATTCATGAGTGTTCAAGCGTTGGAATACTCTGTTTTAAAGCAACTTCCATATTTTTAAGTAGCCAGTTGCAATTATTTTTCTCTTCTTTATTAAAATAAAAATCAGAAAATGAAAAATAAAAAGTTTTAAATATTTTATGAAATTTATTTTACAGCTACAAAAAATTTAAAAGGTTATGCTGGTCTGGAATTTCTGAAAATTTTATATTTTTTTGCTTAAATTATAGCACGCCTATTGTGGAAGGCTACTGTATTATAGTTGTCGACACACTTGCGTTAGTTGCTATAATAGGATTTTGCATTACGGAAAATTTTTTTTACTTTACGGATTTTGCTTGACTTGAGGATAACAATCCTGAATTTAAATTTGTGTTGAGTAATGTTCAAAGTTAAAATATATTTCACAACAAAAATGTGTAAAAGTATGTATTACTTGAAAAATTCATGAGAGCAACGATTTTTTGAAGATCAATTTTGGTAAATTATTCAGTTAGAAACGTTCGTAAATAAATAAAAATTAAAATATAAATATTTTCTTTAAAGATATTCAATGCATTCAAACTCCAAAATTCACATGTGTAGGCAACTCAATTGCTTGCGATTGGTAGTCGATAACCACTCGTAATATAAATTTTGGTATAGTGTTATCGAACGGCTACTATACTCGTCCTATTAAAGATACATAATAAGGGTGGAATTTGGAGCTCTGAAAACATTCCTCAAAAAGTGTAATAGTGAAAAAAATTTCTCTGTCCAATTCGCTGTACTACCAAAGCATTCGGGCCAGTCATCTGCAATTTTTTCATGAACAATTTAATTCTAATTTTTTCGGTAAAAAATTTAAAAATTGTTAATAAGTCCGCCATTTTGCGGAAAGTTTAACATAGGCACTTTATTAGCAAATCTTATGTATCTCAAGATCTCTTTTTTTGCTTTAGATAGCAGGAGTTCCTAGAACCACCGTCGCCCTTAGAGGCGCGTTTGAATAAGATCATTACCGAAGATGGATCCAGTAGCCGCCGTTTTCTAACAAAATGTCAGTATAAAAATTTTTTCTTCACAACAATACATGCTTAATAAAGCCTGAAAAGAGAAAATCGATTTATTTTTTCTTACTCCCATAATAAGACTAGTTAAGTCAATAAAAGTATACCAAAGAGTCTGTATACCTGTAGTTCCTGAGCGTATTTCTTTTCATTAGCTTTAATCGACTTGTTAAGCGGTCCATGGAGCGTACATTTGAGAGCGTTTCAGAATGAAGTAAAAATAACATCTGACGACTGACAAGACTGAGCGGTGACTCATTGATCTGACCACTAATCGTATTCCTCATGTTAAATGCTTTATGTAGAAACATCAAAATGAAGATGAAGAAAAAATGTTATGAAATATAGACAAATTAAACTGAATCTATTTAAACACACAGTTTAATTAATATAATTTTTAGAATAAAAGAAATATTTATTTGTTTTATTTTAAGTTAAATTAAATAAATTTTATCACCCAATGAAAGGAAAAATTTTAAATAAAGGAAATATAAGTACTATTCAATTGTAATAAAAAATGTATACATATTGCAAGAAGCAATTTTAATGATCCATATAACCTTTGAAGAAATATTACTTGACCAAGTTCGTACCTTAAGTCTCTTATATGGCACGCTGTCCTTGAATACTTAACCATTATTGACTCTGTTATAAATTATGGTGTAAGAGAAATTTCGTAGCAAAATACAACTTTCCATATTATTTACGATCTTTCCGTTATAAAAAGGTAAAGAGAAGCTTAAAGCACACATGCGAACAATTTTAAGGTCAGCGCTGCTATAAATAACAATCAGTATGAGAGTTTCAATTGTGAATACGAAAATTTATGTGACGAATGTGAATAAAAATGCCAACAACTTATGTGTGTGCTAGCCTAACTCTTTCGGGTTACTCACACACGTACACACACATGTATGTATAGCAGTTGGCGCGCATGCGCTACTCTAAAGCACATGCGCACAAATTTGAGTGGCTAAGAGTCATTACAATAATTCATCGGCTCATAAAATTGCCAATGGGCATCTAAACAAATTCGGCGAGACACGTAATTGTGGCAAGTCACAATGTGGGGCAGGCGAGCATGTGCAATTATAAGTACATACAGCCGTGCATATGTGTGCGTGTTTGGACTTTGCGGCACAAATAAACCAAAACAACAACAATAGCATGCGCCTGAAGCCATAGCAAAAGTGTTGCTCATTTGGCAATTGTTGAAAACATTTGCAACCGTTTGACAGTGATTTAAATGCTGCCTTGTCCACCAGAATTGTTGGTGCGATATGCTATGCTCAATGTTGTTATTGTTGTTATTGTTTTCGTTATTGCTGTCAGAATAGCTAGGCATTTACGGTTATTGTTATGGTTGTGCCGCAATCCGTGCTGCAATTGTTGGTATTTTCTTGCCACGCCTTTATTGCAACGATATGAATCACAGCACTGCCCGCCTGTCCGTCCATTCATTCGTTCCTCCATTCGCTGGCGCTTTAATAGAATATTCTCCTTCAATCGTTCGATTTGTTTGCGCAAACCGCTCAACTATCAGCGATCGCAACTGTAAATATACATGTTGCGCCGGCAATAATTGCTATTGTTGTTGTTGGTTGCAACGTAAGCTGATTGCGGTATAAATTCTATTGGGAGGTGTGTCAGAACGCTTGTCACTGCCCAGTTGCTCAGTTTGATGACTGTTGCAAACACAATTGCACTGCGAATAAAGTTGTTGTTGCCATTACACGCTTGTTGCATGATTCAATTAAGCGTTCCGATATGAATCGGAAATGTTGAAAATGTGTGACTGCATTGCTGTCGCTGTCGCTGTGGCTGTCTCTCGTGCTACAACTCAGTAACCGCCGCTGTTGCTTGTTGTAATTGCTGCTGCAACACCTGCCTTGACAGTAATTACATACACAGCGCATGCGTGCACCCAAAACAAAAACAAAAACAAAAATAACAAATGCAATAAATGATAAAATTTTTCACATTGTTATGCCAATTTGGTTTCGTCGCTTGTGCGCGCACAGCAGAGAGGCAGAGAGGCAGAGATGCAGCGCGAAACGACAAGCAATTTGTCAAATATTTAATGATTATCCTCAGATTCGTAAGCTCGTGCCTTTAATCGCATAGTTTGTTATTTTTCATGTTTTATACCAGCAATTTACACGCCACAACATATGGCTGCAGAAGGCCTACAGTCCAGTGCCAACCATCGCACACTTACTCGATCTATGCAACGAAGGATTATCGCAAGCGGCGCATTCACAGTTACATACGAGTGCACATTCAACAGGCGGCCAAACCGTCACACCTTTTCCGTCCTGCAATTATCCTTATTCAACTGTGCGCGCATGAAGAATTGTTGTGCTTTTGTAAATTATGGGGCTCAATGCGCAGAAATAATCATCGTCATCATCGTCATCATTTCCTCTGAGCATATAAATATCGCTGGTCGTTTATCTTGTTTGCACTACAAAATGCCAGCACTTTAATGTACAGTGTGGCTAATTTCGTCGATGTTTGGCTTTTCTCCTGTTATTGTATACTAAAGATGTCCGACTCGATGAATTGTTTCAGCCAAAAACTTGAAAGAACGAGAGCTCGAATTCCAACTATGGTTTAAAGCAAAAGTTCATAAAAATATTGTTGCCTGTAGCCGATAGTGACAAAGCGGTAATTGTATTCCGGATAAGAAAAAAATAAAGAAAAGGTTTATAAAAAATCATCAGCCGTGTGAAGGTTACTTAATCATATGTGATCTTATATCAATTCCAGTACGACGAATCCATTAGACTATAAAGAATCTGAAAGCATTGGCCAGTTTTCCTATTTCTCTGCAAAATAAAGCTGCAACTAGGTTAAAATTTCGTCTTAGTCATTTTTTTTTACCCACACTCGCTCACCTGAGATATATTGGTACATATTGAGAAAAGTACGGCAAATCTTACGCTTTACCGCCATATTAATTTGATCTCAACTATATTTCTGTCGATAAGCAATCGGAATTCTACAATACTCAATTTGGAAAAAGACCGATATCCCTAACCCTTAACAGATGGTTTGTCGATCATTTCTTTCTTAATTTTTTCTTTTCTTAAAGATTCTTAAAATAAAGATATCTAAAAGAATATTCAGTTAAAGAAAAAATTTCAATTTAACATTAAAAAAATCATAAAACGTTTGCAATTTCACAATATCCCTCACTTTACTCAATCGATAAAGTATCAGTTTCATTGAATGACATAGATTGATTGATTAGTCATTGATTGACACCACATTGAAAAAATTATCTATGTTACAAATTCTTATATATATAAAAGTTTTTAAAATATATTTGTAAGCGTTTCTAATATTTATTGAAACTCGTTTATCCCATAACTGAGACTTAAAAAACAATTCATAAATATTAGTGTGCCAATATAGCAAAACACACCACTGTGACGAAGCCCAAAAAAAAGAGTCTAATAATTAGACAAAGGCATATATTGTTTCTTGGAACTAATGTGTTAAACTTCCATTCAAAGCCTTAAGTGGCTCCTCAACACACAAAGGAGAAAAGATTCCTACAAATATCTACAAATATAGCATGTATACACATCGAAACCCATTCTATTGTTGAATTATACGATTGTTGAAAACCTCAATTTATGCTGAGTCCCATTCAAGGAGCTTTCGATATTGTTTTTATGTTGTCATTTTATTTTTATTGAGAAAATATTGTAGAATCTTTTCGCATCTCCTTATTTCCCTTATCTTCTTACAGGTATACTTCTTTGCAGCTTTTGGCTGCAAACATTTGACAAATAATTTACCTGACTTGACTTGTCAGATTTCACACTAAATTGGTGTATATTTAAGATTTAAGAAGCATAGTTCGGTTGTCCTTTTGATTAAGCAGATAATGCCGCCTCTGCAGTTTAGTTAAAAAAGCACATAAAAAAGAAACAGAGAAGTGAAAGAACATCAAAAGGGTGGAAACTTAGATTGAATTCTAGCACCGTTCACTCACCGGTACTCTTCATTGTTCTTGATTCAACACTTTATATACTTTAATTATATTTTGGTAAGCTTAAATAAGTGTTTTTAGCTTGGATTTCTTGGAAGGTTTTACGATAATTTCAACATAAAGCCACCTTAATTTTGACCATCCGTCTAATTATGTATATGAGAAAAAAGTCTTGCTAAAATATTCAATTTAACCTCAACAACATATTAAGAGCAGTAGTTTTCTTTTCACTTTCGAACCCTTATTGAAGAGAAATTAATGAACTTTGCTTTTGTACTACTTATTCGAATCCTACATAGTCTTAGGTATTGGAAATGGGTTGTTTCGATAAGGTTTGACTCGCAGATAACTAGATTTGGTGGGCTATATAAAGAGGTGGCTAGTGTTCAGCTAACAAATTCAAGGAGATTGCAAGGAGTAGATGTGATAGATAGTAATTTAATCCGATAAAGTATCAAGAACCGGTTGGTTAGTGCTCTGAGGCAGTACATTAAACCCATTGCTTTACATGAAGATATATCAAACAACATTAGCCAATAGCGCAACTACAGAACTAAACATTGGAAGGGCTGTATAGATGAATACTAAGGGCAAGAACACAATACTTCCAATGAAGTTTACTATGTTGATAGAAGCAAATGCTGAAATTGTGAGAAAATGTTTCTACAGCGTATAAAAGTATGGAGAACACTCGATTAACAATCCCACACATGTCAACGTAATCGATTTGAAGAAGCCTCCGACTGAATTCCATATAAAGTCAAGATCCCATTAAAGCTAACTAAAATCGTATAGATAATTAAGACCAATATATAATAAATGATTTTATGTCATATTACAGAATAATGTAGAATATCCTGAATTTGGAATTGAACTACTGCATTGATTAATAGAATTGTTGACTCCTCTCAACCAAAAATTAAGGCTGATGAACAAGGGGATTAATAAACTTATATCGGGACGATTTTCGGTTTCCAAATCAGCTAACTTTGTTTTCTCTAGAACAAGTCGGCCCACAGCTGTCAATATCAAACCTCTAAGTAGATTTAAACAAACGTTCAAAGCTGACTTTAGACTTCTAGTTCTTAGATTTATGGATCGTATCAAGGTACAAATTGCAAACACTTAAGAGAGAAGATTAATTTAATATTATGTTTAATTTCATATTCAACTTGGTGTAAATTTTAAAGAAGAAACGAAGAATTACTCACTTTGCTAACTTTTACTATACTTTACTACACGGTTACGTACAATGCCAACCGTCTTACACCCAAGACACCCAATTCCAAATTGCAAATGCGCTCAGTTGACCCGATTAATGGTGATTTCATTAATTTAACAACACTCGTACGTGACTCGTCTTCGAAACCGGCATTCAAGAGCCAACATTGCCATTGAACAGACATTGCCGCATTCGCCACGGAGAGTGTGCTGTGCCATTAGAACACTCCCAGTGGTGTCGAATGCATGCGTGTGGTCAACGGACATTCCCTGGATGGTGCAGATCATTTGTAAAATTTCACCCACGCAATTAGCAATGATAATCAATTTACAATGTGCAACGAAATCAAATGCCCACTGGCGGCAGCACCTATAAAAGGTGCGAGCTGCCACAGATTGGGCACAGTTTTGTGGAACTTTCCATAGCGTTGCAAGCGTTGCAATGTGGATTTTGCATTTCCTGCGCAAAGTGACGGTGTTCTGCTTGCTTGCATCGCTGGCAAGTACAACTGGTGTCAACGGTGAAGACAACACCACAGCAGAGGGTCTCGACAGAGAGCTATCGGATATGGTGCTGACCACAGCGTTGGGTAAAATACGTGGCACGTTGTTGCCCTCGCAAGCCGGTCGTAATTTTTATGCATTCCGGGGTATACCCTACGCCAAGCCGCCCGTGGGTGCATTACGTTTCAAACCACCCGAACCGGTGGACCAGTGGTTTGAAATTTTTGATGCTACCTTTGATGGGCCGCGTTGTCCACAACCCGGCCTTTATAGCGACGACGTTTCTGAGGATTGTTTGCGTGTCAACATCTACACACGTGATTTGCCCACAGAAAAGGAACCGAACGTGAAGAAGCCAGTTATTATATTTATACACCCTGGCGGTTTTTATGCGCTTTCCGGTCAAAGTAAAAACTTCGCCGGTCCACAGTATTTTATGGACCGTAATATTTTATTAGTAACCTTCAACTATCGGTTGGGTTCGCTTGGCTTCATGAGCACCGGCACTGAAGAGGCATTGGGCAATATGGGTCTAAAAGATCAGGTGATGCTTCTGCGTTGGGTAAAATTACATATATCACGTTTCGGTGGTGATCCCAGCTCGGTGACCCTACTGGGCTATGGTGCCGGCGCTATAAGTATTACACTGCACATGGTTTCGCCAATGTCGAGGAATCTTTTTCACAAAGCAATCGTTATGAGTGGTTCAGCAACGGGACAATGGCCCTTACCGGTCGAACAATTGAACCTGGCTGTACGTCAAGCAGCTTTACTGCATTGCACAACCGAGAATTTAACGGATATGATGAGTTGTTTGAATTCGGTGAGTGGCAGTAACAATTTTTATTCGAAAACATTACAAAGCATCAATAAAATTGTATATTTCTAGAAACATTATTTGGAGTATGCCAACACTTTGCCGCATATGTTCGAGTTCGGACGCAGCAATCCGTTAATATTATGGAAACCCGTTATTGAACCGGATTATGGACAGGAACGATTTCTCATAGAGGATCCAGTAAGATCCTATCAGAATGGCAACTTCATGAAAATACCCATCATAACAGGCATGACAAAGGATGAGTTCGCTGGACAGGCAATATGTATGTTCGTTTTCAAGCAATGTTCGTCAAATTTATTTCTATATCTTTTTAGCAATTCTTGAGAGCCCACGCTTGTTAAAGACGTTGGCACATAATTTCGAACAAATAGCACCGATTTGTTTTCTATATAGCGCTAACAGTCCTCGTTCGCAAAATATTAGCATGGAGTTGAAGAACACCTATTTTGGCAGAGATTCCTTGGAGTACGCGGGTACGCTGCAACCAATGGTCGAGGTGTGTTCAATCGAAGTTAGGTGAAATATTTTTTGGGCTGTTAATAAAATTATTTTACAGCTTTTCTCTGATGCACTAACGGGCTTTGGTGTACACCGTTTTGTACATTTGGCTGCGCGTTCAACCAAAGTCTACTACTACCGCTTCAGCTTTCAGGGGCAACGTAGCCATATTTACTACCCAACTAACAAACCGTTTGGTATGCAAGCAAAGAAATTCAGAAAATTAAAAGTGTTCCATTAAAGCATTCTTCTTCTGCGCAGGTGTTGTGCATCACGATGATCTGATGTATTTATTTGTGGAACCATCTGTTAGTCGAATGTTCACTGAGGACGATCGGGAATACCAAGTGGTCGATAAGTTAACGAGAATGTTCACAGCATTCGCCTATAAAGGGTGCGTCAATATGAAGTAGTTCAAAATTTTTTCAAAAATAATAATATCTTTATATTTCATTTTTATTTAGCGATCCCAACAAGCAAAGTGACGATAAATTGCGCGATATACGTTGGCGCGCTTTTAGTTTCAAGCGTCAGCACTATTTGGATATTGGTGAGGAAATTGTACTGCGCGAGGGTCTGAATACGCGTCGCTATGAAGTGTGGAAGCGTTTATTTCCATTGAATTGGAAACGCCAGAGCAAACATGATCTATTGGATTATGAGTAGAGCCTTTGTTTTTTGCTTGAATGGATTTGAAAGTTCACTGAAATTGCAATAAATTTAATTTCAAAGAGAAGAAATGTGTAACTTAGTGATTTCAAAGGGTGCAAAGAGAAAGCATTTGAGTTCCATAAGAAACAAATCAGGTACACAAAGAAGAGAGATATATAAAAGATTTTACATAATTTTTAAATTTATCAAAAATTTGACTTGAGTAGCCATGATTTTGGAATGCCAGTTCGATAAACTTTTAAGCATGAATCGCTACGTGATCGTTATAACACTCTCTGGTATTATTAGTAAGATCTATACTGGCAAAAGTTGTTAAGAAGTTTCGTTCGATGTGCAAATACAAGAAGTGCAATTTAATAGAAAAGATATGGTTACCGAATTCAACAAGTCGGTGACGCCACATAAATTTTCTTAACAAGTTTTATCAAAAACGGCAAAGCCGATTTCTAGAATTGCTTGCTCTAATTTCTATTTATTAATTTTTTTTTTTTTTGTTAATTATGTAGCAATTTGGAAAACAGAGTTTAAGTTTGGAAAATTCATCCTATGAGAAATAGCAAGAGAGACGATTACTAGAGTTTTTCAGCTTAAGATTTTCCAGGCTGCACACTATACTCCCAGCATTCCATTAGCTGATTAATTAATGAACTTCGACCTACTAACTCATGGCTATGGCAATGATATGGCTGTTATAACTCCACTTAGCGATGGAGGAAACCTTCAACATGGGGTATGGACCACTATCTGATGAATGATATTCTACTGAAATGCTCTCTATAAAATACATTTTGGGTGACTTAGAAAATTTTGTACATCAAAAGAATATTGGTTTTGGAATTTGTACACATACATTTTGAAGATTGGCTCTAACATAAGGATTAAATTTTGCTGGATCCTTCTCATAGAAACTATACGAATTCTAGCCTGCCGTCATCGATTCGGCACTTCTCTAGTCGCTAGTTAATAAGTTGTATTGGATATAATGAGAGTATGCGGATTCCTCATTAAAGTGGGATAGACGCTTTCTTCAATGTTGCCAAGTTTTGTTTAAGAGACTTTGGGCAAGTTTACCCATTATGAATGGCACAAAAGTAAAATAACTGTCAAAGATGATACAAAATTTGTTATTAAACTAAAATAATTTATTTTCTAATTTTAATGACATAAGATTTGAATTAAAATATAATATAATTTTTATAGGAAACGTAAGGCGGGCATATTATTTATAGTTTGTTCGATTCGCTACTCTTTAACGCTTGGTGAATCGAAGGCAGCAAATTATAACAACTGCACATAAAATGTAAATAAGTTGCAGTCTTTCGCATAATTAATTTGCACACTAACCAGCACCGTTAAATTGCATTTAATTAAACTCTTTTTATAGCCACTCAAATGTCAATGATATCGAATAACTATTCTTATAATAGGAACGTGTACATGATTTTAAATACCTTATTAAGCACAATATATACCTGCATACATATATATATATATATTTAAATGAAGTAAACGTGTAACATACCAGTACATTGTTGGTATGCAAATAACGAGACAATATTTTACAACAAACAACCATAAATTTTGCAAGGTGTTGAATAACCCTAGTTTATCTATGAATTCAAGCTATGCCAAACTCAACAATAACATTCAAACCGTCAACGCACGGCGACAATAAACCATGAGCCAATTAAAATGTGAGAAGCCGCGAATAACGGTAATATCCACTAATTTTTCAAAGCGACAAGCATAAAGTAATTGTGCACGCCAAGTGCTGAATAAAAATGCAAATTACTCCAAGCAAATACTCTAAATTTACACAAGTGCATACATATATAATATATATACATACAAACATATCCGCATATGTGCATATATGCATTTGTAAATATATTCTTTATGGTGTTCACACTTGATAATGGCACATGCCAGCATGACACGCAAATGAACACACCCACATTTGTTAACATTTGAATTAAACTTACGGTACTCTTGTGGCAAGCCGCCAAAATCGGTTCAAGATATTTATAGCCAATCTAAGCCGCGCCTTCCTGCATTCTTTGAAGAACCTATTATTGACGCTAGAACTGCGGTCATAATGTGGCTCACAACTGCATGACTAAATGCCAAGTCATTAGTTATGATAAAGGTGCATTACCCATTGGCAAAGCTGTAGCCAAGTTATGGAATATGTAGCAAAACGGAGATGACAAGTAATTAGCTAACGTAATGCGACATTGAAACGATCAATTAATTAACGAGCTTGCAGCTTGTTACTCGCTTGTACACTTAATATGGTGAGGAAGTGATGAGGAAATGATGACTGAAGGTACCTTCATATTTATTTGTACCTCTATAAGAATTGAAAGTAATCAAAAAGTTAAGTTGCGGTATAGATTATAACGATATTTATATGGAGTGTTGGCATACTCAATAGAATTACCCAATACAAATAATATCGTATAGTAGGTCTTTCATAACTCATTTATGTACTATATTTTATCATTTCTCAATTTTATTCAAGCAAATAACTATTCTGAAAATAAAAATCTCCGTTGAGGTAGATGTGGCTGTAGTCCAAATTTCCGCACTTTAAAAATACTCTAAGAATTATATATAATATGGGAGGTGGGCTGGATTCTCCACTTGATGAAGTAATTTATGGAGAATGAACTTTCTATAAATATGAACTTTCTTAAAAAAAAATAAATCACACACTTCTTCACGGTTTAATCGCAACTACCTAATTGTGTGGCCTTATTATTTACAGAATTACAGGTCTTGATCAAATATGTTGTTTGGGCCGACAGTTGTATAAAAAGGCTCCGGGAATCAATAGTTGTGATCCTGCCTAGTTTAATATACGAAGGTCTATATCAATCAAAAGCTAACTGGTGAGAAACTCCAAACAAAAACAAAGTTCCCAAACAACATTATGAGCCACAGCTGAGATATGAGTCTCCATGTGAAAGTGGGCAGTGTTATTATACATTTTTCTAAGTGGGTTACATTCTTACCACAAGAAACTCCTAGCAGTTGTTCTTATTTTAAAAGTTAGGCTAGAGCCCTTGACTATGGGCACTACTTTACTAGTCATGGGCTATGAATTGAATTGATCACTGACCTTGAAATAAATGTTTTATGCCGCATGGTGCAATGGTGGAGTTTTTCCTGAATTATATCTACTAAACGATAGTTTGGTAACTGAAAATTATTGCCATACATCAATACCACCTAGAACCAAATATGTTTTGTAGTATATTACTTTGTTTAGTCATCTTGACCTTGTGATATTCTTGACCGGCCACCCGAAGGCTATCATCTAGTTAGTCATTCAAAGCCCTTTCTCAGCAAAGCCTTTAATTATAAACAAATTTTCTACCAACAGAATCAAACCAATGAGTTATGACGTGAAAAATATCTAATAAATTCCTTCAGCTACTCAAAGGTGCTTTGCCGAAAAGACTTGCTGCAAATATGAGCGGTCTGCACTTGCAAGAGTGAAACCAAACTAAATAAATAGCCAAAGAGCATACGCTCATGCTTGAACCGTTATAGAAAGAACTTATCGATCATTTGTCTGTCCAGCGATCTGCTCAGGGAATGACTTCTTTACCCTAAGCACTAAGCACTAAAATTCGAATGTGCTGCACGCAAACTGCTATCTTCGCAAGCGTCGGCACAACATTCCCAACACAGTATGGCTGCCATGACGTCACTAACAATTAATTAATTCCTTCCGAACGTGCGCTATTGACAATGCCAAAGTGATTGTCGTTGGTGGCATGCCGCAAGCATGTGTATTGGCATACAAGGCAAGCGTTGCTACATACATACATGCATAGTAGTTGTTGCATGGCAGCGCTTATCTTGTTTCCTCGCTGTCGATATTTTAACCTTTTTCCGTTTAGTATATATTATTCTTTGTTGTTGTTTTTTCATCTCTGCCAAATTGCCGACTAGGCGGCGACGCAACATTTCTCGTTGTTGCCCACTTTTGGTGACTTTGCAATGGCAATGTGACGACAGCAACATGAAAACAACAATATTAGATGTAACAACAACAACAACAACAACAATATTTATCTACACATACCGCTTTGTTGCTGCACGGTGGCGGCATATTTTGGCGCTGAACATTTGCCAAATGACTTGTTGCCGCTGTTGCTACCACCGCTACCACCGCTACCACCGCTACCACCATTGTTGCATTGACCATAGTTGCAACTCTTGTGCGGCCCAGCGCGTTGCCCATTGTGTTTGTTGCTACGTTGTTTAATTGCATTTACGGTGCCATATTAGTGTGCGCGCAGCACTTAGCTGTCAGCAACAATTGCCTGCTCTGCTCACGAACATACTGCCACCACCACCAACACTTGCACACCGGCAGCCGGCTGCCGGTTGACAATCTACACACGTGTGTGTTTAGTTGTTTTTGCTTGCTGCTACTATTGTCGAGATAATTGCGCTCTGATTGGGCCTTTGTGCCTACAACTATATATCACACATATATTTCAATGGCATGTGTGTATGTGTGTGTGTGTGTGTGTGTAGGTCTGCAACTGTTTATTGTCGGCATTCGCCATTGACGCTGTTTGTTGCACTGTTTGTTTCTTTTTCAGAGCGCTTGCGATATTTGACAACTGAATAGGGTTTTGAATTTTTTCATTCATTGGCAAATTATTGAGCATTGACAGCGCATTTAATTGTTGCAAGCATTTACCATGCGACATTGTTACTAAACTAGTCATCAGATACTAATATCGTACATGTAGCATATGCGGTAGCAATGTGAGAATGTTGCAGCAGCAATTTGTATACAAATGCATACATCAAGCCAAAGTCTAGCCATCAACAAGTGGTTAATGACGTGTAAATGTTGCATTCTAGTTCCGCCGATTTTGCTGTAGTGGGCGCGCATTTATTTTGGAAATGTTGTTGACGCACATTCCAGCGCACATATGCGTATATATATACATATACCTATGTGCTTTATTTCTATGTTATTTGACTGAAGCGTGACAGTTGACTTTTGTATTTTATTTTAACTGATTTTGAGACTAAAGCAATAAATTGCACTAACATTAGCACAACAACTACAATATTTTAATAAGTTCTATTTTTATTATGTTGATAGAAACCAATGTGTTGATTGTTAGTGATCGAAGAAACGACCACATTGAAAAGAGAGCGAGACAGCGCCCGACAGCGCAGTTTTATATGCGCTATTATCTATATATAGATAATACAATTATCCATTATTTTATAAATTTTTTTATTGTTTTTCAAATATTAGTAATAATTATAACAACAGTTTTTAGCTTACGCCAATAGTAGATACCAAGCTGGCGTTAACCAATGAATGCAGGGTCCCCTATGTTTTATGCGGCCTCCTAGCGACTGAATCAAGGCTTTTGCTTACCGAAATTCGGCTAAGAAACTATAAATTTCTTACTGCTATGATAAAATCTCTGTAGATCCATATTTAAATTTTGCTGGGATTTGAACCCACAACCTGCAGGTTGATAGTCACGCACTCAATGTACTCAACAAACCACTTGACCGATCTCAATTGCACTTGATACATGGACTTGACACAGGTATTACATGTGATTACTTGTAATTCAACCTCCAGCACGCTTATATAAATCTAGATGACGATATTTTTCAGTAATATTAAGATTGTTTCGTGCGAGCATTTACGAGCGATTGCATAGCCAGGCACAGAGCCCGAAACTTATTATACCCGTTATAGTGTATCGGATGAGATGGCACCTGGAGCGGAAGAGATAAAGATCCTACGAAAAATGCACAGAACCTTTGGGGCTAAGCCGGCTATGTTATGTCGTTTGCATGTCTACGGAGAAATTTCAATGCTATACACCAGGCGCACCTAGCAGAAGAATAGATGGTCTTTTCTGCATTGAAAAGATCAAAGACTTGATTTCGCTTGGTAATTTCAATGGAGACAACTTGCAAAACAAAGTAACAACTGACCTGCGATTTTGCACTTGGACTTGATCGTTCAGGCTTCCCGCTTTTATTTAATTTTATATTTTATGCTGTTTATTTTAATACTTTGTGGTTCAAAGTGTTTTCTATATTATACAGAAATAGATTGTTTAACAATTTCTTAAGAAAATCAGTTTTAATTTGTATTAGGTTCCTCATATTTCCTCAAAATATTTCTGTATACTTATTTTTGATATTTGATATTTGATATTTTTACTTAACAGTAGTGAAGTTCGTTTCTTAAGTCTTTTGTACCATTGCCTTATAGCTAAGAATTTTGAATCAAGTCAGAGGCAGACTTAACGATTTATTTTTCAAGACTAAATTTATTGAGATTATATGCTGGGGCAATTAGTGGCTATATAAAGGGATTTGCAAAGAAATGTAAATGCATTTTAAGCTTTTTATTTTAAATATATGCTTTTTAAGCTTTATCTAAATCCTACTAATTGAGCAAAAAACTTTGAATTTTTATTCGAATTCGTTAAAATTTTATAACAAATTACACATGAAATCAGAAGACGCCAAACTGCGCATTAGTGCACGAAAGTCGTAAAATCTGCACCTTCGCGAAGGGATCAAAACTGCGCTTCAACACAATAAGCAATCGCACTAATTCATTATGGGTTTAAAAATAAAAATAAAAAAATACGATAAACAGATATTTGTCTTCGACTGGGAGAATGCACAGTGCACATACATACATATGCACATAATACATATGTATTTGTGCATAATTTGAGCTTAGCCCCCGCGGCGTATGATCAAATTAAGTTGGCATGGCGAAAGCGGTTGAATGCGCCGAATCGCAGTGCCGCATTGTTTTTTAGCATACAACATTTATATACATATATATATGCAATGCGCTGCAGGTTGCTTGGCTGCAAGCAAACAAATAACAATTTTATTAATTTTCATTGTTCGACAGTTAAAGCCGACGAAGGATGCTTACGGCCTTTAAAGTGGCTAAAATTGATAGCAGAAAAATTAAAAAAAAAAGTCAAATAAATAAAATTATTACTTAACCGAAGCTGAGTCAGCATAAGCCGCAGCTAAGTACGTATGCAAAGCGCAAAGCAAATGAAGGTAAAGTAGCTGCGTGGGCTGTCGGCATATATTGCCAATATCTGAGCCGGATTCGCGGCGCATCCTCTTCCGAGCCAACACCAACACAGCCTCCGCTTAATTAAGGCGCTTTGAATGGCAAACAAGTAACACAGCGGCATACATACATGCATAAATGCATCCATATGCATATGTGACTGCCTTGGGCGTTCAGCTGCCGGCAGCAGCTATGACAGGAACACGGCGATTTTTTGGCAACCAAAAAAACTGCGAAATTGATTGAAAAAGGAGGCTGAAATTAAAAATGCGCCAAAAAGGGTTTTGCGAATTTTTATGATGAGAGTGCAAATGCATGTCCGCAGCGGCAACACACACGCATGCACGCATATCAGTGCGCGCCCGCGATTGACTTGCCATTTATTGTTGCGTTTGCTTGCCTGCAGGTGCTATTTCGGCAATTCGTTGATGTTAAAAAATATTTGCTCAGATAAAATAATCATAAAAAATTACTACAAATTTTATTTTTGTTGCAAAAAAATTATAAAAGCCCATTAGCATACGCGTAGGCAACGCTGATGCTGTTGGACAACTTTTGTGGGCACTCTTGCCGCATTCGCTTTTATTTATTCTGACTGAATTTTTCTTAAACATTTCGCACATTTCATCTCTCTGTGTTTTTTTTTTTATAATTCCGAACTCATTAAAATTGTTCCTCGACTTTTTTTATTGCTTCGCAAATCCTCCAAAATCCTCAACACTCGTCTCATAATCAGCCGAAAGGTGTTTGCTTGCAAATTTATTGGCACAATGCGGCGTTGAAGGCATATAAGTAGCATTTTTTTTTTTTTGAATTTTTCGGCATCTTCCTCATGCAATTATCAATTTGAGTTTTTTTTTTATTACCGCCAAATTATAAAATTCCAATTAACGCAGGTATCCACATTTTACCAAAGCATTTAGCCTCTTGACTTGCCGCTTACGCCACATATTTAAATTAACAGCTTGGTCGGCGGCTCTCACGTTTTAACCTCTGACCCCAGGTGGATGGATCATCCATCGGCTGCGTGAGTTAACGTTTTTATTGTGTTTTCGGTTATGCTGGCCGCTGCAGCATTAAAGCTTTTAATTGTTTCACTTTTACGTAGCTGGCCATATTCGATAATCGCCACTTAACGTTTTTCAACTGACGCTACTTTTGTTTGAAATCTGCCGGTATCAAGTCTCCGAATTGCTTAGTTGCTGTAATATTAATGTTTATGCGCTGGTCTCCAACATAAAGTGCCAGAAACGTGATTTTAGCTAATTTGCGGCATTTTCCAAGGAGTTGCATGCTACGCGTAAGTATAAAATATGTAGAGAGAGACTATGTGCGTGCAATAATAACGTTAGCTGGTTCGAAATTAATTTCTAATCTTAAAATATTTTATTAACCTCACTCCGATCTGATTATTAACATGTAAAATGGTGAAAAATTGTACGTGGTTCATTTATTAATTAAAGCACTAGTCTGTTGCCTGATTTTTTAGTCATTTGCGCCCAATCATAAGTAAGGTTTAACCACCTCATCCAAACAGTCATTTCCAAACAGCTCTCAATTGTATTAGGTATTTGGGACGGTGGACAGACGAAAAGGTTTCTACTCTTAAAAAAGAGGAAATTAATATTTACTCATGCGATCTCATATTACCTCTCTGAATGCTTAGCCTTCGCTTAGTTGGGACGTAATATCTTCCACGACTCCCAATATTCCAATATAAAAGAAAGGAAACTAATTCAGCTAGTTGTTGAATAGTGTTAAGTTGGCACTAACATGGGAGCATAATTAGCCTAAAGATGGCTCAAGTGGGGCCGCTTTCAATCAGACATTCTTTCGACTTTCCTTATCAACATTCCAATCAACCAACTTAAAAAATTTTCTTGTGATATAGACTTACTACTGCCCAATATGACATGCTTCGTCGAACAATTAAGGATTTTCTTTATCTCAAAACAAAAATCGGGTTTCTGGCGTTCCGAAACCGACGTCTCCGCAGTTATGTTATTTGAATTATTTTCCAGTAAAAACATAAACTAATAACAATAACAATAAATATGACTTTAATTGTCAAAGAAAATTGAGTGATCCTGCAATAAATTCTTTTTTCTTTCTTCATCTTCTTCTGGTTTCTTCAGCGGACTTATTTTCATGGTCTGAAACAACGCTCAAAACCTTCAGTAAGGATTATCATTCGACCCTCGCGCCACATGGATGAATCAGTTATCTGGAATAATCTATTTTGGTCTCGACTCGACATTCCACTCGCAAAAAAATTTGGATCGTTCGACGCGGGACTATCGCGGTCGTGATTTATGGTAAAAGCAAAAGGTGTTGAGGTCATCTGTTATCTCATTAATATTAACATGAAAACTCGAGCACCATCGTTAAAGGAGATTGGCGCAACCCGCAGAGTTTCCGAAACCCTTTTGTAACGAAACACGCATTTACAAGAAAATCTCCATAGAAACAATCTACAGCGCAACTGTTTATGTCTTCATAAATAACTGTAAAAGACACAGAAATCGTTATATTTCGCTCAAACTTGACTTGACAAGAATTGACACTAAGAATCGGCGCTACCTTAAAACTCTAGTACTGTAATTGACTTTTCGACCTCTCACTTTAATCATGTACATTTACTTATGTAAATCGGCGCCATTAATCATTAAAGATTATATATTTTCTATTATAGATTTTCAATTTTTTGTATTAATATAACTGTTGAATTTCTTCTAAGCAACGCTAATTGCACTTGACACTACTTAACTTTGGTATTTTGGCATCTGCTTTCAAGCGCTTAACACGCCTAGAATACAATGCTAACTGATATTGACTGTAATCAAGCGCACACGCATACATATACATGTATGAATACGCCAAAGAAATTCGTGTTTGATAGTGTAGGTTATGGCGCCTTCCCGTCTGTAGAACACCTGCGCAAACTGCCGAAGCGGCCCACACATTATAATCGCTTGGCGCCGATGACGTCCCGCACCGAACATTTGCACGTAGCGGAGCGGCAGTACCAAGGCGTATTATTGCAACCTCCGCAAATGGCAATGCGTGATTATTTTTCACAACAGGCAAGTAATTGTGCTGTGTGCGACTGATAAAAAAAAAAGGAGAAAACAACAATAACAGCGCAGCTGCCACAGTAAAAGCTTCGGTGCCTTCAAGCACACGCAATGCTGCAAGACACGCTTTCAGCACATTCTCACCAACGGAAAGACCGAAGAGGCAAGTAAACCTAGGAATGGATATGGACACAGGACTATGTGAGCTTCGCGCGGCCACCTTCTACGCCTCCGGAAATGACAACAATTTCAGTGCAACGCCATAAGCTACCAAACTCTACGATACCAGCAATAACCGCTGCAATAGCAATAAAAGCAACAATAATAACAATAATAACAAGAGAATACGCCAACCGACAACATTGAAGAATTCTACATTTATAGACAGAGCATGTTGTGCTTGCATTGTCCGACGGAGCGCATTTGCAGCTTGCAGCTGCAACATCTCCAACACCAAAAAACACCAGCACCAACACCAACACCAACAACAATAGTTACAATAATAATAATAATGTAGAATTCATAGAAGGTGGCTCCCCAGAAGCTGCCGCTGTGGCAGCCAACAGCGCAAGGGCGATGCATACAACGTTGATTGCCGCGCGCAGATGTCGCCGCATTTTGTGGTTCGTTAATTTTTGCGCAATGTTGTAAGTTGCAAGTTGCACATTGCAAATTTAAAGAATTGCAGGTAAACAACAAGGAGAACAAGTAAAGCACAATCATTTCTATGCTGCGAAATCGCTGAGCCTTGTTACAACAATTGTTTAGAATTGCTCTATGTTGTTGTTGTTGTTGTTCATGAAAGTGCGCGGCGATTGCAGCTGCTGGCTGATTGGCGCGATTGTCTGCCCATAACTTTAACTAAGTGCTCGCGTAGTTGTGCGCGTACAAAATTTGCCACATAATCAAGGCCCACGCACTTGTCTCATGCTACACAAAGGCCACGGGCTATAACAATACGAAGAAGACAGCAGCAAAAAAAAGTAAATGAGATGAAGCAAGCCTTTCAAAAATTACTTTAAAAGAATGAGACCAAAAAAACAGCGAAACAATGTAAAGGATCGAGACACCTTCGCAACGGATCAATGAATTAACTCGGCACGTAGCCTTCTTGCTATTATTCCTTGCCTTTGGTGTTCGTTATTGTTATCGGATATGTGCGAGATGATCATATCTATTTTTATGCTTCGCCAGCTATCTTTTGTTCGCCATGTATTGCAAATTGTATATATCGGTCTTTCGGCTAGTCAGATGCCCCCACTTACATAGTTATGTTTTCTTAATGCTTATGTATTTTTCTTTTAACGCAATTGTATTACTATGGTTTCGTAAATTTCCATTTGCTTCAATGAGATAAAGTTAGTTCGACGAGCTCTAAAATGTGATCATGGCAGACTATCTGAAGAGACTACTACTTCTCTACTGCTCTTCTCTTTATAAATCTGTCTAAAAACATCTCTATCTGTCTATATGAGAAAAATAGAGGCCTACCTAGTTAGTTAGAACTAAGAGAGTTTCACTATCTCTACTAGAGTATCACTATCTACTCTCCACCACAACTATCTATAAACAAACCCGACCAAGGCGGGTTCAACATTTTCTCGACTAACAAATTATGATTACTGCAGAGACTTATTACTGCCCTCATACTTAATACTGCTCTATAAATAGTTAAAACCCGGCATCCATCAAAGCGGTATCTGCGCTCTTTCGACTATACAAATTTGTCTACTAAACACACACCTCCCAACTTCCAACTCATCCACCTATAAGCAACTTCAAACTCAACTAACGTCATTTTGGTGCGAAATTCTTTTGCATAACATTTCACAGGGATTGGGACCTTTGAGATTGGATCAGGAAGCGCATATTAAAAAGGTCTATGTCCATACAATACCATCCAACTGATTTAAACAATTTCTGATGACTTCCATAGAACATTTGAAGCGGTAGTTAATTAATGGAAATTGTTTAATATATAAGAAGAAGCACATATAAGTGAGTGAGTGTCATCATCATAAAAGTTAGTAATATTTATATTACTAACCAGTATAAATACTATATATTCTCCTCTCAACTGCATACTCACTCTCCAACAGAATAAGACCCACTCTCGTTGTTCCTGTCATTCGGATAGAGTTCGTGAGAGCACGAAGTCAATCAAATTTACTAACTCAACTGAGTTAAATAGCATCTTCTATTTGGATTTCTTATTCATTACCTACAAAATATATAACCACATGAGTACAAAATCCTAGTGTAACAAACTTCATATCCAGCCGATTTTGTTAATTTTCTCCTTACTTCAATTCGTGTTAAACGTTGAGCATTTACGCGGATCGTTAATTTAAATTGAGCTTATTTGAGTATTAAACGTTGCAGAGTAGGCCACCTTTTCCAACGGAATTTCGCAAGATGAAAAGAAATGTCGGAATAAAGAAATTTAAATTCCACTTTGACGGCATGCAGTTGCAATCAGTAATGACGTTGGAGCCCGGCCAACCCGACATTGCGCCATTACACATTAACCGACGCCGGGATCCTTTTGCAATTTTTCATATGTTCATGTGCCGTTATGTGAAACCTGCAATTTGGCCTCGAGGTATTTTAATGCTCTTTAACTTGATTTTAGTGCCATCACATTTTTTATGTTTTTACGTATGCATTTGTGTGTGTGTGTGTGTGTGTGTGTGTGTATGGTTATCCGTTTTTGGGTTTGTTAATCACTTGTCGCTGCTAATGAGTTTTTAATCTGTGCTCACTTGTCGTTTAATGTTTAGCCAATTAAATTTAAATTTTTAAATAACACCAAGTATTTAATTGGTTGAAAGCCGCCTTCGTGTATAAAAAGATGCCTTTTAATTCATGCGCAAATTATAAGTGCTGCCCATGTAACCTGAACCCAATTAGAATACTTGGCGAAAGCTTTCTTTCTTTACGCTTCAACTCAGCCGCCCAAAAATTGAGACATCAAATCATCAAAATCAAAATATCAAATTGCATTAATTTTTTTCGAAAACAAATTAGCACGATCTCAATCGGGTACAAATTGACAGCACACATGCTTCAACTTTCTTCGCCTTGTGCCTTGAGGATAAAAATTTGAGAATTTTAGTGGCAGGTGCACTTTGGATTTCGGTTATACATAATTCGAGCTTGCAGTTCGTGGATGCATGCTGTTTGGTTGGAAATTGGTTTCGCCAAAAAGTTTTATATTTCTTACACACACCTATTTTTGGTTATGCTGTAATTTAGCTTTGACTACTGTTTTAGCTGATCGCAGGAGACTCTTGGACACTGTATTAGTTATCGTGCTGGCCAGTTCAAACAATTTGGTAATGACATCATTTCCAACAGTAGCACGCAGCTATTAAATTTTGATTGCTATTGAATTTCCTCAAAACACACACGAATGGGAGATAAGGATTAAAAAATAAATAAGTAAATAAAATAAAACCAAAGCAAGCGATTGGTTGAGCGAAAGTGTGTACTGAAAATATTGCAATTTCCTTATAGTGCTATTATGGGAATTATATTCCTCAAAAATCAACGGAAACGAAATTATTTTGTAAAAAAAGGTCTTTAAAATCTTACTGCCTTTTTAGTAGTGAATCAAATTTTGATTAAGCTTTAATTACATTAAATCTCGAAACCTCTATTTTTGCGTATAATTATTTAAGCCTTATATACATTAAGAAACAGCAAATTCATAATTAGACTTAACACAGTGTATGTATTATATTACATAAACACCAATTACGAAGTGCCGCCGATGCGTACCCCTACCATACTACTACTAAACTACATAAATACATTGTTTCTTAATATTAATTGTTATTCTTCAAATTGCACTTATTTCGAGTCTAATTCAAGCACTCCCATTTTTTAATTATTAACTGTGTATAAAATATTCGATTTCTTCTTATTTTAAGGTATAAGTCATCTAATTTCTCCCATAAGCACATAGCTTAGCGTCATTCTACCAGTAAGAGATAGTAATTATTAAAATGAGAAATTTATTACAGCGGCTACCAAATGTTCGCCTGTCGGCCGAAGATCAAATATTACGCGGAAATGCTCCTTAAGACAATATTCTAACATGCTTCCAAATTCTCATTTTATGTAGCTTTTGCAAAGTTGACTCCTTTAAATTAAAAGAAATGGGCATTATTCAAATTATTTTCACTTGTACTCCAGTGGTTTTAAAATAGTTGAATCAATTGTGAGTGAGATATAGTGACAGACCGGTAAAACGTTACTTCACAGAATGTTCAGTGTATAAAATTCCGTTTCCTAATAAAGAATTGCAACAACAAATATTATAATATTATGTTGGAAGAAGAGCACATTGGAGAACGGAAATGGTATTTACTTTAAATTCAATTATTAATTAGTGGCTAATATTTGTGGTAAAATTCTAATACACATGATCTTGCCCTGACACCTTGAATTCCTGAGCGAAATACTTTGTAAGGTATTAGACTTTTCGATTACCTTTTAAAATATCACGAGACTTTGAAAACAGCTTTAGGGTAAGGCTAGTGATACATATAGACTACCGGCTAGATTTCTACAAGCTTTCTATATATATATATATATATAGATCGTTTCAGGATATAGCTTTACATATGAATATAACAATATTTATACATATTGGTTTAGTTCAACTTTTTCTTCGTAAAAAATCACGCCCGTCTCAAACAAAAAGTGAACGACAGATGCAACTTCAAAGTGTTTACGCCTGTATCCCGTATTCCGTATTTGTACACAACAAATTGCAACGTTGCAAGCCAAATAGCGTCTCGACGCATTGCAAGCGGTTATTTACACGAAAGTGGGCAGCACTTGCCCCAAGCATGACAGTAAATTTGGCTTTATTTTGCACATTATCACAATTTCGGTGGCGCCAAACGATCATTATCGGTGATGCCTCCACAAATGTGTAAATATAACGCTTGCCGGTGTCAATATTTTGCGTGCAACCTGCAATAAATGTATGCTTAACCAATATGCTGAACCAATTTAAGGTAATTTATTTATTTACATAAGTATGTAAATATCTGGTATGTATGTATGTATCTGGTACCTCGAAGAAAAGCATTTTCCCAAATAAAATGTTTTTTTTTTCGAGGAAGTTACTAAAAAATCAGTTATCATTATATAAAATTTTAGTGCTTAACAAAGAACAGGTGTCATATAAATACACGCATACATAGAAATTGATGTGTCTACTTATGTTCGCATTAATGTGGATATAAAAAGTAATTACATTAAATAAAAGTCAGAAATTGTGTTTCTTTTTCTCCTTTCTGCAAAACGTGCCGCATCTAAAAAGAGTTGTAATCTGCTTCAACTATCTGAGAAATTGCAAATAACCGACAAACTTGCTTATTAACAACTCTACAAAGCAAAGAGGTAATTAATAGTTGAAACTCGAGGCGGAAAATGGTGATGATGATAACTTGATGTGCTCGGCACTAAAGTGGCGTCGGCAATGGCATGACAAACAACAATTCCAAGACTGGTTGGTAGCAAATAGATAGCCCACTTGCATACACATTTGTGTGTTCGATTGTCTTCGTGCATAAATACGACTTTGTTGGTGCTTAAGCCTACATTGGCGATGGACTAGTGGAGTTTGAGACTAAAGATATCCCTGTAGGGATATGCAAAGCTATATTATGTATTCATGTCTGATAGCACCCAGATGGTAAGGACCAGATAGATGATATATTTTAAGGCGAAAAACAATTGGGAAATATATTACATATATTTTCCGATCATGAAAATTATATAATACCGCGTTTTTTGGTATATTAAAATCGACTGATCGACAAGATCGCCCTCGACTGACAATTAAACCGCTGAGTATTTTCTCAATACTTTCAGACGTACGCGACCTTTCATTTATAGCATAGAATTTTTGTAAATGTAAATGTTAGTTCCAATACAGTGTGTATCTAAAGTTTTCCTTACAGGCTTCATATGCTCACATGGTGAACAAGTCGAAAGTCAAAGCGAGGACTAGTAAAATCAAGTTGACGCATTCGTTGGTCAGCTAAGCCAATAAAGGCGCGCATTCACATTCGCATTTTATCACCGAAGGGAGGCAATGAAAATTAAGTTTATGATTACAAAATAAATCCGAGGGCCATAACAACCGCTCAACGGTGGCGGCGCAACACCAGGAGCTCCAGCATAATACAACCAGATTTTCAAGGCAAATCGAAGACAAATAACTGCTCGCACCTGGCGGAACTGTCAGCCCATAATTTGCACTTAAGTGGGGAGGGGACATCCAAGGGGATATCCAACGCATTCAGCAACTAAAACAATACAACAACACAACAGCAACCACTGAGATGTTCAGTGTTTGTGGAATTTTTCCAAAGTCACCCGAGATAATATCATCAGCGGCAGTGAATAAGATCAGCGCCACTATCACGACCGGATTGACAAATGATTATGAAAAGTTAGCTAGACAAAGCGAGTTTTGGGCGTACAAACCTACACACACACTGGAGCAAATAAGCAAATAGGCAACTAGGCGTTTGGCGGTTGGCGGTTGGCGGACAGTGTAAAGTGGCCAGTGGTCAATGTGGGGTTGCCAGTTGGAAATAATTAATATTTACTGCCGCATCCGGTCGCAATGATGCTTCACACAGCTCCCTTTTTCCATTCTAATATGTCTACATATAAACGCAAACGAATTACAGATGTGCACCTGTTTTGCTTTTAGAACCTGCTGATTGTAGTAATTTCACCAACCCTCTTCCTGGCAGGTGCAAGTAAATCTACACATATGCAAGTATGTACATATGGCCACATTCGTGATTTAATTGCATGCGTTAAGCGTGCTCAAATGATAGTGTATTGACTTAATAAATTCATAGTTTATTTTATGCAATAGTTTACATTCGTGCGATTCGTTAGAATGAAAAAAATAAAAATAAATTAAGAAATAACTAACAGGGTAAAAAAAGCACTCGCAGTTGACTATATTGTAAACCGATAAACCTCCTAGCAAACAGATTTCTACTAACTTTTTCTACCAACTTAAAATATCATTTCTGTATTTATTGTTTTTATATGTTTTTATATATATTTATATCTTTTTAAATCAATATGTTGTAGACATACCCCTAAAACTTAACTTCAGGTGGAATAGTCCCCGTCCCGCTTTACTGCGGCCTTAATCCTATTGAAGAGCATATTTTTACTTGTTGAGTTTGGTCAGGCTATATGAAAGCTCTCGCAAATGTGGGCATTGTCCAGGCATATAGCTTAATTTTTTGACTGATCCATTTGTAGACCTAATAAGTAATCCTCATAAATTACGTTTACGTTTTGAGGTACCGCCATACCGAAATTAAAAATGATTAAATGCAATGTTCTAACCAAGTTTCACATATAGTCTTCGGCTTTCGACTCGTGTTTTGAAACATTTCGATACATTTATAACGGCTACATCCATCTCAATTAAAACAATTGTTGTTGTTACAAACAACTATTAACAAAACTACCCCGCAAGTCAACTCTTTGATGGCAGTCGTTACATGCGCGGCACCAAAGTTCACCTGTCGCGCCACCTATCGCATAATAGTCATATTGGTTTAAAGCAATAAAACAATTTAAAATGATTTAAAATGATTTAGCTATGAAACTATTGAATTTCAATGAAATATATGAATTATGGCCGAAGCGTATAAGAAAATTAATCAAATTAGTAGAAAATTCTCTTTCAGGAATTGGTTTCCTTTATAATCTCAACGGCGCCATTGCTCACCACTTGCAAAATACAAAAATAATCCCACTCGGTTGCAAATTTTCATCAAAACTAGCCTATTTGTTGAATAGTATTAAGGGCGTGTTAGTTTATTTAAAAATGCTAAATGTTTTAATGCTAATACACAAAAAACTAATTTTTCAATAAACTTCACGACAAATAGCAATGCAACCATGTCCGCCCTATTGATTGCCAAAGAAGCTTAGCTCTGGATTTATAGAATTGCTTTGTCGACAAGGTAAACTTTGATGTATTGTGAAAAAGATGTGTGAAAGGGAGAGTGTTCTCCGCTCGCTTAATTAAGAATAAGTGTTGAATATATTATATAAGTCTGCAAAAATGCCAAACTCGAAGGAAATTGTTTCCCAGCAAAAGATTGCAATTAACAGAAAGGTCTTTTCTTCATATTATAATCAGAAATTACAGATTACAAAGATTGCGACACCGTACGAAGGAATGGGAAGGAGCAATTAATCTTTCACAGCAATTGTAAAAATTGCCACTTCCCTTCTGCCGTTCATGACGTCACGGACTACAGTATTTTTCTGCGAAACGCACAAAATATAGTATCGAGGCTAAATGTAATATCTAATTTTTGCTATTCTTGATTCTAGTAAGCTGACAAATCTGTTTATTCAAACTTAGATTGTTTGGTGGTATTCACTATTAGTAAACGATTGTAAACGAATTCATACAATACTTCAATATAATATTTTGAAAATGTTCAGTTTTAATATGTGTACATATTTATATGTATACATGTGTTCTTGTTGCTCATTATCAGCAACTTATCTGTTTTTTTATCCTAATTCCCGCTTTTCTAAAATATTTCTGTTCTATTATCCATACTTGCATACATATTTACATATTAAATGCAAAAAATATATATATATCTATTTTAATTTGTCGGTGTATTCTAAGCATTCCTTTGAAACTAAACACTACTGCAATCATTGTAAGAATTTCAAATGAAAAGAAACAAGAACAGAAAGCGTGTTGGCCGAACACAAGCAACTCGGTGATATTCGTCTCTCCTCGCCGTACCCCCTCCAACAATCTAATCTGTTGCCGCAACAATAGTTTCCTTGTATAAACAGGCTCTTCGGGCACAGACCTACCCACATGCTCGGGATTGCTACGTTTAGAATTTTTGTATCTTCATCTTTCACTGATAGCTAAATAAATGAATACCACTATTCATTATGACTTATTCACATTAAGAGAGTAGTTACAAAATTCTGAAAAGCAGGAATATATTTCTATAAATTTCTTTCTTTCTATATATTTTATAGGCTGTGAAGAAATTCAGATCAAAGAAAGTTAAGGAACGTGAACAACGCAAAATTAACATACAAAAGTTACAATCTGAAAATAACAACTTGTATGAACTGATCGAAAAAGCAAAATACGAAAACCAAATATTACAAATTGAGCTATATTTGCGAGACATAAATGAGCCTAACACATCCAGCGACGAAGGATCTTCATGAACTACTGCATAACGAACGTTTATTATATATTATTTTTATTCAAATTCCAAACTTACAATGGTTTGATCTGAAAATATATTTAATAAATACTTGTTTTTATATTTTACATATATGAGAACAAAGTTCCAAATTATTTTTAATATTCAACCCATGTTTATTTTGTTTGTTTTGTTCAAGCCACCCATAAAACTACACTTTGACATGAACATATCTGAAATATCTGACTACCCATCAGTCTTTTTTTAATCAAAACAACATATTAAGACAATATAAAAAACATGGAGAGTTGAAACTCTTTTAACTCATCGATTAATAAACCTCTTTAGATTTTAATTAGGTTTGTTAAACGATCGTCTAATCACCGTAAAACATATTAAAATCAAACATTAATTAAAATCTATATTTAGTATATTTATTTCCTAGGGCATCAAATATTCTCTCTCCATTATGTAGGTATATCACTTAATAAGCTGCATGCATCCCTGTAAATTATTTGACGTTTTCTTTATTCTTTCTATATTTCTTTGGTTTGACGTTTTCATCATAGTATTTCACAAGTGCAAGTTTTGCTGCGCATTTTCGTTTGGTGTTTGCAATTTGTATACGCTTGCAAATTTATAATTGTGTCCTTATTGGCTAGTTCTTCAAGTTCTTCAATGGCTTTTAAATTGAAAATAGGATAACCAAAGATAAAATGCCAGCGAGGAAGAAGACTAGTGGTGGGGGTGGAAACACATCAGACGCGTCCAAGCATGATGATGATGCATACCGAGAAAAAAGACAAAGAAACAACGATGTAATTATTAAATAGAATTAATGATAATATGAGATGAATGTATGAATGTTTGCTAAATAATATGTAAATTACAGGCGGTGAAAAAAACACGACAAAAGTCTAAAGAGACTGCAACAGAACGTAAGCGAAATGTAGAGCGACTCAAAAACGATAATATTAAGTTGGAAGCCTCTATTAAAGAGGTAAAGGAACATGTAGAAACACTTAAAAGTTTATTATTAGGTAGTGTAAAGAAAGATGAACACGAAGCATTTCTGCAAAAAATACTTGATGAACCTACAGATGACGAGGATGACAGTATGGATGGCACATGACTGCAACAAAATTACCATAAAATAAACAATGGCAGAGATTAGAAAGCATGTTATTTGTTCATATGCTAGCCGTGATAGGTATTTTCAAATGCATCTTAATATGATTGGAGTGCAAATTGAAGCCGCTTTAGATATGTTATCAATTTGCTATAAATTTATCTAACACTTCTAGGTATATAGAAAATATGTTAAATGTGTGTGTACGACCATAGACCATAACATATGGGCTAATATAGTAATAAGCATTATATATAAGCAGTTTATGTATTTAATATATAAAACTTACCATCAAATATGTCGAGTTTTCCTAGATGTAATGAAAATACTTCGTCCATTTTATTGAAATACTAATATTTGGTCAGTAAGACAATGCAGTCTAATTTTCAACAGTTTTTAGCCACACAGTGTTATCGGTTCGCGCTGACAATTATAGGTATACCACTGATAACGAACGAAAAACTTATGTACACATGTTTAACTTAACGAGCGCATAGTAATACTGAATTGATAGAAGCTATCCAATGTTTTGGCAGCGTTAGCACGCTATGCCTATTCGTTTAGTACACGTTTAGACCGTTTCTTTGCTTTCTATTTATGTTCTTATACTGTAAGTACATAAAGTAGTATTCAGATAGAAAAAATCAACTATTCCATCCGCCTTACTGCGCTCAATTGATTTGTTGCAATTATTGTTCTGCGGTTAGGTTTCTTTTCGACAGAGTTGCACGTTGCATCTGATAAACGGCATATATATGCATATTATGGCGAGTGTTCCTGTTAATTACAAAATATAAGAACAAAAGTGAATTTATTAAAACAAATATTTTGTTAGGTACACCTATACTTTTCATTTTTCGGGTTAAATTGTGCTTTATTGAATCATAAATAAAATTTTGTGTACATGGCGATGGTAATGTGATTCATCAATGAGTTAAGTAGTTTTCAGGTATGTATTTATCTCTACATATTCATTTACATGGTGATACTTATTTGTAGCACATTTGCAGCTTTTATCACCATTTTTATATATGCCGTTGTCGTGAGTTTAATCAAATACTTCCGCTAATCTCATGAGTTTGAATTGCTCGAATCAACTGAGCACTAATTGTGCTAATGTAATTATTTTGTTATTGCTGTTTGTAACATTTTTATATGAGCATTATATTTGAACACGAATAACTTTACCATATACGAAAATTGCACACTGACTTTATGGTCGGTAGAATTCAATCCGATCAAAATTAGTGCACATTTTTGATCTGATTTCTGTTTTAGCTATTGTATTTTTTTTTTTTGTAACATTTGTAAAAGGGTATATTTGTTAGTACATAAAGGTATTAAAAATAAAAGTAATCAAAAGTATCTAGGTTTACACTTTCAATATCCGGTCGATATGTAGGCCTAGGAAATAATTGCATCAACAGTATAAAAAATTATGGATTTAACTGGTCCAAAGTTACACACAAAAATTTGTGCATATTGCAAAATTTTATTGCCCACTTGACATTGATTTTCACTATAAAAACCTTGAATATTCGAGTTATTTTTATATATTACCATTTACACGACTCTTTAATTTAATTCCCGTAGAGACTATAATTGTACTGTATTTGTTCCCACCAAACACTAAAAAGAATGGAAAACGAAAATCGACAAGAAGACACTCATTGGATCACTAACCGTTTGTCTATGCCAAAACAGATGTACGTGTGTATATACTAGTACACATTACATACAATGCTTTGAACAACTGTGCATGCATTCACATATATGTATATGTAAATATGCTTCACGATTAATAAATGCACAAACAGTAGCGCGGGCAACGTCAACAGCCACAACAACAATTACGACTTTTTGTACTCGTTGACAACGACGTTGGAAATAATAGGATATGCTACAGTAATCCCGACCCACTCCCCTTCCTCCACTACGTCTTTTAAAGGCATTGTTAATAGTTTGCAGTTTCCGTTCTATACTTTTGTCTTGCATATATACATATATATATATATAAAGCTTGCATTTTATAAATAAGAATTTCTGGTTCATTGTCAACAATAGATGAAATTTACACTAATTTAGTATATTATATAAAATTTCTTTTCTATTTTACACAGGTACAATTTTTTTTATTAAGTGATATCTTTTGTTTGTTGGCAGTTTACCTGATAAAACCAATTTCCGGGTACCACTATTTGTATAATTTACCCTATAATGATTGTTTACCTACATATATACGAGATGCATTTTCCCTCCACGAGAACAGATTTAAAGATAAATTCAGTTGAATTTATTTTATTTAATCCTTTTTTGTAAATAATTACATGCTTTATATATTTTGAACAAAATGCTATGTAATATATTACAGATATCTAAAAACATACATTTTCTGCACGAGCATTTCAACAAAACTGCTATCAAATTATTAACAAATGATAGTCATATACTTTTAATAATCTTGGCCAAAAATATCGCTTATTGATTAGAGACACTCATCGCTGAGTTTTGATCGACCGTTCTTTCATCACAAATGCATCAATGCTGATGTGATATTTAAAATTTCCAGAACCTCTTCGATAATGTTTATTTACTTTAGACATACATTATACATTTTTCGAGGGCTGTGCTTATAAAACATTAATTATAAGGCATCAATTTAAAAATAGTGTGCCATTTAATTATAATCGATAAATCGCACTCATTTTGGATAATATGAATCATGATTGTTGAGTACGAGACATAAACAACATATGATACGTGAGTACTACTATTTCAAGTATTTGTATTGGGCTTCTGTAATTGATTCGATGTGTTGAGAATTGAGAACGAAATATGAAACGTTGATAAGAAATTGTGCCCATAACTAAGAGGTAAATTACTTCATCTATTTTTTGAGTTTAATTTATGTATAAAATATATGCACGATCACTTCTACTTACAGAGCTAATTGTGTACGCATTTCAATGGCTTACCAAGAGAGTATTTTGCAGAAAATTAAGGATGGTGTTTATGAACTTTCACAGAAACGCAAAGGCAGAAGCGAAATATGGAATGTTTACGCACAGATAAAAACAGAGGATGGATCCATTTTAGGTGGTTATTTATGCTGTCGCAAATGTTTGCGTCTATATAAATTTGATGGCAAACGGACATCGAACTTGAATCGTCATAAGTGCTTCATATCGGCATCCCAAGATGCGGACATTACTAATAATGATGAAATAGCGAATGAGAATGATCTCGATGAGGATGTAAAAGAATGTGAGGACTTTTTTTCTATTTTTACACGTGGTGATCCACAAATCCGCGAGGTATGTACTTACTTTCCGATGTACATTTTTGAACATTTGATTTTATAAGTATTTTTATCGTATCTAATTCTTCAAAATATTATCTCCTAATATGTGTCATAGGCGTCCTCCCATCAACCATCAGTTTGTAACAGCGATACCAATGCAGACATAAAATCAACTGAAAATCAGGGTACACCAAAAATAGCATTGACGCACACGAAACAGTTGAATAGTCTATGTGAAATGATAAAAGTTGATCTTCAAGATGTCTCAGATGAAATTTTCTTTGAAGCTAAATGGAAAATTTTGGATGTCCTACGTGAAGTGCACAGAAAAAAGCTAACAGCTGACTTTAAATAAGTGGCGACAGCTATGATGTTACATAGTATAAAGAAAAGCATTTCTAAAACAGATTAAAGTGAAACTGTAAAGAAAGATAACAAAAAAAAGTATTAATAATGATAATAAAGTAAGGAAATGTGCAATTTAATGTGCAAAATTTATGTTTTTAATTTAAGCAATATACTTTGTGGAAATGTTTATAAAACCAAAAAAGTTGTATGATTTTGAATACACCATACTTTGTAATAATTTAGATATGTATATCTGATGGTATTAAGCGAAACGAGTATATTACTTCGCATCAACCTGAATGAGTATAATGAGTATGTTTTATTAGAATTCATGTTTACCAATAAATAATTTGTTTTAGTTTTGTTATATTTTTTGAAATAAATTTACTTAATTTGTAATTAATTTCTACATATTTTTATATCACTATAATTAAAATTGTATTTATTACTTCAATACCTCTGGCATGTATATACACGTGTGCATACATAATTTTATATATTTTTTCTAGTTAATGCTTGACTTTTAATTATGCAAACAATCTTGTAATGATTTTTGAGTCGTTTTGCTTTTAATGGCTCTAGATTAATCTTATCAAAATGTACATACTCGTATAAGTATGATATACTATATATGCTTCTCCATCACACTAGTATTTAGGTCAGAAAATAATCTATGTGCAAAAAAGTTGTGTTGGTTCTGAAAATGGTTCATAGTTAAGCAGATATTACTACAATAAAACTTATAATAGATATCAAAGTTAACTGTAGAAGTGCACTGCAGAGATCGTGCTCTCATTAGAAAAAATGGGATTGAGCTCCTTGTTTTTAAATTTGTGGTTCATAAAAAACTGGAAAATTACCTTAACTGCGTTGCTAATAATAGCTCTAATAAAATTTTTCCACTATGTAGACAAATTGCACAGGTATAAGAAAACAGTTAAATGTAGTAAAGATAGAAAAATATTGTTGGACGGCGAAGAATATGTCGGTGGTATGTTGGTATAATAAAATAGAAAATGTTTTCATAGCATTTTATTTGAAAATTTCAGCCGATTTTAATAGCAATGAGTCCAAAAAGTATAAACTGCCACATGATGACACCACTAATAACAGTTATGTTCCTGCGTTGAAAATAGAAAAGCATGTGTCTTTTGTTGGTGCTGCAGTGACGCTCCCTGGTGGTGTAAAACAATTCTATGAATTAGTTAACAATCGTCGAAGTGTACGCTCTTATAGTCCTGCAAGAGTTCCGCCACTTGAATTAATCGAGCAATGTATACGCGCTGCTGGTACAGCTCCGAGTGGTGCACATACCGAACCATGGACATTCTGTGTCGTTAATGATCGAGACTTGAAGCAACGTATTCGTGTCATAATCGAAACAGAAGAGGAAATAAATTATGCACAACGTATGCACCGCCAATGGACGGCCGATTTGACTCCTTTGCGTACAAATCACATCAAACCTTATCTTACGGATGCACCTTACTTAATTTTGGTTTTCAAGCAAGTATATGGTTATTTACCAAATGGCGACCGCAAACAACATTACTACAATGAGATATCGGTAGCAATTGCCACAGGGATTTTGCTATGTGCATTACAGTCGGCTGGTTTGAATTCATTAGTTACTACACCATTGAATTGTGGACTTGCACTACGTATGCTACTAGGTAGAGCGGAAAACGAAAAACTACTCTTGTTACTACCAGTGGGCTATGCTGCCGATAACTGTGTTGTGCCTGATTTGAAACGAAAGAATCTGGAAGAAATAATGCAACTATACTAACACATTTATATATTAGTGAATATAATTAAGCAAATAAAATGTATATGAAAGGTTTACTTTGTTTAAATTATTTTACCTTTGAAATGTACAAAAAACATTTATGTTACCTTTACCATTCTTTGTGTTGACTAAATGTAGTTATTTAGACTTTTTATTTCTAAGATATTCATACACATATGTTAGAAACAAATATACGTATGTACATACATGTGTATACGTGCCGACAGAAAAATAATATACGGCTTGCAATGCAAATTTAACATTTTCCTTTTACTGCATCAATTAAATTTATTTCTTAAGTTTTTCCTTTTGAAACGTTTTCTTGCTTTTTACAAAGCAATTTCCTTCCTGAATGTATCCGGCTGCTTTTAAACGTTTTGAAATGGCTGCTTGAGTGACTCCCAAATATTCTGCGAGCTCTTCTTGTGTTTGGGAACAATCTTCCTCGAGTAATGCTTTTAGTTCTTCATCTGCAAACTCTTTTGGCCGCCCAGGACGTTCTTCGTCTTCCAAGCCAAAATTACCTCTTTTAAATCGTGCAAACCACTTTTGGCACGTACGCTCAGCTAGAGCATATTCACCATAAACTTCCACCAAAATGCGATGACTTTCGGCTGAAGTTTTCTTCATATTAAAGTAATGAAGAAGAACTCCCCGCAAAAACACTTTTTCAGGCACAAAGTTCGACATATTTGAGTGAAATAAAATTATTGTTATTTATGCTACAAATGAATGACATATATTAAAAAAGGCGCGCAAGGACAGTAGTTTATAACGTATGTTCGGAATATTGGCAAGGATGACATGATGTGAGACTTTCTCATTTTTCTCTCAAAGGCGTTCCCTGATTAAGTTGTTATTGTTAAGTGCCGATGGAGAACAGGGAACTTTGAACTAAATTTTTCGGCAGTGACTTCCTTGGGAAAGGTTATGAAAAATGTGGAATTTGAGAGTTTTCTCCCGATACAAAGAGTTTCGGATCATGTCATTCTTGATATTGGAACAATCAACTTACGCCATCCGCAACCACAACCGCACGAATATAGTTATAGACCCAATATTAAAAATAATACATATATCCTTTTTTTATGTATAGTTTGACAATATGACGTTAATAAATTTGTAACGTTATACAACACTGTATTGTATAACGTGAATGTATTTCATTGTCAAAATCAGCTGATCCCTTTTTTAACCGGAAGCGAATAAACAATCAAATGATAAACGTCAACGAAGAAGAATGAAAGTTGACCGTGCATCGGCTGACATTCGAAGTTGATGTGCAGCGAATAAGTATGTGAGGTGAAAAGGCATTTTAAAAATAACTACGCAGTGTATCGGAGTGGATGTCACGTCACGTCGTCTGGTTCGTACATCTTCGTAATGTAAATTTTACAGAAAATCGTGAAAATTTCTTTACAAATAGATCAGTTTAATATCTTTTAACGAAAGAGTCCAATCGCGAATTCGTAAACATGGTTTACCAAATTGGTATCTGAGCAAAGGTCGGAATTCGTGTTCGGTGAAATCGTATTTGATGCATAGATAATGCAAGTGAGTGTAAGAAAATAAAAGAAGGCTCGAGTAAAATTCAAATTTGATAATTCTTGAAAAAAAGATTAAATGTTAAAAAAAATAAAAATACTTAAACCTCAAGAAGTAATAGCTCTAAGGCTGATAAAAGCTGAAACTGAAGTGCAGTTTTGAAGTGAAAAATACATAAAGTGAAATTTTCGTTTCTTAATTATTTTTTTTGCAATTTTTTTAATTCTCTGCGCTGTCATCACCATTTTGACAACTCTTCCATGCTTTTGGAAGTATTGCATATGTGTTGGAATGGTGTGGTGTTTATTTCATTTTGTATGGTGAGGTGGTGAATTCGTTTACAAACGGCTGCCATCTGACGAAAGCGATAAAGCGAAAAATAGGCGCGTGTGGGGCTTGGAATTACTTTTGAGATAATAAAAGTAAATAAAGTACTTATTGTGATAATGAATATTATATATATTATTGCATTTAATTTTGTGAAAATCGGTGCTCCGGATATGAAATCAAAGCATAAGATGCGCCAAGAAAATCCAAGTATCTTTGCGATGTTCTAAATATTGATACAGCGAGTAACTACATAATCTAATAAATGAATTATAAACGTTAAAAACATTATAACTACTGCTTTAAGATATATAACTGTGGAAATACTTATCGATGTATGGATTAACTACCCAAATAATTGAAGGTGAGTTTTAATAACAGCAGCTGGATAATCCCACCGTGGGTGGAGTTGTCAGTTGTGCATATATATATTTATGTATATGTGTTTGGATGTGTCTTCTTTGTTGATAAAATGTCGTCAAAAGTAGTAGGGCTTCCAATGACAAGAAAGTGACACGTCTTCTTTATTTACAAACTTTTCTGATTAATTTATAAAAAAAATGCTTACAAACAACATCTGCGATGTACATACTTCGTTTTTAGAGATACCATATTTATGAATTGTAGTTAAATTAAATATTTATTTTTCTTAAATTTATAGTAGTGTGATTTAATTTTGTTTGATGCAAAAATAGATAAAATATCATTAAAGCAATGCTAACATAACCATATTTGAGGTATCCTACATTCCAAATTATTTGTATACATATGTAATATATTTTGTTTGGTAAACTTTGTTTTATACCAAAAGTTTGTATTGTATTTAAACCGAATAATCGTAATTTCAAGCTGGGCTGATTATCATCGAAATATATAAAATTTTGGCAGAATTGTTAGTTTTTTCAATCTTTTTCAACCACAAAAAACAATTTAAAAAATGTCCATGCTTAAAATTCTTTTATATTAATACATGTGTAATTTAAGAATGTCCAAAATTATTCTGTTTATTCATTTTTATGTTTTAAAAAATTTAACATTAGTATTTTTAAAATAAATATAGTAAACAATCGTATTGTAGATACATGCATATAAAGTATAAAGTCATAACATATTTAATTTAAATTGTAAAAATTTTCTCTTTACAGATTTGCACGCAATTTCGGAAAAATGGGCACAACTGCAAAAGTGTTAAGTACAGCAAAAACTTTTATAAAATCAGTGTCAGTTAATGCAGTGGTAGCCTCACAAAAGTACGTGACAAGTTGACCGCAACTATTACAAACAACATTTCTACGCGCTAGCGTAATACCTCTCCCACCGTATTTTCTGTTTCCTTTGAAAATTACCAAAAAATCTTTTTTCCATCGGGAAGTAAAACAAGATTCTCTTTATTTCCCCAACATTTATAATTCCGTTGTGAAATAAAGCAATCGAGGCAAATTTTATGTACATATATTTTAGTGTGACTAGCTTGCCATTCGGAAAATAACCATCGATTGTCAAAAAGTTGAGCACGAATAAATGTCACAATTGAAAAAATAAATTCATAAAAACTTTTTAAACTATAAATTCAAAACAATTTACACAAAAATTATAAATTGAAAATCTTTTCAATATACAAGTAAACAAACACATTACAATCGCATATTTTACAAACATCTTGGCGCAATGAGTCGTTACTATACCAACAATTCGGGCGGTAGCAGTACCAAGGCCCTGAATTTGACCGCCAGTGCCACTGTTAAAAAGATGGGCACACGACGACAAGTTGAGCACGAAAGCGGTTTCTATGAACATAGTACGGATGATACACATTTTACTGGTGGTGGTGGTGGTGGAAAGCGTACCCGCCAATCTTCTGCCGAGCAACACATGAATGGTGGACGAAGCAAGCGTCAGAAAGTAAATATGGGTATTGCGAATTCCACAACGCTGCCAATTGGCGCTCATATGGCCGTACATAGCCAAAGCAAGTACTCAAGACAGGGTGCAATGGCAACTAATAACAAGCAAGATCAACGCAATCAATACTATATAAATAACAATAATAATGGGAGCAAACGTTATGCACAACCTCAAATGCCTCAACAGCAATCGCAACATCAACAAGTCAGTAGCTCTACGTCAAATAAAAAGACAACAGCTAGCAACAATAATAACAATAACATGAATAATAATAAAAATAATTACTATGTGCAACTTACTGCAAAAATGAATGCATTACCGGTGGCAGAGACTATTGAAGTGCCGGACAGCAGTGATAGCGATAATGATGACAAAGCTGATAGAAAAACTAATGGCGGGGGCGTCAGTAGTGGAATGCCAACTCTTATTCTTAGTGGCAGTAGTAGTAGTAACAGTAACAGTAATAGCAATAGTCAATTGGCTACATCCAATTCACAGCACCAGCATCTTCAGAACAAATACAAATATGAGCAACAACACGACCAACAGCAGCAACAACAGCAAATGAACGTCAATGGTGCAAGTAGCAGTGGTCAGGCGTCAAGTAAAAATAAGGAAAGCAACCGCAAAGCCGAACTCTCCAACGGTAACAACAATACGGAATTAGAACGTATGCAACGTGAAATTGAAGAAGTTACGCAAGTACATACTAAATGTAAGTACATTTTACGTGGCTTAGTTTATCATATAAATAACAAATTCGATATTGAGTAGGGGGTAGATGTCTAAAGTTTGTATTTTGTATTTTACGTGTTAAATATTATCATTCGATTTAAATTTTCACATTTGTTACAAAAAAACTACGCATATCCTTCTGCGAAACATCTCTACATTCATATACATACATACGAGTTTAGCAATATTTAGTGCGTCTCAGGCTTAAAAAAAACGTTTTTATATTTATGGATTAGTTCGAATCTTCTTCCATTTCGTTTTATTTTTCTCACTTGATTTTCTGCGAATTAAGCGCTTAGGCTGCTAGCATCGAGCAGCTGCCGTTTTAAAGTGGCACAAGGCAATTTTAATGTCATCATGTCTGTCAGGCAATTAAAAACGACAATGCAGCAAATAAGAAAAAAAATTAAACATATACTATATACAGGTAGCATACTTACACAAAATTAGGAGTAGTAATTTTGGCTTCCATTGTTCTAAAATGTGACTTTTTAGTGCAACTTGTTATGAAGAGTTTTGAAATTCTGGGCTTTATAAAACAAAAACAATCAATATAATTTCGGGAAAAATAACTATTACCAATTTGTAGATGTGACTGTTTGATACGCTCTGCGAATGCCAAACTATATTCATTAAAACAATGTATTAGAAAATTATCTTATTTTTATGAACTTATCTTATAGTTCAAAAATATTTTCTAACCGATAATATTAATTTCTTTACCAGTCTGCTTTTCGTTTATAAAATTTATTGTTTTCATTTTTCATGTAATTTTCTCTTCAGCATATTTCATCAACCAATGTCACGTGCGATATTTCTATGTGTGTGTTGACGTAGTTACTTATGTGCGTATATATGCCTGAACGCATACATATGTTTACGTATGCACCTAAGTATATCGAGCGTTTAAAAGATTTCTTATCGATGCGTGTGTGTTTATTGGCATTGGAAAATATTTACAATATGTATGTATGTTCAAATATAATACCAAGATATCCCCTACTGGAAAACTCAGATACAAATCATTATTGTAGAAAATCGTATAAACTACTAGTTAATGTTCGTTCGATTCACTCTACAAGCTATTTTACAATATTTTGAAAGTTTACCAGGAATCACTTGATTAAAATACCTAAAAATGACTGTATACTTATGAATTCTTATGTCTCGTAAGCTTTGTATGCATTTATGTGCTAACTATGATCAATATACGCTTATACATAGTAGTCTATATAATTCTATGCTTTTATGTATTGGTCATTTTTATGTTGACTGCTTTTGACTTTTGTTCAGTTTTATGTAGGTGGGCGGTGTTGTTGTCGGTAGTTACATATATGCTAAGCGTTGCAAAAGTTTAGCATATGCCTGTAACCTTGACACATTTAATGCAATTTTTGCATTCCAGTTCGAACGTTAGTTGCACGAGTATGCCAATGTCGTTTGACAAAACATATTTCAAGGGGGCATTTTAATAATACATAGGTATAAGTGTAATAGTGGGTAGCTACATAAATACATATATGTATTATTTTTCAATAAATCCTTAAGATACTTTTGTTTTGTGAATTTTCTTCAGTACTTAAGTATAAACAAGTAAGTGTAAACAAGTTTACATATCTACATATTATATGAGAGCGGCATTATGAAATTACCTTCAACATGGCAACAAGTTATCGAACAAAACCATGCATATTTGACTTAAATTTGATCGTTCTAACTACGTTAAATAAAACCTTCAATTTAATGCAAAAATAATGGATTTCTTTCTACTGGACCTATTATGTACATATATTTTAGATTTATGTGTTTTAGGGGTATCTCCTCCTCTAATATGTTGTTTTTAGCACAAAACTTATTGATGAAATGAATATTTCCGAATTTTTATTATGTAATTATTTGACAAAATTGAAAAATATTGTTGATTACTAAACAGTTTTAGAAATTTTTGACTAACTTTTTTTTTACCCAAAAAATGCCGAATAAGTTTCCGGCAATTTAGGGGAAAAGTAGAAAAAACTTTGTAAAAGAATAAAATACTTAACGTTTATAAATTTGCTTTCAAATACTTTTGAAGAAAACTTCAAATAATTTAATTTGATTATGGACCCGAATTTTTAATAAATCAGTTAGGCTTAAAAAAGTTAAAAATAATTGTTTTCGGGTAAATCCGGTCAGCTTAACCAACATCTAAAATATAAAAAAAATTCCCCTCAATGGCCAAATGTATTTGTCCCTACATAAATTTATGCGCTTTTAGCTAAATAGCATGATTCACACTGTTGACGCACAAATTAGTATATAAATATATACTATTAGCACAACCAGTTAATATAAGCAGTCATGGTGGACTACAAAGCAAGGTGCGTCATAGGATAAGTGTGTTGTAATATCAAAATAATGAATACGTCATCTTTTGCAACAGTAGACGTCACAGACAAATGCCACACCTGCCAGCCAATACAAATATTATTTTTTGCATATTCCGTCGCATTTCTTTTCATTTTTACTATATGATTCCGACTATTGCCGTTGCCACGTGCTTAACCTAATTTCCCTACACACCTCCCGTTGTACATATGTATATACATAATAATTTATGTACATTGTGTGCACGAGTACTATTTCTGTTACTTATTTGCTCACGTTCAAGTAGACACGTATGTAAATAAATAAATATTGCACATAGATACATGTATATATATGTAAGCATTATATACTCCGAAGCATAAGCCATACAACAATTTGTACACAAAGTTATATATGCATGCATATACTGTATCGTATTTGGAACAAGTTACGGTCTCCAATTCGTGTCGTGACCTATTTTATGTTTAAAGCTATCGAACTAATAATTTCACTGTTCTGAATGGGTAAATTCAATTGTATGTGCGTGCTTATGCACATACAATCATATTTTGTTTTCAAAACTGTATCAATGAAACTTTCTCTTTTTATATATTAAAAAATGCAAATCTTTGTTTTAATATGCATAAAGTCATTTATTTTTACGATATTTTTGTAATTTTTTGAAAGAGTGACTGCAAAGTGAGAAGAGTGTCTGCAAAGCAACTAAATACCCACATAACAATCTACATGTTTTGCATTTTTATATAAATGATTTCAGTGATATGTATTATGTAATCTTATAAATTTTTATTTTCGAAAGTAGTGTATTCAAACAAAAATATTCGCACAACGCGCTGCAGTCAAATTAGAAAGCTCTGAAAAACTCATTAACGCACCTAATTTGTCAGTCTACTACTATCTATATACGAACGTGGGTACAAATATATGTATATACATTATTCTCCCCCATTCTCGTTATTCATATTTCTGAAATAGACTTTGTCACATTAAAGATCGAAATTTTAGCGAATATATTCAAATTTAAATGCACTGAAAATTTCTGCACATGATTGTTCTCAACCATTCACTCAAACTATAATTGCTTCGCAACAATCTGCAATGTATATTTTATTTGTACAACAATACCTATATATATGTACATATGAGGTGTGACTCTGAAATCTCTTGAATTGTTCATTGAAGAACACTACTTTGATATTACTGTTATTTATCAGATTTCATATATATATGTGAACCTTTTTTTAAATTTGGACAAACTTTGATGATTATAATGTCATATAAAAAACATTATAGGTAAAATAATACCTCTCCTCAAAGAATGTCTTGGAAATTCCCATAGAAAATAATATATGTATAAAGAGTTACCGTATTCAGTCTTATCAGTTCATTTTAAGGGGCATATCTCTTCACATAATTAATTCATCTAAAAACACATACTGACTTTCAAAGCTACATTTTTAATCTAAGAACTTTTGGACATACGTATGTACACTCAGCAGAAAAAGTCTGCGTACACGCTTATGTCTTATTTTCTTTTGTTAAAAAATAACTTTAATTTATGAAATTTCAGAGTAAATTCACATTATGTGCTTTAGTGCAAGTCTATTGCATTATCTGATAGCATTTAAAGCAATTAAAATCAGGCAACATTGTTTTAACGATAAATTTACAAAAAACACTCATTTGGCGGCGCAGAAAATGTCTGCGGACAAGTACTAAAATGTGAATTCCCCGCCTAATAAACAAATGTGAAAGTGTCGGGAATCTATAATTTTATTTTTTTCGCAAAAGCAGCAATTTTAAAATATATTTGTGTCATTCAATTCGTTATCAATATTATAATATGCAATATAGGCCAAAGGAAAAGAAATAAGCCCTTCTGAAAGGCAAATTATGGTTAAACTCTTCGAAGAAGAAAAAATGTACCGTGAAAAACCTGGGTATCACCTGGTCATGTCGCACGCAATAAGCCATTCATATCGTTAGTCAATAGGCAAAAGCGTATTGCCTTCGCTAAAGACTACTTAAATGAGCCCCGAGAGTTTTGGCGGGAGGTTATTTTTTCCGATGAGAACAAGTTTTGCGTCTTTGGAATCAAGGGACGTAAAATTGTATAATCAAATCTCTTCAACAGAAACCACTAAGTTTGTTGATTCCATGCCAAAACGCCTGGCGGAAGTTTCACCACGATGGGGATATCCGACTTCCTATTAAATTTTAAGCGGAATTTGGAAGAAGCATATCTTTGTTCGACTTAAGTACCTGTACGCAGACTTTTTCTAATGGATTTTCTAGTCGTCTGTATGTTTTGTTTTGTTTGTATGTTATTGTTAGAAAATTAATCACTTTTATTCTCATAAAACTACAAATATAATATCCTTTAATGAATATAAAATAAATGGGATTTTATAAAAAGTATATAAAAGGCTTTTTTCAAAGAGTTATACTTGTTAGTACCTTGTACGCAGACTTTTTCTGCCTAGTGTACATATTATCTTTTCCGATTATTTCATATAAACGCGCTAATTTGATGACGCGCAGTTATTAAATTAAATTATTAGCATGTATAAATATCTACATATTTACTTTTTCTCCTCTGACTCCGTCACCCACGCATGCTTATTATCTTATATGCATATGTATGCTGTATATATATATTTTTATTTCACCTCTCTGTAGTTGATACTATTAATGCATTTGCTTTTCTTTAAAAACCCATTCATAAGTAAATTTTTTATTTCATATACATACATATACTTCGCTTTTTATTCCTCGCTAGATTAATCTTATGGTATTTTAAGCTCACAATGCTGCTTTTTCTCCACACGCTTTGATGCGATAAAACTACATATGTGCACATATATACATACATACAACCAAATACCTTGGTTAAGTTTATTTTTGCATTTCTCTTTCATTTCCATCTATTTTTAACCATTTCGGTATTTCTATTTTTTCAAATGTTTTCAAGTTGCACTGCAACTGCAATAGCATTACATTAGCATACAAAAATATACATATATACAATAATTTCTGTGTACATATGTAAATACTTGCGTGCTCTTATCAATCCAACTTTTTGTGTATCTTATGTGGTAATTTTGTAGATAAAAATTTGCATACATGTAAATGTATGTATAATATGAGTACATCCATATATTTTTATTTTCGAATACATTCTAATAATGGTGTTAAGGCTTAGCTGCTTGCTACCGATAGTAAAAATGGCATAACAGATTGTATAAAATAAGCGTTTTCTTTTTATTTTTTTTTTAACTTTGAAATAGTAGGGTGATAAAGTGTTCCTTGCACCTGAGATAACGCATTTCTATTATGTATATAGTTATTGAGTTATTAGTTATACATTATCAATTCTGAAATAAAATAATCTTTAAATTAGTTTTCTTCTAAATACTATATAACAATTAGCACTAATTATGTTATTGTAGAGACATAAATCTTTCCCCAAATAGTACTGTGGATAAAAAAAAAACCGGCACCATTCCGGTTACGTAGAACCTTGTTTGTCAAGGGAACAGATTTCCTAGACTGGTACAAAATTCCAGCCAGCCAATATTTTTCTTAAAGTTAAATGATAAAAAATAAGTTTGTATATCAGCAAATAAAAAATCGACTATTGCATTCTAATAGCGAGTACATGTGACTAACAAATGATACACGTGATAATGGGTTGACATAAAGAATAAAAACATGAACAAACATTAGAGATAGGGCAAAGGCAGCAGTTAGAAAGTAGTCTTATATATGTAGGCCTAATAAGTAAACATTTGTCAATGAAACTGTAATCCTATTTACTAGAAAGTCATTAATAATAATATTGCTATTAATGGTTTGTTATAAGGTATGCATTTAAATTTTAGAAATATCGCCTTGTAACGGTTTTTAACAAAAGGTTAATGTTAAAATAAATATAATTTAACTATATACCGATCAAAGCATAAAATATGAAATTATTAACAATTAGTAATGGCTCCTTGGGAATACTAGCCTGGTGAATGGCGTATTTTTAAAGAAATTTCTCAATAAGGTTCTATAAAATTCGAAATAACGATTTTCCAAAAGGACAGACCTAGTTTTCTTTAAACAAGAAGCGTTTTGTGGTGATATAACATAAATTACATCGATTTAAGGAACCTTGTAATTAACTACATTTGTATTTATCAGAGTCCGCCATTATATCTTAATGAATTGTTCACCGGGAACATTAAGGAAAACAAGTTGAGTATTTTTCCAGCTTTTTTCAACTCACGAGTCGAACTCAGGACCTTTAAGATCGGAAGGAAATGTTACAAAATAAAACATGATTAACATGTAGGAAGTAGGTAGGAAGTAGTAGGAAGGAAGCTATATCTATAGAAATTTAATTTAATAAGCGATTTTTTACTCCTCATTCACTTGAGCCATGATCGAGTATACTTACTGAATACAACTAACCTACGAACACTGTAACCTCATTTTCCCGATCCTTGAGATGTGACAAAGCGCGTCGGTAATACAATCATATTTGATACATAATTTATTTATCAATTAGATTTCTATTAAGTCAAGCGTAAACAAAAATATTGAGGATTCTAGTAAGTGAATATACACATACATACATATTATACATAAAAAAAAATAAACAAATTCTTTGTGAAAAAACAAAAATGTTAACACAAATGTGTTTGTGGAATTATTATACGCATTTTTGTGTGTTATTTCAAATTTTTGGCTAGAAACGGGGGCGTGGCCATATTTTATTATCAAACAATTTTGGGTATTTCCTCTATTCTCATTTCGTAGTATGTGTAGCATATCATTGGTATAAGTAATATTTTAGTTACGGAATTTCATTTGTTTATATACATGCATGTATACTTATTCCTTTTATATTGAAAAACATAGAACTTCATTTAACAATATTGTTTTGATAGGTAAAATAATATATTAAATTAAATCACTACCCTGGAAGAACTGATTCATTGACTATATTTGAGTGCGATATTTAATATACACCTACGTATATACATATTAGTGCACGAATTTCGAATTATCTCTACAAATACAATAATATACACCTACACACATTAGTACATACATACCTATGTACCATTTTAGAATATACTCGTGCGGACGAGCCACAAAAAATAAATATTTAAATGCTTCGGCGGTATCAATGACATATAGAGAGCGTCCAAATGTGTGTGTGTGTCAAAACAATATAGAGAAAGAGAGTCAAACATGCAAGCGAATATGTGAAGTGTATGAACTTTGACAAGGCCACCGCAAAATTAATTTGATTAATAAATATCTTTAACACGTTTTTTTTAATAATTATCATTTTAAATAAGAAAAGAAGTGTGTCGGTGATTAAATGGTGTGTAATGCTTTTATGGAAATTCGTAAATTCAAAAGGTAGGTATATTGAGCAACCTTTTTCAGAAAGTGTTTTATTTTATTTAATATATCATGTGTGATTTTAATAAAATAAGTAAATGTGCTTACAATTTGATTTATTGCTAAAAACAAAAAGTTGTTTTCTTTTAACAAGTTCATGCAATTAAAAGTCTTTAATCTAATTTTTTTTTTCTGTCGATTATTATCATTGGTTTTGTACATACGAATCGAAAAAGTAACTTCTATTGTCAATAGTAGAATACAGTAACCCGTTAAATTGTTCGCAATAATACAAAGTCGTTTCAGCTGTTTCCTATGGGGTCCGCTATCGTGCACGATCCAGTTCTTAGAAAGTGTATATATATAGGCAGTAAACAATATTTAGACAAATGTATGCGGTTCAACAACCGCAAGAAACAATCGTTTTATTTAGCCACCATCACTGTCAGTGCGATCGCCACAAATGCGCATTTTAATTCACCGCAATCATCTTCTTAGTTGAGCGGTGAGAGAGCCGGTGTTGTCACAGTAAAATAATTTTACTTCATATTATATTAGATGGCGAAGGTTTTATGACATTTTTCTCCATATTTACAATATAACTGGAATGTTTTTATTTTATGTATACATACAAACAAACTTTTCTATATATGTACATACATATGTATACACTTAATTTACATGCGATTTTAAAATTTTGCTTAACATTTAGGCAAACATAAATTCATATACTGGTTTAAATTGATATTTGTGTACATTTTTTAGAATATTAAATTTTATTGTAGTGAAACCAGCTATAATGTATTATATTTAGTGGTAATGAATTTTTTTCTACGAAAATTTAAAAATATTTCACAAATAAAATTCTCTTAGAACAGTATTGAAGAAATACTTAATATATATTATAATATTTTATGACCAATTGAGCCATAAATTAACAAATTTTTCAGGTGGGTTAAGGTCAAACATGAAATTTTTGAACTTTCAGCAATGCCCGGTGCTTTGTAATGAATACGACCGAAATTATTAATGTCAAATCAGTATAATAGAGGAAAACCATATTAAGCTTAGTTGTTTAAAAATTTTGATAGATAGCAACTCTATTAAATTTATTTCAATATTATTTTCTGAAAGGCATACTTAATTACCCGCTGTTTGCAATATATTTTGTAATATTTGCTTTTTTCGATAGGTGCCAATTTCATTAAACATACTTCTGAAATCAAGCCTTCCTCCTAATAGTTCCTCAGAAAATACAATTAGATCTAAATATGCTCTGGGGCCCGATGAAGATTCCAAAAGAAATAAACACACCATTCTTAAAGATAATTATTGTTGCTCATTTTTATATTCTATTTGTTCAAATTTTTTTACCGTGCCACCAAACAAATTATTCCAAAAAATTAAATTAAATTAACAAAACGTTCCACACTCTAGGTTCTTTGTTTACTATATATCAAAAATCAAAACAATAAATAAAATACTCTTCTCTTTTGTCTACAAAAACACAGAAACTGCACGCACCCAAGAAGGCAACATGAATGTCGACGGACAATATTCTCACTTGTTATTTTTGTTGTGTATATATATATATGTATATATATATATATATGTATATATATAGTACACGTCTATATATGAATAAAACTCAAAGTAGTTTGTTTGCACACATGTTGCAAACTCAGCAGACACTCAGAAATATATTCACACCACATATGTATATATAAATAAAGCCACGAAAAGACAACAACTGTTCGCGATATCACATATTTATATTTCGATTTGGATGTTTTACATAACAATAGGTCACTAGTATCCACATATTATCGGTAAAAAAAAATTACTGCGAACTGACATTTCCAATCAAATTTTTAGGATAGATCTGAGGTTGTCATCAACTTTAATCAGTCCTTTCGAATATTCATATGCGTTGCTGCTTATGCGAGTACCTAGTGCCACAGATTTTCGCTAATGCTTGCAAATTCTCTCGTTGATAACCTACAGAGAAGTTGTTATTTTTCTCTATGTCATAAATGATTGCCGCTTTTGATGGGCAGATAAGCGACAAGCATGTGGAGATAATATTCCAGTATTGCCTTTATTATTGTTTGTTTTCCTTTCTCATGCCAGTTGGCTTCTTAAACATTTCTGTCATCAAAGTGATACGCCTGATGACCTCCCACTACTTCATGACAGGTGGTATTCTTTTATCTGTTGTGAACACATAATGATATTCTCTTTAAAAAGTGTAATTAAAACCATTTGTAAGACAACAGTGTATGTTCGGTTATTCTAATTTCAGCTCCACATGTCCTGCATTGTGCACCGATGAACTCGTATTTCTTTTTAAATCTTGTGTCTGAATTTTTTTTTTTTATGGTTGTTTTTTGTTTTTGTTTTCTCCTGTGCCATTATATGGCACATAGGTCAATGTCCTGTAATACGGCAAAGATCCTCGACAAGTAGTAAGTAGTAGTAGTACTAAGATTCATCAAAAAGATTTGGAACACATGAATACGGCTTTTTCGGCATTTCCGTGCGCTGATTGCGTGAGTACCACTCGTTGGTTAGTAGATTCAATTCCTCTATCCAAAATGTATCCCGGTGGTTATCTCAGTTGAATAATGTTTTAATTGTGCGTTTTGAAATATCTTCAAGGGTCTGGTAAGCGAACTTAAAGCTCTTACGGGTCTACTAAGTTAAGAATAACACCTCGAAACCCTAATTCGATATACATAACAAGCCTTCGAAAGCCTTGCGCGTTCAATCGAAGCAAAAGAAAGAAGTAAAAAGAAAATCTCTTTTTATATAAATCTTTCTAAGATTTCTAAGTTTGGCCGCGCTTCTGTCAATTTATTTTATTGTATGCTGTTATTATTCAACAAATTGAGCGTTGTGCTAGAGTTAAGATATTCTGGGAAGCTTTTCCACGTCCATAGAAATATACTAAATTGTTATTTCGGTTATAAAATTCGGTTAACAACATATCTATAAACATATCTATCTATCTATATATCTTGTTTATAAATAGTATTTTATGCTAAGCCTTTTTAAAGTCTACTGGCTTAAAAATGGACGCAAGCAATTATATTTGTGGCACATTGACTTTTCTGCGGTTCCATGGTAATGACCTTTGCATGAGTCAGATGTTTGTACACATGCGATTATATTCACGTCCTTTACAAATTTTACCGTTCACCGCACGACAAGACTGTTACTGTACTTCGTTTGTTACTTCGGTAGCCAATCAACCAATGACCATGAGTTTATCGTGCAAACTTTTAGCACTACACCATATATATATATATATGAGTGTACATAAGTCAGCTCTCAAGCTTTTTAAATTGAGTACACTGTCAAAAAATGAAAGTAAGAATGCTAATGTTAATACTCTCAAACTACCTTTTACATCGTAAGCTGTGAAAGTAGTGTTGGAAACAATGCACATTATACATACGTATATATACATATGTAGAGGTATGTGAAAAAGTTTTTGCAATGGTAATTTTCTTACCGAATGTGTGTTTCTACGCGCAGGGTAAAATATGGAGCATACTGTGTTTTCTCTCTCACAAGTTGAATGCCACATGCAGACAGTGTCCTTGAGCGATTGCCGCGCACATTTATGTCAATTGATGAACAGCAAACCCACCGAAATTTCATGATAACAACACAATAATTCCAGACAAAATGCATGCGCGAGTCTGCGTGTATTTGTTAACGAGTATATACATATACATATGTCAGTCATGTCGTGCTGAGCTCACTCCATTGTACCCACATTCATCGCCCACTTTACTTCACAAATAAGTTGCCTTGATTTGACCTTTAGCGATGCAGACGACAGATATTCATAAATAAATAAACCCCTCATATTGCCTCATCTATCAACGTGGGTATAGTGGTGTGGTATGTTCGCCCAAAGGACTTAGTAAAATGTAGGCGCCTGTAGTCATATATCCGTAACTACAAACCTTGGCACTAGTCGATGTTACTTTTATATCCAAAATTTGTACACTTCAACCCACACGAAGCCAAGCCGCTTGACAATTCTTATAACAGTGGCTACGTTTTGCTTTAATACATTTATTGCTAAAAATATCTTCTTTATTTTTAATCAGTGCATACTCGTAACTACACGTGAGCATTGAAAAAACAGCAGCCACTTGTCGATATAGTCTCACTTTGTACTGGGTGTGTTTATTTTAAGTTTAAGTGGGTAGAATGGCAGTAGGAAAAAGTGATATATGTATAGATTAAAGATAATTTTATAAAAGAATTGTGTATCAAACCATTTTTTATAAGATGTAGTATTATTTTTCAAATCGTCCTTCTTGATTATCGAAGGAATTGATATTTTTATTTATACAAGAAGAGCCCGTGATTATGTTGACTTCAGGAAGTCTACTATATAACTTATCCCCTTATTTTCTGTGTGTTTCTTATTGTTGTTGGACAAGAGAGCCCTATTAGCTTTAAACCGACTCCGAGTGGATCGAGAGTTTTATGGGCTGATCTTAAAACTTCCAAAAGAAGAAGAACTTCCGAAGAAAACCGAAACTTTTAGAAAAATGGAAATTTATTTCAACATAGTCTCCTTTTGGTTCAATAAACCTGACTTTTTTAACCCATATGAAAAATACATTATATCGATGTAGATCACCACCTTGTGAATTTCTGAAAACTATGGTCATCACCATTCTGACATACAGAACAGTCTTCACCTTCTTCGGAGCAGGTTGGCCAGATCCAGAAAATTTGGCGAATGCGAAAGCAGTTCGAAACAATTTCGCCATTCTTTTTCATTGAGTTGAGAAAGTATGGAGTGATAACTAACAACGAAGTTTAATAAGCTGCTGAGGGCTGGCCCAGTTTAGAAGTAGACTACGTACGATCGTGATGGAATTAAAAACCCTAAAATTAATTTAAAATATGTGCCCTTAAAAAATTTCAATGCATTGGGCCCGAGGCTAATTAATATACATATGTATACCCACTTCCGTTCTCTATCCTACCGATATACACGCCTTCATATTCCTGTCTGATTACACAAGTGAGCTACATAGGATTTATCGATTACAACACAAACGCAACGCACACTAATATAATTATTTACCACTCTTAAGTTATGATGTTAACATTTTTTTTAAATGTCTCCCCCTTTTTCACAGTAGACTTGCATATTGTTTGGTGTAATTCTTTTATTAAATTACATAATTTTTTTCTATATTTTCATAGGTACAGCAACAGAAGAGGAAAAAGTGAATTTGTCACATTTCAAACTGATACGCGTACTTGGAACTGGGGGTAAGTTGTGCACCATACAATCTAAATACTTACATATTGATGGCGTGTAAATTATACTGCATAGATATGTGCAAATATAAACACGGACAAGCAAATAGGGTTATATACGGAGGTGGATAAGTAAACAGTTATGATTAAAATGTTCTTTTTAGGTTATGTATTTAATTTTTTTACTAATGCATTAACTTAATTTTCTTCCAATGAATGTACTGAAAACTTAGCTTAAAATCCTCATAAAAAATATTCTAAATACATAAATTTGAAAGCCCCAAGGTTGGAGTATGATGAGTTTGATAATACGGTCTAAAACAATAATAATTCTAACTAACGACTCAGTTTTTGAATTTTTTTTTAATTTTTGTTTATTTTTTTTTTTAACTGAAATTAATTTTGAAAATTTTTTATTTATTTATTTATTTTTTTTATTTATTTTATATATATATATATATATATTTTATTATTATTATTTATTTTTTTATACATATCTAAAAAAATTTTTTTTTTAAATTGAAAATTATTAACAAATTTTTTTATTTTTTTTTTTTTATTATTTTATGCCGAAAAATTATGTTTTGTGATAGAAATTTTGTAAATTTTGACTCTTCCAAATTATTACGCTTACATAAAATTATATGGAATTGTTTGAATATTTTCGAAAATAATTGATTTTCTTTGGGAGACAAAATTTAAATCAATGCTTGTTAACTACGTTGAAAGAATTTTGTAAATAATAAAATTAACTAAACTTAAATTTGAAATCAGAAACCGAAACTGATTGTTTGTTTAAATATTTTCTCTAAAAACCTACATATGCTAGGTTTCTTTGGTTGTGCATCAATTTATATGTCTATATATTTATATGTATATATAAATGCTCGGTCGAATTGCCCACGTTTCCGGTGTAAAATACTTACAGATTAAATAATGCTGTTAGCAGCACAATACACACATATTTTATTCTTGTTTTTGTATTTTTGAATTACACATGCCCTGTGAATGTTGTAAGTTTATATTTATATATTTATTTCTTTCAGCTTACGGCAAAGTGTTTCTCGTGCGTAAGATTGGCGGCGATGATGATATGACATTGTATGCCATGAAGGTGTTAAAGAAGGACACTGTGGTGCAAAAAAAGAAGACAGCCGAACATACCACAACCGAACGACAAGTGAGTGTATTGTACCTAAGTACTGTATTAGTAGAGAAAAAAAAGATATTTCGAAAAAATGCCTACATTAATACAAATGATTTCTCAAGAAATGTGATTCTCTCATCGTAAGTTAACTATTGAAACCCTACCATAAAAAACGTTAAAAAATACTTGTTAAGCCGTTTTATTAATTCTGCTTTAAATTAAATTAATACAACGTAAGTAATAATCAAAGATAATTTTGTAATTATTGTTGTAAACCTTGTGTATATATTTTTAAGAACGCCAAACATGTTTTGCATATTCGAATATAAATATAGGGTAAAAATATCCTTAAATTTTAATTTATAAGGGTTTAATTACTCGATATCTGATTATAGGAAGTATGATTGGCTTATTTTTATATATATACTCCCCATTTATTCATCTTTTATGTACAATCATACTTCATATTTTACCACACAAAAGTTATTACAGTACTTTATACCAAATTTTCGTGTAAAATTCTGTGTGTTGCTTTTTTAACCACATCTTTTAGTTGTTGTTTTTTATAATTCATATATGCACAGTCATGTTTTACTGCCTTTGCTGGCAATTCCAGTTATGAGAACAAGACTTTTTCCCCCCATTTCAGTTACACGATCTTCATTTCTCTTGGGTATTCTTGAGCTTTGCTTACGTCGTCTTATTTTCTTGGCTGGTTTATGTATGGTATGTGATTTCGCTTTGCTTCTTTGCCATACTTTGGCTTTTCACTACTTTAATTTTGTACTTTTTTTTACGTATTTTTGTGTTTTCTTTGGATTCCGGTTGAGTTATATTGAGTCCCGTTACCTTTTACCGGTATTTATGATAATTGAACGTAAAAGTGTGCCTCACCACTGCTCGAACATATGTCAGAGTGGAGACACATAACTTGGTGGTATACCGGAGTATGTGCGTACTTGTGTGGTAATATGCCGGTTCTTATGGTCTTCATTTTCAGTCAAGTGAACACATATAAACACCAACTGGCTAAAGTGTTACCAAGCAATGTAGCAAACTACATGTGCACATGCTTACCAACAGTTCAGACGAAATAAATGACGATGATGAGAGAAATTCCTAATTTGTGGTAATAATTCATGTTTAAGCATTGATAAGAAAAGTGTTAATTTTGTATACTGGGAATATTGTAACGATTAATAATTGAAAATTTTTAAATTATAAAAACCCTACATTTATTTTTAAAATTTAAACTATCATAACCTTTATAACCCTACTAAAATCAAATTCGATTGCATAAATAAGTTTTATAATAACACGCTGTAACGTTACAAATGCATAGATATTAAAAAACATCGAAAATATGAAGTGATAATTTTATAATTATTACTAAATATGTTAGCATAATCAGATACTTAACGTTCATATGCCAATTTACTTAACACATTGGTTGTTTGCTCATATCCTCAATCCATCAATATACATATGTACACACATATACCATATGCACTTGTAGATAAAATAAAGCGATTAACTTGATTCTGAAAATCTGTGATATTGAGTTCTGTCGCTTTAAAGGTTATAACATGTACATATACATTTGTTTGCTCTTATATTTAAATACATACATACACGTGTTGAAGCATTGCAATGGAGTTTTGATAGACATTATTCCAAGTTGACCCACATTTCGGCGAGTTTTACCGCTGGCGGCGTTTCCACACATGTACATACATATATACATTCCCAATTACAACTAACACATACAATGCAGCGAATACCGGCACTAACAACAGCCAGTCGAAACAGCAAAAGCAATGAAATACAAAAATAAATTCATATCTTTGTATATATCAAGTAAAAGTATGATTATTGGCGGAAAGCTTGAAGAGGAATAGCTGTAATCTACAATGTAATCCAAAATTGTGCGTATATAATATAAAGGAGCACACATACATAGATACATAAATATGTACATAGTAGATATGCCATTGCCTTTATGTAGAAGAAAATGATGAGAGAACAGTAACCAACCAATCAACTTAACAAACAAACAGTTAGCACGTTTAAGCTACGAATCGAGTCAAAAAAGGAGACTGTAAATTGCAAATGAGCGTTAAGCAAAAGTTGAAATCAAAATGATGAAGTAACTTGTTCACATTGCCGTTATGACATGTATATGTGTTGGTGCGTCTCGTCGATCTCTGAGAGCGTTATTATTCCCAAACTCTTGCTGACATTTTGTTTTTTTTTTTTTTATTGTATGTGTATTCGTTTTGATTAACTTTGTCGATGTGTTGGCGCCTGCAAGAGTGTAGATTAGCGTCCGATGGAGAAAATAAAACGACGCCGTTAACAGCTTTTACTTATTTTGCAACTAATTGTTGCAGTAATGTGTTAACTTCGGAGCTAGCAACTAATTTGTCGTAAATATGTATGTATGTACCTAGGTACAAACTTGAATACTACACATGTTGCTCGCATCAACAGTACACAGGGCGAATTTTGTAACAACATTGAAATTACACAGCTTTTAAATACAAAACAAATAAATTTATCTACATGTGCGCAATGTGTACTCGTATTCGTTATTACTCTACATTAATTATATGCATTTTTGTTTTAATTTTTCTTAAAGAAATTAAAATATTCCCAGAAGGGAGTAGCAGTAGCTACGGACAAAGAAACAAAGTTTAATTTCTGACAAGATTTTGTAACGTTCTTGGTACTTTGGTCACTCTTGGTACTCAACGTCATACGTAAGGATCTTCAGTGAGATATTTATCGGAGCCTTGGTTTCTGAATGCTGAATATTGAAAAGCAGAGTATATTATCGTTAATCGATGCTATCCTTCAAAAGCACTAATAAAGTCTACCAATTTTTTGTTGTGTGTTTTACTTGTGTTTTTTTTACGAAGACAATCGCTTATCCTCCCTTCATTCCTCATTATTAAAATAGGGAAAATATTAGGATCTCTTACGTACACGAAAAGTATTAAATTTGAATTTAATTTTTATTACAAAACATAAAATATATTGTTTTTATTTTGATAACATATTTGTTTTCATAACATATTGTTTTTATTTATTAAGTGTCTGTGTGTTTTTTATTTCAATTAAGGTTCTTTTAATTTTTATTTGCATATAAGATACGTATGCCTATATTTTTAAGGTCTTGCTTCAAAAACTAAAAACTGTATTATTTGCTCTCCTTGCGCATTCATATATAATCACTTACTAATATTAATACAAAACGTTGATAAGAGAATATGAGGAGAGTTAGACTTAGTTAATCAAACACAGATAGCAGTGTATGCAGGCAGGGTATGCAGACGGTGTTGTATAAATTTATATACTCTCGCAACATGTTGCACAGAGTTTTGTTAATAGTTTTGTTCACCTAGCTGTTGTTTGTAACACCTAAAACTAATTGAGATAGATATAGAGTTATATATATCTAAATTATCAGGATGACGAGGCGAGTTGCATTCCGGGTGACTGTCTGTCCGTCCGTCCGTGTCAGCGATAACATGAGTAAAATTTAAGATATCTTGATGAAGTTTGGTATAAGTATTCCTTAGCTCCCAGAAGAGGTTAGTACTACATATGAGCATAATCGGATTACTGCCACGCCCACAAAATGTAGTTAATCGAAAAACTATAAGACTATAATGAAGATCATTAAGGGACAGACAAATTGGGTTCAAGTTTAATGTATATATCTCACAAACCACTAAACCTATATCAGCCTAACATGCTGAGAACACATCTTTCTAGTACCTTCTAGTACCTCCACTACAGTGTGAAAATAGATGAAATCGGATAATGATCACACCCACTCCCCATATAACGGTTATTTAATTTCACAAATTGCGAGAGTATAAAATGTTCGGTTACACCCGAACTTAGCTCTTTCTTACTTGCTGATTATAAATTAAATCAACACTCAAGCGAAGGTAAAATAAGTCGCCACAAATGCAAGCGAAAATTAATACATCGGCAGTAGTATAATACATAACATTTGCATATGTATACATATGTGCAATCTCTACAAGTTGAGAATTTGTCTCTTTAGCACTTGAAAATATTGCTGATTATTTTTAATCAAATCATAAATATTTTATATTTTGTATAGTTTTATTTATTAATTTAAGTATTCCCAATTTTATTATTTCATTTAATTAATTAATTTTTTTTGCTTTCATTTGAATCCTTCAACTTTTTTTTTAACATACGTGTCACATTGAAACATAATTTATATAAAATTATTTAAAAGTTATTTTTACATCATTAAGCATATATGTATGTACATATGTATAGGCGCATTTACTTCAATATCATATGATTTGTTCTTTTTCCGATTGTCGCGTTCCACTTACACAGTAACCCAGATTTGTACTACTCTGTTGGCTTGCACACCGGCAATTTGCCGGGAATTTCTTTAATACAAATGCAATGCAACACTGCAACTTGGCGGCAAATATTTACCAATGGCTCTCCGCATAACCTCCCGCACTGCTTTTAACCACTTGTGAATTCTTGCGCCAACTAATGGTGCTTGCATGTGTATATGCATGTGATTGCTATATGTACTTATGTAAATCCATCATGAATATAATACACACATATAATCCTTCCTACACCGATAAAGCGACGAGTATCTCGACTTCGATTTTATTTTCGCAATTCTGTTGCTCATGTATGTTTGTATATAGATATGTATGCATGTATCTACACTTCTTTTATTCCACCGTTCCTCAGACGATAATTCATGCAATAATTATAGATGCATATGTATATATATAAAAGCACGTATACAGTCACATGTACATAAATGCAAATATAAGTGTATACGTATACTTCAGTTTATATTATATTTAATGAGCGACGTAGCGTATGAGTACTTGCTGTTACTGAGTCCCCTGTATCGATATAAAAATTCATTTCATGAGTATTTGAATAACTGACAAGTAATTTATTTACAACTTTATCAAGTTTTAGCAATTACGATATAGTTTAGATAACTTTTCCAAGCACCATTGCTGGCCGCGATTTACTTTTTTTTGTTGTTGCGTCATGAGCCTATCCGAAAATTGGCTCTAAAAGATCGACGAAATTAGTGAGAAGCTGTCTTAAGTCATAAGCTTTGTGCTCTAACATAGCCTACCGAGAAATGACAACTATAGGAAATTTAAAAAGAATTAAAATTTAAAATTTTGAATTTATCGCAACGGTGTTAGACTCGCATTTGGCTAAGACCAGCCACTACTTTTAGTTCCCTATAATGGAAAAAAAATATATGTGTATCTAAATCCGCGTTGACTTATGATCTATTTGTCGGAAAGTCACATGCTAGTCTTTTTAGGAACACTTCGCGCTTCTCATGAAAGTGCTCCGCATTGACTGTGCTTCGTGTCGTGCCATTCGTGTATTCCGTTGCATTCGTGTTTCCTCGGCATAGCAGTTGAAATCGCCAAATACGCGTGGATTTGTCTTATCGGACAAATATCTCACTGTTTTCTACACGAATAGGTTTTTCGTAGAGAACTCTTTATGTCATTAATGATTTCCTATGAAATCGCAAAAAGTTTGTCGATAACTGGAACATCTACATTTGGATTTTATGGTCAGAAAGAGCGTTAGTATCGCAAACATGTATATGTAACAATTTTTAATATTGTATCTTAAACAAATTGAACTATTAAACCCACAGCGATTTAGATATATGTTATGCCTTTACACATTCATATGAAAAAACATACATCTTAGATCTTTAATGAAATCTCCAAAAAAGCGCGACAAACTTATGAGCACATTTGTATTGTATACACTCATGCAAGCATTACAATCCAAGTAAAAGTGAAATGCAAACCGCGCTACCATAAAAGAAACTGCGGAGAGTTAGAAAATCAAAGAAAGCTTAGTATTTGTGGCTAGATGCCGTTATTCGTACAAAAAGCAGATTCACTTTCACTTCGTTTGATGCTTTACCTTCAAAGTCCTCGTATTACCAGGTCGCGCTTGAGTTAGATAGTTACATGTATGTGTAATATGTAAATAGTTCGCGTTAGTAACGTGTTTTTTGGCCAGCACTTGGAGTTGCTTGGAGTTGTGGCTGCTGGCTAAACAAGTGACACACATACCAACTCCCTCACTGAGTTGTGTTTTGCAGAATTTTTGCTTCAATGATTTGTTTTCATTTTTTATATGGAGACATAATGTGCATGTATGGGTGTAGATAGATGTAGCGAAGATACCGGAAACATTTCTACATTTTCAAGAGAGGTTTATTGAAATCTATTTGGCCATACGTTTCGATACGTAAATCTACATTTGCGTATATGTTGGTCTAAAGTTATACTTTTTGTTGTTATAAAGTTAGTTTTTGAAAATTTCTGCACTAAGTTATATACATTTTTATATACATTTTGAATTTTCTCAACGTACATACTTTTTTTTAGCTTGACGTTTTTTTTTAATGGCCTTCAATAGCAGCTTGCATATCTTTTTTACATTAGGATCCGTTAATTCTCAATTGACCGTCGTTTGAATTATCAACTAACAGCGGTTTTAAATTTCATTCACTTAGAAAATGTAATACAAACTCAAGCGATTTCTTTGAAAATATTAAGTCTAGAGCTCTCCACATCTCCGATAAAATTTGTGGTTCCAAGTAGTTCGATAAATCCCTTATCGACGACAATTTGTCAATGCAGATATTTCCGTATTTAATATATTTATGCTTTATCCAATTTTATAAATCATTGTTTGGTAATTAGCTCTCAAGTTTCACAAAATAAATAATGTTCGTCATTCTTTTGCATACAGTTCAATGGCGAAGAACATATATATAGTCATGCACTAGAATTCTTAATAATATTCTTACCCTTCGTTTGTGGTTTAGCTTTTTTTTTTATTATTGTTACCAATAAAAAACATTAAAAGCGTACATGCTAATATGTAAGCGTTGTTGACATTGCTTATAGCATATTTGCTCTTATATTATTGTTTATGTATTTCGAGAAATGCAAAAAAGTCCTTGTAAATGTTGAATTCACATTGAAGCTAAAAATAATCCAAGTATGCAACAACAAGAACGCTTAAATATCAGCTACAATAGCAGTAGCTGCTAGAACAAACGCAAATTCAGCCGAACCACACGAGTCTGAAGTAACAACGTTTAGCATATACCATGTACATATGTGTATGTATGTAACTTGAATTGCAGCGTTTACACTGTGTCGTTGACCATCGGTTCCTAATATAATATTTGTTTTTTTTTTTTTTATTTTTTTTATTGCAACGTGACAGAGTTATTGCCAATCGGGATAAATAACAACAACTAGATATAGAGAAGTGCGTGCACGCATACTCGTCTATAAATACATATGTACGTAGTATGTATATATTGTACAATATGTATGTAATAGCGACCTGTTGTGATTAATTGTTTAGACATGTCATCGGTAGCTCAATAGATTTTTACTGCAGCAATCATATTAGCTCTTCTCACCTGGGAATCGTTGAGCGCGTTGAGACATACACATATATCTATATATATATATATGCTTATGCATGCACGTGACGAATGTTAAAAATACGAATCAATGAGATTTGTGAAATGTTAATGGACAAAACGAAGGTATTCTAAATTTCATAATATTCCAAAAGACACGAATTTTTTCCCGCTAATATACAGCTGTGGACATATAATTGGGGTTATAGACATTGAAATGTTTGGTAATTGATGAATAAGCGATAACATCAATAGCTTTGAATTACGTATTATTTTGTGACGAAAACATTCTCAATTTGTGTAAAGTTTCCTTGAGATTATTTGGTGCATCTCACCAAGCAAGCATACGTTCCACTTGGTTCGTTGTTGGTGTTTTGAAAGATTCATGTTTTGGTTGCTTGAAATTTGCTTAGATTTTTTTCCGCATGGCAACACTAAATTTGATTTTGTGTTGTTTCTTTACACGCTATATTCATAATTTTTCATAAGTAAATTATTACCTTTTTAGAGATCTAATTATATGCTAATAACTGCCCATCATAATCTAGGATCAGCAGAGATGCATAAGTAAAGCGTGTCTTATAATCTACTGAAGAAATTCAATGTGCTCAATAAAAAGCTGAAAGGATACTTCGTACACACGAATTCATGCACATATACAATCATATATACTTACTATTATATCAATTCCAGCGACAAGAAAGCTGAATTTAAAATTAAAATTTAGTATATAAAAGCATGCATAAGTGCATGAATAAGCAGGCATAAAAAGATGGAAGTGAAAGTAAAGCACGAATACAGCAAAATGGAAAGCAGAACGAAGTAAAAATACAACATCTTTCCGACTTTTTTTTTTTGCTTGCTACCAACGCTGTATTAACGTACTCAATATATTTAGGAGTGTACATTTGTATATTTAATTGCACGCAAGCAAGTGCATATGTGTACATTTTCGTACATACTCATACATACTAACTGAGATTGGAAAAGCTTATTGGGAATATCGAACTCAGTTTGCAAACAACAAAATAAAATATACTTTATATTGATTTCTACTTATAATGCTTAAAAAACGGAAGCGTACATCACATATATTTATTGAATGCATATGTTCACCAGTCTCTGCAGACTTTGAAACTGCCTGGTGCATGACTGTCATTCTTTGAGTCATCGAGTTTAGTACTATTCATAAAGGAAGTTTTAATTTTTTAGACCTGGTTTAAACATGAGTATAGGGCGGTTGTTGTAACAAAAGGAACATTCCTCAGCTAATTTTGAGGAAGATTGACAGTCCTTGGTCGGATAAAAATGGACTCGGATTTTTACGGTTACGTAGGCCCGACTGTCGTGGGAACGGCCCCTAAATTGTTAGTTAACTTCAAGAAGCCTAACGCAAAGCGCGAGGAAAACTCAGCCGGTTAACTTGTGAACAGCATATTCATATTATCAAATTATTTTTAGAAAATAAGTAACTAAAGCTTATCAGGGTCCTTACAAGTGTTTTCAGAAGTGTATGTTCAAGTCAAGTTGTTTCTTGTGTATAAATTGTGCCCTCGAAAATGCTCTATTCAATCTCGATATTTTAGGATTTCGAATAGCTCGCACATTAAAATATGTATGTATATTTATACTTTTTCCTGCAAACGCATTCAGACCCACTGTGCCTTGTTATTAATTTTAACATCAGATATTTTATTGTTATATTGCTTTTGTTGTGCTTTCGTTGGCATCGTTCATCATTCACAACAAAGTGCACGTACACAGATCAAAAATATATATATTGAATGTATAAAAAACGCACACATAAGAGTATGCTTTTATGTGCATAAAGACAGAATGAGCGTGCGTAAGTGGAATATTTAGAATTGCTGCCGACACAGTGCATTATTGGGTACCAATACGAAAACGAAATGCTCTTCTCAATATTTTAGTGATTTATTAGCACAGCTGAGCTGTACCACATGTGTATGTAAATATGTGTTTGTATTTACACATTTTCATGAATTTGTATTTTATATATATAAATCATGCAACGTGATACTGAACAGTCAAAAGCATGTCGCAAAATAAGTATTTTTTTGATACCTTTACATATATACAAACATACATTCGTATGTGTATATATGTAGAGCAATCCACAGGTGGCAAATCAGTGAACTATTTTATTTGGAATTGTAACTGGTTTGCACCTAAATCATTGAAATAACATTCTTTCTCCATGTACGAAAACGGATATGTATAATCTTATGTTATGAATGTTAATATAGAAGGGGATGAAGATTCAAAACAAGTGTACGTGAGTCTACATTAGCAACAGAAAATCATATAGGACTCTTAAAGCCCTAAAATTATATTCAGAAACAACATCTTCATTTTTATTGACTAAGGCATTGAAAAGTCCGTCAATAATCTCTAATCAAAATTTCACGAACAAAATAAGCCGCTTTCAATAGCATAGACATAATATAACTACTATTAGCATAGATCCAGGAAACCGTGGTAACCGGAACGGACCCTGGTTTTTTATCCGTCCAAAGACTCGACAGCAACAAAAACATAAGTGTCATCACATACATATTTCACGCTTAAACCTTTGGTGACGACATTTTTGGAGTTCTTATAAATTTGTATCTATTATGAAGCTTTTTTATTGTAAGCTAAAGGAAAAAATAATAAATTTCCAATCTCTTTTGAATATTTGCAGGTACTTGAGGCTATACAACAAAGTCCATTCCTAGTTGGCATGCATTACGCATTCCAAACGGATTCAAAATTATATTTAATTTTGGGTAAGTTATTATGACACTTTCTCCCACTTTTAAGTACGATTTGTTTAAACTACAAATATACTTGCTCTTTATAGATTACGTCAGTGGCGGCGAACTCTTTACACATCTCTATACAGCCGAGCATTTCTCGGTGGCAACCGTGCGCATTTACATTGCCGAAGTAGTGCTCGCTTTGGAGCATCTGCACAAATTGGGTATCATATACCGTGATATAAAACTCGAAAATATTTTACTAGATGGACAGGGGCACATAGTGTTGGCCGATTTTGGATTATCAAAGATATTCGAATCCGATTCAGATCACCGTGCGCACAGCTTCTGTGGTACATTGGAATACATGGCGCCAGGTATATACATATCATATACATAAATATATATATTTTTTGTTTTTAAAGATTTACATTAATACATTTCATCGTTTTCGTTGTAGAAATTATACGCGCTGGTGCTACTGGACATGATCTCGCTGCCGATTGGTGGTCTGTGGGCGTGCTCACATATGAATTGCTCACTGGCGCCTCGCCTTTTACCGTTGTAGAACAGCAAAACTCTCAAGTCGACATTTCACGTCGCATACAAAAAGTTGACCCAGTGCTGCCATCCACATTGAATGATACAGTCAAAGACTTTATACTGAAAATGCTACATAAGGATCCTAAAAAGCGTCTAGGTGAGTTTTGTTACATAAAAATTAAAACTAAATATTTAAAATATAGACTTGTAAAGTATAACTAGCGCTTAACAAACATGACAATGGTTAATAAAAAATATTGAGATAAATCGAGTTAGATATTTGTTTCAAAAGTTAAAATTGTACATTGTCTAAAACTGAATTATGATTTCATTAAATTTAAATTTTATCTGATTTTAATATAAAATAATAACATATTTTCAGGTGGTAACAGTAAAAATGCTGCCGAAATTAAGAAGCATCCCTTCTTCAAAGGTATTGACTGGGATGAGTTGAAGAGTAAAAGGCGAAAAGCGCCCTTCAAACCCAATCTAGATAGTGAAGATGATACACAAAATTTTAGCGAGGAATTTACCAAACAGCCAGTGATTGATTCCCCAGCTCCGGTTCCTGTTAATACGCATAGATTGTTCCGTGGCTACTCATATGTGGCGCCGCAACACTTGAAACCGCGCAAAGCGCTGCAAAACGTCTATGACGTTGAGTATTGCAAAGACCCGGTGATGGTAAGAGCCCACATGTTTAAATTTGTATATCAGATATATTCATCGTGCACTAATTTTTCGTTTTAGAATCCAATAAATAGTCCGCCCACGCTTCAATTAGGTAGCGTTTTGAGCAATGGCAGCTTTGGTAGCTGCTACACACTAACTGACACCGAAAAGCGTTGTAATCACGTGGCTAAAGTGGTGTCAGAAAAATTATATCGCCCTGCGGAAGTAGATGCTTTGAGATCTTGTAATCACCGGAATATCTGTAAATATATTGATACATACCGTAATGGCGCAAGCATTTGGATTGTGATGGAGCATGTGGCTGGCGGAGAACTGCAACAGTTTGTACATGCGTCTGGTGGTCTCTCTGAGTCACAATGCTGTGATATTTTCCTACAAATTTGTGATGCTGTGCAATATTTGCACTCGAAGAATTTCATACATGGCGATTTAAAACCGGAAAATATATTATTTAGCGATACGCAAATGAAACGTATTAAATTGGTCGATTTCGGCTCAGCGAGGTGAGTTTACGAAGTTATTGTTAATGAATTTTAGGAAGACGAATGAATTTCCTTCCTGGCAAATTTTTGTTGATGTTAACCAACCAATGACTTTTCTTCCTTGCAGCTACAACTCCAAGGTCGACACTTGGCAAGATGTCCCCCGATATACACTCGATTATGCACCACCAGAAAGTCTTATAGATCCTCAATGCACAACGTACTCCAAATCCTATGACATTTGGTGTCTCGGTGCAACACTTTACGCCATGTACATGGGTCATCCGCCGTTCAGACGCAGTCAGAATGAGCAAATTCATGAACGTGTCGTAAGGCAGCGTATAATTGAGGGTGAAATGCAAACTAAATCACCGCGTTGGAAGAATGCCAAACCTGCCTTGAGGCAACTAATTGTAGATTTCTGTTTGCAACGGGAGTCCGTGAAGCGTGCGTCCATTGAAGGATTGCTGGGACATCAGTTCCTGTTTGCGAAATTCGATAAACTGCAAAAGGTGCTGTGTCGTTTGAATCGCAAACGATCAGAAGAAGAAAATTCTGATGATGGTGATGATGAGGAAGTTGTTCCCACTGAAAGAGATGAGAATGTAGCATTAGCCGAAATGACGGAAGAATGTGTTGTTGTGACGAAGGAAGATGAACTCATAGGTGATATTATAAGTATGGATGGTACTAACGCAAATTTTGTTTATGAATATATGGAGAGTGTCAGTGCTGAACGAAATGAAGTGGTTGAACCGGAGGAAACAGCAGGAAAAATTGAAGAACAACAACCAGCCGTGCTTGAAACTGGTGAACTAGACAATTATAAGGAATGGCAACAACAGCAGGTGCAACAACAAGCCGGCTCGTCGCAGGAATCCGATACGCAATCGACACACAACCGTATCGAATCTGAAGGTGACGCAACCAGTGGACTAGGATGTAGTAAGTCCTCTGACCACACACTGATAGAACGACAGACATTAAGTGTAAATAGTTTGAATGGACTGGAAGCGATTGGAGAATCAATTGAGTGCGGTGAACTCATTGAACTTGAGTGTGTTACTAGTGAAAAGACTGTAAGCGCCGACGAACTGAACGATAGTATGCTAGAGGATGAAGTGGAAGTGAATGGATTTGCTGGTTTCGATGAAGACGAAATTATAGAACGTAAAGTGAATTATATTGATATACTACTAGCACAGATTGAGCAGAATAAGACTGTTACAGTTGATATTGACGAAAATCAAATAGAAAATGTTGCTGCGCCAAGGAAGACTGAACCAGTCGTTGAAAATACAAATGAAAATATAAGTGCAATTAAGAAAAACGCTGGTGGTAAAGCTAAGAAAGCGTTTAGCGAACTGAAATCTATTGATATGGTTAATGAAACCAATAAGACGAATATTAAAATGGCAAAACCGTTGAAGGAAAATGTACAATCGCAAGATCTGCGTACCAATAATATAAAGCAACGAAATGTAAAACAATTGCGTTCGAATAAGCAATTGGCTGCTAAGAAAACTAAGACTGGCGCTAGAAGAAAAGATACAGTGGATACAGTAGCACAGGAAAGTGAGTTAATGCCAAACACTGATGTAAATGAAGAGAAAAAACGCATTGAAAAAGACAGTAGTAGTATCAAACTTGAGCTTTCATTACCAGCCGAGTCCAAAACCATACAATCTCGCTGCATTCGACGTAGTATGCGTATACCCACGTGTGATGATGAAAACAACTGGCTCGGTGTATCATCGCAAATGCGTGCGAAGTATGCGCAACGCTTTAAAGCACGTTACCGCCTTTTCACGCTTTTGCTATTTAGCACACAAAATGCATTACGCTATTTCAAAATCGAACGTCGCTACTATGAATATCAAACACCACAGGCGAGTGAAACTCAGGAAAAGGACAATGAAATCACTAATAATACACATACAAATGGCGCAGAAAGGGAAAATAATGAAGGCGAACAAAGTGATAGGCGAGCCAATAATAGTGATGACAGTAAGGAAATTCTTCAAAAGCAACAAAGTAGCGAAATTATTACACCCATATCAATAGCAGCCTTCAAGGCCATTACTAATTCGGGAAGACAAACACGACACAAACTCAGTCAAAGTCGGAATCAGAATGCCAAGCATGAAAGTAACATTAAGGATGTTGTTCCATCGACAGCTGTTCGTTTAGTACCGGTTGGCACGCTTCGTACGTTGCGTCAACGTCACGTATATAAATGATTGGCGCATATATTGCGCATTTTGGTGGTTCTAGAATTCATAGCGGCTATAGATATAGTCAATATTACATATTTACTTTTCACATCTTTATAAGTTATTTTTGTAAATTCAGTTCTGTTTTAATTTAAAGCCAGCGGAAATAATATGGCTATTGAAGCTTTGCGTGTAACAAAGAATAGTACATATTAAATGCGTTAAAAACTTTTTTTTTAATAATAAACTCTAATCTATAAACTTTAGTACTATGCAAACGATATTTTAAATGGTTATAAGCATTTTTGTTTCTTTTCTTTTAACAAGCGGCATTTGATTTTTTTTTATTCTATATAGTAATCTATATAAAGTTGAAATGGACTTAGTTCGTTGTGTTGCCGAAATTTTTATTTTATATTACTCTTGTTTATAATACGTTGATTACATTGATTACAAAGGCGATCTTAATCCTCTCTAGATCGGTAAGTGGTTGTTATACTACTTCAACTGTGGTAAATTAGTTCAACTGAGTCATTGAAAGAAAAAACTCAGGTATAAATATAAAACCACAAAAAACTGCAAGAATCTCAATTAGAAATTCGACTACTGCACTTTCCTATTTTTTCTTTTGCTGTTTTTTTTTATTAGATTTCTATTAAAATCAGTTTTACTCCACAACGCATTTAATTACTATTCGTATTACACGCACAGTGTTTACTTTTTTGTATGTGTAAACTAATTGTCACATTTTATTGCAAGTACTAAAACGGAAATTAGTATTTTATGTAATGAATACAGCGTTGAATAGCTTATTGTACCTATAGTTCAATTTAAACGATATTTAAAGATGTGAGCAATAAATATAATAATATAATAATAATACCGAAGAAACGTGAAAACGAAAGTTATGATAATGACTGCTATTAAATAAATAAGGAACAAATGCATATTTTTTTTAGTAATAGTTAATTGAGATGAATACGAGTATGTAAATTTTTATCTCAATGAAATATTTGTACGAGACCAAAAAAAAAATGAAACAAAAACAAAATGAAGTTATAAATATGTATATAAACAAAAGAACACTACACAGCTGAAGTGGAAAATTCGCCAAATAATATGAATGGCGCGATTATAGCCAACAAACAAGCAACAAAAACCTATTTGTTTACTATAATTTCCATTAATATTTAATACAATAGCAAATGTATACAATTTGCTCTTAATTTTAATAACATACGAAGTATATATACATACATATATGAAACATAAACATAAAAAAATTTAAAATATAATATTTTAGCAAAACCAAACAGTTTTAGGTGTTTACAACACAAAAAACACTAAACAGCAATCGGAATAGACAACAACACATATAAATATATGCGTTATATTAGTTTGTATATTAAAAAATTATTATTCATTATTACATACATAAAAAAATTAATAATAAAAAGAGAAATTTGAATATATTTAGCAAACGATTATAACGTTATTTAAATAATGGCCGCCTAACAAATACGTATGTATTAAGTCTAAGTGAAGTGTACTTTTCGAATTGTCTTAAAGCAAAATGCAATGGAGTTAATTGAAATAAAATTTGTAAATACGATTATTCTAGTGCATATTGAAGAGTAAAAACAACACTTGTATATGAAATTTAAAATAATCGTTATTTTTTTTTTTCTTAAAGAAAGCTTATGAGAGAACAACAAACCTATGTTTGCTTTACTACATAGAAAATGCTGCGAATTTATAATGCTAGCTCATATTGTTATATCCAATGAGTATAAATTAATACACTACATTTAGAAATGAGGATATATTTTTTGATTTTGTTAATATTTTATTAACATTCTCTTGATTAAAAACTTAGTCGATGTTTATTTGAATTGAACATGGTAAAATAGTAAGCGTAAAATGAAGTGAAACTTTTGTGTGAAATTCTACAATATAAAAATTAGGCATTTACGCTTTCTTAATTTTTTTTATATAAATTAAAAACTGCTTATATAGTTCTCCCAACACACAACCGTATGCCATTTTATCTATATGCCCAAAAAACTACCAAAAATAATTGAGTCAAATAATTGAGCCATTTTTGGGAGTGGTGTCAAAAGTGCGGCTTCAGTCAGTTTCTCACGTTAAATGTTCGGTGTCTTCGTCGGCTAAGTGAAATAAATCAATTGGCTCAATCTGTAGTTTCCGCATGACTGCATTTTCCATAAAAAATTTATATACTTTGTATAGTTTAAAGTAAGCATCTAAAATCCAATACATTTCAATGTCTTTTCCTTACATACATACTTTAAAAATTAACAAAATGTTTGAACCATTATGTGAATTTTTGTACATACATATGTATATATGGTTTTTTAACACTTCAATTAATTATCATTGATCAAGTCTAAAAATCGAGTTTCGCATTTGAAATTAGAAACAAACACAAAAATATATATATATAGTTTTAAGTAACTAAATATATCAACAAAGCCAGTGTGTTTGCAATGTGTCCAATGGTCGAAAATATACATACATAAAATAATTTCCTAGCTCAAATCACGTAAGTTTATTTAGTCTAGTTAATTTTTTTTTTGTTTATAAGCTAAGCATAAATTCTAGTAAAATATTAAAAGAAATTACCAAAATATGCACGCATATATAATATTACTACTGAATTATAACAATTTATCCAAGGGTAATATAATGTTTACTTTTTGTTTCAATTTAGTTATTATTAATATTATTATATTACACTTTTCAGTTAACTTATTTTTATTTGTATTCATATAAGTTGAATTTAGCTACATTTGTTCGTTTTTAGCTTTAATATAAATTGGATTGTAAATTTTCTTCTATTTAAGTATGTTGGCATTACATTAACACAATTTAATTAATTAAAAAAATATTTTTAACGCCAATTATCTTACTCAACTACACAATATATATGTAATACAAGAATAATGATAAATATATATATATTTTTTATTTTACTTAACTCTAAATTAATTGCAAGCGCGAAAAAAACTACAACGCATTACTTAATAATAAATTTTGTTTTGAAAAATTTTAATCTTGTGTTTATTTCATTTATATGAGTACAATAAAGTTTTGTTGTCATTTGTTTGCAATATATATAAATATTTTTTATGATTTTACTTATTTTTTATTTCCGTCATTCTTAACTTCTGTTATTTGAGCTCAATACTTTATTCGTATAGTACGATAGGAGGGGAGATCTATTTTGATTATGCAAAAAACTGGACTAAAATTTCGGCGATCTAACACAGTTTGAATTGGGTCTAGTTAACCATTAAAAAAACGTATCTCAGCTTATTTCTGTACTTTAATTAGCTTTTGGATATCAGCTTAAAACTTGTAGGTCCTTCCATTTGTGGGACAAGGCGTAGATCTCAAGTGAAAGATTGGTCATATATATATATATATATGTATAAAATTTTTTGCTTTATAACGATCTTTTACTTTTGATTCGAAAAACGCCTAAATGTACATTAAAAAAAAGTTAAATAGGAAAAATATGAAATCGCAGTTTTGAGTTACCTTGTTTTCAAAGTGAATTATAGCTAATTTATTTATTATAATTATAAAAAATAATTTTTTTAATAAATATTAATTAGGAAAAAAGTTACATTGTTGCCAAAATAGAATACGCAGCCACTATAGGGAAAATTGCATATAATTATAAGCTTACAATTTTTATATGCATGAATAAAATAAAACTGGGAATATATATCAGCAATATATTATACATACATAATATATGATTAAATCATAAAATAATAGAAGAGTAATATTAAAATTAAGTAAAATACGAGCGTTGATAAAAAGGATAGCAATCAAAATCTTTATAAATCTGAAAAAACCTTTTTTTAGATATCAAATAAATACAATAAAGCCATAAATACCCATAAAGAACCTATAAACGTCTAAAAACATATGTATGTGTATAATTCATGCAAACAATTAGTTATTACTGAATACTTGAATTTCCTTTAAGGTTTCCATTTTTATGCATGTATGAGTAGGAAAAGACGTAGAGAGAACTTTAGATATCAGTGTATCAGTATGCATAGCCTACTTAACATTATACAGTTTTTTAAGAATATAAAAATGCATATCGGAGTTTAAAAAATAAAACAGGACTAAGCGACAAATGCAACTTCGAACACAGAAACTTCTAAAAAATTGATAAAATATAATATAAATTGTTTGTGCAGAAATAAACACTCGTACAGATATATATACTTTCATATTACGTATGTATTTAAGTAAACAAAGGTAAAACAAAACATTCATAATTAATGATGCCTTTAAATAAAAGTTGCCTTATATCAGAGACAAAAAATGGAAAATAAATAAATAACAAAATAAACAAGTGATACTAAGTCATCATTTGCGTAAACCTTTTTGATACTATTATCAAAAACTAAATAAAAATAAATTATATAATGAAAACCCCACATTGATGAAACATTATGGAAAATCATTTATAAGATAAAAACTATTTTAAATTATGAATTAGATAAAATGCTAATGAAAGTGGAATATTTGCATAGCGACATTCACATACGTACATACTTTCAATATTATTAAAAAGGTAGGTCGCAATAGGTGCGGCTGCTTGGGTTGATATTCTGAGACCTCACCTTTCAAATAACCATCTAAAGGAAAGTCAAATATATTAACGAAACTTTTTTTTAAATATTAACATAACATTTTTGCAAACTTTTAACTGCACCTTTACAGCAACACTAAGCTAAACATTTAAAAAAAATTTTTTCGAAAACCCCGACATAGTAAAAATTTTTTTATTTCTGCTTCGCATGTGTAAGCGTGTATGTATGTTTGCTAGTAATTCATAAACAACAACATATTTGGTGTTTTTAGATTTGTTTCAATAGCATATGTGTGAAAAAATTTCCTTTGCCTTAAAACCAAGAAAAGTAATTCAAATAAAAAGATTAAGCTCAAAAGAAAGTATAAGTATATAAAAGAACGATGGAGAAAACACACCAGAAAGAGGCAATACAACTAGGTGTAAGAACATATAACTTTTATATTGATTGAATATGATTGATTATGTTTAGCAAGAGAGAAACACAGAAACAGAGAGCGAAAGAAAAATGATCGAATATTAAAGAGCTTGTATACGTATAGTTAGATATTTATGTGTATATACATATATATGTAGTATATGTGGGTAAACAAAATATACTATATACTCCCGGTAGAATAAGCGATCATGACTATATTTCATGAAATTGGTTAAGATCAAATAGAGATAAAAATAAAATATTTAGTATTAAATATAAAAGTAGTGCAAAGTATTGATAACAACTTTTTCTAGTAAGCAATTGAGTCGAATATAAATTAGTTATAAAAGTAAATTAGCTAAAAATAAGAAATACGTATAAATTCTATACAATAAATGCAGATTGAACTTGTTATAAAACTGTATGTAAGTATATATATTACATGTAGAAAAAATTATAAATAATATCAAATTAATACCGAGAACAAAATAACTGATTTAAAAGTACTTTTTAATAACAAATGTCGCCGTAGTGGTCGTCGCAAAATCCACAATGCACAGCTAGCAGTGATTTTAGCGCCAGTTGATATATCTTACCTCGCTTACTTCTTTATGGGCTTCCCACTACAATGTTTAGTACTGCTAAAAATATATTTCATCTATTTGTTATTGCAAATCCCAATACATTTTTTCTTTTAATTTATTACTACTGCGTTTTATTGATTTCTTAGAAATTAACAGTTTCAACTAGTTCTAACTTTATTTATTTTCTTTTCTTGGTGATATTATTTTTACTCGCACCACCTTTTTTCGAACGCTTTGTGTATGCTTTTGAGTTGGAGTGTCGTTTCTCTTCCCATTTTAGTTGTTTCGCTGATGATTTGTCCTTATTGAAAATTGCTTTTGAAGTGCCCTGTCCTTTTGTTTTACCCGTTTCTTCCAACAGTTCAGCAAAATCTTCGGCTGCCGCGAACAGTGAACTCATATCTGCAAATGAAATGCGAGGCATTTAACGAAAATTTGTATTAGCCATTTCTGCATTTTACTTACCATCACTGTGCTTAAGTTTCTTCGCGAAATTCTTCTCATTCAAAGCTAGTGTACGTTTCTGCGATTTTTTGCCCTTCGAAGTTGTCAAACCGCTATCATCATCATCTTCATCTTTTGCACCACCCACATCCTCCGACATGCTGTCATCTTCTTCATCACTCAGATCAGCTGAAGCATCCTCTTCATCTATTGATATTGAACCATCGTCATCATCATCTTCATAATCTTCGTCATAATTTTCATTAATTGAGCCGTCCTCATCGCCAGATGCATCACTGCCACCGGCGAAATCAGTTTCTTCGATATCAGCGTCACCCCAATCCGCGTCAATGTCTGCCACATCATCATCATCTTCATCTTTGTCTGCACCCTTCTTCTTCTTCTTAGTTTTGTCTCGTGACTTCAATTCTCCTCCTAATTCTTTTAAGAAATCCAACTCTTCCTCTTCAGCATCCTCAGCGTCAGCTGCTGCTTTAGCCTTCTTGCCAAAGTAACTACCAAGATATTCCTCAAATTCATCATCGCCCACTTCCCCTTCCTTTAGTAGCTCATCATCCGCATTATCGACATCATCAGCCTTCTTTATTTTATTCGATGCTGCTTGTGCCCGTTTTTGTTCAAGGAAATTGAAAATATACATCTCGTCCTCAGTGCAGTTCGACTTCGTCAAAGTTTTTATTGGTTTACCACGCGCTCCGAACGCCACATAGCGCTTATGCGATACAATAGGCGTCTCATCTTTTTGGTTATCTAACTTTTTGGGGTTTTTGAAGGCAAAACGTTCCAGAAAATGTGGTAGACCGAAGTCCCGCAGAGGATCGCCGTAATAATCAATCCTTTTTTCTGCAAAGGAACATCAAACAAAATTAACAACATTATTAAATATTTTTTGGTATGAAATGTACACCTACGGTTCAATATATTGTCGGCAAACACTTGAATTGTGGGATGGTAATGTTCGCGCAGCAGTAATAATTCATCGCGCAACGCAAACTCAGCGCCAGCATAGGACGGCGCACGATGGTACGGATTATATTTGTTTGGTGCCATATCACGAACTTTTTCCTCAGTTGCAGTTGATGCTACCTTTGCATGATGCCACGATGAAGTCGTTGAGAGGTTTTCCACTGGTTCGTTGCTTTTAATTTTTTCTGCACTTTCTTCTTCATCTCGGATGTCCTCATACTTTTCCTCACCGTCGCTATCAAACTTGGACAATTCCGCATCACTTGCTTGCACTTGAAGAGCTGTTGGCAAACTACTGGCAGATTTTTCGTCAATACCAAAATGACTTATGCCACCGGCCAACTCTTTTCGGCTACGCAACAATTTTTGTACCACAATTAGACAACCAGCGGCCGTGTTTGCTGGCATATAGAGCGCACATTGTAGCAATCGTTTGATAAACGCTTGTGCACGAGATAAATCTGAATCTATATGTATGGCACGATGGAGGATATGCAGTAGTTGTGCTGCGGTTTTAACACCAATATTCACTAATTCCAAGTCATGCATTTTCTTATACAGTGCATTGTAGAACCGGTCCGACTTCTCGGTTTTCACAGTCACCAATTGTAAAAGTAAACCCAGTGTCTGTACTGAAACATGTATATCTGCTAAATGCACCAGACGATAGATGGTATCTTGCATATCCTTGCTAAGAATTTGCGTAGATCCTTCTCCAGGTTTTGCCTCTATGATGGCCTTTTGTAAGCAACGTAAAATTGCTTGCATGGTACGATTATTAATAGCGCCCTTCTTTACAAGCACTTTGAATAGCGCGAAACACATATTTACTAATTTCGAACAAACTTCAGGGCGACCTGCAGGAGCTATACTGGCTAGAAAACAAAGTGCAAAATGTTGAGCACGATCAGAGATGTTATTACGGAAAAGTAACTTCTCAGATTCGGCAACAATTACACCACACATATTAGGATGTCGATGAGCAACTTCTGTAAGATGATGCAATGCTTTTGAGGCGACTTTAGCAGTAGGGTCCCCCAGTTTGTTGATCAGCAATGTAAGTAACATTTGTTCCTTTTCTGGTGCGAAAGATAACAATTGCGATGCTGCTACAATTCCTGCATTCTTGTTATGTTCCTGACCCGTTTGAACTGCCTGTTGTAGATTTTTTAGAAATTCTAATAAAAAAAAACGACATTGTATTAATATAAATAACGAAATTGATTTTAGTTTCAACTTACCAAAGTAAAGTTCTTTTAACTCATTCTCGAAGAACCAGTAAGCATATATACGTCGTTGTTTATCTTTACTTAAATCTGTATTTTTTCGCACCAACTTACAATCAGCACCACGGAATTGTAGTGATAAAAGTTTACGATGTGGGGGCAGCAAAACTTTTTTCCACAAATCTACCAATATAGTCACCACATCGTTTGACGCTTTATTTGATATTTTGGTGAAACCAATTAAAGTATTCAGCGCCTCTAAATTTCCTAATGGATTACTTGTGACTAATAAAGCACCGGCATTAGCTCGATCTTTAGCTGTGCCTTTACGTAGAGCAGTTTGCAACCAACGCGCATCTGAGGCATTATCTGTTGAAGGGTGAAATATTTGCATTATTCGGTACTTTCCTAAGGTAAGACTATTTACATTTTAAGAATGTTGTCATTTCAGCATCGAAAGCGTTCTTGCATATATTGTACAATTCCAATTGCTCTTGTTCTTTCATATCCAACACCTCCTCTGATGAAGAATAATCAGGAAACTATTTAATGTTACAACTGCATATTAAAATACGTAAGATGTTTTACAGTTGATCACTTAATATTTACCACATTGAACCACTTTTTGTTTGTATCCACCTCGTCGTTTTGGTCTTTCTGTTTTTGACGCTGCTTTTCGCGTTTAACAAAATAATCATTTTCATCATCCTCCGCTTCAAGTAATTTTTGGGCATCATCCTCACCTTCTATATCTGGTTCCGAATCATTTACTTTAAATTTTTCCTTCTTTTTCTTTTTTCCGGTATTTAATTTGTTAATAGCTGCCTCGTCCAAGACTTCTCCTTCATCGTCGAACACAATTTTTTTATTTTTTGCTTTCGACGTGATACTAATTACAGGTGCTATGTTTGGCGCCATTTATTTAATATTTATCTTAATTTTTTTAAATAAAAGGCTTTCTAAAATAGCATTCAGAATTCACGCTAATAATACAAAATAGAAAATCCACGTGCAATGCTGTTGCATGTCAAAAACAGCCAGTGTATCATTCACTCATGTCTATAGAGGGATTATATTGTAGCGAACACGACTGCCCGAACAAAACAGAATCGACGATAACTTGGAATAAAATTTACGATATGTAATAAAGAGAGAGATTTTAGTTGCGGTACTTAGATTTTTTGGTAAACAAATAAAAGTAGTTACAAATGTTTTATTAAATACTTTATATTATCCCAAAATCGTATTTAAAACATTAATGATGATTAATGATTAATTTTATGGTTTTTTGTATTAATATGTACAAAATGTGACGTAGAATTAATGAAAATTGGAGATATATATTACATATTAAAGATATTTTATCATTTCCCCCATTACATTTCGAATATTCTTAAATAAACAATTGAAATGTTTATTAATTTTTTTCGAACCATGTGAACCAAAATAAATTGGATTAGGCTGTAAAAATACTAATATGCAATCCTAAGAATGCGAAAAAATGTTAGCATAAAAACAGAAAATTTAAAGAACAAGTATCTCCTACAGTTATATTTTTGTGCTTTTCTGTGTATTATTAACCTAAAATAAATAATCTACCACCACGAAATTGCACTTCAACAGTGTCCTTAGTGGCTGTTACGTCAAGCTTAGGAAGGAAACGATCCTTTACTTAATAAAGTAAGTTAAAAGTTTACGATGTGAAGGCAGCTGAACTTTTTCGATTAAAATATCACGAGCCATATTAATAATTGAAGGATCTCGGGTGAATGTTACACGTTCATATTTATCGCACCTGTATTTACTCGTGGTAAATGGTGTTTAAGGTCACATCCAGTATCGCGATATTTATTGAACCTCCAGCATTCAATGTTGATGGATCGCGATCTATATCACAAAATATTTACATATTTTGAAATCCGGATCGGGGATCGCATGATAAATATTGAACGTTTAGCACATTTTGTGAAACAAATTCGTGATACAAAGGAAGTAAGTATTGAAAAATCGCTAAATTATATTTAAACATTTATTATTTATTTATGTGCATATAAAAAATGTATCATGTTCAAAGATTTGGTGAATTATTCACCATCTAGGAACCATTTTTTGTTACAATAACTTTGAAAATTGTTCTTCAAAGAAAAACACGCTTTCCTTCAGTTTTCTTGCGACATTTTGTGGAAAACGCACAAAAATTAAATAAATATTAAAGAAAAACCTTTTATTTAAATCTTTCTTTCATAACCACCATTTAACATAAGTAAATATTGGCGGGGTAAAATTGAGCGTGTAACATTCGCCCGCGACCCATCAATCATCAAAATGAACGGTTTTATTTGGATGTAGCATGCCCCTAAATTACACAGAAGTACAACGCTGGGAAACCACAAAAATGTTAGTATAACGACAGAAAAGTGGACAGATTATATGCAACGAAAAATAAGTTTTAAATATTCCTTCATCAAATATCTGTAAATTAAAATCAGATAGAATTTGTCATATATATTAAATAGAGTGTTAAACAAGTATTGTATAAAATGAATGAAGCAGCATTGGCTAGCATGATATATAATGACCCGATAGGCATCTATGAGCAACCCAGGTAGGTTGATTATCATTTAAAAAAAAAATATGTTTTGATAGTAATATTTTTCTTAAAGGCCGCGTTTTATATTCAAAATGCCGCGTGTGGTGCCCGATCAAAAGGCTAAATTTGAAAGCGATGAACTATTTCGTCGCTTAAGCCGGGAAAGTGAAATCCGTTATACTGGCTATCGCGAGCGTGCTCAAGAGGAACGCCAGATGCGTTTCCACAATGGTTGTCGCGAGGGTCATACTGAAATCTCATTTGTGACATCGGGCACAAATCTACAACTGGTTTTTAATGCAACCCAAAACCCATATTTGCATGATAAGGAATGCGATTTTGATAAGGAGCACGGGAAAGTGTATATAAAATCGTACTTCATAATGAACGGCGTCTGCGTACGTTTTCGTGGTTGGCTCGATTTGGAACGTTTGGATGGTTCGGGTTGTCTAGAGTTCGATGAACGACGTGCAATGCACGAAGATCAAATATTGCGCGAACAAATCGAACGATATAATTTAAGGCTCCGTGAATTCGAGGATTCCAAACGAGCATATCGTGATAGCCGACCAGAAGTAGATATGGAAGCTGTACGTCGTGGTGTACCCTCAGGTGGTATTGGTGTTGGTGCAAGTATGTGGAGACGTTAATTTTGGAGAAAGAGAAAAGCGATATAACCATTGGCACAGTCCCATTGTGATCAATGTACCGGCTTACTACACGAATGCGTATCAACTGTTAAGAAAAACATTTTTGTCAAATAGGAACACATCAATAAGTGTATTATATTAATTTTAAGCATACATAATGGCGGCTTTTTCAATATCAAGTATTATTTAGTGAAAAATATGTATTACGCCTATTACTATTGATATATATTTATTTTATCTCAATTAAATTTCCACCTGACCAAAAGTATATTACTATACTCCATGTGTTTATTTAATTTTTTAACGAATATACGTTAGATTACTATATCTAAGAAATAGATAGTTGTTTAATCGTTGTTCTCTGCGCCCGATTTTATCTTTGTTCACTCTATTACGAGCTTTGGAGAGATGGTGATCCCCTCGCCCCCCAGCCCATTTCGAAGTGACCCCATAACCAAAACTATTAACTATTAACTATTTATTGACAAGCTTCTGAATAAAGTTTACTGATCAAATTTTTACCACGTGCCGTTTCGGTAGTTGTGACTTGTTCGGTGGTTTAAAGTATTTTGGTTGGAAACCTGATTCACATTCCTTATTCATACAAATTTTCTCACGTGTGGTTAAATACGTTTGCGGTTGAACAGATAAAAAATGTTAACGGTAAATTTCAACTTATATTGTAAAGAATATTACGTTTATTATTTAAGATGTATGTATATTTCAATATTCGTAAATTGATTTTAATGAAATATTTCCTATGGTTATGTTTATTTAAACGAAATGTTTGGGATAACATGAAATACTTATATATAATATAATATGATTGGCAAACAAGTATTCGTACGTAGATCTAAGATTTATGTAGAATTATCAACAAAAATATTGAATTCATTGTCCATCACTCAGATTCTGCTTAAAGCCATTAGATGCAATCTAACGCCAAATAACTCCAAGTTAGCTTTTAACGAAATTGCAAATTCGATATGCGTAAACCAATACTATCTTTACCGATTTGACTCACTTCGCAGACGGTGCAAAGGTTGCCCTTATATTGTGGATCGAATGAAGCACTACAGAAGGGACACGTCATTTCTGGCTTGCCGCGATACAGTGGCTTATAGCTTATGCCGCAAATGTTAAATGGATTGAATTCTTCATAATGTAGTTGGTGTTCATCAACGGGATTGACTTCACATGCCTGTAATATTTTGCGCACTTGTTGCGCCACTTCCGGTCGTGGGCCCAGCTCAAGAAGTCGACGTGCAAATGATGCAGCGGTCTTGTAGTTCTTGAGTTTGAAGAACATATTTAATGCCGTGCGCAGCGTAAGAATCTGGTGGACAGGTTGCAGTTTGCAGTGTGTAAAGTAAGCAGCCATTTCGCAAAGTCGTTTCTGTTCCTCTAATGTAGATTTTGGCATAGCTTTCCGTTCGGTCTCCATCTTTAAACCGAGTATGTATTCAGAACAGATTTTTAACAACTGTTGAGTTTCTGCAATATCTTGCTTGGTTTCCACTACCAACAATGGTATTTGCAATAATATGGAATGGAATTTCTCGATAGCTTCGGTAAATTTCCCACCTGTAGTTAGTTGATAACCGGCCTGCAGGCGTTGCACTAAATCGTTTAATTTTATACCCAGAGCCGGACGCTGATTCTTTGGATTAGTTTCGCCGCTGTTACGCAGCGGATATGCGGTTAATGACTGCAAATTAGGCATGGCTGTAAAACTGGTGCGTGCACATGTGTAATTCTGCAGGAATAGGGCTTTGAAAGGCTTAAAGTTAATAACACCTAATTGGTCGTTAAGTAACCGGAATGCCGATTCAAATGAACCAGACTTAACGTGGTCCAACACCAGTGGTGAATGATTAGCCCAATGTTGTGCTGCAGAAAGCCCTTTATTTGGTGCGGCATAAAAACCATTATCCAAAGCTGAGGCTTTAATTTTCGATGCGAGTTCTTCAGGAACCACCAAATCATCATCTCCAACATCCCAGCCGGCACCCTCCTCTCCTACGCCTTCAGCGCCAGGTTCATCTAAAGCATCATGCATTTCATCATCTCCATCCTCGCCGAGACCCAAATCGGCGTCAGCGCCCCAGCCATCACCTGCACCGACATCATCCAAGACAGCCGCATCGGCATTGGCGTTCAGTGCCTGTCTAGCTGTGGCACTGGTACCAGCACGAGTTATCATTGCACCCTCAAAGAAACCTTTTGAAACGGTCAACAAAGGCCAGTTGCTTTCTACTTGCTGTATAGGAACTGGTGGCTGTAATAATGTTGCATTTGGATTGACTACAGGCAACTCACTGCCTTCCTGCGTGATAACATTCTCCAACTGGTCTGCTTGTTCTTGTAAACCGTGAGTCGCTGCGGTGAGATAAGCCAATGATAACTGTCCACAATTTTTAAGTATGCTTACGCGTTCCTTAACATCGCCCAAAAGCAAAGCACCCTGGTATTGAGCTGACACATCTTTGCGGATTTCTGCGATTTTATTCATTTTCTTAAGCTTTTCCAGATTGCCAGTGATTAAGTAGAGGAAGCTGAGCTTATCAAAGTTCTTTGTGCGTTGATAGCACATTTCGACCACTTGATGATTTCCCTAAAACAATGATCATGATGAATAATCATTTTATTGCATATTGTATTTGTATTATTGTATTACCTGCAACAATGCAGCCTGACCTAGACGATCCCAGCAGTCCTTATCGTCCAGAGCCTTGGCAGCTTCCAAAGCGATTTCGATATTACCACATTCTAGAGCTAGCCCGAAACGTGTTTTCTCATCTTTAACGAAATGTAGTGCAACTTCGGGATATCCCTTTTGTTGCAGATAGGCAATGATACTCTGACCCACTAGCCGTGCATTGCGGACCATATGTAATACTTCATCGTATTTACGATTAATGAGCGCCAACTTGAATTTGTATTCAGTTGAATCAATGTGAAGTACGCGTGTGCGGCACTCACGATCCAGACAGAACACTTGATTGCCTTTAACGCGAGTCAAATATATAGGCAAGTCAAGTGTGCGAATAATTCCATGATCACCGTTGGTAATGGCGTATTTTATGTGATTGCTAGTTGTATAAATAAATACACCCGAATCATCCCAAGCGCCAGACTTTACGCGACAATTCTCCTGAATTGTGCACAAATATTGTAAACGACGGTCACAGATAGTCACAGAGTGTTTGCAGAGCAACGCTATCAATGACATGTCAGCTGACCAAACAACATAACGGCACTTAGCCAATTTAATGCAGCCAACGGATACTAAACGCTGAACTTCATAGAGCGTAACATATTCTGGGTCGCGTATTAATAACGTTCCCGTACCGGCATAAAATATCTCTTCACAGAAAGATGGAATTTTTTTAGTGACTTCATTTTTGAAGTTCTTAATTACCAATTGTTGATTACGATCGAGTACAGCGAAACGATTGCGGGCTACCCAGATGGCGGTGATACCAGATGAACGTTTTGATTCAGTCTCATTCTGAGATTCAGAATCTTTTGGTATTTGATATAAATCATAGGTGCTATTTTCCAGATTGTTAGTGCGTGTGCAAATGAGCACTGCATTCAATGCGGGATTATAAGACATGCTGTGTACTGGTGATTTACCACCTCCACGTAATTGCATTACAACAGTGTCCTTAGTAGTTGTGAAGTCAAGCTTACGAAGGAAACGATCCTTCACATAATAAAGCAAGTTACCATGAACGGCGTAGGCTGGACGTTCACGCTCCAACTTGAATACCAGCATACCTAATAAAATAAAAATATTTAAACTGACTTGCATATAAGCAGATTATCATATTTAATCTACTAACCGCCATCATGTCCAGCAGCAAACAAATTTAATGTGGGATGTGCAGTAAGTATCCAAAAACGTTCACCGTCACGTCGAAAAGTATATAAGCATTGTCGTTTTGTCATATCCCACACCCGAATGCTGCGATCTTCTCCATTTGAAAGTATTAAATCTTGTCTAGGATGGAATAAGACACAGGAAACATTGTTGTAGTGACCTCGGCATGTATCAACTTCCCAAGCTTTATATTCGTTCATTCGCCATAACTTTACAAGTCGATCGTCAGCGCCTGACACAATAAGTGGCAAAGTAGGATGGAAACTTGCCCAATTTACGCCACGGTCGTGTCCCTCTAGCACATGTTTAACTACAGCGTCAGCTTGACCGAAGAGATCGGTTGCACCAGGATGACCTTTCAAATGGTCCTCCAGTCCCCCTGGTCCAGGCGCAACATTTTTCTTACGTAGGCCGGAAATATCCCACACTCGCACTGTTTGATCCAAGGACGCAGAGACTATTTGATCTTCCGTCGGATGGAACTGTGCACTCATAACATAATGATTATGTCCAGTAAGCACACAAATGCAATTTCTGGATTGCCAGTTCCAAATTCGAATTGTTTGATCATCTGAGGAACTTAAAATCCATGGATATTCATGATGAAATGCTACAGTACGAACATAGTCCAAATGAGCTAAGAGGGTAAAAATACAGCGACGCTGTTTGTAATTCCACACTTTAATTTTATAATCATCGCCTCCGGATACAAAAAGCGGCATTTGTTGATGGAAGGCAACACTTCGAACTGGTCCATCGTGCTCATCGAATTTCTCAAGCAGTGTGTGCATGCGGTAATCCCAAAGTTGTATTACACCAGTGTGTAAACTGGCAAGAATCCATGGTCGTTTTGGGTGGAAGGAAAGACCTTTAACTCGTGCCGACTTAGATTCAAAGTTAGTCAACATTTTGGAACTTTTCAATCGTTTTAAACTTTTCGCCACTATGATGACTACTATTCACTACTCTCGTGTTAATTGCTGAGCTCTTGAATTTGTATTTTAGATTTTTTAGTAAATCTAACCATCTAAAGCTTCAAAACGTTTTTTTAATTAAGCAATTATCTAGCGTATTATCTATATTCACAAGGGATTTGACTAAAATTCTTAATTCTCCAATCAAATTACTAAATTATTACAAGTGCAAATACCTATAATCGCTGAAAAAGTGACACGTCAAGTTGTTATTCTTCTACTCTTCAACTATTTTCATCTATTACAATACTTGAAGCCCCACCGGTAAGGAAAAATTAAATATTTTTAGGGCACAACATATCCGTTTTTCTTTGAATTTTATAAATTATTTTTATTTGAATATAAAAAACTTTACATTAACAATTATTGCGCTGGAAATTGGATATATCGAATGTTATATTGGATTTAAAATTAAATTAATAAAATGTTTGAATATATTATAATTAAAGAAACGTCGCACGAGCGGCTACGAACCTTTGAGCTGGCAACTCCTATAAATAATTTTGTTTTGTTTCTGCCGGATAAGTTCGCATTTTGCATCCAATTCAGATTCAATAGTAATTTAGGTGAATAGAAAATTTTTGTTTTGGTTGTCGAATAAACTAATAAATAGATAATTATGTTGCCAATTTACGGATAATATAACATAATAATGACTTTAGCACATCGTGCATTGTTCACTTGGTTTATTGTGCTTGTCTTCCTCATCTTGCTATGCCTACGATTGGATCCACGAACACACTGGAGTTGGTTTGTTACCTTCATTCCGCTATGGGTATTCGACGGAATATTAATAATTTACGTGGTTATTAAAATTATACGCAAATGGAGAAATTTAAAACGACTCAAAGAGTTGCTTATCTATTACCAATGGTACATATGTGGTGTACTGCTGAAAATCGCTTCCCAGTTAATGATCTGCTTGCGTTTAGAATACCCCCAGTGGGAGATATCAATATTTGTCACAATGATACCTATATGGATTCTGCTCTCTGCGTCAATTGTTTACGTATTTGGTCGACTGAACAAAATTGAATCTTGGTGAAAGATAGCATTTGTTTTCTTGTTAATTTTAATTATATGCTAAAAAATATAAATTTACATATGTCTGCACTAAATATACGTAAGAATTAAAGAATACACTCTAGAAGCCGTATTTGCTTTGAGTTGCTTTCCGATTTTGACGATTCGCGGACCACATTGCTTGTAGTTCAGCTTCGTTGGCTTTCGCTTTGTGAGCCAGATAAGTGATTTGATGTTTTCGCCTAGTACCAGCTACCGGTTCTTCATCAACTAGAACGCCAGTCGGCTGGTAGGCAGTCGAAGATGCTAAAGCTGTACGCATCCATTCTTCTCTACTTGGTAGTACTTCGGCGCTTGATATATCCACAACCTGAATGCTGTCTTCTCTCTTCCTTCGTTTGGAACTACTGCCTGCCAGTGCCTGCAATGCAGTCTTATCCAAAGCTGACTGCTGAGTACGTTTTTCTGCCAAACGTCTCTCATTTTCCATTTCCATTTTTTCTTCTTCAGATTGTTTGTTTTCTGCAATTTTTCTTAAGAACTGAGTAGTTGCGTTTGCCATTTTAACAGCACGTTCCGCGACCATAGCATTAATTTCGTTTATGTTAACCTCTGGCAGATTGTCTTTGGAATTGAGGGAAAAGAAATCACCGGGTTCATCTGCACTGTCGTCGCTGTCACTGCAGTTGACCAATGAAAGCATTGGTTTTTCGGTGGGTTTGTGCTTCTTTATTGGATTCTTTATGCCATCAACACCTTCGGTGTTACATGCGGGACGGCGAGTTTTTACACTATCTGGAATAAACAGATTAGTTGTAACTGATGAAGGTTTCGTCAACTGAGGTGTGTTATTATTTGATATGTTGCTACGATCAGCCCTAACAAAATTTTGCTCTGACTTGGCTTGTGGTAGCATGCTCAATAAACTGGATTTTTTTTGTCCTTCGGGTTTTTGTTTGTTTTTCAATTTACTGGTCATATCAGTTTCTACATCACTAAAATCTTTCAATGATGGAATAGTAATTTTTACAGGCTCTTTATTGGGTGTAACGTGCACAAGTTTAGGTTTAACTTCTTCGACCGGTATTACAGCCGTTTTATGTAAAAATTCATCGTCTTCTTCTTCGATAATTGCATTACTTTCAACTGTGTGTTTGGGTAAAGGAAGTTTTGCAAATATTGGCGTTACGTCCAATTCCTCTTGGGCTTTCACTTCAATAATATTTTTTGGTTGGGGCAATAAGAGACTATGTGATTTTTTACTCTTTGGAATTGTTGAATATTCGGTTGGCGCATAATCCTCTTCGTCGTCGCTTATTGTGCCTGTGCCGACATTACTATTGACCACTGGTGACACCAATTCAACTTCCCGATTGGCTTTATTATTGGAAATGGAAACATTTTCTTCGTGGTAGTCAGAATCCTCATCACTGCTGGGTGCATATGCAACTAAAGACATTTCTGAATAAATAAAAAAACACGTTATTTGTTGGAAAAATATGTTCTTAACAATTGGGAATGAATTGTTTACAACGACATTTACTAAATTGAACAGCTGTTTTATGTCCATTTATACAGGCTTGCATTTCTGTAATGCGTTTACGTAACACCGGTAAGAAAAGGCATCATGCATTAAATAATAAGGCATTAGTACATAAGTCTGTATAATCGAACCCTTCCGTATAGTTACAACTTCATTCCAACAGTTATAAAAAATTAAAATAAATTATATGTTAATAATATAAAAATATTTTTATATTTGATTTAAACTTTTTCTGGTAATAGTTTCAAATTCATAACAACTTTCATAACATTCATTGGTTCCGAAACGGAAAAGGAAGTTGTTAACGACTGACGTTATCTAGAACGTATTCTAGATATCTGAGAATATAATATATATGCATAATCTAATAAAATATGTATTTTGCTCACCTAAAAATGTTCTGTATTCGCTATTCGTCTTATTATTTGCAAAAGTAGTCATTTATGATCAATGCATGTGTAAGTATGTGTATGTCAATCGATTTACAGGATGCTGCACCACAATCACGAAGATGACTTCGTTTAAAAACAACCACCGCACAGTGTCTGGCTATATAGTCATCAGCATTGCCGATATTACCATCCCCCGCCCTTCGGTAGAGCCAAAGAACCACTTAGTTTCGTTACCAGCAATTTGCCACTTTTGGCGAGCTACCGACTGACCGTCCGTTTCAGTCATTTTCGAACATGAGCGCCGTTGGTTTCAATAAAAATAAACGCACCGGGCCGGTTGTTGTCTAAACAAAAAAAAAAAAAGATTATAAATAAAAGTATGTATTTAAAATACAAAATAAGAAGAAAGTGAAAAAAGAGCATATATGAATTTTTTGTTTGAACAAAATTTTTGAACGATTAACACTAAAAATAGACCAAACGGTTGTCTATTTATTACGTGTATAAGGGATTTGCAGCGCGGCACTTTGTGGGAATACTAATATATACATACAATTGCATATGCATATTAAGTAAAATTCGGTGCTAACAAAAAGTTGAATTTAATGAATTTGTGACATTTTTATATATGTTTAGTTAAAAAATTGAAATCCTTGAAAACACTATTATTTAGGTACATATATGTAATTTAAGAAAAGAACAATAGCATAACTGCAAAACAAATATATATATAATTCTCAAAATGCCCGCTTCGAATACGATAGTTTTGAAAAGCCTTTCCATACTGCTCGGACTATTCTTCATTTTTGTTGGATTGCTTAAGTTGACACCAGCTATTAGCAAGGATCTTTTCAAGGACTTGGTAAGGATTGCAGAAAATTTAGTTAAGGCGTTATTGTATTTTCCACAATTGTGTATACTTATAATAGTATATAGGTGAAACCATGTATCTTTTTCTTAAACGAAAAATCAATAATTCTGTTGATACATATGCTTCCATAATTATATACTCGTACATACATTTGTACTTAATGTATGTATATATCTGGGATATATAAATATTTGTGTATGTTTATCGTAATACACCTTTATTCGCGTGTTCATTTGTATATTGCATATGCAATATAAGGGTGTACCAGGAATTATTGATTTTTTCTGTTTGAATGCAGGATAATTGTATCTGATGTGCTTGATATGGAAGAGCGTTTATGAAAATAAAATCCCATTAAATTTTCGTTCCTAAAAACTTTAAATTAATAAAGAAAACATTTTTACGGTCACAACGAAAAACTTGGCATAGGTCTGAGGAGAATAGAACATCCTTAACCATGAACAGATTGAAGAATAAAACAGATCTTCATATATAGTGTTGTTGGCCACTGTATTCTAGCCACTATTTATTGTTTGACGCGTACTTGTTTATAATAAAAAATTTTACAATTAACTCAACTTGTGACTGAGTTTCAAAACATTTCTAGTGACAGATTTATTTGCTTTTATCTGAATAATAATATAAAATAAAGAGTAAATCCTGTTTTCCGCTGTTTTTTGTATGACCGACAAGAGGGTTGGTCCACATTTCATAATCTAAAACGGAAATTATCTTAAAAAATACGGCGGCGACCGGCACAGAAGAACCCACACAGATCTTTGATTAACCACATATTTTACATTAGATTTATATGTTATAAATATGCTTTTGCTTTATTAATTATAAGTGGATATCCATAAATTTATTTGATAGCATTAGAAAGTCTTTCTAACCTCATTAGTCGCGAATCCTCTTCTGTTTAATTCAAATATATTGTTTGTTTCCACGTATCAATAAACCGCATTATTGATCATAAAATAAAACTTCCAGCTGGGAATTCACTTAGGTATTTATTTATTTAGTTGGAGGCACTTGAAAACTTATAAGTACCCAAAAACATATGTACTAAATGCGAAATACGAAATAATTTATGTTATTGAACTCATGAAGCGCTCAACGTAATTATACAATTTATTTTCATGTAAACAAAGTTTTATTGAAACAGTTCTACTTGGCGGGACAAAATAAAACAAATAAAAAAACTTCTTTGTGAAATAAACACTATAAGAGCAAATAGTAATGCAAATTTTCAGGTGGTAAATAAAAGATGGTAGATAAAAGATAAAATATATTCAAATATTATGCGTAACTTATAATGAGGTGCAAATTGAAATGTGTAATTAAAAAAAAATTAATTTTATGAGTGCATTATTTTATTTACTCCTTGTATATTTGGTTATGGATATTTCAAACATACATACGTATACAAAAATTATTTATTACTTATAATTTATTTATTTATAACATAAGTAGAAATGTGCACAAGCAAGTTTCTAAATAGTGTACATTTTGTACAGTGTGTGGTGTACATACATACATATGTGTAGAAAAACAGCTAATCTTTTTCTGGTTTTGGCAGCTGCGTTAGCGATATTTTCCGCCCAAAATTGTGACGCTTTTCCATGACGTACATATGTATGTACAAAACATGTACATACATATATACACACACAGCAAATGTAATATTTCTTTAGATAGTAAATTTTACAGATCAGCAAAATAAATGTTTTCCTAAAACATATAAAAACATATATATTTTTTGATGAGACTTAAATAATAAATTTATTTTGAGCGTTCAAAAACAATGCACTCCCCATAGATTCAAAATCGAGGTCATTGTCGTGACGCGTCTCCTCGACGTGGTTAAATATTTGTACACATACATTTTACATATAAATATATACGCTTTTTTATATATGTAAATACTTCCGATTTTACTTGCTGAAACAAAAGTATTTCCTCAAGAACCAGTAACAACACACTTGAATACACTTAAAGATATTTCAAAGATGAAAAATATTCGTAGAAGCACATCCAAAAATACGTACATAAGGGCGTGCACATATATACATATATACAATAATATATGTCAATGTTTACGATGAATGCATATGTATGTATTATTAAGTTTATTCATGCGAAGAAATTACATACCATACAAACTCACATTATACGTATTTATAAAAAATTTAATTATATGTAAAAATGTTTATGTATCCCCATATCCAAATAGAAAATATTTTGTTTTGAACTTGAAATTTTGATGGTCTTCTGCAATGCCAATTCTTACAGTGCGAAAGCGAAAAGCTCTAATAATATTCATAATAAAATTATACACATATATGTATATCTACAGATGCACGTTTATGTCGTATATACATACATAATTATCTGTCGTATAATTCTGAATATAAACCATATACATATATAAATATTTTGTCTGCTCTGATACACATAATATGTTTTATAAAATTAATTTCATTCTAGATATTCTTACGCCCTTTTATATGAAATAAATATTTATATAGTTTTCTCAACGTAAAAATATATTTTTTTGCTAAGAAAAATTATTGGGACTTTAAACTGAAAGCAACGATAATACTTACGATGATTGCTAAAAATAAATTCCATTTGTTATATTTTACAGCGAACAGAATATGTAAAATATGCTAAAGTTTTTCCTCTGGCCACAATGTTTGGCTTTAAAGTACCCTCAAAGTGGTATCGTCGAGCTGTTGGTATTCTGGAGATAACTTGCGGGCTGGCTATGGCACTTATTCCATATCGTAAGTTAACATTAAAAGTATACTCTCATTTTGACTTATTGAAGCATTTAAATAAAATAATCATCTAAAATTGTAGATAAAGTAAAAAATGCTGCCAATGTAACTCTCTTGTTACTAATGATTTTGGGTGTCTATCAACATTGGATGGTCAGTGATCCATTCGAACGATCTGGACCTGCGCTTGTATTTACATTCATGCTAGGTGGACGACTTGTTGTATGGTATCAGGTATGTAAAATACAAATTAAGACAGTTGAATTGAATTCTAGATTATATTCAAATAACAGACAAGTCGGAAAGACAGTGAACTAGCAGCTGCCACACAACCACAAACAAATGGAGTGAAACAGGATTAGGAAGTCAATGAGAAATTTTACAAAGCAAATATTCACAATCAACCCATTTTAATAAAATATAAGCATTATTATCTACGATAAAAAATGTTTCGCACATCACATCACATCAGACTTAAGATACGCATAAATAAGTGGAGCACATCAAAGCAATCAATTCAATTTCATAAAGTGACAAGCATTAATTTTCATTCATAATATCATAGCCATATTTACATAAGAAATTTCTAAAATTTTAAACTCAACATTCTCATAATCATTCATACAAAGGATTATTTTCTTTCACATTAAAACTAAAACCCGCTCTAAATCCGAAGGTCTACCATTAAATGTGCTCAATAGAAACTCAGTAAATATATATGCATAATTATCATACTATGGACGTTTTTAACCGCACAATTGAATGAACATTAAAATAAATAAATTTATAAATGTCACGTAGTAGTTCATTTATTATTACAAATTTTATTCCTTGTTGTTTTCTTTTTTCAAATGAAATTCGCACGAAATTTTAATAAAAAATTCAAACTGAAAAGCATTTCTTTCTTAATGTGAAGTTATATACAGTAAGTACATTAAAACTGAGTAAACTTTGCCCCAAATACTATGATATTATCGTTCCTATATAAATCTATATTGAAGAATGGAATTCAATGAGTTCAATAGTTTATTTAACTTCATTTCGTTTACATTTTATATGTATATGTATATGTATGGATTGAGCATAAAAAGCTTTGCGTTTTATTTCAATATATGTGGCTTAATCTATACAATATTTTTTAGTACTTAATATAGTGGATATTACATAAACAAATTTAGTGAGTTTAGATAGCAACATGACATATAAGCACAGCGCAACTACATGCACATTTGATTTGTAAAGCAATAATACCTCTGTTGAAAGGATTTAACTATCATTGCCCGTTGTTAAAAGTTTTAAGGCTTTTTGCAAATTATCAATAGCTGTTTTCACATCGTCAAAATTTAGAGCAGTGCCAGCAAATTTTGTATATTTCTGTGCTTTCATTATTTGTTCTGGTGTTAATTGCAAGTCAGCAACTGGTGTTGGAGGTATATATATTCGACTTGGGTGTGATTGCGGTACATAAGGCTCAAAACCACCAGGTTTCTCTTCATCGACTGGTGGACTTGGTAATTTGTTTGGATTATTCAGAACTTCATCAACTGTCGGTGGAGGGCTTTGCGGTGGTGAAGGATCCGGTATTGATGCTGGACCAACTTCTCCAACGGTTGGTGGATCTTGTGGTATAGCAGTGATTTCAGGATCACCTTCACCATCTGCTGAACCACCACCATTTCCACCTACAGCACCGCCTACTGCTGAGAATTCATCACTATCATCTGGCATTGGACCGGGTATTGGCGTCTCGCCATTTTTGAGGCAATTATGTACGTATGCTGCTTTCCATTTGGCATATTTCCGATTATGTATAGATTCCTCAGAGAGTTCACCAAATGTTTGTAGTATGTCGTAGATAACACCACTGGAGTAAAATGCTTTTACCACATTTCTATAAAAATGAATATTGAATTAAGGTGTATTTAAAAAATTCTTTTAATATATTCTCGTTCAAGTGATACTCACTTGCCGAAATTCGATTCACGGTCTTGCTTATCAGCATAAAGGAATAGTTTTAAAGCATAATTTTCTAAATGTGCCTGTGCCGCTACCTCGTTAGTAATTGTTTCATTTTCGGATTGTTGCTTCTTTGTGTTTTCCAACCAATCCATTATTGCTAGAATCAAAACAAAAATGAGTCACTTTTACGTCAACATTTGATCTCCCTTACTCCCCTTTTTAAAAATTTACATACCCAATAGCAATTTGGTTTCATCTGGTTGTTGCTTTGATATTTTTAATCCAATTTGGAGTGCGTAGAGTCGCGCCCAATACGCCACAACAATATCACGGGTATCATGCTCCTGTGCGATCTTCAGGAAATGTTGAATTTGTTTTAAAGTTGCTGGACACGGCGGAAATTCCATATTTTCTGTAGTTATTAATTGCAAAGATCTAATAGAGGACCACAAATGAAGCAACTATGAAATCAGCTATAACAAATGTCAGAAGAGCGACATCTAAAGGCGACTAGCATAATATGAAAAAAGTTGCCGTGTATATCATATAGTTTCAGAATAAATGTGGAAAGTTCTCTGGTTTCAGTTACAATTTTTTTTTATTGTTTTCCGAAAATGTAGATTTATCTCGAACATATAAAACACTGATATTTTAAAAGAAATTTCATTATTAAAATAATTCATTAATATGCTTTTACCATTGTAATTGTAATTTACGGTCCTCGGAATATAAACTCACGAAACACCGCATGATTGCAACACACATTGCTTACTTCGGTCAAATATTGACTAAGTTTTAAGGGTATGGAAAAGCATCCTTAGAATTTAATTGTCGACGTATTTATTTTAAAATTAAGCTAATTATGACAAGCCATTGAACGAAATATTTATTTAAATTTATATAAATTTACATACCTACAATATGTATGTTTGTCCAAGTAACTTGGTACTGTTAACATCTGACGCTGTTTATAAACTTCCCATGGGAAATTCTCATGCTATTGTTTATTGTAGTGAAAATATAAATAGCAATTAAAAACACATATTAACATTTATTTTCCTTTTTTTATTAATGATCAAGTAGAAGCGAATCATAAAATTTAAAATAGACAAAAACTTTGTAAAGATATCGTATTCGAAGTGTTTAATTGCCAGTTTATACATATAAACATGATTCATGATATACAAATACATACTAAGAATATATACGTATAGATTTTCTTATAATCTTGAGTAAATATAAACATATTGCTGCATTTGTCTAAATGGACGAATATTACTTTTTAGTTAATTCATTATTTAAATACATTTAAACTGTCATTCATGGTTTAAAAGGTACAAAAAAATTAACGCATTGGTATGTTTGTTGAGAAATTTGGAATGATCATATAATATTTACTTGTATATTTGTACAATATTGTTTTTTAAGGCACTATTTGTAGATGCATATATATACAAAAGTCTCTATATACGAATATTTTTTTACTTTGTGCGCCTCCAATGCTTTAACAATTTTCGCTGCAATATATTAAATCATGATTTGTGCTCATTTAACTGCCTTTATTAGTACTACTTTACTATATATCTATATGTAGTTTTATGCTTATTAATAGGTGGTGCGTACACAAAAAGGAATGAAAGTTTATGCAATTTTTGTAACAGAACTACGCACTCAATTTGCGTGTAATTCTTAACTACTTCATTCTTAGTTACTTATAATACATTTGACAAATTTTACTTAAGGCACATATTTATTTATTTATTATTTATGAGGGGTTACTAGAGAGTATGTAGTATTATGTAGCGTTCTAAAAGCAATTCGAGATTCTAACAATAATTCATTCATCCCTACGTGTTTACATATTACTTTGGTTCTAATGTGAATTTTGAAAACTGATTGTGTAAATAAACATAATCAGACAAATGGCTCTAGCGATTTCGTTTTTTATTTAAAAGTATATATTCGAGCTTGAGATTCTAGTTAAAATTCGTTGTTGGACACAAATGCAAAATTTTTTCTTTTTAAAGACAGTCTTAAGTATACTGCAGGTTCATATGTATGTAAATGCATGTCATAAGTACCAACTGTGCTTTTGGCCATTTGTGCTGAATTATGAAAACTCTTTGCTTATAATTATACGGTTTAACCTTGTCCGAATTGCATAAACTTACGACTATTATTTTGCGTTTTAATGCTTCAAGCACTTCATAAAAGTTGAAGCTATATATGTATAAAACGTTTTAACTTAGAACTGTTCGGGCTTTTTTTTTAAGGACGGAATTTAGGTACATACATTACTGCATGTTTAGGTTTCGAAATTAAATAATAAAGAATTTAAAAAATTAGGTTTAAAGTAGTGTTTTTCTAGTCCTTAAATTTACGTTTTTTGACGCGTAAAACTTGTATTATATCGTGTCTTTTTCCTACGTAAACGTTTTCTTTCGCGACTGCTCTTATGATTAAGCAATCCAAGCTCCTCTGTCGAAAGATGACTCCACCACTAGGCCTTACCTTGCACTAACTCAAAACGTGTTTGAGATTCTTTGAATTGCTTGCGCTTTTTTGCTTGTACATTTTGTTCGGTAAGGAATAATATTCCTGTAACTAATGAAAATACCGTTCCAACACAAGCTAGCACAAATGACCATCCAAACCAATTGTTAGCGTGCTCTGGCATCCATCCATTACGATTTCCAAAACAAGCAAAAACAATAACAGCAATGGCTGCACTTACACCTGTGCCCAACATTACATACCCTATTAACTTTATAAGAGTTACAAAGTGTTTTTGGTCCGGTCCAGCACAGAGGAAAAATACTAAAACGCCCACACATGATACCAGCGCCCCAATGAATGCAAGTGTGTAGAAGAACTGTGTCGCAATCATGAAAGCAGGTAGTAAAAATCCTCGAATCTCATCATAGCCCGTTGTGAAAGGGTCATATACCCAGCGACATCCGACGAAGAAGCGGCGTTGGCTATCGTCATTTACATCGGGCAATGATCGGAAACAATGTACCCATAATCCTAGACGATTCAGTTTAGCACCCGTTATCCGGTCATCACTTGCCAGCCAATTGGGTGTGGCGAATGAGATGACAATCGCAACGAATGCAATCACAAACACACCAACGCCACAGGTGCCTGCCAATGTACGACGCTTCATTGATGGAACGACTACTTTGTAGTGCGTGGTCGGCAATTGTTCATGTGAGTCCTGGCGTGCGATATGCGAAGATTTTTGCATGCTTTAGCTTGCAAACCAAAAAATTGTTTTGATTATTACACTGTTGGTATTTTCTTCTTGGGAGTGGTGGATTGTGTTGCCACAAACTGACAGCTGTCAAAAGGCGTTTATATGGTTGCATTGGCTACAGTGTTGCTTTGCCACACATAACTATTTACTTTTCAATTATAATTACATAATTAATTAATTTGTTCAAATACTAGTCATACTTTGTATTTTCGCAAATGCCTTACAAAGCTTAGTGGTTTATAAATTTTTTTTTCCACATCAAACAAGAAATAGATTTCCGTTTATTGAAGTTCACATGTTACCTGACTAAAAGTCTGTGTCTTCGCTAAATAGCGACCATTTTGAGACTCCTAGCTAATATATTTTTAGTAAAGACTTTCATCTGGTTCCAAATCTACTTCAATTATTTGACATATTACCTGCATTTATTTATATTTAATACATATTTAATTAGATTAGATTTGGACCACCCAGTACTGGTCAACGCTAAGATCACTGTGGAAAGATGTTTTATGTTTACTGCGAAGATAGTTTGTCTTTCACACGTAGCGGTATGTATGGGTATGTTGTACGTTCCATTTCCGTTTGTGATAAAGATTAAAGTTATGAAAACTTAGATTATTAGATTATTAGAAAATAGAGTATGTAGTTTTCATATAAAGAGCTAAGTGTGTATGACTCGGCTTCAAACTGAAGGAGCCACCTTATTTCTATATAATTCCAAAGCTGACCAGTTAAATATCTATAACTGTCATTTTGATAATGTTTCTTACAAAAAACAGATCTAAACTCTTTTTCGGTTCGCTGAATACCGGATGTTAGCTTATGCATTCGAGAAATAAACGACGATTTAATCAATTTGCGTTCATCAATGTCGATCGTGTTAATGTCGAGAACGCCCTCAAGGAATTTCATCTCCATATTGTGTTAAAATTAATACGGATATCTCGCTAATAAGTCATTCATATTACTACAGAATTAAAATATTGACCACATTCATAATTCATCTTATTTAATATCAGGTTTGGAAGCCAAATAATATCGATTTATTATGGAATTTGTCGCGATGCTTGAAAAAACTATTTGATGCTTATTTTATTTTACTTCCTTGAGCTACTAAATACATACACAAATGTATACATATGTGTCTATTTAATATTTCAAAATCCAAAAAAAATTGACATGCTTAGTGAGTTTCATATCTACCATATTGATCATTGACGCAGCAGCTAAAGTGATGATGGTCTTGTTTCTTACCGGCTAATCGTAATATGTCTGAAATGGCTCACAGTGCTGCCGCTCCTTCAATATCATGCTGTCTGTTTTAATACGCTACTGCGGGTGGCTCATTTGTTTGCAATTTGTTAAGCTTTATCCGGGGCGTACAACACACCTTTTTTCGGACTAAAGTCAATTTTAAAATTTATGTTCTTTGCACCTGTTGCTATCAATATTTATGCCAATATTAGTTAACAAATTCAACCAATTAGAATACTAAGTTGACTTTGATTAATGGCACAGCTTCAACTATAAACAAGTGATCCCTTTGTGAAACTATAAATAAATTTGTTATGTATTTATATAAATATGTATACAAAAATATTGACGTGTCTGAAACACGATTTGATTTGATTTCTGGAATGAAAATATCTGATTATCAAAAAACGAAAACACATGAACAAATGAAAACATATATTACACTTTGCATATAAGACATGTGATCGGAATAAAATATTGTAGTTGTAATAGTATAAAAAATTCTCCAAATAGCTTAAGGAATGTTTCTCAGTTAATAGTCCTTAGCAGAATATAAATCTGCGTTCCAAGACCCGTTCGAATATTTATGAATGCTATATAGTTGACAAATAGTTATTATTATATTTACTAAGACAATTTTATTATTATGTCAGGTTGATACATTCAGTGAATTAAATAACTTTTTAATATATTTTATACAGAGCATAACTTCCTTCCGGGTTTTTGTTTGTCCGTAAACAATGGAAAAAACGTAATGCTTTTACTGATACCTGACGTTTCCCAACGCGCTCAGAGGAGGAGCATAATCGATCCATTTCCAACAAACGTTTCCTACCTTCCATTAGGTCAATTGGTTTACATATTTGCCGAACAATGAATTTTTAAACATTTTTGTAGATGGCGAACAAAGTTACTGAGTGATGATGATGAGTGATTGAAACCTTTCCTAGAAATTTTTATATTCTATTTTGGTCTTTCATACGATACTCATGATGGTGCACCGCAATAATAGAGGGATAGAGCACAGGGGTTTGCACTGCAACCTGTGATCTACTGGGCTGTCCTCTCTTGCCAGTGCCACTTCCACTTGATTTAATATAGGAAGGACATAGTCGTTAAGAGTGGTGGACGACTTGCATGATAGGTTTTCCGAGTATTCACAATTTTCATAGAGTGCTTTTTCATATAGTATGACTCCCAAAATACTTTTCCAACATTTTCAGTTGAAATGGTTCAGTCAAAATAAGTAATCCTGTCCTAAAAATTTCTAGTGGGTTTCTGAAGTGTTTGAAGGGCGTTTTTAACAGATCTTACGTGTATATAATACTTATGTTTATACCTATATTTGGGTCTTTTATAAAAACAGAATAAGCACTCAAAATTCAATTTTGTGTTTCGGAATTCGAATTGCAAATACAGGTGTGTACCGCATGACCTTCAATAATTTAACACATTTTATTACAATATCTGACGTCTCTTTTCTGCATTCGAAATGTAATTCATTTGTGCTTTTATTTTTACTTTATTTAAATCTATACTAACCATGTTCTATGTATGTAAGTGTTAGGTGGTATTGCCCATTCGCTTTCATCTTTTGTGCAAATCAATACGCTCGAAACTAGTTGCTATGTAAATTTTTATTCCATTTGCATTCAAATTCAAAAAGTTTTTAGACCACTTTTATTGGTAACTAAAATTGAACCATAAATATATTTCACGAAATAAGTGTAAGAAAAAAAGTTGAAAAGTTATCAGAAAAAAAAAACGAAAGCAAACAATGTAAAGTCGAGTGGCATTTGTGAACTTCAAATTCTCCGTAAACGTTGGGCATTGAACCTGCTATTCTAATGACCTTGAGATTTTGAAATTTTATACTTTTCTCCCTTTTATCCTATTTGCGAAAATATGTGTACGTGAGCAAACTGAGTATGCTGGTATATACTCTAAATACTCATACATAGCACAACATATATACTCGTTTGTGTTATGTATGCAGAGCGTTATATAACATGTTCAAATAGGTGAGGATCTAATTAATGCTTCTTTCATTAATTATGCTGATTTTTAATTAAAATTGCAACAAAATTAAACTCAAAATAGTTTCTTAATAGTTATAGAGGTACTGGTATCTAGAAGCCTACGAAAGTTTTTCAGTTAATTTTATTACGGCTACTGTCAAATTTCAGTTGAATCGGCTGAATCGGTAAGGCTGTTGCCGGCAGGTACCCAGATAAAACACACCAGATGTTGTCAGTAGGAGTTCGAGGACTTATACTTGAGTGAGCTGATTGTAATTTTTGCCATTGGTGACAACCACACCCATTAGTCCTGCACAATTTAATCTAGAGAAAATGTAATTGGCATACAACAGCACTTATAAAATATAAATTTTTGTAGCCAAAAATAATCTATAGCGGTGCTCCTTTTTTTATAATTTTGAATTATTCTGCGTGTGAACTCAAAGCTCAAACCACCCATGGAGCAGCAACCTCGTGCCCAATCTACTGATATGTCGCATTCACTTAAACGCACATGTATGAGTCAGCTAATAGTCGACATAATTGCAAATTCTTTATGTAAATATTTATGATTTTTTCTGTGAATTGCCTTTGTCGGTTCATCATTAATTTTAAACATTTAAATTAAGTTATTGACATACAAGAAAACTGTTATTATCCATAAGTTAATTAATGTAATGTTTGATTATTTTAGCATTGAAAATGGAATGGTAATATTTATAAATGAATATTATCACAATAATTTTTAATGTGGCTGTTTTATTTGAAATATTTGCTAATAACTTACAATTAAACTTTTAAATAAATATTTTTATTTTTCTAATTGAATAAATATAATAAATATGAAATATAATACACTAAATAAATTTGCACATTATGTCTAAAATGAGGATCAATTATTAATTATCGAAAATAAAAATTTAAAATAATTAGAAAAAAATCGAATTATTTATAGCACAAAATTATCCAAATACATTCTAAGTACACTCTAAGTAAAGCTCATTTCTCAATCTGATCATGAACTCTCAATATTTGTAACCAAACAGTGATAAATGACTGGACGGACGGTCGTTATGCAGCTGATTTCATCTTCAGCCAATTACTCTACGAGAGTGCCACAATGTGAAGACGGGAAATTATCATAATATGAAATCTATAGCGTTTGGCATTTCGTTGCCACAAAATAAATGGTTATAAAATAAACTGAGGTACAAAAATGAAAGTCAAAGTCTGAATGCAATGCAATAATGGTAATACTCGCACTTATGTATTGTATTACTACGTATTTACGTATTTATTTAAATATAAAATTGACTTTGTGGTAAGAAACCGAAATCCAGTTCAGTTCATTACGATGACTCATATATATGTGAGACACTTCACATATATTTCCGTTTTTTCTGAAAAAGGAAGCTAAAAATATTTTTGTGCTAACATTTGTATACGCATATGTATTTCCATCAATTACGGTGCATATAAATTGTTCTATTTAAATGTGGTTTGCGGTAAAAGCGATTTGTTCTCATTGGTTCAAAGTTATATAATTGTTAGCGATTAACTATTAACTTGAATGCTAGCTGCCACAAACTCAAAATTGTATAATGTTTTGTGTGACGTAAGTCACAATTAGTAAGCTGATGCTTAACATGGCAAATATTCACATTGGATTGATGCTAATTTTTCATTATGGTATGGTATCATCATGGTATCGAAAAATCCTTACTTAGGCCTTTGCATTCTCACCATAGTATTTTTTCTATATTGTAATATATTTTGCACTCTATTATAACATAGGTATTAGACGGTGAACCTAAAATGAAGGAAGGAAACTTTTAACATAAATTTTTTTGAATATCAACTCCTACGTCGGCACTACTAAAGTCGAAGATATTCCATACAAATATCAGTTTTGATTGCAGATCGGTAAGGTATATCACACGGCGGATAAAGTACCGCTTTCTGAATGGAGACTCAAAAAAAATTAGATTATGATTATAATATTACGATTTCGCCTAATATGAACCTAGTGCCACTGTAATTAAAAATATCACATTTACAAGGAAGAGGATAAGTAACCATGACGTTCCAGTAATTGATTTTTTTTATTTCATTAATTTTCAGTTTGTTTCTCACTTGGTCAATTCAGTCGGATCAAGCAGCAATTTAGTGCACCCAAGCACTTGGAAAGTTGCTAGTGATTATTGGTCAAAAACCCACTACAAAAGTTTCTTATGACATTAAATTCTTAGTCGCAACGTGACGTGCAAATTTTCCATGTCTTTTGGACTATATACCTATATACCTATACCAATTATTGGAAGTACTGTTAATATTTTAAGCTTTATCATAAGTGTACTACAACAGATGGAGATAGCTTTGAAGCGAATAACATTAATTTGGAGTATAAAAATTCTAACGGGAAACTAAAAAAGAAGTTTTGAGTAAGTGGAAAAAGAAAATAATAGAAGATGTTAATGCTTCTTAGCAAGTTTTATCAACATATATGAAAATATTTATATATAAATGAGTATATACGCTACTTAATTGGTTTTCGGAATAAATCATACTACAAATTAGTTATTAATTAAAAACTTATTGCCTCTAATGATTGCTTTTAGTTGAATATGTTTTATGTAATCAAAAGTTATGCAGAGTTGCATACATATTTGTCCACAAAAAAAATTACAAAACAAAAAAAAATTTTTTTGACGTTGTCTATTCAAAACAAATTTGCATGTTTCATTAACTAAAAATAATTACTCGCGCAACTAGTGGAAGCGTATAGAAAATTTAAGAAAAACTTCGATTTCATTTGCATAAAATTATACAAATGTTCAAAGCGAAATTCAAAGATATATCGTTTTATTGGGATTCATCGGTTAGCTTTATATTATTTGTATGTATAAATGTGTATATATAACTTTTATTGATTTTTATGCTGGTTTTATCAACCCGTTCTAAACTAATTGTAAATTTTAGCCAATTATATTGGACGTTTGACAGGCAAAGCAAAACTAGCTAACAACAGACAAAAGATGCTGTCATCATCACATCAAAATGAAACTAAAAGTTTAGAAAACAACAATCTTTAAAGACCACAACTTTTTTTCTTAATTTCTTAACACAAAAGGAAGGAATTTGTTTTATTTTTAAAGTTAAACAACTTCACTTTCATTGCCAAGAAGCCGATTGTTGTTTGGTAAGTTCGTTTTCATTGGTTGAGTTCTTTAGATATATAGGTATTTATGGATTTTGTATTTTAACAAATTCTTAAGTTTAATTCTATTCTCTTTTAAATTAATTTTGAATGCAAATAACAACTTTGCTTTAAGAATAGCATATTAAAAGCTAAACTCCGTGTGTTTTATAAATGGAAAGTATAAAATTTTTCGTTTATTTTAAATGTATTCACATTTATGTATCAGCAGTGTACATCAATGTTACCTAACAACTTTTTTCTATCGGCGTTAATTTGTGCCACAAAATCGAAATGCTACAAAATGTCACTTTTTCTATCAACGCCTCGGTTTAACACAATAAAATGAAAATAGATATAACAACAACATGATTTCAGAAAAAACACCGACAAGTTATGCGCTGCTACATATACAAAACTTTAGTCTGACTAACCCGACTGACATCGAAAAAGGCATTCGGCAATGTTAGCCAATCGCAAACAAACCGCAAGCCCACTCCCACTTAAAGCTATTAAAATCATATCATCGAAGAAATAAAAGTTTAGCAAGCTATACCCTTGCTTATTTGTGATCACTCTAAATACATACACACATGGAAGAGACATGGACATATATACTTATATATATACAATATATGTATATATTATTTATAGTAATAAAGATGTATAGTGTCGCCTGTATATGTAGATATGTATCTGATAAAACTTACTTACAACACCTACTTGTAGGACCAAACTTGAAAACAACGGTGAAACAAGTTCCCTACTTGGTTTTAGTGTAATCAAATTCGTCTTCTTGCAGCAAAAGTTTCCCAAATTTTGTATTCGAGTTCTAAACAAGCTGTCACCTCAACTGTTCTGAATTTGATTTTGATTTATGTTGATTTTAAAACAATATTTTTTAAATTCGTTGTAGTGATATATGATTTCAGAAGAACAGATAAGAAAAGCAGTATTATTACCTCAGTGAGATAAAGCAAAATTTAAAAGTTGCATCTTCGAAATCATAGTCTTAGTCAAAAATATTTTCAAAATTCTTTAAGAAAGTTCCAATAATATACTAATTTCAGTGGTGCTACCTTGAAAGTTCAGCCAATTTACTAAGTAAGAAGAACAAGATTCGGTAAATATTTTTTATTGAATAAGAAGAAAAGCATAAGCTAACAATATATTTATATATTGGGAATTAAATATTACTCATTAAAATAATAAGAATATAAGATAAATACATGAAATTTTCTAATACTTTTACATTACACAAAAATTTTCCATATATATATTGCTTTAACGATCGATTCAAAAAGCGCCAAAAATATCTACTCCAGTTACATTGAACTGCTTAAGGAACTGCTCTGACCACTCATTTAGTCCAAGTTGTTGTTTTTCGAACAACTCATATTTATAGCTGCCAACTGGGCCATGACAGATGAATCTAACAAAGAAAGATTAAATTTGTTTCTAATGTAGACATTCACTTGTTAAATTATAAAAATCTCACTGAAAATCTTCGCATTTTTAATAATTTCGGTTGGATTTACTTGTGAATTTGCTACAATATTAAAGAACACTTTAAAGTTAAGGACAATGAGTTGTAATTGTTAAGTTAGATTCACCTTTCATGTTCAAATAATAAGTGCTTTACAAGATTTTCCATTCATCCATCGTCTGAGTTAGGTCCGGTTCGTCCAAAAGCTCTTGTAACGGTCGGATAACGTCGGATTAAACTGGATTATTTTTATCCACAAAATGCCAATGATCGAAAAAAAAAAAAATAATTTCAAAATACATAAATTTAAAGTACATCAGAATCTTTCACTATATAATAAATAAATGAAATATGATTTAAGATATTATAATAAAACTTAGCAAAACTATTGCTCCATATCTGTCTCAATTCTTAATTAGAAATGGTCGAACAATATTTTTTCCAGTTCCCAATGGCTGACTCCATACTGAAAATATCGGCCTACATTTTTAAGGTATCTTAATGATATTAAGTGGGCATCTTTTCCTGATAAAAATCTGGTCTGATGCCAACAATGAATACAGTTGGTTCAGTACTTCCCCTAACCCCTTAGCCCCTTTATACTTAATATTATGATTTTCGTTATTCTGGTTGACTTTATGTCGAATATATCGTTTAATAAAATATATAATTGGTTTTATAGTAGCACCTGTAGTTATAGACAGCACCTGAAAAAATACCAACACCTCCAGTTCGTACTAATTTGGAGAGTTTGGTTGTATCAGAATTTATTCGCTCCTTATTTGTTTCAAAATATTGTATTATTGAATAAAAGTTATTCAAATAAAAGTTCTAGCTAGTTTAATAGACTCCTTCCTGGTACGAGACCATCTTAGCTCGACTTTATACGATATTTATACGTAAATGCTGCAAAAGCAACGAATTTCTTAGATAAACTTTCGAGCTTGAAACTTTAAACTGCTAAGAAGAAATGTTCTCAGAGCTTTCAATAATGCCATTTGTTTTAATAATGAGAGTGCTGAAAGGAGTGCACTTAAATTTTCTTTGTATAGATACAATTTTTATAATATTCAGGTAGATATTTAATTCAGATATCTTAAAGTTTGATTTTTTTCTAAGGCGTAAAAAATTTCTACAATATATTAAGTTAAATTATGCACACACATAATTTCGTGTTAGCATATAAATGGCTCACATAAAATTGTGTCTAAACACAATTAACAATATGCTTCTATACTATTAAAATCGTTTGATAAATTTCGAACAAAACTTGAAATGTATATTTGCTGATAGCCATCGAATTTATACATGAAATGTTGGGATACTTGTACTAAAGGAAAAAATAACAAAATTTGAACGCTGAAATATTATGTGATTGTATACGGTACATATATACATGTTTCTGCATATAAAATTAACTTATCTTACATTCAACTGTTAAGAGAGTGTCAATAACTTCTTTACAAATATGGTTGATCAAATCAGATCTAAGCTTTTTCTAAGCAGCAGTTGGGGTCGTTGTTCTTCAGTAAGCAATGATAATATTCAACCTTAAACAAAGTTTTTTATACTTCGTAGTTAACATTGCCAACAGAATGGTTATAATGATATTACTGAATGACAACCAAGAGTTTCTAGGAATTTGACATATCTACGTTATATAAAAAAATTGGGTAAATTTTGGAGCATAAATTGAGTAACATATTCTATGATAATCTTGTTTTGACTACAGAATATAGGAGCTTATTAGAAGCCATCAATTCATAGATAATCTACTGTAAATAGAACGAATTACGATACCTGATTTGGTTAGTCATTGGCTAAAAGTCGTAAAATCTATGACAATATATCAAAGTAGATTAAGTCGACTTAAGTGAAAGGAAATTCTTTTTGTTATCTCATTCAATTTGTTCGAGATTCGATACTATATTTTATCTCCTACAATACCATAGAGCAGTAGCCTCAACTTACGTTGAATTAAACATATCCTTTGTTCAGATTTTCACTAGTTTAAGCCAACTTAAGCTAATTGCATATATTTTCACATAATTGATGATGAATATGATGTGACCTTCGTTTGCTTTATACGAGAGATAATTTCGCTTAACTCCATCATATTGTACTAAATGTTCGGTATATGCCAACTTAAGCCCATTTTGCTTAAGTGGGTAGCTACCGAAAATTTTTGGTAAATAATTTGTATTTTATGTCATGAAAACGACGGCGGCGCCTAAAACTATTTAATGATGAATTGAAATAAAAGAGTCTGCTAATCTTCACACCATCGGAGAATGCGGAGTTAAGAGAAATGTAAATTTGAAGTGAATAAGTAAGGACAGCCCATGTAGGGATGGAAGCGAGAACTACACGAGTATACCGCATACAAATGTTATCATAATTTAGAACGTTTGCTTACTTAAGCTACCTATAACTGTTGTAGAGTACTTTATATGACTCATGAAGATTTATATTCGAAGAAGAGTTTTTAATGAGTTTGAATAACACTTTCGTTATACGAGAGATGGACTTAGTTATATCAGGTACTATTTTAGTATATGCATAACATTATAATACAAATATTATATATAATTGAGCTTCTTGATATTGACCGACAAAATGAGTATTAAACAGTCCGAATCCGAATGGCTGGAAGATTTTTTGGTGAAAATCTTTTTCATTTCACAAACATACTGGTGGGAAATGACTACATAGAGGCTATTGGTGGTAAATGAAGTCTTTTATCTTACTTTTGAAGCGAAAACTCCTCTAATACTCCACTATGACAGACTAATAAAACCAGAAATCATTCAGTGTGCTTAACGTGGACATGGAGTTTACTTCTCATTGACAATTTCAAACTACCGTTAGCTGATCAATATATTACGCAGGGGTATAACAAATTAGTAAAACATTAAAATGGCAATAAAATAGTTGGCAGTTGCCTAAGTTCTTTTTAATACGACTGCCAGCAGAATTTTTCAAGGTCAACAGCTTAAAGCTTTTGCTAACTAAATACCTGGCGGATAAATAGTCCGACCAGTTGATTTCCTGTACCGATAAGAATTAAATTTTAGGTGTTTAATTCTATAAATATAAGCGTTAAAAATTTTCATTAAGCAACAAATAGAAACGGCGTTTCCGTTTTTTCTATATGCATATATTTACATACACATTGTATATATATTTAGCAAGTGATGTAACTAAAAGCTGTGCTTAATACATTTGATAAATTAGCTTATTTGATATTTACTATCAACAGTTGCCATAATAAATTTAGATAAAAGCAATGGTACTCTAATGAATATATTTGCCATAGATATTATAAAATAAGCATATTTCATTTAAATAATACATTTTAAAAGAAAGGAAAATTTCAGTAAATAAATTTTTTTTATATAAAACACCTTAATTTAACATTGATTTTATTTCATCATTAGACTATTCGTCTATTTGTCTCCTTATTTGAACCAATCCTAAAAGGAAAATGCAACATTATATACCATGCAGACATAAAATCTTTTTAACAAACTATTTTCAGAAACAAGTTTTGTAGTCTCACCACATAAATAATATTATTCGATATTTAATGAAATAAGCCTAATGAATCATCGGATTGGTATTCATTTACAGAAAATTTGGCATTGAAATTCATTTCCAAATTGGTGATACTCAAAATGTGTATTTCATGTTGCGTTTTTGTGTATGTATTTCTGAAATTACCTATTTTGTGTTTTTCATTAATTTATTGGCAAATCGTTTCTTTTTTTACTGTTTGCTTGAAGGAATTGGTATTAATGTAGTTTGTCTGGTTTGTCATACTAACGGAAATGATCGGAAGCCAAAAGTGGAAGTAGCATACGAAAAAACCTGGCGAACAAGAGATTGAGTGTTGATGTTGCGGAGAACAAGCAAAATGGGTGCTAGGGAATGAACAAGTATTTGTTATAAAGGGTGCGTCCTTAAGTATAGATATTTTGTGACAATTGTCTATCGTAATGACGAGATTTTTAATAATTTTTCCAAAAACCAATCTGGTCTAAAGTTTATGCACACATTTCACTCTCTTTAGCATACGAAAATGGTGCGCTTTAACCGCTAAAATGATGACAGTAACAATAAAATAATTCTGAAAGAGCTAGTTTTTTATCCCAACACCCTATGGACTTAGATCATAGCATTTAGTTTAGTATTTAACAATACATTTGGTTCAGTTGGTAAGTTTAAGTTATTGGTTAATAGCTTAAATGGTGTTTTTTGTTATTTTTTTTTTTAATAAGTAAAAAATATTCGTTATCGACGCTTACGTTATTTTTTCGGTCACAGGAAAGGTGCTGAATTCTGGCATCGAAGTATTCTCGTATAATTGATTGTTGTGTTGGTTCAGAAGACCACATGTTCTTGCCAAATGTGGCTGTATTCTTAACTAAGAAAGTTATATATTTTCCTCCTTGAGTATATTATTCATATTAATGAAATCTGTCCTTCCCACCGATCTACCGAATATGTTCTTAGCTAACTTATGTTTGCAATCAGAATTCGAAAATGGAATGTCGTCTTTCTACTATACTAATTCGCAGAAGTATAGTACGCATGTACGTATATTGGAGAGCATGTTTGTGGTAGATTTATATTGCACTTGGAATATGTTTATGGTGGGTTTTCCACTTACCCAAAAAAAAAAAGGGCAAGCTAATTCACGCAGAGAGGGCAAGACTGACAGAGGAAGCTAAGTAAAGATACTAAGGTTTTGAGGATTAATAGCGAAAGTTGATTTTGTGAGTTACCGCGAAAAGTATGTATTCCTTGAATTCACAGTTAAATGTAATGTTCCCTCGAGATTATCAACTAAAAAAAAAAAATTAAAATTAGACAAATTTTCATATTAAAATATGAAATATTCTAAATATTCTGAAATATTGAAGAATATCCCATTAAAATGATTTTTCGAAATTCGAATTATTTTTAAAGTTAGAGCCATTTTAAAGTTGCGGCAACTTGGCCGGTTTAGTCAGACAAAATCTTAATATATATATTTTATTTAAAATTTTTCTGGAAGCGTTTTCAAAAATCTCAATTAAAAAATTTTTTTTTGGAATTTTCACATGAATTTTCTTTAGCGTTAAGAAATTTGCGGAATTCAGGCAGCTAGACTGATTATTTAAATAAATTTTTCACTCTTACATATTTTAAAAAATTATGTATTTCCTAAATAATATTTATATAATGACTAGGTATACCACATAATCACAGAGTTGTGAAAATTCCTTTATGAATGAGATGAATCGAAGTCAAATTGGAATGAAAATGGTGTATCTCTTGAATACAAGAAACTGAGTTGCCTAATTTTCAAAGCATGTATAGCAATGAAAAGGTTGTAATTGAGCGGTGGCTTTTAATATTTAATCTTTCATGTAACATTGTTCTTCTTCCGTTTGTTTTTACCCGGAGAAGCAATGCAAAATTCAATGTTAAAAATTAAAATGATTACGAATGTGGTCAATGCAATCGAACATTTTGTACAGCAAGCTGAATTATTATTATCCAACAAAACGTCTATTATATTTCACTATTAAGACCTCGAACTTTTTTGTGGTTATAATAAAAAAATTGTGATCTCACTAACTTGATATATTTTTTGCATTTGCTATTCATTTATTTGCTTATTTTCATTGCTGCCTGCTGATTCTTATGCATTTTAAAATAACACTTTTAACGACTTTTACAAAGCAATATAATCAGATAAAATAAGAGCCGATACATCTCTTTGGATTGCTACAGAGTTGACCACTCTTCATGCATAATTTGCTGGAATAATTCTTCTGCTTTCGCTTGCTGTCAATTTGAAGTGGAAAAAGCAAAAGTGCCAGTTCAGCTCATTTAACTCATTTAACTAATTTTATTGGCATGAAAAGCAAAAGCGATGGAATTACGGTAGAAAAAACCCAATAAATGAAGAAAACTTGCTGTTGCCGCTGCGGTTGTCATACAATCAGCACAGCAGCAAGCAAGAGTCCGGTTACTATTAACATAAAACAGCAACTGAACAAATTTTCAAAACATTTTAAATTTCAAATTTTAAATTTTAACTATTTACAAAATTTCTAATCAAACCCGTTCAAAGAATTCTTTGGCTGCTGACGTCACTGTGGCTGAGCTGCCTTCGCAGTTGACGTGGCGCGGCCTGACTTCAGTGTCTTCGCTTTGCATGGGGTGCTCGGCAGCCAGCTCTTTTGTTCTTTGATAAAATCAACCATAAAAATTGTTAATTTTTGTATTCAATTCTCAAATATTTATATTGTGTACTGTTGGTTTATAGGTAGTACTTAAGAAGAAATATAATGTTCCCTCAAATAAAATAAGTAAACAATTTAACCCTCATATTTATATCTATTCGCTATTCGTCAACCAGTTGTGAGGAAGTTGTAGTGTAGACGATGAGCGAAAAATTAAAAGAATGTATCACTTTATTTGTCGCTTCAAACTTAGGTTGGTTGAGTAATTGCAGTTCGTTGCTTAAGTCTTTTGTTATATGTTTTTTGTTGGTACTCTTCAATATACATATGCATTGCATTGTTTTCGATGACTTTAAAATGTTTTCAATGTTAATTAAGCATTAATTTATTTATATTTTTTTATTGAAGAATTTACACACATGCTGTTGTTGTTTTCTAACTGTATATTTGAAGATGATGACAACCTATGAGTAAGTCTGTGAAATTATTATGAATGCTTTTAACGTACTATTGCTAAATGAAATTGTTGCTTTACGGCAATTTTTTTAAATTTGTACATATATTCAAGATAAAGATTATTCATTACACTTAATTGCTAAACAAAAATTTCGCTAACAATTAACAGTTTTTTTTAATGAATTTTATAAAAGCGAAATTTCGAAATTTTTGCTTTTTGCATTTAAGGCTGCTGTTTCGTCATTGGAGATCATTTCTTTGATTTTATTATACTCTCGCAACATGTTGCTACTGAGTTTATTATTTTATATATTTTTATATTAGTTTAGTTCACCTAACGGTTGTTTGTAACACCTAGAACTAAACGAGTTAGATATAGATATATATATATATATAAATGATCGGGATGAAAAGACGAGTTGAAATCCGAGTGACTGTCTGTCCGTCCGTGCAAGCGATAACTTGAGTAAAAATTAAGATATTTGGATGAAACTTGGTACACGTGTTCTTTGTCCCCGTAAGATGGTTGGTATTGCAGATTGGCGTAATTGATCATCTGGTACGCCCACAAAATGCCATTAATCGGAAACAGATAATGTGCTATACCTAAGCATCACATTAAGATATAAACGTGTTATTTGATATAGAGGATCCTAGTAGAGTGGGGCATCTGTGGGAAAAAATTGTTGTAAAAGTGGGTATGGCACCGCCCCTCAATAGATTTAATATATATATCTCGGAAACTGTTAAAGCTATATAAATCAAATTTGCTCCGACTAAGTTTTTCTAGCATCTATTCATATATTGAGAAAATAAATAAACTCGGATAATAACCACGCCCACCTCCTATACAAAAGTTATGTTAAAAACTAATAAAAGTTCGATAACCCGCTGACGGAACACGTTAGAAACATTAAATATTACAGCAAATATGATACGAAAGGGTTGCATAGGAATCCGCGAAAGGTTTTGATTATGGGCGTGGCACCGCCCACTTTTATGAGAAATCCCATATATGAAGAACGTCTTAACAGATTTGAACAAAATTTTGTTTGTGATATTATATTTGCATTTTTATATTATGCTGTGAAAATGGATGAAATCGGATATAAACCACGCCTACTTCTCCTGTAAGAAAACTTTAAGTTTCATCTGATACTTTCCACGATAATAGTGTGCTCTTGTGTGAAAAATGGGAAAAATCGGGTAAATACTTCCCATAGCCCCATATACCTAATATAGCGATTTTCAACCTTCTTCATTTGGAAGGATTTGGATAAGAAAGTTTTTCCAGAGGAGACTGAAAATAATTTTTAAATATAATATATTTTCCTTACTTTTTTCTCGAGGTAGGTTTTACCCTTGCGTACGTTTGAGAAGTATCCAATATTACAAAATTTTTTACCGTAACATTTATAATGAAATGTAGCAACATGTACTTCAGGTATTAAGATTTTTATTTCAATAAAAAATATCAAAGTATTGTTGTTTTTGTATAGGCTGGAATATGTAAACTTTAGTAAGTAACTCATAAAATGCAAATTCGAGTTATATTTATTGCTGGATAAGACTAAAATTTTTATTACTATTACGGGATAGCCGTATACATAATTAATTAAAAACTATTTTATTTTTGGAAACCACTAGTTTTAATTTTGGAATTTTATATATTATAATTTATTGTAACCATAAAGCTTTTGTATTCGAAGTAAAGAAAAAATTGATTTCCGGTAGCGAATCGCTATTAAGTTTAGAAAAACCGTAAATCTGATCGTAGACACTTTATAAGCTTTGTACACCACAGCCACAAATACTATTAGATTTTTAATTCTTATTAAACATTTAATGAATGCAAACGATTTACAATGTGTTGTTGTTAGTCTACAGCAAACAAAAACAAAAACTACTTAACTAATAAATAAAGCACATAGTTACCGCTACAACGAAAAAATTCACATAACTTGTAGGCAATTTGTAGCACTTTAGCACACGCTAAGTTAATCGGAAATGTGCTTAGGCTTAGCGGGTATACAAGTTCGAAACACTCTTAAGCTTATATTAAATCATTTAGCATTTTATGTAATATATATATATATATATATATATACAGTACAAAGTGCATAGACAAAATTTAACTACAATTTAATGTGTTTTTAATTCATGACATAGCTTTAAAACGGATCAGAACGCACTAAGTTGAATCATTTTTGTTTTTGTTTTTTTTTTCACTTATAAATTGTTCTCACAATGACACAAAATCTAAGATTATGAGCACAAATAAGATATATTAAAAAAAAGCGGTAGAAGAACATTTTGATTTACTGCCGTAATAAATTTGTTAATTAAATCACACAGAAGTATTAAGATTTGGCAACACTTAGATATACACATTGCGAGTATAGGGTGTGACCACAGTGAAAACATAATCACAAAAGCTTTTAAGATAAAGAAAAGCGAAGACTTAAAATCCATTTCAAAAGAAGTTCAACTCAATAAACAACTTTGTATAAGTATTTTTCCAACACCCTGTATACATATCATTTTGCTTTAGCAATAAATTATTTGCAAAATTCCATCACGCTCTTAGTTGAGAATATCAAGTTCAGTGCCAGTGGCAACTTTCTTGTACGAGTATGATTAATAATTTCTTATTTATCGAACAAAAGTGAGTTGTTCTTTGGTAGCGATTTGATTATGTTAATTTACATATTAAGCAGTATTTGATAGTTTAAATAATTACTCAGCTAATAGATACAAAGTATAATTAATTTCACTTTTTATAAGCTCATCCGCATTTCGACTAATAGCCGAAAATAGTTTAAGGATTTCATAATAGAATTTTATTTCAAAATTGTTCCAATGGAGTTTATAATTTATTATGTATTAGGTTTTTTGCAGGTGATTCAGAAGACATAGAATTCTTTGAAGAAATACTTTCAATATTATTTTCGCACACACTTTGCTACACACTCGAGGTATCATTGTTTGAATTGCTTTTCTATTTTAATGAAGTTTTCAAACTCTCGTAACTTATTGCACAGTGTAAAGTTGTATATATAATGTAAAGCTATACGTATACAGACGTAAAGCTGTATACATCGAAATGATAGATACGCAATTATTATTATTATATTAAAATTAACAACTAAAAAAATTGGTTAGATAATCTTCAAGGGTCTTCTTGTACAATGATTTATAGGTTATGGATTTGGGTGAAGTTACTTTCATCAGAATGACGATTACCTTCATCCAATCCATCATCCATATGAAGCGATCAATTATAATCATTATAATCAATAAATACTGCATCTAATCGAATGATATGTGTGTGGATGGTATGTGAACACAACCGGATGTTACTACAAGGCTCTCAACGGGTGACACAAATGAAACTGCTTACAACTGTATATAGGAATAATGCATGTAGATAATATTTTGATGTGGTATTATCGTCAAATGTATCAAAGACTTAAATCAATAAGTGTAATCCATTTGATCGGCTTGGCTTGCTATCAGTTACAATAATTCTTTCTTTGACATGGCTCTGTCATAAATTGATGTTGACCTTTTGGCTTAGTGCACTCGATTGTATATATATCAAAGCAAAAAAAAAAAAAAAGTAATCAGTAATAGTAAATTCATTCAAATTGAATCTCGCAGTAAAGCATGCAAATAAGAGCTCACTAAGCGTTAATTGCGTATACAAAGTATTTATTTGGCATTCAGTGTCGATTTCGTAAAATGAGCAGCGGAAATGCAACATCGCATGAATGCACTGGCAATGTATTCCATACATTCACTAGTAATCAAAACAGCGCAGAGGTGATGAGTCGGCTGGCATGGTGCATGTTACCAGAAATCGACGGAAGATTTATGTTAAGTTGATTGCACTGCTAAAGGACATCGGCTTAATTGCTGAAAGCCATCGCAGAAAAGAACAGCAAAAAACAGGAAACTTAAAAGCAACAAAGAAGTGGCAAAATCACGCAGCTGAAGAAGTGCTGCGAAGCGGTGAACATGTTGTATTAAAAAATGACATTGATTAAGTTTACTCTGGCACTCAACGAAACTGGCGACTGGCGGCTGGCGCTGTGTTGCATGCGGCAATGTGCAACAATTTCAAGGCCAATTCCCGTTTCACTTTCATATCGCTTTCCGCCTATATATTTGTTCTCTGAAATGCAACGAAATGAAATGAATGGGATTTTGCACGCAGATAAAGTTAATTGAAATACATAATGACTCATTCAGGCCAGAGGCAGCTACATACCAGAAGTGTACATAAATATGTCCATAAATATGTTGCTTAAGGTACTTACATATATATGAATGTATTAATATATATACTATAAAGTATTGGCTCAAACTTACTCATTTTATTCCTAAACTTTTATAGCAACATTCTAAAATAACACTTATTTTGGTTAAATATATTTATAATGACATGAGCTGAGGTTAAACCAGGTTCTTAATTTAATCAATTGGCAAATTTATACACTAATACATATTAGAAAAATTTGTGAAAAATTGAAGCTCCCTCAAACGCTTATTAGGTTAATCTAGAACCAAAGCAAGGCATTTATATACAGAAAGAGCAAATGACGCGAATAATAGCGATTAAGGACATTTTTATGGAGTTACGTTAAAGTTAAGTTATATTACGGAAGTTCAAAATTTGTAAATGCTTATATCAACCGTTTAGTAATAATATGAAAGTCGTAGTGGTTCTCTTAGGAGAAGCAGAAGTAAAAAATTAAGTAACTAGTTACCTTCAGATGATAAAAGCAGCATGTATAGGCTTGTATCAACTCAATTGTTAAATTTTCCGTTTGTTGGAATAGGGTTCTCTGAGTTCCCTACACATTAAATTATATGTTGCCCACATTTCAATTCATGAAAATAGCTGAATATATTGCTTAGATTTGAGTTTAACAAAGTTCAACTACTCTCGGATTGTAAATCTGTCACACTGTATATACTATATTTTCAACCGTTTTCGTAAGCAGGTGACCGAAAAAATTCCATCTAATAACCTACTACAAAGTAATATTTAATAAAAAGGTCTCAAACATTCAGACAATAAATTATTAGAGAAGCTTAACCTAGATCAAATTTTTGTCAAATGTGTAAGCGCCGCATTATGGCTACTTTTGTAAAGCAATAGGAGTTGGCAGATAATACATATTAATAGAAATTAATATTCATGAATATGTACACCTGTTATAATCGATTTAATTTATATATTATTGCTTTATGCTTTTTTATTAATATTTAAATGACTGCTTTAATAACTCCAAACAATATGCATATTTTCTGACACTCTAATCTAGTATTAAGTGCACTTTTATGCTAACAACATATTTTCATAAATAAATCACAATCGCTGTTCGAGATGTAAATTTCGGAGTTTGATTATACTTATGATGAAACAGCTTTAACGCACAATTGGGCATTACAACCCTGCGTCCAACTATTCAGCCTCCTCCATACAAATATATGTACGGGTGTGTGCATGTTGGCATGCATTATCTTGCACGTCACTCTGGCTGTCAGTCAGCGAAGTCGCCCGTTCGATGTTGTCAGGTTGAGCTACAGGGTCCGTCATTCAGCTATTCCGGCAGTATTTCAGTAACGCTTGTCTATTTAATTTATGTACAATAAAAACAAATTGTAGCAAACTTGCTGGTATTTCAATAGCTTCGAATAAATTTAGTAATGCAATAAATTGTTGTGCATATTTTATAAGCATACATTATAAATGCGCGTGTGTAAATGTAACAAATATTTACTTAGTTGTTGTAAGTTTTTACTTTTGACTGCAGTTTGATCATAAGCGTCTATGCCTTCGCGCTCATCATACACACATCCAATGTAAATATACTTTAGATAAAATTAAATCAATTAACCCATTCCAAATTATTTAGATATTATAGACGATTCGTGCTTAATTGCATTATTCCCTAAAATATTCATTCACGCCCACAAACTGTTGATGAGCGCAAAGTTATAAAGTGCTATAATTAAGATAGAAAACTGTTATTTGGAATCTGGAGGTGTGTCTTTGGTTAGGAATTTTTTAAAAGTTGGTGGGTCCCCGCCCGCTAATAGGTTTAATGTAAAATACCATATCTCACGAATGACTCAACCGATTTCAACCCAATTTGGTACATAATATTAACCTGGCATCCTTATCGGATAACAACCACACCTACTTCTCATATAACACAATTTTAAACTTTTATCTGATTGCTTCACATTCCGGTATATATATATATCAAACATCAATGAAGATCAAACTAATGAGAATCAAAATTTACTCAAATAGTATTATTAAGGTATGCCACCTGTCGTCCAAAAATGGTAGAAATCGGACTTAAACTTTTCAAGCCTCCAGCCCAAGATACCGTATATGAGGATCTCAGTGCACATGTCTGACCTTTTACCGAAAATATCCCCCCAGCGCCTTTCTTTGGGCAAGCCTTCTCCTAGCCGAAATATACCCACTGTGGTTTCACCCAATATCACCCAATATCACGCAAGTGATTTCTGACTTTCCGTTTATGTGGGTCAATATCGGCTAGGTTAAAGACCCGTATCTCTATTGTAATGATTTCCGATTCTCTGGTTGACCTTTTCCTCATATTCTCAATATATTAAATTTAGCCACTTTGATTGAGTTAATATAACATATATTATTTGAGTTAATTAGATTGATCTTAAAATGTTTGGTTACATCCGAACTTAAGCCCTCCTTACTTGTTAAAAATGTCATTGTACATTTTCTGAATTAAAACTCTGCCATTTGACTTTGTAGTAAGCATTATATTGTTAGGAAATTTATGATTACAATCCGTAAATTGTATCTGCTTCAAAAAAAGCCTTACTCTCAGCTCCAATTCAGCTTTTCTTCATTCAAACACGCCAATGTGCTCAGATTCCCATAAATGGTATTATGAAGTATGAAAACTATTAATTATTATGTTATTATGAATACAATGATTCAATTCAATTTCATAATGAATATACAAAATGCACGGAACATTTTCAGTAATTAATATAAAAATTCGTATTTACTTAATGGTTGCTTTTCGCAAGATGAAGTATGTATATATATAAGTGTGTGCATATTTCTACCAATACTGACTTTAATCACGAACTCCAACCTTTTGAAGCTGCTGCACTGACAAGTTGTGGAGTTAATGCCATTTATGCCTGCATATATTATGTGATCAAATGTGGGTAAGAGCATCATCTGTATTTACTCTGTCAATAGCTAACGGATATACATAGTTATGGGCTTATTGTCAACTTTTATTTTTATTTACTTTTTCTCTTTGAAACTAAAAATGCAGAAGCAACTCTGGGCATGTGCCAGTCAGTTCAATGAGCACATTCTAATAAAGAATCATATATATATAATTGCACTCATATATTTGACAAAAAAAAAACAAAAAAAAAAAACAAGCATGTGTTTATAATTTGTTCTGTGGCGTTTGTGTCATTGACATTACAACGGCGTTTCTGTGTGTGTCATTCACCAAATTTGGTTTGTGATTATTTCATTGGAAATATTTAATGAAATTCTTTCTTGTAATTTTTTGTTGAAATTCACACATTTTTGTTTGTAATTGATTGCTAATAACACTTGTAAATAATATAAATAATAAGTCTGGTTGGAAGAGATATATGCGTTCACCAAAAGAACAACTCTTTTTTAATAAATTTAATTCTTTAATTGCCTCATTTTTATTTCACTTCGATAATTATGTGTGTATGTAAGTATGTGTATGCCTGTTTTTGATCTTAAGCGGATTGCATTACCAATTTGTTTTCGTTAAGGTTAACCGTTACAATCCATAACTCACTCGCATTTATCATTGTGTCAAATGTCAAATGGTTGATAAAGTCACGATTCTTCGGTGGTCGAAAGAGTGAAACAATTCAAAATAAGGTAGAACAATTCATATATTTGCTGATATACTGCTGGTGATGTCTGCCTCTGGGCAACTCCCACAAAGTAAAATTAAAAATAAAGTCGCATATAGCTAATGCGAACATATTTACAACTATGTCTCATATTTCAGGTTTGAACATGAGTGCACTAACAGATTTCTTATTGAAATTCCAAAAAATATTTCATTTCGAAACTTATTATAAATTGTTCTTATTCTTCTCGATTAATACTTTGAGGGTTAGATCGATAACAGTTAAATTACACTCCCACCTCACATCTAACAGTTAAAATAATAATGATGTGACTCACTCCCGTCTTTCAGATTAAAACTTCTTAAAATGTTATCAATAGTTGCTACCATGCCTTCAGTCGGACTGAACTGATTGTTTGTTTATAACTTTTCTCATATATATATATATATGTTATGTGTATTTTAAAGACTGGACCCCATAGGAAAACAGATGTGAGCATTCTCTGAGATCTTTATCCCAGATCAATGAACCTCCTGTGATTCAAACTAATAGTAAAGCATGGATTTGCTTACTAGTGAGTTAGGTATGTTGATAAAAGGAATGTTTTCCACAAATTAGTGTCAAGGCATGATTTTTTTAATTTTATATGGCTCTTGTTTCGATGCCTTTAAAATTATGGTAAAATTATAAATTGCAGTTATATATTTGATATAGACGTCACCCGAAATCTACTTTTCATCTAAAATCTAAATTTCACCAAATTTTAGGAAATCAGTTGATTTATGGTGCGATTTCCCGAGCGTGTAGTTTTGGTGACATGAAGATGTCACAGATTGTAAAACGCGGCGAGTGCAGTCACTGGGGAATGATTTGAAATTTATTCATAGTTCAAGATATGAAAGTATCTTATGCTGATGAAAAATTCATGAATTTTCTTCTAGGGTCACCAGGAGCATAGCAATACGCTTCAATACATTTTGCTAGGTACACATGTCATACTTTCCCGGCTACTGGTGAACGGAGCGAGTTTCTTCTTCTTCCATACTCCAGGTATTTCACTTAAGTGGAACAACAATGTGATTTGACAGTTATTAAGCCATGAACGAATAACAAATTTAGGTGAGTGGATAGTGGCACCCGATTCCGATTTTTTTACATCAATCTCAATGATTTTAGTCTTTTTAAGGGCTTCTGTTACTTCCCTAGCTTGGATCATAATTTTTGAACACAATTTCCCATATTTGCTTTTTATATTTAAATAGCTATTAAAAAAAGAAAGTCAAGTGAGTATAGGTTTTCAAAATCAATAAGATGCATGCATTTAGATCTAGTAGCTGTAGATTTCTCAATTCAGATCTTATTCTGTCGCTCAACGCTGATGCTACATAACTGTCAATCTATACTTTTAAATTTCCATCGCCAAGGCAGACACAGAGCGTTTTACATGCATGCATCTAAGAGCGCATAATATTTACCACAACAATTTTATGAGCTCTTGTGCCAATTTTTTATGGCTAAATAACTGTCATAGCTACTATGATACATTTTAGGGTTCTTAAATTTTGGTTTTAATAAATATATATATATATATCGCTTACATTTACATCTGGAAATAATAAAACCGTTATTCAAAGTATATATTAGCACTAAATTAAAGAGGGACAGGTGAAAGGATGATATATCATTACTTAATGGAATTTTCTTCTTATTTATGCTCCTAGAACTAAAAAAGTAAAGTCTTTGAAGAAATATGACTCCAATGGTGAGAATAAATTTATGAAAATTAGCAGTTATTATTTGAAATTAGTTTTTCTTCAAAAACAGACTAACAGCCAGTGTTCTATTTATCTTATTTAGTAGTATATTTATGTTAGTATGCTTATTAAATAAATTATAACAATCAGTTATGCTAGTATCGAGCTATTTATGCATTGTGTTGCCAAGTGAAAGGCGGAAAGGAGTTGATTAATTTTCAGCTCCAAAATTATAAATTGTATTTTCGTGTTCTTTGCGCATAATAACTTCGCATAAAAAGTTTTGCGAAGCTTCACATTGATTTATGCACATTAACCAAAACAAAATTAAATGTAGAAAAACATTTATATGGCTTAGATAAATGAATGAAAAATGGGCACAAAAAAAAAAAAGACATTCACTTGAACTGTGAATCCAGCTAACATAAATATATACATATGTACTCTGTGAGAGATTAAGTATATACATATATACTATAAGTATGTATCACTGAAAATTACGACACTAAACAAGCCCAAAATCGTCTGCTGTGTTGGTGGCTTGCCCTTGAAAGACACTCATAGGTAACAATGGTACCCATCCCTAAAAATATACTCAATGACAGTTCCCTATAAAGAATTTACAAAAAATTAATATTAAGATAAAGTTAAAATAAATAATATTGAAAAAAATAATTAAATTACATTCATTAATTGAAGCTTAATTAGTCGTTTTGACACCAATTTGCGGTTAAATAAGTTTGTTGTAATTTTCGCGCTGAGTTTTGGTTGAAAGTAAAACCAACTGAAAGTAAAACCAACTGAAAGTGAAAAGCAAGTAAACACTGACTGACGCTTTGAAATGTTATTGTGTGAGGCCAACAGCACAACAACATTATAATAACAGCAGGAATGATAAGCCGAATTGACACCAAAACCGAAGCGAGGCATTGATGAAGGCAAGGCAAAGCAATTTACAAAGAAGGCAGAGGGGAGTAACGGAAAGTACTTTAACTGTTGTGCAAAGATGCGAAACTTTTTTGCGCATACAATCAAGTTGATTAAAGTCGGAGAAAAAAGGAATTGTAGTAAAGATCGATACAATTGATGGCGAGCAGGGCGATTGCTTTTATGTGCACAACTTTTGAATGACTTTAAAGCGTGAAGCCTCTGGCAATTTAATGAATCGTTTAAACGAATTTATGAATGACTTTAAATTTAAAATTTCGTTAACACTTAAAAGAACACTTAAAACACTCAAATTTTTTGTTCGCCTTTATATGCACCTGTCTCTAATAAATTATGTGGGTTAGAAGGAAAATCGGTTTTTATTGAGTAATATATAGCACTAAATGAGTCTGAAAATTTTGAAATACCCAAGACAATGACATCCAATAACATGTCAGCACATTGCACTGCGTTACGTCATTTTGGAAGGAAATATGTGTGTTAGTAGCTTGATTGAGTCAAAATACATGTTTTGTATTAGTGAAGCTGTTCTCTCGAAATATCATTAAATCTTTCGACTTCAAGTCAAATAAAAGCTGAAATACAAAACTGTTGACGAATTCTCCGATTTTGAATTTAGGTGAGAGATAAGAAAATTCTAAACTGTACCTATGAATTATTCGAAGTTGTATTGTAAAGAACGTACCATAAGAAAATGATAAACGGGGTTGCGGGGCTGTAGGGCTCTCCTATGGCAGAAACATGTAGAAAAATTATTATTTTATTTGGTATTATTTTTTTTTTTTAGAAATTATTAGATAACGTAAAGAATATAATTAAAAATGTATACTTCGTTTAAACATATATATATATACGTGTGTTTAAACAGTCCAACTGTAGGATTAACGTATAACGTATAATTTTTTAACGTATGCTAAGTAATATCATTTGATACCTCTAAGTTCGCACACTGAGCTTTGGCATAATTTTTAGAAGCTTTCCACCATCTGCAACTGGCTCAGCAGTAAATTTTGGTCAAAAGTAGAAAATAAAGTCATTGATCCTTATTTTAGGTCCAAACACATGATGACACATGATTAGTACTTTCCCAGAGCTTTTCTGTAAGTTTTCCTGATAAAGCTACAAATGTTCAAACAAATAATAAAATGTTCTTTCCTCTTAGGTAGAAAAGGTATTTATCTAGAGTTTTGCTAACTGGATGTAAGTCTGAAATGAAATGAAATTTCTAATGTAAGATAATAAATTTTTTCCAAATATTCCTTATCTGGCAAATTGTATACAAATTTCGTTCGCTTTATGAATTTTCTTACTAATTCAATTATGAATTATATTAATATAATTAGCATATCTAATGTAGAAGTTTAAGTACGCAAGAAATAATGATATTTTGATTCGAATTAAATAATAAACTAAAATATTGTAGTTACATATTTAACCTAGAAAAGATTTGATTTGATGGACAGGGCGTATAAGTAACTTTTGCTAACAATATTCATATATTTTGTCTACACCCATTCACAGCATTTCGACGTTAATAAGTATTTTGGACTTTGAGAAAATAAATCGATATTCAATTGACAGCCGTGAACTGTGTCAAATCGGCATGGTGGCTCGTAACTCAAGCAGAGCCTTGAAATTACTAGTTGTTTTGTTTTTCCAAAGCAAAAACAAAAACAAAAACAAAAACAATCAAATTATAACACCGCTCATTCATTTAAATTTGCTAGGCATAATATTATTTTATATACTTATATACTTAAGCTTATGTGTGAATATGTGAATATGAGTAGTTATTAATTTATGCTCATGCATATGTTTGTCTCATTTGCAATAACAACACCTGTGCACGATTTTTGTTGGTAATGCACAAAGGCTGAGTTTAATACCAGTGGCGCTATCGTTTCGTATACTTGCTTAATTTCACATAATAAACAATGGAGTTATGACATTTACGGACAATATTTATGATATACGAGCATTATGTCTAAGTGTGTATTATAAAATTGGTAGTATTGCCGCTTATAAGCTTATAATGCTTATATTGAGGGAAAAAAATTTACGACAACGAAAAATTTAAATAATCTCTTATAAGTTATAGTTAAATGTATAATATTGAGTATAGTATTGAGGTAGGAAGAACAAGCATTAAACTACTGCCTTAATTATTCGCTTATGTTATGTTATATTATATGGCTTTTTTTGAGTTGGACATACACTCGGAATTAATGCTATGAATATATGTATGTCTATTTCCATATATATGTGTGTGTGCTTGTGCCAGGATCACTTAGCTAATTAGTTATGTAGATCATTTATTTGACTCGCTCGCGCATATCAGCATATTTTCAAGAATATACGCAAATCGCATGCCGCTTATCTTAAACATATTCTTAGTTAGTGTTCGAATTCGTATACATATTCATAAATCTTTAAACCGGATATGTGTCTTTGTGTTGTTCTGATCGGTTTGATTGAATTTGATTCGTATGCGAAATGGCGATTCTCAAGGTGGTACAGCGGGCGTTTTATTTCACCAAATGAACCAGTATTTAATGGTGAATGTAAACATACATTGACTTTTATTAGTTTCGCTATAATAACTTTTAAGTTTTTTTTCCATTAAACGTTTGTTATACAAAAATCACTTGTGCACACATTCGTGTGATTTGCAGTGCATTTTTCAATCCGAAGGCGTCATTTGTCTTGATCAATAAAAAAAAAACTTCACTCATTTACCATTTAATAGCAACCGATTTATAATTTTCGTGTTAGGTGGTATAAAATTAGTGCAAGCAATAAATTATTTCAAGAAAAGCTGTCAAAGAAAGAAAGGCAACAAAACGGCGCAATTAAAAACTTTGTTGCATTAATGGTGAAAACAATTTTTTCTGCACGTTCCCATAGTTTAAATACCTTCTATGAAAGAAGCTTGTTTATAAAAGCGTTTAAAAGCAACATTTGACAACTACGATAATTCTTCAACTTGAATTTCTATTCCTAGTGTATTATGTAATGAATTTAAAACAGCTGCACCTAAAACCATTCTTCCTTAGTCTGCTGCGAATTTGTTCACCAAGCGCTAACCTTCGCTTTTGTTGGATAAAATACACTGATTCTAAATCAACGCAGTTGGATGTTGATTTACTGCAGTGGCATATGCTTAACTCATTATTAAGTGTATTATTGAGAGAGTGGAACCAAATCAGCCCTGCAAACGACTGAGCAAACTTATAGTGGGCTCTCTTTCATTACATTAACTCGTCGAACACCTTTCCGAAAATAATAATGAATCGACAGTTTTGACATAAATTGTCTCGATCTCGTATAAAAGAATATATTAAGCGAGATACCATTTCCTTAAAGAATATTTTGGAATCATTTCAATAAATTCAATAAACTAATTTATTGATAGTAATATAATTAATTCTGTCAGACTGGTTTATGTTATGTTTAGAACATTATGATAAATACGAGTAAATTTTTTATCAGAAAGCTACTCTGTTCTCTTTTAAGTTTTAGCTGATAACTATATGGCTGTCTAATTACCTTGTAGATCGAGAATCTCTTTGTTTTTTTTTTAAATTTTTTATGCTATTTCGCTTCGTTACAGTTTTCTTCAGGCTATTAATACAGGCAATGGGCGTGATACATATATCCTATAGATAAGTGTCTCAAACTCTTTAAAAAGCCCATATGTACATACCTGTATGTACGGACTTGATAGACGTCTTGCCACCTCATCGAAAACTACAGTTCTAGTTCTGAATTTTCATAAATCATTTGCCTAGTAAATATGTATGTATTTTGATGGTTTTTGCTTCGTGCGTCACTCTGTGAATTTTTTCTGAAATCTAACTAAAAACGGAGAATAGAAAAAAATATTTCGATTTCATTTGCATAAAATTATGGAATCAGATGATATTCACTGTAACTACCTAATTCTGTGATTATGAATTCGCATGTTTGACTAGACTAGCGCTAAAATATGTGGAATTTTTAATATCTTTTATACGATTTAACAAGTTTCTTCAGTTTAGGGTGTGTTTCACATTTAGAACAGTCGGTATATGTAGTTGATATGCGTTTCAAGTAGATTGGCAGGCGGCGAATGACAAATATTATACACTTTGTTGTTTTTCAATAAAATAGTATTATTTAGTGCCATGAAGAGGCGGAGTTGCGCTTTTTTCTTTAGTAAATAAATTTCACTTTTGTGCGGCTTCTACAAATCTTTAATAGTCACTCGATTTCATTTCGTGATTCTTACATAACACTTTGAGTGCACTAATACGCAGGTCCATATATATTGATGAATGTACATATATAAAGTTAAATTTTTGGTAGAAATTCCCCAGACATTTGCTTTAATTTAAAATTTCAAGCCATTTATTATTTATTCATAACATATTTCATGCATTGTCCTTTCTCTTTCAAAATGCTTTTTATGGCGTTTTTATTGCCTCCAATCAGAGCAAATGTTTCAAACATTTAACTCATTGAAATATTGAATTACTTCTACTTTTAATATTGAAGAAACACAAAGAGCAAAAAATAATCGGTTTGTAATTCTAATTGGTAAAACTGAAAGTAAAAAGTATATAAAAGTTTCTACTATTGTACGCAAGTTTTTCAACTGAAGAAGAACTGAGCATTGCCAACGCCTGTTGGAGCAGTCTAAATACTTCCTTCGGTAGGAGTTTTTTTTTACAAACAATGAACAAATTGTCTCACAGTTTATTTTTTCTTTAGGTATTTTATGAAATCCTGTTTTTATTTTGGTCCTTGATTGGATTTGGTTTCAAATTTTTGCGGTTCTCATAATTCTTCTTTAGAGAATACAGACCTGGTTTTCATTCACATCAATTGGTTTCTCAAGTGAGATGGAGCTTTATTTTTTTACTGCATTTTGCTTAGAATAGATCTCGCTTTCGAATTAAGCGAAAATCTTGTCTGATATTTCCAAGATCGATTTCAATAAATTCCAGAAACTACAGACTTTTAGAATGATTTCTTTGATTCCTCGCTGCCTTTAAAATCTAAAAATTCAAGTAGATGTTTATTCTTTTCTACATAATTGCATTAAGGAATGCGGAAACTCCTAAGGAGGAAAAGTAAAATTTTTCCAGAAATCTCGGGAGATCTCCGAGTCTAAAATCAGTCATTAGAACACTAATGCGTCTAATTCTCATTGCAACGGTCTGGACTTTTCGTGAGTGCATGTCCCACAGCCTCACAATTCTTTATATTCACGCAAGCCGACCTCCCTTTTCTTAGTTCGACAATTATACCTCTCTTTCCTTTTTTGGTAACGCTCTCTCAGTGTTCGAGTGTAAGCGTCTTTTTTTGGGCGTGGTACTCCTCGTATATTACTTTGGAAAATTTATTTCAATCTATCATAATATGGTCGATATGGTTTTCGGTTTAGCGTATTTTTGCGTATTTTGGTATTTTCTTGTATTAGAATCAATCTGGTCGTGAGTTTAACTTTTGAAAAATTTTAAACAGTCGGTCCACAGATATCGTCTTTCTCCGCTGTCAAATTTTGAAGGAAAAAAACTAAATGCTATTAAAGTAAATAAGCATAAAAATATATATTTAATTAAAATCAAATATTTTACAAATTGTTAACATAATAAATATTGATTGTATTGAGTAATAGGGTTCTAAAAGCGAACTTCAAAATAGATTAATCAAACCTAATGAACTTATTTATAAAGGTTTAGGAGACCAAGAATTCTGAGGGAATACATTTTGTAATTTTTCCAATATTACACTGTGGCAACTTTGATTCCATCAATTGTGCTATTAATAAATATTGAGGTAATAATAAATATCAAAAATCTCCAATGTGTAAAAAACGCATTTCGACAGTAAATAGGTGGCCATTAATTTTCAATAATGCGGAAATAATTTGAACTTAATTTCTATCAAATCGATGGGCAACGAAAATATTATAATTTCAATGGAAAGAATTGCTAATAAATGTGATTGAAAAGAAGAGAAGCCAATCGCAAAGAATAACAAAAGGAAAGAAAATCGATAATAACGACACAACCTTTATTTGCACGAACTCGCTGGGTTCAAATGTGGTTGCGCCTCAAATGCAAACATTTTAATTAGTTATTAAATCACACGCAAAATTAATTTTATGTGGCAGCAGGAAAAACTGGAAACGGATCGGCAAATATTTGTGGAGAATTGCTTGTATGTATGTAAATAAGCGAGCGACATAATGGAGAGTAAGTAATAAGGCAAACGGACGGCTGGCAAACGGACGGCTGGCAAACGGACGGCTGGCTTTTTTTTCGGCACACGAAAGCCGAAGGGCGGAACTTTAATCCGCTAAACCCAACTCACTCCCAACTCATGGCCCTCGCGCGGAACCACCGGATTAAGTATTACTTCGTAGGAGTGACTAGACATTTTAATTCTCCTCTATGGTACGGACTAACTAACTCCTAATCAGCTGAAAATGTCTCAGTCCTGTCATTATTAAAGGTGACGCTTCGCTGACAGCCTTCCAGTTCTCAGAGGACTTGCATATACGTACTGTCAAATTTGCCACCGTAAAACTATCGCCAAGTGTAGTTTCTAATTTTTTCCTGATTTTCAAAAACCGAGGGCAGCGAAAAAATACATGTTCAGAGTCTTCTATGCACTCTATACACCGCGGACAGTATGGACTAACGTCATGTTGGAATCTATATAGGTAACCACTAAAGTACCCACATCCACTTAATATTTGGGTCAGGTGGAAATCCAGGTCCCCGTGTCGTGTGTCTATCCATGCGTGGATGTCCGGTATTAGTCTGTGAGTTCACCGTCCTTTGGATGAGGTTTGCCACCGTTGCTGTCACTTTACAATAGTTTTGTTTCTCTCCTCCAATTTTTGGGTTCCCAGCTAGTATAAACGGGCGAATTCATCTCCATGGATGTCAATAGGCGGCATACTGGCTATTACTTCAGCAGCATCGCTAGATATAGTTCGGAAAGTACTTATTACCCGTATTGCAGAAAGTCTATGCACTGCGTTTATAGATCTTGCATATGATTTGACGTCTAGCGCCTGGATCCATATTGGAGCCGCATACAATATTACAGAACTCATTGCTTTTGCTATTAGAAATCGGCGGCTGGAACGCACGCAACCTCAATTGGCCATCATTCTCGATAAAGCGTTGTAAATTTTATTTGCGTCACCTGATGTGTACTCCAGGTGCTACTTAAATTTTAACTTTGGGTCCAATATTACTCCCATATACTTTAATTGAGTCTGTGAAGAAATCTCACAGTCATCAATGGTTAGCGATAGTCTTTCTTTCACCTTCCTAGTGGTTATTAGCAAGACTTCTGTTTTGTGCTCAGCCAATTCTAAACTCATGCAGGAGATCCATCAGCGCAGACCATTTATCCACTCATTATATTTGCTCCGAAGATCAATTAGGTGTTTGGCCACTGCTACCACTATAAGGTCATCCGCATATGCGATTAGTTTCACCATTTTTGGTTGGCGTCTCTTTAGCATCCCGTCATACATCAGGTTCCATAAAAGGCGACCTAGAACCGAGCCTTGTGGTACCCCACTTGAAACAGAATAGCTCTTGGTGCCGTATTTTAATCAGTGTCGAATATTAATCGCCTGTTTTCGAAATAGCTCATTATTATATTTGTGAGGTATTGAGGAGCGTGGATTTCATACAGAGCTTGTGTTATGTTTGCCCATTTTGTTGAGTTGAAAGCATTCTTCACATCAAGGGTAATTAGTGCGTAATATTTTTTAGTCCCACCTTTCCACCTTTTGTCACTCACGGCACATCTCGCAGTCTCAACGATTTCTTTTAGTGCGTCAATAGTGGACCTTTGTTGCATAAAGCCATATTGTCTTTCTGATAATCTGCCGGCTTCCTGGATTGCAAACTCCAAGCGGTTTCTTATTATGCTTTCATATACTTTGCCTATTGAGGTCGATACGACGAAGGTTCTTCGTCGCTGTACTTCCCACGGGTTAGGGAATATCTCTTCTTTTAAACACGCGTGGTACATTTCAGCGAACAAGCTTGGTTTTAAAGTCATGGCTTCCTTTACGGCTCCAGGCACTTTGTTGTTTTTAACTTTTTTTGCTATGGCCAATATTTTCTTTTCTCCAACTAATAGTGGTGGCTCTGCAACTTCCTTTCCCGGCTTAGGGAATCAGATGATGTGTCGGAAATAATGTTTCGACGACTTTCCTCAAAAAAAATTTTTGTATGCCGTTCCCCAAGGGTCCACATTTGCTTCCCCACACAGCTTTTTAAAACAGTTTCTTTTGCTACGGGTAATAGCTGACTTTAAGAGCTTCTTCTGACTCTTAAACGATTTCCTGAGGCTGTTTGCGTTTTCGCCACATTGGTTACACTGAAGGCGGCATCCAACTGAGTTACAGATCTTCCTGAGCGTGGCTATTTCTTCATTCAACCAAAACACAGGCCTTCGTTTGTTGTGATGTGTTGTCAAACTCCTTTTGCTTCCAGCTCCGTTTTTGGCAAGTGTTCTTGCTTAGGAGTTTTGTCTGTCGGGAAATCGAGATTTCTGCTATTATAGCCAATGGTAACTGTTTGTGAATATGTCCGATACCATCCACTTAATGTGTCTGCTAAGCGAGTCATTTGCAAACATAAGATCGATTATGGAGCCTTTGTTACGTTTTTGGTAAGTGTTTTGCGTGCCAGTATTCATTATTGTGAGATTCGTTTGATTCAGAAATTCTAATATTAGACGTCCACGATGATTTTTCCGTCTGCTACCCCAAGCAGTCGGCCACGCATTGAAATCGCCCGCAATTATTATTGACGCTTTGCCTCTACTTTCTAAAACCAGTTCCAGGAGGAAGTCTTCAAAATCATTTATTGAGGTGCTGGGAGGAGCATAATAGCTTATAAAATATATACCACTTATATTGGCCCATGTGAAACCGTTATGTGTTTCTTTGGAGCAAGACATAAAAGGTTGTCCTTTGCAGGACCATATTGCAGTCTTGCCAGTTATATCTGTAATCCAGGTGCTTTCCGAACGCTGGGAACATTGTTCGCTTAGTAAAGCGACATGAATGCGCTTTTAAATTATTGTGTGTTTTAGCAGATCTTGTGCTGCAGCGCAATGATTTAAGTGTACCTGTAGTATCCTCATTTTCCCAATGACTTGACCATCTCCAGATACTTGGGGCAAGTCTTACTCAGATTGAGTGTTCCTCTTTGCAAAGCATCCAGCTCGGAGTATTAGCGCATGACTGTGCTACGTGTCCTGCGGCTCCAAAACGTGTGCGTAAGGAAGACCTGTCAATGGAGTTGCAGCATTTACGTGCCATATGGCCTAGGTGGAGACACTTAAAACAACGGGGAAAAGGGCATATTCCCGGAGGCGACAGATCGACCACCCGATCTTTGCTTTACCAAACTTAAGTACAGCCTTGGTGCTTAACTTGGTGCAAACTTAAGTGCATACTTTTAATGTTTGTTTTTCCAAGATTTTGGATCCCGCATTCTTTTTTCAATGCTTGGCAAATTTCTTCAGTAGTTATGGTTTCATCTAGATCCTTGCACATTATCGTGAGTTTTTGACTGTATCACTGCCATTTCACCAACCACTCCTTCTAAAGCATTTTGTAACGTTTCTACTCCCTTGTCTGCTTGGTTTTTCAGTTCTATTAGCAGGTCTCCTTAGAGAGTCTTCCTTATGTACGTCACGCTTGAGCCCAATTCTTCTAGGTCGCTGTCACTTTTTTGTTCCGAAGTATATCAGCGTATGACGTACCATATTTTTTTTTGTAAGTATGATGGCGTCTGGTTTCCATCTGATTTTCCTCGGTCTCCCCTTTTTAATAAGGTCCACCAATGTTTGTCTTGCACTGGGTTTAATCGTGATATCGCCTTGTATTCTATTCGCAGCTTCGCTGTAAGTGCGCAGCGCTTTTTCGTTTACTTTTTTGGTGGGTTTATCTTTTTGGTGGGTTGTAAATAGCCTGATGGCTCACGCATTCCTTTTGGGGTATTGATATCTTTATGTGAGATCCCTGAGATGTTTTCCCTATCATAATCCTTTTCCATGGGTTTTCTAACTTTTCAGATTCAGCATATAGTGTCACTATGCTGCTAACTAGTTCACGCATTGCTTGATTTATGTGCCTTTGACCAGCCACCATATTTTCCACAAATGAATTTCTTTATATAAATCAATTTTTACTTATCTATTTCACTAGGTTTAGTGTCCACTTAAATGGTCCAGTTTCCCGGTAAGTCTCAAACAAAATATACTTCTGTCACAGCGAAAAGCTAGGAGTATATAGCAGATTTCAAGACGGCAAAAATGAACATGTCCATTTCACTTCACTCAGACAGTTTTTCATATCTTATGTCGTATTCATACACCTATGTATATCGATGTGTATGCATTTGTGTATGCCATATTCTAAAGCGCAACTTTACGTAATTTTATTTCACAGTCGCCACACATATGTTTCTTGCGCACACACGCATACAAACAAGTGAGTGAATTTGAAATTTTAGAAAAGGACACACACACATACAAGAATACTGAAACCTACCCTTATATTTTATGTATAAAATTATCACACACTCACACTGCCACATAGGTAAGAGCAAATACGCATGTGTGTATGCGTAATATTTTCGACAGGGGCGCAACACCTGTTCGCGAACGCGTCTAAAAGAGCGATGGCGAGAGCATTCGCACCGCCACTCAACAAACACAAATTCATTTGACTCTCACTCACGTAGCTGCGCTGCCGATCGTTGTTGGCTAAAAAAAACTTGTTTCTCGCCTTCGTTGCCGGGCCGGCAGGTTTTGGGCTTGAAACGCACCTACACAGCGGCAATTTATGGCAGCGTGCGCTTCGTAGCCAACATGCGAGAGTTCAGTGCTAGCTGGCTGGCTGAATGTTGTTGTTGTTGCCGTTAAAGATGCTCATTTTTGCTTTATTCTTCTTCACCGATGATGCGTCTGATTTTGTCGCTGAAAAGTTAATGAATTGCTGCGTCGGCGTCGCCGTTGACAGCGGCATCTGCGCTTGCGCACCACAATACCTTTGGTATGTGCATGTGTTTATGTGTGCGTGTGTGTTATTGGCGTGGCAGATCGCATTGTTATTTTTGTTCAAGATGTTGTTTCGCAGTTTGGGGCCTTTGCTGGATTTCGCAGTCTTCATTTATATTGGCAAGTAGCGCAACGAGCATCTTCAGTTCTCACAGATCGGTCCAAACGGTACGGTCTAGCAAAGTAAAGCTTTTTTCAAATTGTAATTTCCAGCATACATATTTTGATGAAATTTAACACTTAATTTTTGTTTATTTAAAAAGCATTTAACGGCAAAAATACTGTTTTAAGTAAAAATTATTGTCACGAAAGTTTAAAAGTCAATCAATTGAATTGACTTAAGTTTAAAAACCATTAAAAAAAAGAAATTAAATCAAAGCTCGAAAAACACTTGTGCCCAGAACCATTTAAAGGATATTACAACAAACACTTGAAAAAATAACTGTGGCTTGCTGAATTATAAAAACATATACAACAAAGACACTGTGTAACAAATGAAAAGCACTTAAAGGACTAATAGCTAATTCTAATAAAAAAAAACACTTTTTAAACGCTTTCAAAGGATTAAGTGTTAAAATACATTATTGCAAAATACAAAATAAATGCTAAACGTGAAATTTGTCGTAGCTGTCTTAAGTAATTAATTAATTTTTTTTTTGTTTTCTTTTCTTTTATAAAGATTTTTTAATAGATCGCCTAGAACTTTTAGAAAAGTAATTTTCCTTGCTTTAAGCAAATCAAATTTTATATTTGCAAAAATGGCGCGTGCTGTACTATGCATGGTAAGTTTGAGAATTATGATTTTTAAATTACATAAAATTTAAATTATGTAAAATTTAAAAATTAAAATATTTTGTTAAATGAAAGGACAAATTAGTTTAGTAAAAAAACATCATAAATAAATAGAAAACAAGTATGTTAGATTATAAAAAAATTTGTTAAAAATAATTTGTTAAATTTGTTTTTAAAATAAATATTTATACATATAATGTTATTTATTATTTTATTACTTTTATTTATTTATATATAGTTATATTTCCGTTGGGAATTTTTAGAAAATTACAATACAAAAACTATATTGTAGTTCTAAAAACTAAAGCTGAAGTTATGGCTAAGTTCTAAAAAAAGTTAACGTTTTTTAACTGATTTTTTGGGGTTTTCGAAGATGTAACCCTGTTTTTTTAACAAAATTTAAAAGCAAGATTTCAAGTGTGGTCACCCTGTTGACTATTTTGACTTAATATATTTAAAAATGTAAGCCCAGAGTTTATTAAACATCCAAGAGAGCGTGTTTGACAGCTGTCATAAACAGAAAACCTTAAACTTGAGTTTAAGTTTGTGGCACAACGTTATTTTGATGTCTAAAAATTAAATACATGATTTAAAAATTTTAAAATTCCTTACATTAATATTTAAAAGTTTGGAAAAAAATCAAAAGTAATTAAACTTTTCTGTAAACAAATTAAAAAATTTTTGAAATAATAATTAAAATAAAAGTAAGTTTCTGAATCGCGCTTATATGGGTAGCCAACGGCTACTCATCCACCGACAAGCAACAAATCAAATGTCATGCGGACACCTCCTGTGTTACATACAACAAATATGTGTGTAGAACTATATGTGCGTAACCGTTAATGCACACGATTATACATACATGTGTATATGCCTGTATGTATGCATATTTTATGACCGTTGTTTTATTTTGAATACCTGACATTTAATGACTGTTACAAGTCGTAATATTTTGTTTTTGGTTTGAGCATCATATTTGTACTAATCATTTTGTATTTTGCGCTGAGTTAGGAACGCCATAAAATGCATTCTTCCCATAGCTGGCTCTAAGCTAGTATATTGCTTAAGTCACAAATTCACCTTTAACCGTTCCGCTATAACTGTTTGAGTACATTTCCACACTCTCGTACATATGCTTGTACAATTGTGTAATATCACATAGGCTTTCAGCTTAGATTTAACTGTCGCTTTAGCTATCTCCATGCGGAGCTTAGTAAGTGTTTAATGTAGTTTTCGCTAAAACAAATATAATTTGTTTGTATTGTAAAGTGGAAAATACAAAATGTTCAAAAAAGTAACGTAAACTTGGCGTCGTAGACAGGAACCTTTTTGCATTATTAGAATATGAGTACTGGGAGAAGATATGTTATAGCAAGCCATGCACACAATATACCCAAAAAAATTTAGTAGGGAGGGATTAACATCATTTGTATTGCCTGCATTTATATCGTGCGCTCTCTTCTAATCGAGTTTATGCGGTTCTAAAATATCTACTTTAGTAAACCACTTTGCTGCACATACAGCACACTTCTAACGCAAACATTTTTGTTATTTTTTACTTTTGGAGTCTAGAGCGTCTAGTATCTAGCACCGTTATAAATCTGTCAACTGAATTCTAACGGTATACGCATACAAATTAACTTGTCTTCGCAAATAAATGCGAATGCAAATTTTTGGTTGTCGTTAAAAGCTTGCGAGAATTTTCGTATAACTCTCATGCTAATATTATTTCTTTGTGAGCAAGAAAACAAAAGCAGTAAAATTAATTCACTTCCACGCTGGTACAACCAAAACATGCCGGTAATATTTAAAGCCATTAACAAGTGGTTAAATATATAAAATGTAGAAAAAATGAAAAATAAAAAATAAAAAAGTTCTGTTGAAAGAATATAAAATAATTGAATGAAGGTCACACTTTTTGGCTTTCTCTTATTCTGTGATCATTGCTCTGTAAACGTTTAAAATTATACAAAATGCTATATAAACAATACCGGTTATATTGGTTAATGCCACTTTCTCACTTTTCCTTTTTGCTTTGTGGGGATCTTGAATTATTCTAATAACTCTTGAGTCAGCGGACGCTTTTCAAAGAAATGGTACATTTGTAGAACGATCCAATAAAAACGTCTTTTGGGAACATGAAGTTTCCTTACAAGAAATGTTTGAAAGGCTTTTGGAAGGTGTTTTTGGTGCTTCTGAATTGCATGCCCTATATACCATATAGCACTATATGTATATATATATATATACCATATACCACTAATAATCACATTGAAATCTTGAATTTGATTTCATTAACACTTAAAGGAGATCTAAAATATACAAAATCGGTTAAAACCATTTTTAATTTCGGTATGACAATTTCATAATAATTATCGTTTTAAGCTATCATTTCTATTATAACATAATTACTAGCAAAAATTAAACTAATCGCATGAAAAGCTTACTAGCTTTCATATAAGCGGATCTTATTTTGTGAGTCCGAACTACTAAATGTTCTTAAGAGGTTCTGACATGAGAAGCATGCCAACTTAGCATATAACGGTTTACATCGTTACAAGCACTCGTCAAATCAAGTGCTCCTGTATTAGATTTCGCTTTCACGTTTGCCTTGACTTTGAAATCAATTAGTCATGAAGTGAGCTTTGTAGAGTTATCGTCAAAAATCGATGAACTTTGATGATCTCACAGGTGATACAACAAATTTTCGAAAATATTTTTTAAACAAATTTTTCAACTGCCCACGTCAAACAACTAATATAGCTGTCAACACTATTTTGACATTTGCCATTTAGTCCAAATTAAATATTATCAAATTTAAATTCATATTATTGTCTTTATCAAATTTGCAAATGAGTCGCAATAAAACGATGTGTAAATAGGAAATGTTGTTTAAACCTATTTGCATTTTTCATTCATAGTCAAGTCAAAGTTGCTGTCAGTTTCTCGGAGGAAAAAACAAAAAAAAAGCGACGAGCCAATATTTTTCTTGTGGGCATAACTAAAGTATGAAAAAATGATAAATGAAATGCGTTGGCCTTTTATCTCACGATTTTCGTTTGCTCGTCTTTTTGTTATTTTATATAATAGTCAAACTCCGTTACTTGTAGAGGTTTTTGGCTTGGTTTCGACGTGACCACGGGTTACTTGCAATGACAGTTACAAAAACAGACAGTTTGTTTATGCTTTGTCATAATTTCTTGCATTTTAAACAATAAAAGAAATATTTGGCGTTTTTTTTTCTAATATTTCTTTTAATTTTTGTTTTTATACTTTTTCATTTTTATTTTATTTCTTGTTACTTCTTTCAAACCACATCCTTAGCGTATTTTGTATTTTAACGCTTCATCTTCAGCTGTTGCTTGTTTACCTTCGATTTTTGATAAATAATTAATGAATTGAGCAGCTGACGCATTTTTGCTTACATCTTACAGGCGGCATTCTCAAAAGCAAGCAATTAAATATGGGCTGTATGCATACTAAATATAGTGTAGTTCCGCTGGGAAAGCGGTAAAAATGTCCGAAATAAGTCAGAGTTCTTTGTTTATTTTCGCTTTTTATATATTTGTATTTCGGTCGACGCTTTGCTTGGGGGTCTTCAACCCGGAATTCCTATGGAGAATATCATAATTACGCGAATGAATTTTCGCTGCTTTTTTTCGAATATTACTTGCGTGTTTGTGTGCAGAAAAATATTTATTTTCGATTTTACAGTTGTTATTGATGACCTTCTTTGCCTAACATATTCAATGGTTTGCCAATCAATTTACACCATGTCTGTATGTTATGAAGCGTTTTTGGCACCTTGGTCGTGCCAATGTTTATCAAGCAAAGGTTAGTGCCGCCTATCACTACAGCAACTACAAGGAAACCAATTTGACAGCATTTTATTTGGTCAATGAGATAAAAACATAACCTTTTTTTTTTGGTAATATAATTATAGATGCTTACAAATTTTTGCATTTAGTGCTCAAAAATATATGTATACACATCTCAAAAAAAAAAAATTCATTCGTTGAGTAATTAAAAAAATTTATATATATATTTTAAATTATGTTTTTTTTATAAATCAATATTTTTGAATGATTGATTCTAAATAAAGTAGCTGCCCAACACTAAAAAAATAATAATTTTGAAAAAATAATATCTTTTAAGTAAAATAAAATCGCAGTACTGGCAGTTACTTGATGTGTTGGAAGAATGTATACTGTTCAAATTACAAAGCATCCATCTCAAGATATAAAATCGCCCAGTAAAATTATTTGCGAAAATTATAAAGTCAGCATTTCAAGGTTGCGCTTTTGTGCTATTTTCCACATTTATGAGTAAGCATACAGTTAGTATTGGTAATATAATGAAGACTGCGCACGTTCCAGCAAAATACACATATATAACAGACGTGTTAATTCAATTTGTTTGATTTTTGATCTAAATGATTACTTCTATTTTTGGCCTGCATTTCATTAGGTTGGGGATTGGGGGGTCGTATAAACTGCGCTTATTTTTCACTAAGGTGCCAATGGATTTGATTTTTGATTTATTTTAATGAGTGTGAGTGTGAAAAGGTGACTAAATAAATTGGTAATTTCAAACTGTTTCATTTAACAAACTGAGTTTTTAAGCCATTTGTTGCTGGTAAGCCATTCTACAGGCCATTGGCCGAAAACTAAATCCTTTTGATTGATTACATGTGAATATTGTTGGTTAAATTTTCCAATCTCTCAGTTCAATTCATTTCACTTTTGCTGTGAGCAAATGGAATAAATGACTATTAAAATGGATGTTTCGCATTTAGTGAGATTTGAAAACGTTTTGCAGGATTTTTGCAGGGAATTATACCAAATTGATGAGTGTTTAAGTAAAATGCTGTTTTATTATCTTGTATGCATTTATGACTCGAAACAAATTTAAAACATTTAGAAAGTTTTAGATAGTTTTATAATTTTATAGTTCTATAGTTGGTGGTGTTTAGATTGAGCAATAATTATAACGAGCTCTGAAACAAGTTGGTTATAGATTCTATAAACAACAATATTTTTGAACCTTTAATGCCTGTTCAGGTTAGGCACTCATAAATCACTTTAAAAAACTTGATTTACATTCTTTATATTTATATAAAATGAGTTTTTAAGTAAAACGTTGTTTGCAGATCCAATTATAATAAGAACGATCTGAAACTATTTCAATAAAAATCCCATAAGGAACAGTATTTTCAAACCCTTAATGACCATTCAGATTAGCTTGTCATAAATAACTTTAGAAACATGACTTACATGTTTCATATTTCAACTTTTTGCTGTGGACTTTCATTAGTATAATTTCGCTGAGCTCAGTAAGAACTCTTTATCTGCAAATTGTAGATGACGAGCCCTACTTGGCTCTTTACACAGTAAAGTAATCTTGTTTCTATAATTACATTTGTATATGAATATATGTACTACATTATGAAGAAAAGTAAATCGTGTTTGCCTATCTTGAGTGACCATCTGACGGCCCGACATAGTGAAAAGTATCACGTGCGTAAAAACATCGCTATGCTATGTAAAAACATACATACAAACATGTTTTTTTAGAGAACGCTTCTGCATGGCTTTATTTCTGCGTAAAACTATTATAAAAAGCAACAAAAATTGCGTGCCCAAACTCGGTACTTTAAGCTCTAAATATGTATGTGTGTACGTGTATGTACACAAGCACTGCTGCCTTTAATTCAGCCAATGTCAACACACCACTTGGCTTAAAAGGTTATTCATAGCGATTCTTTTTGTACTTGTTGTCGTTTTGCTACGCATTGTGCACGCAGCTGATAATGCAAATATGATAATAGCGGTGCTAGACTGACGACAATGACATTCCTGCTATTTATGCACGACATACTAGCGCGCTGTCAAAAGCTCTGCTGTTGCTGTTGTTGTTGTGTGTTGTTGTTGTGTGTTGTAGGTTACTTTTTTTTGCGTCTTCTGCACCACTTCAGTGGAGTGTTGCTGACTAATACCCGCGAAAATGTTGAAAGCATCTTTGTTTTTGTCGTACTGTTCTTAAGCTGTTGCTTCTGGAGCGCAATTTGCGCATAACAATTAATGTCGCGCTATTTGAACATAAGTGCAGACAAGAGATTACAAGAAATCATGACAAATAGCAGCAAATGAAGAAACCCTAAGACTTGAGAAGAAGTTCTTGGTAGCAAAAAAAACAAAAAAAAAAAACAAAAGAAAACATTAAATGTGAAAAAGTAAATACCCTGCTCTTCAAGCCAGAGATCGCTGTCTCGTTGCTGCGGCTGACTGTATAATTAATTGCTTGTTTGTATGGATGTGTGTGGTTGTGTGCGTGCAAACGTGAGGTGGCAAACATAGAAAAATTTTAACGCCCGACAGGCGTCGAGTTTTTGGTTGTTGCTTTTGTAGGTGCCCGATTTCACATTTCCAATACAACACGCACTCGCAGACTGCTCGCATGTTTTATTCAAATTTAATTAGATTTTTATTTTTAAATTTGGTATATTTTTACGCCACTTTTTACACTTCCGCTTGCGGTGGCCCTCCTTTGTTGCTACATTGATCACTTCAGCACGTTTTCTATTGCATCCAGGCAAACGGTTCTTTATATACATTTTATTGTAACAGACTGTTGGCAGTGTAAGCAAAAATCCACTGAAAGGTCAAATGCCTGTGTGTGTGCGTGCCATTAAGCGGGTAATGACTCGTGCTCTCGTTGACATCTTGTTGTTAACGGTCTGTTGTAAAATTTAGGTAGTTTCGTTTGCATAATTTTTATTTTTGGCAGATTTTTGGCAGATTTTTGGTAGATTTTCGGCAACACCTACCAGGCTTTAACGCTGCTACGCTCGGTGGCAGATGCTTATCTGAGACGCTTTAAACGCTGTTTAATAAATTCTCTTAAAGAGTTGAGATAAAATTGAATGAAATATGAAACAAATTACAGTTTGTAAGCGTATTATGCGCTTTAAGCGCTGCAAATTTATTCTCACATATATATTTTACATCTTTATTAATGCATTGACCTGCGCAGTAATGATTGTAAGTTACAGCTAATAACTGTATTCAACAACTTTGCCAACAACAAGTCATTACCGTTATATCAATAGAATTATAAAATGATTGTAAGCTGATTGCCACTTAATTAATTTACCGTTTTGTAAGCACGTTGTTAAACTCACTCGACGGCAAATGTAATTGACTGTTAAGTCAATACTATTTAATGCATAAATTTGTAGCAATTTGCACGTCGCTTTAGTTTAATTGTCAGATTACTGGTAGACAACTCTCTCAATATAACCGGAATTACGCTTAATTTATGACTAATTGAGAGCAAGTTGTAATTTGCATAGTGTGCACCGGACTGCAAATGAAATAATTGGGTAGCTCTTTTAATAGCTCAATCTAGTTCTTGGTTCAAGAATTCAGCTAAGATATAAATCATTGTAAATTAATAAATATAAAATAATATTTTTATTGTAATAAATTTCTTTAATTTATTACACTCAGTAAAATTATTGCACTTTTGGCTTGCAATTTACATTTTTTCGGTCGTCATTTAATATTTTTACCAGGTAGTTGCTAACGAAAAGTAAATATTTAGATACAAATACATAGCTTCTTCAATTAACACTAAAAAATATATGTATTATCTATTTAGTCTCTCGAGTGTGTTTCAACAAAGTAACTATCTTGCCTTTGCAAGCAGGGTACTTTGTGCACAAATTGTGTTAATTTACTAAAGTCGGCACTAACGGTTATATTTTGTACGATTTTCGGGTAAGTAGGGTATTTTTTTTTAAATTTTTAAAATGCAACTTAATAGTAGCATTAAAAAATATTGGAATGGAATAATGGGACCACTTTAATTTTGCCGAAAGAATGCATTTTTTTTTGCCTTTGATTTATATATCCGCATTTATACTTTAAAACAACAGTTAAGTGCACAAGAGTTATTAAACTTACTTTATTTCATTGAAATCTGATTTATTGAAAAAGCGAACAAATTTTAAATTCACACTCACGTTTTTCATTGCACCGTGTACAAATTGCCAATGAATCACCTTTTCGCTTTACCCAACAATCCTAAAGCTTACCTTATGCCTTACTACATATAACCTCTTAGCGCACCGCTCTGCATAAAACGATTTAATTAATATATAAAAAGCAAATTAACAAAAAATATTTTTGTAAAAACGTGTGTAAGCTCCGCCATTCACACAATTTTTTGCCAATTTTTTCCCACCGCACCAGATATATTAGCAATTCAAATGCCGTTAGTGTTTATAATAATTTTTAAACAAAAAGTTACATATGCAAGCATGTTTTGTGTTTTATTTGCGAGCGATATAATCTCCGTTGTGTTTGGAACTATAATGGAGGACCCAAAAATTAATTAATGATGAATAACACATTTCCTAACATCTAACTTAAAAGTATGAATTAAATAATAATATATATGTAAATAGGCGATTTGAACTATTTTTTGATCTTAAATGGGTTAAAAAGCTTGTGTGTTTCTGAAAAAGAGGTATCATAGCTGATAGTGAAGAGCATTGGTATTTGTGTCGAAAGTTGTGCTTTGTTAGCTGTTTTCGGTGAAAGCTTATTGATGAGGTGAAAATGCTATAATTTCGGTTTGTATTCATGAAAAGAATGACATATTTATGAATAACGCATAACAATAAATTAGGTTAGATATAGCAATAGTTCTTACGTCAGCAGCTGACGTCAACAAACTTCAACAACTGGTTGAGAAAAATGAAATGAAAAAATTTTGTAGAGAAAGAGGGGTTTGGAAATAAACTTTGAAGCATTTGAAATATTACGGTTATGATTATCAATTTTGCGGTTCTAGCGAAAGCAGGGTTGTATTTTGTTTTTCATATGAAAGCTATGTATAATTTGGATGCGAAATTTTGTTCATTTTTGAATTAGATTTGAATTAAATTATTATTAAGCTAAATTTTAGATGCTTTTAGCAGTCTTTTGAAACTAAACACTAAATTAATAGCGGTTTAAGTCGTCAGCCAAAAATTACTTAAATGCAGAGTTTGTAATTTTTCATAGCTGTCATGCCTTCGTGATTAAAGTCATACCTATACACTTGCCTATACACTTGTAATATTTAACTCACCATAATTTCCTTGACTTTTAACACTTCAATTTATGTTATGGCGACATTGCAGACTTCTGATGCGATAGCATTCTTTGTCTACGACATTGCCATTGGCCTTAATGGTACCATATACAATGTTAAATAATAGAAACCACTATAATGAATACAAAAAGTAAAAGTGTCAATGCTAATCGCTGCTAAAACAAGCAAGCTTAAATCAATTGAGCAATAATCAATAACTTCTTTTCAACTTTAGCCACTTTAAGCCGTATACAACAAGAAACAATTGTGAGGAAGAATAATGCAGTATTGAAAAAATAAAAAAAGTATGAATATAAAGAATACAAAAATATTATGTTAAAGAGAAGACCACGTAGTTTCGACAAACAACTCCATAAGACACTAGTGTTTCTTAAAGAAGCCAATAAAATTGTTGAAAAAGCAGATATTCAAATGTCAGCAGCTCATTAAGTTGACCAACAGCTTCTTCACACATGAATATTATAGATGCATTTTAAGCAAAACAAGAAAAACATTTAACTATACAGAAAGAAAGAAAAAAAAAAACAAAAACAAAACCAGCTAGACATTTGCCAATCGCCTGAAGCGTGATGAGCCGCGTTAGCAGCGCCAAATGCCAATAAACGCGGCTTCAGCGCGCTGATCTTGTGTCATTTAGGCCTCTTTTTCTAATTTCCTGCTGTGTTACGCTGAAAGCGAACGACAACAATACAGTTTACAAAAAATTACCAGTTTCACTTTCAAACCTATTTCAGGTATTGATTCCAAAATAAACAAAACGCTCTGTGGATTTTATAGCAGCTAGCTGCTGAAGATCACGCATACGCTCATGCATACCAACCAATATTGTTTAATTTTTAGTTAAGTGCTATTTGATCATCACTCGACTATCCACTCAGCGTTTGCTTGCGTATGTGCACCATTCACACCATGAACCATCAGCATGCAAGTGTTGGTGAAGGTCGCTGTGTAGATTGTTAATAATGCTATTGATATTATTTGTATTATCTTTTGTGTCTAAATGAGCGCTGTTACTTTGTTTCCACATTTTTTTCTTTTGATTGCGCTCCCTCCTCTTGCAAACGATATTTGCATTCGGACTTTCTCGCAGTCAGCCAAAAATTGTTGATGACATCAGCTGCTCGAAAAAGGTGGATACGTTAGTCAAACTCTTTCTGGTCAATAGGCGAATTTAATTTCGCAACAATACATACAAATATTTGTGTGTGTGTGTGTGTGTGTGTGTATGTGTGTACAGTTGCTGACCAGATGGGTTGATGGGTTTTTCGATATTTTTGGAGTGGTTAGTAGAAAAAGCTTATTAATGTTGTTTCAAATTGAATTCATTTTCTCTCTTGTTTGCGTGTGCAAGCGAATTTCAAACGATCGGACATTTTTGGTTGCCCTGGGCTTTGTGCACAATGCATACCAATTTAATTAAATAAGCAAATATATAAAAATTTGTTGCTAGAAAATATTTAATAAAATGTTGCGAAGCTCTGATTTAGCAATGATTTATTGTGCATGCAAATTTATATATATATATATATATATATATCCAATTATATTTTATGCACTGTTGGTTATATTTCTTGTTTGAATTAGTTTTGGAATTTTTGAAAATCAAATTTTAATTTGCCTCAAAGCAAATATTTTGCAACTTTTTTAACTAAAATTTTTTAAATATTAAGCAATAGTGATTGTCAAAGAGTAGAAGAAAACAGAATTTAATTTGTAACAATTAAAATTTCTAGAAATTACTTACATAGTACATGTATTACATGTATATATTTATGTAAGTACAGTATTTATTTGAAAGTTAACAAAAAAATTAGATCGAAATATTATATGAAAATGAAGTAGATTTCAAAAATTACTTGGAAAAGAGTAAATATACTTTTGCGAAAAAAATTTTGTTTTATTTTTATCAGCAAAGCTTATACAAAATCTACCTACAAAGTCACTACCGCTAGTTTTAACTGAGTGTCTGAGAGTCTTCGTAAAATAAGAACTACAGCACTTCTGCGTGTTAAATACATTTACCACTTTACTTTACTAGCGCTGAGATTTTAGCGCAATTTCGCAATTCAGCAGACAATTAGCGCCATGCGATAGTAATTTTTCAATACGCTGCATCCGGCATTGCAAGCTGATGAGCTAATTTTTGCCTTATATAGCTGATTACAGTTGTGTTCTCACCAATTTCAGAAATACCAATGAACTTTCCCAAAAGTGTTTATGTAAATTACGGCAATCCAACGCCTTTTACGAAATGGCACTTCAGACTCGTTAAGTGATCGTAAATTTTCGGATTTTTTTTGTAAGAACTAAAAGCTATCTATATAAGTAGATTTCCCCGTTACGAAAGCGGGTGGGATTCGAAAAGCACACACATACAGCACATACATACATATATGTTTGGAATAATTTAATAGCGGTAATAATTTACCGCTATAGTTTGAAGCAACTTGTCATGCCCACATTCTCAAATTTATTTACACAAATTCCTTTCTCGTGACATATTAATGATTAATTTGGGAAACACACCCGCTGGGGTAGCGTGAGTCACACGCCCACTATGTTCTATACATAGTTGAATTTGTACAGTAGCAGAACTGTATTTTGTGTCTAACAGTATTTTTTTGTAATAAACTTTTGAAATTATTTCCATAGGGTTAGTTGACCTATAAATTACAGCGCAATGTTCTAAAAGAGCTTTTAGATACGATCATACATCTCGTTTAAATGGCTTTTAACCACTTAAGCGCTTTTGAATTTGTGTGTGTGTAATTAGTAGTAATTGAATATGTAGTGCCTCATTAAATTATGCATTTGAAAATCCGCTTCGATATTTATTCTAGTGCTTGCCATTAAGTGCTTTACTATTGCTTGCATGATTGTGTGTATGTATGTATATATTTCAAATGTTGCCACCGTTGTTATTGTTGCATTGTCTGCTATTATTTGTTGATGCATAAAATTATTATTTTATTATGCAATGCACGCAGACATAACTTTGTATGTTAAATTGTAAAGAGATATTTTTGAATTTGAATGAAGCAGCGTCACGGCAGCACACACATACACACACACACACACAATATCATTCTCATATGTATATGCAAGAAGGCGTCTTTGTGTGTTCGTGTTTGTTTGATTTTGTTAGTCACTTTTGGCTTTCGTTGATCTGGTTTTTGTGTTTTGTTATTCGTTATATTTTTTTTTGGGAAAATCAGATGAGTCAAGCTGATTACATGCATATTTACTATTTACTATTGCATACCTTGTTTAACAGCTTAAAATATAATATTAAGCCAAATTATGTTATGGACTGAATTTGTTAATTTTCACTCCTAATTTTCTTTTATGTAGCTTCAATAAAATATATTATAATTTAAAAGAGCATATAAATGGCAAATTTTAATAAAATACAAAGAAATTGGTTTCTGCAACTTTTTTGCATTGTCTAAATATAAACCATGACTAAATATTTTTAAATAGAATATATTAAATAATGGTAGAATGCATAAAAATATTAAATTTATTTTTGCTTTTTTTCTGATAATGTAGGATTTTCCCTTATTTTTATGCAATAAGTATTAAATTTTTTAAGTCTTGTTTGATTAACAACAAAATAGGATTTACATTTTCGGGTGTATGACCTTATTTTTCTAACCTAACATTCTTAGACATTAATTTCAACAGTGGGGTGTGCTTGTTGGGTAAAAGTGAATAACATCTGCCAAAGCTCTCATTAAACTCACATTATCGTAAAAAACAACGTGTAAGCAAATAAAATATAAAGTATAAACAAACTTTTTAAGCGTGGCAAGAAACCAAAGTAATTTTTAATACGTTGCTTTAAGACTTAATGGCATGAGCAAAGAGTTAATTTTTCATGAGATAGTTTTTTATTAATTTTTTGTGTATAAAAAGTTAATAGGCAGTTATGAATGAACCACATGTTGAATTGAAATCATACTTACTTACAAATATATTTAAAGTTATAGTACAAATATATTAAAGCATTGCTTCGATTCTGCAGTATAATTGCTGCATTTGTACAGTTTCGTGCACTTAAATAGGAACACTTTGCTTAAACCATTGGTTGACTTTCTGCGTCAATGTTTCTAAATACTCTTTTGAGGTTATAAAGTTTCTAGAGTGCTCCGAATAGGACTCTGGAATGAAAATTTATTAAACAAAAAATTTTTACTTTTTACACAGTTTGTGAGATATCAATAAAATCATTTATCGAACAAAAAGTTTGATCATAAAATTAAGTGATTTATACAAATAAAAATTTATTTTCATTTATTTGTTTATATTTTTTATATTTATTTATAAATTTTACATTAATGTGTATTAAATTAATACAAATATTATTTTATAACTAATTTATTTAATTTAGTTTCTTTTATATTTATTATTATTTAATATTAAGATTGGTTGAAATCTGTTTTGAAGTTTTTCAAATAAATTTTTCTCTCTTAATTCATCATATTTATTTATTTAAAAATTACAATAACAATTTGTTGTCTTGCATTTTTGCAAAATATACTAATTCACTTATAATTTTTTCTGCTCTTTCTAGGTGAGTGATTCTTAACAAACAACCACCAAAAATATTAATATTTATTAAAAAAAAAACCCTCACAGGTATTTATCTACTATGATTTTCAGTTTTAACTAAAACGAAGTGCATGATTTCTGATAAATGCCTTTAAGCGCATTAAAATTAACCTCAAAATTGGCAGTTGATATTGACGTTTCAGGGGCGAGTTAGCAGCGCTAAGGCACAACGATGAAGATAAACGCAAGTCATTTAAAGACATATTCATGCATGTAGTGCAATATTTATGAACTTTGTATGACAACAAATTTCACTTGCACGCTTTCATGGTCAAAATGGTTGCATAACCTGTTGCCAGCGCGGAAGAATTTGCCACAGTTTTGTTAAAACCGTAAGCAAGCGAGTTAGCGTGCTGCTAGTGTCGGGACAGTTATATGAGACTTGTATATTTGTTGTTAATTTTTTGTTGATTTTTTGTTGTTGTTGGCTGCGTGGTGGCAGTGCATAGCATTTGCCATTGCGACGGCACTGTGTGGCCCCAGTGTCTCATTAAGGCCAAGTGGATAGCGTGAACGCAGTTAATCTTCCAACCGCTGCAACGCAGTCGCAGGGCGTGGTGCACAGTTGTTAAGTTTTTTTTTTCGTTAATTTCTTTTGCTCTTTTGAACAATTTCGTCTCGATGAATTCCGTAATATTCGCTTGGTGCATGCCTGCAAGCTATAATTTTGTAACTGTCAAGCGCGAGCAATTCGAAACAAAGTTAACAACGGGCAAACATGTGTGCGCGCCTTTATAAATAAATTAAGATTTCAGAAAAAATGCAATGCAGCGACCTTCAATGAGACGCTCTTCAACGCACACATTATTGACGCTTCAATTTCAACAAGCTGTGTGTTTTTTTACCTCAGCTCCACTTGCGACTTCACTCTCAGTGCAGCCTCGAGAAACCGGCTTCCAAAGTGCGGGCGCATGTAGCGCTCATTTCGAGTCAGTCACTCAATACAAATTATGAATCGCTTGTTAGCGTCATGTGAGTATATGTGTATGTACAAGTACGTGTGTTCATATATTAGAGAGGTTGTTATAAATAATTGAGTGATTTTGTGATTGACAAATTCGAAATTTTGCCACTTTGTTTACTATGCACTGAGATTAAATGCATAAATGCGTTTATTAAAATTCCATGCATGTATTTAATTGTCCGCTTTAATTAAGTTAGAAGCTTTTTGAGCGCAATTTTGCTGCAGACATTCACCTGCTGTAATTTTGCGGTTAAAATGGGCATTCAAACCCCTGCAGTTTCGCTAAGCTCCTTTGTGGTTTCCCTACCACAAATTAATAATGCACACTAATTAAAAAAAATTATTTAAGCCTATTGCACCGAGCAGTGGCTTTTAAATGAAAGCTTATGAAATTTTAAAATTTGGTGTTGGAAAAATATGTGTTTTTTTTTACCAACTTTTTGTTGCAACATTTTTTTTGTGTTTATGTTCGAACATATTGGCACTCTTTCTAACAAATGTTTGCACATATCTGCTATTAGTAGATTGCTTGCCCTATTTAGAAGGCAATTAAATTCATGTAGGCTGAGGCAACAAAAGCATTTTTTCAACCCACGCAATAAAATCTGGAAACAGTGTCGAGTGTCGGCAGGCATTAATATGTAATTTTTCATCAAATCAATCAAAGACTGGGCGGAAAATTAACCAGCATTGTTCTCTTTGCTATTTCTATGTACACAAGAATGTTACATAGTTATGATAGTTACATAGAAACATTGTTTGCACACAATGCATGGCAATCAGCAGCAATTTATCACTGCCCATTAGAATTGCTTCAAAATTGTTTTTGTTGCACCAGCGACTATTTGCGTTTATGTTGAATTGATAATCAACCGAATGGTAGAAACATATACAATGTTTCAGAAAAGTTTCATCAAAGCAAAGAGCATTGAGTAGTTTTATAGGTTATGTAATACAATTTTCTTTACGAAAATAAGTTAGACTCAAAAGTTGTCTAGGAGGAATCAAATAGTAATAAATAAATATTTTTCTAGTGATTATATGCTCACGCTAAATGAATTTGAGGCACAAAATGTTACAGGAAATTTACTTAAAATTTTTAAGGAAGTGAATGTCTGTTTGTTGCAGAATTAAATTCAATTAAGAATAAAACTTTAAATTTGGAAATGTATAAAATTATTTACAAAATCGATTTACCCATTTGTTTTATACTTTTACTTTCAAAATTTTATTTTAACATATATTTATTAAATATTTTATAAAGTGAAATATATTTAACTAGTGTGAAACATTTCAAAATAATTTATATAAAAATTTTAATATTTTTTTCGAATTGCACATTATACGCAAAGGTTAAAATAACAAAACTGAAACTTTTAAAATTCTTAAATTGGAATTTAAGGAAGTCAATTGTTGTTATGTGTTGCACTTACAATAAAAAATTACTTTTGAAATTTTTGTTTAATTTTATTATTTTTCTTTCTTTTTGTGTTTGAAATTATGAAAAGGCATTACCTACAAAATTATGCTCTCTAAAAATGATTTAATTCCATCTTTATCTGCATGCATTATTAACAAGACTAATAAAACTTACTAACTATTAACGAAGTAGAAAGCATAATTTTTAGTAATTTTTTTAAAGTTTTTGCTGCAACAAAAATAACCGCTGACATTTTAATTGATATTTTAATTCTTATATAAAAAAAATTAAATAATTTATCTTTTAAACAGAAGCTTAAAAGGTATTTTAAAAAATTTCCTCACAAAAATGCTGTATTATACCAATAATAAAGTATGAAACGTAGTTTTTAAAGAACTTGAAAGAGTTTTTAGATTAAATACTTATTCCACAAATAATTTTTATTTTTATTTTGCTCGTGCTGTTTTTTCGTTTTATCATTTCATTAACAAAATATGTGACTGTCAGTTTACAAGTCGATATTTTGCACTATTATATAAATAAAATTTTTCAATCTTAGAATTTCTTAAATGATTGAATTATGATGAATCATTGATGATGATGAATTTCTTTTTACCGTAAATTAAGCACCTTTCCTTACTTTTTAGCTAATAATTCTTCTTGATATAAAACTGCATTGTGTAAACCCGGCATTATCCATTCGACCATAATGTTCTAATACCAAACAGATACATTTTTTTAAAAGATTGTTCTTGTAAAGTATTGGAGCTTCGGAGTAAACGGAGCTTCAATAGAAAGTAACGTTATAATTTACTATGGCCAAAATTCTTGTCTAGGATTTCCGTTTTGTTATAGAAAAAAGATTTAAAAAACTGAAAGTTTGACAGATGTACCATAACCAAAATGAATTATGAATGAAATCCCATAAAATAGCTCCGTTAAGGACAATAAATATTTAAACAAGCACAATAGCTTGTTTATGATTTCTATCAATTACAGTTAGTATAATTTGTGTCTATAATATACCTAATAACACTTGGAATTTTTCCAAATAGAATAAGTTGCCTTGTCAAACACTCATCATATATTTTTATAATCAATTTTCTTGATTTATTTTCCGAATTAGTCAAGTTCACACTGTATCCTTCAGTGAGGCTGTGAGGTACATCAACACTGACACCTTACTGTGTTATTAAATAAATTTGTATTTATGATAAATTCAAATGCCGTCAATGGTTGAAATAAAACACATACTCCTAATCATGTAGATATCGATTGCAGCCGAATAAACTTCAGTTTATATATCGCAAGAAGATTGTTAAGTATGCTTGCGTTCGGAATCAAGTCCATAAAGCAATACTGACAGCTCAAGGTGGTCTTTTGAAGCTTTCCGAAATATTAAAAAATCTTTCGTGTAAACCAAAACGAGCAACAAAGCAAGTTTGCTTGCTATTAAGAAAGCAATCGATTTGAGTGCGCATACCATAGTTGTGGCAACAATATTATATATTTTAATTATATCGATATTAACACATATTCTTTGATTGTGGAAGTACTGCAAGGTTGTGCTAAATTTTGAATATCACTTTCAAATTCTTATATAAATATTTTATCTCTCGGTATTTGTGAACCCAGTTCAGTTATCTGATGAACGCATCTCATGAATATAATCATTACGCTCACGGATGTGCTAATACTTGCTGCCATAATCAGAACAGCTTAGTTGCTGACACATCACTATTGTCTGCCACTGTATTTGTTTGTTCAAGTGTGAATTGTTTGAAGCAATATACAATGACGTTTATGATATTTATGGCTGGTGCGCATATTAAAGTTATAATAAATTATACTAGGGGGGAAAAAATATGGATACGAACATGAAGAAGTTTATATACAAACATTTCTTAAAATGATAGAATTAATGGCGCCTTCATGCAAATATATCTGGCTAAAAATAAATGTCGTAAAAGTTGTGATTAAAATTTTTTTATATGTCTATCTATATTGGAGACAATTTAAAACACCCTAACCTTTTGATATTTTACAAGAGGGTACTCATCAAACAATTCAAAGTCTCATAGGGGTCTCATTGTGGGAAAAAGTGAAGATGAAATCTCAGTAGAGTTTGCGAAAAAAGCATGAAATCAAATCAATTCAACCAACTTTGCCTCAAGTACGCCTACATTGCTGTATGACATACTGTCAGCTGCCAATTCTCGCGCTCTGTGTTGCAATTATGGAGAGGAATGCCGCTAGCAAAACAAACCAAAAAATGTTATATAATAATTAAATGGCTTTGGAACGCATGCGCAAATTGTAATGCTTTGAAAGTAGCAACATCATCATTATCAGCGCAGTAGCGCCTGCGTGAACGCGCTGTCAGTGAACCAGACTGGATGTCTGTCTGTCTATCAAAAAGCATTTATGTTCGCGCTGCCGCCATCAAAGAGGGCGCCCAACGGTACGCGCTTTGTTGTATTTTTTCGCTGTTTTCGCTGTTGTTACTTTGGTTTCCAAGCACCTCGTGCGCCAGTAATTAAAATTTATTGAATTCTTTAAAGCCTTTTATGTATGTGACAGCAACAAAAATATGTATATAGCGACATACACACTCTCCACATTAAAAATTACTCAACAACTTTAATGCACGTAAGACATGACTTTACACTTCTCGTTCGCAAATATTAAATACATGTGTATTTGTACCCAACATTTGGCGTGCGCTGTAATTGTTTGTTGTTTGTTGTTGTTGCATTGGCATTAAGTGCTTGTGCGCATCATATGTGCGTTTGTTTGCAACATATTTTCGCCAATTTTTGTTTGCGTTAACTGTTCTCACTGTCAAGTTGTCGACTACCACCTTTTTGCTTTGTTGTAATTACATGCTCACTGGCTAATGTTAAATGTTCATTGGCTGAGACGCCTCACTGCCGGCCATCCCCGTTTGTTATATTGATGTGCTAATGTTTGTTTTCAGTTGGTGTGCTCTAACACATATGCACATACAGACTGGCACATATCTACACATATTATTTATTCATTTTGTATGCAGCAAATAATGCGTTATTATGTTGAAAATGGATTTTTTGACAGTCGCTTTGTATCAGTCAGTGGCAGAAAGGCGGTACACTTGTGCAGCAAACACTTGTACATATGTATGTGGGACAACCAGTTCAATAACTGCCTATATTTTGGTTTCTCACCATCAAGCGTAACGGTCTCTCTCAGCTGGTGGCTAGTTGTATGTGGCTTGTTTTAACGATTACAACACTTGTATTAGCATAAATATGTAAGTGTATAGAATTGTTTGTGTGCTCATCATAATCATAAAAGCAAATATTAGATATTTTAATCAGTATGTGGAAAACCGGTCAAAAAAGTGCAGTCATGTTTATGTTAATTTGATTTGGACGACTATTAAGTGTCTGAAAACGACCTTGTCAAAGGCATGGAGGTAAGACTTAATGCAGAAGCGTGCTGTATGCATTAATGTTCGTAAATTAAATTGAAATTTGTCGACTTTGAAAGCATTTTGCAATTCTAAATACACAAATGGTTTGATTTATATATAAATGATTTACTCCGCAGATAAATTATTAATCAAGTCAAACCGCGCAATCTTTTAGTCAATGTTTGACTTTATATAAATGTTGAACACATTACTATATATACTCCTAACACAAATACTATTTCCCTTTCAATAATTATTGCCATACTCTGTCATTATTCCTTATTTTACTTCTACTTGTCATTTTGTCCCCACACCAGATGGCCTGATGAGCCCAATTAAGACTTTCGTTCCCAATTATAACGATAATTGTTTCCTTTCCTTTTTCTGATTCTACATTCGCTCACCTATATAAGCTTACATTCTTACTGTCAAAGTTTATGTTTTTCCATGTCATCTTTTTCTAAATCATCTTCTATTATCATTTCCAACCTATTTCATTTCCTATTTTCCTGTTACAAACTATATTACTCCCTTAGTATTCCAATCTCCACTTTTCCTATAATCAACAATTTTCTTATTCTTATTCTAATTCCCTCATCTCCACCCCTGCTCCCTCTTTCATTTTTCTAACCATTTTTCGTATATCAGTTTCATTTCCTATCCTTCCTTTCCTCCTACCCCTCCTAATGCTTTCTCATATCATTCATCATCCGTTCGTATTCTTCCATCCTACCCATTGCAATCCGTTATCTTATCCCTTTCCCTATGTTCCTATTCATATCTCAATTCTTCTCCAAAATCCTCATTCCCTTCTCGATATATATTCCCATATCCAATTCCTTCCGGTCATATTCCACTCCTAAATTATTCCTTCAATTCCCATCATATAAACCTAATCCTATCCTAATTCCTTAACCTTTTCCAACATATTACTATTTATTATAATCCGAATTCACCTACCCAATTTCCAAACATTTTGTTCATACCAATTCCAATTCCATTTCCAATTCCATTTCCAATTCCTATTACCATAAAGTACCTATTCTTATTCCATTCCAACCATATCCATTCCCTTGCCAACCCGCTTTCCTAATCCAATCCACATATCCACATAATCCACATAATCCACATAATCCATATAATCCACATATTCCCTTGCCTTTTCTTCTTCTACTACTTTTCCAGCCGGTTCCTTCTACATCTAACTCATCCTACATCTACCTAACTCAGGCCATGCATTTTTTCTGTATTCTCAACAATCGCAATCCCTTCCAATTTTAAACAGTCTCGCATATCATGATGTCTGGCCTGAACATCTCTATCTGTTCATAGCAATCTTCTCTTAATTTTCGTTTTTACTACTGGAAGAATGACTTCGGTTGTGTAAAATTTTTAATGAAAGTTCCCGTGCCCGTTAGACTCTCATTGAATTTGATCCCCAAGTGTGTGCCCTTAAGGAGGAACCATAGTAGAGGGAAGCGCAAACGACAATTGAAACAAACGTGATGAAACAAGATATTTCATTCAATACCTATATCGACGAAGATATGTACACATATCTCTTAATGGTATTGCTTCGATTTAGCTCACTGCTCTGTTTCTTGCTTCACTATGTTTATAGCCTTAATTAAGTAGGAAAAGTTAACAACAATAATTTATTTAGCATCAATATCGTTTTCTCTAAATATTATTATAATGTGTGTTTAAAAGCAGAAGCCATGACAATCGACTAAAATCGCTTAACCGGTCTGTGCTTCTTCGACTAAAGTAAACATTTTGTTATATGTTTGAAACGCACAGAAAAATCTGCCATTTCTTTGCAAAAATTGAAATATTACGCCAAAATTAATCAAATCTTTGAAAGAAATATGCGCATATACCTATATATACACAACAAATGTTATATACACAACAAATACACACACCCAGTTTTAAAGCCGCCTTAGTCTTTGCCACTGTACGTTGACTGCAAGCATGTAATTTATGTATTTGAGGTGTTTCACACTCAAGTTTATTGAACTTTTCTCACGAACAGCACACAAGCTGGCTGTGAAGTTTCACGCCAAATTCTTAAATTATAAAAAACCAAAAAAACCAAAAGAAAAATGAAATTCTATTAAAATGTTATTATGAATACTTAAGTTAATGTTACAGCGATTAATTGGCGCGCTAACGGTGGTAATGACACTGCTCACCGTCACCCAAAGCCTGGCTGGCCGTCCAGTAGTGTATTGAGTGAAGCATCAGTGATGACTTCGAGCATAATTAAGGCATACAGCAGCGCCGTTACGCCCAAAATTCAATTATGCACACGCAGGGTCGATGCTATACTGGCCAAGTGCGCGAGTGCTTATATACAAATACACAATTATTATATTCATACATATTTATGACTGGAAGCGGCGCAAAGCGTCGCTGTATGTTGTAATGGGTGCGCATACGTCGGAAGTTATTTAAAACTTCTGCGGTTACGGAAAACTTTTAACGTAATTAATTCAGAATTGCGATAAGCCAGTGCAGACAATGTCAAAGTGAGGGGCTAGTGTGATGGCAGGCTATTATGCGTGCAGTTAGATGACAATGGCAGAGGAATGCGGTTCATATATACACTTTTTCCATATATTAGCTATTTTAAAAATTTGCCAAATTTGTCTTTGGGTTTGAAAAAAGTTATATGAAAAGTTCTGTAAATAAAACTTTCAACTCAGTTTAACACAAACAAAGCTGTAAGCCAGCAAAAGCGCGACACAGTGCGTGTGCCAGCAACATCTGATCGCTTGCTGTCGAAACATTAATCAAATGGTTTTTTTTTATACAAACATAAATTGAAGGTCGCTTGCCTGCTACTTCCACTTTTGTCGAAGAATGAAAATAAATTAAATGAAAAATGGCCGACCAAGAGAAGAAGTTATTCAACGAAATGACACTTTTCAAAAAATAAAATTGAATTAATTTGATTATTCTCACAGCCAAAGTATTGAATAGCGCCGAGTGTCTAATTAAGGTACACATACAGTATAGAAACTTGATATTCTTCATGCTTTCAACCAAACTTGGCAGCTTAAAGAATAATTTCACATATATGTACATGCATATATAAAGCAAGAACTCAACCGAAGCCACATAGCTGATACTTAGCTGAGTGCCTGACTTTTGAAATACACGAAAAACGAGTGTTTTGTTTTAAAACTGTGTGTAATTTTTTTTCGTTTTTGGTTTTTGGTTTTTGGTTTATAAGAGTGCGATTTTTTTATCGAATCGTATTGCTAATTTTGGTTTTTTATGTAGCGCGTCTGGTTTGGTCTGGTCTGGTTGGAAAACAACTAACCAACTAACTTTGGGTTAGTTTAAATTATGGATGAGCTATACTGGCTAAGCTTTAGTACTATACATATATACAAGAAATATCGAATATATAAATATATAAATATATATAGTGTGTGATACTTCTATAAGTTTTCGCATACTTGTTGTACTACCTATACAACAGCGTCTCAAAGTTAATAGGAAAACATTTTTTTTCTAAATTTAGCAATATTAAAACTTCTTTTCGATTTCAGCAAAAATTTATGGCTTGTCAACAATATGAATATGTTTACTTATATTTTTATAGTTCAATAAATATGTGCGAATGTATACGCGTGTGCTATTGTTTTGGAACCGGTACTATTATTTTATTAAGCTTAATTTAAAAATGCCATCTTTCTGAAATAAGCATATAAATATGTGTATATATTTGTACGCCATGTATAAGTTTGCTTACGTAACATCAAGTATGCCAGTATTATGCTCTACAGCGAGTATATCTATTAGCGATTATCTATTGCAACCAATTCACTGACGTAAACCCAACACATCACGCAGATAATCGAATATGAAACTAGTATCGATAGCGATCGGCTATTTAACATGCGTGTGTTTCTTTTTTTTCCAATTAGTGTAGTTATAATTTGTGCGAATTTCAATTTGTTTCCGCCTAAATTTGAATTTTGAATTTATTGGCAAATTCAAATTAATTTGATTGTGAATGCACGAAAAAAAAAAACATAATTCAAAGTGAACACGCCACTCTCTAATGATACGGAAGAAATATAGAATATTTTAGAAGAAAATTCAAGTTAAAAAAAAAATTAAATGCTATTAAATATATTCTCTTTGTGATTCAAATTTACAATAGAAATAGTGGTTAGATGTATTGACAGCTATGAAAAACGCACTAAAGCATTAACAAATAAAACGAAATGAAATGAAATAAAATTTCCAGAAAACTAATTTTCACAATAGTTTATTCATTTGAACTTAAATAACAACACGAGGAGGCCAGAAATGCAAGCCATACCTATTGTATTGAAGAAATATTGCAATCATATAAAAATTTCTACGTATTCAGTTAAATTTATATATTTCAGTGTAAAAATTCAGTATAAAAATTAAAAAATTTTAAGCGGAAAAGATAGAAAACAAAGTAAGAATACTTTTGTTTCATTTGAATTAATTTATTATTATTTAGAAACCATAATTATGGCGCTTGATATAAATAAAACATACTTTTATCGCAAAAAATTCATCGAAACGACATTATCGTGCATCGAAATTTCCTCCTCTGTTTGTATTAAGAGCTGTCATTCTGAACGATAAAGTATAATCCCACGTTTATAAGCTGACAACTGACAGTCTACCGTTAATTTTCCATCGAAATGGATGTTTGCACTTGCATAATTGAATGAATGAATACTCTTACCTTACCTTAGGGACCACACGGCGTATACGTAATGCCGCACTACACTTGCTTTACGTAGTTATGTAGCTTGCCAAATGCGCTCAATTAAAAACTTTGGACGAAAATTATTTTTTGTTGAAGAGAATTATTTGCATTCATTGAAATTAAATATGTACACTCTTGTGCATCTGTAATGCATATGTTAGACTTTATGAGAAGGGAAATGTGCCAAAATTGCGGCCAAAGGTTTTTTCGTATGTACATATAGCCGCATATAAATATGTAAATGTACAAATATATATAAATTTGTATATATGTATGCTATGTACCCTTAATCTGCCTTGCCTTCAGTTATTGTCAATATGTATGCATCTAATTACCCACATACACTCATACACATTTCTCTATGTAGTCGAACTTGTGTGCAATGGCTCATCAATTTTTCTAATCAGGTTAATTTAGAATGTTTATGCGCCAGCAATTTGATGATCTTGACATCTTTAGTGAAGAGCATGAACGCGCAATATTTAAAGCTGATTTCGAGTATCTTGGATTTACATTCAAACATGTATGTGTATAAATGCAATATTGCCTTTCTCATAAACATGAATACTTAATTAAAATTTTTTTTTTATAACAACGCTTCTTTGACATGGTAAAACTATGAGGTCCTCAAAAATGATTAGCATGCAATTAGCTCAACTTAACTCCGAAGAGCAATTTACCAAATTTTTTCATGACAAAATAAGAATATTAAAAAATTTTGTTTGACTTATTGCGCAAATTGGCAGATTTGCCGGACACTAAGCCTCAATTTTCAGACAACCGAAACGCTGATGCAGTGTGCACAAACTGAAATAAAGCAACAAAATCCAAGTGTTTAAAGAAAAAGAAATCTTAAATTCACTTCATTTGCGAAGGTAATGAAAAAGTTGACTAAAAAACGAAAAACCAAAACCAAAACCAAAACGCATGACATTTTCCAACATTGCAATATTCTAAATTTGCATAAATGCTACACGAAATAACTCGATTTTAATTGCTGTCATTCAAAAGGCAACAAAACTATGTGCAGCCATCCAGTTTTCAAATAGGTGTGAATGTGTATTGCACAGGTGTTTGCAGTAAAATAATTGCTCACGCACATGCGCTTTGCCAGGCCCGCTTGAGAACTAAAAGCGTTTGAAGAAAAAAGTCAACAAATTTACTTGGTAACTTGAATTAAATGGTGGCCACTTTTAATGAAAAAAAAAAAAAGAATTTATTTGAAATTGAGTGACTGTGGTGTTCACTGAATTTTTTCACAAATGCCTTTAGATTGGCGGCTGAAAGGCATAGCCCATTTTAGTAGAAGTAACATTTTAAATAAAAATCTGCAAAAATCAAATTTTTTTATATTCTGCATACGAGTGGATTGAACACTTGACTACCACTTTTACGGTTGGAACTTGGATAAAATAAGATTTAGTATTTTTTATGGTTTGGAAAACGGCTAAAAAAGATCGAAAAATCAAAGAATATAATTCGGTAGTCCGCATCAAGCATCCATGCGCTGAGCTGACCTCTAACAGCCATGTCAAATCCAAACTAAATCTTCAACTTATGGAGATTTACAAATTCGAAGTAGCAAAAATAAATTAAATATTGACGATTTACTTTCAGTGTCAAAAAGTTATATTTTGTGTATTTGTTCCGTGTAAAAATATGCAATTAATTTTTCTGAATTAAATTATGCGCAAATAATCAACCAATCTTTATAACTTCTTTGAATAAACAGGTTGGAAAAACTGCATTTAGTCCGCTTAAAGTAATCAGCTGATCAATATTTACAAAATTCCTGTAATTACGACAATTTGTACTAATTGCATTCATACTGTGACGTCACTCAGCAATTATACTCAAAATTGTTGACACCTTTATGGAGCTGCATATACATTTACATTGATTTTTTATATTAAAAATATTAGCAAAACAATATTGTTTAAGCAAATAACACAGCAAAGGTTTCAAAACTGGATATTTTGGTTCGAAAATTGTTTTAAACTCGTATCTTCACGTATACACATACAATTTCAGAGTGCTCATTAATGAGAATCAAACACGTATCAGATGATGAGAACTCATTAGGAGAGATTTTTAATTTTTATAGAAATATTTAACGCTTTTTATTAACTTCTTCTCTCAAGGCAATGCATGGTTGTGGGAAAAATTTCATTAAACTCGAACACATTTTTGCTACTAAAAAGTTTCTAGTTTGAACTTCTAAAAAAGAGGGGAAAAGAATTAACTGTTGGTGAACAGTTTGTTTAGAGTACATTATGCCTATTATATTTAGTATGAAAGAAGGAAAAAAATGCAAAATACAAAGTAAAGAAATTTAAATATAAAATTTATTGAGAAAACCAGCTTAAGTTTTTTATTTCTGTTTTGTAGCTATTCTCATCTATAAGAGCCTGTGCCTAAAATGTGAACGTTCTCTTTTTACCAAATTTTGCCAGCACATTAAATTTGCATTTTATTCATGTACACACACACGCGTACACTTTTGATATATGTACATGCATACACACAAAAGCTTAAAATCGCTCGTCTTCACATTCAGTCTCGTCTTGACGTCATATCTATTTAAAAGAACTGCTAACCTGCCAAGCGATTTTGTCAGAATCAAATCTTCATTTCAAATAAATAAACCTACATTTACCGTTGGCGCGCGCAGTTCAGTCAAGCGCGTTTCAAGTGACAAATTGTCAGCTCCAACTTTGTAGTGGGCCACTTCGCAATGCAATAAACGCACACATACATATAATTTGAATACACTTTCCTATATACAAAAAAACAAAACATATACTTTTCTTTAGATTCGTATAGACATTGTTATTTGCCGCATATATCCGCTTGAGTGTGCTCCATTTAGGCGTCAGCTTTGTGTCTGGTGTCTGTGTGCATTACTCATACTCATTTTTAAAGCGCGTGTGTGGGCGTCCTCTACGTTTTTGGGTGCAATTCAAATTAAAAGACATTTATACATAAAAATCTATATAAAGTGGTGACAATAAACGCGAACTGCCATAATTTAGTAAATACGATTTAGCCATTTGAACGCAACGACGAACCAACGCCATGATTCGCTGGCAGCAGACAGTACAATTGGTAATTATGTGCAAGAAAAAGCTGTATAAAACAACAGAAATCAATTTTCATTACTAAAAATTGCAATTCAAGCAATTTGTTCACAATATAGGTTGCATAATTTTAACACCACTTTTGGGTAATTACTCACTTGGTACAGAGCGGCGTCGCTTCATTGTTGCTGCTGTCAAAATTTTGTATACGTGTGACCCCTTACCTATGTATAGCTGAGATAAATAGAAATATATGTATAAGAGACGTGTGTACCGGGCATTGGTGTTGGGCATACGTTTTCAGCTTATCTTTGAAAATTTTTGATAAATCGCTATGTGGCTTTTGGTTATGTCCATAAAAGAGGTATAATGAGAAAGTAAATATGGTAATATGTGGGCGCAAACATAAACATATACGAATCAAGCGAATATAATGGCAACAAATATTATGTAATATAGGTATAAGGCAAAAATATTGGTATCTCCATATAGTACATAAGTATACGTACACTTTCACTCAAGAAATACGAAAGAGTAATAAAATTTTTTTGCAGCAAAATTTGAAAAAAAAAACGGTGATCTCTTTAAATAATATTTTTATTTTTTTAACTACATCTATTTTTGCTTTTCTCCCACCCAACAGGCCATCGCTTGCATTTTAGTGCAATGCGCTCTCTCTCAAAGCTACGATAAGGAAAATCGTCGCCTTATTCTGCAAATTAAAGACCAAAAAACAACCAATCAACAATACTATTCGTCGAATTTCGATACCAGTAAGTACAGAATGTTTCAAGTTTTTTAAAATACCATCAAATGCACTAAAATACATATAAACATTTGCACATGTAGCATTGAAAACAAAAAAAAAAATACATAGTATGTGAATAAAAAATAGAGTTTATAATAAAAAAAAAATATAAGAGTTTGTAATATCACATATAAGCATAGTTATATTGCCATATTTTCTGCTCTATATTTCCGCAGCCTTCTATTTTAAAATCCGTAAATTTTCATTTTTTCTGAATCTTTGGAATTTTCATTTTATTTTCTCTCTTTTTCACACCCTTCACTCTCCTAGCAACTCCTGAACTGCCATCATTACTCTCCTATTACTATGCTCTCTCTCTCTCTCTATCTCTATCTCTATCTCTCTCTTGCCAACTAACTAGCTGGTTAGTCAATATTTTTCACATTCACCATTTGTGTCTTACTACACTTTGCTATCTCTCCCTATCTCTCCTCTCACATTTTCATTTAAGTATTTGCAAAATCATACATAGTAGTTGTTTTGTTAGTAGCATTTTATACATACATATCTATCTTTATATACATTTTATATAAAAATTATATTTATAATTTTGCGCTGAATTACGAGCTGTTGATAAGGACTCGTTCGCCGTTTTCGGCAGCGACGCAAGGGGTCCTTTCGGCTTTCTAGTTGCGCAGTTAGATGTAATTTAGATTTGTTGTTATTTTTATTTTTTTTTTGTAACAGTACAAATAGCTGCTTGTAGCTAGTTTATTTATTAAATATTTTGTTTAGAAATATGCAAAATAATTTCTTTCGTTCCTTTGTACATCAAAATTCGTATCTTTTATTAAATAATTAGTAGAAATCTTGTTTATTTAAAAACAATTAATTTTTAATTAATTAACAGTAGAGCGCGCTGTAGCCTTAATAAAAACAACACAAAAGCAACTAAACAACAAATTAAAATTTCGTTTATTTCAAAATAAAAACTTGTCTTATGCCACAAAAATCGTAGTTGAAACAAAAAAAAAAAACAACATAAACAATTTTAGATATCGTATTCTCAAGCGTTTAAAATAAACATACATATTTTATCATTAATTTACGTTGTTACTTTTGTTGTAGCTTTGTACTAAACACCAAATAAAATCGTAGTTAAAACCAAAGCAGACGCACACAAATCTATCAAATATATCTACATTTATTTAGTAATATATCGAAATAAACAACAACAACCAAATATATATCGTCAACCAAACTCGTCTCAAATTGTAAATATTTTCGTACCGACACACACAACTCGACTCAAATCAACTCAACTCAACTCAAATCCACGCCACGCCACGCCACTCTACTCCACACCACTCTTCTACTATAACTTGTATGTGTTTTAATAATGTAAATTGTAATTTTTTCTGCCATTAGTGACAAAAGTTTTTGTTTTGCAACATAAGAATTTCGCATACTTACAATAATTTTCACCATTTATCAATTTCTGTAAAAACTAAAATTCGAATTTCAAACAACATTTAAATCAAAACAGTAATGCCGACTGTGCGTTGAAAGCGCTTTTGAGCTTTAACTTGAATAAATATATTTGAAGCAACGTAAAATATGTATGAACGCATTGTAAAAATAAATTGTAATCATGTGCAATAAGTTCCGAAATACTCTATACAATATTTCATCAAATGTAAATCTTCCAAAATTTACAGCTTTTCCAAAGCTTTCACAATACGTTGAAAGCTTATAAAATGTTTACTTTCACATACGAATAAATTACTTTCTTTTCCTGCTCCAGACACCTTTGCATCCGTCACCCTTTATCCCACATCCATATCCATACCTTTCATCCCACTATCATCATTCACTTGACGTACTCGTGTGGCCCCGAAATGAAATAAAGCTCTAACTTTAATGTTTAGAATGATATTTTCATGTTTCTTTTTTTTTTTTTTTGTGTAAGCAGCTGCGCAATAGCTAACAGGTAGTTCAATTACTTATATACAGTATGAGGTTTGAAATACTGCGTGTTAAGTTATGTGTTATATAAGACAGGGTTTCCACTATATATATTTTTATGACAAAATTAAGGGGATACATTTTTACTTAAACTTTCTATTAATTTTAATGTAATTTTTTATAGTATTAGTTGTCATAAAAATAATGTAATGAAAACCAGGCATTATAGGAAATTGAAAACTGTGAGGTACCCGTATATAAATGCTAGACAACAAACAATACTCGCAGCTTTTATATTTTATCTACTTTATACTCTTTTATTGATATTTACAACGAATTCTTCAATATAAAATGGGAAGAAAATACCAACTAATTGTTGTATATTTTACCATAAAATTATCCAAATGAAAATTAATAAACCAAATAATATCCATTCCACCACAACCCGATATCGCCTCCCACACACCAAAAAATATAATAACAACTTCCACAAAATACAACAAAACACTTGCTTTCTTCTGGACAAACCAAAGGTGCCTATCGTTATGGCTATGATATCGGTAAGACGGGAAATTTCCATCATGAGACCCGCGGTCCTGATGGCGTTACCTACGGTTGTTACGGTTATGTCGATCCATACCATATGTTACGTGCAACGCATTATGTTGCTGATACACACGGTTATCGTACCGTTGAACCACAAAAACCAGTCGAGGTCTATCCAGTATATGGCGAAAGAGGCCATGGCGTAATTTTGCAGTGGGATGAGCTATATTTCCCAATTGGCTGTGGCAAGTTCGAGGGTGGCGCACGGCCTGAATTTCCAGTATTACATTTGGGTGATGTACGTTGAACAAACCAAGAGAAAATTAAATATTTTGTGGCATAAATCAAATCTCCCTCTTTCCTCCCATCTACGTAAACTATTGCAGAAGAGTAAGCCTAGCGGTTTTACACCAGGTTTCTCATTTTCTCACACACCGGGTGTGCAGAGCGGTTCAGCCATTCTCAGCCCTTCACGATATGCCGATCACGAGCGCATACCAGCACCTTCAGCACATGTTGTGGCCACAGTGCGACCAGGCACCAATGGCCCATATCCAGGTGATAATGGTGGTGGCCAATATACCGGCGGCAATGGTCCATATAGTGGTGGAAATGGCCCTTACAATGGCGGCAGCGGTAGCAGCAGTGGTCCATATAATCCCGGCGGTTCATCGGGTTTAGGTGGAAGCGGCAATGGCGGCAGTGGAGGCTATGACACTGATGGTGGCAGAGGAAGCGGTAATGGCGGCAGTGGAGGCTCTGGCAATGTTGGTGGCAGGGGAAGCGGTAGTGGCGGCAGTGGAGGCTATGGCAATGATGGTGGCAGAGGAAGCGGCAACTACGGCGGCGGCGTTCGTGGCAGCGGAGGTAGCGGTAGCGGCGGTGCTTACTCGCCCGGACCGCTCGGTGGAGTAGGTCCGGGTGGCCCAGGAGGGCCGGGCGCATTGGGATATGTAGAGTCCGGCTCTCCTGGGGGTCCTAATGTAGCAGGTTAGCTGGCTTAAATAAAATATAATAGTAGGAAATTTTATGTAGCAAAGTGAGTTAGAGGTTTAATGAACTTAGCGGTTAGGTTATTTTGAATGTTGTGAGTTCCAAAGTAGGTCTGTAACAATCTGAAGTGAGTAGCCTTATGCGCAAGCAGAGTGAGTTGTCAACACTATTGTATTTGTTTTGTTCAAGTTTCGAACTAAGAGTTTTCATGCCTTTCGCATCTGAAACGAAACATTTTTTCGAAGATCGAAGATCGAAGCTTCTAATGTTTGAAATTCTTAAGAAATGTTTTTATATGTACAAGTTTGTGATTTCAGGAGCTTCCATCAAAAGTTATTTCGAGTTTTCGAGAGATCGCACTATAAGGACTGTTATTTAATTGAACAGAGGCCTCCTTTCGGCTCGAAGGTACATGTAATAACCTGAAAAATTTTTTGGGTTCCCAAGTTTTTCGTTTTAAAAAGCTCACATTTCAAGTTTTGTGCTAAGCTTTTTAACATTAAATATAATTCCATCACATACATTTCTGTGTAGCTAACATCTGAAAACTAACTATTAAGTGAAAGTTTTGCTAAAGGTTAAAGCTCTATTTCCAAACATTGAAGTTACAATTGCTTGAACAATATATGTAGATTTTTCTTTGCTTCTGCAGCACATTATTCGGTACACGTATATGCGCTCACTTCCTATTGTATACATTGCCAGGTCTTCCTTTATTTCAATCTAAGCTTATTAAGCGTTTAGGTTAGCTTTAAGAGCTTTTATAAATCATAATACTTTGTCGTGTTAATTTTTTTCTATTACATATTCTTTCTTCAGCGATATTTTATTTAATGCGAGTTTATTTTTGCATAAACGCACCAACACACCAACACATGCATAGCACAATATACACTCGTATATACATATGTACAAAATATAAATTCAACATATGTAATTATTTATATTATTTATCTTTACATATTTTTATGCAAGTAAAAGTTCACGCATACTACTTAAGCTATTATGTCTGTACAAGTACACACAAACACATATAAGCGCGCGCGCAAAAATACAACGCAATACGAAAAGAAGCGAATTTGAAACGTTTAAAAAACAGTCAAAGCGAATAACGGGTAATAGAAAAAATTTTGTAAAGAAATGGAAAGTGAAATCTGCAAAATCAAGAAATTCTTTGAAATAAAATAAAATATTTCGCGCCATTTGAAACACACATGACTTTTAACACATACTTAAAGAGAATCACAGAATCACAAACTGGTAGTCTCTTCAGGTCTGTCTCGTTTGTCTTCATTGACAAGTATTATGTACACTTGCCAGCACCTATACATACACACACACACATACACACACACGCACGCACACACTTTTGCACTTATTGCTATTTACACACGAATTTTTTAGAATGGCCATTCGACTTCGTCGTTACATTGCAATAAAATATAATTCATATGATGTTTTAAAACAAAAGAGCCATTGCAATATATTTTTAAATGAATATTATATTTAAAAGAATATTTAAATGAATATTAAAAATACATTTCTTAAGAAGAATAATTTTTGGAGTGAATTTTATGGCCACACTGCATTTTATATGATCGAGTCAGCATGAAAGCGCACATGAATTTTTTTTTTTTTGTAAGAAAACCAACGACGACATCTTTTCCATTACCATAAACAACAATATCATGCACTTATAAGTGAATGAAGATGAGCGCAGTGAGCGCAAACCAACGAGAATTGTCTACATAAAAGTGAATATCAAATCATCACACCAAAAGGCATATGCAACCCAAAAATAAAACAAGAAAAAAAAAAAGACTTACTGATTTCGGTCCACACACTACCATATACACTTGCACATTTCCAACACCAAAACTGCCTTTGAGAAACCATAAATCCATTACAGAAATATTTTTATGCATGTGCAAGTCACACGCGCATGCAAGCACCTGCAATGCAGCGCAAACGATCAAACATACATACATACATACATACATACATATACGCATGCTTTCGTACATCTCTTACCAACGCCTGCAACAATTGCTTGATATCAGCGAGCACACATACTGCATACCTTTGCCCCAGAATTAATCCTAATGTCTAATCCTATGTAACCTTAAACATCACACACATATTCCAGCCTCTTGATCCATAAATCCACATGCTCTCATCATTATTTTCCCATCACACATGCCGTTTTGGATGCTGCTAGTTGCGTAGTACCGGTGTACGGGGGCTTACTGTAACATTGCGTATGTTTGTTGTATTGTTATTGTTTATTTAAAAGCTTGACTTGACGTGTTTTGCGAGTTTACCGTTATTGTGTACACGTACAGTTGTTGTGTTCACTAACCACACTGCCCCACACCCAGCCACATACACTCATTGTTACTAAAATCGTCATATATATATATTAAATATATTGTACATATATACATGCCATGTATGTGTAATGTTGTATTTGAATGTTTTTGAGCTTTACCGGTAGCTGGCGCTTACAGCTTGTAGTTGTTAACACTAAGTAAGTAGTACGAATAAATTTAATTATTATTGAAAACATTTTAATTATACCGTAATTGTAGTTGTTTTAGGTATTTATTAGCAGTAGTTATGAACCACTTAAAATTTGTTTTGATTTGATTTTCCCAAAACAGTTCCATGTAGCTATAGTTGTTCGTAGACTTATTGTACACACTGTACCTGCAGCATAGAAATATATTTAGCGTAGTTAACTGTATAATGATTACAACGATTTTACAATTTTTTCGCATTACTAATATATTACTGTTTTTTTCCACCAAACTCTCTCTATCTTTTGCTATAGGAAATGGTAATTATGAAGGTTTAGATGGTCGTTATAAAGGTGAGTTTATTTGAACGACTTTTTACCATTTAAACATTTAATTGACCCACCCGTCGTCTGTTCCCCATTTACAGGTATTAAAGAAGGTCAATATGTCCCGGACAATTCGGGCAAATATGTTCATGTTGAAGGTCCAACTGGTCCACCAGCTCCACCATATGTGCACGTAGAGGGACCAAGCGGCGGTTTTGGCGGCGAAGGCGGTGTAGGCGGCGTAGGCGGCGTAGGCAGTGGCGGCGGCGTAGGACCAGGCGGCCCAGGCGGACCAAAAGGACCCGGGGGACCAAAGGGACCTGGCGGTCCAAAGGGTCCACCCGGCCCCCCTGGTCCACCAGGACCCCCAGGTTATTACCAAACATTATTTTCACTAGCGCGTTAAATACAACTAACTATTTATATATATTACGGTTACCAATGCTATTTCTTTAATCTTTAATGTAATGCAGGACCATTCGGCCCAACTGGCCCCGGACCTAAGGGACCATACGGTCCACCCGGACCACCTGGCCCACCTGGACCAACACGTCCCGGCCCAGGCGGACCACTAGGACCACCAGGCCCACCCGGCCCAACACGTCCCGGCCCAGGCGGACCACCTGGTCCACCAGGCCCAACACGTCCCGGACCACCAGGCCCACCAGGCCCAACCCGTCCCGGACCACCAGGCCCACCAGGACCAACACGTCCCGGCCCACCAGGACCACCAGGACCACAACCACCATACAAACCAACTAATCCAAGAGAATCGAATAAGAATACACCTGGCTATTTGCCACCCGTCTCAAAAACTGGTAAAATAAACCAACCCTTTAAGTCATCATCATTAGTTGTGGAGGGTGAAAAACCCACGACAAGCACACATACCACCACAGATACACAAACATCTTTCGCGCCAAATTATGGCAGTAATAATGATTATGCACAAAAGAAGGTCACTACCACCACCACAACCTACACAACCAACACCAATACCAATACTAATACTCAATTTAGTAATAATATTAAAACAACACCACTAACCAATATTCCTCCTTCTTCTCCTCCCTCTCCACCTAAAACCATCACCACCACAACCACGACCAACACAAACACGAACACGAATACGAATAACGCGAATGTACCGGTTAATCCGCCGACCTCCTATCAACAAAATAATAAATATTTGCCACCAAATCGTGGACCCATTACGAACACCTTCAATCGACAGGATATATCTATTGAGAAGGAACAACCGTACAAGACAATAACCACAACAACTACTACAAATACACCTACAAACACAAATACCGGTAATAAATATGAGTACAGCGTCGACAAAAATACCTATCAAAATCAAAATCAAAAGACAAACACGAATACAGACAGAGGGACAGGACAGAAAATCACTCCAGGAGGTGGAGTTCAAAAGGTAACTACAACAACATACGAACAAACACCCGGTATCTATAATGGACAGAAGGTAACTACACAAAAGGAAACTAATATTTATGGGCAAATACCCGGTTATCCTATTGGGCAAAAAGTGGTCGAAAAAGTAACAACCACAACAACGACGAACGAAAACGTACCCAGCTATCCAACGGGTCAGCGGATCGTTGAGAAAGTGACCACCACAACCAATACCAATAGAAATGAAGGTTACAGGCCCAGCGCACCTACCGTTGGTCAACGTTTTACAAATGAATTCGACAAAAACCGGCAAACGGAAAAGAATGTAGTTACCAATACCATTACTAATTACCAAACGCCACGTCCATCCTATCCATCGACCGAAATAAATAACGAACGTCTGTGCTCATGCAATGCGGATCGTACGCATTCAACCCAACAACAGCAAACAACTACAATAGGCACTCAACAATCTTCAACCTCGTCCTTTGGTAAACCAACGTCGGATAGTAAACTGTATAATCAACAACAATTCACAACTCAAAAAACAACCGAATCAGGCGGCCAAACGTTCTTTGGCGGTATAACTAACTCTATGTCATTGCTACAACAATTGCCGGTGTTTCCACAAGCGCCAGGTTATGCGGCCTCATATGCACCGGACAAGATACCCAAAGGTGCCATTATAGCATTTATGCCGGTAATCATTTTACCACAATCAGCTTATGAACAATGCGAAAACAATGCGTTACATACGGCCGACAGATATCAACAAAATGTCGACTCCTTCCCATTGGGTGTGCAACCAGCACCGATCCCATTTAGCTTTAGTCAGATTACAGGTGGCGCACGTAAAGATCAATGCATGTGCCCATGCTCTTGCACACAAAACATACCAGACAGATTACATAAGAAACGTGACACGAACGCCAGTGAAGGACTGAACGTAACCGTAGCCGTAGGCAATGAAAACGGGACCGTAGAAGTGAAAGCGGTAGAACCTTTAGAGACGAACGAACAAAGGGAGATAAAATCGACTGAGAATAAGGCACTAGACACGACGGCAGCAAGCACAGAAAATGTAGAAAATGTAGAAACGACAAAAATATTGACACCGTCTGTGGTGGAGACAGCCGAACCGGTAGCGTTGGTTGGCGAAGCGACTGCAGCGACAGCGACGATAAATGAAGACGTTAAAGTCGAGGGAGAAGGCGAAAAGATCGAAGATCCGTCCGCAACTGTTGTGGTCGGAGAAAAGAAAGACTAAAACGACGTTATGACGTACGACGTTATTGACGTTACAATACAATTTGTCATCTACCCACACACACAAACATCATGTAAGAAATGCTCTCCAATTTAGGGATGACAAAATAAGTTATCTAAGGATACCACATGAAATAACGCCGTCCGTTAACAAAAGAGAACGTCAACCACAACAATCGACAGCCACCAACGTCCCGTTATCCTACATCCTCTCCGCACATTCCAACATACGCTTGTTGCTTGCTTATTCAGGCTAGCTAAGTGTTCTTTAACGAATGCACTGCTGACTAAGCAAATATTCCCGGTACCGTTCCTGCATAGACGGCCTGGCAGTTGGTCCATTTCCTTAAACGTTCCCTGTCCAATGCAACACGCTACAAACCCGTTCCCGTCCTTATAACATCTGTCCTGTCCAACAGAAACGGTTATTACACCATTCTGGAATCCTGATCCTAATACCAAGCGTAACAAGCATATCCTGACATCCCGATCCTGATTCCATACCGGCTCCAAACGTCCAGTTCCCGATTTTGTGTTCATGTCCTTACAATGTTTAATTATAGAAACAAACAAAAAAAAAAAACAAAAAAAAAAAACAAAAAAATACATTGTAAGCACTAAAAGATGTAAAAGTTAACGCAGTAATGTAGAGAAAGAGATTGTAATGAAGAATAAAAAACACATGAAGAAGAAGAAAAAGAAGAAGAAAAGAAAAAAAGAAAAAAAATACTCTTAGATATATAATTTATGTATAAAATCCATGTAAATGAGAAAATGCGCGAACTTCTCCTTCCGTCTTTCTCTCTCTCTCTCTCTTTCTCTCTTTATGAATATGTTATGTATGTACTCAATTTATGAGAAAGCTAAAAACTAATTGTTAAATTTGTTCTTTTGTTTGCGAAATTAACGCTTTTTATGTATGTATCACTCACCCAACTAAATATGTATGTATGTATGTAAGAGTGCGCTGAAATAAGTGCAAGGAAATCAAAAAATGTATGAGGTGCAGTTCCTCTAGTTTATTAATATTCCGCTATTAATTAATCATATTTTCAATTTCTTTCAAACCACCACTCATGCATGCATACATAGAAACGTATGCTTAAGCATTGAAAGCGCTCGACGCTTTATCAAAAAATATTTAAATGTATTTTCGTTTGTAAGCATTCGCCGACTAACGGTACTGCTTAGAAGCAGTAAAAAGTACATTTGACGCGCTGATTGAATAGAGAAAGTAATCCTAATAATGATGATGCGAAGTTAATTATTACAATGTGAAATGTTGTTTATTATGCTTTGGCTATATTTACTATTTGACGTTTTAGTTTCCTTAATTTTATTTCGTTCACTTTTTTATAATTTTTTTATTTTAGTTATTAGTTTTTATTTAATGTTTACTTTAATAGTACTTGAAAAATGTAAAAATGTTTAGTTAGATTTGGGAAAATGTATTTTTCTTTGATTTAATAAAACAAAACGTATTTAAAAAAACATCAAAACAAAAATAAATTGCTCTTATTTATTTCAAATGAATAATGAGAACGGGACTTTGTTTCATTTATGAACAATTTAAGAAGATCGCTGGGTAGAATGCCCTGGTGCCCACAAGGGAGCGTAAACCCTTTCAATGACAGAGAACCATAGCTGTAAACTATAACTATAACACTATAAGCAACTCAGAGATCCATTTTTTCTTTCTAATAAAATATGATGCTATAGAAACTTTATTTCATAAGATGTCTCATCTAAATATGGTTGAAATCGTGATTCAGAAGTTAGGTCCCAAAATGAGTGAGATCGGCCTATATTAATTTCTGCTAGTTATGTTGGAAATATCGGATCTTAATAAAACTAAATGAGCATTTGGCCTGTGACATTGAGTATATGGTAACACAAATGAGGCCGACCGGTTTACAATTTCAACTAATAACGAATGCTGAATTTAAATAGGACTTTTTTTTTTTATAGAAAAATATCTTAAGGAAAGAAAGGTCTTCCACTATATTTTAAGAAAATTATTTTCAAAATTCTAATAATGTTTTTTGTTTGAAAACAGGATTCATCAATACCGTATGCATGATAAATCAAATAGATTTTAAGCCTAGATTTTTGATTCCTTCTTCTAGATCGATATAACTAAGGTTACAGTGGCATCAGCTAGAGGAGTGTTGCGGCTTTCTCAAACGTTGAGACTACAATGCGATAAAATCATTACTTAAAGCTATATATATGTATATCATGAGTGTCTGCATTTAATTTTGAGGCCTAAAAGTATGCCTTACTTTAGTCGATATTAGCAAGCTTTTAATTACATACATATATGTAAATGCATACGCATTGACGTGGTAAAGCTTTTAAAAAGCTATTTAATTCGTAGGTGTATTCACATTGAACTTCTAGTTTTATTCGGAAGAGAAAGAAAAATGTAAACTTATGGTAACAGCGGAACCTTTATTTAGTTGGCTGCATTTCAAAATAATCCGTTCCGATATTTACTTAAGAGGTTTTACTTTGAGAGGTTTGTGCACCCGTTTGTGCCAGCATTATTAATTTTGGACCATTATAAATCTGGAGCATCATAATCTACCGGCGGTTAATTTTAAATTAGGTTTTCTGGTATATCGGTTATCATATTAAGAATGTTGGAACTTATTTTCCACATTCGGCTTGAGGAGAAAGAGTTTGTTTCGCTGATTCATAATTAATTGCTGCTTTTACTACTGCATAGTTCATTGCAGATGGTGATTGTCTATATTTGTCTATCTTTACAATGAGAATCCTCTTCCGGTCTGCTAGAAATAAATATAAATAAATCAGGTTTATATAATGAATTTTCAAGGAACTCTCGCTTGTTTTGTAAGTATGAAGAAGCAACAAAGTGGGGTGCTTTTATTCATATCCGTTTCTCTAATATTTACTGTGATTAATTTGGAACCGATGGTTCATTAGCAATAAACGTGCTGTAAAGGTAAGTTTGTTTATATGAAGATTTTTTTTGATTTAATCAATTTTCAGAACGAAATATACATCTACATATACATATCCATATATACGATATAAAGTCAACCAGAGGGGTGAGAATTATTATATTAGATCTATGGGACCAGCGCCTGATTTCATATCTTTGTGGAAAGCAATTAAACTGTGTTATTAGTGATATACTCATTTAATTTAGTATACGTTTCAGTGGGGAAGATAAAACCCGATTTTAAACATTTCACTAGTTTACCGATCAATTTTGGTACTGATACCAATGGAGGCCCACTGTACCATACTTATATTATACATTTATGACTCAGGTGGTATTGTTTGAGGTGTTCGTGCGTTATTAGTAACTTTGAATTATACCTCTCTTAGAAGGTTGTGGGTCATCTATTTTTATAACATGGCATAGAGTGTGAAATGCAAGCTCACTTCCCTAAGTTCCAAAAAAAAAAACGGCAATCTCGAGCAAACAAATGATTGCGTAAACCAACCGATTATATTACGAGAATATAAAAAAGGTGCTATACATAAAGTATATAATTATATATTAGTTATAATTGCAGTTTGCAACTTATGGAAATCACTGAATATTCAACTAAATGCTAATATATAAAACCTATTCAGTGGTCAAAGAACTCTAACTGATTGAATGGACCTTTATCTAACACTTCAACTAGTTTATATTTAAATAATTCCGTTCAGGTATACTGCAGTGAATAAAAGTTTTTCAATACCTTATGTAACAAATTGTGATAAATACATATTTTTCAATACTGAATGTATAATACAATAATAATATAATTAAACAATATACTCACGTTTATTTCTTTTTTTTATTGTTTCTGCGGTGGGATTTTATTACAAGTTGAGAGTTTTAACATATTTATTTTAATAATTTTCCAAACCACAAATATTCTCCTTTGAGAATATGTAGTGAGAAGTGTTAGGCAAAATGTATACTTTGCACATTTGTTGAACATTTTTGGAAATAAATAAAACTGCACCTAACTTTGAATATAATTACAAATTTCAGGAATAAATTACTCGTTTTTGACAAAACTGATGAAAATCGGAGAACCGAAGTCAGACTTTCAATTAACATTATTTTGATGTACTCTGGGCACCTAATAAGTGCTTTAGTTATTTTACCCCCATAGGTGAGTGGTATATATTTAGAAAGTTTATTATATATCTAGCATATATCAGAGACAAACTTACGGGTTACTACACGTGTGCTCAAACACTAGCCCCGTTAGCTTGTGAGAGGGCTGCAAAGAATACTAAAAAATGTAAGAAAATATATGTAATGGAATAACGACAACTTGGCTATTGGCTATCCAATTTCAAAGGGGTTGCTTGTAGAATAAGTGCCTTAAATATAGTAACATATAAATATAACTTCTACTGAGTTGTAGAAGGGTAAAAAAAAATTTTTTTTTGAACTCATCAGTTATGTTGTAAACAGACAGCTTCATGAAAATTATGTCTGAGTTGCGTATTCTTTTGCCACTCGCTTACAACAAAACGGGCCAAATATCGTAGTCATACAAGCATTTGGCAATTACCCACTCTGAATTGCATCGGTTCACCAGACCAAAAAATGCACACACATGCTTGAGGTGTCGAAGGAAATTGCGAGACCCTAACAATAAATTAATTATCTTAGTCGCAAAACCACATTTCACACCTCGACTCATTGCACATTGCCACTCCCTACAAATGTATTGTGTGTATGTATGGTATGTAATGGAGCGGCTATATTGGCAATTGGCTGGGAAGTTGAGCAGTAAATTTGATATTTTTATGAATGAATTTTACGCTTTTCAAGGGCTAGTAAATAGCAATCAACAAGTGAGGTAAACAAACGAATTGCGAAAAGAAAAAACAACAAGAACAACAACAAGAAAATATACCTTAAATTACCGAGATGAAAATAACAAAAAAATCGATCGATAAAACAAAAGTAAAGTTGTAAATATTTGCCGTATAAATAGGAATTTAGATGAATTGAAACGCGGCCGATGTTTGGGACAAATAGACAGAAAAGTAAATACGTGTATTTTGGGTAAATATTCGTGAATACTCGTACATAGTGATATATGCAGATATATTAACACAATTCGATATACAACAAGAAATGGACGTGCCATTTAGAGGTTCACCAGCAACGAAGCGTTAAAAGGCGTTAGCGGCATTTTTCAAAAAACTGTTTTATTTAATTTTGACATTTTGACACCTCGGCTTGTTGGCTTTCATAGTATTTATCTTATTTGTTGACAATTTATTATATCGTTTGCTTATATTCAATACCTAAAAGGTTAAAACTGAAACTCATTAAACTTCGACTGTACTATAAAAGGGTGGTCCATATATGCATTATAATTTTGAAATTATATGCAATTTTTGTGTTGAGGGATCCGTCCAGTCAGAGACTCATTACGAAATGTCGAAGTGATTATTTCATCCTCATCTTCATCTTTAAAAGATCTGTTAGAAATGCTTTTGCGGTCATCGGTGGGAATGGCAGTAACCGTTAAACGATTTTTATAGTCAGAAATAATAAACATGAATTCTGATGACTATTGGCTTCGGCAAAAAGTGATATTGCGAAGCGCCGGCTCTGTGAATTGTGTTTATTAAATAATATTAATATTTGTTCTTTCTAGTAATTATACTATAATAATATTAATTACTATATACTAAATACTACTAAATACTATAATAATACTAATAGTAATTATACTATTAAATAAACCACCATCTGGATTACCCTTTATATATATATATATCCAATTTATAAAATTTATATCTTTATTAAGATTTGTACCTTCCTAGCAGAAAGTTTATCTGCTAACGTTTGAAGGCCAATGGTTTTAAGTCCCCAATGAAACAGCAAATTAGTTCGATAGATTTCGTCTTGTTTAAAAACAAACAAACTACAAATGAGCGTTTACTCGATAAATTTTTAAATATATACCTGGTTGAAAGGAAGATTTCCCTGATAACGGTTGGGAAAGGTTTTATAAGAAGAAGGTATACAGTATTCTCAAGTGAACCAAATCAAAGCGGGCAGCGAAAGAACTCAGCATACTATTTTATAGACGGATCTGTTGCCAGGGTTTGATTTTAGCACTTCGGCAGAGAACTCGCGGATTTCTTCAAAGATCACATCAAAACTGATCATGTATTAATGCTAGTCGTTTATTATGCGATAGTGTCATTTTATTCAGTTGGTGGAGTAATTGGCCAAGAAGATGCCTGAGCGCAAATATTCACACGAAGCGTTATATTCTTATAGTGTTTCGTATGGACTGCTGCTCAGAAAACCTTTGGCTGCCCTCTGTTTCGTTTGAATTATTTGAATAATCGCATTAGATCTCTTCGCTTTTGACAAAGAAATCACTTCCATTATTCTGCACTCATTTTCTGGGAATCAAAGTCTGTCCATAATTATTCCAAGAATGAACCCGACTACCTATGATCTTAAAAACGAATTATCTGACTGCATGGTGTGTGCGTGGTTTATCATATGATTATTACAACACTCCCCAAACTAAAATTTTTGCGCAGCATACAAACCCTTCCAAGCATATTAAAAAATACCCACTTTTATATATTTATATAAATATATTTTATTATTTTTGAGGTAAATAATCAGCAGTGCATTTCGTAGACACCACAGAACAAAATTAAGTATTCTGCTCAAACACCTAATCCGATTTTTCTTTACCTTTATAGGCCAAAGGCTTATGTTCTTAAATAATATTACCTTCCTTAAGTTGCTTTATGTGTATGTGTATGTATTTTTGGAAGTGTTTAATAAGTTTTGCGCTGAAAGGGAAGTTTTGTTCACAGAGAGCAAAAGTTTTGACAAACTGATTTCGCAGCTTTGACTCAGTAAATATGTGTGTTGATTGAATAATTGGATAATTTCAACAACAACAACTGGCGACTAATATATGTACCTGTAACTAATTATGCAGCTCTGTTTACTAGTTAAACATCTGGGCGCTCAGTTTGATGAGTTGAAACTGCTTGGCGACAGACATAAGTATAAACACCTGTTATTCTTTACTAAAAGATAGCGCCTTTGAGGGTGGTGGCCGCTGACGTTGTCATTTGAGAGTTAGTCGTTACTGTGTGTCGTGTGTGTGTATGTAGCTAAGTCAGAATAGCTCAGGTGGAAAATGAAAAAATATAAATTGACCTGTACGCTGGGAAAACAATCAAAAACACTTCAACTTCAAAGCTCGCGGTACGCTTAGCTCAACGGCTCGCCCCTGGAAATAGTAGACGTGGTAAACTGTGAACTTGAATTGTCTGAATTAACTTAAGATACTTGTGAATATTTCCATTGTTAAACGAGTGTAGTAAAAAAGTTGTTGTTCTAAGCGCGTTTTGCTGCCGCAATTCTAAATTCGCTGTTGAAAACGAAAGTGTTTTTGGTATACTCAGTCAACAACGGTTGGTTGCGCGCAACGCTTGTGTTGGTGTGCGTGTTTGTGTCTGGAAAAAGTTTGTAAAACACCGAAAAGCGGCAAGCAGCAGCTTAAAGTACATACTTAAGTGTTTAGCGAAAATGTGCTCGAGCACCAAGTTGGCATTTTCGTTGGTCAGTTTTTACTTCTTTGTAATATTATTCTTATATCGATTGGTTTTCAAGTGTTTTCAAGTATATTCGTTTAATACTCAAATGATATCCGTCGCCATTTTTATACCATTTTGTAGCTGTGTGTTGGTGTCCTTGGATGGACGGCAATTTCAGCAGAGGAAAGCACAAATGCCAAAAGTGAAGCACTTCAACAAGATCTAACCACGTCGGCCACTTCAGCGAAATGTAAGTAGAAATATCTTAATACACAAGTATACATTAGTTTACACACCTACTGTATTATTGTGAAAGTATTATTTTTAGACGGAATTGCAAATTATTATTATTATTGAATTATATTCAACAGTTTTTACAAATTAAAACAAATATTTGAGAGAAAGAATCTGTTTTCATGCAATTTATTTTCAATTCAGCTCTCAAATTGACTATTTAAATGTATATATAAAAGAGTTAAATGCCACATTTGAATGTTAATGGGGTAAATGTGCACACAATTGGAAGCTATTTATTTCTAAATGAAAGGATTTGTCACTAAAATGCTCGTAGAAAATTGTTTGGTAATAAAAACGGCTTCTTTGGAGGGTGAAGCAAATAATTCAGGAGCTTTTGCGATTTATTGCTACTTTTTAAAAACTTTGTACGACTGCTATGTGCTTCAATTACTCTTTAATTGTGCAGAATGCCATTATAAACATTAATGGCAATAATAAGGGGTTCCTCAATAGGGATGCCAAGATGTGAGAATGGTATATGTTAAGCTGAGCATGAAATCTTCAATTCAATTCAATTCAATTCAATTCTCACATAGCCTATCGAAAATAACGAGTATCAAAGACCGATATATTCCATTAATATAATATACTATTGATGAAACTTTCACCGTTGCATTCGAAAGTTACATAGATCAAAAGGGCTCAATTGCGAAAAGTCTGTCTACTAGATCCGGCTGGTTCCATACGAGAAAACTCTATTGGAATATAATTGTCATATTTTTGTGAAATATTCAAATCGTTTTTGTGAAACGTTTATCAAATTAGAACACAACATTGGGAGTTATGACCCCATCTCCTTTATATGAAAGTAATGTGCCAAGAAATGCCTGTTAACATTTTTCACCACTTGGATGAATTGTTAATTATTATTCAATATGTAATGGGAAATAAATAGTGTTTTGTATGCTTCAGAATGGAATTACTTTAATTACTTTTCAACAGGAGAGACCTCGAGTAATATTTTATTATAGAAACTAGCGAATATTTAAGAAGTTCCATATTTCCTAGGCGAAAGCCAATAACCTTTTAAGCAATTTCGCTAAATAAAGATAACTCAGGCTATCGATAATAATGAGGGAGCAAATATCGGCTTGATCAGGAATGATTTTGTGGACTGTTATATAGCTTCATAAATTACTCCATTTGTAGATAGATAGCAAGTATTTTTTTGAGATATTATGTATCATAATAATGCATCTCAGCTTTTGACTGCGAAGCTGTTAATTTGAATCACCTGACTAACTTGCAGCACAGGGGCTTTTCAGAGTTCGGCAATGTGTTTTAAAAGTGCTCCAAAAATAACATTTTTGTAGAAGAATACTTCAGTTTTATAAATGTAGTTTCTTCCTTCAAAACTGGTATCAAGAAACCAAGAGGAAGAGTCTTAAGCTGGTAAAGTAAATTAGGTCGAGTTGCATTTTTGCTTTCGGTGGGTTTCTTCCATGTATATCTTTACATATGATAATAGAAGGATTGTTTTTTAAACTCAACTTAGCATTAAATATTTATGGCAATTTGGAAAACTTCAAAAACTACACCTTTATAACTATATAGGTTTCTTGTTTTTAGAGGTATAGGGTTTGTCAGAGTGTTAGCTGTCAAATAAGCTGTCGAAGCGGACAGCGAAGTGTTTGATACCATAAATGAAATCTTCGTCAGCTTAAACTATACTGCATAAATCGTATGCGGAGTACATAACAAAGTCAAAAAAATTTAGATTTAATTTTTATTCATTCATCATAATTCATCACAAAATTTATTGCACAAAACCGAAATTTACGTTGACTCATTACTTATGCTTTTATGTGTATACAAAGCGCAAAATTCTGCACATTATTTAAGTTTAAACCTAATTAATTTTAAACAAGCATTTTTGGAATGAATGCGCTCATCATTTAACCTTTCTTTTGTTTATTTGTTGTTGTTTGGCAACTAGTGTTCAACTTGGGCAGCTTATTTGGCCAGAGTCCCGGCTATGGTTACGGTAATGGATATGGTTATGGTTACGGCAACAACAATTATCCCGGCGCCAACAGGCCAACAACCTATTATCCTTACAGAAACAACTATTACCCCACCACCAGCACGTATCCCAACAACTATTACTCGAGCAATTATTATCCAAGCAACAGCGGCTGGAGCGGCAGCAATTACCCGAACTACGCATACAATGGCGGCTATTATCCCAGCGCTGGAGGCTATGGCTATAATTATGGCAGCACCACCGGCACAGGCGGCTACTACCCCAGCACGGGCACCAACATTCTAGGCGGAAATGGCGGTTATGGCGGTTATGGCGGCTATGGAGGTAATGGCGGCCTGCCTCAATATTATGGCTATTGGAATCCACAATACGCTGGACAGCGCAATCGTGGTTATGGTTATTATGCCAATACTGATCGCTATGGTTTACCACGCTATGATGGCGGTTATAACGATCGCCCGTATGGTGGGCGTGGCGGTTATGGCACTTATCGTGGCTACGATTGATGTTGACAGTATTTGTGTGGAATGCTATGAAGTTTGTAAATTTCTGTTTGGTTTTTGAATATTTTCTATTTGTTGCCTTATTGCTGTTGTTGGTTTTGTGCTGCTATCGAAATGCGATAATAAATTTGCTTCTCATTTGTAAATTTGCATGTGTGTATATGTTTTAATGATTTTGGAAATATTATTCAATTTACGTGTGCAAATTATACTACAATTAAATTAGTAATTTATATAAATATGTGTACAGTTATGTGTAACTAATATTACATTTAATATTCCCTTTAGTTAGGTGTGCAAGAATCAAAAAATCGTTTGAGTTAAAGCGTATTTCATGGAACTTGGAATTGTATTTGAAAAGGATCCTATGTTTTAATGAGGAATTATTATAATTTGGGTATCAAAAAGTTTAAGAGTATTTTTAAAGAGGTTGCCCCCTTATTAAACTGTTAATTCAGTAAAATTGATAAGGTAAATTTCATGATAAAATTTGTGTTTCAAATTACAACAGTTTAAGAAGATTTACTATTATTTCAATATTTTTGAGTATGTTGGCCAAATTGTGTAATATTTTTAATTTTCAACGAATTTTTTTTTTCAACGAATTTTTTTTTTTTCAATTTTTTTCAACCTTAAATTATTAATATCTTAATATATATGTATATAAATTAATGCTTATTTTGGTTAGTTACAGCTTACACCTTACACCTGACAGCGGTTTTATCGATTAAAAAACACCATCTGGACAAAACCCAAAAAAGACAATAAATTTAATTGCGAAAACTCTTTTATGACAAATCATATAATCAAAACCACAATGCTTTTATGCTGTGATTGAATGCCAATTTTCACGTCCAAGCGAGATTAAATTCATATTATTTAATTCCTATATGTATTTTGTATGTTAGTGTGTCTTTCGCTTTGACTTTTACTCATATTTTGAAGACTTAGTAATTTGACAAGCAATTATGCATTTAACTCAACATATGTCACCACAATAATTGACCAACTTTAAATTATGAAGAACTAGAAAAGTTTAATTGCATATTTAATGTTGAGAATTTAATTTGAAACTATTTTATTCAAGTACTAAGTTCTAATAATCAGAGTCAACGAAACGGAAACGACATATTATGCCAAGTATTAGTCAGCTGTTTAGTAAATAGAAGGGTTTATTTCATTGCGGGGAGTCACAGGTGTAGCTTGTGACAAATTGAATAGATGCATTACGCTAATTTTCTATAATTATTGCAAAATCACGAAGTTGTAATAAAAACTGAAATGAATCACTTTTCTTAATTCTTCAGTGCTTAAATTTATGTTGAGAAATATAGATTTCAATGTCATGCATAGATTAAATTTGTTAAATAATTACACTGAATTATACGATATAAGAATATCATAATAATAGCACTAAATATGCGTCACTCCAGGGTGTGGCGCTCCCTTAATTAGAAATACAAAAAATTTTTCTTTTGTACATATATTCAGATAATATGTGGGTGAGTTTATTGGTCATATGTGGTTTTCAAAAATCGTGTTCAATCGATTTAAACTTTTTCAAGATTTAGATTTCAAAATTTAGTTTTGACTTTTCAACCGCCGAATATACGAACACAGATATATGTATGCACATGTAGATATATAAAATTTTTCGATAACAATTTTTAGTTTTGTTTACCAATATTGCATTACAACCGACTTTGAGTTACAAATTAAGTACAGAAAGTAAGTAAAGCATTTGTATTTACATATATTACCTCAATAATACAGTTAGTATAGGTATAAATGTATATTTGTAAGTAAATGTGAGATTTATTTTCAGGCTTTATATAGCCTGAACGTACGTATGTATTTGACAATAGCATGCCTAAAGGTATGCTTCATTAATTGAATAGACAGTTATTTAGCAATCATTTATCATAATTTGCGTGCCTAAAGGTATACTTCATTACCACTTTCTTCATTAAACAATTCTTCATGTGTTGCCACAATTAATTAATTGTGTATCTAAAATATGTTGTATTGAAAATGCTCCAATTAATCAAACTTGGAAGAATTTATGCGCAATATTTTGTGCGTATATGCTGTAACAAGGATATGAGCTTTAACGCATAAAAATTGAGTAGTTAATACGTGTGAAGGTCTATAATATTTAAGATATAATAGTCCAATTTATTAGTATTTCAAATAATATAATATATGGTTATTGGCATATTCTTTACCAATAGAAAAATATTCTATATATAGATTTGGTTGTTTGAAACTAATTGCCTATTTTCTCAAATTAATTACTTTTATTAATATTGAAAATGTTAATGTGTTACTCACTTTTACACAAACTTTTACACATACACTATTTACACAAATCAAAATTCTTTACTTATTTTTTTCTTGAACAAATTCTCGCTTCCAGGCTCCCTTACATCGAAATTTTTTGGATGATATACTAAAATTGGTTGACTCTTCAAATTCCTGAAATAGGTCACAGCTAAATATAAAAAAAAACGTATACTAATAATGATATAACAGAATGTTTCTAACGACATACATTATCGAATAGAATATATGTAAGAAAAATAAATAGAAGCATAAATTAAGTAAAATAATGCCTACTTATACTTATATGTATAAGGAAATTAATAAAGAGAAATATTTCAAGGAAATATATACAAAATATAATCACGAACAAAGTTTTCTTAATATAAAACTATTTATTACTTATTTATGGTACCTAAATAATATTAAGTGGTTTCACTTTGAGTGGCTTTGACGCTTTACTTGTTTGTGTAAACTTGGTAATTTTCTACCTTTCGCATTTCTCATTTACTCAATCTGTATAAATGCATGTATGCATGTATAAATGTAGGTATGTACGCATTTAAATTCAGCGGAGCATGTGCATGTCTTCAACTTCGTACGATTCATGTAATCTGAGAATTATTGTGAGAATGTGCTAGCTTTTTCTATTATTGCTACTTCAGGGCATTCGTGCTAACACTCCAGCTATATACTTGAGGAGCTAACAAACCGTATGAGCACTTTTACTCATTCTTTCAATTATTTATTCACTCATTCATGCTCCGCTCCAACACTCAGTTAGAGGGCATTGTTAATGCGCGCTAGTATTAACACATTTGTGACGGATTTTACTTGTGTGTGTATGTTTATGCGTTTGTTCGTATGAGATAGCGAAACGTGCAGAGCAACACCTCTGCTTTTAAGCTTTCGTTTTATTCGCTTTTGTTGCTTTGCGTAGCTTAGCCACTGCACAGCTGCTATTGTGTACCGCAATGCTGCTAGCCTGATTAAGTTGTCATTTGAACTGACGTTTAACAAAACATATGTTACTTTTTGGGATGCGTTGCCCTCACCCATATAATTTTCAGATCGTTGCAAACAATTGTGACTAAAATTTAATGCATTTCTACTATTTCGTAGTGCCATGCTTGTGGGCTCTGGCGTCAATTTGATGCGCTGAAGGCCAAAATCCGATGGTATGGGCAAGTGTCAAAACAGTATAGTTAACTTTTAATAAGCCGAATGAAAAGGAAATGCAATAATTACTATATTAAACAGAATGTATGCGGTTGGAAGTAATATGTAACTGTTGTGTAATAAATCACAGAAAAACAAAATGAAACATGCTTAATAGCTTTGTTATGACAAACAAAATAAAATCTAAAGGAAGTCACTGAGGAAATTATGATGATTTTTATTTTTTTTTTTTAACTTTTCGGTGGCAGTTTTTTTTATTAAGGTGAAGTATATGAAAGATGAAGTATAAAAGGTGAAGTTAGCTGACATTTTACATTACTATATTTAAGTGTAAGACTTCATGTTTTTGGTATGAACCGTCACTTGCCATGTATCAACCAGAAAAGAAGTGTGAATCAGTATTACAAAAGTAGAATAGAAGAAGAACGGAGTCCCATCAACACATAAAATATTTTTGGCGGCACAAGAAGAATTAGCAAGTCATTGGTATAACCGTCCGGTCTTCGCGCCAAGAATATTCCTACATAAAAAAGTTTTAAATTTACGTAACTCCTTTGAGATGAAGATGGGGAAGGTAAAAATGATGAATTTTGAAAGATTTTCAAAAACATTTCTATAACTAAAGTGATTGTGTGACAAAATGGAATGTGTTCCATGGAAAAAAGTTTAATACTTTGGTAGTTCTCGATAAAGTGATTTTTTCCATAAATATTTGATAACTTTTATGAGGTAAATATCGGCTAGTACAGTTAAATTAAAAAATGGTTTTCAAAAATAATTTAAAAAATAGCGATTTAGAAGAAAGATCTAGAAATCCTTACTTAAGCTTAAGTCTATATTCCTCTTTCTGCGAATTTAGCACACATTACTTTAATATCGATATGAAATTGATAACTTCCCGGAATTCGCTTACCAAAATAGGCATATTGCGCAGATAAAAGCTAAGACTTTGGAAGTTAATAAAATACAAGTAAAATTCTATGTTAGTGTTTTTATGCATCAATCAAAAGAATAAAGGTTTTTTTTATTGTAAAATATAAATCAATCCATAATTCCATATTTAATCCATTAATGAAAATGTAGGTCAAATAATAATGCTATGATTACATTTTTTTAAATTGCTTTAAATTAAAAGCGATTTTGTTGACAACATTTTTGGAATAATTTTTTGGAGTCTTCCAGGTACAGATGTCGCCAAAGGTTTCTGGATATTTCAGCTTTGATGACGGTATATAACACCTAATATGCATAGTTTGAATGAATTGTACGAACTTTGTAACGACTTTAACATATGTATTAGAGCTAAAAGGCTGTGAAAATACTTAAAGTGTTAGCCGCTGAGGGAGGAGGGATCGAAGAAGAGGAACGCCTTCACTACACGATCAAGTAGAGAAGTACTTGACTTCAACTGGTATCTCGAATTAACAAAAACTTACCAGTATTATAATAAACATTAATACATAAACATATGTATTAGACATTATGCGTTAGCGAATAAATAAATACATACATTTATGTTCGCATAACTGAAATCCACCTTCGTTCCGATTAACAAGATAATAAAATGTAAAAAAAATTAACCAAATGATAGGTATCCAGCACCAAATATATGATGGTGAATTATTCTGCAGTAACACCTTAAAAATAAATTGATAAGCGATAATAGATAAAATTTGTCAGTCAACATAATGCATTTAGATATGTGTGTGTGTGTGTGTGTGTGTACACATAAAGCAAGCATAAGATATAAAGCAAACAAAAATCTGAAAACTACAAAACTCGAGTTCAATTAAACAAACCATTGACTGGGTGTTGTTTTTATTGCGCATATTTTATTGCAATGACGTAGACATGTACATACATACATATAGGTGAGTAGAAAATTGGGCTTGGGCACACCCAAGAGGCGTGGGAGACTAATTATTTGTGTATGTGTGTATGTTTGCAGGCTGCAAAACGAGCGAAAGCGCTGAATAATGATAATTAAAAATCGCAAGGAGATATTCAATTGCAAGGCAATAAGCATGATCTACTGATTATTTTTACAATGAAAATAAAAATTCTACCATTAAACAACAATAATTATTATACTTTAATAACGCAAAAAGTGCAGAGCAAATTAAGGACAACAAAATTTATTGCTTACTTGATGCACTTTAGTTATTTATTCCAGTTGCTTACATCTCTTCTCATGTTAATGAAGTGCAGCATTTTTGATTTCATTATGGTTGTGTGCTCATTTATTTATACCTACATACATATATACATTTAGTTTGTGTTTATTCAGTCATCTTTTCGTCGCTTTGTGTTGATGAGTAATGATGATTTCGGTTTACAATATATTTACCGTATACTTATTTGTATATGTGTAGAGTGTTTACACTTATTGCTTCTTGGCTGACACGCTGATTTCCTTGATAAAAATCAATTGACAGGTGATGAACTTAGTGCTTACCTCGATCTACATATGTTCATGTAATAACATACATACATATATTATGAGTTGATTACAAAGATCTATATTTAGTATTTTTCCGAGTAATGAAGATGTGGAGGTATCATGTACTTGAACATCAGGAATTTTACCTTCTAATTTTCTGTAGGCTCAAGCTTTTCACTGAATTTGTGTTATGAAAAAAATATTCTAATAAAAATCACTTATTTCAGTGAAACCTTAAAAGCAAGCAGAGGTCTCCATTTCTAAAGTAACATTAGGACATATAATACAAGGAAGGAAATAAGGGAAAAAAGAGACAGAGAGAGAGAAGAGAAAACGTCTACAAAAGGTATCGAGATCTCAAGTAGTAATTATTTGTGGTATTTCACTAGTTCACATTAAGTCTTGGAACTTTTATTCTTTATTTAAGATGTTAGAATGTTGCCACCTGTTTAAAAATATTTAGAGAAACAAAAGATAAACAATGGCCGCAAAATGAAGGAAATCGAGAGCAGTTAAAAACGGCTTCACTTGAAAATGTTTATTTTCATGGGTTGTCATCAGTTTCTCAATTATATGAAGCAGTATAGTTTATAAGTTGAAGAGATTGCCAAAAAGCAAGAGAGTAAAAAATTTAAATACTTTGAGAAGAATTGATACCTTTTTAATTTTTCCATTAATTTAAATTGACAATATAAATGAAGTATAACAATATGGTAATAATAAGGAGAATAGAAATGTATGCATTTGATATGCTAAGGCATAAAGTTAGTGCTTGAGAAATATTTAATATTCATATTCTTTCTATTTGTTTTTTTAACTAATGTCGGCGTTTTAATATCATTATTTACCAAAAAGTCAACGCTGAGCCTTCTAATCTATAATCTTGAGCACTCATAATTTAAACACGATAATCACAAGCTTTTTCACACTGTGCTCAATATTTTTACTGAAACTTACTTATAACATGTCAATGTACGGAAAGTTATTGAACGCATATAATATACATATGTACATATACCTTTATATCGAAGACTGTATATGCAAAATGTCTCCTTTATACTGATTGAATGCAAAAATTAATACCCACAAGCTCATGTAAAGTGATAATCGTTTAAGGAGATAAGCTTCAGAGCATATTATTGTGGTAAGTATCCGCACATAAGAGTATAAATATACAAAAGTGTCAAGTAATCAGCGTTGTAAAGAATGAAGCGATTGATGAAGGTATTGCGGTAAGATGTGGGTGCGACCTATAACGGTGTTAGGCGATAAATTTTTTGACTTGGTAATTTTCCATCTGATTATCACCTTTAGAAGTTAAGGCATGTTCAAATAACAAAGCACGTCTCGTGCAAAGGCACATGTGTTTAGTGAATAATTGTGAATAATAATTGTGTATAGTGACTAACCAAGACAAAAAAAAAAATGCGTTTGAAGACAACCAGTTTTTGTTTATGTTGCCTTGAGAAGCAAATGCTATGTCAATAGATTGCTCGTAAAGCTAACAGTTTTAAGGAAAACAAATTTTAATAACAAACAAAAAAAATAAACAATTTTTTTTAATTGTATATAAAAAGAAATGAAGACTTTTCTGAGGTGACTGTGAAACTAGGTTATAAAAAATGTTGTGTGTATATAGGAGCCAGGAGAATGTATAACCGATTTCATAAATTTTTTGTGCAGAATCACATAAAAATCATCTACTACAAACACCATATATTTTTCTACTTTAGAATGCAGTAATTAAATTTGAGATTACATTTACGAGCTGATCTATTTGTATGTATTTCTAGTGATTATTGAATGCTGCAATAAATTCCAAAAAACTGTTTTTTCACGGAAAATTTTCGAATTTAGTCAATGCCAGAAGAATTTGAAAAATTGAGTTGATTACATGCTTTTTTACAGCGGCATAAAAACGAATTTAATGCAGATGAACGCAAACATAAATATTGGCAAATTTTGGAAATTTACTGATTATGTATGTATACTGTTATGTATATTTGTTATTGCAAGCAGTAAAGAAAACACACCAAATGTAAATTCAATTTAATTTTCCAAAAATTTTGAGTTTTTAAAAGGAAATAAGAATGAACGAATAATTCAAGACCTATTGCCGCCGGCCAAAAATTCAAGAATAGGTTTAATGTTGTGGAATATTTATAAATTTTATAAGTATGGGCACTTACATATATGAACATATCTATACTGTATCAAATCATAAATAAAACAAGAATAACTTTTTAGCGTATTTTATTGTAATTGCAATATTTCTACTTAAACGTTAAGATGGCCTCTATTGGAGTCAGTTTCAGCATCACTCCACCACGTGCTCCATTTTAGGTGGTTTCAATATGAAATAAAGTTGTATAAGTTGGACTTGCGCTAAATTTTTCCAAATTTAAGCAATGAGCTGTTTGGTAGCCTATAATTACAAATTAATGATCCAGTTGGCCTAAATTTTAATATTTGTGCTTGCTAACTAATTCGGTCTAGGAAACTATTTGAAAAGCATACACGAGAAAATACATTTCGGCAGATTAATGTTCAAACCATAAAATCTATGTCTAACTGTTTGCGTTAGGATTGAACTTATTCAGTTATATACAACAGAAGGCGATATAATTGTTGATTAATGTTGCTGCCGGCACTAAATTGCCCACTAGTAGGTAGAGCTTTCAAACCATAGTAACGCAAGCACAAATTCAAAGAGCTTTCGATGAAAGCTCACCCTCTTGGGAATATGAACTGATGTATTGTTGCCTCGAGAGAGAGCACCTTGCAAAGGTGTAAGCTTTAGTTTATTGCTAGCTGTCTCATTAAAATCGCATTTAAGCACATAAGAATACATAGTTACAAATAACGCGGCATAGATTTTGTCACCTACTTAGAATAAAATTGCACATAAATGCGAAACCTCCTGATTTACTGCACATATAATAGTTTATCTCAGAAGGTAAATGCTACTCAGTCCTAAATATTATATTCAATTAGCACTGCTTTATTAATCCGTGTCATATGTTTGGTAATTTTTTGCTAATTTTATAGTAATAGATAAGTGCTAGAATTAGCAAAGAAAACTTGCATTATTTTTCAATTTATTTAGCGTTAAATATGTGTCATATACTGAAAAGCAACAACACTAATCATACTTTACACCTAATTTCCATAAAATCGCAACAATCAAATTATAAAGTTCAACCTGGACTATTTATTTAAACACACACATCGATGTATACTTATCGGCAAGCATATGTGAGATATAAATATGAAATATTCTCACTTCGAAAGGTATAAAATTGAGAATTCGGCTACGCAGGAGCTTACTTATTTGATTGTATTCTTATTTTTATTTACTTTCCCTACAGCATTTTAGCTACTATTGTTATAACGCCCCCACGGGTATCCGTCTGGCCACCGCAGTTTGTGCTGTACCAAGACTCGGTTTTGATTTTCAATTAGCACGAATGTCGCGGAAGAGGGTGACGGCGGAAGCTTGATACGTGAATGTTATTTTGAACTTCACACGAACTCAATCCATTTCAGCACAAACAACACTTCGAGCACACAAGTGCTATAGTGGTAATGTAAAGCTTTCATCGTAAGTGCAAATAATGTCACGGAATGCCAAAGATTTTTTCTTCGTCTCTCTCACCACATTCCATTCCATGGCACTTCATCGCAATCGTGATATTTAAACGCGGCATTTTCAGTTCTCTGAAGAGGTTTTACAACGTTTTATATTCTTTACTTTTACATCTTCCATATATCTGTGTATTTGTGTAAATATGGGTGTGTGTATAGATTACCTTTTGTTGTTGTTTCTTTTTTTATTTTTCTTTGTTATTTGTTTTGAGTGAAATTTACACCTATTTTGAAAACGCGTTTTTAGTAAATTGTAGCTGAGTTTTATTTATATTTAAGAACTTATGCCTTGCCACATATTAGAAGTATTTTTTATCATATTACACTCCTAGAGTGGTCTATTCATAGAAAAACCCGAATCAGTAAGGTTATCAACATGGTTTTACATAAATATGAGAGATTAAAAAAAATTCTGTTAATTCTAACAGATATAAAACCAATAGGGAGAGACTATATTCGAATGCAACTGAAAATAAGATATTCTCTGAATTTTTAAGAATTGGAGCTTTTTAAAAGATTTCGAAGCGCTTTTTTATCATAAAAAAGATCATTATTAGGAAGAATTGTTAACCGATTCCCTTAACCTCTTCATATTAGCATGTGTTAGAGGTCAAATGTTCACTTAGTTTCTCAGTTTCATTAGAATATCTAACTTAATACCGAAATAATTTATTGTAAATTCTACAGGGAAATTGCATACTCAATATATTAGCGTTAGTATGTACCAGGCACATTTCGCACTGAGGGATTTATAGAATATACTATATACACACTTTGTTTAACTCAACACCCTATATATACTATGTTAAGGCAAATACTGGGAGGGGTCTCATTATGTTAGGTTATTTCAATGTTGGAAGAATATTGAACTATAATGGCAGGAAGGCCGAAATGTTTGGGAAAATATTGTTCCAAAAGTCTGCTGGGTTGCCTTTCATTCTGACATACATATACAGTATGAGGTCCACAGGAAGGGTTGAGGCTTGTCTATTCGCTACATAATGTCATGAGAGCTGATGACCTTAAGAGAGGTATTGCGTTGGTAGTAGGTCGGACATCACATACTAGTGGACAATGACAAAAAGACGTATTGGAAATTTAAATGTAATAATTTATTCTATAATCGAGCTAGATTTTTCGGTGTACTAACATGAACTAGTATCATATTGATATTTATTGAATATTATTTAAATTTGGATATTATAAGCTAGCTCAAAATGATTTCATTCAGTATAGTGCATGTATACCTATATAAAAACTTGTTTAGTTCTCATTTAAATTTAAATTTAAAATCTCCAACTTGACCTTTACTAATTCAGGTACTCGAAACTCTTTGGGTTTACCATTCTATTTGCCAGTTTCTAAAATAACTTCAGCTACCGCCCACTGAGGATCTCCACTGAGGAGTATAATTGGTTTAATACGGTTTTATTGCTTTAACATGAGAAAAGGCGCTTAAGTGTGGTACTCTTAAGGGCTTTAAATGTGCAAATAAACGGAAAACAATGCTGACAATGGACTTGCGTACCTCTAATATTTCATGGTATATATTTATGCTTATGTGTATATAAGCAAACATAAACAAAATTGAGCAATTCCTGCTTTGTAATAAGATCGTTCACTTTCTAGCTTGAAGAGCTGGTAGGTTCAAAGTTTGAGTGGTTGTGTGTATGTGTCTGTGTGCACGTGTGCAAGTGGACTGCACAACTTTCCTACACAGTATGGCTGTTATGGGTACCGTTATTAATATATGTAGAGCTAAACTTTATGGTTAGCTAATGCTTGACTGCTCTCCATGTAATAAGTTCTACGTATTTCTTGATACTTTGGTAAGATAGGGAAGTTAAAATCATTTCGTTTGTGTTAGAGAGTTTGAGGAATTTAACAAACTGTGCAAATAGTTCACAATGTCGTTTATTTTAATTTGACATTAGTTTGAAATAATGATTAAAAGTAATTGATATTCAAGAAAGAAAAAAATAATATAATACTTAACAGAAAAATAAATTTGCCATAGTTACGATTCGATTTAGAATAAGTAAATAATTAATGAGAAGAGTACACTCTAACCTATCAACTACTACTGGTTGCCAGTTAAGAAATCGCTGAGATAATACACGCTTTCATTTTCTTTTTTAGACTTCATAATTTTTTGCTATTTCGCGAAAGTTCAGACTGTGAAAAAGTCATGCAGAGAATACAGTTAATATTTCACACAAAATCACTAGCTTTAACTGAAGTGCTATAAATAAAAAAAATTTCTTCTACAATGTTTTCCAAAAGCAAACAGAATCTGCGCAAACGAACTCGAAGTTTCACTGTGCAAGAGCCGAGCTATTTATAGCTTTCAACAAAGTTGTTTCGCTGAATACTCAGAAGAATCCGTAATTTATTTGCTTTGATTACTAAATGAAGCACAATTTAACCTGTAGTTAAAATAGTTAAAATGTTACTCATACGCACTGTTGTACAGAGCAAAGCCCACATGTATGTTTGTACATTGCAGCGCAAAATTGGAAGTAAAGAAAAAACTATGGTGCTGTTGAAACTATAATTTTCAACGCCAACATTTAAGGCATACCTATGAGGAGGGAGTGAAAATATTTTCTTTCTTTTTGTTCGATGACCTTATGAAAACAATTTCGTTGCTCGTTCATGTTTTATTCACCTGAGAATACGCCAATGTTTGCTCAATTATACAGCTACTATTAGCTTACAACCCTCTTCCCTGTTATTTTAATAGTTTAACTAATGTTTACATTGAAGAGGGCATTATTGTGGTTTTCGTCATTGTTGTTTTCATATTTGCTGTTTAATAACATAATTGATCAATTCATTACATCAATTAGCTGATTACCAAAAGTCACTCGTAACTACTTGTAACTCGTAATCTAAATATAACAAATATCCTTGACAACAACGACTAAATGTGATTATGTACAAGTGATAGAATGCAATGACTACATAGGAGAGAGTACTTTATTGGAGAGGGTTAGTTAATGGTTACACAGTGTGGGAAATGCGTGGATGAAATAGAATACTACTTTTGTCTTAATAGGAACAAATTGTAATTTAATCGAATTTTAGGTGTTCTCTCTACGTTTTCTTATTTTTGAAATATTATAGCTTCAATGTGCGCCGGGACGATTTTCGAAATATTTTTAAAAATATCTAAAATGTTTATTTAAAGTTTTTATTAAACTTAACAAAAAAAAAAAATGGCATACTTTGAAACAAGAACTTGCTTAAAAGCAATAGGTTAAACGGTTACGGTTATGACTTTGCAGTTTTGTGTTGAGCTTAATAATTAACGTACACAAGTTGGATATCAAACATTATATTACCGCGTAAAAGTGAACTATAAAGCATAAATACTGCTCGCATTTTACGTTGGGTTTTGGCATGCACTTAAATTTATTTGCAAATTCGATAATCATCAATTTACAAATGTTTTGTGGCATTATTCAATTAACGCCTCTGTCTCTGTTGGAGCCTCTGTCATATTAATATAGTTTGAAATGCAATATTTTTAGTATAAGTAATTAATATAGTATGATAGGAAGCGAAATTGACAACTTAGTCATTACCGAATTAAGCGCTAATGGATGGAATGTTAAGGTTGAGCAGAAATGCTTTTAAAATTAATGAAAGTTCGCTTCTATTATCGGTTTAAAACACATAATATTATCTAAAACATTATCTAAAATTATAACGAAATATAACGATATAGATGTGTTGAAAACTATCGACTGTACCTTTAATAGATGACAACTTTTGCCGTAATCATAATTTTGTTTATATTGTCGATAGTTTTTCGATTTCCCTTTACTTATAACACTTATTCATATTACTCTCACATTTATCTATTTCAACTCTCTTAGAGTGTAACAAGGCGGGTACAATACACTGCGGTAAGTTGATTGTTATGTACGGTACATTAAAGTACATCTTCGACGTACAGTCGTTAAGTGCAGCTATGTCTTCGACGTTTCAAATGTAAATATCTCTTATAAATGTTTGTTGAAGTTGCTTTTTCTCTTTCTGTATATTCATATGGTAATATCGCACGGTGAGCTTAAAAAATATCATTAAATTATCGATGCTACTTTCAAAATTATCGATATATATGTACACATATCGATAACTTTAGATAGTTTTCCAAGTTTAGTTTTTCATAGTTTAAGCTTTTGAATCCAAAGTAAAATTTTTTTAAATTAAATAAATTATGTTGCCGCACGAAAATATAACAGCGAACCTGTTTTAATATTCAAATCACACTTAAATGATAAAGTTAACCTCAGGCAGGAGAAATGAACTTCAAATTGATCAATTTCGGGGTTCTACTAAGAACACAATGCCTAGAATTATTCTACCGCCAGCGAGCGTGGGTAGTTTCGAAAGGTTAAAACTGCCCTTCGTATTCGGGCAGAGGTATTTTGAAGAGTTAATAAAGTCTCCAAGTGAAAATGCTTAAAAGGAAAAGGAAAAACATTTTTATGATCTGTGCAGGATGATAGGAATGAACTTGATACTTAATCCAAGATCTTACCAAACTTCACCGGAACTATGGTAAATTAATTTATTTATTGCATAGCTAAAGCATTTCTTCTCCTAAGCGAGTGCGAACTGCTTTGCCATTTTTATCTTTCATCTTTCTCAAGGGACAGATTAAAATCTCCCAGCACAATTATGGAAACAGAATTTTCTCGCATGGAGAATACTCCACGCACTGAATACTCATATAAATAAAAATTGTACTAATATATATACTATAAGTATATACATATAAATTGGTTTGGCGAGTTATATGGATTACAAGCTGCAGTTATGTATGTAATTCCATCATCAGCATTCCCTCTTTGTAAACGTTTTCACACATCTCAATTTGTGAATGCGTAAACAAAAAAAAAAAAAATGAAATCTGTGACCAAGATAAAATATAATATATGAATGTTGACTTGTATGACGTTTCCTTTATATTTTGCGGTTGCACTCGAGGCGATAATGATTTATATACATATAATACACACTTAATATAAACACATACAAATTTACCCTTAATATCGGTAAGTACAAATGAAGATGTGATAGCAAAAATCAGAAACGAAGTAAAGAAAAAAGAAAAGCAATAAAATTACAGAAAACAAGAAAATTCAATTTCCTCACTAAGTACTTGTATTATTCTATTATATCGTCGTAGGTATAAGTGGTGGGGTCTAAGGACCTATTGGATTATAAGAAACTTAAATGTTTCAGAAGAAAATATATGTTCATAATGCAACACTACGGCTTTGACAACAAAATTTTCAGCCAGTTATCTTCGTCCCTTTAGTAAAAACTTATTACTCTTGAATTGTAGTTTTTATTTCAGGAGTAATAAAATGGAAAACCAAATCAAAATTGACAATCTGCAATTTTATTTCAAAACCGCCCGACAATTACACATGTATATATGTATATACATGCTTACAACCTTACAATTTGAAAGTCATATTACACGTGTGTGTGTATGTGTGAATTTAACTGAAACAGTGAAACTGCAGGTATGCGGCTATAAAAATCTATTTAACGACCACTTACTACAACAAGCAGTAAAGAGCATAAAAATAGCCATTATTATATACAACTTCATGTATATGCAAGCATGCAAATTATATACATATACATACAAGAGTATGCTTGTCGCATATGAGAGAAGAGCACCTACTTGAATGAACTGACTACTACAGCTTCTTGCTTTCAAATATTTACGTTTAGTGCGCTAGTGAATTTTTATGAATGAAAATATATTAAAACTATTGTTTATGCTTTGGGCATGCGCGTGTTCATGTTGTATGTTGTGGCAAACTATTGTACTCGTATATTCTAGCAAACAAGGGATTGTTTGGGTTGCGTGTTCGATGCAACTTGTTCTATGTGTGCGAACGAACATGTTCATTCATATCACATTTGGTTGAAACGCATTAGGGTAGTAATAGCAGAAATATGAAAAACAGCAAAGAATTTATCGAACTATGAGACATGTGCGTTAGATTGTACTACTACTAATCGATAATGCGTAATTATATGCAATATTTAATACTAAAAAACTTAAATTTTAATAATAGTTTTGCTAATGTAGCTTTGATATTTAAATCGTTATGAAATGTTATATAAACATATGTTTTATGCAAACTAAATTTTTCAAAACATAATATAAAATAAAGTAATAATAGTAATATTATTAATTATCGGTGCTCAGTATGAGAGAGTTTATTTTAAGTAAGATGAATATTAACTTGTCTTATCTCCAATTCCTACTATACGTCTGTTCTATTTGTGTTAAAGTGTAATAAATACTGGTGAACTAGTTTCAAACTAGCCCGAAAACTTCAAAATTATAAATGCAAACAATTTCTAAAAATAATGCTAATGGAATAATTACGCAATATTAAACTACCTCAAAAGGTAAATCTACGATTTTTTGGTAGTTGGTTAAAGAATTTCGAATTTTAGTGCAAAGTTAGTAAACAAGTCGCAAATTTTGTTTTATAAACTCAGCAACTATATTTATATTTAAGAATATTTAGATGAAATTTCGAAAACATATTTTTGAGTTAAGAGGTAAAAAGTTTTGTGTAAAATGTCTTATATTTAAAGTGGCCTCTACTTACAACTAGCTACGAACTAGTTCCGTAAATATTTAAAATTGGCTTAAATCTGTTTTTGCACGTATACGAAATTATAAACTTCAATTCGGTACACACATCTACAATACAAGCATCACTTAATTACATTCGTTCCCACTTAGTTGGGTTTATATAATCGTATCGTAAACGGATTTTTATTCGGAAAAGGCCTGCTAATACGACAGCAAAAATCCTCAAAATCACTACAACAACAAAAACCACCATTTAATTACTACCTTAAATCCACATTTTTTTAATTATAAGGAATTTGGTAAGAAATATCTGCACAAAAATTAGTGTAGTTCAAATTATATTGGTTGCGTTAACTAATCATACGACGAATTAATGAAAGGAAATAATATTGTATTATTATTATTAATTATTTATAATAATGTTAGTAAAATTTTAGAAACTATGAACTTGTTTTTCACTAATTAAAAAAAAAATTTTTTTTCGTAACTTTTTTTATTTAAAGTTAGCTGAAAGATTTTGTATTCACAGATTATTTTCAATTATTTTCCATTATTTTTAAATTATTCAATTATTTATTACTTTATTTATTTTTATTATTTTTTTACAAACTGGTTCTCCAACACAATTTATTAACAATGTTCTCTAATACCCGCTATTCTTACCACCATTCTTACCTTACTTTACAAAACAAAAAACTTTTCTTCCGGCAAAAGTTTTCCCGAACTTCTGCTATAAGGCCTTGCAAGCACATGGATGAAAACCGATATTATATATTATATATGTCTATATATCTACAAATAGATAAGCGGTGCTGGAAAGAAAATTAACGCGTGTGTAATTATAACGTGTTGTAAACAGAATTTGTTGTACGTTTGAGCAGCAGCAGCAACTACTGCCAAAAACATTGTTAGGCGAAGTGTCCAAGCAGACTGAAATTTAGTTGATAACGGATAGTCGCGGTGTTAAGACGTTCCAAACAATCAAAAAAGGCTGATAAAGTCATTTAAAAAAGAATTTGAAAAGTGAAACTCTTAGAAGTCCGTGCATAACGCTGGATAATGGTAGCATTACATATTGAAAAAGAAAAAATACAGTACAAATTCAAATTCATTAAGAAATAAGTAAGATTAATGAACCTAAGAAGAAAAAACTAATAATAATTAACGAAAAATAGACGTAAATTTTAATTTTCATAAAAAAAATTTTTTTAGCTAAAAAGAAGACTACAAAATTCTCTAAGCTTTGTTTGTTCAAGTGAATTCAGTACTGAAAGGAAATATAATAATTAATTCAAAATCAAATACAGTAAAATTGATCGCAGCAGTGCACCATTAAACCGCTGTCGCGCTGGTTCGTCATACCTTCTTGATTTAATATCGCTGTGAAATGCTGCGTTCGGTGTAATTAAATTCTTCGCTTTATTGCAGTTTTGAGCTTTGACGCCACCCGCTACAATTGGATTATTGGATAATGGCGCTACATACACGCATAAATATTTAATTCTACTGGTGAGATTTCATGGTGGTCTATGTATGCACATATGTAAAGTGTGAAAAATATGTCAATAATTTTGGTTAATTGCCATTGGATGTATGTTTTACTGCTTCCGTAAGCGATAAAACCAAGAAAACAAAAAAAGCGGTCATTGAAAAGGCTTTACGTATGAGCGTCACTTAATAAGAAAATATATACATTTATACATTAATGTACAGTTTGGTGGAGTTCGACGAAAAAAAAAAATAATAACGACAAACCAAAATAAATAAAGAAATACATATATTATAAGTAAGGAGGAGTTTGTTTTCACAGATATCAGTATCATATTTTACATAAGTTTATAAACTTATTGTGAATGGGTTACCTCACCTTCAATCTGGGGTATTCATTTTAAACACAGCAATGAATATAATATAAGGGGTTAAGTAAAGATATCGAAGAATTTCTCTATTTGTTGGGAGAATTTTAGCACATATAAAGAGTTCCTCGTGTTTCTCATAAGTTTGAGATAAGTTCTTTAAAGAATGATGAGAGGGATTCAAAGAGGATATCATATTACTAATAATAAAATATGAAATCATTAGTGAGATATGAACTATCATTATAATATGAGGTGGTGAAATGTAAGCTCTCACAGAGTTCGGTTGAGATTTTTCAAATGGTTTGCTTAATATAAACACCAATCCTTAATAATATTTAAAAAAATTTCCGTTCTGTAACTTCCAGTATCAAGTTTAAGTTTCATAGTTTACTAGTTACTTAACAAATATTCGAGTAGTTCCGTTTTGTGGGCCTGATAATGTTCTGGTCTTGCCGATTTGAAACCTGCTCAAGGTGTGCCAAGGAACATGTGTATCAAGCATCACCAGGAATATTACATTTGTTATTCAGGTCACCGGCAACATGAATAAATGGAGGGACTTAGTGATGGACGAATGAATAAATAGAAATGGCAAAACCAATTAGTCCTGTCAATCGAAGCATTTTAATATGCGTACATATATATCGATTATTTTAAGTTGTTACTAACGACCGTTAGGTGAGCACAACATGTTAGGTGGAGAAAATATGAAATAGAATAAATCAATATTATTATTATCTTATAGCTAAGTATCGGGAGAGGACACCACTGCGTATGCGAAGCATTGCATGAATAGCGCTAAAAATATTTGCATTCTCTTATTTATAAACAATGTCTAACAAAATAAACAATGTTACATAATTGACAGTTTTAATTCTTAAAGGCGCTTAAAAGTCTTGACACAACTTCAAATGTTAGTGCATTTTAATGCCGGAATCTGAAGTAGTTTGCTTTTTTTGAAATAATTTTTTATTAATAACGTTTTAAAAATGTGGATTTTTCTTAAAAAGTATAAAAATTGTGTACACTAAGTGTAATCTGAAGAATTTGAACTGAACATTTCACGGTTGCTCCAGGTATTTCCATTTATCTTATTATGTTACTCATATTTATGATTTAATTATGTAAGCAAAATCATAACGTAATAAAGCTCAGCCATTGGAGGTGGCATTCAGAATATAAAGTTTACCGCGAAAAGCATGCGGCTTAAGTTCGTTTTTCTTACGTCTAAGTAATCATATTTGTTGGTTGTTGAAATCATATCGCTGCAAGCTTTTGCACATATACACTCACAAATGTACATATGTATTAGTAGATATAAAATTTTCGTTTAACCTTTTTCTCAAATACCTTACGGTTTCGTATTTGAATAGCTTAACAAGCGTAAATTTATTACCGGCAAATGTGAATGTGCAGTGAGATTAATTTGATAATTACGTAACAGACATTCTCTGAAGAGTATGCTTGCCACATTTTATATACAATAATAATTTACATGGATCTATGTGTAGGTAGCTACAAATTATGCACGTAAATGTGTGCCTAGTTCATGTTATGCCTTTTTATATAATGCTTTATGATTTAACTGTGCCATGAGATAATAATGAGTACGACCAAAAAGCTGAAATTTCACCTGAATTTGAAAAGCAATCGCAAAAAGGGTTTGTGAAAGGTAACAAAAATATTTGAAGGATTAGATTGGGATAGATTATTATTATTATTATTAAAAGTACCTTGGGATTTGTACATTTGTAAAATGTAAAAATTATTGATTATACTCTTAAAGTGAAATTTCAATTTGAAAATCAGTTCTTAGATGGGTATTCTTACTGCTTCGAAAATACCGACGCAAAATATTTGCACGCTGTATGTATAGCATTATTTGCATGATGAAATTGGCATTTTCCTGGTATAGTCTCACTTTCCGATATATATTTTCTGATCTTTTGTGTTTTAGGAAAGACTTCAATACATAGTTGAAAATTGCGTCATTCAATATACCAACCTGAGTATTTTATTTCATTTCGCAGATACTTTCAGCCATTTAAAATTTGAGGTACTACAACTAACAAATACCATTGGCTTACTTCAAAAGCATGCAAAGTTTGTGATATTTGTTGTTGTATGGCGGGATATGTAGCCTACGTACGCCTAGTACCGGCAACTACATGATAATAAGTGTAATGAGGCGTTTTCCGAAAACAGTTTGGAAATAACCAAGAAATAGTGAAAGAGCCTTACATCTATTAAGGTTAAAACATGAGTTGAACATTTAGTTAGAATTATGCCAAACATGGCTATTTGAAAGGAAGTTTATTATTTTGTAGTACACTCTCGTAGCCGGCTACTGTAAAAATTTAGCCAAATCGGACTCATAGCTTAGTTTTGACCGCATGTGGAAGAGGTCACGAGATTTCAAACGAATAGGAAAAGAGATTCCGATTATAATTCGGATAAATCAATTCCTGCCTTTGCTGCTCCAAAGAAGGTCTGCCGGAAAGATTATAGTCACCGTTTTCTCGGATTCACAAGATATGATATATGCTTACTTGGAGTAGGGCAAAATTAGTTCTATTATTTTGAATTATTGGGCCGAGTCCCCACCGAATTGTAGATATAACGAACATATTTGGCGAAGAAAAAAGTGTTCTTTTTCATTTGTGGACTAAATATTTATTGTACCGCTCTTGTGTATAGGACTTGGCATACTAATATCAACAAAGTATATAAAGCGAATTGTTTGACATTGTTTGCCAAGGTTCGACCGCTATTAGGGATAGCGGTTGTCGATTTTAGTCGGAAAGGGGGATCGAACTTGGATTCTCCATTACGGTAGCGCACACCTCTAACCATTTCGCCAAGGCGCCAACTTGAACTTGAAACTTTTAATTTTTCATTTTGCCAGCTTGTCTCTTCTGCCATAATGCTAATTATACTGTTGTAATAAACATGCACACAAAGTTTTTACTTGCATGCACTAGTTTCGTAAATGAATAAGCCAAAGACTTGCAGGATATGTAACTTTTTAAAAGTACACTGATGGTTCAAGTTCAAATACAATTTGTGCAATAAATATATGAGAAATAAGGCAAGGGAAATGTCTTCACCCTTTATTTACCCAACCCTGAAATTTGATAAGAAATATATTTCTTTTCACAAGCAAATTACTAACAAGAGTATAATAAATGAATAAAGATAAATGAGGTTGGGCATTGCCTTGGGGATTTTCTTTCAAAAATTTATAAAAAATTTATGATTGATCTAATAAATGTATAACATAATTATGCAATGTCATGTGCGCTGGCTACTAGCAGTATAATTTCTCTTTTTCAACTTTATGCTTCAGCTAAGAAAATTTCAATGGATTTTTCGAATTTTTTTAAGGAAAAATCATACTGAAGCTTGCATGGTTTAGACCTGGCAACTCATGTCTTATATTAACCACAAAATTTCCAAATATACCTACGCACAAATTAATGAATTGTTTAAATGCAACTTTCAATTTCATTGTAGTGCCAGTGTTAACATAAATGATTTAAGATAACTACTTAGCATGACACGAGGGAATTGTAATTTGAGGAATTCTGCCGAGTTAAGAGTTCTTGGCCTTTCAGAAATCTGGGTCTGGAACCGACTATCGTACCCACGGACACCATTTTTATTCCTTTTGCAACAGATGTACCTATAAAGTTGAAGCACTTAAAATTTCTATTCTTAATCTATCTTGAATACATCTATCTATCTATTAGCTACAAAAGATATCTCATTAATGTGAAATAATTGTATTACACAAACATTTTCGACCTCCATTGAAGATTTACGTTTATTTAAGCCATATCCCTTATCCATTATTTTTCGATTAATTGTACAGCATAAATCAAATTTCCTTAATAAAAGAGGATTACAACTTAAGTTGGATGGAATAGATTGTCGCCATGAACAGTGATTAATACAAGGGTGCATATTTATTTTTCAGTCTTTTGGAGGTTATGAATATATGTTGCTCAGTTTAAGTGACTTTTGTGATTCGATGTTGTTTGGAAGTGCTAAATAAAACATTGAAATTTTTTATTTATATTTTAAATTTCAAAATATCATAATATTACATAAAAATATATGAAAAGAAAAAAAATTTTTTTTTAGAAATAGAAATAAACTCGATATTCATTTCCGTTTCTCCTAGTATCTGCTTGCCGTAAGTATAATAGTGTCTACTGAGAATTAAACTGTGCTGGAAGGCAAAATGGATATCCGGCAAAAAATAATGTTAACTTTACTTTACTCCCAAATACCTAAATACATATTTACTAGACATTTCTTACTCTGCATATATCGATATTATTGATATTATTCGATATATCGATATATCGATGCATCGATATTATTGAAAAGAATCTATGTATATTCGATAAATTTTTTTATACTTCTCTGGACTAATTGCCACCTTTATGGTAAGAAATTCCTATATACGGTTAAGAGATGAAAATTATGATAGTTCTCTTGTGGTTGGTTTTGACTATGGCTTCGTTTACGTTTATTAATAACACCTTTACTTAATGCCTAGAATATAAAAATGTTGCCAATGAAAGCATGTGTATTTACAAATTTTTTATTTAAACAGAGATTACAAAGCTTGTTACTTAAATTTCGGGCTTTAAGCATTTCAATTTCAAGCAAGCATATCAAGCAAGTATAGTCGAACGCCATCTGACATTTTAATTTGAAATCTTGCCACAAGGCGAGAAACTTATTTGGCGGGAAACATACATGGTAACCTTCGTAACTGCTAAATTTCATGGAATTATGACATATTTTTGTTTGTTGCTTTCGTTACTTAATAAAATATAAAATTTATAAATGAGAAATGTTGAAAACTCACATACGAGAATTGCTAAAGAATTTTTCCATTTTCTTTCAAAGTTCCCTGACATGCATTTTAGATTATGTTAGAAGTTATCTAGACATAAGTAAAAATATGGGGTGATTTTAGATGTGTGAGAAATGTGAGAAATAGCTGTCAAACTAGCGGTCAAAGTAAACATATGCGTATGATACTTATGTTCAGTATACTTTTATAAATTACCATGGAAAGAGTCATCTTGGAACACGGTTTAACATTCGTGCAAATTTTGTTTTGAAAATCGCTGAAGACATAATTGCTATAAAGCTTTTTCTTCTCTAAAGCTTCTAAAGTGGGATGTAAATGGAGGTAAATGGGACACCTAAATTCTTTATTAAATGCTATAAAAGTAGTGAAATAATAAATGCAAAAAATTTAACATTTCATTTTCCATTTTATTTACATTAAAAGCCCTATAGCTCTAAAAGAAACACTTTATACCTATGTGCATTGCCTGCAAAGCATCTGAAACTCATTTTATTTATTATTGTTTGCAGATATTCTTACATTTCTAGTAGGCAAATTCTAAAGATATATATAACTTAAATAAATATTCTGTTATTTATAAATAATATTTTTATATAATACAATATTTACTCTATTATTTATTATAAATTATTTTTAATTCTATTATTTCTAAATATTATTTATATATAATACAATATTTATAAATATTAAATCTTGTATATGCACTTAAACATACAAATTAAAACTACAGTTAATAGCAAGCTTTATCAAATAGAATTAAAAATTTTTTACTTGTATTCGTTTGGAAGTCTTTGTATATGTGTGCAAGTAACTAAAATGAATTTGAATTTGATTTTGCTTTGAAAGAACAAAGCTGAATTTCATAAGTATTTCCAAAAAATTGTGAATTCTTCAATTTTGTTAAAGCACCTCAACAAATGATTTGTCAAACAGCCTAGGGTGTTTGATGTTGTCAATTAATAAAATGAATTATTTTTTAAGCCCGTAATCATTTGAGTTTTTTTTCCGAAAGAAGCGCTGTAGTTCAAAAATTCGAAATAGTCATATATATTATCCAATTTTGTACTCATACCGATAATATATGGACACTATAACTTAAGCAGCAGTATGGTGAATTTTACACATATCTGGGGTATGTTAAGTAGATATCACAGTCTTTATTGAGAACGCTGAGAGGTCCGAGACTTTCTACAGATTTTTAGTAAACAGTTAAAACAGTCAAGAAGCACTTGGGTTTCAATATCAAAAATGGTCTATGTGGAATAGAGGAAACATCACATAAGAGATGTTTGATGTGGCCAATATCAATGACATATCTCAGAATGTAAACATCATTATAGTTGCTTAAAAAATATTATAGTTGCCACTTCAAGGCTATTATATATGAGAGTTAAGCTCCTAATCTGCGTTTAAATCGCTCCTATTATTTGCAGTAGAAAGTGATACATTTCTAGTTCCATTTTTTTTTTTTTGTTGTGAATAGAGTTGAATGATTGGTTCTGCTATGAAATACCGGTGCGTGTTGCACTTAACATCAAATATTAATCCAATTATGGTAGTAATTAATTATGTATAGAAGCAAAGCAAAAACTAACATGTAGCTGTTATGGCTGGTTGCCGGAATGTGTGCAAAGGTATGCTGCTTTCTGATAATTTATCAATTTGTTAAATTCGTGGTGTACGCGCTGAAGTAGAAAGCAGCTGAGGTGATTCTTTACATCTAATACATCTTCCTGCAACAGTGCATTAACAGCGTGAATTTACTGAACCTTGAATATTTGGTTGTGTCAAGCACATGTTCGAACTGAAGCTAAGTAATTACTAGCAAGTTGAAATCGATACAAGAGAGTATGCGCACAACTCTCTAAAGTAGTAAAACTGCTTTCCTCAATGTTACCAAGTTTTGTTTTTAGCAGTTTTACCATGGGAAAAACTACGGTAAAAAATTAAAATAAAATATTTTTTATTAATTTAAAAAATCTAGAACTTAAAATGTAATAATATCTATTTAAATAGCTGGTATATAGCTTGTTCGATTCGAACTGTCTTGGCGCTTGGCGAATTGAAGGCAGCATTTAAAGTAATTAAGGGGTGCGGTCTGTCTGATTCCGATACTCATTGTACACAAGATTAGAAGAGAAGAAGAGAATTAGACACAAGATTTTTGAACCAAAATTTTCGATAATTGCAAATAAGTTAGTATATGAAGGACAGATGCATATTTTTGAAAAATTTTATTCAACAGTATAAGTGATTTATATCAAAAATATATCTCAAGTATATATGCTAAGAATATTAACACATTTATATATTTTTAATGTACTCAAATTGCTCTTCTACTTATTTCACAGATAAGAATTGAAATTATTGTTCAAAAGAATAGAAAATATAAAAGCTATTTTAAAGACTTCCACTTAACAAGTTGACTTACATCACCATGGATGAATTCCCTGTCGTACAAATACCTGCTGATGATGTACTCGAAGAGGAGGAATTCGGTAAGCCAAATTTTATATTAAAACAAAGTTTTGAATTACGTGAAAATAGCGCAATTACTTTCCTTTTCAAGAAATTTAAAACTACTTGCGTTCTTATCTAAATATTTCTTATCAATTTCAGAACGACTATACTCCGCTCCTATTGAAATCGTCATAATACTCTCCATATTTTACGGTGGCATAAGTATTTTAGCAATTATTGGCAACTCATTAGTTATTTGGGTGGTAATAACGGCTCGACAAATGCGTACCGTCACCAATACATACATAGCGAATTTGGCCGTTGCCGATGTCATCATTGGACTCTTTTGTATACCGTTTCAGGTGAGTAAATAGAGCACTTAATTACATGCATGACTATATGCGGAAGCGAAGCCCATTTAGAAATTTTCAGATGATGTGCTCAGAAGATGTGCTCACATTTTCCTTTCATATAAAAGGTGATTTTGGGAGCATATATACTTTTCTAGAGGCATAGCAGTTCAACAAGTCGAAAACCTAAATTCGGTGCGTTACTGGATATTATTAGCATGATGTTTAAGACCTTTGCATTATATTTATGTTGGAAACCAAAATATAAATGAAATAATAGTACCTTAACTATTCTTAATCGTTATGAAAATAGATGTCCTAAATTTTAAGCAAACATTAATTCATTATCTTTTTATACAGCCCAAGAATTAATACAATTCAAATAATTTCAGTTTCAAGCAGCTCTTTTACAGCGTTGGAACTTACCCTGGTTTATGTGTGCCTTTTGTCCTTTCGTGCAAACGTTGAGCGTAAATGTTTCCGTATTTACATTGACCGCCATTGCGATTGATCGACACCGTGCAATTATTAATCCTTTAAGGTAAGAAAATTAAAAATATATTGGCGCTTTAATCTACAACTTCTATATATATAAGCTTGTTCTTTTCTTTAAATGGTTGGGCTAATCTAGAGCCCTCAAAAAAGATCTAACTTTGATAATTAATTTCAAGTGTGAGAAAAAGAGGTTGCTCTCTCGCAGGCTTCATTATACTTGTATTTAGCAAACAAAAAAATTGCATTAATATTTTGATACAATGTAGCGGCTACTGGGCTAATCTTCGAAATCAGCCTTTCAAAGGCTCCACGGGCGACGGTGATTCTAAGAACTCGATCTATCTGAAACAAAATAAAAGATAGGATCCTAAAATATCAATTAATAAGACCTCTAATAAGGTCTTAACTAAATTTTTGGTAAATTTTCAGAAATTTTGAGCTAAAGAAATTAGCCTCAAATTTTCTACAAAAAAATTAAAAAAAATTTTTAAATTTTAATTGGATACTTAATACGTATAGTTTCCGAGTACCATTGTCGCTCGAAGCTGATTGACCGGAACGCTTAGACACTACAGCAGCACAAGAAGGTCAAGTAAAACATGTTTTTTTACTATTCTACCAATTGAATAATGATTTTAGGACTCTAAAATGAACTTTAAACCAAAAAGAAATAATAATAATCGATTTTGGATAATCCGGAAATACGAGTAGGAAAAGTGTGGCCCAATTTAGTAAAGAGTTGCAACACGTATAGGATACTATCTGCACCAAATTTTGTTTCGAGACCGCCATTAATGCTTGAGTTATTTCTTGTGGTCTCATAGAACTTGATGCGTTTTAAAGCGGAGTTTTTTTGGAAGTGTTGTGATCCCATTTTCACCATTTATAAATATTGATAATAAAGTGTCCTGAGACTGCTATGTCAATTTATTTTATAATGTATCATAATCTCTAATCCATCATATCTCCAATCAATCGTATCATATTATTACCAGTTCGGTTTGGTGATTATTTAGTGAGATGTGAGATTTCACCGAAAAGGGGGCAGTGCAATCAAATTAGTTTACTGAATATTTTGAGTATTTTTTGAGGTTGATATATGAAGGTTGGTGATGCGGTGATCGCACAGTTTTTCCCATTTTTAAAGCAGTAGTATATTAGAAAGGTAGTTGAGATATCTGAAAATAGTTTTTGTGTAAGTTGAATCTATTAGAAAGCGTACGCCGCATAGTTTTGTGTGAAAATATGACCAGATAGATGAACCCACAGGTAGACAAGGCTGTAGTATGATAAGTCTAGGCTGCCAAAGTTTCTTGGATAACATACGTAATATAACATACGTTATTCAATATATACGTATATAGTTCAGATTTGAAGCTTCTATTAAGAGTCAGCTAGTTGTGGTTTCTTTTTCTCGCAGCCGCTTTTTTTATGAAATCTTGTTTCTATATCTGGTAAATGAAATATCAATTTCGTTCCAGGAATTTCCTTGGTTCTTTAGTTTAAATGCTAATTTTGAATACTTTTACGTTTTAGTAGTTTAAAATCGTACTTCCTCAGTCGTTTTAATGCTAAAGTTTCTAAACTAATTCAAATACATACAAAAGTAAAATACTGTTGAAAAATTTTAATAAGTACTTGCGCCAGAAATGCTTAGCATTTTTATGTTTTCCTTACTATCACTCTTGCAGAGCACGTCCTTCGAAATATATTTCGAAATTTATTCTGCTTGGCATTTGGTTATCAGCAATAATATTCGCTAGCCCAATAGCTATCGCATTTCGTGTGGAAGTCATGCACGAACGTTACAGAGGTGAGTACAAGCAATTGTTTAGGTGTTTGTCAAATGCAAAACTCTTTTGCTTATGATGTGTATATCTTTCACTTGCTTCATTAATTCTGTATACAAAATTCCACCAAATCAGAGGATGGTGTCATTTATAATGTAACACGGCCCTTCTGCACGAATGTCAACCTTACGGACGAACAACTGAAGGCTTACCGTTACGCGCTCGTAATCGTACAGTATTGTGTGCCTTGCTGTGTCATCTCGTTCGTCTACGTACAAATGGCTGTCAAACTGTGGCTCACAGAAACGCCAGGCAACGCTGAGGATACAAGAGACATGGCGTTAATGCGAAACAAGAAGAAAGTGAGTTGGATAATTTTTAAACTCGCAATTTTCTGGTGTTTGTCTCCATTATATACAAGTTTTTGTGAATTTGAATGTTGACCAAGAGGAAACTTAATCTATAATTAATCTGTTTATGCAATACACAAGTACCTGGTTGCTGTTGTGCCGGTGGTGCTTCAATCCTAATTAAGCTATTTTTCAAAGACACGACTTCAGCTAAGCAAACAATAGTTTTTATATAAGCAGCAAGTGATTACTTTTTGCTCAATTAAAACACTGTTTTTGCGTGTGCTGCCCTTTTTGTCATGAAATATTGCTCAGTTGCGTTTAATTATGTGACAATGAAAATATTAAAGCGACCATATCTGCTTCAGGAATATGTGTGCTTTTATGTATATATATATATATATTACATATATATGTGTTTGTGTAAACAAATATAAAAACACAAAGTTTATTTATATAATAATGCCTTTTCTCATATATATTATATGTATCTCTTTATTAGGTCATAAAAATGCTCATTGTGGTTGTGATTGTATTCGGCATCTGCTGGTTACCCTTACAGTTATATAATGTGCTGTATGTGACTATACCGGAAATAAATGAATACCATTTTATCAGCATAATATGGTTTTGTTCCGATTGGCTGGCGATGAGTAATAGTTGTTACAATCCCTTCATTTATGGAATTTACAATGTGAGTATTTTGAGCAATGAGCATTGCAGTTAGTTTAAGAAAAAAATAGAACTATTTCGAATTGAGAGAAAATTTCATTTTGATTCACAATACACGTACGCTAGATAAGTATCGCTTTTAAATTGAAAAAAAAAAATAAATCGAAAAATTAAAGCAGGTCTCTCGGCCACAAACGTTGTTTGAAAACTACTAAACTGGCCTAAAGACCACAAATCCTGAAATTTAGAATTGATATTTAATGGTACTAGAACTTTTAGGAACTCGCAAGCTCTGCTGTCGGGGCGTATACGCAACATTTTTCCATTCTCGGTAACTACATTTACCTTCACGCAGATTAAGCATTAGAGATGTCATTATAGTGACTCTCTTTTCGTAAAAACATACTAAGTATATACATACATACATGTATGTACGATATGTCTGCCACTTTTGCTGTAAGTAATTAGCAGAGTGTTGCCTGGCGTCTATATTCAAGCATTTGCTGGTGATGGAGAGCAGCGGATATACAGTATATATAAATCGCGAAATTCCATTACTAATAAAAGGTGAAAAAGCGTGAAGCCCGAGGCAAAAATCTATAAATAGAGAGGAAATGCTTTCTAATGTCGGTCGACCCAAAGTAGTCAAAGCAGCGGTGGCAAACCTGCGAGTGTATTTGCGATGCAAAAGGGCTCAACAAAAAAAAAATCCATCAGTCTAAGTGTGTACAGCGATGGTTATGTCTATTTCGGAAATTAAATTCTTATTACGGAAGTGTGTATATGCTTGTAGATGATATTATGAGGCTAGCATTTGTTTCGTTTGCTTTGTTAGCTTTGTTATGAAGATTTTGAAAAAAAAAATTTTGTTTAGGCATTTTATTTATAGAGTAAGCAAAAGAAATTGGAAAGTTCCCGAAAAGAGTTACCAATATTGGTTTTCCTTTTTTTTTTATATAATTTCAAGTAATTTAGCTAGGTTAGAAATGGCAAGCATATGTTTGTAAAAATTAACGAAATAAATGAATAAATCAATTTTGCCTAGCGCAGTTTTCTATTCTTAACTCTTTGTAATTATCTGCAGGAAAAATTCAAACGTGAATTCAATAAGCGCTTCAATTTATGCTTTTGTAAATTGCGAAACAACAACGATGCCCACGAACGCACATTGTCTATGCATACGAGAGCCTCCTCACTGCGCTCGAACTTTAACAATTCGTCAATGCGTGTACGTAACAATTTATACGCCGAAGCGGCAGCCGGCCAAAACAGATCAGATATTTATTATACATGCCGTTATGCGAATATGCGACAGAGCAGGAATAGCAATAATGCAGCTACTTACAATGTCATTGCTTTGCCCCGTAAAGCGTTGCCATCTAATGAATGCAACAAAAATAATGTTGAGTTGCATAACGCCGCTGCTATTGTCAATAGTCAAAGTGTGCCGCAATGGCGACGTAACAACTTTAAGCCGCTGTATCCTGATGTAATTGAATGTGAAGATGACTTGGATACGCTGATGCACTCCACACCCACATCAGAAGAGCCGAACTCCAGCTCGGCGGGGAGTAATAAGGTCAATGTGAGCGTCGGTCCGGGCTTCATATTCAAAGCCAAGGGGAAAAGTAAGTGCTAAAGTGAGAGTGTAAATACAAGTAAAGCATACTTTTGTTCAACTGTATTATTATCCTTGTTATTTCTTCACGTTCTAGGATAGCTGGGAACTCTGCCGCGCTAACAGAGTTACATAAGACCCATGTTGGAAATGGACGGAAGCAACAGTTAAGCGTATGTGCCGTTTGGGCAACGCCAAGTTAGGGTCTTCGGCGCATCTAACCTAAGCTACTATTGGAAATATGTGCTTTGTGCTCACTCGGCTGTTGTTGCTGGAATATTTGTCAGTTTTGATAATAAACTCCCAGTATCGAAATGAGGCGCGTATGCGACTGTCGTGTTCGCTCGTGCGTGCAATGTAAATAAATACAAATTTTTCTTATATGTGAACTATAAACGACTGTTGGTAATGCATAAAAATTCCTTTTCTAATTCATAGAAACATCATAAGAAAGATTAATGTGAAGAAATCTTATCATCTGGCTTTCATGCTACTGATGTATTCTTTGAGGCTTCTAAGCAGTGATGTGAAAATTGGCAGAGTTTATAAGCAATTACTAATGATTCTCGATATGCTATTGTACATAATTGTTCAATTACATGTTTATATTCCTAACATACATATCTATACGTGGTTTCTCGTGTGTATTCAAATTGTTGAATTTGTTATTTCAAAAACTAAGATTTTGTTTGAGCTAAAACAACAAGCTAATTTTCAAATGTGATAATAAATGTGAAAGTTTTCTAAGAAAAAGAATTTTTTTTTTAAATTGAAATTGAAATTAAATCAAATAGGTATGAATTCAAATGCATATTTTATATAATTAAGAACACGTAAGTAAAACCTATTAAAATGGTGGGTTTCACTCGAATTTCTGGGTTTTATAAAGCAATATGTTAAAGTTAAAGTACAATAAATGTTGCTTAAAAAATTATCAAAAAACAAAAATTAATAAAAAAGTCAATATAAAATTTCTTTAGTCTTTAGTACTTATAAAAGATTATCTCTTTTACTTATATTCAATGGAACCACTTTCAAACAGTTTGAACGATTTTGGTAAAGTTTCGAAGAAACCGCCATATATATTTAGAGGACTATTATCAAATATATGACTATACATATGAGTACCTATAATTTTTGGTACAAACAAAAAACAATACGAACAAGTGAAATAAAATTTTGTACCAAAGCTCTACATAATGGATTGTGTTTCGGTCGAAATTGATCTTAAAACCCTACGATTTAGTTCATATTTGAGCGAAAAAAGTTATTTTGATTACAAACCTGCGCAGCAGATGGCGCTGTGCCAATCTATATCTAAAACCCATATATAACATTACATTCATTTTATTTTTAGATCCAATTTGAACTGAAATATTCTGATCTTCACACATTACAATATAAAGCTGTAAGCATATATTTCGTTCGTATGTTAATAACAAATTAATAAAGTATTCGACCAAGAATCGATCCAGTAGCAGTAGCCGTAACTCTGTGGACGTACTACTTTCAAAGTCATAACCATTGTCCGATTCAGTTCATATTTGTATCATCTAAGGTAGTATTGGTGAAATCTAAATTCGCCGTTCTATATATTCCGATCGTTAAATTTCTGATAGATAGCGCTGGAGTCGATATATTTCAAAATTGTTGCTTTAAATTACTAAAAAAAAGTTTAAATGGAACCCCGTTTCATTGGTTTGATTATGATCGTCATTGAATTTAAGGTAATGAAAAATGATACCGTTACATGAAGTGGTGGTGATGTGTGGTGATTTTGATTTCTGCAGAATTTTGCCCGTTCTTACATTTCACTATGCAGAAATGAAATATTCTCGCCATATTTGAAGGAGATAGCTCAATATTTACATATTTATTTCCCGGAGGGCCATGCCAACATTTTACTAAATAACACACCATTCGAACTTGTTAAGTTAAAGACTAATAGCATTATCTGTGTTATCGAAATAAGCCATATACTGAGTGCAAAAATATCCCTAGACTACCAGTGAAACTACTAAAACTTTCAAAGAGCTTTCCAAAGCATTAGCTCTGGAAGCAAACGTTTTTATTAAACACGCTTAATATTATATTTAAATTATGCCTTCAATTAATTTCCAAGAACGCTTTGTATTGACCCATTCACATGTCACATTCGTTCCTTATTGAGCATTAATTGATCTAGACGTGAAAAATTAAGGGGAGCAGGTAAGCAGGAATGTTGACGTGTATTAAACGTTTTTAATTACCTGTAAAGAATGATTGGTTTTGACAGATCCCGCTTCAATCTACTGATATTTAATTTATCATAATAATTTAATCATATAATATTTAGTTAAATAAGTTAACAAGAACAAAAAATTGGTTTACAGCAGGATTGCAGCAGATAGGCAGCAGAAGTAATTATTTTATACAATGCAGCAACAGTAATATTGGTGATTATATGAAAACCTACTGATAAAGATTCAAAGTCGCTTACTTTTAGAACACCCTCATGTGGATACATGAGTTCTTTAGAATGGAGAGAAATTAATTTGTATGTACTATATAGTACTTCTAAATCGAGCATTACCGTTATGTTTATGTTGAAAGTATTAATATCAATTGGGTTTGACTTTACTGTGTATTCTTTGGGTTTTTAAGAACTTTCCATTTAAAACATAATGACGTATAGACAACATTATACCATATTTTATGCCCCTGCTCTGCTGTGTACGTTGGAAGAATTCAATAGCTGTCAAGTGCTGAATGATCTTGCGTTCTAATACTGTGTACCTTTATGTATATCTCAGGCCAATTGTAATGCATAGCAGAAGGCAGAGCGAGCAAATGTTGCAGACAAAAAGCAAATGAGGGACAGCTCACTAATTCATTATTTTTTGGGTAATATCGAATATGAATTTTAAGGGCTCCTTTCCTTTAGATATTTTCAGGTCATAAATTAAGTGAAGTTGCCAAAAAAAAAATATATATATAAATAATTCACACACTCTAATATTTGGTAATGTGGAAGTAAAAGTACTTTCCGATTGCTCTTAAAGGCAGTGTGTGTACATTTTCTTCAGCAATAACAGAGCTGGCATTTTTGCTCTCCCGACTGCATATTATAAATTATCTTACAGCAGTGGTTGTGGGTGATTTGCAAGCATACACTTGTTGAATTTGGGCTGTTGTGCAAAATAGCAAATTACAAGAAGAAAAAGCAAATATTTTGAATTTTCATCCCATCAAATTTAGTTCTCACACACATGTGTTCAAACGTACCATCTCTTTATTGTTGTTTACATAGGGTAAGTGTGTTCAACGCAGCTGTGTAAAACATGCACATGTATATGTGGGTGTATATGTAGGCAGAAAACGTTAGTACTTGAGTACAGGCTAAAAAGTTTGTCAAGTTACGAGTACTCATCTTAAAAATTACATCGAAAATTTATGTGGTTGCCGTTAAGGGCAGGGAATTTAAACAGCCACAAATAATGTGGGCAGAAACAGGTAAACAAAAGTGAAGTGATTCATAAATATTATTTTCTCTATCCTTTTTCTTCATATTTCATGTTTTCTGTGAATATTCGAAATTAAATAAGTGTACTTAACCACAAATGTTTCCAGTTTCTAAAGTTAATTAAATATTCGTCATGAATATTCGTTTACAGTCACAATTTTTCGAATTTTTAGAGTGGTCGACATTGAGCAAAAGTCTCTGCCAGTTGCTCAGTTAATTCCTTTCACCTAACAAAATTGATTGATGGAGCATGGCCAGAATTCAACAATATCGAGAAATTATTATGCAATTATAAACTCAGTGAATACCTCTGATATTATTAACCTTTTTCTACTAAAAAATTAAAAAGTTTGTAATTTTGCATTAAAACAGACCCTAGAGACCTTAGACCATACTTGACAAGTATAAATATTAAAAACAAGTTTATTTTAAGCGAAAATTCGTAGCAACACTTCAAGATCCAAAAATTTTTATATCTGAATTATGTCAGTGGGTCTTTTAGACTCCGCCATAATTGGTTGTTATCGGCAGTATCACTAAATTAACAAAACTGTTGTTCACTACTATCGTTACCAACAATATTTTCACGGTTCATATTCTAAAATAATAAAAGATTAAGTCCTTCATAAGACCGCATATATTATATTTTTGTAATAATTCGACTCTGGCGCCACTTAGCGGAATTTTTGTAGAAATTGCAGATCCCTTAATTTACCAATATTTATGTCGAATGTGCCACACAAAATTTTATCGAAATCGAAAGAACTGAATGGCAGTGCATAAGGGATGACTAAACCATCAAATATTGATTTGTGTATGCCAAATATCTAGTTATGTTTTAAGCCCCTTACATGTTAACAATATGTGAGCTTGTTTCTTACGTAATATTGTTTAGCTTCGCTAATATTATTCGGATTTCTTTATGGTTAAATAATGGAACGATAATTCCATTAACTCCCGTTGATGGTTAGGGAGCATCTTCTCCCTCCAGGTCTCTCACCGCTTACAGTATTGAATAGATTGAAAACATTTGGGTCATTAGATTTCCATTTTCATTCTTACAGAAATTCGCCTTAGCCTTGTGACTTGTATGTGTTGCTGCACCTCTTTGTAGAATTTTTGTTAATTTTTCCCTTTTACAGCATTTCGATCTCTTCGAACTTACTGATATACGAAAGGCTTTGATTATGTGTGTTGCCTCCATTTAAGGTTGCTGGAGCTCTGGTACATTTTATTATACTTCCTACTACGTTGCAACAGAGTATAATAGTTTTGTTCACCTAACGGTTGCTTGTAGTACTTAAAATTAATCGAGATATATATGGAAGGTGACGAGACGAGTTGAATTCCGGGTGACTGCCTGTCCGTTTGCGCAAGCTATAACTTGGGTAAAAATTGAGATATCTTAATGAAAGCTGGTACACTTGTTGATCGATACTATAAGAAGGTATTATATTTGAGATGGACTGAATCGGGTTTTTGGGACGTTCACAAAATGCTGCTAATTGAAAAATTATAAAGTGTTATAACTAAGCTCAAAATTAGGCCACAAAACTGTAATTTGGTGCAATAAATATAATTTGGTGGTTTCTAAACCATCTCCTAGGCCTAGTATAACCAATATTTATTTCTGACTTTAAAGCTGACTGCAAAACCGTTTATGTTGACCAAAATGTGTGATATTTTATTGAAATTAAGTGACCATGTTTCCTTAAACGTAATGTGATTCAGCGCCAAATATGAATGAAACCGGTCTAGACCGTGGTCTAAACCACCTTATTGCTAATATAATGATTTCTGTTTCTCTGGTTTACTTTTTCCTCCCATACCCAATAAATGCAAAAGGCATGAATATGACTTTTCAAGCAAATGTAGAAGAAATCACATGATATTTTTTGATAATCTCTTTTGATAATCTCTATTTTCTTTCCACTGAATTGAAACTGCGTCCAATTCCTTATATTATTTGTCGCTGTTACTGCTAATCCACTCACTTGTGTGTGTTGGCTCACATTTTCACTAGAAGCTATTTATGTATTTTTTCATGAACTTCTTCTTCACAAAACCCAACAAGCGCTCACATTAGAGCAGATATTACAATTTAACGTTAATATTCGGATTATCGTTTCTTAACGGAACATAATATTTTATATGTTAAGATCTATAACATTATTTTAATTAAATATCCACATTTTAATATTCACTTTCACTTCATTACATATTAATCTTCACTTTACTTACTTCAATATTACCGTTTTAAAGGCTAATTAGCTTTGTTCGATTCGCCACTTCACTGCTCATTAATATTGGGCTGTACTCTCTTTTGAAAAAACTTAAAAGTATTGTAACATCAAGGTTACTCAATTGAGAAAAGTGCAAGAGAATTTAGTATGTATGGCTTCTACCTAGGCTAGCTACCTCATTTAATTAGTAAAACCAGTTTGCTATCTTTTCAGACTTGGCGAATCGAATTCTACTAGCATTAGTTTCATATACTACATCGGGATTTTGTTATACACAACATTGCATAAATAAATGGATAACTCAAAGTTAACTGAAAACAACTCGTATCAAACAGTTTGCTAGCTGGGCAGCACCTATTATTATATGAGCTTCTCACCATTGACACATATCTGCATAGAAATCAAATAAATTCCATTATACAAATTTTTCCTAATACTTCAATGATTTATGTGGTGACCTAATGGACATACGAGCATTTTCAATCAAATATTGGAAAGCAGTTTATTTATTCGTTGGTGAATAAGCAAGTTGAATGAAAGTTCGAACTTTTGGATACTTGTTGCTTTAATAGTGATTTGAGTTATCCTTTAGCTGAGCCGAAAAGCTTGATTGATCTGTATGCCGAATAACGAATAAGGCAGAAAATTATTTCAAGTAGTGCACGTGGTGCACTTGGTAATTTGTTTTAGCTCTGGTTTATAAGCTTTTTAATATGACTTGGGGAGCTATTAAGGTATTTGAGATTCGGTGAGTTTCGGTAGAAGGTCTCCTTTAGAGGTTATGATAATTTGGGTTTCCCCAAAAAAGTTTTCTACACACTGAACTTTTCAGATAGCTTGATACTGAATACTGAAAGGAATTCTACGTTGAGTCGTAGAATTAGGGTTGTTTTGCCGGTCATCTCCGGTGGGCATGACTCCTCGAATAAGTGGTGACAAATTCGTGGAAAAACCAATCGTCTCTTCGTTTGAAATATAGATCGCTATTGTCAGAATCAGCAATTTACTGACGTCGGTTTAGCAAATAGAGCCCTAAGTTAATGCCACAAATTTAATACCACATAAATAGTAAAAACTATCAACCAAATTTTCACACCAAACCAAATTGTGGTCGGAAAAATGAGCTCGAATTTTAATTAGATTTTTCTAAGTTAAGCGATAATATGATATATATTCGACCGGAGGGCCGCAAATACTCAAATATGGTATATGATGGTTAGAAAGGGCATGCACATTTTTCGACCAATTCCTTTTATTGAAAGGCGGCGTCACAATTTCCAAAACTTTACTCACTTTATGCCGGGTGGAGCCTGCTAACTTATTTTTCTTGTTAACCAAGACTTCGATGCAGCCTTTTGGATTTATCTCACTAAAGAATTCGTCGACATTCTTATTTAACAACCAAGAGTGAAGTGAACCAGAGAGTGAATGTAACAAATAAACGCCGTTCTCTAGCCATTCCATATCTACATATTCATTCAATTGAGCTTAATTCCTTTGTTGGCGAGTCTTTTTTGAAAGGCACATTTATCTACAAAGCAAACGTTTGAAGCCACACAAAAACAAATTTTCAAATTGCTGTTGCTACTTCCATTTCCGACTACTTGATCGTCATTTGGAAAAGCTGGTATACACTAAATGTAATTGGATATATAAGCTTATTTTAAAGCAGATATCATAGTTAGCAGCGACGCTAATTCAAGTAAATATTTTCCTAATATACGAAACAAAAATTGCTTTCAGCAGAAGACGTGTCATCTTAACTGTTGAAGAATACAGAACTAAAAGAAAATGGTAGAGTATATTAGATTTCGGGCCGAAGTATACAAAGGAGGAAGTTGAGGAGCCTGCTTGAAGGAAGGAGAAAAAAAGTATATTTTCTTTACTTCATAAACGTATCCTCTTAAAGTGCTCTTTCTTTTGTATGCGCTTCTTTGTATCGCTATGCATTTATTGTGTGAATTGTGGAGATTGACCAAGAAAAATTCAGCTATGACATGTACTTCAAAGTTATGACTTAGGGAGATTAAGGAGCTATTTAATACCTTTTTCTGATTAATGTGAGGATATTCAATATATAAAATGTATGAAAAAGCTTCGTTCAATTTCGTAACAGTTAATAAACAGCTAATGACGTTAACAGATTTGTGGTAGTAAATTTACTTGAACATTTTTATTCGTAGAGCTATATTTTAGATTTAATTTTCTCTATATTGTGTCTTTAAAGTATGGGCTTATCTAGAGGGACAGCTGTCAAAAGAGCTGTCAAAACAAACTCCTAAATTTGACAGCCACTTTTATTTGCAACTTGGAAATTTGCATCACGGTGACCTGAAGAGACTCTTCCGGCTACTTTGCATTTAAAATAGTTATCATATGGTGTGATTAGCATACCGAGTCCAATACTGGCCTATAATTTTTTTTAAACTTCCATAGTAGCCGTCAAAGTACTAAATGTTCAAGCACTATAGCGCTTGAAACCATCAACTCATTTTGACGAACTTTTGATAAAATAGTCATATCAAGAATGGGCTTGTCGATTGGACACTTAGGTCATGTGATTAAATTCCGTTAAAGTACTATTTGAGGGAGTATATTACGTAAATATTGGAAATCAATAATTTACTGGCGAGATAAGCTCAGCAATGCTGGAAAAATGAAATGACAAAATTCTTTATTTCTTAAAAAGCACTCCTTAAAATTGCATACACTCAAATTAAAGCAAAAGTAAAGCTTCTTTAATAAACTTTTACGAATTAGTGTGCATAAAGTATATCCCCTCATTAAATATCTGTACATACGCAGATATGATGCAACACATTACTCTTCATTATGCTCTCAAGCGGATAATACGAACTATTTAAAATGCGCGACTCGCTAAGCAGCAACTATATTATTTTCTTAAGTGATTATTTTTATCGAACTTCCGTTTTCTCTATTCGTCTATTTTAAACTTTGGAAGCTTTATTGCATATATATTGCATATTGTAACACTTAAGAAGCTTACTAAGCTTATTTAAATAAATGTAAAATGCGGTGAGTGACCGTGAAAGAGATTCAAATCTGCTAATGGGATTAAAACTCGTATTTCACAGATTGTATATGCTGGTTTCTATTGAAGTGTGTTTAATGAATTTGGAAGAGGATGTAAAAGTTTTTATTGTTGTTTTTGGTGAAAATTAATTCAGGAAGGTTTTAAGCAAATTTTAGCAGAGTTTCTTATGGAGCTTAAATCCACTAGATGGCGGTGAAACATATCCATAGACGTAGTTAGTTCTTAGCTTCCGTTAGGATTTAATGGACCGAGAATGGTTAGCTCTAGCAGCTGCTGATCAAATTTGTTAGTTTGTTAACGCCCATACTTGGAAATTGTTTGTCTAAATACTGGAAAATTCATCATACAGCGTTCATTGGGAGAATTAGAAAAACCGTTTAATCTCAGGCTATACGCCAATTTCATTTTGTTCTCTTAATATTTTTTGCCTTTTGTAAACCTGAAACTAGGTGTATTATCCCAGCAATTGTTTTATTTTACTTTAAGGAAAGTACAATGTACCTCGTTCCGAATGATTGAGCTCTCCACTAAGACACGACATCTAGTACTAGTTTATTTAAAATTAATACCCAGATGGGTCAAATAATGTTATCCTTTTGTTAGCCTTAAGGAAAAATTTCTTATTATTTTATCAAGTATAATTTATAATTTTTAAATGGGATTTTCCCAATTTGCTTTAGTGTAACAAATATTCAAAGCATTAAAAAATTTTTTTTTTAGCATAATTTTCCTTTGCTCAATTTACATTAAGAAATCTAGCTGATAATTTATACAACCGGGGACCAACCTGAAAAACCAATAAAGCCGTGGATGCGGAGAGAAAAAAGGTGAGCATCTTAGACGCATTTTTAAATTTTTTAACTCACACTTAAATCCAAACGTGATGGGAATTGCAATGTAGCAAGAACATTTGGGCAAATGCTTAAGCCCAAATACCCGTGACATTTTAGATACGGAAGCGTGAAAAAGGGAAATACATAAATCACATTTTGGTGATTGGTTTAAGCGGTTTAGTAAATTAAGAGTGGGTTCAAGCGTTCGTATGAGCTTGCTTGGTTCAAGTTAAAGTTACACATGATAAATGTAAATGAAATGTAAACAAATTTTAGTTGAAAATTGCAGACTAAATTAGACAGCATATAGGCTTATACTAAGGAAACACATTAAGTCACTTGTCCTTGTGTGACAATGCTGGACCTTGGGGTCTGTATTAAATTTAAGGAAACCAAGCAACATAAATATGTAACTACGCCCACTATGAAACATTTTTCGTGTTAAGAAATTTTGCAAATGCCTAATAATATTGTGATTTTCACAAAATAACGACATTCACACTGGCGAGTTCGTAGCGAGCATTGTCCGCCATAAATATGACCCTGGACTTTGTGACCGCTATGCACACAAACCAAGTAGGCAGCAAGTATTTTATGGTATATTGGTGTGCGGAAACTGGCGATCATTAATCATGTATTTACCAACAAATTACCTCGTGTAAAGCCTACAAACACACACTTATATATACTCGCGCATATTTATTGACTCAACAGAAATCATTGCCTTCACGACCTGTCAGAATAATGAACGAATTGAAATAGGGTCGCAGCAAGACAAATGAGAAAGAACGCACATATACATATATTCTCCGTACAGTTGCATTGCTTAAAGAGCTCAATCATTAAAATACATAGGCATAGATTATTTGTTGTTTCTATATAGGTATGTATGTATGTGCTTAGGCTGCGGCTGCCAACCATATTTGCAAACCTTTAGGAAAACCAAAATCCAATCAGATGAGAGAAAGGAAAATAGTATGTCAGCATGAAGTCATAATTGTGTTGGGAAAATAAAATAAAAATTACTTCACTTTTACGTGGCCGGAAGCAACACCGCTCTTCGCTGAAAGCTAAAAAGAATGCTGGAATAATTTTGGTCACTGGCAACACTTTGCGTGTGACTACATTTGCCTAAGAATGGAGTATGTATATATTTTATATATATGAGTATCACACTGTGTTAACCAAATATCTCTTGATACGTGGCCACTAAAGCGTATTATTGAAGTTTTTTCTATTATAAAATAAGCTCCTAATTTTGGAAAACGGCAGCATAATTGTATTATATAGCACTATTTAAAGGAGTGTGAAGTGGAGATAATGGTGGTATTATAAGTTCAAAGTTTTGCCTCATTTACTTTGATTCAATTTATAGCCATAATGACTCTAGGTTGAGCAATTTACCACAAAATTGGTATTTTTGAAGTCTTAATACCACTATAAGATGTCTGTGGTCCTGATTTCAACTTTCGGGTTGTACAACTTTCTCAACAAAATCTCTATCCAATCTCTCAGGCAATGTCTGTCACTGCATCAGAACTTGTCTTTATAACACAGATTAATAAATAGCAATACTGAAATTATAAAATAGTTGATAAAATAGTAGAATGTAAATGTAACTAACGTAGTAAATCTACGTAACATTTGTACTTTTCTGTTTATTGTCAAAATGAACCAACATGGCGTATACGTTACGACCGCTGGCATTGGGTGAATGTGTATAGAGACATAGCTCAGAGTGAGTGCAGTGCTTAAGTACTTAAAGTGTAAATACTTAGGAGATACTTGAGCCATACTGCTGGGGAAAAAAGTGAAGGAAGGGAATTTTTAAATTAGAAATTTGAATATCAGCGTACAGGGGCAGCTAGTAAGCTATAAAGCAATTTGAGCTAATGCTATTGGGTTGTTCGGAAAGTCATTTCGTTTTTTTTGGGGAACATGAAAGACAGTTTTCGTATAATGCCTTTCAAATGGCCATAAACAGTTGAATTCGACAAATTTAACCTCTCACCGATCTCTCGTGTGGTGATTCGCCGATTTGCATCAACTAATGCCTTTATCGCATCTTTGTCAGCTTCGACCGGCCTTCCAGACCGTGGTGCATCTTCGACATCAAAATTGCCGGATCGAAATTTTGCAAACCAGTTCTGGCACTGGCGTACTGTTAACACGCCTTCTCCATACACATACGTCAATTTTTTTCTCGCTTGGACAGCATTTTTACTGACCTTCCGAACAACCCAATAATTGAATATGTCACTTGTGAATAATTAAATTCATTTAAACATGTGCCAGATGTTGATCTCACACAATTCTGTTCAACTCAATGGTTCTTAAGTTTGCCGCCGTGTTATCTTTCGCCATACCTACCGCCAAACAAATTTACATAAAATGGTGTCTACCGCATTTTAGCTACTCAGGCGATAAAACATAACAACACCGAGCAATTAAAACGTAGCATCGTTTTAGTAATAGGATGCTTACTAAGAACCGCGTGCGCTTATCGAATAGACAAACACATATACAAATTATTTATTCCATATAATTTTTAATGAATGGGTCCAATTTAATATGCAGGAAGCTAAGTATTTATGATTATGTGAGATATTTAGTATTTAGGTATATGTGTTTGTAGGTGTTTATACCCTGAAAGAAATGAAATAGCCGAAAGCTAAAGAGTACTAATTATTCATTCGTTTGGACTTTGTCATCAATGCTATTGATCTCTTAACTGATGTTTATCTTTGAGTAAATATTCGTATCCTTAGAACTATTAAAGTTATATTGTATTTATTAAATAAAATAGAAATTAGATCATTCGTATAAATGTTCGAAAAAGTAAAGTGTGAATTATAACTTAGTAAAAATAGGAATAAGTCCTCCAAAATACACCAGTGCTGTTGTCTTGGCGTCATTTGTTACCAAATGTCCTTCGGGGAATTTTCGAGTACATCATTTAATTCTGCCAGCGTTAACAGTGATTTTAAAATTTTTCTCATCCCGTACTCATATTTATTGTTTATGAACTTCGAGTGAAATATGCACGCAGATAAGTAGGTGTATGCGTTCACATTTAATTTGTTAAAATTTTAATTAAATTAATTTCATGAAGTTTCCACTTAAGGAATGTCCCGGTTGACATATATTTGACATTGCTGCAAAAGTTTTTGTACGCCAATGCGGTGTGTGGATAACGGTCGGAGCTTCAATAAATTCTAATTAAATAAAAATTATCTATTTGTAGCGTCAACACATTAGAATATGAATTACGCGTAGATAATGCACCTGCTGTTTGATTTTTGTGCGAGTGATAAATGCTTCACAGGTCTTTGATGACAAACAAGTCAGCATGTGGGTGGTATTCAACAACCCGCGGTACATTTATGCGGGTATAGTGAAGTCCTATGTCACATCATATGCTTTAAAATTGATTACACGATACTTACAAGAGACCTATAATGTGGGTACAAGCGCTTGTAAAATTAATTTTGTGAAATCCATTAGAAATTCTATTGGGAATTGCTACAAAATTCTTATTGGCAATTAAAATAATTAGCTATTGACCTGAAAGAACATATTTGACAACACATATTTGCTTAACACACTTGCGTTGATTTTATGGAAATTTTGGTTTTTGTTCAAAATGTTAATTAACAAATCATGTTCAATGTTGTATTATGCGTATTCGTGGGCAAATTATTTGAAAATATTATTATTATTATTATCTAACAAATAAAATATTTTGATATTTTTCAATTTCTAACTACACTCCTGAATTAGCTATTTTTTGCACATATATTTCTCAGAAAGAGGGGGGGGAAACATATTAATATGTTATATATTATGTTTTGATTACCATGTAAAATTTTTGCTTGGGTCAACAACTACTCTACACAAATCAGAATTTTCAAAACAAATAATATTTTCGATTTGATACTTAAATCCTTAAAAATAGGATATAATATTTTTGTATTATTAAAGCTGGATAATATAAGCAAGTGCTTGTATTTCAAGCTCGATTTTTTAAATTAAAGTATTGAGAAATGGATTTGAAATTTGGACAACATTTTTCAAACGATTATTTTAAGTACACTTCAGAACTCTGAAAACATTATTCTTTGGGTAATCAGCGAAAAATAAAACTTTTGCTCTCCAGTCCGCTACAGTGTCGAAGCGTTTGGATCGGCCTGTGAAACTTTAAACACGTTTTTCTCTAAACTTCATTTTTCACTTCACTTATCCACTTGAAGTTCTAAACAAGGATTTCGTTTAGATTTTTTTTTTATAAACAATTTACTGCTTGATTTTTTTCGGTAAACAACTGAACCTTTTCGATACGTCCCTTATTTTGCGAAAGGCTTATGTAAAGCGAAAAATGTATGTTGTTTACTAACAAATCATATGCCAGTAAATACTGCGTTTTTTTTTTGTTTTTTCGTTTTTGTTTTGCTTCAGATAGCACGATATTATTATTATATCTATTTCAGGTAGAAGTATATGTAAAATAGGTAGATTTGTTCACGGTACGCGCTTTAGAATCTTAGATGTGTACTGTTTGCTTCATAGTAGTATAGCCATTATAGATGTAGTCTAACCTAAACTAACAGTCTTATTTCCCATCTAAGCGTGTTTTCTACAGAAACGTTGTTCAACCAGTTCTGCCTTTTTTTAGTATTAACTTGGAATAGTTTTCCTTTTATCATTATCAAAAAAACTGATTCAGAAACTCATACAGTTTGTGTACATTTCAAACCCCATTGTTTCGGCTATGTATGCTTTGGCCTCCATATATTATGATGATCCATTGTTTCATTAGTTTTTTTATTACAGGATCAATTCTCCAATATCCAATTTCTAACCATTCTTCTGAATTCTAGAAATGATTAAAATTTGAGTATAATTTGAAAAATCGTACTAGCATTCAATAGTATAGCTAGTTTCCGACAACATATTTATTTTCAGATTCGGTGAGCTACTATTTATTACATAACTACTTTGATTTTATTGGCAAATCTGATATCTGCACAAGATATAGATAGCCCAAAGGTCAGAATCGAATTCTGACACATTTTCTAACTTAATATATTTGTTGGAGCCGATGTGACTGAACATCTTGTAGGGACAAATAAAACTGTTAAAAATAAGAAATTATTACAAGCGGGGAATTGGAAAGAATTCCAAGCGAATTTCTTCCTTAACTCATGTGTCATTCAACTTTTGCCATTACATTAGATGTGCTTTTAGTGTCTTATTGTTATTGAATTTTATTTACCAAATAAGAGGTAAGGGGTGGGAGTCCCCTATGTTGTTACTCCAAAACCCAAAAGTACAAAAGGACCAGAAAGGCAATAAACAAATAACAAAAGTGTAAATAAATTGATGGCCGAATAATTTATCATTTGAACACCAGGAAAATAAACGCATTTATGAGGAGAAATTGCATGCCGTCATTCAATTTGCGGACAAATCAAAATGGGCTGTTTTTAGGGAAGCGAAAACGAAAAAAAAATATTTTTTTTCTTGAGATCCGTCGTTTGTCAAACGTTTCGCGCATTGTGTGAACTCCCGCCATGAAAAAGCCTTAGACAAGCCACCAGGTGAACTATTCCTTGCAGCTCCCTCCATGAGGCTTTATACCGCATAAGTTTCGGAAGCAAATAAAGGCCATATGGAGAAGAAATGAATAGTTATCGAACAGTAATATTATACATATGAAATTGCAAAGTAACTTATAAAACGTACTTTGAAGCATATTTGTTTTTGTACTGGGTAGTTATATATTATACAATTCAATTTGGTTTTTCTTATTTAGATGCAAATTATACAGAAGCTTTGGAAATATTTAGCTCACCCAAATGGCCGTTAAATAATAAATTCTAAAATATTTCGAAACCGTTTTGTGCCAGTATATACAATGTTTATGCAAACAAGTATAAATCACGAACATATTTTTATTTAATAAATTCTAGTTGAAAGGGTGTAAAAATTTGCATAATTCTAACACCATGAAAATTTTAAGAAACACTTTGATTTCTTATTGATAAAGGAGCGAATTTTTTCAACAGGAATTCAGAATATCTGTATATACGTTATCTTTGGCTACCTGAGGGGACTGGTAATAGTACGGGAGAGCATAATTGGTTGATATTTTATAGTAAAGAGCGCGTGTCACCGTTCTCTAATAGATACAATGAATGTTTCTCACAAACTCCTTATTTCGAACAGACTTGGCGGTAAAAAAGAACGCTAGGCACTGTATATACAATATATGCCGGCCAATGTGTAAGATATCTTAATGAAATTAAATCATAAGGGCTTAATTTTTATAATTTAAAGAAACGGATAGCTCAAAACTATCTTTATACCAATTCATATTGTATATAAACATATGATAATTTCTTGTGAATTTGACATTATTCTTCATGAATTAATCGCAAAGCTAATAGTTTCGAACATAATGGTTGCTTAGAAGTGGTTCAATACCTTATAAAGCGAAGCATTCGATTTATCGATATAACAAAATACATTTTTATCATATTTCTAATAATTGCTTAGTGATACTACATCAAACTCCATTATCTCCAAATATATGTGTCGCAATAAATATTTTAGCGCACATATTTAAATATAAGCTTTTCCTTTTGTTGACTTACAAGCACTTTTTCAAGAAACAAAAATATTACAAATTAATTAAAGATTTAATAAAAAAAAAATTTATTTCGATCACAGTCCTATAATTATTATTTCACTAGCTGCTATTTGAATCTAATAATGACACACTTGTATTAGTATGTTTTTCCTATGAATAGTTACTTAGCTTATCGCACTACTTAACTTAAACGAAGCATAAATTTATTTTACAACTATCTATAAACGCAATAATAATACTTAAACACAGGACAAAGTATGTAATTCCCACTTAATGGATTGAAATCTTGACATAAGCACACAAGCACTTCCATATCCGATCATACAAAGCACGCGCACATACAAATGCACATAATGTTTGACAGCACTAATCTTAGCGTTAGATTGCTCAGCGCCACTTATGCTGCATTATATGCTGGTGCTCGTATTATTCGCGTTGGGTGGCAACGCTTTAAGCTCCATCAATGCATCGAGTTCACTCCCACTCGCATGCTCGCCTTCGATAACTTCAACTTGCTGCAAATGAATGCTATTGACATTGTTGTTGCAAGTATTTGTATTATTGTTGTTGCTATTGTTGTTGCTATTATTTGCAATACTATTTGGGTTTTGTAAATCGAGGTCGGTTAGATCTAATGACACAGCAATATCAATGCTCGAGGCGACGCGACCAATATCGTATTTAATGGTACTGGTATTTATTGCTGTTGCCGCAGTTTTTGTTGTCACTGCGCTTACTCCATTGACATTTACTCCAGCGCACAAATTGTTGCGTATGCGCATGGATGAGTTGGGTGCACTGCTGGAACGTATGGAACTGACGCGTGTGTGCGTGGACAACGTACGCTCCGGCACATCCAGAAGCTTGTGTGTCTTGCAGACGCATGTGGCAAAGCGTTTATTGAATTCACGCTTGAATTTTTCCTGTTAAATGTAAAGTATTTTAGTATGTAAAACTACACATATTAAATTTTTTTATAATCGAGGGTTAGGGTGTTATTTTGTTGTTTTCAAAATCGTTATTCTTATTGAAGAAACAAAAAAGTTTTCTACTTTTGATTTGTTTTGCTTTAAACATTGGTATTTAGATGACAATTACTTTGATACACATCGAGGGGTTGTGGCTGTCGTAGACAATTATAAAATTTTGACAGAGGTGGCGTTAAATTCAAAACAATTGAAAAAACTAAAAGGACAATGGGATGATAAAGAAAGTATAATAAAGAAAGGATAATACTCTAGATTAGATAGCTTTACTGAACTGAAGGTGGGCCATAATTTGAAGTTATGGCAAAAGAGATGGTCACATATCAAAATTAGTCATGAACGCTTGTCCCTTAAATAACACGCAACAACTGACAACACGGTCGTTGCTGGGAAAATTTGGGCAAGGATTGAATTGCCAAAGGTTAAATGGTCATTTCAAAGTATCAGGTTCAAAGTATTAATTTACGTAAATTAATTAGTAAATTAAAGTAATTTTTAAGGCATAACAATTTTGAACCTACCAGATATCCAAGATTTATCGTATGTCTGTCCTTCTTAAAAAAAAGCGTTCTTTACACTTAACTTTAACTAAACATCTAAAGGCGATATTTGATTAAATCAACAAATTCATTGCTTGTCGCGACAAAAAATTCTCAAAACAGAAAGTGAGCAATTTCCTCTTATTTCCTTTCTTGTTAGTTAAAAAGAAACCGCATGCACATCAATCTCGCACACACACAAATATATGCAATTTAATATAATTTCTATTAACTGACTTACATTGTAAATGCCATAGATGAATGGATTGTAACAGCTGTTGCTCATCGCTAACCAATCGCAGCAAAACCAAATAATACTTATAAAGTGATATTCATTAATTTCGGGGAACGTCACATACAAAATATTATACAATTGCAGCGGCAACCAGCATAAACCGAAAACGACTACAACAATAATAAGCATTTTTATGACCTGTCAACAAATGAATAAAACAGAGAGTGAGAAAGAACAAAAGAGAAAAGCGCAAAAACAGAAGTTAGATTTTAACCAGATTAAATGTGGAAATAAATGACGAAATGAAAAGGAAGAACGAAAAGAAAATTAAATAAAAGTCAAAATAGCGAAAACAAATAACAATCAACACCCCTTTGTAGGTCTTAAGCTGCCGAAAAGACTACAGCCTTGCTGCCATACACGCATGCATTCACAAAATGAAATCTATACAAATACACACACACACACGCACACACACGCGTGCAGACTTTTCCGCCGGCTTACTTTCTTTTTGTTTCGCAAAAGTGTTATGTCGCGCGTGTCTTGGGCATTACCAGGCGCTCGTGTGCCCCACAATTTCACCGCCATTTGTATGTAGACAAAGCTGATGACGCAGAACGGTACGAAGTATTGCATAAACACTAAAGTATAACGGTATGTTTGTAATTGCTCCTCGGAAAGGTTTTTATTCATGCAAAATGGTCTGGTGACATTGAAAATAATGCCGTTTTCTGTAAAGACAACAAGGGCAAAGCAGCTAGCAGTAATAAAAATGTAAAATAACCGTAAAATTAATACATTTATATGCAGGGTGGTTCATATGCATGACGTTTATTTTCAACATGTAATGTAACAATGTAATGCAAAAAATATATTAATGATAGAGACATTCAAGTGGAACAATCCACAAGTCATTTGAGTGTTATGACAAAGAATGAGAGTGACAAAGGTCATGACCAAGCAAGGTCATAATAAACTGTAAATAAACTGTACTAGTAAGGTTGATATGAAATCGTTTGTTATACTTTCCAAATATGTTCGCGCTCCCGATTATATTAATTACATATATATATATATAGAAAAGAAAGTTAAAATAAATTTTTGGAAAGCAACCACTATATAAACAACCCTGTATATGTATGAACATAGATATAATATGTAATCGCCTGCATACCTCTGTAGCGTTCATGCTCCAATTCGACGCGAAATGCTATGGCACAGGGTGTAGCAAATAGAAAAGCCGCCAGCCAAATGCCGATGAGTATTAATTTGGACACCCACTTTGTAGGTCGAGCCCTGGGGAATAGAGCAATAGAAAAATATTTATATCAATATGACAGAGATTTGCTGTGATATGGCTAATATGGGCTATAAATATGCTCTATATTTCCATGAATAATTTATGGGCATATCGCTTTTCATAAGAATATATTCAATAATTAATTGCTTTTGGTGGAAATTGGTTTAATAATATAAAAAAACAGAAATGTATTTGTATATTTTGTAGAGAAATTATTTTCGCTTAGTCTATTTTTGAGTTGAAATATATTATTGTCCGCAAATCATTCTGAACTATTAACTGTTGGATATCTGGTAATGATCCAATGGAATCTGGAAATAAAGGCACTAGGGGATTAAATGAGCATTATGGGTTCTGATAACACCTTCTATCCAGAAGAAAAAAAAAACACGCTCTTTATTATTCCATTTAAAATATGTCCTGTTGATTTATCTAAAACTCACCTGAGGGGATTTATAATAGCTCGATGCCTATCGATTGCGATTGCAGTTAGTGTGAAAACTGATACATTTACAGTTAGTGCCTGTATAAAAGGACAAAAGCCGCACATAAACCACGGCAGATTCCAGCGTTGTAATAAAGCGGCTTGAAACTAAAAAAATAACAAACTAATTTAAATAAATTAAAATATAAGTAAAAGAAAATTAAACTTAATTTAATTAAGATAAGTTAAGTTAAATTATATGAAAAGAATACTGAATTAAACTAAGTTAAGTTAAGCCAAAATAAAGCTATGTAAGCTAATAAAGCTAAAGCTAAAGTTAATAAAGATATGTTAATTTGAGTTAAATGAAATAAAAAAAAAAATAAAACAAACGAATTATTAAAACTTTATTATATACAATAATATAACACGAAACAAAATTAAGTAAAATAAAATTAAAATAAATAAAATAACTTGATATAAGAAAAGAAAACTATATAATATTAAATAGAAAAAATTAAATTATGTTGAGAAAAGTTTAATTAAATTAAATTAAAATAATTTTAAATTAAGCGAAGTAAAATTAAGTTCCTTTTAGTCAAATTAATTTGGGATAAATTATTTAAAATAAAGTAAAGCAAATTAAAATAAACTAAAATAAAATAAAATGAGGGAAAGCAAAAGAAATATAATTAAATAAAATTAAGTAAAATTGCACTGAACTAAATCACTTATATTTAAGTTAAGTAAAGTAAAATTAATTTACGTTAAGTTTAGTTAAGTTAATTTGAGCTAAATTAAATTAAAATAAAATAAAGAACATTGTTTAAGTTTAATTGCATTAAATATAATCATAATAAATTTGGCTAAGTTAAATTAAATTAAAATAAAAAATCTAATTAAGTTAATTTGGAATTAAAATTAAAATTGTAGGTTAAATTGAGACCAATACTAAAATTTTAGCTAAAATTTAAATAACTAAAATAGCATAATCGCATTATCTACACTTTTATGAAACGTTATGATAAATTAGTAACCATCAATGTAGTGTTAATTTAAGGTAAGATCACTTTAAGCGAAACTTTTACCTGAAATGGTATGCAAAATAAACCGATGACGACATCCGCAAATGCCAAATTGGCGATATACATATTTGTAACTGTGCGCATTTGACGTGTTGTCACCACCACCCAAATAACCAGCGAATTTCCAATAACTGCCAAAATACTAATACTGCCATAGAAAATGGACAGTAATACCACGATTTCAGTGGGTGCCGAATAAAGACGCTCTGTGAGAGAATTCATACAGAGGGCAGTGTATTTTAGTTGCTTTTTATGAACTTTTATGAACTTTTACGACTTTTAAAAATTTTTATTTTTGTGTTTTATGCAATTTATTTTTAACAACAATGGGTCTTACCAAATTCTGCTTCCTCGAGCACTTCGTCGACTGGCACTTGAACCACTGGAAACTCATCCATGTTGAGAGCAGCTAATACTGCTAAGCTCTGCACCAATACTGTGTATCTCAAGCTTAGGCGTTTTTATCAAAAATAGCAGTTGCTGCGTACACAAACAAGCGCATGTAAATATTACATATGTACATTTACGACTTTATATTTCTGCACTGATAATGTTTGATAGAAGTCTGTATAAAAAGGTTGCATGACAATGAAGTATTTTTAGCAAATTTTCATAAAATTCTGTAATGACTTTATTTTTGAGTTGTTATTTAAATTCGCAAATATGAAGCCAAACAAAATTGAATAACATTCTTATGTAAACTAGTTTAATCTGCGGTTACATTAATTCTGACATTATCAATTGTTTACAAAATTACCTCACCCTTATTAAATTCATACTTATTCGTACTTATAAGTCATTAAATCTAAGCCTACAGTCCAAGAAATTTTCAACAATTATTTGTTTATTGTAAATCCATTGGATTTTTGGTTAATAACCATGACGCCACTAAACAGTTATGCTAAAGATATTTTCAAGGGATTAATATCAATAGTAATATCCGTTGCTGCTCATTTGTGTGTTGTGTGAAATTTCGTATATTCCCAATCACTCGATCGATTTTATTCAATTTTTCAACAAAGCATTCCATTATATATTCCAGTATTGGAAATGGGCTGAATTTGAATACAACCACTCTCACTTGTAATACAACCCCATTTTGAATGTCAACAGCTTATCTGTGTTTATAATACATATAATCCACCAAAGTAAATTCACATCAAGTAAAACTTGTATTGCTAATGTTTTGTAGTATTTCTGATCCAAATCGTCTAACTGGTTATACTTTCCACCGGTCCCCGTAGGATTACTTTACTTTCTGGTTAACTTTGTACAATGTCAATATGTCATTATGTGGCATATATGGATAAAAACCAAAAGGGAGTGAAATCAGTCCAAATTTTTGTTTAGCACTTTTTGAAATTAGATCCCATATAGATCCCGTATACGGAAAGTATCGGTTTTCAGCTCTTTCATTGACTTTATGCTGTATATATTGGTTACCATGAAAACTTATTAATTTCATTTTAGCTAACATGTTTTACTTAGGAATTTGGCATTCGTTGCTCCTATGGAAATCGGTGCATATCTTCCTGGAACCCCTATATACGCATTGCAATAACTTTCGTCTCTCTATTTTATTTTGTAACTTGCTAAAGTATTATATCTAATTTTCAGATCTGATCGCTTTCTTACTTGTTAAGTATTTGTGGAAATACACTCTGGTACCAAATATTAATACATTGCACGCGATTCTTTAGTAACAAATCTGAATAGGCAAATAGTACATCAGACAAATATTTATTTAATTTATATTACGAATTTACAAGGTATCTCGAAAATCTGTTTATTTTCGGTTTATTTATTAATTAGACTGTACTTAACGATCTTGGGCAGCAGCTTGTAGAATTCCACAAAACAACACACACAAACATATACGGAGGAAGAGTAACGAATCTTAAGCAAATATAATTCACACATTTGTTTTTGTATAAATAATTAAATAAACAGCAACGCAACAGCATTTCTATTAAACCTCAAGCATGTTTTGTCAATAAGAGCGCGCTATTTGCGCCCAATAGTGGAAACCAAGTGGTATTTAAACACAAATACAATAAAAAGGGCCGGCACGGAAATGAACGGGCCTTAAACGAAACTTATCTCTGCAACCGTCGATATATATATGGATATGTATGTACTTGCAAATTTTCAATCTATATACAGTTCAGGTGTTAGCTTAGTAGAGGTCAGGGTAATAGTGCCACAATCTCTTTATGTGCTACCTTTATTACAAGCACATACACCTACTTTTTAATTTGGGTGGCAAGCTCTATAAAACTGATTTGCTGTTAACAGATATATAGGCAAGTACTTTAAGGGAATATGGCCAGTGAATTGAGTTTTATTCTAAGTAATTTTGCTTATTAAGATATCTCACTTAATATTCGAGATATTCAGAGGATTGAAAACTAGATCACGCGGTATGTAAGGGGTTAGGGAAAGATATATATCGATTACCTCTAATTTTAATAAGAATTATACTCAGCTAAGGTTAACATTTCTATTAAATGTAATTAATTTTTGTCATCTATCGCTCGGTATATGCGGTATTAAGGCAATAGCAGGAACAAAGTCACTACCTTGAAGGAATTAATCGATTTTACCAATTCTCGAAACAATTTGTCATATATATATTCGAAATAATATTTGAATTGTCTCCTAATTTTGTTAAGGTTTCGTACTCTTTTGCGGTCAGATTAGCTCATAGCACTCAAATTGGTATTGCATGGGAAGTAAGTTTAGTTATAAGTCGATTTTCCCAATTTTCAAACCATACCAAGAAATAGTAATGCGAACGGTGAGTATCAATTTTGATTCAAATCGGTTGAGTAATATGTGAGATATGAATTTTCAACTAAGAGTGGAATGTGCCATATCTGTAGATAGTTTTGTATCCATATGTACCCGAATGTAGACTATTGTTTTATCCTTATGATTGTTTAGAAGATGTTGCAATTGAAAGATTACAATTGAAAAATTCCACTTTATGGAAGGTGATTAGCATGCGATCGTTTGTGGTGAAATGCAATGGTTCCACCGATTTTAGCTTTATTAGCTCTAACAGTTTACGAGATATGTTCGTTAAGCCTAATGGAGGGCATGACCTTGTTCAATTTTCAAGCATTTTGAAATCATAGATGTATATTTCTCTCTTGAAATAAATAAATATATATATAATATATATAAATAAATACATTCCTGTACTTCAATAAAATAACATATAAATTAATATTTTTTCAAATTTGTAATATAATACTAACTTCCTAAACGCCCACACAAGCATATATATTGAGTTCCATTCAATTTATCCCTTACAGTGAAGTAAGTGTACTGTAAAGAATTGGAAACTAATAAACAGAGTTCGCATTTGAAATTATTGATGCATCGCCTGCATTGTCGAGCACTTCTACGTAAAATCTAAATAATATAAATTATTTGTAAATTTTGTTTTTCTAAAAATTTTTCACAAACACTTTGAACACAATATAGTTTGTAAATTCAATTGTTTTAGATTTAGATTTTTCAACTATATATTATATCTTGCTTTAAAGTGCAAATGGGCGGCACAGAATTCAATTCACTAGCAGTTAAAAGCATAAGTGATTTTTTCTCTTGTTTTTTGACCATATGTTTTCTATTCACTAATGTATAAATAACATGAAAATATTTGCCACTAAATTTTTGGCTTAAGCGATGCAGACATATTTATTTAAGAGATACTCGTTATGTATAAAACTATTTGCAATAATAATTTTCTGTTCATGTTGTTGTTTTCGCATATTATTTACATTGCATATGACTATCGGCGACTGATAGCACGCTAATTAACGCGACATTTGCAAATTTAGTACAGCTGTTAATGTATATCAATTAGCATGCGATTAGCACTGAATTAAATTGATATGGAAAATGTGCTCTTAACAAAAACATTTTAAATTTAAATATCAATTTTGTATGAAATAAGTATCATTGACCGCATGTATTAATGAAATCATTATTTGGAAAGTTTTTCAATTTTGCTTTGTCAGGTTTTAACATTTGCGAACACTCAAAGAAAGCAAAACAGAAAAGTTTGATGTTTTGTGCATATATTAAAAATGTTATAAATTAATTGTCATGTATGTATGTAGCTGCAATTTCTGTAGAAAGCAAATTTTAACTTGTTTGCTGCTGTTTGATTCACAAGTACTTAAACCTTACAACTTCCCTTTATGTTGTAAACTTTTAAGTAGAATAAATTTGATTTAAAATTTTTCGAATCAAAATCTACATATTTCTACGAAAAATGTGTTGTTAGTACAGTCATCAGAAATATATGCAAAAATATATTCAATTAAGAACCGGGAACGAACACGTTGTGTACTCAAAAATTAATGTATGCAAAAAGTGTGCAGTTAAAAACGAATAGAAAGCTTTATAACCATAAAAGGACTATGGAAATTAATAAAGAATATTTTTTTAGATCTTGAAAGTTCTATTTCAAATAAAACACTGAAAAATTAATTAATATTACATTCCGTCTTTGCCGCCCAAAATGGGGCGAATGCTGATTTTGAAATAATCAGTAGCAGCTGGTTTATCGGATTTGATATACTGCCATGAACCATAATGCCCGGCATATCGCTTTAACAGAACGACTAGCAGGCAACCAGTGTGTTCTTTTTTAATAGCTTTTAATACTCTACAACAGACATTAAGATAGCGTATAAATTTTCTAGAAATTTAACTGAATATAGTTTGGCTTTGTGTGAGATCTGGGCTTATCCTTAAAATTGTTCTACGTTTTTTATTTTTCTATCCAACACGAAAATGACTGTAAGTGAAAATTCTATGTAAAGTAATTTGTTGTTGTAATGAGTATTGAAATAAAAACTTCAAACGCTTTCAGAACTGTTTTTACGGTTGAAAATTATTGTGTACGAATCCTCTTAGTTGTAGCAGGAATAGAAGTATATTTCAGCGAAACTTTCAGCAAGCGGTATAACGCCGCCCACGGCTATAAAGTGTTTAATGCGAAATTTGCACACGTAAATTGTCAGAAGATTTCACTGGTTAGAAGTAACATACCCGTTGGCACTATTGTTATTTTTCTGCGTGAACAGAGTTTATTGTAAATAAACCTTTCATGTAAATACCTCTGTTAATTATTAATATTATGCTTAGTAATACCACACGACCGCCCTTAAAACAGGTTTGCAGGATAGCTGGCAGTTTCATTGACTTTTTCATGAAGTTTCGTATCGCAAATTTAAAATTATTTCTCAAAATTCAATATACTAGTGATCTTAGTAACGAAGGAGATGTTGTGCAGTTTTTAAATGCAGTGATTTGGTGTGAGTAAGATTTCTTCTTTCTTTAGAAAGTCTTTAGAATGGTGGATTTGAATAACGTTTTTTTTTATATTACCAACCATCTCTATATTGGATTTTACTTATGGTTACGTAAATATCAGCAATTTTCATATAATTTTCAAAATGTTCATAAAAAATCTACTCTGGTTTTGAATTTTATATGGCAACGTAGTGTCACTCTTTGTTGTTTTTATTATTATTATTTCCATTACGATATTTTACTATTACTATAATCATCATTATGATTATTTTCGAAGATATTTAATTTTGCAAGCAGCCACATTATCGCACACAAGTACACATTTCCTTGTAATCAACATTACAACTTTAATTCACTTCTTTGAACATTTTCATTTTAAATTTATATGAACAATTATGCATATATTGCATTAGAGAACTTTATGCTATGGAAATGAAACCAATGATGAAGCCAAATGATGAATGATGAAACCAAAAAACACAAAAATTTCGCTTTAATTTTTTTTTTAATCCCTGGACGAATTCATTAATTTACGACATGCTATAAAGTCACGCATACGCCATGTCATACATTGAAATGCGTTTGTTTTCGCCTCCATGCACCACCTTTGCACTTTTTTTTTCCGCTATTGTTTGGCTAAAGTTTTTTGGTAAAAAAAATTGCGACAGAAGATTCACTTGAAAACCACTCAACGTGAAAGCGCTCTAACGACTAACACATCTGTGCCGCGTACACTTTGGGCTCAGCGCCGTCGGCGTTACGGCTGCTGCTGCTTTAGCTTTCGCTACTGGCGCTAATACGATAAGCTTATTAGCAATGGACAAATTTACGGTAGTCAACTGTTGAAATTGGCTGCAAAATCAGTGGCCAGATGTTTAATACTTGTGCGAGCTTGACGTTCAGTGTCGGATTTAAAAAATCAAAAATTTCGCAACCTTAATGGCATTATCAAAATGATAAACATTAATTTTTGCTTGCGAAAGTTATACTGAGTTTACGCGTTTGCTGTCGTCGTTCGCGGATAATTTATGACTGACAATGTATTTTCATAAATTTAATGACTTCTATATATAAATTAAGCAGGGATATGATAGAGTATTCTTGCAGCAGAAATGTAATGACTTAATAAAAAATATTTGAATTTAGTAATGTTCAGACTTTCTGGACTTTTTTAATTAATTTGGCGAGCTGATTTAAAAATGAAACTTCGCGAACATCTTTTTGATTGTTTTGATATTTTAAATAATTTATGTCTTATTCTAGTACCATTTTGCAAATTTCCACCTTTAATTGCTATGACTATGTTTTTTTTTTCAATATATAGTAAATATGTATTATCGTATACCGTAAATAAAAATTTAATGCGACGAAGTTTCTCAAACCGTTCAATAAAAGTGTCTGAAAAATGTCGACGAAATCTTCAAATCTTTGCCTAAGATGTTCTCTGCCGAGAAGTCTGTAGATTAAAAAATTTAAACGAAATCGAAAATCGAAATTTGTTAATTTTTACTCATAAAAGTTGCAAAGAAATTATTAAAAAAAAATGGAGTATGAATGGGCTTGGCTATAGATTAAACAAATCACTCGCTCGAACTCGAATGATTTTTAAACACGCCATTTTTTTTTCATAATCAATAAAATATCCAAAATTCAAATGGGACTACAACTGGACTACAATATAACATCCAATATAACACCATGTTGAATAACAGCTGGTCAAGCAACAATAATGTAAAAGTAATTTGGGAATACAGAGCAAACCTATACATTGATCTCTTTTCTTCCGTTTCTTTTTATTCCGTCCTTAATTAACTACAGAGAATTTTCTTCAGAAAAGAATTATTTGTTGCACAAAATTATCAAAATCGATGGATAAATTCCTTAACTCAACATACCATACAAAATGATGTCTGTCCTCACGGTTGTCTTTGTACCATAGATTTTTCTGGTGATTTATCTTAGTTAAACTCGCTGGAAATTTTACGTCTTTTGCATTGCGAGATCTCATCAATAGTAATGGACCAAATTCGTTCATAGTAAGTAACATATCAAGTGTTTCCTTGCCGATGTGATTACTTCCCCCAGTCTTTGCTCAGGATATTTTCAGAAAGCGCACCGAAAAAAGAAGATTTTCCGACCGATTAACAGCATTGGAGTTCTGATCAAAGAGGTGAGCACACATCCAGCTGCGGCTTTTAAATATTTCAACATTTATTTATATAAAAGCAATTTTAGTTCATATCTATATCTCAAATCTGATACATGACACTGGTGTCGAAATATTTCTCAAATACTATGTAGGGTATAACCTAAGATCTATACTACAAGGCCCATCAATTGTGACATTTATTACAAGGGCATAATAGACTTTCAGATTAGTACGCAGTTTTGATTGTGTCAAAATCATTTATGCAAAATTGACCTTAGTACCCCAGACCCTTGTACCCTAGTCACCCTAGTTACCCTAGTAAAATAATAAATAAATTGTTATAAAAATAAAATGCCAACCACTTTATACAGTGTGACTACCACTGTAATTGAATTTGACCGAGAAAATCTTTAGCGAACATTTAAAGTTTTATCCCTCGAAGTTATACCATGTTATTATTCCACACCACCCGAAATGATTTAGAAACCATTGACAAATAAGATTTTAGTGCACAACTCGAAGTTTTGAAAATGTTGATATTTTTGACTGCATCAATGACATAATTATAACAAGTGTGGAAGAAACAGTTCAAATATTTCCTTTTCAAACAGCAAAATATGCTTGCTGTTAGCAAGGGAGTTTAGCGAAAATAAGCGTCAAATAAAACAATAAACGAACAATTAATTGCTAATATTAGAATGAAATTAAGTGAGCATATCTTTCTTTAAGCCCTATATTAGGATTCATGGTTTTTATTGTCAAAGTAATAATTTTTTAATCTTCCTTGAGTTCATAGTAATATCAAGGGCTGAGCAATCTTATTATCGCTTACAGGTTGGTTTAAAAAGTGTTCATTCCCTCAATTTTTCGATACAGATTTGGGTGTAGCTTCTTAATATGAACTCCGAATCCTTTGATATTTTACCTAACCTTCCAAATGCTGCACTTAGCTTATAAATGTGTGCAAATTCAAAATTTAAAGTGCACTTACGTTACTGTTTATAGTATCTGTTGCCCAAGCAGTTTCCAATGGTTACAAATTATATCGCTTTCCTAAAGTGTAAAAGCACTTCCGACACAAGCACAAAAAAGCATGTGTTTTCGGGTTGTGCTCTTCTTGCGAGCATTCACAGAGTCACAGCACTCGTACACATACACATTTCGCTTACTTTTTCCAATGGTATATTAACAACTTTCGAGTCTCCTGTGTGGGTTCCGACATCAAGCTAGATACCGTTGTTCTTCTTAAGCTTTGTAGCATTTTGCAAATTTTACATTTTAGCTCTGCATCCAATGCAGAGCAGTTTTCATATTCAGTGTTATTTATATTTCGTTACCACCATTGGTGAAAAAATTATTACACTAACGGATAAACTGTTGTTTGCATTTTAGGGTTTTCACCTATTTTTAGTGAAAATAGAAAGTTAAACAAATTGTTGGAATAAAAGTTTACTAAAGCGAATACATCTATACATTTCGTGAGCGAAATTTTAAAGCATAAATGCAAACACGTGCCCATTCTAGTAGAAAAATGGTTTTTGTTTTCTTTAATTCTTGTTTCTCTGCAAAATAGAGCAAAATTTAACTTGTATATGTACTGCAATCCACTTCGCAAGCAAAAAGCAGTGTTGAGTTGTACGGTAATTGTGGAGAGCACCGCTCCGCTCTGCACTGGAAAGTAAAACCAAATAATGCTGGACTATGTAGTTGGTAATTCGATCTTCCGTTTAGCTCTTGAAAATATGCTAAAACTATTTCAAACTTTACTATATTAATTTAATAACTACTTTAATAACTGAAGTTATTCTTTGAAGAATTGTAGCATTTTTAGTAGATTCGAACATAACCATTATATAAGAGGCAAGCGTGGTAATTACCCGACTTTCTCGTTGTATCATGAAGTAATGAAAGAAAGTGGTTCACCAAACACTCAGCTTTAGTCGACTGTAAGATATGTACTTTAAACCGATTGGGAGGCGGGTCCACACCCACTTATAACGGCACCAGTACCGATACACTGTTAGCCTCTTTATGAGCGTGGCAATCGTCCATCGTGGTAATCGTCCATGAGAATAAGTCTGTTGCTGAGAAGTGAGCATGTAATCTCAGCTCTTATTTTTGTTGCGCCATAGGCGAAGAAGAATTTCACTTACATTTGTAACCTCTTCTCTTCTTAAGTGATTTTTAAGTGGAAAGTGTGCTGCTTTCCGGTGATTTCACCGGTGATTTTAAATGACCTGCCGTTCGAATTGAAAAGCTGCAATTCCCTTTGAACCCTGGTTTTGCCGTGAGAGAGATTGGAGAAGATAGATTGGACTTACGGAATGCGCATTTTCCCCACGGCCAGTTTTCCAATTGTTTACGAGTTACTTCTCTATAAGCATTTCTATACTAACACATCAAATGAATAAAGCAAAACTATTTTTTTACGATTGCATGAAATCAAAAATTATTATTATTTTTCCTCAGTGAGCAATATCAAACTCTACATACTACTTTTGATCTTGAGTTCCGCGTGTGTAGTATTCGCTTTTCGTTAAAAATAAGAAAGGAGTTAAAGTGAGTATGAGCTTTTGTTAATTTGAGTATGCTGTCTTACAACTTTGAACTTTTGATGCTGAATATTAAATAGAGTCGTTTTTGCCAAATTTTCTCTCATGCGTAAGAGTAGCATTAAATGCACTTGAGTGGGGATATATTTATGCCTATATATACTTATATTCGATGTGTATACGTGGTTTAGCATAAATTTTTAAATATTTTTTCAAATATGTCTTAATTGAAAGCTTCCATCCTTTTCTTACTACATTAAGAATCAACTTTTTAAAAAACTTTCTTAAAGTCATAATGAGTTTCGTCGAATTTTGCATTCATATATATATGTTACACTTTTCTTCAATGAAAATTTTCATGAAATCGGTGAAACCATTCGTTCCAAATTTTGATCATCATAATATTTGATCGCTTATTTTGCTTGCGTCCAATGCACTCGCCATTTGTATATGCATATGACACTATTGCTGAAATATATTATTTTTCTTGCACCCATTTAAACACATAAGGGGGTCAAAGTTAGCAAACCGTCATGGCTTCAGCATAGTTAATGAACCTTGATAAGGCGGCTAAGTTTTACTTCAATTATGTAATGTGCCCACAAGAGAGCGTTAGGGCGCGCCATTATGAGTAAATATGTGCATGGAATATGCTTATCAATGCCCCTGTGTGAAACATGCTAAAGGCAGCAAAAGTGGCTACAATATTAACTGGCAGCGCCATTTGTCGTAATACCAGCCACAAGCAAACTTGTCTGGCAAAGTCTAATTACAAGCAAATGTATATTATACATATCGCTTGCTGGAAACAGCTAACTGTCTGATTCTCCACCGTGTGTATTTTCCTCTGTTTGCAGATGAGCGCACACATTTATATTTTCATGTTATTGGGACACGTGTATTTCACATGTCACTCATTCATAATAATTTAGCTTGTTAGGCGTTATGATTGAAGGTACGTGCGAAATCATTTGTAGATATACAAATAGATGTAAAGGTTGTTATTGTGTCCGTTTTTACGGTATTCCTTGATGTTTTCCGGATATACGTGCTTAGCTTTGTGGCTAATGGCTAGGTTAATAAGCGAATGTCTGATAAATAAATTTACAGCAATACCGGTACAAGAAATCAGTCTTAAAGTGAAAGCAGTCGATGTTATAAAATTCTTTAGAAGGCGGTCAAGAAGAAAAAGAACTTGACCTCGTAGGTATAATGCTCGCTGAAAGAAACAATCGCGGACTTTACTAGTAGCGGTTACCTAGTACTCACTGCACATAAAATGTAAGATGTAAAATGTAATGTAACAGTGTTTCACCTCAGGATTTAAGGATTACTTTGATGGCATTTGTCCAGACATTACATATAGCGCACATATTCCTTTTCAAAGCACTGCTATAATTATTAAAGCAAAGCAATAGACGCAACCAACTAATGTACTAACAAGTTATGTTCGATGAAATCGGAGTCAGTACACACCAAGTCATAAATTAAGTGAAATAGATTAAGTGAAAGCTCATTCTGGGGGTCCAGGGAAAGTTATTGATCGATTCTATCCTGTTTAAATGTTAAATTGTTCTGTTGTTGTGTGTCATATATTCTTCAAGTAGTGTGTAAGATATAATATTTGAAAAAGGCGGTGCCGCGTCTTTTGAACTGATCCTTGTTAAATATATCATTCCTTCAAATTCATTTCAGGTTTCTTCGTTTTTATTAGTTCTAAACTTTGAAAATTACTTACGTCTATACAATAATTTTAACAGTAATTTTTGTCGTACAAAAATATGGTGACCACAGTCCCTAACCATTTTCCAATTTGAACTATTTCAAGGCGCGTAAGAAGTGGAACGGAAAGTCCGTTAATCACTTTTCATCAGCAAGCATAGCAGATCACTTATCATATCAGCAAGTCTACAAAAACTCTCGGAAATAAACTTGGTGTAACGTAAACTAACACTCAATTTATACTGCGACAGTACCGCATCCTTCAAAATGTATAATTTCGAACGAATAAGTCGAAGATTTTCATCAAGGCACACAGGGCATAAACTTATTTTCTAAATTTGTGAATTTATTTTAAAACCTATAAAGTGGATATCTTTGCGCAATCATAATTTTTCCAGCGGTATTAGTATTAAAAATACCATAAAAATGTGGGAGCTATATCTATATCAACTTTTTTTTGGAGGTTTTGTAGTTTTAACTCATATTATATTTATCCTCAATAAATCAATGTAGCCTTTTCGACTTGTTAAAGAAATCTTCTAGGGTGATATCTTGGGACTCCAATAGTTTACAGCGCTTTATTTGAATGTGTAAAAGTTGTTAGTGTACTTACATCAATCAAAAAATATTAATTAAAAATATTTTTTCCGCTACGTAAATCTAATGCTTTTAACTAGATTTTCTTGTAAGGAGGCAAACGTTATTATTCTATACCTGCGTTTGTATAAAAGCGTCAACAAATTACTATAAAAAGCTCAATGTCAAACTTTACGCGTAGGTGATGCTAAAATTGGTTGAAAAGCTCACCTACAACCTGCTTTTGAAGTTCATGCAAATACCGGAAAAATCGGAACCGGAAAAAGGTAAATAACATATATAAATAGTATATGCCGGTTATATCATCGAGCTTTTCTAATGAGTAAAAGCTGCGGGTTAAAATCCAAATTAGGAAGCTTTTAAAATGATACGTGAACTTTGAATGACAGCTTTAATACTGTGGATGGGTAATGGAGTTGATTATTGCTTAAAGAGTAACACGCTTTAAAATTCTTTGTTTGGTGGATATGATAATATAGTAGATATGCTACATATATTGTAATCTTTTGCTTTAGACAGGGTGAATCAAACGACTTATGTTTTCCCAACTGTGTAGCAAATTTCTTCTTTAATTTGAAAAAGTAATAATAATAATATATCTCATAACTAAGAAAAAATGTTTTTTTTTTCTCATTATCTGGTTTGTTCCTCAATTTTACCAAGAATTAGCATGTTCGTGGCCATGGATTTATGAGATCACATGGCAATGTGATATTTGTTATGTTACTTTATGTTACTAAAAACTTTCAATCTATTTTTAATTCGTATTAAAATTCCTACCAAAAGAGAGTTTCCGAGTTTAGAAAAATATTTTGAAAGTAAACACAACGAATGTTCTAGTTCCGGGATTAGTAATGAAATAAAATGACATATACAATATATTTTTACATATATATAAAAATTTTTTATGGCGATTACACTACCATCTAAGAAAGTTTATTGCATAAATAAAGCAAAATTTCAAAATATTTTATTTCAAATTAAATTAACACACATTCATGTAATATATGTTCTTATCAATGAGTTAATTTTATTAATAATACTGTGCTGAATTTGAAGGAAGTACTAGAATAATCTATACATACTTACATATTTATTTGATATAATTAAGTGTTCCTGTTCGTCAATGTTCATCAGGTGTTCCAAATTCAGCCATAAGGTTATCACTTTCATTCGAGCTTTCACCTACATAATTTCAAACCACACACATTATATTCATGTACATATAGACGTGTAATTACATACATACATAGATATGAGCGCATAAATATATGGTGGTTTTGAGGGTTGGTACGAAAACTTAAAATAAATACGAGTAACTTTTGTAATGGTGGGAAAATTTTAAAAACACATCAATTGCCATTTATTGATTTCAGTGGTCGAACGAAATGTTAAATGTGTGGCAATTGCCCCCACTTGAACTCGGTTATGAAAAAAAAAAAATTAAATACTTTTAGTTATAAAGCAGACATACTACACGACGGATGTATTAAATTCACATTTTATAAAAAAAGGTGTTTGGAAATTATTACTTTAAAGTGTTTAAAGAATGTGTAGTTTAAATAATCTGAAAGGTATGAAAGCGCAAGTTAAAATAAGATTAAGAATTTATAACATAATATTTTAAACTTACAATTGGTTTAAGCAGAGGTTTTGCTGGCATGTAACGCATATATATATTATAAATTTATGCTTGAGGTAATGTTGTACACATAATGAAATTCTGATAGATGGCGAGCAATTCGAATTATCAAGAAAATTGGAAAGAGAAATAGCACCAAACGTGCATAATATTTGCTGCTGTGAGGCCGAAAGAAGGTTACAAAATTCGCACCGTTTCCATGAGAATAGTCGCCAGTAGAATTTAATACATATTTTATTCTTAAAATCGGTTCACAAGATGTATCATTTTGATTTTTGTCTGTTAATGACAATAGCACCGAAAAAGTGAGAAAAAAAAGAGGGAGAGAATATGAGAAAACTTTTTAAGCAAAGGTTGTTTGCAGTTGAAATTTTAGTTTCAGTATAAATCTGGTCACTATGTGCTCTGATTTGCAATAAACATAAATTTTATTTAAGTCTCGTGTACAATCAGGGCTTTTGTCCTGATGTCCGTGAAGCAATGAAGTAGACAACGCGCTTTTGGTTCCTTTTTAACCTTTATAACGACATCATTTTGCTGAATGTCCTTCTATAACCTTTCAAAATTTTTTAATAACCTGTACTCACATATGGTTTTCTACGTATGAAAGTTTAAATTTATAACTTTACTTTAAAATTAACTTCTTCATATATTTTTTTTGAATATTTATTGCAATACATTTTCTTCTTTCAGAAATACCCCACTCTGAAACACACATCAACTTAGCAACCTTATTAACTGACTCGCTCAATAGCATTGCTACCGATGAGAATAAACACAGCAACGGTGGTGTTGCTAATATTGAATTCAATACACATACAAATGCAATAGCCACAACCAATAGCACTGAGCAAACCGCCAATAAAACTGCACACCCACACAAAGAAACCGAAAACAATTTGGAGAGCAGTGTTTCAGCCACATCATGTGATGCTAATAAAAGCAGTTGTACAATAAGAGCAACAACAATGACTAGCATTTGCCACACACCCAACAACAACAAATCGCCACATTGCAATGAATCATTAGCTGCATTAAGTGCAACAATAACAAGTGAGGCAACAGCAGTAGCAACAGCAACAACCGCAGTGGCAAGCGGCGCTGCAACACCAACACCAACACCAATTAGTGACTTTTATCGAAATGCCACCGTTCTTATTACCGGCGGCACCGGTTTCGTTGGCAAGGTGCTCATACAGAAGTTGTTGCGCGCATTCGAGTTGCGTCGTATATATATGCTAATCCGTTGCAAAGATAATATGTGCGTGGAGGAGCGGTTGGAGAAGTTCTTCAAAGAATCGGTTAATGGAAAAAAGAAGAAAATAATACTTTTCGATTTAGAAATTATAAAATAAATATTTTTGCAGATCTTTGATACTATACGCACAGAGCAGCCGGAGCTTTTTCGTAAGGTGCATGCGATACGTGTGGACTACAGTGCCATTGACTTGGGCATTTCAGCTGAAGACCGACAAATTTTATGCGATGAGGTTGAGGTAAGATTTTGGCGATTGATTTGATAATGTGCAAAGAAAATAAGCTTTGAAATCGAAATTTGAAACAGTTTTTGAAATCCGACATTTTTCGAATCAAGTTTTGAAATTTAACTTTCCGAATTTCACCTCTCACGAATAACCAGTACCATACTGCGGGGCTCTTTCACAGCTAAGCAAAGGAAAAAGTCGGTCGATTGTTGTTAGTTTTCGGAAAATCTGGTATTTAAAAGAGATAGATCGCATACAAGTTTGCCAAATTTGTGACGATTTCTCCAAAATAATGGGTGCAAAAAGGTCGCAAAGTAGAACTGATAACAGCTGTGAATTTCAAAATAAAATCCTAGTTGAATGTCCTCAATAATCTCGCACATATATCTTTTTAAGATCTCTGTTAATAAAACGTAATTATTTCAATGGGTTGCATTTTGGGTTAAAATGAAATAAGATGGCAAAAGATACTGAGAAAAAGTTAAGTATTAGAGTGGTTCCATAGGTGCTGTTTTTAAAGTCAGGTCCTTCATAACAAACAATCATGACGTTTCGTTCACGTTCTTCCGAATTCATTACTCTTAATTTTCATTTCAGATAATTTTCAACGTTGTCGCATCCGTAAAGTTCGACGAAAAACTCAGCGATGCAATTGACATCAACGTTTTGGGCACAAAAAAGATTCTCGATTTATCCATGGAAATGAAGAAATTAAAGGTGGGTTGTTATTGAAGCTGGGTCAAGTTAAATTTTCATTTTGCTCCACTTATCGGAGTTGCAGTGGTGTGGCCCGCACCCTAACCAAGTTTGAAACATGCAGAGACCACTGATGTGGGCTAAATGTTCATCTCGGAAGAGTACAACTATAAATTATGAAATCAAATCTTAGCCAATAATCCTCAATAATCTCAAATTTTATTTTATAATTAGTTTATGCAGAGGTCCTCAAAACAAGATAGTAGTGAAAGACTCGCTTTATAGGGCTGATTGAAATGAAAACTCTGTGTACCTTCTCATATATCAATTTGAAAGATTCATTAAAGTTCATGCTTTTATTAAAGAATAATCGAAAATAAAACCTAATTTCTGATGCTACATATTGTTCTCTTTTCAGTCACTTGTGCATATTTCAACGCTCTATTGCAATTGCAATCGGAAATTCATCAAGGAGCGGGTGTATGAAAATGATATTGGTTATGAAAAAATCATGCAGGTAATTGTCAGAGGAATGCACATACAGGTAGTCATTGTTAATGCAAACAGAAAATGTATAAAAAAATGCATTGAGTGAGGGAATTGAATAGTTTTAATTGATTTTGTGAAAAATCAAATCACATTTCATCACAAATTATAAAAAAATATGAAAATGCGGAAAAACTGCGAGGAAAAAAGTGCGACACGTGACTAAATTTAATTGAAATATTTTGAGTGTTATGGGTTCAATAGAGATTTATAATTTGGTAACAAGAAAACAAATTGTATTTTTAGAATTCATATTTTTTTTTATTTTAATTTTTCTCACGTATCACATATATAATGATATTTAAAATCAATTTCGCTTGGGTAAATAATATAACTGCCTATTACAGATATTAAGTATTGTGGCGATGTATTGTAGTTAAAACATTTTTAATATTCGGGATACATTTTTTTAAATCAGTTGGCGATGCTTCAGAAAAAAAAGATTATATGTGTAAAATTGAAATTAATACTTTCTCATTTTATAAAAACAATTTTATACAATGTATTGAAAATATTACATTCTATCAAATACTTTCTTTTATAGATTTTTCGCATCTTCGACGATGAGACGCTGGAAAAATTTCGCCATTGCCTGATCGGTGACATGCCCAATACATATACAATGACCAAAAAGTGCGCTGAGAACTTAGTTAATCATCGAGCTTTTTATATGCCAGCCGGTATTTTCAGGCCACCCATAGGTGAGTTGCAATTCAACTTTATTTATTCTTGGTTTACGCACTCTTCTTTTCAACTCAAAATCCATACACGGAGTTTCAAGCCACTAAAATATGTATGCTCACGCTGACTCTTGCAAACACTTTTGTAACAATTTCCGCTGATGGGTCCAAAATATATCAATATTTATTGAACAATTTCGGTTGATTTTATTTTTTCCTCTTAAAAGTTATTATTAACTTAAGCAGTATAATTTTTGAAGCATGTTGAACCAAAAACTATTTTGAAGAACTAAGTGTGATATCTAAATTTGTGTAAAATTAAACATTTTTATGACATCTGTCATATTTAAAATAACTGTAACACATGCCGCTAAAGAAATAAATTTAATATTTAGCGCTCTCTTTTACAATAACAACAAAAGAAAAAGTTGACAAACATCCGCACAAAAAATCTTACGAAAACACTCGTGCATTTACACTTCAATGGCGTAAATGCCCCAGAGGACACATTTGTTAGAGATACGAAATCTCAAACTGCACAAATGTGCAAATGCAAAACTGCAAAACTGCACAAAAGGAAAGTAATGCTCGTGCACACGGATATTTGGTGCAATAAGGACAGAGTTTGCTTTTATCTGTAAATAGTTGTAGCTACATGCATAATCGACAAGGTAATGCACAACAAACTTCTTCAAACATAAACAGAGATAAACATATTCAAAGTTGCCAAATTCTAAACAGACAAACAATGCACCAAATTTGGGGCATTATGGAAGCTAAGTGACGGCGGCAGAGGTGTAAAATTCAGTTTATCAATGTGTATACTGTAGTAGTAGAAATCACTGATGCTTCAATAACAGAGCAGAGTGCCAGCAGTGCAGCCGAGAGCGTGCAACAACGGGTATTTTGTTGCTGCAGCTCACTTCAGACTTTCACAAGTGGATTCCCGAGGGCGTTGTTTAGCTATTTTTTGCTACTAAATGACAAAGAATACCAATAGAAAAAGAAAGAGGATATTTAAATAACAAAAAACGAGAGAGGAAAAAATAAAAGAGAACTTCGTGAGAAAAAATAAACGATCAACTGAACTGTGCTTGAGCCAGCAAAGTCTGGCTTTGACTATCACCATTATTTACTGCAGTGTTATAGTCAACTGAAACTTTTTGGAGAGATAGAGGCTCACATGCATATATATGTATATATTATGGTGTTACTTAAAACGCAGAAGGTAGCTTAAAAAGTTTAATCTACTTGAATCAGTCTGAGACTAAGAGTAAAAGACTGGACCTAGTGTTCTTCTTCGACTACAATATTTGTTTGAGTAACTGCTAATCCTTTGAAAGCTTGAGACTTTTAATCAAGCTCTAGTCTGAATAAAGCGCAAAAAATTTGAAACTCTACATTCCAGAACTCAGTTGAGGACTAATAACGTGAAAAATTACTCATAAATATTTCGACGTAGAGTCATTAGTTTCAAAACTAAAATGAGCTTAAAGAGCTGCCTTGTCAAAATAAGCTTACAGCAGCTTATTATATTAGTAAAGGGAACACCCTTGTAAGCTTGAATTGACTCTATACATAAATATCACTTTAATTTTGTATAATATATACATGTACACACACATCTATATATGTGTGATACATACAACTATTTGGAAACTCTTAGCAACACATTAATTCTCATTTATTTTCAGTTATGTCAACCTACAAGGATCCATTTCCCGGCTGGACTGATAATTTGTATGGGCCATCAGGTTTGTGCACTTGGTCGGCGCGCGGTCTAGTGCGCTGCATCTACGGTCGGGCAAATTGCAAGGCCAATATGGTGCCGGCAGATTACTGTGTCAATGCAATGATTGCCAGTGCATGGGATATAGCCAGAAGGTGAGTGGAAGTGAGGGTGAAGATTTTACTAAAGAGTTTGGTACTTTCGAGTTGAAGAGCAAATAGTGGATTGTGGGTAGCATAGTATGCCACACATACATTCACATACATTTGCATACAACATACGTAAGCTCCAGTATGTGTGTGCGCGTGTGACAACAAATTGGCTTCTCCTTCTTGATTGCCTGTGTCGAAGTTTTGCAAGAAAATAATAAAAGTAGATAAAAACGAAGTATGAAATGAAGATGGGATGTAGTTAAATAACAAAAACTCTGCAAAAACTGATAAGAAGTTTTAGTCAAAAGTGTATGTGAACTAGTGGGCATTTCCCGTTGCATTAACTGTAAATAATAGCATGAGCACAACGAGGCTTATGCACACATTTCAGCCTCATTTGTATTCATTAGCTTATTAAAGTGTAACCTTGCGGGTAAATGCAGACGAAATGCGGGAGATATGGAAGCAGAAAAAAAGCTTAGTTTTGGTGGAATTGCGCTTATTTAGTTTAAATACGAAAATCGTGGTAAGTTTGACATATTCAATATATAATTAATGGTCAGCTTAAAAATGAGAGAAGTCTTAGAAATGAGAGAACTTATAGTGGAGATATTTACAGTAACTTTCAGTGGTGGAGTTGAATGGTGCTTTAGTAGAACAAAATGGAAGTGTAGGTGTCCAAATGAGGGTATTCCGTGAATTTTTAAGGCGATTGCGTTCAAAGTGGTCCTCAATCAACGCATGAGGTACGGTTTGATATTGGAATCACAAGAAACTTAGTTCTGTTTCTTTCTTTCAAACAAACTTTTTTAAACGCAATAATATCCAAATATAAGAGATAAGTAAAAACACCTCACAGTTTATAAATAATACTTCTTTCTTTCGGATTGTTCTTTTGTGCTGGATTATCCATATGACAGCTGCAAAAGCATTTTGCAAGCACTGCAAATTTTCTCAAGAAAACTCAAGAAAATGCCCTGCGATATACATACTCTATATTTAAGCTACAAATCAGTTTTCAAAACAAGTATTTGAATACTACCTTTTACTTATTTTCGATTCATCAAACTTCGAAAAGTGGCGAATCGAACAAACAACTGGTTAAGGTATTTACAGATAGAATAGCAAACTTAAATTTAAAACAAAAAATAAAGTTTAAAAGGATATTCATCTACTTCCTGGTATTGAAATCCACTGGAATTTGCTTTTTTTTAAATTTTTTAACAAGAGAACGGGGCTCAGATATAATGATTAGTGCATTGAATCGAAAAGGCCTTTTGTTAAAGTATTAAAATCTCATCTTCTGTGTCAATTAAGAGCGTTCTATGGTAACTATTTTCAGCACTTCTCTTCGCACGAAATTAAACTACCAGAGAATGACTTAATATCTATTCCTGTTTACAACATATGAGAATAGCTTTAGCTTATATTCCGATAATCACACGATAACAAAGGAAAACATTTAGTCTGCAAGTAACTAGGTACTTTTTAAACTCAATGCACATTTAAAGTTAGATACATAAAAGTAGTGCTGTATACCTTCAGATGATTTCAAACATGAATGTACAACACTTCTGTGTTCATCTAAGTAAGCTCGTAATAAGCACGGATACCAGTTGCCCACGCACGCAGAGTTCATGCATATAAACACAAACAAATTGTCTTATGTGCATTTACAGCATGTAACATGCAACAAATTAAGCTGCAACGTCTGCTATCAGTTAGTGAAATTTATTGCTACAACTGCCAAGTTGGTCTACACACTTCACACATGCGCACACTTATTGCTGCATTTACTTACGACAATTGGACATTTACCCTCGAGTAATTTCGCAACGCCATTGTCAGTGTTTAACCTTTGCAACATTTCTCTACTTTACTTCACTATTTACTCTATCTTCTCGTTTCTGGACAGATTTTTATTGCGCAAAAGTGATACACAATCCAAGGAGGAATTACCTGTCTACAATTACATTTTCGATCGGAACAATTTAACATGGGGCCAATATATGCGCATGTCGCGTGAGGGATTTCACGAGCCATTTGACAAGGCATTGTGGTGAGTTTGATTGCACACAATAAGAAGCACACGACCCAAAGCAGTAAAACAACAAAAACAAAAACAGAGTGGATGCATAGTTAGCAGTAAATATATACTTATATATATTTATATTCATATGTGTTCACATCTGTATGTATGTGTGTGTAAACAGAATTACTTGTGCATTGGCAGTGTAGTTCTTATGTGAGCAGTGACATGTTGGTCATCTCTGTATTAGTGGTGGAGTTTAACAGTAGTTTTTTTTTCCGTTCATTGTGAGCTATCTGCCAAGTCAACTGAAAGTACAATATGTAAGCTGGCTGGACAAATAGCGCTGATATTTATATGTTGAGAAGTCTAATGGTGGTGTGAATATTTGTATCGGGGACATAGGACTTCTGTTTTTAAACACAGAGAGTTGATATTCAACGCTGGTGTAATTTGTAGCGGAATTTTCTTTTTATTTAAAGAATTTTATTGTTTGAAATTTTTAAATATAATTTTTATTTCACAATTAAGTATGAATAAATTCCTTGAAAATTAGAACTAGAAAAAAATATTAAGAATTTGGAATTATCATTCTAATATTATCATATATATCCTTGCATATTTATCCAAAATAAAAATGAAATTAAATTGTTTTTACCAAACCTAAAAAAGTGTTTCAAAATATTTATTTTGAAAATTAGAAAAAATTGCGTTGGAATAATTTTATTCAAAAAAATAATTAAAGAGTGCAGGCCTAATATACACTTTATAGACATAAATCAAGAAAAAAAAATATCGAGGATGGTAATGGTTAATCTGTAAAGTATTCCCTGTGTATACATATTGTCAAAAGAAATGATGTTTAACGAAATGGCAGACTTGGAAAAAAATGTAGAATTTTGCTAAAAAATTAGTTGTGTTCGATCCACAAAAATTAAAATTTCTCATACAATCGAAAAACTGGACAGTTATTGTACTGAAAAACATATGCAAAATAAGCAGAAAAAAAAAATCAAAACGGTCGGCAGATTTGTCTCCCCGGTACAACTAGAGGCAATTTGAAAAATGGACTCTAGAGAAAAACCTGGGTGGCTACATTTTTGAAGGCTGCAACTCAACACATATTCAAAATATTCGTTTAAATTTTTTAAAAATATGGACGGTCGAAATATGCAACACAAAATTTAATTTTTTGACCCGAAAGAGTCAAATGTACAGCAGGTATAGCAGAAGACACCCAAAATACCTAAGAATCAACCGTGTATAATATGTACTTTTCATATGTGGCAATGCAGTTAGCTTAGAACTTTCTCATTTTCTGGATATGTTATTTAAATACCCAATTACAAAGTTCATATTCAAATTCAATATTCATAAATGCATATATTTATTTATTTATTTATTTACATATTCGCACAATAGATAGCTAAATTTGAAAAATAAAAATTATAGGCACTTATTTATGCATTTTAGTCCTAAAGCTCTTAAATGAAAACAATATTTAATTCAGCTTTAATACCTCAAATATGTTTCTTGCATTCCCGTTTGGACGCTGCTGCATTTATGGCTTTGTTTAACTGCTGCTAAAATAACCTAAATAACGGTATATGTATTTTATCTGCAATGCTGCCGGTGCTGCTGTCGGTGAAAACACACAACGAGAATCGCCAAAATGACTCAAAAACAATGCCGTAACGAAACACAATACAAATACAAAAACAACTCAACAAATACCACTTTTATGCGGTATCCATGGCGTATGAGCAACATTTAACCCACACACCGCATTGCCATCTATCTTCTATGCACTTACCTATGCGACCACACCGCAATTATATGTATGTATATGTGGTTATGTGTGTATGTACACTTGTGTTTACAACAATTGTGCGGGTATTTTCGCCATTTAAATTGACTTGACCGCATTCGAACCATTCAACTGGCATCCATATGGTCACTACGTGCACTGGTCGTTCATTTGGCTTTGTTCAAATTTTATTGTTGTCACAGGTGTTTCTCATACGTTATAATTCCATCAAAGCCACTACATTATGCTGTTGCATTTTTCCTACACAATATACCGGCTTACATATTAGATTTCATTGCCATGGTAACGGGACAAAAGCGCATGTAAGTATGAGGGCATTGTGGGGAAGTGTCGGCTGAGGCTTGATGTTTGTAAAGTTGCACTTGCATCATATATTTGCATATGTATGTGACTAGAAGATTTGTCTATATTTACCATTATTTTCATCAAATAATATCTGTTTTGAAATATTTACTTATTTTGTGGTAGCAAAATCGGAAAACGTAAATTCTTTGCGTATTATTATTGAATCTGTGAGAGATTAGCCTAATATTAACAAAATAAATAAATGACTTATTGACATATTATATGTTATTACGGCACTAGAAAAACATGACCTTCACATTTATTCATCATCATGTTTTATGATAACGTTATAGATATGCGAAAACTTTCTTTCTACTAACGAATCAGAAAAGGCCATGAAAACTGTTGACCAAAAAGGTTCGTATTCTATATCATTAGATATCTCGATCTAGGCAACTTTGTATAAACGTGAAATTATTTTCTTCTCAATGCAGCTATTTCGGTATAATTACTCAAAGTTTCCAAAAACACTTCAAGTGAAAATATATTTAAAATTTTTGAATTTTATGTGAAAAATGAGGCACTAGCAGAACATTTCGTATATTCAATTGTTGATGAAATCGGTCTTAAAACTCAGTCCTCACGAGCATGATTATTGCCTGATGTAATTAGCGGTCCTTGTCATCATCTGTCAGCTCCCTTTAATCTTCCCACATTATTTGTACGAAATAGAAATGCAGATTTGTACGAAATTCACATTATCAGGTATAATCGGAGATACGAAGTTATTTTCGGTTGATAACATATAAACTCAATGTTTTTTGCAATACAGTCCAATTTCGAAACTTATGTCGATATCAACTTAAACATCAGATGGAGAATTACTCTCGATACTCCATAATTTTAATCGCTAATTTCTATATCCTAATATAGAAGTATTATCTAATATGCACTTTAAGTATGAAATACTGGTAATATATAAGATGGCGAGCTCTACAGATATTAGAGAGTAATTTTGGGATCTTTGCAAAAACATGAAACATTAGCATTTGCTACATTACTAAATATTTAAAGCCCTTTTATATATGTTCAGCAACCGCAATCAGGCTTTGAAGGTGATACACGAGTCTGCTGGCTCTTTAGTCATCACTTTTGATGAAAAGCGCTTCAAGGTGTCAATGCAAACTGCATTTATAGTTCCTTCCTGATTTGGAAGGAGGAAGATTCTTTCCTGGGTTGCCTCACCCTCAATCACCCTCTATATGACCTTAGAAGCACTGGGGCTATATTATTTCGCCATGGTTCTAGCATAATTGCTGATGAATTTCGTAGAGTACATCTTTGTTATAGCAAGTATTTGTATATTTCATAAGGTCAAATGACGTTATCAATACTATAAAAGTTTAAAGAGAAGCACAGAAATAATAAAATTCTCAAAACTGTGCAAATTATTTAAAAATAAAATACGTGTACTACCGCATATGTGAAAGATATACTTTAACGATTAGACAGTTATGATCCTAAATGTGCGGTATCATTAATATTTGTAAGCGCAATACATTAATCCTGTTCTCTCAGTACCACTTAAAATTTCATAAATGTAGGCATACATATATGTTTATATATAAGCACCATAATTACTTTCAAACATTACAACTCATTTACTTCGCATTTTATTGTCTTCGACTATTCTTTACCGCTGCGCGCTACTACTCAGCTATATAAAAGCGTATCGTAAAATCTCGCGCGTCATTTATATGATGTCTTGGTTTGGTCTGAAAGACTGGCGCTTTGCCCACAACAATATTGATGAATTGGATGCGATGGTTTGCAAGACACAGGAAAGGAATTTATTGCAATTCAATATGGCCACGATTAATTGGAGGGAGTATTTTCGCTCATATCTAAGTGGTATACGGCGATATTTCTTCAAGGATAATGATAATAAATTGCAGAAGCGGCGTGCATTTTATCGCAGGTAAGAGCAGCACTCTAACTATAACTTTGCTCATTCAAGCGTGTGTGTGTATGTGTGAGTGTGCAAGCATGTAAAAAGGTTTATTTGTGTGCGGCTGAGTGAGAGAGATTTTCTTTTTCTTTATCTTAAGTAGTTTTTAATTACTTTATGAGCTTTGCCATTCACATTGGCTTTTGGTGCGAAATAAACCAAGAAGTGGTAATGCAATAAATAATATTGTGGTATTTACTTCAAATTTAAGAATTGCACACATTTTACTTAAATTACAAACTATCTACTTCAAAGAATCTCACTTTTAATACTACCCTCTTTCTTTTCACAGGCTACAAATCTTGCATCAGCTACTCAAAACTACATTCGGACTTGCCTTAATTGCATGCCTTATGAAGATGTACTTCAAAATTTTTAAGATCATACCGAAAATTGCATTTTAACTTGAGTGATTCTGAGTAGAATGCACTTTCACTTAAATCTCAGCAGCTAAGGAGTTGAGGAATAAACTTCAATTTCCTTTTCTACTTTGAGCAATATGCATCAAGTGAAAGTTTTATGTTGCCCAAGAAGTTTTCTGTTCAATAGCTTATAAATATATGAATGTGAGGTTAAGTGAAACCCCTGATATAAATAATAAATGTTTAAAGGGAAATTGTTGTTGAAAGTTTTATTTCTGGAAAAATTTAATTTTAGACCAATGTAAATAATTCTTAAGCGATTTTAAATATTACATATTGTATAGTAAATATTTTTTTATTTGAAGAATGCTTACATTAGCCCTTAATTTAAAACATCAACTCAGGCGTATTATATGTTGGCACTTATAACAGGATTTATTTTTTGTGTTTTTAAATTAAGGACATATATATCTTGTATTTCTCCCGGTTTGTGTAACTCATTTCAGTATTTTGTGCTACCATATGGATATTGGGGAAATCCAGCAATAACCGCAGCCGGATAAAAAGTGCTCCGCGTATTTTTCGTGAATTTTTTAATTGAATTATTACTATTCTTAAGAGAATTTTCGTATCTGACAAATCGATTTTAATTAAGTTCATACTATCATCACATTGTCTTTTTGACACAGTGCCAAACTAACTGCAATCTGACATCAATTACACTTCCTTCCCTTCTAATTCCATCAACGGCTTTTACTTTGCAATTTATGAATTAGGAATCATAAATAGTTCGGCATCCCTGAACCGAATACCCTTTTTCCTCCAATATTTCTAAAGGGATTATTAGTATATCAGCACCCCCGATTACCGTTATACTATTTGTATCAATTAGTAAGAGAAACCTCCCACATATTTTCGTTAGTTTTCTTATTCCTCATATACAACATGTGATAAATTTGTTGCCTTTGGTTGCTTTTAAGCTGAAGAGCATGTGTAATAACTGTCGTATGAGCAACATTTTTATGTTTTGAATTATCATTTTAGTAATATTAGCGTAATCAAACTTTATATAAACTTCAAAATGTCTATAGCATCAATTTTTCACAAAACTTGTTAGTAATTTTACAGTTACGACCAATTTTTGTATAATATTATGGTGTTTCATACGCTAAGGAGTACATACACGTACATCCGCATAAAGTTCCAACACAGTTATAAAACAAAAATCTTACAATATATAATGAAGTAACTCTTTGGAATTTTTTTGTGTACCAAAATTCAATTACATTACGTTATGGAAGCGTTCACTGCTGAGTTTAGCAGAATTAATATTAATCACTTCTCACTTCACGTGCGATTCTAAATTCCAATGTTACTTGCAGTCAAAGGTAATTAATTGAGTTTAAAGAAATATCAAATAGAAAAAGCGCTGCTTTTTATGAATATCCTGTTCGTATGTGTGCATGCAAGCTCCACATGTTCTGTTCAGACTAACTGAAAAAGTATATATATTTAGGACCAATACTTTTTCTAGTAAACAATCGTTTCTTATTACAGGACAGCTTATTCCAAATACTGCGTTAGTATATGTTAAATGATGTATATATATAAAAGTAGATGTATTGTTTATAATATTATCCAAAGTCTTAGAGATGCTTGTAGTCCCGAAAATCCAGCATGGCATTTCAAAATTTAATCTTTGTAAACTTAATTTTGGCAAAAAAAGCTTAATTTTTTAAAATTAATTAACATTAATCTACCGTTTTATCCATATATTATCCTATAATCAGTTTACTAAATGATGTGCATGAATATTCTACAATGATTTTTCATTTCAAAATTAGGTTCACAAAAATTGCGTTGCGTTAAGTAAGTGATTTAAATTTCAGAAAAAGTCACTAATTGTTTATAAATACAATTTCCGTTGAATAAAATTACCAAAATTTAATTATGCAATTTGCCGCATCAAATCAATACAAATGACAGGAAGTAACTGTAAATAACAAGTTAAATTGCAACTTGTTTTTACTATGGTTACGTTTTATTTGTATACAGGAGCGGATTTATTTCGACAGATGTGTTCAAATACTCATGGCTAAACTTTTGTCATAGATTTAAATTTTTTAATAATTTATAATGGAGTTTTAATTAAATTTTGCGTAACGCATTGATTTGTATTAGCTTTACTTTCAGTTCTTCATCTTAACTAGATATTTCATAATTTTAAATTTCCCAGTGTAGATCACATAAAGACTAAAATGTTTCTGGAAATTCTCGAAAAATTTAAGTAACCCTAATTAACCATATAAAACGTGTTTTAAGTTCCATAAAGGTCTAAGATTAAGTAATAAGTAATTGTCGGTATTTCTTCGCATATCCATATGGGCACCGCTAGAAACGGTCCTGTTTACAACCATGTAAATATAAATTATTAAATTTGTGGAAATCTGCAAATAAATACATGTGTGCCTTTGTGTTTGCATAAAAAACTGGAAATTCACTCTATTTTATTTATAAATGCCATATTTTATCATGGCTCTTTTCGCCGGCATTCATTCATTTTAAATAATTATAATAATGCATTTTGTGGTGGAGCAGGTTAACGCGTTGCCAAATTGGGCCAATAACTATAATTAATCATGGCATAGTTTGCGGCATGCGAACGCACACACATACACTCATACACATATACTTACCATAAATAACAACAACTAATGAGTCGTACGTGCTTTGCAATTGTTCGCAATTTCAGCAATTAAGTGTTAGCAATTAAGTGGTAACTTGAACAACAGCACATTTTGTATAAATGCTTTTTTTTCGTTGCATTTACTCATATATTTATTTATATATGCGCATGTACATGATTGATAAATATAACTTTCTACGAATACAAACGTCACTTTTAATGGCAAGTTATACCGCCACTTGCATCGACCTTTTGTATGATTTGCTTAGTTTCAGGAAATTAATATGTTAATATTTAACAAATTAGACTTTTTCTGAAGGACTTCGTTGCTAAAATATAACCTTTGAGCAAATTAAGAAAATTAAAAGAGTGGTCTTAAAATACATGTAGTTGTATGTTGTGTTAAGATACATGTATTCAAACTCACGCAAAACAATTTGTGGAGCCGCATTCTATGTACCCTAGAAATTTGTAAAAATTAAAGGTGATTTCCAGGCAACTGGAACACTTTATTATAAATGAAATAATTCATCTAATACTTCTACTTTAAATATACTAATTAAATTATTTGCAAATATAATATTCTTATAGAATTCTACATAAAAATGAAGTGAGCTCAATTTGTTAAATGCTTCTATCAGTATTGTTTAGATAGTTATCGCACTTTCAGCAGTTTCAAAAATAACAGTTATAGTATGGGAATTGGATATAGTTATTACCTAAATTTTCATTTCAGCATCACAGTTTTAGTTGGTAAGATGCTGTGTTCCCACCAAGTTTGATTTACTAATTTTTAGTAGTTGGTAAGTTACCCAAAGCCTATTTAAAAATATTTTTTCAATTATATTGTGCATCTCCTGAGCGATTTTATGTATATAGTAAATCCAATTTTTTATACTAAATAGCTTCCTTTCCTGAGATACGTAGCGGCATTAATAATAAGTCCTGCCTTCTAAATAGTTTTTTTGCATAAGTAAGTATATTATTCCCAATTTTATCTATATGCAAATAATGAAGTCAATGATCTCTTAGAAAATGCCTTATCTTTTTGGAAATCTCACACCGTAATCTTTTTAGGAATACTTTTAAAAGTTCTCCAAAATTGGATTAGAGATTTGAAATTATTGTTTTCGAGTGAAGAATTTTGGTTCGAAAAGTGAAAAAGTGAATAAAATAAAATAAAATGTATTTACTAACACTTTTTCCATTGAACAAAAACTTGAGAGCATAAAAACAATAATAAACTGCGTCTCTTGTTACTATTTGTCACAAAAAACGATAAATATTGAGATTTAAAATTAGTCACATGTCTCTGATGTCCATTATGTTTAGCTGCCGATATTAAATACGCACAATTATATAAATATTTGGGCAACTTATTAATACATCCGCAAGTGTTTATCTTATTTATCTTAGAGTAACGGATTTATCTAGAGACCGAAACTTAGAGTAACGCGTCTTACCTCTTTTAATATCACGTTGTCAGTTTCCCTTTCCCTTTCTCGTCACCCATGTCTCTCTCCAAAAAATACATTACAAATGTTTTATCTTCAAGATCTGCTTTTGTTTATTGAATGGAAATGCCAGCGACAAAGCACGTGCTGTTTGATTAAAGATGCATTTTCGATATCGAAATAGTGCGCAGGCGCAATGAGTGAAGGCCGAAAATGAGTATTTGAAATGGATTTCACTCAAGAGTTGTTCGAGTAGTACTGTTTCTGATTTTCAACGAAAGTTTAGTACTAACTTTTCGCTATATTTCTTTCTTTCTTTTATAGAAAATAACAACTTGGTGCAAGTTTTTGCTTTATGGCAATAATTTAAATTTATTTGGAAAATGTATTAAAAAAAAATTGCGAAAGGGATTCACCACCACAATGAATATAACCGCAATTTAAAAATTATTCATAAAGATCGGAAATTCGACATCTCTGTAAAGTGCAGGCTCGATTCATTGCAAACTGTTTCAATATTTTTTAGAGTCATAACTGGAGAAAATGTAAATTATCTAAGACGGTTGTCTCATAAATCGTTTTCTTAAGTGCAAAACTTGTAGAATAACAATAAATGAATGGGTATATTGGTGAAGATATAGATTATGGTAGTTATCGTGAATTCCCGATTGGTGAAAATGCGAATGACAGAATTCATCTTGTGCCAATCGCTAATCTGCTAAGGGACTAACTTTAAAGTCAGATAATTCTCCAGATAATTCGTTACTAACAACGCACAAAAGCCAGCCAGTCAGAAAGGAAGTCTATATTCCATCTCACTATCTTTTTGTCAACTTCAACATTGTGTTTCTGACAATATATTTAGCTCTAGTGTTTGTACACCTGTCGGATAATGACCTGCTAAACCGAAAGCGGAAAATTTAGTGGTGAAGCAGCTCCATATAGTATACATCCTACGATCCACCATTACCTTGTCTTGTCGTAACGTTTGTCTACCTAGAGCAGACGTTAAGGGAAAACCGTTAGTCATAATAGGATAGTGTCCTTCTTTGTAAGTTCATCGCTATGACTCGGCATTCATATAAATACCTACCTATTTCTCGTATATTCATAAACTAGACAGAACGTTAAGTAATCCATATGAACGCATTTAAATTGTTCCAACATAAAACATAAAACAACAACATAAATAAATAAATAACAACAAACCTGTTGACTTAACAATTGCAGATGTAATTTCCTTGCGGATTTTCAGTATATTTCAAGTTAAATTTTGGAAATGTATTAAAAAATGTGTTGTTAAATATATACCTTTCGCCGACTTGTATATACTTTACTATAATTTTTGCTTCCCAAATATATATTTCACACCAAAAACAAGACATCGGTGCGATTAAAAATCAGCAAAATTTTCATGTCGCTCTTCATGTCGAGCAGTTTTGAATAGAGTAATCAAACTGGCATTCTCGAAAACGTAAAGTAATAAATTGCATTTTCGAAGAGTGATTTTCGAAAAGAGTAATTGCATATACTACGAGTAACTACCGCTACAATAAATTACTCAAGGCTCTCTCTCTACCTCTGCTCACTGTCATGCCGACTAACTTTGTTCACAGGACCATATTACATTTACTCCAAATTTCGAAAGGACGATGTTTGCATTCTCCCAACGAATTAAACCAATTGGAGAACGAGTGCTGCTCCTTGGCGGCCTCGTGCCAGCAGCAACAGTCGCATTGGTGCACAACATGAATACGATCCTACAGCTTCGTGGCTCGGCAAAAGCCAAATTCAGTTCAAATTCAACTAGCGCCGGAAGTGGACGTGCAAGTTAGCGAAGTGCTTAAGTGCTCAAGTAACGCTGTATTACGGTATTTCGGTGTGGCGGTGCGCAGCTGTTGTTAGTATTATTGCTTTCGGATACGTAATTTGGAAAGCGATGCAACGAAGCGGTTGTGTTTGTGTTATATCTGGCAAATAGCAAATAGTATAGTGTGTGATACGATTGTAAAAGTTAAATAAAAGTCATATGAAATTGCATTAACGTGTTATTGATGTGCAGCTGTGAGTAAAGTGCATATCGCTGCGACTGCAATAGCCGAATCGCAATCAAATAAGGACGAATTTACTGCTTTGAAATGCACAGGTGCCCCAGTAATGGTCGTGCCTTTCATGTATGTGTGCTTTTATGTGTGCAGCGCGTTGTAACGTGAAGCAGTAAAGTGCATTTAGTCGGTCTAACGGTGCACTTAATTTTATGCGCCAGCTGCCTACCTACCTACCTAGCAAGCTCGCTGCCAGCAGCGTAACGCTTTATGGGCAAGGAAAAGTGAGTTTAGTGAGAAGGCAAATGAAAACCGCATAATTACGTTTATGGGCCGTTGCCAATGGTGTTGTCCGAAATGCTTGTATGATGCCACACAGAGACATATATATGTCTGTATATGTACATATACAAAAATGAAAAGTGAAAGCGCACACATGCCAGTGGAGACCTGATGCGTGTGTATATAAAAAGTAATGATAACTTATTGCTTTCAATTTAAGCGTACACGCCGGGCATGTCACAATATTTGTTGTTGCCACTTTTCGTTTTCTCTTTGTGTTGTGAAAAGTAGCTCATGTTTATTTAATTGCAACATAAATTACACTTAAATACACACTCCACACCAGCAAATGGCAGCAAAGGTATAGCCGGCAGCCTATTGAGCGCTCGTCTGTTGCCATCAGCTTCTTTTATACAACAACAGTAACAACAACTCACTAGCGCTTATTCAGCTCCTCGTTCGCTTTCTTGTTGCGGCCAATAAGCGTTAGGGGAATGTCATAAAAGAAAGTATATACTGTAGCATAATTTTAAATAAAAACCTTAACTTCGCCACAAGCGAGCAACGATCGTTTGCAGACTGACATGACAAGCGAGCGACAATAATAAAGACATTAAACAACAAACTGAAGTGGGGAGGAGAGCAAACACCAATGGGTGAATAAAAGCAGATGGCAGTAAGTAACAACATTTACTGGCAACACAGTGAAGAAGAGGAAAAAGCGGAACAAGAGGATAAAAAGGAAAATTTGTTTATAAAGCAGAAAATCCAAAAAAGCAAAACAAAAAATATCAGGTTACACACTTTTACTTGTTTATTTTTGTATATGAAATATTTCCGCATGAGAAAGTAAATATGTACGAGTATGTATGCTTGAAAATCTGAGCAATTTGACTGATTGATTTGACTGATTAAGTTAGGGCTGAATACTGGCACTATCTACCCGACATAACTTATGTAGGCTAGAAAACAATGTTATAAGAAATTTTCAAAAATTATATCTTTTAACAGCGATCATATTTCCCAGGCACCAAAAATTCTCAATGGTTCTGATTTTGCTTCATGGTGATGATGATTGCTTCTAAAAACTAAACTTAAAAAGAGCGGATTGATTGAAATACACTTTAGAACGTCTCTTTACCTTAATATTTTAATACATTACTAATACATCAACCTATTTTTGATTCCTCTCAAAGCTGGGAGTATGTTTATGATGTTAAGAAACTTTCCATAAAAATTTCCAAAACTCGTAGCCAACCAGCGACATAAAGGAAGATATCTTTTAGGTAGATATCTAACTTTGATAACTTTGATTTCAGCCAGATAATGTCAGATAATCTAGTGAAACAGATTACTTGTTTTATCAACAATCGAAGCATAGATTTAAGAACCGTTTACCTTATTATGGTAGATACCAGTTAGAGCTTCCTGCATAAAACCATCCAAAATAATTCACATATCGAGGTCTTGTTAAGTTGTTTTGCACATATTTTATTAAGCTCATATTTCGGCAGATTCGGCGCTTATTTTTCACTGTTTATGCGTTTCTTGGTTTACACTGAGAGTATATTTTTAGAGACCACAATATTAAGATGTTGGTATTTAAAATACCAGAATAAATTTTGATTCTGAAAATGAACGAAGAACGTCTGTGTATGATTTGTGAGAATATCTGAATCACAACCTCACCTGTTGAGTACATTGTTCGGCCTTTATGCAACTAATCATTTAGATTTAATCCACATTTATAGTTAAAGCTACATCCATCTGAGTTTCCAATAGAGATCCTTTGTGGGTAAACGTCTTCCTTTTACAAAAAATACAAAATTAATTTTGATATTCTAAAATTTCTATGCCCATAAATACCGCTCTTTAAATATACTATTTTTCATTTTTGCAATTAGCCTTTTTGTTCAATCTTGATAAACAAATATTTACTTTTATATTGAAGAAAAAATAATAGATATTTACAGTAAACATTTCACAATATAGTTCTGTAATATTTGAAATCAAAATAATGATTCGATTGTTTTTGTTCAGTCAGGCGTTTCAGTTATCCTAAATTGTATTAGTTATAATATATCCGCTTACCAAATGTGAGTATAAACATTACATGTGTTTAACATTTCACACAACATAATCAAATAATAAACGTCTATTAAAATTTATCTAAAACACACACACACACATACGCCCTTTTAATTACCCTTTGTCACGCACACTTGTACCATTAAACGCATACCATTACACACATACATACATACATTAATGAAGGTATGTATAATTATGCACATGAATATGCAAAGTAGTGCTTAGTTGTAATGTGGCAGTGATTTGAAATTCATGCAAAGACAACATTAGTGGGGAATTTCTGGCTGAAAAGCTGGCTTAAACTGTTTTATGTAAACACGTATGGACCTCGTTTATTCATTCGAACATTATTTGAAATGTAGGATAGCGACACTTTGGGTGTTAAATTGCTTTTTATTCACTAATAACAGCAAGAAGAAATTTCTCTATATAAACCGTAAAATAAGTCCGTTTAGGTTAAATGGATATAAAGAGGGTAAAACGTGTCAAAAGAAATTAAAGAACTAAACACAACCTATGTTGCGCGGGTCAATAAATTTTAGAAAACCTTATATATTATATGGTTTATATATAAATGTTCTATATATTTTGCAAAATATTTGAAATCATGCCTCAATTTAAGCATTTTATTCAGTAATACTACCATATATCGTCTACCTTTAAGAACTGCAAAGAAATTAGCAAAAACAGAATTTTTTTTAAAACAGAAGATATTGTTACAGATAACAGAAGTATTGATACTCGAAATAGTAAATTATGGAATAAAAACTTATTCTTGAGAATGTCACATCTTTGATAAGTTTTCTAAGATTTGGTGATATTTGGCTGGCCCCATCTCAATGATAAAATACTAGCCTTAAAATACCTTAATTGTTAAGGAATTATTTGTATATATCTGCAATACACTGCACTTTAAACAGAAAAGCTTAACGGTTAGCGAGCTAGTGCAAGAGATCAACTACTATATAGTGCACTATCCTGATGATAGCTTTGCTATGCTGTTCTGCCGATTTCCGACTATCCCTTTTAGCAGATATTGACTTCAGCATAGCCGTCGAGTTGAAAAAGCGCCTCCATGCAAAAATTATATATCGAACAAAATCATTGAAAAACGTTTTTTAAATTAAAGCGGTTTATTTCGTTGCAAGAGCAGTCACTTCCGAATAAGAGAACAAATAAAATTGGTCTATCACTTTCATATTTCTTATACTCAAATTTAAAATCAAAAAAAAAAAATGGAAGGACAAAATTGTACTGACACCAAAAAGTAAATACAAGGTGGTCCTTTATCCAGCATTTTAGGAACTTTTGTAAGTCTTATTCTTAGTCCTGAAATATAGGCAGTATTTTACAACTCAACTGGTTTCTTAAACTAATTCATAGTCTTCTTATGCGCAATTCACAGCGAATTTTGCGGAAGTAATGCAAAGAAGTAAGATCAGCGAAATGTAATATTTGAAGACAAAAAATTAAAAGCTTCTAATTTTAATAAAATTTTTAATAAATGAAAGAAGCAAGTTTTCAGATTTTTCACGAAGAAGTTCGAAAGATTTATTAAGAGCATTGGATATTTAGTTGGTAGGAACTTTAATTACAGAATTTTCTTTAAATAAAACCTACTCGCAGATGGGTATGAAATTATTTATAGTTTTTGACATAGAGAAATCCGAAAATTTTTAGAAAAGATAAGGTTTTAATTAAATCGATGACAACTTATTTGGGAAATTTATAGTACCAGGCGCTGAAATATTCAATATGTTGTATTATCATATTCTAGGAAAATTTCATTAAACTAAAGCATACTACGAACCTGAAATAATTTTTGTGCTTTATCAAATAGTGATAGTAATATGATATTGTTATCATTCAAAGTAAATTTACATTGACTGATAAATCAGTTAAGATAGTTAAAAAAACTATTGTTCTTTCCATGAAATAATCAATGCTGCTCTTTTCACAACAATTAAAACCTTCACCACAAATCACCGGTTAGATTATACTTTCGATAATGACTGCGAAATGCATTTATATATTCGCACACATGTATTCGCATTATGTATGTATATGTGTGTGCAAATGTGCGGAATACTATTAGGTGAAGAGCCAAATGGCAGGTAAATATGGGAAAAGAGAAAAAGCAAATTAAGTAAACAAAAAATGTAAGTAAAACAAAATGGAAACCAAAAAATCAACAGAACAGAACAGAGCAAGACAACAACCACAAAGCCACTGTAATGACTGGTAAAAACAACAGTTAGTGCATTTTTCGATGCAGGCGCAATAAAATGAGGACAATAAGGGTAAATAAGGGCAACACAGCTAACCTGCACATTTAGGACAACAACACATACATACACACAAAGCACTGCAAATCACGTTTATTCACGCAAACATGTGCTCTCACGCATACTTCTGTGTAAACACATGAGTAGATTGCACTGTGTGTTTGTATGTTTGTAAAGAAAATGACTGAGGTGAAGCAAACGCAAAAGAAACGCAAATATGCACAACAATTCATAATAACAGTAGCAAAAGCAAGCGCTAGCAACAACAAGGACGCACTGGAGAAACCTATATGCATACCACATACATATATATTACACATATGTGTATATTGTGTACAATTAAACATATTTACATGCCTGCGTAAATATGTATTTACATAAGTGAGCGGTGACAACATGCTTTGCGTGCAACAGCTGTGAGCGTTTTGTGGCAAATGTACCGTTCATCCTTAAAATTCATTGTTGTTGCTCTTATTGCCGTTAGCTGTTGACTGTGTGCTGTTATGTTGTTGACAGCAGCACAACCACAAGCCATAGAAACAATATGCGAACAAAGTCTGAGCCGTGAAGTACTGGCAAAGAGGAAACGAAGGAACAAAGAAATAAGAAAAAAAAAAAAAATGTGAAAAATATGTCTCATAAGAGGTGATGCATGTTGCATACATTATGTTGTTGACTTTTTCACATTGACGGATTTCGCACAGTGGGTTGATTTGGGCGCATATGTATTAGAAATTTAAAAATAAATTATATTCTCATTGGATATTGAATCACGCTTCTGAAGTCTCTTAATTTACATTATTGTTAAGTGAAGGTGCCTTAAATTTGACTTGAAAAGAAAAATGAAAAGATTTCAAAACAGCAAAATTTCTCACCATTGTCAAAAAATTCCTTTTGGCATATTTCTTTATAGCTAATTTTGTAAAAATTCGCAAGGAGAAACTCATGCAATCATACGAAAGTCGAATTTTGGAAGCAAAACAAAAAATTTGTAAACAATTCGTTCCATTGTAGTGTGCAATTTTTTCACCCTCCTGCTCCATTTGCATATATTTACATCCTACTTAACTGCTCTTACCACTGTGCAAATGAAAGACTCGAAAATGCTTTGCCAACGAAATATAGGCACGAGCTAGGCATATTATGACAGCTGAAGTGATTGTGAGTGCTTGCTTATGCTGGCAGCGTAAAAGTCAAAGTCAACAGCCATACTTAACCGACTTGTTGCTACTTTTACTTACAAGTGTAGTGCCATACTTACTCTTATATATATATATATATATATATATATATGTATACATATGTTTTCATCTATGTATATGTGCATGTATGTAAGTGGTCTATGACACAGGTGTGTATATTTTTGTTGCTGGCAATTTACATACTTAGTGCTACACTTCTACACTTATGTGCTAATTGCATACTTGTAGGGGCTTAAAGCCTGTTTTAAATACATGCAAATTATTGTGCTTTTCGTTGTTGCTGTAGACATAATAATTAGCTGTAAGTGTCACATAATTTTGTAGGTAAATTTGGTAGGCCAGGCACTTACTCACTGTCACAGGATGAAGCTGCTAATAGGGGCCACGTGTCCTACGACTTTTGGCAGTGTAGTTTATAATAGGCGAATATTGTTTATACTCTGTTTTGGCGACTATTTTATATTTATGTTTCGTGAGAGTGATTTGGTTATATTGTGGTGTAGTGTGTTGTTAGTCTGGCAATATATAAAAATTATTTAAAATTATTCTTTCAGAAGTGTTTCGAATACTTTTAGTGCAATGAACGCAAAACCTTATGAGCTTGTTATGTTTATTTTCGTTATTTACTAATTTATTCGAATTTAATTTTACTTAATTTTCTAAGTTTTATTGTACTGCGAAACTGTTGATGTTAATCACAGGTATGCAATAAAAAATTTAGATAAACCAGAGATCAGTTTCTAAATTTCAAAAAGATGTAGTAAGTGTAGGCATTCGCCAAAAGTATATTTTATCTGAAGAGATTTTGCGTTGAAATAGTAGTCCACGATGATGCATATGAGAAGATAGACAACAATCCCACTAAAAATCATCAAAAAATCTATTCTCCTCCTTTTTGAATAATAGGTGTCCTTTCAAGTAAATATTTCACCGATAATAATAAAAAATTTTACTCATTACACTCTGACCCATTATATTGAATACGCCCTCTTTAGGAGAGAGTGCCGATTTTCTTAAATTTTTTTTGAGTAGCAGTCGTCAAAAAAGGCTCCTGTCAAATCTAATAGCAGTTTGGAAAATTTGCTGGTCTCTGCATTTGTCGGGCAACTAGGCGCATACCGCAAATGGGAAGAAGAGCTTCAAGAAGGGAGCATCTGAAATCTGACTTATACGAATATATTTTGAAGAAAGGGCGATAAATTGTAAAATCGATAAAAAGCGAGACCGCTGACTATGGTTATATGAAAATAAATACTGAAATTAGCAGACAAACTGAATTGGGAATGGGATTAGTCTCAAATTAGCTATGCATCACACCTGCCTAAGTTAACTTTGCTGTTGCGAATTCTGATAACCAAATATCTTAAGAATAGTTAGAAGCTTCATTTCTTGAATGGTTTGACCGTCCAAATCCATGTTTTCAAATAAATAAACTGCCACCCTCTGCAAATTAATTTTCTACAATAAAGTTACTAATTGTTAACGTTAAAGATTGTTAGCTTAACCGGAAAGACACGCGTGACCGTAGTTCAGACGAGAAACTATTTACGTAGTTGTTTTGATACCGACTTTCTGTAAACAGCGGTCTTTAACTCGCCTTAAAGCAAGTGCAGTTTGATGTATAGATTTGCATGTGTAGGTTTGTATGTGTAGATTCGGAATATCATTAAGATAGAAATGATTCGAAAACATTTTCTCGAATTTCGACAAGCTTTACAGTTTGCTTAGATGTCTCTTCTTTCCGCTTCACCATTCTTTTTCATTCATCAGATATGTTAATGTTTCAAATGTCAGCCGAGATATTCACTTAATACGTGTGTCTTATGAGTGAATCAAATCCAGCACTTAGTAATTGAAATTCTTCGCCTTTGTTTGCATAATGTTGTCTGCATAGCCGACATGCTCGCAACTAACCGAAATAAAATCCTCACATATCTTCATATGTTTACACAAGCCAACAAACGACTAACTTGACATCCTTTCAAACATTCACTTGTGTTTGACTCTGCGCACGTTTGCATGAATTCCTGAAAACAAAACATTTTAAAGCCGAGCACATATTGTCTGTTAACCTTTTTCACACAGACGACCTAAAATTCCATAATCTGCATCCTTTTTTAAACTCTCGTGTCCTACACGAGTTGGGTTGACAATTCGATGTCACACACACACACACACATGGTTAACTGCACACTTCTGCTTGTGCGTTTGGATACAGTTACAGTGGAGCTTATGTATGCGGTCAGCGCTCTCGCAGGCAAGCAATGCAGACCGTCGTAAATTTTTGTTTACCATTTAAACATTATTTTCGGTTCATTGTTATCTCAATTTCGTGGTTCACTTTGTTGCAAATGGATTTTGTTTTTGCAGTAGTTTGTCATTGGCAAACTGTGAAGCATTTCCAATTCTGTTGTATTGATGCAAACATCTAGTTCGTGCTGCTTCTTCATTATTTGCTCGTTTTTCTATGCGCATGGAGATTTCAACGGATCAATATTTCATTCATTTATAAAAGGACAAATGCATGTGTTTTGTTTTCCGGTTTTTCGTTTTCGGAATTTAAAATGTGAAATTTAATTTTTAGCTAAGTTTCTAGTTTCTAGAGAATTTATCTAAGTTTAGCAAAACATAAGAATATAAATCGTTTCACCTAATCATTCATGTTTCGATAATTTTACGTGAAAGACCTTATAAGTTTGAAATAAGGCGAGAAGCTAATGCTTATTTAAGTGAAAGTAATTTGGACTTTCAAGGAAACTGTGTCCCAGACATGCAAAGAACTCCTACGCATTATTTTTTCAGTCATACACTAATTTTAGTATAATGAATAGAAATATCTTCATTTAAGTAATTCAATTCAAAAACTTGAAAAAAAAACAACCTTTAAAAGCTTCATAAAATGTTTTTCTATATCATTGTAGTTTCTATATAATTTTTCTATGCTTCCTGTTTGATGAATATTCACAAAATGTGGAAAGTATGTAAGGGAAATGGACTCTCAAAATTTTACCAATCTTCTATGTCCATCCATCATCACCAATGCCTGAACTTAATCGACGTTTCTTCTCGATTTCTGAATTCGTAAACATCCGAAGCATAGTGTTTCAATATACCACAACAATGAAATTCAAAAGGAGTTGTTTGACACTCTGCTGTTAGTTCAACCTACATCGAAAGTATGACAAAAATTTCTGCTTAGTTTTGGCATTAAAGAGATCATTTCTTAAAAAAACAATGCCAAATTTGAAATAGTTGAAATCACACCTAAATACCCATGAGCAGGTATTCCAAATTCATTTCGATGTACGGATTTTCCAAAATAACATTGTTTATATAAAACCTCAGACCGCGCGCTAACTAATGAAGAACCTCACCCTACAATATCCGTATTATATGTGGCTCGTTTCAAAACATTTTGAAATTATGATATCAAATAATGTAATGAAAAAAATAGACGAATTGAATGATCTCGCTACGCCCAAAATTCAAATATTGCATGGTTAACAAGAATACTTTAATGAACTAAAAAAAGTCATAGTCGAGGTTAATGGGAACACAAATGAAAATGTGTAAAGCATTGCTTTTCGAGACGAAAATACCAACTTGCTTCTATGTGTTGAACAGTTTAGCAATATCCGTCAGCTCGAAATTTCCTACAGAATTTCTTTTGTAAATCCGTTCTAGTTAACAGACAGTTGCAGATGTTTAGAAATCTTTCCGATATGCCATAATTTATTTGAGTGTCATCTGTAAATAACCTTCGAATATCTAGAATCATTTATTCGAATTGACTTTAGTCGTATTTAACACAGCTTCTCCGACCTACTACTGGTGCTTTCATAGTAATATGCTGCATAAGGAAACCAACAGAAATATTCCAAGTCTTGCATATATATTTCAGAGAAATAAATATAAAAGCATAAATTGAGTCTGTACTGAATATTTCTAACTAAATACTTTTCTATTATTCTTTTTTCCAACATATATATTGTTTTGCAATCTGATAATAATATATGATAATAAAATATTCTTATTTTTGTAGCATGATTTCATTTCATTGAATGACTGAGGACTTTTAAAATTCGGCTTGTTAGCACAAATTAATTACATTTACTGTATTAAATGTTGCATCAACGCAGAACTATATATTGATTTTAAAAAGTTACAAAAAGTTTTGGCTTGCAAAGTTTTTTAGATTTAAACAGTTTCATTAACCAAAAACAACTAGGACTGGTTCTGCAATGAAAAAATTATTCAAAAAATTTTGTGAAATTTTAAAGTCAGCGTCTGACATATAACTAGATAGATAGCTGCGATAGATTGGTTTGGTTATGTTAATAAATATGATAAACTTTTTGCTAATGGAAAAACGAAAATTTCCTTACTTACATAGGTGAAACAAAAAATAAAAAATTAAAATTCAAAAAAAACAATAAACAAGAAAACGCTGACTCGCATATAACGAAATATTTTAACCAAAAACTTTTTATTTTAACTAATATAATGGAATGCCAGCGATGCGCAGAAATATGCAAATTAGTAAGAAATATAAAAAATAATTTTGAAATAATTAAAAATTGCAAATACATCATGTTGCAGAAGGCAAGTAAAGACTCGAAAATATTGTGAAAGTTTATTTTTCAAATTAAGTTATGCTGTGGCGGAAATAAAAGCGGAAACGCAATCAAGTGTTATATATATAAAAAAAAAGAATGCTAATAGTGTATCATGTCTAAAAAACGTGAATTTTTTCAGAGATATCAAATTCCAATCCATTTCACCAGCTAAATTATAATAATCATAATTAGTTAACCGCAACGGAGTGTAATGAAATTAAAAAAGGTCGAAAAAAACATGCACATTGCTAATATCAGCCACTTCCAACACATATCAAATCGACATAATCACCAGCAAACGACTTAACGAAGCAAATCCGTAATCCAAGTAAACATATCAAATCGCGGGCGGGTCGCTTGCTCAAGTAACAAAAAATACAAAAAAGAAAAAAAAAAAATTTGGAAAAAATAAATATTGCATAGCCCGAAATTAGCTGGCTTATATTTGAAAGCAAACGCCACAACGCCCAGCTGTTAAAATGTTCATAATTACAGTCATTAAGTTGCTGCTAATTGCGCTGAACCTCTTTCCCAGCCGCTGGACAAATCGGAAAGTGATGTTCCTCATCTATCTAACAAATCTGGTGACACATGGTGAGTGGTGCGAAATTTCATGTCAAATTAGTAATCACTTTTTCTTGCTGCTGGGATTATCTTTGTTTTTCATTATACTTGGCGTCAAATGCAAAATGGTTTGCTTTGTTTTATATTGGTGCGCTAATTGCTTAAGTGATTAAATTTTTAAATGTTTTTTGATACTTTAGCGGTATATTATTGTAGTAAATTGCTAAGCTAATTTATATGAAATTGCAACATTTCAATTTAAAATCAGTTTTGTTTAGGAAAAAAAATTGCTTGATGAATACAACAACAAATGAAAGAGAAACTGTATGCAAAACAGTTAGTTTTTTTAGAGAAATTACTACTTAGAATAACATCTGGAACCTTTAGTCCGACAAAATAATCATTAAAAAATTTTCGAAATAAAAAATATAAATAAGCCACTTGATTTATCAACAATTCATACTCACATAATTAAGTTAGATTAGATTAGATTAGATTAATCCAAATTAGAAATCATTTACTAATTGCCAACTTTAGAAAAGGGAAGCTGTACAAGGCCAGAATTTTTTATTTTAGAAGAATATGTTAATAAATACTTTATGCGTTATTTTAATCTAATATTAACATCCATCAGTTTATCCTAGAGAATTAGGCGAAGCCCTTCGAAATGCCTATGTAAAACAAAACTATAAATGTTTCTCATACGGACGCCAAAGTGTTAGGTGCTCGCTAGTAGGAACTCGTTTTAGTTATAGCTTAATTTTCCACAAAAGGTAAAGTATCTACTTGAAATAACACCGATATGTTATCATTAATAAGAGTTTCTTAAAATATTACATTAACTTAAAAAAATCTACCTTAATCAGAGTAAGAAAACGTAAGCAATCAATCTCGAATGTTTCTACTTTTCTCTTACAATAGATTTCGATTAAAGCTTATCCACCAAAATTCACATTGACAAACTTTTCTTAAATAAACGAATTATAGCTTTAAAAATATGATATCATAAAAACGTATTAGTATATATATAAATTTATGCAAAAGTGATACAAATAATAAATATTATAAATATGATTACATACTGGGTTGCTCATACCAGATGTTGTCCGAAGGTTTACTCATTTACTCACAAGTAAAAAGGAGAGTTTCAATTAACTACACATATTTCTTATCAGACATGCTACGTATATATATAATGTATTTTTCTGTCTGAAACATAAAATTAAATTTCCTGCAGTGATGATGGATGAGCCACGCTTTGCGCAGCCGATACCGAACGTAACAGTAGCTGTCGGGCGAGACGCCAATTTGCCATGCGTTGTTGAGCATTTGGGTGGTTATAAGGTAAGTTGAAATATACTCACACTTTTGTGAATATATATTAATATATTTCTAAATTAAGCTTCCAACTTTTTAGCCATCGATATCTTTTATCATAATCTCCATTATTTCTAATTCTTAGGTCGCTTGGATTCACATCGATCGCCAGATGATACTTACAATACATAAGCATGTCATCTCACGCATACCACGCTATACCATTACCTATGATAATGCCAACACATGGTTGTTGCATGTGAATCAAGCGCATCAAGATGATCGTGGCTATTATATGTGTCAAGTAAATACGAATCCAATGATAAGCCAAGTGGGCTACTTGCAGGTTGTGGGTGGGTGCAGTTAATTGAATTTAAATATTATTGATATCATATATTAGTAATTAGTATTTAATAGTAAATTAACTACTAAGTGGCTTTCATAATTTACCAACTGATATTACATTGCTTATAACACATGGTGTTCCCTGGATTTCCCATGTGACTACTATTTTTTTGTGATTTTAAAACAATTTGCATAAAAAATATGTTATTTGGTCAACTGATATCTTCATTTCTATATTTTAGAATTTATTTTATTCATATATTTGTTTCGGTTTGCAGTACCACCGAATATCTTAGACATCGAAAGCACACCGTCATCCGTGGCTGTGCGTGAAAATCAAAATATCAATATGACATGCCGTGCTGATGGCTTTCCAACACCAAAAATTATTTGGCGCCGAGAAGACGGGGAGGAAATTGCCTTCGAAAAGAAGAAGAAAGGTATGTTTTGCACAGGTTTAACCAGTAATTTAGACTTTTCATCCTTAAATAAGGTATCCAGGCATACTCCGATATAATTTTCCTCATCCTTTTTCTCTCTCTGCTTAGTTCTGGTCTACGATGGCGAAGTGTTGCCACTGACAAAAGTTAGCCGTAATGAAATGGGCGCATATCTATGTATTGCCACCAATGGTGTACCGCCCTCGGTGTCGAAAAGAATTATACTGGATGTTGAATGTGAGTACTTAAGTATATTTTTGCTTTGATTGAATAGGTAAAATATAAACTATATTTTCGGATGATGTATTTTTAAGGAAATATTTGTTATTACTTATAAATATGCAATTTATCATATTTATTTAAATATTTATATAAATATATTATTAATGATAAATATATAATTTATATATATTTATTAAATATATAATTTATCATTAATTATTGCAATTATTAATTTTATTTATAATTATGAAATTTTTTATATTTATAATCAAAATATAATATTTAAATGTAATAAATAAAAAGAAAACACTAGATTAGTTGCACGTTGATTACATGTCCGTTTATTCAAAAAATTTTAAGAATTAAATATTAGTATTAGTAGTATAGTAGAATAAGGTAATATAATAAAAAATAAGAAAAAAATATAATAATCCATAAATTTTAAATGCTTCTCATTTTTATTCATTTTTATTTCAAAGTTTCTCCAATGATTTGGGTACCAAATCAATTAGTTGGCGCCCCAGCCGGCACCGATGTTACAATTGACTGTCACACGGAAGCACATCCAAAGTAAGCTAATGAAAGTATATGAATAATAAACAAAACCTAAATAAGAATTGAACTATTTATTCAATCCAATAGATTTATTAAGACTGGTATATTCAGACATTTAGACTAGATAATATTCCATCGTTCCAGTTATATTTATATATATAAATGATCTGGGAAATCTTTAGAAATTTGCTAAACATTTCATGATTTGTTAATAATATATGTTAATTTTTAATAAAAAATACAATTTTGCCAAGTCAAATAGAAAAGAGTTGTGAAGTTATAAATAACCAGCAAATTTGTGAACGATGCAGTATAAATCACAGAGATGGTATATGGAAAATAATTTTCTTGTTTTTTGTGAGTAAGCGTTGCAAAAGAAAAACTTTCTTACAATTTTAAGAAGGAAAAATCTGGAAAATTTATATTTCATTTGAAAGAATCTTGAATATTTTAAATGATATCTGACATCTTTATATAGCTATAATTATAATTTACTGCCAACTATAAACATCTAAGAAATTCTAAACTTTGAAAAATTATCAATATATTATAGTACATCGAAAATTTATGCAAAAAATGTGGGAAAGACCATATAAAATATTTAGTTTATTTGCTTTGCTCAATGCTGTTGAGATCACTTTTAGTTTTCGTAAATTTTTAAATTTTCTGAGTATCTGTTACGCTGAAAAAAGCTGTTTTTTGTTATCTACTAAGCATTTGAAAATTACAATCACTAGGAAATCCTTTGTAATTTCGGAAAATGTCATATACGTCAGTTCTATAAATACGTTATTGATTCTTTTGTTCTACTTCGTTAATCACTATAATATTACTATTTCTCTCTGCAGAGCAATAATTTATTGGGTATATAACTCAGTCATGGTGCTTCCAAGTAAAAAGTATAAAACGGACTATACGGAAAATTCATATCGGTAAGTTCAGCGACTTCAAAAAATATTACAAAACCCAAATATTGCATGCAGATATGATTATTAGAAATTATATATACTATATGCTAATATCAATCATCCTTATTATTTATCCAACAAAATTTACTCCTCGCTAAATACTGACATAACTGATAAACTAAATGTTTAGAAACTATTCATATAATTGAAGTTTTGTAGAAGAGTTCCATATAGTTACTGAAGCCCTAGATAGTTTCAAATTGCAAAAACATTCTGATTATTTTGGTCATATATCATAGATCCGCCAACTCACTTATATATTTATATATACTTATATATATTTCAGCCTATCTAAACCACTCACCCTTTGTAAAAATTCTGAAAATTACTGGGTGTAACTGTTTGAATATTTTAGTTATTTTAAAGATGAATTCACATTTTTTCTAAAACAAAGTTGAGGATAATTTTTATTTTCATTTATAAACAATGCTCCTTTTGCCACAGCATTTATTCGAATCTACCCTAAACTATTTATTATTATTGCTTTATGCTGCTTTCTTTTATGCTTACATACATTTATGCAACATGCAACAAACTCGGTACAACAATAACAAAATAACTGCATCACAGCGCTCACATGAAACTGACAATAAGAAATTTACAATATGGTGACTTTGGCAACTATCGGTGCATATCAAAGAACTCGCTCGGTGAAACGGAAGGATCCATACGTGTTTACGGTAAGTAAAATGAAAGGAATACGCATTTACTTACATACAAAATGAGAAGCAGCAACAGGGAGTGCGCCGACACATAAAAACATATAGCAATTGTTGTAGGTTTCATAAGAGTGTAATTGTGTTGCGCTAGTGTTGGTAGTAATAAAATGTTGTGTTTGGAATAGAAGTGTAAGTATAATATGGCGAAGAAACGGGGTGGAATTGATTTTTTTTGGTAAGGTACTAGTTCGTGCTGGGGTTCCGAAAGTTTAATATTAATGCATATAAAAATTTATATCGCTCGAGGTCCATATCAATCATAAATGTAAAAACTCGACATCACGAAATGTATCAAGTCAATGTGCAATTTGAAGTCCATACTCGGCGAGTTATTGGCGATATAAAACTGGCTTTTCAGAAAGAAGTGCTGCGAAATTAGAACCAAAAGATGGTCTTCATAAGACTGGCCTCCATATGACAGTAGCCACATGCTTGATTTGCCACAGATTTTCTTAAATAAAGAAACATTTAATTTCCGTTTGTTTGAAAACCTTAAGTTTTAATGGATCGCTTTAACATTTAGTAATTCATCAGCAACCTGTAAATGTATGCAAAAATACACAAAAATAGGTAATTTTTCTAGTTCATGAATTCTTTAATAATATACTAATATTAAGCATAACTATATAGATATTATGATAAACGGAAAATGCTCTTTTATTTTAGAAATTCCACTGCCATCGACGCCCTCAAAGCAGGTCACACATACCACAATTGAAACCAGAGAAAGTGAGTAAAACTGAATTAAATTTTATATTACAAGTGAAATAAGAATATTCCTGAGAATAACTTATATTTTAATTTTTACAAAAGTCATATATAATAGTTAAAGTTTTTTTTGTATTAATTCTTTAAGATAACATCATACCCACACGCAATGACTCAATAAATGCTATACAAAAGGATATATCTTTGATGAAAGCAGATTTACTTGGCAGTGGCGCATCATCGGCTTCATCCTCACACTCTGCCACTGCATCTATTTCTGGAGGAAATGGAAATAGCCTGTCGGCGCTGGGCGGCTCCGGCATAAATGCCATTGATCGAAAGGGTACGCTAGCTATTGGCAAAAGCATGTACTACACAGAGCAACCACCGAAGGAATTGGATGGTTCAGCGGGTGAGTAGTTAACGAATAAAATAATTTATTTCAAATATTATTAGGTTTGGTGAGGCAATTTGTTTTTTTTTTCATAAAGTAAATAAAAGTTGTTTCACCAATCTCAAAAATATTTTTATGATTTGAATACTGATCAGAGTTTATTTCAAATACGTGATGAAAATTATTTAATTTGATTTGATAATTAGACCATTAGACTATTACCGAATTTTTACGAATTTCCTATTTGTCTTGTAAACTTTTCCAGCTGGCACTCTACACAAATCACCAAGCATCTTCTATTTGTGTAGATTTGCGTTGATATTCTTATTATTAAGAAATCAATCATAAAATATATGGTGTTAAGGGTATTTAAATAATTAACAAAATATAACGAATGAAAATGTTAATGTGTTAGTTACAAAATAATTGTAACATATGGCAAATTAAATATTTACTATTGATTTAGAAATTTAAAAACAAGTTGAAGAGTTGGTTATGCTATAATTTAATTACAAGGTAAAATTGTCATTCAAAGCATATAATCATAATCTTTATGACCGCAGTTTTTGCAATGGAATTATCAGTTGAGTAAAGGGAAAATTATTGTGAAGTCTTCATATAAACAGTAAGAGAGTAGTTTTCAATTTGAATACTTTCTATCTAAAAAAAATCTAAATTAAGGCCGCCTCAATGTCCAAATCAAGCACACATTACCTCCTCGCTTACCACGGCTGCGAACAAAAGTGAAAAAGAAAAAAGAGTTTGTGTATTTGTTCTTCGGTTGGCTATAGCAATCTGCTTTCTTACGATCCTCAAATGCATTAGGGAATTTAAGCTTTATTATAGTATTTTCTACTAAATTATTCTTTCATTTTACATTGATTTAACTAAAACTGCTAAAGCTCATCTGGTTGAGAAATTAGTGCCATTTAACTACAAATTTCTGATTTACAACTCGCTTTTAATTTAAATCTTTACATGTAGCATTTACTAAACCGATTAAACCCGTTCGATTCCATTTGATAACTCGATGGAGAAAATTTTGGCTTTAAAGTTGGAATTCTTTAATGAAGTATCTGTTTGTATTTATGGTCTCAACAATAAGAGTAAATATTTTATCTTAGTATTTTGCAAACAGACAAAGCGATTTAACAGAATGAAATCGCCTCTTGCCAGTTTTTAAATATTAACTCCTCAAATACCGTTAATAAGTATTGTTAAATGATGGCTTTCTCTTCACTCCACTTCAAACTGCATGGTCACAACCGCATGGCAATAATTTATTTGCTCAGTATTTGACAATGTTAAGCAAAATTGTATCCTTAAGCCGCTTAATTTCATAAGGATTTTTTTACAAATATTAATTTAACAAATTCTGTATATAGACTTTGAAAAGGCATAAATGTTATTAGCATATATAGTATATATATGTACGTATGTGAGCAAAGCTTATCAGCTATAATATGTTATAGCATATGCATAGGTACTTATAACGAAACTAAATGTATGTACGAGTGTATTTTAATATATAATATATCTAATAACTGTATTGGTAAGTGAATACTTTACACGAGCGTTTGAAATGCATACATATATAAATGTTTCGGAGAAATATTTAAACTTGGCGGGAAAAGTAAAAGTAAATAACGCAAGCAGCGAGTTACGCAAACTTTGTTTTGGCAATCAAATTGGGGTACTTATGTAAGTAGCACCCTTGCATTATATATGTATATATGAACACTTGTTTTTGTTTTTTTTTTTGTACAGCGCACATCTTAATAATGTGTTATTATGTTACATACATATACATGTTACATACATGAGAAAATTCCATTCGATGACGAAATACTATTTATTTCGCGCACATATTGCTAACAATTCTCCCAATCATATTAACTGCGTCAGAGGTGAATGTTTTTCGATCCTTAATGACAGTACTAAGGTGGTTTCCCAGTTTGCAAGCTAATTTTTTTGCGTTTTCCAGAGGCCATAGCTTTCGTATTAGTAAGTCTAGTAAGTAAAGTGTCTTAAGTGAAATTTTGCTCTAATCTCTTTAGGCGGTGGAAAAATACTCATCGTTTGAGGTTTTGCCTAACCCCATGTAATTATTCAGGGCATGCTTGGGCGCATTATTCAATACTATTTCAAAATAATTTAAGAATTCTCCCGAGCAATGTAACCATGTGCACTACTTCGGAAGTTAACCGGTTGCCGAAAAAATTGGTCCGATGGTCTGTATGGGTTCAAAATATATAGCATGCATACCAACGATTATTAAGTACTCAAGAAAATCACTTCTGCTAAAGAGAAATATGTGCTGATAAATAAAGACTAGCAATAAATTACATTGTATCATGAATTTATACCTGCTTAAGTTCCCTTGGTACACATAACTTCACAACTACCCAATAATTAATGCTATTACACGGGGTTACCATAAATTCAAAAGGTTTTTCTAATTCCCCCATTAATGAATTCTCTGTAAAAATAGTTCATTGATTACAATCTCCCTGACCACTAGCTCGGGATCTGAGAAAACAGAGCAAATTTATTCTTTTGAGTTGAATTTCGGCTGCCTCACTTTAACGCTAAATAATTCTGTGAGTTCAACCGTTTAAATTATGTTTCCATTAATTTCAATTTTTATCGAAATCATGTTTAACACATTAAACACAAATGTAAATATTTTTAGAGATATCAAATGTAAATAGTTATATCGCTAAGACAAATAAATTTAATTGAATTCGCAACGCTGCAATTATCAATAATGTTGTATAAAATAAAGCATTTATAGCAATTAGCAGGTGTACAATAAATTAAATTGTGCATTTGAAAAATAAAATGTAAAAAAGTTTCGTGAAAATATTAGCGCGGTTGAGAGCAAATGCTTAGTAAAAAAACTAAAAAACAATAAATAAAAACAAAAATAATGGGAGATCCGTAATGAAAAGTATTGAAATTAAACAAATTGAGAATAACACATATAACTCTGCATGCAAATATAATTTAAGCAATAAATCAGATATGCAATGTAGATAAAGCGCAAACAGTAAAAACAATAGCAAAATGTCAGATGCTTATAAATAAATACGTAGAAAAACAAAAAAAAAGAAATATTAAAAATATTTAAAACAATAACAATAGTTGTGTTTTATGCATTTAACAGTATAAGGTATTGATGTATAGTAAACACATTTATTTATTGCTGTCTTTTTTGTGCTGAGTTAAATGTAAATGTTCCATTAATTTTTAATTTTTATTGTTTTTTTTTACTTTACGTAAACTAAATATTTATCGAAATAACTATGCGATTAACCAAAGAACCAAAATGTAGGCAAAGTTGAGCTAATGTGTATATATAATTTGAAGACGTATATATATCAGCATTATATGCAGCAAAGCTTAAGAGACACACACAAGTAGTACGTAAGAAATTTATAGAGCATCCTTTATGTTAATATTTTTATTGCTTTTTTTAATAACCATATTATATAGCCAGAGCGACTGCATCGTATGAAGGTCATCCTATCGGTCCTATTAAGCATAACATTCTCCAGCACGTTGGCTTCCAAATTTTAGCAGGTTTTTTCGCAGAGACTATTGTGTTCATGCATGTCAACAAAAATCAATCTGAATTAGTCAAATTACTAGACTGTCCCACCTGGTCCCAGTATTGTGAGGGTTTCATGCTCCTTTTGAATTTTTGCACCGTCCGTTGCACCGTTGCTGAAACCATTTATCAGTTAGTCGAAATTGACGAAGGTAACAAAGAGTCGGGAATCTTTTGCCTGCACCATTAAACAGCGACAGTAAATTGGAATTCATCCACAATTTGAACAAAGAATGAAAGCATAATGCCTCCAGTGTGCAAAACAAGCCAGACAATAGCTTTTTCTATATGCAAAAGGGCCTGTAAATTCTCTTCAAGAGAGACTTTTGAAAAGAAATGCACCCCATGTCTAATTATTTATTTCCACTGTTTTTGTATTGTCACATGATCTCCTTGATTCTTATACAAATGCCTGGAATTATTAGATAGTTTTTCCACAGGTATTAAAAACGCGCCTTCCTTTAATAGTTCCACGACCTTTTGCATTTTCTAGAGACCCTTTGCTTCCCATATGCAAGAGACCAGAGCTTTTCGATGCTGTCTGGAGAATTTAGCTGGTTAAGAAGACATCACTGTACTTATGGAACACCGTAGTTGATTTTCCGATAAGTGAGTATAAAGATGATCTTTGTCTTTGTTGAACACACTATTTCCGCTTCAATTTTTCTGGAGAAAACCTGAAAACATTTGCTGGAGCTTGACGCTGGGGTACAAAAGGGTATTTATGTATTTATTAGAGCTAACTTATGCAGAAGTTCACTCTGATTATATTAGCTTTGGTTAAGCCTCTTGCTTACTTTGAAACAGGGTTGTATATATGAGGACTGACTGTAGTATAAATAAATTAAAAGTAATCTCTGTATGAAAGCAATACCATCTTATTTTTGTAAAGTATCAGTTGTTTGCATTTAATAAGTTACTAATAAATACATTTTATTTTTATTACAATATTAAAATTTATTTGAAAAGCGTGTTTGTATAAAAAGCTACCAGACCATGTTAAAAACATTATATTTCGAAAATTGAAATCGATATTAATTTGAAACTATCTTTGTATCAATCGGGATTAAATTATTTAAATAAAGCATTACCATTACAAAATATGATAATAAAAATTATATTTTGTCTCATTAAATATTTATGGCTGAAATGTTTTGTCGAAAATAATAAAATTCCAAAACTTTGAAAAAAAAAATTTAACTATTATTACTTTTTGACTGAGCCTTTATGTAGTACTGCAACTTCTGTATGTTATTGTTAAATTCTCCTAAGTTCCTATAGTGGCAGTTAAATTCTGAGAAATGAAATGTGTCACCCACAACTTTTACTTAAATTTTGCTTTTGGTATTCAAAAAACATGTTGTACAAGTTAGAAAAGGCAAATGCAAAAACCAACACTTTGTAAAAATTATCATAAACGAACTGAAAACTAAACTGTTACAAAATCAAAGTATGACATTATAAGTATATATCTTAAATATATGCATATGTATATGTAACCAAACTATATTCGCGTGCTTCAACTGAAGAGAATTACTTAATAAAACTAGTGATTTATATGCATACATATATATAGTATAATATATTAAAAATATTATTAAATATGTAAACTGGATAATAAAATTGATATAAAAATAAAATCGAACTTAGACTAAATATGTTAAATTGAAAGAAAACAAAATCAGTAAAATTAAACCAATGTAAATGAAGGCTAATAAAAGTGATTAAGAAAAGAAATACACAATTTTTACTTTTTCATTGAAAAGTATTTTAAACTTCCTGCTGGTAAGTAATTATTTTGTATTGGCTATGGACAGAAGCAGATATGGATTATTTACATTGTGAGTCTCAAAATATATAACACACACACTCACTCACATATGTGCATTGTAGCTCTATATTATTCCTACTTAAGACCAGTATAGTAAGTAGTGTACAGTATAGAAAATTATCGGTTTTTTGAAAATTTCCAGCTGTTTAAGAAGTTTATTGCTACATTTCACACATAAAGTTTCACAACAATATTCCCGAAACTAAACAAGAAACTTAAATTAGAGTAATGTAGATTATAAAGGCTCTATAGAAATAGCTATAAATTTATAATTTCATTGCTGATAATTGAGGAGCTGTAGAAACCTATCATCATGCTGCGGTAGAATAAAACACCGTAATTTAAAACCTGTGCATCAAATAGTTCGTTGGGGCGTATACGTAACATATCCTACACAGGCTTTATGTCAATATTTTCTTCAATTAACACGGTGTCACAATTAACACAATTAACACTTCTTCTCGCTTAGCAATCACTACTCAGAATATTCCGCAGGAATTTAGATAATTGGTTGGGTCCCTACTCTGAAGTAGAGTCAAGGTGAAAGATCAAATCGTACATATAAGATTTATGAAGGATATATTCTTAAATTCTTAAACAATATTTTAAATTTGGTAGAACGTTTGTCAGCTCAGAATGATGAGATGAATATCTCAGCTAAATATGGCTGTTTATATCTACTCAACTTTTCATCTGTTTATTCACTGGGTTCTGGAGATTTGATTGGAAATTTTGGGACATCTTTGTATCTGAAAAAGCAATGTCATTACCACTGATCAAAACGAGTCACTATGAGAAAATGCATGCAATAATTTCTACAAAATTGCTTCTGCCGCACTATTTTAACAGCTCTTTTTTCTACTAGATTTTAAATGCCTTGCGAAAAAATTGCCCAAAATCTATGCGTTATTCCTTGCTTTTTTTGAATGTAATTCTCCATCCATATGAACATCTGCAAGGTGTAAATATTAGTTCACCTAGCATAGAAAGTGGTTTTAACTCCACTAAAGCTTGTCCAAAAATTACAGTTCTGCCAAAATTATATACAAATTCCACGCAATTCAAGTCCACATTTTAGTAAACTCTACAGCAGTCTAAATAGCTGCGAGAAGCGCATTCAAGTAAAAATTTCGTTAAGTGCGAGGCAATTGTAGGCAAAAGAAATGTAAGGAGGAATAAATAAATGACCATTCAAGTGAAAGAAAAAAGAGCAAAATAAATATAAACAAAGAAAAAGTGTGAAGTAAGCTAAAACCAATCAATTTGAACTGCGGCCTTTGGCGAACGCTTCTAAAAGGCTCTGCCACCTGCTCTATAAATATTTAAGCTCATACATATGTACATATATATCTGTATTCATATTATATGGACGAGAAGGTTTGGGTATTTTGAGAACACAGGAAAAATTAAAAAGCAAGCAAGTGTCGGCAGCGAAAAATATACATATGCACATATGGCAGCCAGGTGAGTGTTTACAGTTATACTTGTATGTGTTTGTAGCAAACTTCCGCTGGCACGAGTTTACATAAATTGTTGCATTTCACATGCATCCTGTGGCAATGAACTGAATATTTTATGAACCTAAACACTCCAATGTTGCAGCAAAATATTTATTTTTCTCTCTTTTGTTAGTTCTCGCTTTTGCTGTTGGCACTTAAATTTTATTTTGTGCTTCTTTAAAATAGTGAGCTCCTAGTATTTAGTTAAACTTATTTTTGTTTAACACTATTTATATTTATGCTGTTAAGTTGTATCTTTTTAGATAGGGTCCTGAGAGTTACTGAATTTGGTTCATATATATATGTTTCCAAAAGTAGAAAGCAAAAGAGAGAAAATCCAACCACATTGCTGCAGAGAAAGGCTAGAATTCTTGGAAAATAACTAACGCACAGTATTTCGAGGATGACTACCGGAAGTTAATAAGAATCTTTGAAATTAATTGATACGATACAGTACTCATGGGTAAAATGTTTGAGGTTAGTAGTTAGGCTCTACTTAGTAGGGTAGTAAGCACGAGTATCTGAAAATTTCGAGTGTTTTGGATATATTTCTTTCTATTTAGTACTTCATAGTAAATCGTATCATTACTTATAAAAATTTGGCACCTTTGATGTTTTCGGTAATTGAATTCAGAAGAATTGTTCCATCAAAACTGCCCTTTTTGGCAAGACTAAATTGCATTATGCATGAACAATCGGCAATAAACTGTACTAAGATATTCACCTGAAGGTCCGTTGAATAAAGGTAAAGATAAGACTACTAGAAAAAGAAAAGATATCGAATTATTTATTGCTAATTATAATACTTCTACTTGATTTTATTGAGATATTTCACATATTGACCGATACCTAAGTACAAATTCACTTATTTATTCTGCATAAGAGAGTTGAAAGAAAATTTACTCATTTGCAATTGAGAAAATCAGACTGACAGGTAGACAATTTTTGTGAAATTAGTTCGTTAAGTATAATATATAAAATATACAATAACTATTTCGCCTGATTTATAATGTTGTGAGAGTATAAATCGACGGTGTTGAGCTGCAATTAATTGCCCAATATTGGAAAGAAAAATTTCTGCTCAAAAACAGGTCTATAAAGAGTGACAGGCTCATCAAATTGACCACGTGTAATTAAACATTTTTTTTTTGACAAGTGTCTTTTATATATTTAAATGACATTGGGTAGTACTACTTTCAAAATAAGCGCAAAATGATACCACAATTTCCCCTGTATACAAATGAAGAAAATATTTAAATACACAATGCATTTGGCAAATGTATTTGCCAAAATGCTTCCAGCTAAGCCATCATATGTTGAACGAATTGGTGCACAGCATGCAAACTTCAGCAACAAAACACATTTTCGTATCAATTTAGTGGCATTTTGAACTCCTGTCATAAAGACAATCAGAAATTTGAGTGTGTGTGTGTGTGTGTATTTAAACGCAAAATATTTGCGGATTAAACAACCAATTAAAAATGAAAATGCACAAATGAATAAATAAAAGTTAAGCACATTAAGCAATCGTTTTATATGCAAATACCACAGCACACAACTAGAACCACACACATGCAATTTTTATCATTGCAACAATTTTGTATTTTCAATGCTTTATAGCGGGGAAAATTGAATGTGCGTGTGCTTGTGTGCATGTTTTATGTTATTAAGGAAGCAGAGCAATCTATGCGGCGAACTAAAAAAATACACACACGTTATAATAAATAACAGGGAAACGCATAGGTTGATGAGAAATACGTTTTAATAAATTAGTTTGTAGAAATCAACAGTTAAATGTATTGTTTAACACAATTTAAAACATTCAAATTTATGCTTTGAGTGTAAATATAAACTGCCCATGGTTGCATGGTGGTGACGTAAGAGTGGGAAGTGAGAAAATTTATGTAATAAATTTTACAATTATTCGATGGCGCTTTTTACGAAAGTGACCACATGACTTTTTTAACACACTGCAGCGATAAAAAATTGCAATCTATTCTGGAGAATTTGCAGTAAATGAATAGCTTTACTCTTTTATAAACTTTTTTATATACATTATACGTAAATATGTCCATACCCAGCATTGAAACGTCAAACTTGACCGGAACAATGCTAGTTTACAACTAGAATTGCCTTAAAAGCTACTAGGCAGAAGCTATTAGACTAGTTTATTGGAAAAGTTATCCGGTAGGATAGCCTTCTTCACTTCTCAGTAAATTTAAGTAAAAGGAAACAGGAATTGAAAAAGTTTAGAATTAAAATTATTTCCAAAAATATAAATTGAACTAGATTGTTCTATATGTGTTTAGAACTGGTATGAAACTGGTATATCTGCACCGAAATCCGACAACTGAAACCAACAACATATGAAAAATACCACTTGCTTGTTTAGAAAATATATAGTCGACTGGCTAGTTGCGTTTGTCGTTCATACTAGTTGTGAAGTAACTAGTTTATAATTAGCTGATTTTACTACATTTTACTACAGACCTATGTATTTGCATTTTTAACGCATTTGGGCACGTAAAAAATTAAAAAGATTTCCGATAATTAATTTAAATGCTTGTCATAAAAAATGTAATCTAAAACAAAAGGTGAAAAACAAAAATTATTATAATAAAAAGTGTGAATGCTGTACATAGATATTGAAACTGATATAAATAATCGCTCAGATATATAAATATTCATTTAGTGTATTTATACCCTGGCTTGTTTGTAATAAATTATGCATCTTTAGTATTTATTTGCGTACAATTAGTTATAATCTTTGAATGAAAAAATCTGAATTTTGTTTTAAAATGTCATTAGAATGGTATATGGGATACTTATTTCTGCATATCAACTAGTTTTAACACTCTTCACTAAAAAATAAAACTGCACTTTTTGATAAATAAATTTTCAAAATAGGCATAACGATTTATTATGGTGTCTTTGAATTTTAATATTTATGCCACAAGTATGTGTTCTTTAAAGGTATGGTTAAAACTTCTTCTTCAGCTCTATTTACTCAAAATGACATCATTTGAAATGATTCGCTGTTTGGTGAAGAAGTAAAGATGTCTTCGATTCGCCAAGCGTTAGAAAATAGCGAATGAAACGAGCTGCACAAGTTGTCAGAACAGACTGACAACAATTATCGTGCAACATTGCGCTAACATGCCCTCTTAGTTTTTGGAGAAATGCTTGAGAATGGCATTCATGAATGCTATTCCTTACTATCTAAGGCGTTCATTGAAGTAAAATGGGAAAGTGGATATCTCTTAATTCCTGAAATTGTATGATTTACCTTTAAAAGCTTGAATACATGTAAAGCTTCTCTTATATAAGCGAATTATTACTTACTGGACATATTTAGTTCAAGAAGTTGTGAAGCAAGAAATTCTATTATGACTTTTACAAACTTTTGTAAGCGGTGGCCTAATAAGTAACTTCTCAGTGGCAACTCATAGAAATAATCTTTCAACTATATACATCTCTTCAAGCTTATCTTCCCTTATATTGTGTGCCGACATAGAACTTAAAACTGTAAATCTGGTTGGCATGTAGAAATGAAGTCTACCAAAGTAAACGCATACTTATGTATATGCACAAATATTCATACTAAAAATTACTGTGTTGATTTGAGAAAGCCAATTAAATTAAGATTCAAGCACTTTGCAAAGTGATTCGACGCTATGTAACTGTAGCAGTGACTCAGTTGCAAAGCTGTGTAAACTGAAATATGATAAGATCAGATCATAACTGCAATTTAGCAATCAACGAAATTACTCGCATACGCACAAATACATACACACATACACGCATCCAAGCAAACAAACTTGACTGCCAGAATTTTTGGCTGGAAGAACCGAGTTGATGCAATGAATTACTATGTAACTGCTGGTGCATCGACACGACTAATGAAATGCTCATGCAAACATATATACGTGCATGTATGTGTGTGTATGTATGTAAAAGCGAAAATCCACTTTGCTTCTGACAAATCTTTTTAAACGTCTGACTAATGCAAATAGTTGTAAAGCATTTTGCGAATGACTTCTACTTGCCTAAGTGAATAGACTTACATATCCAAATATGTCTGTACATATATGGAATATTAGTTCCTGTGGAAATTGACAGTTGAAGAACATACATGAACTCGTTTAAATTTCAAGGTAATTGGCTGAATTAAAGCAATTTTGGCTGAAAGGTTAACTCATTGCAAAATATGATTTGTGAAAATACATTAACTCGACTTAAACTACTTCTCCATATGACAGAGATATGTATATGAGTTCAATAATAGCTGAGTTCAATATTGATGATTTTAAAACCAAAGCCAACTACTGCGAATTAACTGTTTTTCATCTACTTGGATATTAAAATATATTTTGAAAGAAGTTTTTATTAAATTATTCGGTGGGAACTCAATGTAAACATATTTCGAAATCTTATTTAAATTATTCGGTGGGAACTCAATGTAAACATATTTCGAAATAGAGTTACCCTCTTTTAACAAAAGAGAGAGAGAGTTAGCCTCTTTCTTTCTCTTTTACTCCAAGCATGTTTCGGAATAGAGTTGCCAATCATCTTTAAGAGTTCAACTGAGCAAAGCAATAAAAGAAAATGTTTCAATTTCAAGTCCGTACATGAAGAGTGTGAGAACGGTTTCAATGCATAAGACCATAATTTAAATATATTTTTGAATAGAGTAACCAGCTATCAAGAAAATATGTCTCGTCTCAAACGCTTTAGTGCAATTCTCACTAATGATAGCTTAAGCAGAAATATTTATATATATATATATATATTTTTTATATTTTTGCAAGAGCTTTTGATAATTTATTATATATTATAATTAATTTAGGTTTAATTATCCTATTTAAGATAAAGCAATATTATTATAATATTGCATTCTCAAGTTTTTGGTATGGCACAGAATTCAAAAGACTTGTAACAAAATATCTAGATATGAAATAATAATGTAAATGTAATAAATGAAAAGCAAATACATTAGGTAATGAGTTTCACAGCAAATTTCGGGTTCACCAATATCAGTACTCACTCTTTCCACATACAACTTATAATATAATATATAGAAATTTTTGTTTAAAAATTATCTATGGAAATTAGATTCTTGATTTATCTTAATAAATATCTCACTCACCAAAAGTGCCATAATTCCTAAGCCATCAATTACTACATACTTTAAAATTACATTCTTGCAAGTATTTGCAGGCTGAGGCATTAATTTAAATACATATTTGTACATATGTATGTAAACATATTAGATCTTCAAAGAGATTACAACACGAATTGATTAACCACATATCAACTCCACATACCAAGATATCAGTTTGACCACAGTTTGGGGAGAATATGTCAAGTAGATACTGCGTGGAGGAGAAGTAGAGTAGGCATAACAGCATAGTTTCTTAATTAAGTGGTGAATACGCAATCAATGCACACTTAAGTCGGTTTTTGAAAATTTACATAGCAGAAGTATTATTATTGGTATTTGTTGTTCAGAAGTTTTTTGATTTTTATTGTATGAATAAAAACCTACCGTGATTACGGTACGGTGGTCATTAAGTAATCAGGCTGACTTTTCCCGCAATACGCGGAACGCGAAAGAAAGCTCATTAGCTTGTTGCTTTGATTTTTTTTTTACTTTTATTGTTGAGTGGAGACTACTTTAAAAGTGAAGTGAATATTCATTTAAAAAATTAATATGTAAATTTTTTGCTGTGCCATATTGAAATTATTTGCAAAAACACTTACATGCAATTATTTTCATTTCTGCTCTGCATTTCTCATAAATGCAATGTTACTTGTAGTAACGTGTGGTACAGTGTAGTACCCTCAATATTTTTGTGAATTTCTTCTTAATTATTTGAGCGACCTTACGCCACATTTCTACACATGCACTCATACTTTATTCCATTTACGCATGCAATTATACAATTCGTTGCATAATTACGGCGTAATCGAATACATTTACAGTACCTATAATTGTTTTCAAGGCCTTCAACTCACGCTATGGTCATTTGTAAGTGCCCAAAGTCATCAGAAGTATACGTGTTAAGCACTTCAATTCATTATGAACTGCATGCACATACTATTAAAGATATGCAAATGCATTAATAAGTGCAAGGAAATACGAAATATCCCATTATATTAAATTAAATTTCACTTATTTGGTTCTGTTTGCTACTCCATCACATTCCGAGCAATGCTACTTGCACAAACGCTTCAAACATGGTGGTCAATTGCAATTTCATTTAATTCCTTGTACAAATTTTAATTATCGGGAATAAATTATTATTGATTGGTACACATACTATTGGTAATAGCTGTATGTACTTGTGCGTGTGCACAGGCATTCCTTTCCATTGAAATGCCACCACATACTTCACAATATACATTTGCCAATGCCAACACAAGTAAATAGTTTCTTCAGCAGTCAGCTTAATATCCCTTATCTTATAAGTGTGTCAGTGCATAAGTTTGTAGATGTGTAGAGACATACATAACTGAGACTGTTAAATTCTACACACTCTTGCAGTTTATTTTGCATTCGATCTTATTGGCTGTAGCAAAATTGTTTTATTGTGGCTGACTGCATGCCGAATTTACTGTGAGTAAATATGCTCTCAATTCCTTACATCGAAGCATTTGCGCAGTTCATGCGGTAGCAAGAGCTTTTGTGCATTTATTAGTTACTAATTACTACATACCTATAGTTAAATAATTCACATGCCACAACTAAATACTCACTTAGCTTCTCAAATACTTTTGAGTGCGCACATTAATTAATTTTGGTGAATAATTTATATATGCGCAACATACACACCCTCAAAATGTATTTCGTAGAGAATTTTGAAAAAATCGAAAAGCAGCAACCCTTACAGAAAGCAAGATCTATAGAAGGCTTTCACAAATCACATTTAATATGCACAGACATTTTGATATGAGGCTTAAAAAAGTTTGCAAGTACTAATTTCTCAATAACCAGCAAGTTGCTCTCAAGTTTTTGGTAGAGATTTCCAAAATTCAGTGACATACTCGTACTATCGTGATAGGAACTTATTTGTGAAATTTTACTAATTACTAATTTCGGGTCAAAATGGAGGTTCTTGTATTGCATAATTTAGTGGAGATTAGCACGAGTTTAGTATTGAGTCGTATTATCTCAAACCAATTGAAAATTTTGCAATCCTCAGGGCTTTACACCATGTTGGGAAAATATATATGTGGCCCCGGCATGAACAATACTGAAATTGGTATGACTAATGATGGACCATTGTGGTGTTCGACCTGGAGCACCTCTGTGGACCTAGTTAAAACTTTTGAAGAAATGTTAGAAAGTATTATAATAAAGTTTTTCTTTTATCACCCAAAGATATCTTTCAGTAACTTTAGTTTCAAAGAATTCCCATTCCTATATTCGTATTTACTTAATCTGTTGCTATTTAGGGGAGTGCTGAAGCACTGTGAAATGAAACCTACGAAAAATTTAAACATGTTTGGGATATGAAAGAAGAGTTAAAGTAGAATAGCCGTTAAAGAACGCTGGGTATGCAGAGCATAACTTTTACAAAGAGAGTGAGAGAGACCACATAAGTTGCTAGGGAGAGTCGATAACAAAATGCTTTATTATTTGTTTGAAGGTTATGTTTATAGAGAAAAAAATTACATCCGTAGAATTTTTTTAAATTTAAAAATATGATATCGGTCGAGGTGCTCACGTTTCGATATCAAGGTACTCCCTGAAGTTGATTTTTTTGAGGAAGATACAAATGAAGTGACCTCTAGATATCCCTAAGATCTCTAAGATAGGCTCTGATATGGGAAAGTTTTAACTTTCATTTTAACTTCAGCCTGTATTTATTGTCTCTACTTATTAAACTCTCGTTCACTTTATATGTTCTTCATGTTAGCCAAAATTAATGAACTCTTTGTACTGGTTAGAACCAAGAAATGGTTGATTTAGCAATTTCCGACATTACGAAGATGTGTAACGGACAAATTAAAGCTGTTAACAAACTAAATTTTCTTGCTACATTATCATTGCTGGCCGACCTTCAAACATTTAAATTGGTTTCGATTGGCAAACTGTAAGTGAAATTCCCAAAAATGTGGCTCGCAGCATATTTTAGTGCTGCAAAAGCTTGCATAAATTATTATGATTCAACATTAAATGGATTGCAGTGGAAAAATACATAAATCGTGCAAGCAGCTTTGGTGGAGCTTTCTGTTATGACTAACCAAGCTGGGCAAACTGAAATACGGCAAGTACCTAAAATTATTGCAACTGCACTTTGGTTTTCGTTTGTACATTATATATATGTGCTTATATATATATAAATGCCTGTGTGTGTGTTGGTAGCAAGTGCTCGGCAAATGTGGCTTAATTGCAAATGTAATTGCCATCAGAGGCAGTCACACAGTTATATTCATATATGCATTGAAAGCCGATAAATATATGTAGGTATATACATATATATGAATAATTGTACAAATCCATATTCGTATATTTCCATTAACGTCGAAAGTAGTCGATTTGCAGGAGAATTGTAGAAAAATTGGTAATGCAAGCATTTGTGCCTTAATTGCAGTTTTATCAATTATTATTTCAATGACATGCTTAACAAACAATAAATCTACCCAAGCACACATATGCTTATAAATATGTATGCACAAATAGGTTTTCTGACTTAAGTCGGGTGATTAGTCAATGAGAAAGGTATTTGTTGCAACTTTCGAACAAAATGGAAGTTCATTGAGTCCATTATGCTAAAATATTTAGTATTTAGTAAACTTATAACAACATATGTATGTATGTACCTAGTGGCAATTAACTTAGGTATTATTTATTATGGTACTCGTAGCAATTATTAATTGATTGCCTAAGCAGGATTATAGTAGCATATATACATACATATCATAATGTAAGTTTTGAAATATGTGTATGCATTATATAGCAATAAGTTGTAGCTTTTAAGATCTTATCATACAAATATGTGGCAGAAGAATTTATTGAATATAGTCACTATATATTTAATAAATATTTTGTTTTTTTTTTATATGCAAAGACTTTATATTTGAACATATTGAATATACTTTTGACTTTGATTTCTATATGTTCCAAACATGTTGCGCCTAGTGAAATAATTTTATTCACTCAATGGTTGTCTTTTGCATGTTTGTCTGCCCATCTGTCTGTTTGTCTGTTTGTCCGACAGCTATGTCTTCATGGGGTGACTTCCAACTGAAGGAAATCTTAAATTTGGGAAAACAAAGTCTGAACTTTTATGCATTAGGAAGTATTTTTCAGGATCTCACTAAGATCCTCCTATTGAATTTTAAGTTTTAGAGTTGTACTGATTTTACAACGCTGACTATCATACCAAGAAACCATAATAGAGTGTTGGCCAAATGATGCTCGAATTTACTCCCAGTTTAATTTTATATCAATCTCTTTTCACAAGTACTTGATACAGAATTTAGGAGGTTTGAACTTCGACTTCATCGTAAGTCTACTTATGATGATTCAGATGTGTAACTTTGACATAGCGCTCTGTAGTCAGTGATCATCGAAGAAGAGAGCTACAGTGGATTGATGAAGTAAAATTCCAGAATGCAAGCAATTTCAATATTACGTAAGTTTCTTGCTATATATATAGAAAAAGATAAAATTTTTAATGAGCCAACTGTGAATAGTAAACGAAGAAGATTAAGAAGATGATTGATCAGCAACATTTTACTCTGAAGAAGTTCATCTATGTTACTTATCTGTTCAAATACCCTTCATTCAGCTTAGATCAAGGAAATGGTTGGTGCCCTCTAAAAATTATGCAACGTATGTTCAATTTGCAGAATTTTCTTGAATTATTTAGTTGTGTATAGATGAAGTGTGGTAAGTTCATGGTTTAAGATAGTCTGACTTTGTACAATAATATCTAAAAAATTTTCTTTTCGCTACAGTAACAACAATGAGAAAATTCAAGACTTTGCATACCTATTAATTATTATAATTGAGACGAAATATGCATAGATCGAAGGATACGAATGTACCACAAAGAGATTCAACTTATTTTAAGTCATTATAAAACCATTGTTATCTACAAGAGGATCCGACCGCTTTTACGCTAACCTTACGTTAGTATTTCTTTGGCTTACTACTGAATTAACTTTTCTATTTACAATGCTAAAACTTCATTATTGCTTTCACAACTGCTTGAAAATTTCATAAAAATTTCTTATAACCAGTAGTCCAAAATTTAATTGGGCCAGAAGCCATCAAAATATTCCGACAGGGTCTGAACAATTTAACAATGCATAGCACACTCTCTTCCCTTAAATGAATACTTGGAGTTCATATATGCAAATCGCATATATATCGCTTTTGGAATGGATTTTACATGATATCGATTGGCAATTACAATGCATTGAAGAGAGTCATAAATCCTCTTAGACATGCACTCCATCGTGTCATTTTCATGTAACAAGCGCATATTTTCGACACAAGCACATACATACATACTCTCACACATCATGAGCATGCGATTTTACACAAATATCTACCAATGTATGTATATTTGACTTCGCTTTTGTAAGTTATCGTATATTCTTCCATACATTCCAACCAATTTATTCCGACACAAAGCTATATATACATAAATAGATTTGCACTCAGAGACATCGTTCATATTGCATGTGGCTTTTAATCACAATTCTAAATTGCTGGTATGCTGCTGAGTAATAGCTAGACGAAAGTAAAAGAAACAACTATTCAGAAATAATATTAATTTGAGAAAACTTGTTACTGAACATTCTACAATTTTTGTAGGATTTCGGTAAATTTTTATTCGACTCAGAACATTTTATTCTTATGGCAATCATAATTAAATTCATATATTATATAAAATTCAAGCAACCAGGAAGCAGCGTGCTGAACAACGACAATGAAAAAGAATTTGCCGTTTAAACATAATTTTCGACACTCATTGGCAAGTTTTCTTGGATTATTAGACAAACGACTGCCGTTTTCATGACTCGGATTTCTGGATAGGGAACAATCCGTAATTCTTAAAATAATTTTTTGCAATGAATTTTTATTTTTATTTCTTGTAAATAAAATTTTTGCCTCTTTATTGATATAGCGCATGTAATACTTCTGGTCAACACAAGAAATCACTCATATGACATGGCGCACATTTGCTATGAACTTTTACTAGAAACTATTCGCTCGCCCTCTGTTATCGAACTTTGTACAAGCATTCTTTTACATTCTAACAAAGTGGTCTTTGCTTACCTTTACGAGAAATTTCATATCTCTTAAGTAACTCCACTGAAATTTTAAACAAATTTGTGTTATTGTACAATAATTACGATATCTTGTCACAGAGTAAATATTTTCTTTAGAACGCCATGTAGTATGTAACACCTAGATCAGTTATTAACAAAGATATCGAAATAGAACTTAACACCTAACTTAACCGATGGCCCTAAGTTGTTGCAACTTTGATCCAAAATGGTCGAAGGTGCTCGGACCTTCCCCAAGCTCCTATTGTTATACTCAATGACCACCAACTTCTACTCACTTACATTCTGCTATATATCGGTCAATATAATAACTATCTTGGCCACATTTTCTTAAGCTTTAAAACAAAAAAAGTGCAAATATTTGTTCGATATGCGGTTGCGGCTGTTGAGCCTCGACAAAACTCCTTTGAAGAGGTCATATGTCAAGTCTGAATACTTTCCGATTGTATGTATCTAATATTCAGCCAAGCGTTAAAAAATCAACTTTCAGTAAAAATTATAAGCGTACATATCTACATATTTATTTCCAAACCTTTTAAGGTACGTGCCCTCAAATAATTTGTTATAATTCGTAGGTGTTGCGACTGCGGCTTTTGGCTTCGACCAGAAACTCCAATTTTATTGGTTTTATTGATTTTTAAGAATTTTATTTTTTTGCCGTATTCTTATTCGTAATTGTAATCTTTATGTATAGGTAAAATTGTAGGTACTTTAAAATAGATTTGCAAGTGAAGTGTAAGATTAGTGAGAATGTTTTTGTTATGTTTGCATACAAGAAGCTTTATCACACAAGAAACTTTATCTATTAGCCACACTGAACTGTTGAGTTTTAAGGCTTAAAAGCTATTGGAAATTTATTGAGCAAAAATAAGAGCATTTACTAAAATAGGGTGATTTTTCAGAAGTATGGTTAGATTGATATTTATACTAAGCATTACTATGAAAATACTTACATTGGCACAACGTTTAATAATTGTGTTCTGTGTGGTCATAGCATTTCGCATGCGTTAGATATGTGGTACATAACGGACTTAATGAATATGTAAGTAAGGCAAATTGCCATATTTGGAGTGGGACCGATACTAAAAAGTACTTCCTAAACCTTTTCGATAACTTTCCGTTTACAATACCTTTTCAAAATTGAAACTGAAGCTAGAAGAAAATTTTCATACCTCCAAAAAAGCACCCTTTACGATTTAGATTTCAAAATCTTAAATTCGAAATGTGTAAAATGTAATAAAATATTGGTATTGGCAGTAGAGATGTAAAGTAAGATTTCAATAAAAAATATTAGCAATTTCCACAAAAAACCTTCAAAATAAGTTTGAAATCTTTTTCTGACATTTCAAAGTTTGATAGTTAAGCAAATTTCCATTCTTCAGTTTGTTTTTTTTTTTTTTAAATATGCAACAGCAGAAATTTATTCTTCTTAGTATCAATTTCATTTGCAGACTTTCTTCCTTTGCAATTTTATAAATTCTGCTACAAATTGTCAGCTGTCTATCAAACGCTTCACAAGCTGATAATAGCTAAATTGTCATACTCACCGCCAGCTCAAGGAAAATAATATTTTATCGTAAATATCAAATATAAATGAATATCTGCAGCTGATGTTCAGCATACAAATACACAAGCATCGTTGAGTTTTTCTTTTGCTTGTCACCTCATGCTTGTCACTTGACTGATTGAATGATTGGCTAGTTGGAAGATGGCTTGTAAGCCTGCATTGCCGTTTGCATTGTTGGGCGTGCAGCATTCAGCGCTTAGTGGACACATGCGGTTTGCAACATATTATACAATTTCAATTCCTTAAGATTTCTATTTCTATTTCTCTTGCTATTTGTTGTTTTATTATGCATGAATACCACCAGACAGGCATACATCTATGACACTGTGATGACTCTATATGCCCTCATGTATGTATGTGGTTGTAGTTGCATTATGTAGAATGCCATTAAAGCGTAGTTGGTAATTGCACTGCAAACAGTTATGTAAATGGAGCAGTGATATTTCTGCAACAAATATGTAGGTGTGTGCATTTACATACATAGATAGTGGTGAGTACAAATATCCATGGTTGAAACGTGCTGAGGTCGGTGTGGTTTGATACAATGGTGGTAATTGCAATATTGCAGTAAGGCAAAATAGATATGTTGCATACGTCGGAACATCGCGTGTTTGCTGTAAGTAATTTTTTACAATTTAATGGAATATAGATGCAGAAATGCTAGTTTTCGAATTCACTTTTCTTCTTAGCATTGCTAACTGCGTTTTGTCGACAAAGTATTTCTCTGAAGATGAAAAAGTTGTTGTTACTATTTGCTATATAAAAATTTATTTGCAGAAATTTCGAGGAAACCTCAGCAAATAATCAGCGCATGCATTCCGAAAAGAATCAGAATAAGATCGAACAGGTTTCCGCTAAATTTCCTCCACATAATTTCTAATATAAGCACAAACAACAAAATATGGGTGCTTTGTACATATATACCATATAATAAAAAATACTGTGATAAAAAAGTAATGCGATAGATGTCGCTGCTGGAAAACAGCATATAACATTGATTACCATTTACCTATATCTACCACTATTTAGTTCTGATTAAGATCTCTTATTCTACTATACATTAAAGTACGCAGGTATTTAAGGAGGTATTAAAGATGTTTACCTGTTAAGATGAACTTGTGCATATCAAATGGTAAACAAGAACCAGAAACTATTGTATAATTTATGGGTATTGAACAGATTCGAAACCGATCTGAAGCAAAAATAACCGGAACAGAAGTGATATTCCGAAAAGAAAACATTTCCAAACTGTTTTCCATATAATTTCAAAGGTTTCCGGAGTAAGGAAAAAACAATTTTTTTTCTGCCTAATCCGCTAATTCCCCAAAGGGGCCCGCTATCGAAGATGATTCCGGAGACTGGTTCAGTAGCTCTCATTTTGTACCAAAATCTCAATATAAATTTTTTTACACACTAAAATAAATGTTTAATGCAGCATGATGGGTATTAGTTTTTCTTTACTCGCAGAATAAATTGTCTAATTAAGCCATTTTCATCACTCTAGACTGACCTAACGCCATAGAAAAAAAAACTCAATAACATTAAAATGTAAAGGAAAAATTACTACCAGATAAATTTAAATATTTTTTCTTTAATAGCGATCGATTTTCTAAACATCCGTGCCACAAATAATGGCGATAAAAAATTCCTTGCAAAAATTTAAATCACTTACCCGTCATTATTTTTCGCTGGATTATACCAAAATACTTACATACTTACCTACATATAAGTTAACTAAGCTATTTATATACTTTCAGACAAGTTGACTTATCAAAAGCAGCGCTTGCAAGCATATTGTCATTTATGTTGATGGAAACCACAGAGAAAAAACGAGAAAAAATCTCAATAAATAAACGTGCAACGGCGAGCGCACAGCATGCGTGCAACTGCAACAGCGCAACTGCATTTGACAACCTCAACACGTTGCCATATTAACTTCATTATTCGCCAACTAACCAAGTATGAGTTGCTTAAGTTGTCATTTGTATGCGACGCGAAGAAGCTTACTAATCGCAACGCCAGCAGCAAGGCCAAAGCACACACTGGCACACACAAACACACACATACATACACACTCACATACGTATGAGTATGTAAACGAAAATATGCGCACGCTAAGGCAAGTAAGTGTATTGAGGATATATATGTATGTATGTTAGTATGTGTGTGTGTGTGTGTGGCACTTCGTCTGTGAGGCAGGAAGTATCCCTCTGCCAACTGTCTGTTGCGAGAGATAAACGCACGCGTTCGGCAAGTTTGCCATGCTGCTGACATAGCACGCTTCAGTTTGTTGCATGCAACAGCAGGCAATTGCTAGCTGCCACATACCACTTAACTTGCCTCAGAGTGCGCTTATCATTAGTGGAAAGGAGTGTGAGTGTTTATATGTGTGTGTGGCTGGATGACTGGCTGGCTGACTCAACTCACTTGCTGGCTTTGCCAGTGTCAATGATGCAAATGACAAAAATCACAACAACAATAACAACAAGTAAGTTCGCAAGCACATCACTCGGCTTAGCTGCGTTCCGCCTGCTGATGATCTGCTGCCGCTGCCATTGCTGCGTAGTAATTTTTTCAAAGCCATAGACACACGGGCATTCACTCACGAACGTCGAACGGCTGGCAACAACGTCTCTACACACACATATATACACACACATACATCCATGGTAGTTGCATTTGTGCGCCCGCTAACGGTGTCAGTTTAGTCAGCGCGTTTGCCAGTGCTGTGATGTTGCTGCTGGTGCTTGCCATCAACCAACTGCCACTCAATGTGTGCCTCTGTGCGTGCGTGTGAGTGTGTGTGGGTGAAAAGCTGCAGCTTAGCAGTATTAATGTTTGATTTGTCAATATTTATTTTTAATTTGATCGAGAGCAAATTTATTCGGATACTACTATTTTATATCCTTGTCAACTTTTGCTTTCATTGCTTTTAGTGAGTTTTTTTTTATCCGCCATTCTGTATTTTTAGCGCTGTAACAGGCAGCGGTAATTACTGTCATGCTTTTATACCCTACTTTTACAGTTTGACACATTTATAAAAAATTTCCAGCTGTATGTAAAACTCGTGGATGGAAATGATCAGCAGTTTATCGAATTGTAAAAGTGAAAAAAAAGCCGAGGGTTTGAGGTTCAGAATCGAAATTATTTTCTAAAATACTTGCTTGATTTCCATACAACGATTTTTATCTATTATTTTAACTTATACTTCTGTAAAATATGGAAGTAAAATTACAGTAATTAATCAAGTCATCAGAAAGTGAAAGGGATTGTCAACTTCATTCAGCATGAACTAAATTTTTAAGAGCTAAAAGGCGTAGATGATAAGCAACTAGGTATACAAGGGTAATCAAATTACTGAAATGGTAGGGTGCAAAACACAACTAAGAATGCAAATATGAAAATTTTTATGTTCAATCCTTATTTTACGATACATTCATTGTATGTAAATCTTGAAATTCGAAGAATACACCTTTCTTGAAATCCATTGTGAAAGAGGTAAGTAAAAACTATGATTTCTTTTCTTTTTATTCATTTCTTCCTAATTTTTTCCGTTTAAGTCGGCAACTTTGGAGAAGCGAATTGTAAGTTTTATTGGTCACTATTTCGGAAGTAACAGCCAGCTCAGAGCTTTTGTTATTATACTTTTAGGTATAGAAAAATACCGAACTGCTAAATGAGATTAGCAAATCAAGTGAAAATGGAAAAGTTTTACGTTCCGAACAGAGCATTAGTTTCAATTTGTTTTCTAAGAGAGGAAATCTCTAATACTTGGAAACTTTTTTAGACTTCCTCAGATATTTCAATTGCTCGATTCCAAAAAGAGCAAATAGTGATGAACTTGGAAATGCAAAATCTTAAACAGATGAAAGTCTGGAGTTGCCAAGAACGCAAATATTAAAAAAAAAAAACATATTCAAGATATGAGAATGATGATTTATGACTCTTATGATAATTTATAGATATTTCATATATCGAAATAGGGCATTATGGATTAAAAGTCATAAGCACGATGAATTGCTGGTAGCGTACATAGATTGCCTTGCTACCAAAGACACGATTTCTCTTTATTTATTGTTGCTTTTGTTGTTTCGCAATTCCACTTTGTGGTTTGATTTTGACTATCTCACTCCGCACACAGTGAAGCGCATATTGCTTTGGCTTATTTAGCAAATTCACAATATGGCAACACACACTGATTGCATTCATTTATGAAAATTGTGCGCTAGCATTGACATATATACATATGCACATATGTACAAGTGGGTATATAAGCAAGCATTTTAGCATTTGTTATAATCAACGTCATTGTCATTCTCCTCAATGTTGCTGATGCGTCGTTAAGTGGTGCCATTATGTGATAAACTCAGGCCAAACATTGCACATTCCAATAATGCACACACACACAGTTCTTTATACATATATAGTATATATGAAGCTACATTCACAACTTCAGCGCACAGGCAGCTTTCAATTTGTGGTGTTGACTCACTACTCTGCATTTGAGACGACGAACTACAAACACTACTGCCACCATCAACAACAACGACAACAACAACAGCACCCTCTCCGCCACATTCATTTAATCCATTGGCATACAAACATTGCAATTACTGAAAAATCGAAGCACCATACACGCACTCACACACACACACCAATAATATTTGTAGCTACCGTGCATTTTGCCTACACTTTATTGTATATGTGTATGTATGTATGTATGGTCTGAGCGTGTATATGTTTTCGACTTGCTTGCATATCGTTAGTGTCATTCAAGTGACTTTGAATCACTGTACGTATTTATGTGTGTGTGTGTGTGTGTTGATATATAAAAAGCAAGCTTTTGTCCTTAGAATCGCCTTTCTATGCATGTGTGATGATGTGCAGATGAACATATGTATACTGATGACTTTTGCCAAGCATGCTTACAACAAAAACAAAGCAGCATTTAAAGTAATGCATATAAATTTAATACGAGCTGCACATTTATATACACAAATGCAACTATTCAAAAACTTTCACTCTACCAATCACCAGTTTGTAGCAAAATTTATTAAGTGCTTGAAAAGGAAAATATTAAACCCATCCAACAGCTGAAATTGAGCCTTTCGACTTTTGCCACACTCAAACATGGATACACAAATTTGAATATTTGCATGCAAGTGTTTGTGTGTATGCACCTTTATATCCATTCTGTAGTAATTACTGGCTTGCGCACTTGTACTGCAAACAAAATTAGGTTAAACAAGCGAAAGTGAAGGCGAAATGGCAGCGAAAACTGTTTGCTCATCAAAGTCGAATATTAAAATTAAATTAAACTAGTTTCCATATTTTGTGCATTAGTTGTGGCTTGTGTAAACATTACAAACATTATTTATTTGTTTTCAATTAATTATTTTTAAACTATCTTAAATATATATATATGTATATATATATATAATTAATAAAAAATTGCGAAGAAGCCTCAGTATATGTTAACAGAGTGCTCGGCAGAAATCTATTTTCTGTCTAATGCGTAGAACCTGAGTTGTGATCAACCATGCGACCATAGCATTTCCTCTACATATTCTCATATAAGCAAAAAATAACAAAAAGCACATGTGCTTTGCGGAATCGTCAACAAAATATTTGGTTCAAGTCCATCTTTAGATCACATAGTCGTACTTGGTACATGAAGTAAAATACTGACTTCAAAAATATGCTCGTTAGAATATGACGGAGTCTAAAGGCTTCTAAAAATATGCTCAGCCTTTGACTTCGTTTATGTTTGGATCACATCTCATGGAACCAAATATTCCGTTCAGAAATCCCCGAATAGGTGGCGCTCTGGTTGAAATATGCATGAAGACCAACTTACTACTGTGTATGATTATGCACGTTTTTTGATCATAGACTCAAAATATTACTTGTTGGATGGTGGGGAATCTCACACAATAACGCGTGGTTTTCAATTTCTCAATTTCAATGACAACATCGGTGAGATCAATCAACAGCCAAATACAAATTTGAGCACTTTTAACTAAATTGTTAATCTTGTTCGAAGGTATTGTCATAAGATTATAGACAAATAAAATGACAATATGTAAGTAGTTAAAATATGATATTATACTTAACAGTAACCATTAAAAATGTAGAGAACTTTATATATACTTATCACCGTTTTCAAAACAGTGATATATTTTTCTGAAATACTGTCAAAATTATAACAGTGCTGTGGCAAATAGTCCATTTTATTCTATTTGAAAAAAACATTTTCAATTACTACGAATATGTAGTAATTTAATTTCTAGTTGTTGAGAATAATTGCAATTAAAAAATAATAATCTATGAAGAAAACCTTAATCAACGATTTTCTACAATCTTAAAGCTTAATAACTGAAAGATAAATCGTAGAATAGAACGCCTTTCTATACGTTCTAAGTGGTGCAGAATATATAAAATCTGTGTGTTTTTTAATTTAAAATTTGTTGCTCTTGTTAAATACATGCATTTCCTAGAGGGATAGTTGTAAAATCAGCTGTCAAACCAACACATATGTTTGACATTTAAGTTCCGTAAACAAACTAACAATGTTTAGAAATTAACTAAATAAATCTACAGATTTACACGTATTTGGAGTGTGAACAATCATGAATAGAATCTTCAGTCTCCCTTTCATTTAGAAAAGTTACTGTCATTTCTATGGTCGAAGAGATGGTGCAAAATTGAAATTGAACTGATGAAATTCTATAAAAAATTTCGAACTAATAAAGCCAAAGTATTAGCTGTTTCAATAACTTTTCTGTGTTTTATTTATACAAGTTCTATGCCTCTAAAATAACAACAAACAATCTAAAGTTTTTGAGTGACAAACTTAGATTAAGTCAGAAAAACAACAATTTCGCGGATATTGTCGCTCCTTAGCCATTTATTGCAGGTTATATTATAATTTTAGAAAGGGAGAATAACGAAATATAGAGTAAGTTAATTTGTTGAAATTTTCTTCTTAAAGCTCAGCTTTCACGTGAGACTAAGTCGTGCTAGTCTTTAGTTAGTTAGTTAGTTAGCTTAAATAGGAGTTCATGCATTCGCATTTTATTTGGCCTCATTTCTGGATTTATAAAAAAAAGCACTAAAAATGTACATATATAAAAATATTTTCGTGACCGCCGTTACATCTCAATTAGTACAAAGCACGACGAAGGTATGTACGAAGTGCCACAAGAAATGTAGCAACTTCACTTGAGGAACGCCCAAACCGAGTAACCGATTTCCCACAATTATGGGGCGTAGCACACTGAGGAAGCTACCAAAAACAACACAAACAACTTTCGTCTATGTAAATGCATTGCAGCGCGTGGTGAAGTTGCCTGGACGTGAGAACCGTTTTAACTGTAGTCGCACGATGTTCGCGATGTTCACGTTCTTCATTTTGTATTTTTCGTATTTTTTCGGGCGCGTTCAAGTCAATATTTGGCAATGTGATGACAAAAGTGCAAACAAAAAGCAGTAGCGAAAACTAAATTGCACGCAAAGAAAACAACAATTACTACGCAGGGCAAATAACACACAAATATACATACATGCACTTATAAGTGTATGTGTGTGCTGGCCTTACAGCTGCGTCTATAAACCCCTAAAAAGTACGCACCATAGTTGCAGGTTCGCTTACTTGTCGCCGATATACGTACGTATACCGTTGGCATTACCCGTTGCGGTGTTGTGTTGCAACAGTCACTGGATCAACAGTGTCATTTACATGCAAATGATGCAAGCATTGCAACCGGTGCCGCTCTACGGAATATTACAAACTTTGTAGTCTCAAGCCCGATGTTGTGCCCCGACTGCCACTACAATTACCAGGCAGTAAAGAAAAAAAAACCACAGTGAAACAACAACACTTAGCACTACTACAACAATTCAACAACACCCCATCAACAAGCGCAACAACATGAAATAGTCAACCACAATTGCCGGTCGTCGGGTTGGGTTGCAGTGTTGTGCAGAAAAAGTGAGGTGTCAACGCGTAAAGCACATAAAAGAAAAGATCTCAAAGGATGTTCGTGCAACGTTTGTGTCTGATCCCTCTACAAGCACTTTTGTTTGTACAAATACGCTGGCAGTGGCAAAAGTTGCTACAGGGGGCCATACAGGAACTCTAAATTTGTAAAACATATGCACATATAATGTACGAAAATGAGCTGTAAAATGTTTTCGGAAACATTTTTTACTCTCCAACAGATCAAAATTATGCGACAAAATTTTCTAAACATATCCTACTTTTTCAAACTCATCATGTAATTTGTAGTTCCTTAATCAATTATTCGGTATAACGAATATAAATACTTTGTACTAAATTGTACCAAATTACTAAATGTTGCCTACATTTCAGCGCCTGAACATTGAAACGGTGGACGGTTGAAATGGAACGGTGAAACTCCAAATTGATCAGAGAGAAATCACGAGACGAAAATACCTTTTCTTTAAATACAGAATTATTTGAAAAAGCTATTCCAATGTCATATAAAACACCGAAACAAATATTTGAATTACATGAAAAAATTAAACGTTATGTTGCCTAATTTCTGGCGCAATGTCTAAAAATGAAATAGTAGACAAATGACACTTGGGTATATTTCGTTCATTACTTTAATAAAGGAGAGTTGTCTCTAAACCGAATAATGCATGCACTTGTATATACATTCTTAGACTAATTCACAAAGATAACGCATTTTTTCAAAACAAAGAATGGAAAGGAAAATATGTAGTTTGTAGAAATGTTTCCCTGACAAAAATTAGTCGAGTGGATGAAGAAATATCTAAACTTTAATTCTCATGCGACCGATTTTTTCTAATGTTGGGTGTGGCCAATTTTTCTTAGTCACAGATTAAATAATAAACCAGCCAGTCAAATAGTTGAACACAAGCCGGAGTTTAGCTTCGTTATCAGAATACTTGATATACTAAAGCCAGATTTAGTAAAATTTATAAAGTTAATGAGGTAATCTTATGTTTCTGGTTTCATGTTTCCGGGCATGTAAATATGAGTGAAATATAATTATTGTGGTATTGTTATAGTATTGTGAATGCAATTGAAAGAAACTGCTCTGAAATTTATTTTAATGATGCAAGCCAAATAGAGACCCAATACGGTAAGATTTATTTATCTTCTTCGAGCACAAATTGCGGTAGAATTTCAGAAGTGGACCTGAACCGGAACTCTGAGTCTTTAAAATGTATCGAAATTGTTACTTCTGGAAAATGGACATTTCGAGAACACATCTTTATACTCACGACACATAGCGGATACAACAACTCGTTTTTCGAGGTTCTCTACTTCTAGATATATCTAAAGTGGGTGCAGTGGGAAGAAATATTGCCAGAATGCTAGTTGTTAAAGAACGTCAGCACTCAACCTCCTCTTCCTTATGTTCCGCTACTGAATAGCCATGCAAATAAGTATATACATATCTAAATAAATACATACATACATACATATATGTATATAGATCTCTGTGTATTTGCTCTTGCTGCGGCAATTACGTGCAGCAGATGAAGTTTCTTGTGTTAATGGCATAAGTGCTGGACACAAAACGAAATTATGCTGTCGTCCAACGTGCTGTGCTCTGCTGTGCTGTGCTATGCCAAAATGGTACAAAACAAGGATTCCAGTGCACTCTTTAAGTCATGTATAACTATGTATATACATATATATATATATATGTATATATATATATAATACTATACCAATAAGCACAAAGTATAAACAACATTTGCATATTGCAGCAGATAAGACACATATGTATGCAGAAAAATATAACTGTATTATGCATAACAGCCCAGAAAAAACCCACAAAGGAACTAACAATCACCGAAGCGCAGCAGTAGCCTTGCTTTAATAGTAATGAGTAGCACTTCACAAAGTAATTATCACGGTTTTTGCTTTTTATATGTTTAATCAAAAGTAATGGTGTATTCATTTCGTGGTGTGGTAATGCTTATAGAACAAGGAGAGAATATAAAAATGTTCTTGCTTCAGCCATTATGCATAGATAAAAATATAATGAAAGTTTGTGGAGCTAAAGTAGCGACTCAGCTTCTATGATTTCCGAAGCAACTTGAAATCTACAAATAGCTTTCATGCTTAAGTGATGAAAAGTCCACAAAAGGAATATGCCCAAAATATGCAAAATCGATATAACTCTTTTTAAGCACAGATTTGAAGACAAGAATTTATACACTTTGGCATTGAAGCCAATTTTATTACAGAGCTCCGTAAAATTCCTTATTTAATTGAAGTTCCCAGTTAAACCGATTAGATTATAAATAATAGTTAGAGAGTTTAAATTGTTTTTTTTTTTTTGTTGCAAACAAGCGAACTCGTTAGGTTACGTTATGTTCCAGACGAAACTCGTAGGGCTAAATGTAACACAATTCTTGAACCTATACCGTGGCGATGAATTGAGGACTTTAGAAACTAGCAAAGATGGAACAGGCAGAATACAGAGCATCCGCTTAGGATAGTGAAACGTTAGAGCGTTAACTCTGCAAATATGCAACTTTGGTTTCGCTGGTGGAGGAGATATGTATATCTATCACGGTTGCCAATCTTCCAATCCAGAAGAAATTAGGGAGTTGTGGACAAAAAATTTAAATTTTATATCAAATACAGCGAGTTGTTAAACGATGTTGAGTTAGGACTCACAAGTAACATAGTGATGGCTGGACCAGTTGTGGTCAGGCATTCTTTCTTCTCCCGCTTTTAAGCAACCAACCAACCCAGCCAGAAAAATGTACATAGCTGCTCTCGTGTGTATAGACATTGGTCAGATTTTTGCTTCTTAACCATATATAATTATAACTCGTGTAACATGGGAAATTACACGTCGTTGGAGACCTGTTGAAGGAGCACGGCAAAATCAACCGGCTACTGAATGTAAAGTGCACCCACTTCAGGATTTAATGCCACCACCTCGCTATGTGTATGGTTTGGTCGAGTTCCATGGTTCTCTTTTTGCACGATATCGAATCCTCGAATCTTCGGGACCATCTGATGGTGGTGGTGTCAAAGCTGGGTTGGTACCGTCGGCGTTCGCTGGTAAATTGCGAATGGAAACGTTCTTTCTTTAAATAAGTGAAATTCGGGAGTAGTTTTCTGCACAAAGGTCTAAAAGCAACTGGCACCTTATTCTTTGGTTATTTGTACGTTGAAAGGCATTTCTGTGTCGCAGAGGGTACGGCTAAGGCGAATCAATGTGAAAAGTATGGTCATTAAATCAAGGTCATAAAAGGTAAAGACTGTGGAAACTAGTAATTACAATAGCTGCCGACACTTATATTTAGCATATCTAAGGTCAATGCAACCTTTTAAAAACTCACGAAAGGTTTATTGTTCTTTAGCGCACAACCTATCAGAGATACGAAACAAAGTATAACTTCATTAACAATAGAGTTTGAAGACTGAATTTCGGTCACAGCAAAATTATGTTTCTGCCTTGTCTCTGGTTTCGTACATCTAATACGTTCCATTGTAAAATAGCCGCAGTCATTAGTGCAGTTTGGTGAGAGCACGTACAAAATCTATGTGCAAAAACCCCCCTCTGAGCGTTGAGAATGCAATATTAACGTTGATATTCTCCTCGCTAATGGATTATTTTGGAAGCAGGTAACAAGATTAGAAAAAAAATCAGGAAATCATTTTCGATTACACTTAGAATTTTAAGCATCAAAATGAAATTTTGAATAGTAGCTCTCTTTGACGTTCATTTCTCATTAAATTATTTGAGTACTCGTCAAGTTTTATTGAGGGATATTCATATTTGCCAAGATTTCTCTCAAGAAATTAGAACGTTTATGAAACCTACTGGGAAAGCTCGAAATTACCAATTTAACGCCATATGAATTTGTCGATTACATTTGCTGACTAATATAATAAATGCTAGCAAACATACGATTGCACTCTTACAATGGAAAGGAGTCCCGTAAGTTTTGTTTTAGTGTTCTGGAGTATTCTTAAGGATCATATATCCGTGACGATCCGTGACGTGATCCGACTAAAGTCATTACTAACATCATCGACGTTAACCTCTTTTAACTCTCACCAGTCTTCTTTGCTCTCTAAATTTTGAAACATTGTTCTAAAAAGCTCTTTTCAAACGCTTTTTGATGTATCACATTGAAAGAAAAAGATGATTTCAAGGGAACGAAAAATTTATCTTTAAAAAACTTACAGCAATATAAATTATTTAGCTAACATATTTATTTTTCTGGAAAATTTATGTATAAGGGTGGTTTTTCCTTCAGTTTATATGTATTGGAATGTTCCAAGCTTCCATGCTAAAGTATCTGACTGGGACTGAAAGCAAATTTAAATCGAAACTTGCACTGGCTTTTTCTGGTAGTGGCGTGTTCTTTGTGGGTATCAATACCATGTCGAGCAAGAATGAAAAGTGAATTTTGTAATATGCATTAAGAGTCACCCTAGTCTAAGTGCTATTCAAACCTTATGACATATATATATTGGTGACATTTTGACTTGGCAAAGTGAAGTTAATGGAGAGCGCAGACCATATATACCCACACCCTAAATTGCTCACTTTCCATAATTTTCATTTGTATAAACTTTTGCCACCTTTGCCAGCCATGCATTCACATATATAATTTAACTCACATGCCCGTTCAGAGTTGGAGTCGGAATTGTTGCAGGCAAATATTTGTTTCAGCGAAAATGGAGCGTAAGGAAAAAGTCTTTAATTTATCGCGGAAATTATGTTTATTGTAGCGAAGACGCTCACAGCGCCAACACTAACAACACAAAGGCAACACGCAAATGAATGAAGGAAAGTTTAAAGAGGGCGGAGCAGAGGCAAAGTGAAATTTGTACGAGTACGAAGCCAAAAGGGATATGCGAAATTAATTAATGCAGAACGCGTGCGATACTTGCTGTTTTTGTAATTTTGATGAAGTGACGCTGTACTTGAGTTGCATTTCGACGAGCTGGCAAACGCACGAAGATAAACAACCAGAAAAGAAACACATTAGATACAGAGCTAAATAAATAAAACTAAATATGAACGATGTGACGGCTGAAGTTAAGCTGGCTGCGGGTGAGCGCAGGAATATTAAATGAGGTTGCAAAACTTAATTACGAAATTAAAAGGGTGGGTCAAGCAATATAAATAGGTTGTAGAAAAGCTAAATTTTTAGTTCGAAGAATTTAAACAATTTTTACTTTTTAACGAAATAGATTGGTGAGAAAGGACATTTTTACAACTTTATAGAAAATGATTTGGCAAGGGATTATGAATTTTTGTATTTTTGTTTGTATATTTATTTATTTATTTATTTAAATCTAAAAAATTTGTAGTTTTTCTAGAGTCGAGTGCCTACAACAAAATAAAAGACAAAAAGGAATACCTCGATACCCTCGATACCCTAGAGATCGAAAAATATATATAGATAGGAGATAGGAATCGGTTTTTTGACATCCAAAGAATATAGCATGTTCAAGCTTAAACTGTACTTGGAATTTAAGTAGCAATTTGAACATGTACGGATCAATGAAATCGCCAGAAGATCCGATAGTGTATCCATAATGTTTAAGTATTCGAGAAGTATATTACAATGAATAAAAATCTGGGATCGAGATTTGGTAAAAGACATATGAAAACATTGAATGCTTAAAACAAATAGATCTGTATTAATATCATTAATACGAAGAAAATAAAAGGTGATCTAAAATGCTGCCCTGGGAAACACTAGCTGAGGCTTTTCTATGGCACAATTATGCGCCGATAGATAAAACGGTGCCGAAAACGGGAAAATGAACTGAAACGGATGAAATGAACTGATCTTAGCTAGTTTAGAGAAGAGAGAATTGATTATATTACAAGTGAGAAGATCCAGTATCGGAAGTCGGTGTAAACAGTATCCACATCATAGGCGACTTGATTTTCACCACATCATTTTCCACCTTTTTGAGGATTGATTGCATCAAAGGACAAAAAAATATTAGCGAAATTGACTGAAGATTAAAAAATGCATAAGGAGGGATAATTGATCATTAGTTCTCAAATCCGCCCGAGTAGCGTAAATATTTTTCTTTATTCTTCTAACGTCTTTGAAAGAGTTATTTCTTTGTTTCTTTAGGTTCTCTAATTCACAGGATTGCGTATAGTTCCATGAAAATGAGATTTTCTCATCGAAAGAATGCTGTTACAGTTGCATAATTTTTCCAAACGGCATTCCAGATCAACTCCGTGAGCAAATCTGAATCCTACTGCATCGGAGAAAGGCAAAAGAGACCATTTACTCTATAGTGATATAGTATAGTATATACTACACGTATTTTTAAGAAAATACACGCTCATAATTCTTAAGGTTTAGAGATCACTGCTCAAACGCACAGAAGCGCAGAAAACGCTGTTTCGGCAGCGCAGCATCGCGTAATTCACACACGTAGAAAATGCCTTCGGCACGTTGCAGTCTTCAGCTGCCAACAACAGTAATATTCTAAGTAGTGTTAGCCATATTTGATAGGTATATATGTAAGTATGTGTGTATGTATGTATATTTATGATATATGCCTTGCAGCACGCTTGAACACGCATGCATATGTGTTGGTGTAGATATACACGTACACGTTCCTACGCTGCGTTAAAAAGGAAGTGATTCAAATACTCGCAAATATGCTTAACTGTGCGCACACACTCCCATAAGTGTATGAAAGTACACACACACACACACACACACACACACACATGCAAATACACACCTTTATTTTGATATGCTTATCTGCAGCGTGCATTTTAGCAACTCTGGTGGAAAAATTGTTTCGCACGTGAATCGTTTATTAATCTCAGCTTGGAGTTGGTGTGGAAAGTTTCACCGCCGGCAGACTACTTGTTATATTATACATACTTGGCTATATATTTACTAAAATAAAATAAAATATAAGCAAATCAGTTCTCATTATAGATGTGTGAATTTTTTAGATGAACTTGATTCCTTAAATTTTCTAGAATATATATGGATGGGAAAGAGTTATTAAACACAATTTGGAACAGCGTTGCCAACTGTAGAAAAGGAACTTGGAATATTAATAATATTATAGATAAATAAGATGTTTAAAAAAAGCCTTTCGAAAACTATTCGAAGATATTTCAATTTAGAACTACTTAAGAATAGAGTTGCCAACTTTCAAACATATATAAATGGAGAGTAATATTATAAAAGGTATGCCTAATAGAATGTTGCTTGTTTTATAAGAAACAGTTAGAATAAGCTATTGAGATTAATTCTGCATAAAAATCTGGGGAAATTTTAAAGAGGTCTGTCCAGAAATTAGCTAGGTTTTATAAGGTTTTAAGGAGTTTTTCTTATGAAAAATTTCTCTCACTTTACACCTCTTACATAACTCTTTCCAAATATGTGTTTTAAATATTTTATATATAACATCGTTCTATTGCTCACCTTAATTTCTCAAAGTAATACAGATACTTTGCCGGTTTTTGCTAGTAGAGCCGACTGGTTACTAATATAAAATGTCTACGGCCTCGTCCTCATTTTCTGAAGAATTTTTATTAAAAGCTTACATCAAGTATTTTGCTTTGTTTGAATTAAAATTAGTGACGATATTTAAATAATTATTTTTAAATCATCAACCTAGTTCCAATCTAAACTTAAATTGTTCTCCTTTTCAATAGTAAAGTTTAAACTTTTCATACGCTGATATTTTCAACATAAGCGGCATTTAAATATTGAAAACAAAGCAGTAAATATAAAATATATATAAAAAAAAGTTGCATGGAATATAAAAGCAACGCGCTAAAGGAAACATGAATACAGCTAGCTACAACAAATTTATAGCCATTTAACATTGTGTCAATAGACTTAAAAGGGAATGTCACCGTGTGCACCATGTGTGTGTGCTGCATGTAATACAATCACAAAAACAAAAGCAAACACACACAAGCGCAAATAAATGCGTGGGCGAATATGAAGCGGCAATGCGCAGCCACTGTTTGTTGTAAGTTGAGCCAAGTCAAGTAAATGCCACCAACACGAACACAACACACACACACACACCCCCAAATACATACAAACGCCACATAAACACAAAAAAAAACAAACCAACTGACGACTGAAAAATGGAGCGGCGCGCATATTAAAATCGCAGTTGTCATGCGAAAGCGGTAAGAAAGGGCAACGCAGCACGGCAAGGGACCACATGGAGTCGGGTAAGAGCGAAAGCAAAGTGTTCGCATATAAAAATTGCACATTACCGGGCAAACAAACACTAGTAAACTTATTCATTTATGCATGTACACTTGGAAGTGGAAAGACTTCCGCACGGAAGCATATATTCAGGCGCACGACGATATACTACACACTACACACTCCGCATTTGCCGTACGGCTGCGTGGAAAGCGGTAAACGGCGAATGGTGAGCGGCGACAGCGGCAAGCATATGGCTGGGAAATAAAAATAAAATGGCAGAAATTTTTTTCGCGCAAACACTCGCTCGTATTTAAATACACATGCACATGCATGCAAATGAATGCGTGTTTTGCGGTCGCAGCGAAAACAAATGCAGTAACAAATGTGGCAGAAAAGCATACGAGTGGCCAAAAAAAAAAAAAGAAACAAAACAACCGTTGAAGGCGAAGGTTGGCTTAAGTCGAAGAGGATTTTGTGGCAACGGCATTCATGGACGCTTGTGTGTATGTGTTAGTTGCTTCGTGGAAGTATTGTAAAAGTTGTATGAGTTAAACGCATTTGAACGTTATGGAGGGGAGTATGCTGTAAAATAATTGGAAGGTTTTTTAAAATGAATGCAACAAGCTGCAAAGTAAATGAATGCGATGCTGCATAATTAGCGCAATTTATGTTTTAATATAGCTTTCCGGCTTTTTTATTTTTAATATATTTTGTAGGTTATGTGTCAGATAAGATGAAGTGGAATTGCAAAAGATTTTCAAAAGGCGAAAAGGCGAAAAGGGTTTAATTAATTCATAAATTTAATTAGTTGAATCTGAAGATATATATTTTTTACAGAAATCGCAATACCTTTTTTCCGGACACAAAATCAGCAGTTGGAAGTTAATGTTTGACTGAGTCAAGATATGGCTATAAATATTTGAAATTAAAGGGTGCAACCAATATCCAACACAAAAAATATTGATTCAAAAAAAAGTTGAGAGACCATTATAATCACTGCATCGTCCGCTGTGGCACCCAAGCTGAATTATAAAATAGAATTTCACCAATTCGAATGTTAATTTCTTCAAATATTATATGGTTGTATGGTTGTAATCAAAATAATTAAAAAACAACTTTTTGTGTTCGGTTTTATGTAAAAGCAAATGGAACATATTCGGTACAATTAAACGAATTTAGATCCAAAGGAGAGTAGCGGAATTTGCAACCGTATAATCTCGTTTTATTTATTTTGTTATGGAGACTTTCCAATGAATTGGAGATTTATGTTGTAGCTTTGAAAGCTGTGATAATCTTCCGATTTCCACTGATTCCCACTGATTTGACCACTAAAGTCATTTAAAAGGGAACAGAAGAAGAAAATAAATTGCAAAGAGTGTACCTCGGCACTCTGAATACACGAAAATGTAGCGATTTTCCAGGAAATCGTAAAACCAATAACAAATAATTTAGAAAACAAAGTATGTGTCCTTGGTACGACAAAGAGGGGCGTATAGGAGATGGCAGGCTCAGCATCTGTGGAGCCTCTGCAAATGAGTGAGAAGGACATATTTTAATAGAAACATGTTACGTTGACTTGGAAGGAAAGAAACGGAAAGTATATAAGTGGAGAAGTAAACTTGCGAAATTTATATGAGGTTATAAGCAATGGCATTAGCAAATAAAATAAAATAGAGTAAGATTCTTTACTGAAGTAGGGCACTTGGAAAGTTCTAAACAGACACAACAAGTAAAAGATTACGTAGAATTGTTGCCAATTGTCGCTGTTATTAGCAGCCAAACGTAATTTTATTTTTGATATTTAATCAAAATGAATGTGTGAATGTATGTGTGAAAAAGTTCAAAGATTTCAACAAGGAATATATCAAAGTTAGATTACTGCAGGCTGCAAAATTAGTGTCACCAAATCTTATGTGGTTTATATATGGTGGGTCTGTACCTGGGAATGAAAGCGAAATTTTCAAATATTAAATTGATCAAATATTACTGAAAGAAATCAATTACACTGACTAGTGGTTGATCCTGATAATAACTCTGGAAGTCAATCTAGAGCTTACAAGTTTAACACGCAAGTGAATTTACAGCCAACACTTTAGCGGCGGCAATACACTATAAACTAAATAGAAACTAAAAAGAAATAGAAAAGAAGAAAGAAAAAGAAAAACTGTAATTTAATTTACAAAAGGTTTACTAAATTAAATGCCCAAAATTTTATATTTTATATAAATTGTATGGAAATTACAGCGATATACCAATTTTACGGTGCCATAAGATATACCTAGTAAGGGTATATCAAGCACGGATGGAATCGATATTTCGTGAAAATAGTTATAGCTACCTCGGAGTCTAACTCCAGAGATGTGAACAGTTGGTACGAAGTTGGAAGACTTTAGGTGTTTGCAGTGAGCTTATGTGAGCGATGTTAAATGGAGTACGTCACTCGCAGATCCGAAATGCGGTGTACTTTTCTAACGCCGCACGAGATAGAGTTTGCCCACTAAACCATGTTAATGTAGGCAGCACCAGTTGTAATAATTGCAACAACAACAGCATCACCGGCATTGACAAGAGTCATATGAAAAAATTTTTTTCCTGGACTGTTGTTAAAACATCTTTCTTGGTAAATTTTAATACGGGCGAATTTCGTTTAGGTTCACCTTCCGCAGCAGTTGGCAATGTACTAACGTGTTGTTCACAAAGCTACAAATATAATATAATAAAATTTCATGTATTAATTCGAAAAAAATTAAACTTCATATTTTTCGATATTAAAAGAAATTACTTAATGCTCACTATTTATATGTGAAAAAGAAAGTTCACAATTACTAGTTCCATGATATGTATGAAAGCGACCTCGGTCAGACCATCTATAGGTAAAAAGGCGATTCGTGGAATAAGTTTACACATACTAAAGGAAACTGACTTCTCTACGACTGTTGACGAATTACAGAAAAGTTAACGCTCCTGCTTTATAAAATAAGCCCTATCGAGGCTTATTAGTAGTTCCTGAAACGATGACTTGGTGTCAAAATAGCTTAATAAAAGCAATTGATTTACCGTGGCGTAAAAATAATTTTAGTGGAGTAGCAGTAAAAGAGCAAAATAATTTTTTAGTTTTTTCCGCGCATATCACTCGCGTTGATTGGAAAAGTTTTAGATAAAGCAACAAAGGAATATGTATTTCGAAAATTTTGTAAGCAGATACCTTGCGGTGAATGACCATATGAAAGTGTGGACTACTCGACTTTGCGAGTAGTCAATGATTTTCCAAACACACACACACATGCACACAGTCACGCTTGCACATATATAAAAGCGTGTAAACATTTAACTACAGCAAACTCCGTCAATATTCAATCGTAGTGCAACCAAGTGAAGTTTCAAATAAAACACCGACAATGTTGCGCACCACATTTCCCGCCCGCACCTCATGAGTATAGTTCATTTTTTTATTACAGGCAACAGTGATCGAATTGTGTGCAACGCGATATTGCTTGTGAGTTGTTGGCAATTGAATGCATTTAAGTGTGTATATATGAATGTTAGTGTATGTGGCTGTGTGTGTGTATAGGCGTGTGTATGTGTTGGTGTGCTTGCAACTTTCATATGCATACCCATTGTAAGCGCATTGAAACAACAGCTGCTGGTCCCACCGCTTCTGTTGCTATCGTTATTGTTGTTGTTGCTGTTACTGTTGGTGTTACTGTTTGTTGCATATAAACTATTCCACTCGCCTTTGTTGCTCAACAGTGCCTTCAAGTGTCCGACGGCTGAGCTATTTGCAGAAACTACGCAAATTTGCATAGCTGAGTTGGTTGCTGGCTGCTGGCTGCTAGCTGTCGGCAACTGTTGCTTGTTGTTTGTTTTCGATTCTCCTTTTCCCCCCTTCTACTGATTTCCATTATTGCTATACTTTTATGCATTACTCTGCTCTGAAGTTAATAATTTCAAGCAGACTGCTCGTGGAATAAACTTGCCCGCGTAAAAGTGCCGGCGAATAGTGGTGGCACTCTCCCCGCTAAATTCTGCAGTCTTCTCCTAGAGTAAGTAGTTCAGCGAGTGTGTTTGTTGAGCAAATATGAAAGTGGAAAATATCTTAGTAAAAATATGCTTCAGAAAATGCGTAAATTTGAGCAAATACAAATGCTGAGTAGACTGTCTTAGTGGTGTCTCGGTTGTGAAGGCTGCGAGCGAATAGCGGCGATTGAACCATTTCGCTTACTACAAAGAAAATATAAATTCAAAAGATTTAAGATGTTTATTCCATCACAGCACTTTGCAGGAAATTACTACCAAATCTTCCACAATTATTGTATATTGTTAAACTCAAAGTCATGTGATCGGGATACTAAACTCAGAAGATACTCTAAAAAGACATATAAACATTATAATCAATACATTGGGAATTGAAGTTTCTGTTGACAAGTAAAGAAATGCGACCTCCAGCTGGTGATAGACCAGCTTTTTTTGATTTTCCTCATTGTACCTCTGCTGACCTTGCTGTTGCTGCAGTTGCAACAGTTGCTGTGGCAATACGAGCATATGCATTTGTTGTTGGCGGTACGTAAACCACGTCTGTTGCTCTTGCATATGGCTAAATTGCCTCATTCCTGTGATAATATGGGAAGATTTCATTGATCCACTGCTAGACGCCAGATATATAGTAGTTATAGAGAAGCAAATAATATGAACTCACTGGACACTGATGCTTCATACTTCACAATATCTTCATTTGTGTACCAAAAATCGCTCATATTTCACAATTCTTCACATATGACCAAAAGAAGTAATACTAATTTCTTTGTTCCTGGAAGTACACATGTTATTAATACGTTAGTCTAATGTTAGAAATATGGCCATGAAGTCAAGGTCGCCAAAAGAGATAACAACTGACGCCACCTGTAAATAGAATAGTCTGAAAACCGCACTGAAACACAATGCAACCAAGGTCAAAACATCTGTTGCGTAAATACCGTTATGCAGCTATTTTCCGTTAACAATATAATTATTGTAATTGAACGAACAAAGGAGTTTGAAAACAATTACATAGATATTTGCGTACTATAACGTAAGCCTTAAGTAAGATGTACATTATTGAAGCTACTTGTTCAGGTATAAAATTTTCGCTAGTAGAAATTGAGCGAATGAAAATCACTGTACTTACATATCTGAGTCTAAATTAGGATATGTGCTTGTGCTTGTTGCCAAAAGCAGATTATAAAAATAGTGTGAAGAACAGGGTTTGCGTAAGGGCAATGCATAGCTTAAACCTCTCCTCTGCGTTAAACCTCTGAGTTTGGCATCCTTAAAAACTGACTCTGACTAACATCAATCAGAGCTGCAGAGTGTAATTGTGGATATTTGTTAAAAAATGAAGTGGTAAAGGGTTAGACGGCAGATTATCGACATCATTAATTCCAAGTGTATGTAATCAGAGAAAGAAGCTTACCTCGGTGAAAAGTAAGCTGCTTTTTTTGCTGAAGATGCCCACGTATGGAATGCGTTCGAATAAATCGGCCAAGCCATTGAAGTTGAATCAAAGGCCTCGTTGATATTAAAAATTAGAAGTTTTTGAATTAAGTGGATGCGTAATGTATCACACACTATATGAGATATAATTGGAAAAGTAACAGATATTTTAGTTGTGGAAACAAAACAAACAAAATCGGCAAACAAGATGTCTGGGTGATGACTTTTTCTATTTTGTTGTAATTTGTCTCTTTGTGTTGAGAACTTTTAGAAATCCGCAGAACGCATAAAGAACTAGAACACAAGAAGAACAATCATCTAGAAAGAAAGTATTGCTAGACGAATGAAAGGAATTAAAACTATACAAATGAGAGAGTCCAAGCTTTCTTTAATATGATCTGCAGAGTTAGACCAAGATAATTAAAAGTTCAATGCTGGTATAGTTCGAAATTAATAAATAAAAATTGGCGAATGCAAACGGAGTTCATATTCAAAATTTAGATTGGTGATACCTTGATCTCACAAATGAATAAATAGATCTAAAGAGTGAAAAATACTTTCCACATTAGTTTCAATTAAACAGAGATGCTCACTTACTAAAATATATTTAACTCATGAGCGCAAAAAGTTTTGTAGGAATCATCATCAGTATAACCTCTTACCCTTAACGTTTTTCTTAAACAAAATTATACCCTCCCAATTTTGAAGTTATGTTTTCTTAAATATTGTATTTATTTTAACCAAATTGGAAGGTAAATGGACTTAAAGTTCCTGCAACAAAGCTTTGTGCCACTGCAGCAAGTGTTGCGCATTTATATACGGTTTCCGTTCATTTTTCATTTGCATCATTTATTTTACAATATCATACAGAATTCATATGAGCAGTTATGTGTAACTTAATCTGTCTGCTGCGGCAGAGACAAAAACAAATGCAAGCAAATAAATTAAAAAAAAATATTTTTTGTTTAATAGTAATGATGATATACATATGGTACGGCATACAATACAGACAGAGTGGGGCCAAGTTTCGCGCACAATTTGAGGGCGCTTATAGATCGCGTTGGTCTTCAACTGCCAGTAGGTCATATAAGAAAAAGCTTAAACAGACCACAAAAGTTGCTATGAGAGGAGTACATTCTTTTGCAAAATTTTTTTCAAACCTGGACATATTTGGCACGGAACCTATGACATTTAGAGCGTAGCCCAAATGCATACACACTCCGCTAATCCGTGTGGCAACTAACTTTTCGCACCAACACCCATACAAATGCACTCGTAAATGTATACTACCAATACAATTCATTTTGAATTTAACCTTTTTTATGATTTCTTACGCGAAATAAGGTGGCGGAAGTGATGTCGTCCGCTGGTAGCTTCAGTGTGCGAGCAGCAAATGACAGCTCACACAACATGTGTGCATGTTTGCACATGTCTGTATGTGTTCAGCAGGCATTGGAGCACGAATGATTCAATTCTCCACGGAATGCTGACGCAAGTAGTATGAGAATAAAAACGTTGAAGCGTGGCTGAGTAAAGCAACAGTGAGCAAGAAATTATTCCATGCAATATAACTTAGCTGTGGGAATTGGGAGGCAAGAGCTATGAATATCGCAAACATTCATCACAGTAATCATTCGCGGCACAACGTGCAAAGTAAGATCCAGCCATTGCATGCAAGAGGAGTCTGCTTCGTTGTGGATATGTGTGTTTTTGAGTGTAGATATATAAATGTATGTACGCTTCGGTGGCAGGATACGTCAAACAAAGAGCGAACAACAGCTTGACTTTTGTATTTTTTTGGCTGATGAATTTTGCAGCGTATTGCAAAGTGTAAAGCGAAATAAATAAATGAAGAAAAGAAGTTTGAAGATCAGGCAATACCAGAACTTTAACGGACATTGCATATTTGGTGAGAGTAATTGTTGTAAAATATTCGTGATGGGTGCGTAGTGCGAAATTGTGATGGAATGACCCCTGATGAAATATTGTACAGAACTGAGTACATTTTCTCCACGAGCAATAAATTCTAAACTAACACAAAAGGCCTGAAATGCCTATACTAGATTTCCAACATAAATGTCAACTAGATTTTCGACCTACCTGAGCCACCTATTTTTGATAGTTATTGGATATAAACAGAAAATACCTTCATTATAACGGATTTTTATCGAATTTTTTAAAAGTTAGACAACTTACATTTCTGCCAACGCGACCAAACTCCAATAAATCAAAACTTTTATAATTTTTCTTCTTTTCCCTTTTATTAACTAATAATATTACTATTATTAAATACTATTTGCAGGAGCGTTTAAATTGAGTAGGGACTTGATGACCCAAAGAAATATCCAAACTGCTGTTGGTGGTACACAAGCTTTTGATATTCCTCACTATACCGCTGCTGAAGTAGTTGCTGCTGAAGTTGTTGCTGCTGCAGTTGTAACAAATACGCTTGCTGTTGGTGTTGTGCAAACCATGTCTTTTGCTCCCTCATTGCTTGTTGATTTTTCCGTATTTCTTGGGGTGTGGGAAAATAGACTGCATTTGGTAAATTAGGATGTGGTAAACCACTAATCCATGGCCCAAGCGCAGTTCCGTTGCTCACAAAAACAGTACCATTTGCTGCTAACTCCGGACTTATGGTCCAATAGTTCCCACGCCCTGGGTCGCCCAAAGCCCGTTTTACCTTAAGGAAGCATGAATTCGTACTTAGTGTCTGCCTTATCTGGTTCTGCCAGCCCTGCTCATCCTTTCGATAGTAGGGGAAGTTATCGCTGATCCAGTTCTGTATAGCATTCAAAGTCATCTTCCCCTCAGGACTGCTACGGATTGCCATGGCCACCAATGCGTTAAAGGTGTAATTGGGCCGATTATAATGATCCTCTTCGTTGGAGGATATAGAATTGTTAGGAGATAACGAACCATCAGATGGTGGCGGTGTTATCGCTGTGTTGGTATCATCAGTATTCGCTAGCAAATTGCGAATGGAGAAACTGGATTCCAAATGCGGAGCCATTGCCGAGAAATCGAAAATAGTGGATAAGGTGAGTAAAATCTTAAAGTAATCTTCTTCACAAAAACTAAAACATTACTGACGGTTTTTCTTATGGAATGCGTTCTATTTATATGCCAGAGTCACTTCAGTGTTGCAAAGAATTTGATTTCGTCAAACTAATATCGAAAGTGCGGTCATAAAGTCAAGGTCAGGAAAAGGGTTTAAAGTTGAACTAACCTAAGCCTTTTGACGTAAACAGAAGTCAAAAGGTTTAATGCTCTTAAGTCCAGTAACACATGTACATGGAATTTGAAAATAGCAGCAACGAGACGTGCTAAGAAAAGCACAACAAAAAACCAAAGAAGGATTTGCAAATGCCACCTCAGATAAAAGAAAGTTGCAAAGAAAATTAAACGTTAGAGTACCAAGTAAATCCGTTCTATATCGCTGTGAAGACGAGACAGGTAAAAGTGTGGCGCTGATACGTTATTGCATTTTAAATGTTCAAGGTAGTAATATATAGTTCTCAAAAATATGTTCTGCACTAAATTATCAGTAGTGGAAAGAAGTCAAATGTTAACATTAATATTTCAAGGATATTTCACATATGGAATCTTAAAATGGTTCTAAGTTAATATAATATTATTAGGAAAATAGTATTTCCATATTCCAAGTAATTGTTCATTATATTGCTTTAAAAGAGTGACCGATATCGAAATTTTAATTATACAATTTGATTTTTTTTTATACAAATTGGTTAGACCTCAGAAAGCTTCAGTCTAAGTTCAAATTAAGCCGCTGTCAACTTTGTACCTGCTCACTTATGATATCCCATTTTAAAGTCACTGTTTTAATTGCTTCGGCTGTCGTTGGATAGAGCACAAGAGGAACGATCTCATATCTGAGACAAGCTTCTCACCTAATATGAATTGCGTATCCTTTTGTTTTCAAACTATTGTCCATCATTTTTGTTAAATATTGTGGGCTCAGAACAAAAGGTTTCAGAGATTCTAATGCCACAGAATAGCCGCAACCTTATTATGCCCTTTTGTGGTGTAGTTTTCAGGAATAATCTACTTACGTACTGTAATTGCATTTCGCATTAGCTTCTATCACTTCTAGTGACCTTGATTTTATGACCACACTTTTAACATTAGTTGTGATTATGTTAGATCTGATCTTTAAAGATATGAATCTGACTTTTAAGATATGAATGCTAAATTTTTCAAAGCGAATCGTTTTTTGACTTTGGTGAAGAAGATCACTAGAAAATTTTACCTATCTCATCTACTATCTTTAATCTTTGACAATGACTCATTATTTTTCCTCATTGCAATCTAACATCTTCATTCGTAATTTATTAAAGAAGCCTGATGGTACCAACCCAGCGCTGACACCACCACCATCTGATTGCTCCATATTGCCTAACAATTCGATAATGTCTAAGGAAGAGGACCATGGAAGTAGGCCTAACTTTACCTACAGTGCGTTAGTGGCCATGACCATCCATAGCAGTCCTGAGGGTAAGATGACCTTGAATGCTATACAGAACTGGATCAGCGATAACTTCCCCTACTATCGAAAGGATGAGCAGGGCTGACAGAACCAGATAAGGCAGACACTAAGTACGAATTCATGCTTCCTTAAGGTAAAACGGGCTTTGGGCGACCCAGGGCGTGGGAACTATTGGACCATAAGTCCGGAGTTAGCAGCAAATGGTACTGTTTTTGTGAGCAACGGAACTGCGCTTGGGCCATGGATTAGTGGTTTACCACATCCTAATTTACCAAATGCAGTCTATTTTCCCACACCCCAAGAAATACGGAAAAATCAACAAGCAATGCGGGAGCAAAAGACATGGTTTGCACAACACCAACAGCAAGCGTATTTGTTACAACTGCTTAATATATATATTTCATACTGTGTTCACATGTGGTATTTTCTCGCATAAATTATTTAAAGCTATATTGGCATTTGCAGGAAAATTAAAATTCTTACAATACATGAAAGGTTTTATTTAAATGAATTGTGAAAAAAATTATTATGCCGATTGTCTATACTGAAAAATGTTTGATGCCATGGGACTGCGAATTAAGGTTTTAGGTTCCTTTAAAGAAGAATCGACGGTGGACTGTGGCTTTCATATATCAATGCATGGCTCAAGATGAACTTGAAGCTTTTGATTTGATGTTTTGAATTTTGAGGAATAACTGTAAATTTATACCAAAGTAAATGAGTGTTAAAAACACTACAAATATAATAAAAAAAAGGAAGAGCAAAGATAAATGAAGAAAATGGAGAGCTTAAAAAATGCATTAACTCCTCACTTCGTCGGTATTCGTTAGTAAATTGAAGTAAACCGCTGCCAATTTTCCCACCACCTGCATTTTTTCTTTCGTTCGAATATATTTTCGCCTTTCATTTGCGGTTTTATTCAGTGTTACGAACTTTGCTTTTGGTTAACGGTATTGGAGGCGACTTAGCTCTGTTGCGGCACAATGGTCAGCCATTAAAATGGGGTACGCATTAGTGTGGCAACCTCATGAAATTGAAAATGTGCACACATAGAGAAATTCCCCGAAGTTACTCATTCGACATGATAAGTGATGATAAAAAAGGTATATAAGTGTGTATATATTTGAGAGTAGAAAATCGCATGATCATTCTCAATTCAAACTATTGGTCATATGATGAAGTGTGACTAATGATAACAAATAGTAACACACACAGAGACACATTCATATTCATAAATAAAACTCTCTTTACGAACTGAGCTCATACAACTACTCTTTTACTGGAAGTATTGATCGAAAGAGTGCTTATAGTGATCCCAAGTAAGCCCCAACTATTCACTATTATTTAGTGTAGTTGATAAAATTTCTAAATTTATTCCAACCTAGCTACCCAACTTGTTTAGACTTTATGATTAGGAGCCCTGGGTAATAAGTAAAATATCGACTTAGTAATGAGAAAGAGGGAATTGAAACTTTGTAGATTACTACAGGCGTTTATTGCCGATACTGTATATTTTAACATATATAGTAAACTTTATTCTTTCAAGCTTTATTATTTTTGTCGTTGAGTTCTTCCTTATTGCCATGGCCTTTCGACTGTTTTCCTTCATAATAAATATTGGATAAACTTTCCTTCTATAACTTAGGTATACTCCGAATTGCTGTTCCCTCTCACTCTGGATTTAGTACTATTTTATTTTACTCTTAGCAGAATTAGTACCGATTTTGAACCCCCTCTCTTGGCTCTTCATATTTTAATCAGATTGTAGAGTTCCCGAGTTCTAATGGAAGCGTGAAGGCGGACACAAGCCTCTGTATTGAAAATTATGTTTTAATATTTGTTCTAACAGCGAGCATAAATTGCTTGATTCTTTGTAATATAGATTTATCGATTTATGGGTTACAATCGAAGTCACTCAAAAATATGAACTTTAATTTGCATATTTATCCTTATGAATCAAAAATAATCTGAATGTAGTTCACTATCTTCATACATATAACGTCGTTTCATATATGTTATATACATGTATATTTGCATGTACTGTTATCTTCTCCTACGCTGTCAACCCATCTCAATTTAACGGCAGTCTTCTTCACAGCACAACTATCAGAGCAGCAATTTAATTTTCAATTTTATTTAATTTGGAGGCAGACATACGAGTGCAATATTTAAATAAATCCCATACATACTATTATATACCATATCTATATATATTTATAGCAGTATTACTCATGCACATGCAGCGGTTTCATTTATCAACCAGACTAGCCAAAATAATAAACACTTTCCTAAGAATCTCTAACTTTATATGTGTATATATCAACCCTTCCACTGTCTACACTCAAGTGTTCATGCCCATTGGCGGCAGATGTTGTTGTTCGTATTGTGCATGTGTATGTTTTTGCCGCCCAAATGGGCTTGACACTTCATAATTGAAACGTTTGCACAATCAGTAGTATAGACCAAATATTTTAGTGTTTTTGCTCTTCATATTCAAACATAAGCTCGTACAATATATGAACACACATTTGCATATTAAAATATCATAGAGTGTGTGCGCGTGTGTGTGTGTGTATACATGTTTTTGTATGCACATAAAATAATAAACATTCAACAACTGAAACACGCCACATATTGCCGTTGAACCCTTTTTATGTAAAGCCAACCCGAAAAGCTCATAATCCGCTTTCTTGCACACATATACAGGCACACACACATTGTTATGTGTGTCTACACATGCCGAGGCATTTAAATGTGGTCGACTAAATATTCATGTTAGGACCAAAGACGATTTGACAAAACTTTTTGGGTTTCCCCAGCGAAAGTGATCGCCTGCTTGCCCAACACTGCTTGTGCAAATAGTTTTGGTGTTGAGGCAAATACGGAGCGCCTTTATACAATATATGTAAGTGCCTGCAGGCAAACAGATCTTTCACACATATTTATAAATTGGTTACATCACTTGCTGTTGGTTTATTTTTATTAGTAGCAAAAATAAACGAACACACTTTTCACTTGCATTTTTTGTTAGCAACGAACTTTTTAATTAAACATTATCTTGGGCCTGTCGCTTAATATACTTTTAAGGCTTAAGGAATAATGAAAATAGTCCTTACGTACATACAAATGTATGTATAAAACTTGAAAGGGATTAAAAGCGAATATTAAGAATATCTATTTACAAATACACTTCCATAGATTATTCAAGGATAATTCCAGCAGAAATGACAGATATTTCTCTTTAGAAAAATGTTCGTGTTTACAAGAAATATGATTCTACTTTACTATGAAAATATCGGTTTTTGAAATTATCAATTTAGGAATCCCAACACTTTTCGACTTCCACTATTCTGTATATATGATAATATACATGATTCCAAAGTCTTACCGAAATATCGATTTTTGAAGTTGCTAATTTCGGTATCCTGAGGATTTTCGGGACTATTAAGTTAAGTGTGTAATGATTCCGGTGTACTATGGTAATACCGAGTTTTGAAATTACCAATTTCGGGATCTTGAAACTTTTCCGGACCCAATAGGTTACAACCTCTATTAATACTTTTATTACTTCAATTTTATTTCAAGATAGAACGAGTACTTCCAAAGCAAAGGTCTTCTGAAAGTGATAAAACTATAACGTTCTGGATAATATCATATTCATTATATTCAATACGTCAGCTTGGTGAAGAAGCTCAAACATTATTAAATCTATATGTTGTTACAAGTTACGTATAAGGCTAAGCAATTTTAATGTTATGACTTTGTGCAAGATGTCTTGCTAAGCGCATATGTAATCTTCTTTTAACAGGCCCCTGTTTAAGACTTAACCTTACTAACCTACTTTTGGAATAAGCACCTTAATGAAGAAAGCGCAACGAATATTCATTTTGAAAGCTTTCTGAAAGATTAAGTAATTTAAACTGAAAAGCTAATTGAATAGAGGTTATTTCAACATGGTATCGGTTATCGTCGTTATCGACACTATCTAAGGACGGGTCCAAGAAACCAGCTCTTTCGATAGAGTTTAGTGGAGGTGTATAGAGAGCTTATTACTGTCTAGCGGAAACTCTCAACTTATACGTCCCGGTTGTCAATCATATCAAATGGATAAACTTTTGCATTATTCTAAGTATTTTAACACAAATGCCTTTGGTTCCCTCATGTATGTTTGGAAAATGGTTTTAAGTCAGCTTTTTGAGTCTTGATATTGTTCAGTGTCTTCAATTTAAGTAATTTACTAGAAATTCAGATACCTCCTTTTACCTTTAACTGTGTTAACACGATAGCTCTCAAATTGTTCCTATGTAAACTGAGCTTTAGCCACACAAGTCCGACTTAAATTTTGTTTATTTTGCATACCCCAATTTAGAAATATGTAAAGTATATTTATAATTTATCTGTTATAAATAGTTTTAATGAGTCTAAACCCTTTAATAGACTTGTTTTTAGACAGTTTTCATTGGTCAAATTAAAGCAGTTCGATTCAGAAAACGAACCATTCAATACATGCGAACCTCATATGTCAGTTGGCGTGTTTTGAAGTAGGCTAAATATTCCCAAAATACTGAAAAAATCACTTCGAAGACTTTAAGAATAACTCATAAGTCATGTAACCCACGAGCACATCATAAAGTAGCGCCTTATCTATGAAGGACTGCAGCCGGCTGTGAGAAAATTGCTGCGTGACTTCACCACTTAGAGGCATATGTAAACTATGGAGGCGGTGAACTCGTGCCATCCACGGTCAATAGCGGTGGAACACGCAACCTAAATAAACAAATGTGTACGAGAACACCAACAACAAGTGATAAAACTAACAAAGGAATTGTGACTTTAAGCCAAAACACAACTTGCAAGCTGTGGTTTATCAGCCGCTAAAAGTCAAATTACCATTACCATTCAACAACACAGGAACCCTGTATTGAGCCAATTTGGTGGTGGGGTAATTAGGGTGCTGTTTAAGCGACACACTAACCGCTACTAATTTGTGCTACTACATGCCAGTTAAATGCACGCACATTTGTTGCATTTAGTAAATGCTAACTGTTTATGCTCAGTATGCCTTCGCACATTTTTATTGCCTGCTTTGGTAGCACATTAGTTACATTAGTTGTTGTGTATTTATTATTATTTCACCACTTAAAGTTTACTACAGGGATTTGCTAGTTTGTGGCCACAGCGCAGTATTAGCAAATAAGCAAATAAGCAAATAAGCAAATAAGCAAATACGCAACTAAGCGAGTAAGCGTTAAATGTTTTGTTAGCAAAGTAATTGTTATGCATTTATTTGTTGTTGCTGCATGAAGTATATAAGTGTTCTTAGAACATAACAGATGTGCATGAGTGATAGTTCTGGATATATATTTATATATTGCCAAGCACATGTGAGTGTAAACAGTAATGTTTTCTGTTTTTTGTAGTAAGTATTATGAGTGCGAAGAGAAAAATAAATAGCAGAATATTTAAGGTAGAGTTCACATATCACAGGTCAGTAGAGTTCACTGCTTCAAACTGTATAAATATATATGTACGATATGTACAGGAAACACTAAGTTACAGTAGCCGAGCACTAAGTAAGTAAAAGGCAATTTGTAAAACTGAAAGCGTGTGAAATATATTAAAAATTTTCATTGCAAAAACTGTTGGTTATAAATTCAATATTCTTTTTTTTTGGCATACGTACAAAATTGTTATTTTGGATATATGAGTGTCATAGGAATTTATTGGCCCATATCATAGTTTTTTAGGCTCCAATCTTTACAATGCTACATGTAATATAGTACTCTAATTATTGAGATATATTGGACTGTAACCTTTATGTATGGCAGCGCGGCAGTTAGGATGGTGCGAACAAGGTTATATTGGGTATGTGGAGGTTAGGGAAATGTACCTACAAATTTCAACAAATCCCAGCACAACACCAGCTTCTGTATGAAATACATGTCCGCTTAAAGTCATTAAAATAGCACGCATATTAGACGATTAATTCGATATGAGGTCAATCAGGTCACTGAAGGTCCTTATTTGCAATATAAGGGGGAACAAGAACAGTTTGGACCCGAAGATTGGGCTGCGATTTGCGTGGTTTTGCTCCGATTTCGGCTTACTACTGGTAAATTTTTCACTGTACCGAATCTTAATGTTCTTAGTGAATACCGATTTGAAGTTTTTTCAGCAGACTTCCAGGTCAACTGAGTTTCAACCCAAAAATTCGCTGCCAACGGATTTAATTTAACTTTCTATCATACGCTGGCTGGACTAGTAATTAATTAATATACGAGATGGTTTTTTCTTTCAGCCGAGTTTTCCGTTCTTTACTTTACTAAAAGAATATTAATAAAATTATTAAAAAAAATCTCTAATGCAAGTACATTTATCGTCTTTAAGGAAATTTTTAAGGAAAAGTATGAAAGTTAAGGTATTGCGATTTCACTCTGATAAGCGTTCAACTAAAAATTAAAGGTGCCCTTAATTACCGCAACATGACCTCCGCCACAGCAATATTTACAGTTCACATTTTCTTATGAAAATACCGCATAAACTTGGCATTTAAAATTATCCAGACATGAATTATTAAAGCTGCATGCAACGAGCATAAGCAGCAAAATAACTACCAAAACCTACAAACCTCCTACAAAATAAGCAGCTCTGCCTCGGCTCTCATTCAATACGCTTATTATATGCTGCTGCTTGCACCATCATTTTTCTTCATATTTATAGCACGTTGTTAAGGGTAAGAGTAAAATGAGTATTATTCTGTCGCTGCTCCTCAAACATATTTATTCTCTTCATGCGGTTTTTTTGCGTCTACAGTTTCCTCCCACCCCACGGCCAGGCATACACAATTTCAGTGGTATTTTAAATATTTAAAGTTGTCTGCTGATATCTTCCTGCCGCTGAATCGCATACGCAGCGTTGTTTGTGTGCGTGTTCCTTATCCCACCAGACGTATTGATGGTTGTACATGGGTAAGCACGGAAGCGTCGCCTTCTTAATAACAAGTTTCCTGCGCGCACTCTTCCACTTAATACTAATAACGTGATGCTCGCCCATCATCTCAATATCTACTCGCTTGTCTGCCGCATCGTGGCGGGCGGATTTAACCGCGCGATATGCGTATTTCTCTTTTTTCGTTCTTCAGTCTACACGGAGGGTTCTGCTGATTTCTGTACACTGCTTCGTAAGATGCTATCAGCGAAATCCACTGACAAATTATGCTGAACAAATTTTGAAGTATTATTCCGCTTTGTATACAAATCCGCTAAAGTAACTGTTGAGCAGCTTGACTTGCAATGTCACGCAGTGTTCATAGTATTATTAGCGACTTACTTACGACTGCTTTCACTTTCACCCGTTTTCTGGTATTTCTATTTATGTACTTTACAAAATTCTACTGGCTGAAGTAGGCAACTTTGCACTCAGACTTTTTTAAATACTTGAAAGTTTGGTTATGGCAGGTCGCCGCAGGTAAATAATTTTTATGTAGTTGATGGCACTCAAAACGAGTATCGTCTAGTGGGGAAAAGGCATCAAATCGATTCAATTAGTAGTTAATGATAAGCATAAGTTTGTTTTATGTATACTCAAACCTATATGTTTGCAAAGAAGATTAAAGGTTTACTCTATAATTCTTTCTGTGGTGATTTCAGATATGAAAGTCACTACATTGTTGATTGAGGTATCGATTTATTGTGTCTGGACATTCCGCTAGTTCATCTGCCGTCAATAAAAAGATGAAAATCAGTAAGGCTATGGTAGTATGCATACATTTAAAAGAAAAATTAAAGAGCCACAACCACGAAAGCGTAAAGAGTTTTAAACGAACACTTTCGGTTAGGCTTTTCATTACCATTTCGACCATCTTGCGTAGTATAGCACTGATTTCGGCACAAATTTTTGCCTTGAGCTCGTCAATAGATACGCAGGTGTATACCAAATAAATCGGCAAAAGAGAGTAAAGAGAAGTAAGATTTAACTTATCACCTAGATGTGGGTGGCTAGTCAATAACACCTCTTTTTGTCATCAGTCGTCCAAGCAACTATGTAGGTATCCGTTTAGATCTGTTTCACACATTTTCGAGCAGAAGTAATGAGCCAACATCCGGGGAAACTGATTTCCACTGGCTGTTATTCAATAATTGGTGAAACATACACTTTTTGGTCATGCAATGCCGCTTTAAGCATCTTACGCTTTAAGCGGCTAATTATCTTGTTGATACTACAAGACAAGTTTATGATGAATAAGGCAGTACGAGCCTTAGTAATCAATCAAGAAAAATTTCCAAAATTTAACCACACATACAATAGAATAGCACCTAAATAACCAGAAGCTATTTGCATCAAAAGAAAAATTTTAGAATTGAAGAGTAAGTACTTTAAAGCTTAATTTGAATATGTAGACGTGCGCATAAATACTCGTATAACACAATTGAAGCAGTGAAGTGAAGCATGCATCAAAATTGTCTGAGAAAATTTCTCAAGTGACTTTACAATCAATATTCCCTAAATATGTATTCTCTTTTGTCAAGTGCAAGTAATTGTTAGAAAATGTCACTTAAATATGCCCTTGAAACATTTCTAAGTAACTTACGTAGGCACAGATAAGTGGAGCACATGCACAGAATATTTATGTATGTATATATTCCCAAATACCTCATCAAAATGCTTTAAACACTTATATTAACAATATCATATCACATGTATATATATATATGCATGTATGTATGTGTATACACATATATGTATATAGCCATCTGACTTTCAAAGTAATGTTTATGTTATTGATTTCTCTTAAAGTGACATCAAAATTGTCTTTAAGAGCAATAAGCCTTCAACTTATCTATCTAGGGACATTACGAGTTAGTATACTAAGAAAATCTCATAGCGGTTCGAGAGTTATAAACCATATGTTATTATATTATTTTCATATGAATAACATTTCAATAATTTCGAACCTTAGGTTCGAAAGCGGATTGGAGTGAAAAGCAAAAGGAATTGTTAGACACCAGTAATTGCCATATTTGTATAAGGTATTACATAAGCGATTAGAATAACCTTCCATCTCGTTCATTATAGAGTGAAGTTGGTCAAAAATCATAATATTCAACCAATTGGACCTTAGGAATATATGTACGCGTTTGAAGGAAATTCGTCTGTGCTATTTTTTACAGTTATTAAGTTTTGTTTCGCTATCTTCATCGATATTTGATTTATATATTATTAAGTCAAGGAAAGTCATTCAAAAATACATAACTGATCTGTAAAATTTTGCTGGATTTCTTAGAAACATAAGTTGTTGATTAATACCTATCATATTTTATTTTACAGTCAGAGGATATTTCCTGCAGGCTCGTGTGTGAACCACTTTACTATGCATACTTTATTCACACACATGTGTATATGTATATGTGTGCAGTTATGTAGTAATTTAGTAGTTTTGTTGGCTTTGAAACAGCCGGTTCTTTTATTGCTTTACTGCACAACTCATGATATTTCTTTCGTTACATTTCGTAATTTATTGTAGTACCAAGTTTATGCCCTGCTACAGCTCCTCACACATGCATACATACATTCATACATACATGCATATTTTCTTATTCAAGTCTTGGCAATTGTTTTTTGCTGTGATTTTGGTTTGTTTTTTATATTTTCTTTTCGTAACTTTTGATGATGATTATTTTCGGTCATGGTCAGTTGGTTACCCCAAACACATACATACACATACACCCACTTATTTCCTTTTTATGTATAGCTTGAGCTATTTGCAATGCAATGCCTTGCGGTTGTTGACATTGAACGCGGATGGAAGAGGAAAAGCACAAAACACTTGAAAATAAATCGCATCAATTTAGTTGATTCTGATAGTAAAAGTGCCATAATGTGGACATACTAGTGTACGTTGGCCGGTTATGAAGAGAATTTTTCGGCAGTAAGTGAGGCTGAAAAGAGAGAAGCAGATTATATGGTTAGTGAGGATGAACATGTATGTGAGTGTATATATAAGGTGTACTTGTATATAATACTAAATTAGCTTGTACTGGAAATATAAGAAGTGACTTATAGATGGGGCCAAACATTGCAACTATTAGATAATGTGAACTAATTTGTTGAAGAATTTGGAAAAAAGTATTTACTTTTTGCAAACAACTTTAATATTATATGAGTTATTTTCGTAAAAAATTGTGCTGCGAACTGAAAGGCAAAACATTTTCACACAATTTTTACTTCTTTTTAACAAAGAAATGGAAAATACGCAAAATATCCCTTTTCCTATTAAATACATTTTTGTCAACCAAAAAAGCTACAAAAACAAAAAGCACCAAAATTCTTTAAAACTCCACCTAAGCTCTTAGCACAATGAGAAATTCATACTCATAATTTAATTAGTGAGCTTTACAAAAGACTAAATGAAAAATGAGTTACGGGAAATGAGCAGGAATGTAACGGTAGCAGGCAAAAGAAACGACCAGCAAGCAATACCAGAGAAATTAATGTCGAAAGTGTGGCAACCATGGCGAGCGGGTTGCTATGAAAGCACGCGGAACAACCTGCAGCCAGACACATTTAATGAATTTGGCCTCCTAAAGGAGGAATTTAGTCACGATTGTTGTGTGCACTTCGTTTCGTTTCGTTTCGTTTAGTTATTATTTTTGCTGTTATTGTTACGGTATTTTGTTGTTTGTAATGCTTTATAAGCAGCTGCATGTTGCACACAGATAAGCTTCCATTTAATGACGCAACATTACTTCAGGTGTTTTGCGCCCACGCCCACCGCCTGCCAACCATTTCCATTACATTGTTGTTGAGATTTCTTTCAGCGTTATTTGTAGATATTTTTGTGTGGCTTTTGTTTTTGCAGGTAGAAAGTGTTGCACTATAATGTGCAGTCAGCACGAAATTAATATTTTTAGTTTCTGGTATGCTGGTATTATTTGTAGAACGAGGACGAATTATAGCATTCAACAGTTGCCTTTGGTTTTAGGGACTTCTTTGGTTACAAGATTTATATGGAATTAGAATGGCTGGAGGAACACAATTTTTGAAGAACTTACTTTTATTTCATTGTTTTAATAGACGTAAATATCGAGCTAAGTTCGAAATATTTCAATAAATTTTACACTTACGTATGAACAGAGCTCGTTATGCGTCGTGGTTGAGAACTCGGACCAGACAACTTTAATGGTTCGATTGGCATGCTTCATTTTCTATTTTCGTTATTCTATAATGTACCTCTGATCTGCCGTCACTCCTAATCAACTTGAGGAACGGCATTTTGATTGGCGGTAAACTGAAGGTCTACAAATAGTTGTTCGTAAAAATTTTAAGCAGTTCTTGTTTTAAACAGTTCCATTTCACATTTATTTTTCCCGAATAACGGATTTATTTGCATTTTCTACATTAGCTGTGGCTTCGGTTTTGGTTTCACTATAAATTCAATATATTGCCTCATATAGAATTTGTTTTCACTTCTATTAAGTTTTTCTTTTAAACCTGTAACTGATCAACATCTACTCAACCTTATTGATGTCTACTAATTACTTTGGTTGTAAAGAAGGATTGAATGAGTACAAAAATACCTAGTTCTGTCTACTAAATAATTTATTCTGAAAGAGAAAATGAAAGGGATGCATAGCAAAGTGATATAGACGCCATTAGTTGGCTAAAGACAATACCAAATATCCTGCCGTAATTATTGAAAGGGAATTAAAGTTAAATGATTGCTTTGAATATATTTGCAGGAATGTTGATAAAAATTAGGTACACTTCAGAACGATTTGGGAAAAATTTACATAACGACAGAAATTTATGTTATTATTAAACCAGATTTTGAAGATTGTTCCACTACTAAATATATTTTCGAAGTGCAACACTAACTCAATGCTTGCAATAGTCGGCTGCTGAACATAACGTACTCCAACCTCCGGATTCATGCCCCAATGAAAATGAGTTCATAAAATCAAGGTCAATAGACAAAGTAAAGGTTGTTTCGAAGCATTACATCACCAAGGTCACAACACAGTTGTGGCTTTTCTGTGGCATTAAAATTGCGAAGTGTCCTTTATTCTAAGCCCATAATTCGCCGTAAGTATTTGGTAAAGAATAGATCAGACAGCAATAGAATTTGAAACCCAAAGAAATATTATGATACAATTTAAGCGAATTTGTCACTATGAAAAAAAGTAACTGCGCTTTCAAACTCCTTTTGCACTCTACCAAATGACAGCCGAAGTCAAAAAAGTAGTGACTTTAAAAAGGGATAACATAAGTAAACAGGTAAAAAGTACAAACAGTTCCATTTGAGCAACGACTATTTTCTCATTTCATTACTACCATTTATTCAAGAATTAAAATAATATCTGGATAACCTCCAAACTCTTTGCCTTGAAAATTTACCACAATTTTATTGGCTTGAATATTTACCACATTTACTTCAAAGCAATCTATGAAAAGGTTGACTTGATACTCTATTACTTGTTTTTTCATAGCGTAGCTATTTTACCTGAGATTACATTTTCAAATGTTCATTTTTGTAATTTTTTGTAAGGCTTCCATTGTTTTTAACCACCATTTTTCTTGCGTTACATGACTTAAGAACAATATACTTTTTGATTTCCATTTCTATCGGTTAGGTTATTTATAATCCCTTTTCCTAACCTTGGTGTTATGACCGCACTTTCGATATTAATTTGACTCAATCAAACTCTCTGCAACACTTGTGGTATAAATACGAACAATTTTTAAGCAAAAATGATCAGTCATAATTTGGCTTCCACACCGAACATCATCGGAGAATAACATTCACTTCATATAAACTTAGCACTTTACACAGTTATCCACAATGACTCAACTTTTGGAATCCAGTTTCTCCATACGCAATTTATTAAGGAAGCCTGATGGTACCAACCCAGCGCTGACACCACCACCATCTGATGGCTCCATATCGCCTAACAACTCGATATCGTGTAGCGAAGAGGACCATGGAAGTAGGCCCAACTTTACCTACAGTGCGTTGGTGGCTATGGCAATCCGTAACAGTCCTGAGGGCAAACTAACATTGAATGCTATACAGAAGTGGATCAGTGACAACTTCCCCTACTATCGGAAGGATGAGCATGGTTGGCAGAATAAGATAAGGCAGACACTGAGCACGAACTCGTGCTTTCAAAAAATTCCTCGACCTATGAACGACCCTAGACGTGGAAATTATAGGTCCATTAGCTCAGAAGTAGGAATATTTCGTGCTCAGCAACCAGCTGCTTCCAACAGTCAGGCGGTGACTAATGGTATACCGCATCCTCAGACTCGAAATGCGGTGTACTTCCCCATGCTGCAGAAGGTACAGGGACCCCATCAGACCATGTTGGTTCAGTCGATGCAGGAACAATATTCGTGGTACCAATATCATCTACAACAATCGCAACTTCTTCAGCAGCAGTTGGCAATCCTGCAGCGACACCAAATTCAACAGCAGCATCAGGAAGTTTATCACAAACTTGCCTTCCACCAACAACAAATTGCTTTTCTAACGGCCAAACAATCACCGACTTAAATACTATAATATATTCTTGCAACATGTTGCACGAGAGGAATTTGATTTTGTTTTCACATATTTTGTTTTATAATTAATATGTATAGTGCCAAAAAAGCTTAGATTAATATTGTATATATTGTAGTTATTGTCTATTTTAATAAATAATAGTTTGTTAGAAATACGAAATAAATTGAATACGTATTTATTGGCAAAAGTATTTATGGCAAGAGATTCAAGAAAGAACATTTCGCTTTCCTCTTTCGTTATTTTTTAAGATGTCTTTCTGATTATGACCTTCAAATAGTTGTGTTGGTAGAGAACACTTGATTGTATAATATTGCAGATGCAGTCTCGTGTAAGTCTGTTGCAATTCAGTAAAGAATATTAATAGAATATCTAAGATCTGCAAATCTAACCGTCTCTCGCTACATTATTTTAGCTGATTATTTTTTACTTAAGCAGAAATTGTCTTCCCATCTTCTCTCAATGTGACTTAAGTAATTTTCTGTTCACTACGGAGTAGAATGCTTTATTATTGAGGCTTATTAATTGACGTTAGTACATGCGCAAGTATGGGTAGGTGCTCATTTGCCGTGGTCCTCCAGTGTCCTCCTATGGTGCAATGGTGCGAGCACTTAGCCGCAAGTGTCACAAGGAACCGAAACTTGGATATCCAAAGGAAACTTTTGTAACTTTATTACATTTCATAAGTAGCAAATTAGTTTGTAAAAGTAAAAGGAAAATAAGTACTAATTTTTGCTGCATTTGTCCTAAGACTTTAAGTTGTTTCTTAAAAAGTTTAAGCCAATGTGTCGCACTTTATAGAGATTCATAAATATTTTGCTACTGATCATAACATCATATTTAACACATGATGCACGCGTGGTTAATTGCAGCTTGGGATTTACAACTTTGAGTTAGAAAGTAATACCCTAGGTTGGGCAGTATATAATCTTGAGAAGTTGGCTTAGGCTCCAGACAAGTATCAATAGTAGAAGTTTCCCTGTTTTTAGTCAATTCAGAAATATCCGAATGTTAAGAAAATTCCAATACCTGAAATCCAAAACGAAGTCGTGAACTCTTTTTGAAAATGGAATGTTTGCTATTGTGTTCAGTTGAACCCTCTGGTGTATGGCATTACAGAAATCGCGGATGGGGGGAACTTTCAACAGTTCTGTAACGAATAATCTGAAGTGGATCGAATCACTGCTGGACAACCAAACTTAGCTGAAAAGTAAATATTAAGGCATATCAGTTTTGTATGCATCAATAATTTTAATTATTCGAAATCTGGACTGGGAGGCCAACCGAAAGCATTTTCTGGTTTCCTAATTTGTTTTTAGTTGTTCACTTAGTGGCAGAAAATATTCTAAAAATTGTTTTGATAAAACTGGCTAACATAATTTTCGTGACCACTACAATTGCCGGTTACATAGGCTACTATTCTGTACAATGGCCTTGATTTGTGACCGTACATTTGACATTGTTTTATGTATTGTTTAAGTACTTCTTCGAATAAAGAACTCTTGACGCTGCAGTAAACATCAGACCTTTTGTGATTTATGAGTGATTTTTAAAAAAGATTAATATAAATTAGAAACGGAGCGCGGACAGAACCGTCATCTGAATATGCAATGTTGTTAAATGATTCGTTTTCGTCCAAATGAATGGTCGAGAAGCCTTATTTAACTCAATGGAAAGCACTCAACTAAAACACTCAAAATAAGAACATTTAAACCTAAGCATCTAGCTAGGCCCAGAAAATTTTGTGAACAAAATACCTTATAATTTTTTGTGAAAAAGTCGTTAACTACACCACTATTTAAGAACCTGTTGCAAACCTGAAAAGTAAAGAATACCGGCATGATATCAAGCCAGTATAGTCCAACTCACTTTTTTCCAAAATTACCAAATATTCTTCACTTACCTTCACGTAAAGACGTAATATGTGCATTCCAACGACATAAGGTGCATAGTCGAGGAAGAAATTCTTATGAAGCAGAGAATCTAAAACAAGGAAATAAGTTAGGATAGTTTTTAATATAACAAACAAAAACGCACCTGAAGTGACTGAGTTAAACATAGTGAACTTTAAATGTTACGTTTTTAATTTATTTTTTTTATTAACTATAATTTATTTTATAAAATAGATAACACAGACTACAATATAAATCACGGAAAAAAATATATGAAAACAAAATCAAATTTCTCTCGTGCAACATGTTGCAAGAATATATTATAGTATTTAAGCCGGTTATTGTTTGGCCGTTAGAAAACCAATTTGTTGTTGGTGGAAGGCAAGTTTGTGATAAACTTCCTGATGCTGCTGTTGAATTTGGTGTCGCTGCAGGATTGCCAACTGCTGCTGAAGAAGTTGCGATTGTTGTAGATGATATTGGTACCACGAATATTGTTCCTGCATCGACTGAACCAACATGGTCTGATGGGGTCCCTGTACCTTCTGCAGCATGGGGAAGTACACCGCATTTCGAGTCTGAGGATGCGGTATACCATTAGCCACCGTCTGACTGTTGGAAGCAGCTGGTTGCTGAGCACGAAATATTCCTACTTCTGAGCTAATGGACCAATAATTTCCACGTCTAGGGTCGTTCATAGGTCGAGGAATTTTTTGAAAGCACGAGTTCGTGCTCAATGTCTGCCTTATCTGATTCTGCCAACCATGCTCATCCTTCCGATAGTAGGGGAAGTTGTCACTGATCCACTTCTGTATAGCATTCAATGTTAGTTTGCCCTCAGGACTGCTACGGATTGCCGTAGCCACCAACGCACTGTAGGTAAAGTTGGGCCTACTTCCATGGTCCTCTTCGCTAGACGATATCGAGTTGTTAGGCGATATGGAGCCATGAGATGGTGGTGGTGTCAGCGCTGGGTTGGTACCATCAGACTTCCTTAATAAATTGCGTATGGAGGAACTGGATTCCAAAAGTTGAGTCATTGTGGGTAACTGAGTAAAGTGCTAAGTTTATATGAAGTGAATGTTATTCTCCGATGATGTTCGGTGTGGAAGCCAAATTATGACTGATAATTTTTGCTTAAAAATTGTTGGTATTTATACCACAAATGTTGTAAAGAGTTTGGTTGAGTCAAATTAATATCGAAAGTGCGGTCATAACATCAAGGTTAGGAAAAGGGATTATAAATAACCTAACCGATAGAAATGGAAATCAAAAAGTATATTGTTCTTAAGTCATGTAACCCAAGAAAAATGGTGGTTAAAAACAATGGAAGACAGAAACTGCAACAGAAGCATTACAAAAAATTACAAAAATGAACATTTGAAAATGTCATCTCAGGTAAAATAGCTACGCTATGAAAAAACAGGTAATAGAGTATCAAGTCAACCTTTTCATAGATTGCTTTGAAGTAAATGTGCTAAATATTCAAGCCAATAAAATTGTGGTAAATATTCAAGGCAAAGAGTTTGGAGGTTATCCAGATATTATGTTAATTCTTGAATAAACGGTAAGACCTCAGTATAGTCGGTGCTCAAATGAAGCTGCTTTTACTTTTTACCTAGTTACTTATGTTATTCCTTTTGAAAGTCACTGCTTCACTAACCTAGGCTTTATATATTGGTTTTCGTTTGGCAAATTATGAGAAGAGTTTGATAGCGCAGACAAAAAGAACATGTTTCTTTCGAACTCGTTTCGCTTAACATTGGTCTTTTAACTAAGAAAAGAGTCGTTTCAATTACTTTGTACTTCTTCTTTGGGGTTGGAACTCTATTGTTTTCTGACCTTTCTTTACTCAATATTTCTGGCGCCTGGTTGGTGAAGAACAAAATGCGTTGCTACCGAAAAGCCGCAACTATAATGTGACCTTGGCAATATAATGTTTAGGAAACACTTTTATTCTTTGGTGACCCTAATTTTATTATCACACTTTTGTCACACTTTTGTCACACTTTTAGTTTGACTTAGTTAGTTGACTTAAACCCTTTGCAACACAAAACTGCCTTAGGGTATAAATACGAAAAATTTTACAGCAAAATCAGCAGTCATCTTTAGCTATCGCAGAGAATAGCAGCGGAGGATAACATTAGTTTCATATACATTAGCTCTCTAAACAGTTATCCAAAATGGCCCAACATTTGGAATCAAATTTCTCGATTCGCAATTTATTAGTGAAGAATAACGATATCTACCCAGTGCTGACACCACCACCATCTGATGGCTCCATATCGCCTAACAACTCGATATCGTCTAGCGAAGAGGAACTTGAAAGTAGGCCCAACTTTACCTACAGTGCGTTGGTGGCTATGGCAATCCGTAGCAGTCCTGAGGGCAAACTAACATTGAATGCTATACAGAACTGGATCAGTGACAACTTCCCCTACTATCGGAAAGATGAGCAGGGTTGGCAGAATCAGATAAGGCAGACACTGAGCACGAACTCGTGCTTCCACAAAATTCCACGACCTATGAGCCATCCAGGGCGGGGGAACTATTGGGCTATGAGTTCGGGATTGCCAGCAGTTGGCGCTGTTGGTGTGGGCAACGGAAATGGGCACGAGGCTTTAGTTAGTGGTGTACGAAATCCTCTGTCACCAAATGAGGTGTATTTCCCTACGCCACAAGAGGTGCATTACCACCAGCAACAAACACAACTACTGCGGCAGCAGCTGGCAATCCTGCAGCGACAGCAAATTCAACAGCAGCATCAGGAAATTTATCACAAACTTGCCTACCACCAACAACAAATCGCTTTTCCAGCAGCCTATCGAGCGCCAGTTTAAATAGTACATTATTTATAATATAATAGAGATTAAGACATTTTCTTATGGTAGTTAAAAATAGTAGAATTAAATAATATATTAAAAGTGTATTTCACGAATAAAAATATGCTATATCCGAAAGCAAAGCGTAAATAAATTAAAGCTTGCTGAATGAAATCCACTGCAGCGGATGTTGTCCACTGCACTAGGAGTAATAGCTATGAATAAACAACTGAAAAGGCACTTCTTACTTTATCAGCGCGTCTATAAAAACTCGAGATATTCAGTGATAATGAGACGAGGCAAATAAGTTGTTTATTATACTCATGAAGGATGATCGCTGAGTTCTGTATAGCAATCAAGGTCAACTTGCCCTCAGGACTGTTCAGGATCGGAAAGGCTACCAACGAGCTGTAGATGTAGTTGGGCGGATTGTAATGGTTCTCTTCGTTGGATGTTAGCGATGTGTTAGGCGATATGTAGCCATCAGATGGCGGTGGCAGTGAACGTTGAATTTAAGGCAGGTTGACGTTGAGCAGCGGTACTGAAAACAATGAACGTTTTCACCACAGTTTAACATCAGCGGACTTGAAAATAGCAGTTTTGAGCGTTTTCAGTGTTAAATGAGAAAAATAATGTTACTAAATGTACGCTTACATATTCGCTTATTTACAATGCCCGAACGACTCCGTGTATAATTTATAGATATATAGCTTATCTTTGGTATATATTTGGTTTGGAGCATACGCATTCGCGGGGAGATGTGTAAGTGTGTTTATGAATGAAAATGTTTTTGTTGTGTGTTACATAATGCTACAAAATTTGGCTATGTTTTTTTCTTCTAGTAACATAAATAAAAAAATTTTGTTATAAAAATATAGTAGGTTATGAAACAAAACAATTAATTAAATACGTACGACTATATGTACACTTTAACTACAAATATTCTATTGAAATGTTACAAAATTAAGTGAAATATAATTAATTGTGCATGTGTTCATAAAAATTGTGCACACATCAATATACGTGATTTCATATAAACGTTTAAAAATATAAGCTATAAGGCTTAAATGCGGCTGTAATATCAACGTAAATTTCCGAGCATATTTTCCATTTATATTATGATAGTTAATATGTTGGTCCGCAACTGAATCTTCTTTAAGCTAAATGTTCTCCGGTCTCACTTGATTTTCGTGAAAAGTTAACTCAATACCTGAGGTAAACTTATGCCGCCGATTACTCTTTGAATATAATGCAATGGAAAAGTATTTTAAATATATTAAATAGTTTGAATAAGAAGCCGAACTCATGTGTCAATATAAAATTCTAGATATGAGGCCCTTGAAATATTAGTTTTAACATGAGTGTTTTTTACACTACTGAACTTCATCTGTTAAGAACGTGGTCTTGAGAACCATGTATTACTGGTTAACCACTAAATTTAGTTGCTCAGAACATTTAACACACGCTGAAACCATTTTGAACATCCGCAACGCAAATATAAGTGCCATTCTTTCACCTGCCTGCTCTTAGCAACAATTAAAGACAAGATCGACTTGATAATCTGTTAAGTGATTTTTCGTTGCATAGCTATTTTACCTGAAATAACATTTGAAATGTTTATTTTTGTAATTTTTTGTAAGGTTCTGGTAGAGTCTCTAACTTCTACCTTCCTTTTCAAACACTATTGTTCATGTGTTACTTGAGTTACAAGCAATACACCTTTTGACTTTCTTTTATATTGGTTAGGTCAGTTATAATCTCTCTTAATGACCTTGATTTTATTACCACTCTTTTGTCATTAGTTTGCCTTAATCAAACCCTTTGCAACACAAAATTGCCTTGGGGTATAAACCCGTCAGTCATTGCTTGGCTTCCGACAGAATATCATCGGAGAATAATATTCACTTCATATACACTTAGCCCTCTAAACGAAAATCCATCCACCATCTGATGGCTCCATATCGCCTTACAACTCGATATCGTATAGCGAAGAGGAATTCGAAAGTAGGCCCAACTTTACCTACAGCGCGTTGGTGGTAATGACAATCCGTAACAGCAGCGAGGGCAAACTAACATTGAATGCTATACAGAACTGGATCAGTGACAACTTCCCCTACTATCGGAAAGATGAGCAGGGTTGGCAGAATCAGATAAGGCAGACACTGAGCACGAACTCGTGTTTCCACAAAATTCCACGACCTATGAACCATCCAGGGCGTGGGAACTATTGGGCTATGAGTTCGGGGTTGTCAGCAGTTGGCGCTGTTGGTGTGGGCAATGGAAATGGGCACGAGGCTTTAGTTAGTGGTGTACGAAATCCTCAGTCACCAAATGAGGTGTATTTCCTTACGCCACAAGAGGTGCATTACCACCAGCAGTAAACACAACTACTGCAGCAGCAACAACAGCAGATTCAGAAGCAATACCAGGAGATGTACCAAAAATTTGCGTACCACCAACAACGAATCGCTTTTCTAGCAGCCCGTCAAGCACCATTTTGAGTAGTATTTTCTATTTTCGTAACGATTTCCATGAATTCCAATGAAATTTCTTCTGTTTACACAAAAATTTTGCAACAAATAGGTTTAGTGTACAAAGGGATGAATATTCTGTATTATGCACTCAGTCTTATCAGTTTTATAAAATAAATCACGTGTTGTAAAAATCAAAAATAAAATTTGATACCTAATTTATATGCAAGAAGCTATTAAAAGCGCTCAGTTTAAGGATGTGAGGAAGCCTGCTTTAGTAAATTTTATTTCGCCGTCAAATTTTTGCAGTCGTTATGAATATTTGCTTAATTTGTGCTTCGCTCTTAAAATCAAAGAACAGAAATTTCCGTTCACTTCGACTTGAATAATTACACTTAATTAAGTCTGGTGCAAGTAAGCCAAAAGAGTTTTTATATTAGTAGAATATCTGGGATCTAAACATCATAATCACATTTTCTGCATGATTTAAGCTTCAATTGTCCTGCAACTTTATCTCGAGCTACTTATGGAGTTTTCCACGGAGTACAATGCTTTATTATTGTGGCTCATTATTTGACGTTCAATAAAAGCAAAGTTATGTACATATATATAGACGGCACCCAGCTCATTTACTACGATACTCCAGAATATTACTCAATGGTGTAATAACGGCGAGGGCTCTCAGCGGCAAGTGAACCATCAGATCGGCGAGGGGATGAGCAATAGAAACTTTTGTATCTTAATTAAATTTCATATAGAGTAAATTATGCAAAGATTGAGAATTTTTTATGTTGTTGTGTCATGAAAGCAGTTTCTAAGAGTGAGAGGAAAAAAGGATTAGTTTTTGCTGCATTTTTGTTGAGACTTGGTATTTCTAACTAAGCTGATGTCAATGTGTCGCGCTTAATAGAGATTCATAAATATTTTGTGGTTGCTCATACCACATGGTGCACGCGCAGTTAAGTGCAGTTTGGGAGTTACAGCATTAAGTTTGGTTTTATAACAAGCTAAGCGTATTTGATTTCCATTACATATAGGTATGTACTAAGGTACATATTTTTAAATAAATACAGTGTTGCTCATATGCCGTGGTGGACTAAAAGCGTATGTAAATTGTAGACTTGATACTGCGGCGACTAATGCCATTGCAAAACCACTTTTCCATATTAACGCCATCTTGCTCATTTCATTTCGATTTCAGATAACATTTATATACAGACTGATAACTTTCTCTACGATTTCTTTGTAAATAAACCCGTCGATCTTCCTTCGCCACTGTACTAGTAGCAGATATTAACTGAGCATTCTCTTAGCTGAAATGTTTTACGATTAAATATGGAATTAAAGCATGGAAATATAAATTTCGGATTGTTTAAACTACCTTCAACTTCAATTATCTCAAAAGCCATTATTCATATTTGTCAATTTTGTCCAGCAGCAATTACCCCCTCTATAGTATATGACAGCGATTAAATGAAGCCTAACCCTTTTCAAATGTCGCAAGAGCTTCCGCCATCAATAGACAATCTGAAAGAAGTAACTGTGAACAAGCAAGGAGACCGGCATGAAAAGGAGCTTCACATGTGATAGGCAGTGTGAAAAAAAGTTTTATTATTTTTTTGTTTGTAGTCCTGCACAGTTCCTGCATATGCCAGCTGCTGCATGAATACTTAATCCATCTTTCTTTGTTTAAAAAATTATACATTCTGTCTGCCCAAAAATAGATCAACAGAATTAAAAAAAAATAAAAAAAATTTCGTTGAACTGAACCCAACGACTCGTGTTGTTGTACAATTTTTCATATTTTTCTGCACATATTGATTGTTTTTAAATTTTTTAAACATTTTTTATATTTTTCTCCACACTGGTGCAACCTGAATAAACAACAACACATAAAAGTACGATTTGCGAAAAGTAAACTGTAGCTGGAGGTGAAAACAAAGCAGAGCGTAAATAGTAAAGCAGGTGACAGGCGAGAGAATAAAGCAAGAAAAAATACGAAATTGATGGCGTCACACGTAAATCCGTAGCGACAGATCCGCAGAGAAATTCAACAAGAATGAAGTTAAAAAAACATATAAAAAAGCATAAAGTCTGCCAACAACACTAAAAAGGCAACAAAAAAAAATGTGTATTTGGGAAAACTTTTCACAACAAAATATTACACTGAACGAGTGAACAATGAACCCGTCATGGTGAGACCCGACAGCACACGATGTGAAACGTGTTATACGCGGCTGGTAATGACACATCTCCCAGCTTACGTGCAGACCATACTGACCACCTGAACTGTAAGCTGCTAAATAGTGAAGCCGCTATTTGGAGGTTACATATACATATATACATATGCATATGCGTACACACACCCCGCCATACTAAGTCCTTACGCTGATGTACCCGTTGCATCCGTTGCTGCAGCTGACAAAATGTCCACCGGCTTTGCTAGGTGCTAGTGATTTATATTTTTGCTATTTTTAATATACAGCAGACCATTGTGGAGTTACGTAAGTAAAAATGTATTATAATAGCAATATATTTTATTTTATTTTACGGCAGTCCTTTGAAATGTCATACAAGGAGGCTGAGTGGAATTTATTATTTAAACAAATAAGTTTATATTTTCTAGTGTGGCACCCTCTTACACTCTTTATAGCAGTTTATTGTATATACGTATATAAAAGTGGTCTACCAGTGGTCTATCTATAAAAGCTGTTATTTAAAAGGATATGACAACAGAAAAGCAAGGCCCCATTGATATTGTGAGCACTTTCAGTTCGAAATTTCATTTACTTTATAATATAAATTAATTCGCTATATATGCTAATTCCCATCTAGAAGCTGGTATTTTTTGGTTTGGTTTGGCTGGTTTGTATACAGAAGCAAATGAGAGCGATTGGGAGCCGATTTATTTGCAAATTCCATCATTATTTTAGTGAACTTTCATTAAAAAATATCCTGTTGTTGGACTTTAGTTAGATATTACAGCTAATTCCAGAGTCTTGAGGTCGCACTCGGACAATTGCAGATAAGACCGTTTTGGTGTAAAAACTCTTAAAGATGGATCTGATCTCGCATACATCAACAAAATCTCTTCATGCCAACACAACTCTGTTGATTTCGCTTCCAAATTAGTAAGAATTTAGGTATAAGATCTAAGCTGTTTTAGTCTTAAAAGCGGCACATTCTACAAGGAAGAGCCGACATGATTCCACAACGTCTTCTTCCAAAGAACACCTATATTGGCATCGGGCAGTATTTTGTGCCCTCACCGTAGTGATGCCCATTGAACAGTGACTGGTTAGAACCACTGAAAATAAGGAAAGCCGAATTTTACTTAGATCAAGGAGATCACTAAATTGGTTTACATAAAAAAAAAATTCGACACGCTCACAGTATACTAACCCAGTTGGCACGAAAAATCATACACTACAAACTGACGAAGTTTAAAAAATTTTAAGTTAAAACAACGTTTGAAAAAAAATTGTGAAAAAAATGAAGAACTATTAAAAATGAAATTTCAGAATAAATTTTTGATAGCATGAGTTGATAATGTAATGCACTTCAGTCAACCTAAACCAATCTTATTATTCCAGAATATTGAAATATGATTAATTCATATAATCTTTCTGCCTCAGAGAAGTCATTTTGAAGTCCAGAAGTTTTCGGAGCATACTATAATAAAAATTTCTTTAAATCATGTATACCGAAACTGAACTTAACCTAGAATATTTTCCAAAAGCAAAGAAGTTCCTTTTTTCTAAAAATTGTTTCATTTACATTGCCAAATATTAAACAAAGCTAAGTTCATTCACCCACTAAAGTGTCTGTTGTATTTCTAGCATATTCTTAAAATCAAATCAAATGTGAAATCAATTGTGGAGGAGAGTGCAACCAAACTGTTCCGCACGACTTGACAAAGTTTGCAAAATAGTATGCATTTACCAATACAGAATTTGCTGATTGAATATAAAAATGAAAAAGACATCTATGAAAAACCAAAAGGCATGCAACAAAAGTAAAAATACAAAAATACAAAAAGAACATGTTTGACCTGATGTCTGTCATATATAGACATATGTATACTTAATTGGTAGATGCGAGGATCATATTGCGTTGGTCTGTCTTGTTGGAAACGCATGCAAAAATAGAAAGAAAATTTTGTCTGTTAATTTATGCTGCTCTAGCAGTGGCGTTGGCAGAGTTTTTACAGGAGGAGATGTCCGATAGATGGATATTCTACCTCCTGAAGAGTGATCTCTTCTTAACAATTTTTAAATGGATTAAGGTGGCCCATATATAGTAAGGTAGCTACGGGTCTAATTGACTCAACAGTCAAAGGAACATGTTCAACCTCTTGGTTATCGCTTATCAATTTGGTCATTAAAGAAAATTAGAAAAAATTATGAAAATTGTCGAGAAAATTTTGATTAATAGTGGTCTCCTAGGTGGTCTTATTCATCGGTAACCTGTCGCATTTATTCTAGAAGGCCGCTGGACCGCTTGCCTCGATTTTGTATTTTGATCAAATATGGTCCAGCTTAGTCAACCGTGGCTTAATATTTTTGTTGTGGCAATGAAGATATGAACTTTTTGAACCTTTAGTGTTAGAGCAGTGACTAATGCTTCAGTAAGGGTTAACATGATTACCCAAGACGCCTTGAGAAAGTTATATTAATCTTAGAAGATATAACGATATTTTAACGATTACGATCCATAAGACGCTTAGCACTGAAGATTCGATCCGTTATTGAGAAAAGCATAACAAAACCAACACTCCGGTCTGATAGAACTAGGCCAACAGAAAATTTTGTTTTGCTTTACCAAGACTACCCTGTATTAACTACTGTTGCTCCGACACTGACCCATATGTACATTGGCCTCACTTACACTCCCATACAAACACCTATCTTTGAATGTATGTAGGTCCTCAAGAAAACCACACTTGCAATAAGTTTGCACATTCAGTTGACAAGTGTGACTACAGGTGTAATTGAACTTACAAACTCACTGTTAAATATTCGCATTTTCAGACGCTACCTGCGTATTTTCAGAAAGCAAACAAAAAGCATTGCTTTTCAATATTGTTTGCTGACAAGTAGTTTGCAATTTTCTTTCACAAGCAAAAATTCACAAAATTCTAAAAAAGTACCTTTTTCTTAATTTGAAGTCATGATGTTGCTGCCGTTGGCTATTAGATGCTCCAAAATAGTGAAATATGGCAACAAAAGCCGGAGAAGCAGCAGCAATCAGCAGCCAGCAGCTGTCAAAGCATACTTCCATTTTTCTATTACAAAACTCAAGTAAACAAACACACCTACACACATATTTACATGTATGCATGCAAAGTTATAAAAAGCTATAAATGTACAAGCAAATAGATGAGCGTGTGTTAGTACTCAGCACTGACAGTCACTAAAACTCAATTTTGTGCAAAACATTTTGCTTCGGTTACTTTCAATTTTCTACCAAACTACTAAAAAAAATCACCTACTCTATACATCTCCAGGCGTGTATGTGTGTATGTGTGTGTGTTGGGCAAATGACTTCAAGCTGCACGTAAACGAAGTTACGTGTGCAATTTTACGTTTGAGAAAACTTAAAAATTTCCTTACGTGGCTGCCGCTCAAATGCTCCTTTCCTCAACTTGCTCGCTTGTAGAACAGGCTTGTATCTGTATTTGTTTGTGTGTGTGTGAAGGGGGGTTCCATATGCCGATAGATAAATGTAAGTAAGTTAGATTTTTTCGAGAAAAACTTGAAACAAATTTAATTTATGTTGCTTTGGGTGAAACAAATGCACTTGCAGGCGTATGAATAGGATCCAACGGAGCAGTGAAGCATTGAGAATAGAGAGAAGCAAGCACACATGCATATAAAAACTTTATTACATAATACAGCAATTTTGTAAAACTTATTGAAGCTCTTATGCAACTGAACAATTAGTTTACGAAATTTTTGGTGCACTGAAGAAGGTGGATCATACCGTTATGCTGCATGAAGAACTGTTAAGTAATTAATGTTCTAATGTTCTTCAACAATTTTACGTAGAAAAGAAGAGGCTTGTTGAATTATTTTAAAAATATAAAATTACTTTTAAACTTAAACTCTCAATCGCTCCATCATTCTGAGGAACACCTTGTCATATATAGAGTGTATATATTTTTTACAAGAACAACGATACTTCCACTGTGGCAACTATAGTAAACCACGAAGAATATTGTGTAGTTTAATCCATATGACGAATGTTTTCTAAATTAGAACCCACCGAATACTGTGTACAAACTTGAAGAAGCCCCGAAAGAATTGATCGAAATCTACATTCTATTTGCCGACATTCAAGCTTTCAATACTACGAAAATTGTATCCCCGCAAAACTTGCCACCAGCTCTGTGAGGATTTGAAAGGATTTCTCCGATTCGCCTGATACTAAACTAAGTTCCTTAAAACAGTACTACCATTGTTTCACGATATATTTGATATTACTAATATCGATCGTTAGGATTTCATTGACTATACGCAATCTTACGAAGCAAAGAAACAACTGGAAGATTAAATGAGGTTAGATTAAAGTCTAACATTGGATAGAAACTCTTAGAAATACATATGTGTAAATACAATAGTATTCCTTGTAAAAATACGCATTAGTGGTTATTTTTATGTCCTCTCATTTCGCCATTAGATGTCTCTGGAGAGTCTGGAAAACGCCTAAGGTGATGAGGAAAAGATTCGAATCAAATCGTCATTTTGAAACTGTTCTAAGAATATAGAAAGAGCTTCTACATGATAGATGTTCATTGAGTGTTTTCTGTAGAGTATACTGAGCAGGTGCAGTCTCCCAGAAGAAACTACGTGACTTTCTATATAGCGCGGCTTAGCTTCGTCTTAGCTGCCTCAGCTTTCATTCGCTTGGTGAAGATCAACAAGAGCAGTTGTACTTTGACAATATTCGAGAGCCTATATCAAAACGAAAAACTAAACAAATACAAATTTTCTAAATTCATTCGATCATTAAGTCTTTCTTTGACTCATCGAGGCTATGCTTACGTTCCATTTCTGCTTCAGAAATAATGCGCTCATATTGTTTTGAGAGCTTTACATTTGAAAATTGTTAAGAAAAGTCAGTGGAAGAATGTTTTTGGTAGCAATGAATGCATCCAGAATATTTTAGCAAATATTTCAGCAGCGAACACACAGTTTAATACTTACATGTCGTGTTCACACACATACACACATATGCAAATAATATACACATATTTATATATATTTATATCTTCCTCTACCAAACATTTTCGCTTGTAACTAATGCAGTGTATTCTACATGCCGATATGTATGTATTAATGTGTGGGTATGTAAGGGGAGTATGTGTTAGCACGCGAGTAAAAACATGAATAATGCAAGCAGGTTAAGTGCATTTGTTGCGCCAGCTGCTATTCACAACATGAAAATGGCATTCGGCATTGCCGCAAAGATTGCACACTTTTTGGCGATATCTATATATATGTATGCGCATGCATAGGTGAAGAAGTGTCTACATAATGCAAGAAACAGTTGGTTAAAAATGTGAGCAAGACTCTAATATTAGGAAGACTAAAATGACTTCCTCCTCAGTTTTACTGAACTCATACTACAAGTTTTCACGGTATTCGAAACTCAGGTTCTTCTATTAGTATTCATCAACTTTCTTATATAAAAAATTGGAAAATTTAGCACTATAGTTCTCTAGAATCATTCTTCAGTTGATTAAATTTCTTATAAATTTCTAAACCCGAATGTAGGCAAGGTTTTTCTCTTGAGTTAATATTGAATATTGCCCACATTTAGGAGCTTTTATTAATACTTTAAGTGAGAAATAACAATTTTATGGTAAAAAAGATTGTGTTAAAAAAATCTTGACTAACTTTAGAGCACGTTCATTTATATTCCGCACTGTTTATTCCTTTGCATTTGGCATCGTTGCGAGTTTTCCAGCCACGTAACTTCCATCTTCTCGACATTGCCTTGTGCATCTACAAATATTTGTAAAATTCGAAGATATCTCTCATTCAATATGCTTCTTTTATTCGAACTGTAGCACTCACGGCGCACCAATACTTCGCCAAAAAACCTCTAGGTGTTACGATTTGTTGCATTTCTAACATTTTGCTTGCGAGAATATTTTCATTTCACACTTGTAAAAATCAAATTCAGTGCTTGTAACCTCCAACTACACTCTCTGCACTACTCTTCGCTGGTTTAGGTGGGACTTCTTTACACATGTGCATAGTTAATAGTGTCAGTTATTACCGCTCCAAGTTGCATCGCGTGGTTACAGCCAAATTTCTTTTGCAATTTCACCTCGACCGCAAACTATGCACTACTATTGAAATATTGACGAGCAGTTGGTGCAAATGTATACAAAGATATTTGCACAAAAACGTACAGGAATGCATATATTTAAGGATTTGGAATAGTTTTACAAAACAATCAAGTACAGTATATAGTATTTGAGCAAATTTTGAGATGAGTATTCACTCTTTCGTTTTAGTTTAAACATACTTGGCGAAAATATTAAAGGTAGGTACATCTTAGTACAAAAGTAAGTATAAGCTCGACAAATCTCTTTACTTTTCTTCGCATTTTATGCCAATTTTAGCAGCTTAAGGCGTATAACCTAGGTTGATAGAGTAGTGGTGCCTACATTTTGGCGCATATTCAAAACGTCACACCCCCAACAAATGTTAAGAAACTTAATTTAATAAATTATACACTTTAATGTACACTTTCAAACATGTGACAACCATCTCTGTAAAATATCAATAAAATTTCAAGCAGCGAATAAAACTTGGTTCGTTTTACAAAATAATACCTCATATGCTTAAATGAATTATATAAAATAACTAAATTTATTAAATCAGACAGTTTTAGTGAGTTAACATATACACTAAACTAACTCTCTTTTAAGTCCAAAAAAAAACATTGAATAAAATAGTTTTTAAATATTTAATTGAAAGCAATCGACTTTGAATCTCCGCAGTTCGTTGGCTGCCAAGAACCATTAAACTTTTCACAACACCTTTTACAGCTACGAAATTCTCCGAGACTTATTTGAAAACGCAAGCCAAATGAATGACAGTTAATATCACACATTTTGCGGTTAGGAAATCCGCCTGTCTGCTCGACGCTGTGTAAGTCTTTCGCTCGATTTGAGTTGTAACCTTAATGGATTAACTTTAATCCCCGTAAGCTCAGCGACAATGGCGAGGAAACGAAAAGTTTTTAAAATTCAAAACACATAACAAAAAATAGAAAACAGAAAACACAAGCGAATCGAAAAGATATGTGTACATTTGAGTGGAGGGACGGCGTGTGTTCATAACCCAGTAAACGAATACGGTGGGTTTATGTGACCAAAAAGTTCTTAGTAACGAAATGAAAATTGTTTAGAAAAGCTTTCGAAAATTAAATTTAAATTATGTATATTAGACTTGGTTAGTGAAAGTTTGGTAGAGTTTATGAAAGTTTCTACAACATTTTGATATTTTTTATGCGTACGAGTGTTTGTGTTTATTGGGTATCGCAGTAAGAGTAACTATTTAATGTTTTGAAGAGAAACAAACCGAGTATTTGCCATGTGTCTGGTTTTCTTCACGTAAGTTTAAGCAATATATTCTTCATCCCAGCAGAGAAAAGGCATCGAATTCATGTTTCGTCTGTCTTTTAAAACAATTTCTAGAAAGATATCTAGTCTTCCATTATACAATTCTTTGCTTAGTAAAGGATTGCTCATCATCATATATATCGTAATACCACACATTACCGCCTGCCATAATTATTTAGTATGACCATAACATATGGCCGTTACCCATAATTATTTAGTAAAACCTGTGCATGTCACCTGATCATCTGAATATAGATTCTATAAAATTCTAGACACCTGGAGCCGCTATAGTCTAGTAAATACAGAAATAGTAATAATTTAGCTTTACGCTTTTTCTCAAAATGATAACTTCACAAATTGCTAAGCATAGGTTATTGATGCAACTGCCGCCCAGAGATACAAAAAACCGCTGTGAATAAAATTCTTAATTTTGCCCATAATCACTTCTCTCTGGAAATTTTTAGTATAACCAACTTAAAGTGGTGAAACTGCTCCACTTTATGAAACTTGTAAAACCGCATTTTTTTTCACAGGATTATTAGAATGTCGTTCCTTAAAACGAAAGTCCTCTTCACTTTTTTAAGAGACCGGTTTCACAAAAGTTGCCAATTCGTAAACAAAATTCTATTTACCAGGTGTCAAGGTAAATTTTTTATATCTGAATATATTCCTTCGAAATTAGAGGAAACCAATATCTAGGTCTATCTGTGACACTCTGTAAGTCGTGAAAAAATAAGTTAAGGATTTTTGTCCAAGGAGCTCGATTTTGTAAAGTACTAACAAGGTATTAGAAATGCATAAAGAATATAATACTCGCATATGACTCACCAGTTAGTCTCTTCTAAGTTTATAAATATATACCGTAATGGAACCGAGGTTTAGTTAGAATTTTAAAACTTTACAAGAAACTTATTACCTCAGCTACATATCACAAGTTTTCATAGAGATTCTTAAAAATGAAGTACCTAAAACGGAAAGAAGTTCATATCACATTTGTCAGGAAATGACCGTTTGCAAAATTTGGCCATATGATAAGGAAGAGATTCTAGGTCATTAAAGAGTTAAGAGAAACTAAATAATTGTTGAAATAATTAATTTAATCATAGTCTCTTCTGAGCAGGTCCATCATTCATAAATGAGATTTACGATTAAAAATAAATTATCAAGCTTACTCCACTTGTGTCCCCTGGACACGTACTTGACAGATTAGTTGCCTTTAATCTGACCATCTGACCACTAAATAAACCAATATTTTTCTCAGTGTTAATGCATACATCCTTCCTCCGAACCACAAGCAAATAGTTTAGTTTTCTAAACAAAAACGTGCTTGTGTGTGTATCCCGAAAGGTGCCAGCCACAAAACACGTTCTGCATGCCAAATACTATTGGAGATCAGGTGACGCCACACATATGCAAGTACTCACACACATCACGCACACACATACACACGCGTTTGTGGATTCATGGAGGAGTTTTACTACTTTGTCAGTTTCAAAACCTTTCTGTTACAATTTAATATTTTTCCAACTGAAATAACAGTTTCGTAGTAACCGTTTTTGCGTAACACACACAGGCGGTCACAAACAGTTAGTTGCATGTATGGTATATAGTTATGCCGTACAAATATGTACATACATATATCACATGTTTGAGGATTATTTGCGGATTTTCAATATTTGAAAATCTTCTGCTGCTCGATTTCGGCTGCTCTTTTCAGCGTCGCTTGAATTGCGTTGTGCTCACCGAAAAATGTTGAATAAAATAAGATCAAATAAAGTGAAATAGAATAGTATTTGCAAAGCAAACTAAAGGCTAAGGATTTGCTAAAAGCAGTCAGTTGAATAAACACAAAGTGGCGGAGGAAAAGATGTCAGCAAAGGTTAGCGGGTTGTGTCTGTGTTGGTGTGGCTGTGGGTGTTGTTTCAGATCTGTGTTTGGCTGACTTAGTGGTTTGCTGTTTGTATTTATATTTAACTATGTGCTTGCGGTGGCTTCTAAATGCATGTATGTATGTATGTTTGTATGTGTGTGTAGGATATTGATTGTGTCCAATGCAAGGATTACTTCTGTTTTATACATTTTCTTGATAAATTTTGTGTAACTCTAAAGAATTAATGCGTTACAGCTTGAAATTTCATTGATAGTAGAAAATTCATTTTCAAATATTAAAATTAAAAAAATATTTACAACATTTAATCATTTTCAAACCTCATGAAATTCAGAAAAATAACACATGAAAGAATTACTGGTACATTATTATAGTTTATTTAAACTGCTGAAATAAACGACTGAAAATGAACGACTGAATGTACACCAGAGCTAAAATACATCTTTATATGCATGCATAACATTCGCTTGTAATAGTACTAATATGAAATAATCTTGCTATACTATATTACATATGTACATATGTACAATACATTAAACATTTTATTTTAGAACTCTTAAATCCACTGATTAACTATCATTATATGTTTAAGTTGACAAATATTAATCCTTATCGAACACTGCATATATGATCTACTGCCACTGCTAATTCAATATTAGGGTATGTATTGTAAAATTTTAATATGATATGTTATGTCATATTATGCTATGTTATGTTATGTTATGTTATGCTATGTCATGTTATATGTCATTTCTCTTTTTACATATCTTTACATGTTTTTTTCATATAAACAATAATATATGTATGTTATGTTATTTTATGAAATTCTATGTTATGGCATTATTTTTATGATTTATGATGATTATTATGATTTTATGATTATGTAATAATTATTATGATTTATGTAATATAGGCAAAATTTTCCTTAGACTTGTTTCGTTATATCGCACTATGCTTCCAAATTTTTTATTATAATATGTTGTGTTCAATTTTGTAAATGGTGTAAAGAAGGCGAAAACCAAATTCAATGAATAACATAAATCCACTAAAGTATCGATTTCCTCAAGATTCCGTCTACATATGCAATCTTCTGATTTTTCAGTTTGAAATATTGCCAACTGATATTGTTACTCGCTTAAATCTGTGTGTAAATTATCTTAGAATATATCAGAAAAATTTAGCTGAGATAGGATACAGCCATATGAAATTCGAATAAGCCTAACTTTTGTATTCTTTCTATTCTCGAATAACTAGAATGCAGGTTAGAAACTTTAAAGAATATATGAAGCATCATTTTGGTGAAACGGAATTTTCTCCTGATATTTCTGGTTTATCATTCGTTGTTTCCGCCAAATTTATAACCCTATTCCCTTGCTCTTTAACAGTTGAATGATTTAATAAGAAGCTTTTGCCTGGCGAGCGAAGATCGCGGATAGAAGAGTTTTTGCAGTAATTCCGGACTCAAACCCCGAACCTTTAAGTGATATTTACGCATTCAATCTACTCATACCAATAGCCATAGCGACTATTGCCTTTAATTAAAGATACTCCTTAGAGAATGCTTCGTGGGCAGTTTATTAGCAATGCCGTCTAAATGTATCTCTCTGAATTCACAAAAACAAAGAGTTTGGCACATTCTCGAATAAATCCCGAATATACCGCTTCTAGGTCGCGGATTCTTAACGAAGCCATGCAATAGTAAATCTAAGGCATTTTCTCAGCATGATTTGTTAAGTGCGGGTCTGTTTGAAATATAGTTTTGCCATGTGACCGGACCAAATTCAAAAATTTTCAGTTTCTACCCTACCCATACCCTACCCTATTTTCTACCCTAAATGTGCTAATGCAACTTAGTTCTAGGCATATACCAACATCACATAGGTTGATATGTGAGTAAAAGCGCCTGTACCAGTGTATCCACCTAATTCGTGCCTATATTTGTGCCAGAGCCTATTAGCTACAATATTATGATTATTTTTGTTGTTTTTTGGTGTTGCTGTTATAGTCGCGTGGTTTAAGCTGTGCCAGTGTATTTATTTTGATGACTTAATTTAATATGTACCGTTGTCGGCGCGCCATATCGTGTCATCGTGTCAACAGTATTTGCTGGCTGTCTGTCCACACTTCCGTCTGAGCCCTTAGCTAAACATTAATTCAATCGTGCGTCACGTCGAATGAAGTTTGACGGGTTACTGCTAACTGCAACAACTAAAACACATTTACAATATTTGGTGTCACCCGGTCGGGTAGATTGGTGTGCTCTTTTATATATTTACATACACACACGCATATATATATATATATATATATAAATATACATGTGAAGAGTTGTAGACTTGGTGGTGTTTTAGCTAGTGTCCTTTGATTTATTGAATTATGCTTTTAACCCACCTAAATATCTATGAATAAATATTTTATTATGTATGTGTGTATACAGATGCATAGTTTACGGTTACAACGACCATGTGTGGGCAATTAATGTCAAATATTATCAGGTGCCGAAGGTTTGAAAATTATATGTTTGAATTCCTTGTTGAGTTAAGCTCAGAAGGATTACAAATGTACGAATATGATGTATACATATGTATACCTATATATATTCAAATATTTATACAGTTAATAAACTGCCAAATGACAGTCCATGTAATGTTCTTATCATCATTGGATTTACCTTTAATATTTGCCAATCACTTATCAATTTAATATAACTTATGGGCATATCTTAAATGCGATATCTTTAATGAAATATATAATTATCTCCTTAGGCAAATAATACAAAGTGATGGAAAATTGAGAAATGCCATCATTTAATCCTTCTGACTGAGCTGCACCACCCACTTGCAGTTTAGAGAATTAAGGAGCTTTTCAATACTCTCGTGTATTTGGCATGCTCTCCAAGCAGCTACTACAAATATTGTAGAGTTAATTGTTTTGCTGTTTGTCGAAACTTCGATTGAACTACTAAAGGAATATACTTTAGGCTAAAAGGCCAAATAGCAGGAAGTGTTTGAAAACGTAAGTTAAAAAAACAGATCCTCCAAAGTGTTCTACTAATTAAATCGTTTTCCATAAGAAAAAAAACTTCTTTTTGAAAAAAAATTTATGATGTTGATCAGAAACCAGAATTAGAACTCTTATTATAGTAATAAAATATAGCAGAAAAAAACTTAAAAATCGGTCAAATGGACTAAGGGAAGTTAGACAGAAAAAGGGAAGGCAGCTTGAAAGAGAAAGAGCAGATTAAATTGAGGAACATAGTTGAAATTAGATCGTGATTGAAAATACCATAACTGCGTAGGTTTATTGGTTAAAAGGGGACTCTGGCCCAAAGGAAAGTACCTTGAGCACCTAATTAAGACTCATTAAGAAATTAGTCACTATACAAATATTGATTTCCTTGCTTTTCCCTTCCTCTTCCTCTTGTCACTTTAACTTTTTACTAGTCTCTCTTCAATAAGGTAATTTCCTATGTTGACCTTATTCTATTATTCTATGAGTGCACCTATTTTTCACTTGGGTCCATTTTCAAATAAATTTTGATGGCGCTGAGGGATCCTGTTATGGTAAAACAGGATGAAACTAAATACTTCTGGTATTGGCAAAGTCTTTGAACTAATTGGTGGAGTTTACATAGTTTATCTCTGGTTATCAAATGGTCTAAGTATCAAGATATCTAGAACTCAATGTTGAAAGATATTGGCTTATAATTAAATGTTAAATCCAGCAAACAAATAAAACATATATATATAAGTCTCACTCCACATAATTATTTAATGATTTTAAATTCTAATATATTCACGAATTATTATATATGTTTAAATACATATATTAAATACTTAATATCCACATGCCACTCTTGATACAACCACGCAACAACTCAACCAACTGACTGGCTATCCAACCTGTCTCTTCGGTTAGCCATCGAAATTGCTGCATTAATGTCACATATTCAAAAGCTGCACTTCACCAATTGAAGTCGGTTCATAGAGCAACATTTATGTACACATATCCATACTTACACAAACAACTAGTTGCATGAACCATGTATGTATGTATGTATGTTATTTATTTGGACATTTATATTTGCTCACACCTGGGCCTGAACCGCTAGTTCGCGGGATGTATGTGTGTGTGCATGAGAAATGTGTACTTCATAGACATAATGAAAATGACAATTTTAGGTTTGCGTTATACAACAACAACTACATACGAATGTTGACAATTTAATGAAAATGCACTGACATCGAAAGTTAACTGCACATTTTCGAACACAATCCACGCTACATTTTACATTTATACCCATGCGCCGAGGTAATTATCAACAAAACATTGAATATGTAAATTGAATTTAGTTTTCACTTCTTTTTTTTGCTTTTTGCAATATCATCGATGATTTATTTTGAAAAGTTGGTGAAGTCATTTTGGTATGATTAGATAGTTGTTTTGAATTCAAACACAGCATGGTGGCTGACATTGCATTCGTATACAAATGTTAATTAAACGTGTGTGGAACCGTCCTGAAATACAATTATATTAACCATACAGATCACAGAGTTTCAATGATTTCGATATCTTTGAAAAAAAAAAAAATGATTTAGTAAACTTTTTAGTTTTAAAAATTAACAAATACATAATTTAGTGGCATTTCTAAAGCAGATTACGCTTGTTTATTAATTTCAGAAAATATATTAATTTTGCACATAAATCGCCTACGCTTTAACCACTTCCTCTTCAGTTGGCTTCCTAGATTTGCAAAAGCAGCTGAGCAGCATTATAAACACGACGCCAAGTATGACAATATCCAAGACTAATAATATCTGCATCAGCGTGAGTACAGCTTGAATGATGCGCTTCTCCATTTCAACTGCCATGATAGAATAATTCTAGAGTTATATTAATTATTAATTTAAATATCTTACTGATGTTAACTTCCGCAAATACATTTCTGAATTTGATTTGCTCAATACTATAAGGCGTCATTTCCTCTCCAGTGGAAAGTTGAGCTTGGAGTGCTCTTCCTGATGCTAGTTTAATTCTTTCGATTAAAATAAATGGTTGGGATTGTCCAGCTTGCGGGACGATCTGTATTTTGAGATATATATCATATAGTTGGTGATCTTATGTAATAGTTTAGTGGGCTGGTGCCCTCATGCTTACCTCCATAGGCTCAGCAAATACAATCATCACAGTGGATATGACAAGAAAAAGCTTCAAGAAACATGTTCTTTTGCTAAGTTGATGGAACATTTTGTTTTCTAAATCAGATACATATATGCAAAATAGAAGAAGATAATGACGAATGATGAAGTATGCTTTATTAATATACAACCAAGCTAACTAAACAGTGGTCGGACTTTACTAAACTTCACTCTACCGGCTAAACCATCCTCTTATCCCGAATCTTCTATACGAAATTTTCTATTTTGTCTTAATATTCTTTATCACACATCGTAAAAAAGAACAGAACTGAAGCACACTAGACACTTCTTCTAATCTCATTAAAGTGTCAACTAAACTATGAAAGGAATGAATACTTTTATATGATACTCAGAAGGCTATATGTGACTGTCCGCATATTTCTACTAAGACAAAGATTACCGTAAAATCTATAGTCATTCGGGATGGAATTTAAACTTGTTCATTTCTCAAACAATATAAAGTTGCACCTCAAAAATAAGAGCGTGAGTTCGGCCAAGCATTTAGAAGAAGTTCCTTTTAATATCGCAATGTCCTTAGAGCTGGGAAGAGCATATCCAGCAGTTTTATACTAAAACGGGGCTTTTAATAAATATTTTGAAATATATCAAAAATGTCTAATGTTGAACAAGTGCGAGATAAAACAATTGCTTTTGACAAAAAAAAACCGATGGAGCATTAGTATTTTGTGCCATCTCGTTAAAAATCGATACATAAAATCAACTTTGACATCTAATTTAGAATACTAGGATATTTTGAAGAACTATCAAGCATTACAGGTTGGTTAGAAATGTTTTGGAAAAGATCCTTAAAATTGAAACCTATATCGCTAATCGATATGAGATCGATCAGACGACAGCCTAGTAATCATAATTATAATACTACCTGGTGATAATTAACCATTCCACTTTAGCAACACAAAATCTTATTTGCCAAGGTCAATAAAATTTCTTTTTATATTCGCCACGTACTATAAGACTTTACTTATACAAAACGGGATAGAACAATTAATTTATATTTTCTCCTTGTGAACTTTTTGAATTTCCAAAATGCTAAGAACTGAGAGGAATGGAGAGGATGAATTAATCGATTGAGGTCATAAAAAACGCTAATAAAACTCGAGACAGTTCCTCCTTGAAAACAAGGGTCGTTAAAAATTTAGCGGAAACTTATTTAGATCTCTTCCTTGATGTCGAATTTTATGCATTTTATTTATTCAATTCACCAGAATTTTTCTAGCTTAAAAACATTTTCTAGCTTAAAAAAGGAACCGAACGAATTATTTCACCTTCACTTCCAATCAACACTACACAGCAATTCAAATACTACTAGTTGAGAACCAAGAATGCTCAAACGCCCAGAAACATCTAGAAGTGATCTAAAAGAAAATTTGTCATACTAACTCACAACATTTAGTAAACACGATGCTTTTTAAATATATGCATATAACAAACAATTGTGTCAACACAAGTAAACTTTCCAAAATAATGGTATTTCCCGCTAATTTTGGTGCGTTATTTACCAGTTGTGACGCCTAATGCTGTTCAAGTTTAACTGCGAGGCTAAAGAAAAACGGAAAATTTCATTTTAAATTTTAAGACTATAAAATATTACTTTATTCAGATATATATTATATATATATATTAACAAGTTCACTTTATTTACTTGCTTATGGTTTCGGGGTTACACCACCGTCAACCTCAATGGGTTTTACTTCATTCGCTTTTGAGGGATCTACTTTCTCAGTAATAGTTACAGGAATTTGTTTCTCGGGTGCAATTTCTACTTCAACACCATCGGCAACACCACCTACCGGCGCAGCTGGCTTTTCTGGCGCCTCCGGTTGCTTTTCGGAGGCAGGTTTAAAAGTTGCAGGGCTTCCCTTACCGCCATCAGCCGCAGGCTCAGCTGGTTTTAATGTGACCGTCTCTGCTGGCTTCGGCTTCGGCTTCGTGTTTTCATTTTTCTTCTTATTTTTCTTGTCATCACCAGGCCTCAAGCACTTGAATATATTGTCAACACACTGGAGTGCCAAAAATCGTTAGAAACAAAATTTTATATTTCAATGCCAGTACCTACTTCCAATAGATCTCCCACTGCATTTTTAACAGCCAAACCCATTTTTGTATTGAATTCCCCGAAGAATGAACCGAAATTCCACGAGCCGTCATCGTCTTCCGGTTCAACGGGTTTCGGTTTCTTAGAGTCCGTAGGCAACTTGCCAACAACACTGTCGCGCAGGGATCTAATTCGTTGATTTACCAGTTTGAAGCGATTATCCTGTTCAGAATTTTGTACTTCACCAACTGTTGTCGTCCAGAAGACAAAAGTCAACAAAAGTAGTAGTAGGAAGATTTTCATTTTTGGAACGACTGTTTTACCAACTCTTCGGTTTGATAGAACTTTGCGAAACTAACAATACTTTTCGACAAGGTTTTATTTTATATATATTTCTGTTAGCATACGCAGTATATTATAAGCTGATGGGATATTCGAGGCTTCGATTCGAACGGGAATTTTCCTATACACATATGTACATATATATCTAAAATTCATATTATAATAATACGTGAAAGCCTTCGTTGGCGAAAGCATTAAGTACAGTACAGGGTACATTAGGTACAATTTGGACTATCACAAGTTCTAATCCGAAGCGCGAAGAGTTTTTTTTCTGAATCGGCGCGCTCTTAGAAGGCAATTTCAAGCACTATGAGCACATGAATTTATTAAAGAGCTTCTCCTTCCAATTGTGACATGAACCCTGCAAATTTTTAATGGTCTTCCGAATATTCAATCGATTTTAAGAAAAGATTTATCACGGCCGCAGTGCTCTCAGTGGTTTGTTATTGGTCCCTGGGATATTACCACTAACAGAAAATATTATATTCGTTTTTGACTCTTGGTCTACTCTGCCATTACGTTTTACAACATTCTAGGAAATGTACTAAGTGTACATAGAGACATACGCATAGTATGTATGCAGTATAAAATATCATAAAAACAGCTAAATAAATAAGTGAAGGTGTTCTTCTCGGTAAGTATTTAAGAGCGGCTGTGTACTCGTATATCAAACACATCAGTTAGATAATTTAGAAATAAGGTCGTTTGCCACCAATTAAGTTAGTATTAGTTCATTAGTAAAAAAACGGCAAAAATGTACTTGGCTGGTTGAAAGACTGATTTAAAGAACACACCTAACCGAAAGCGGTCATCAATAGTTGTATCATACCCCACCATATATTTAAGCAGTTATTAGAATATTGTTGTTCCCACGAAACGCTATCAGTTTACTGTCTTCTCGGTAGCAAAATAATACTTAATTCAACTATAAGTTAATATTGAGTCAAATTATTTTTTTTATAAATCAGCATGCAATCTATTAAGAAATTAAAAAAAAATGTGCCATCGCTTCCGCGCAGAATATTTTCACATCGTAAGTTAAGTCATGGAAGTGTTGGGGCTAGCTAGTACAAACTATAAAAGTCAGAACTATATCATGACCTTGGCTGCTAGTTTCACGGTTATTATACCCCGCGGTGCGACCTCCATGTCTTTTCGGAATATTTGACGCTGTTTTAGGTTAACATATGCTTTGAGTAAAAATTGCGTCACACAAATTACCAGATTTTAGCGACTTTTTGCAGGCGATTGGGAGCCTTAAAGCTCCGAAACAAATATTGTCACTCAGCGCTATAGAAGACTGATTATGGAATAACAGTACTGGATTCGGTTACAGTTCTACGAAAATATTTCGAGAATGTATTATGTTACTCCAGTAGTAAATAAGTGGATGATTGAACAGTTCAGCTTTATTAAAAAAAATAAAAAAAAACGAAAAAAGTGTGGAAAAGCCTGGAAAAAGGACTGCACACATTGAAACTACTGGGTAAAATCCAGTTTAGGAAAATGTTAAAACAAACGCTTCATAAATGTGGCAAACTACATCGAACTATTGGAAATTGATTGAGTCAAGTGGTTACTCGTGACGTTCCGATGAGTCTCCAACCAAGTAAGTCCACAAAAAAGTACTGCATTAAAGCGAGAGATATAAGGTTGCCAAACTGACATTAAAAAGACGATTAAATAAGTCACCATTACCGAACTAACTTGCAAGAGTTCAGTAGCTACCGAAATCAAAGATTTTTGAGATCGAAAAATCTGTTCGATAAAGATACTCATCATAAAAATGATATAATTTTTGAATTGAATGAATCACTCTTTATATGGATTAAGAAGATATTCTAAGGTACTTGGTGCGAAAGCTCTCCCACTTTCAAAATTATACACACATACATATATGCTAAAATAAAAATAGACTGGATGTATCGCCCTCTATACGGATGAAACGAAAATGCTCAACCCAGCCAAGAATACAACAAAGTAGTCGGATTTTATATGAATATAACGGCAACTAAGAGGTTTGTCAAGACAGAAAAAATTTCTCAATCAAGTAAATGCAGTGCCTTTTATTAACTATATAAAGCTTCCATTTATTTTTACTTCTCAACATATAAAGACGTTTGGTCCGCACGAATATTTTATTATAATCAATTTCCCACTGGGCCTTAAATTTGTTCTCTGTCATTCTTTATATGCAACTTTCAAGCGGATTTTTTACAGCTTTTAATTAACGCGCTGGCATTACAGCCAGCCATGCACTTCCACCGGGTTAATTATTTTTACGTGTAAATTGGAAATATTACATGAAAATGTCAACCGAAACTGTTGTGCAATTGTTTTATTCTCCATTTTGCTTTATAATTTTTTATTTTTTTTTTAACTTTAAATTCACCTAGGAACAGTTATGCAGCGGTATTGTGCAATTATTCGAATGCCAGCTTACACCTTTGAAGTCGTTGCTCTTTCATGTGAGCGTGTTTTGTTCGACTGGTATGTTGCCACCTCGTTTTACACATTCCACTTCGCGTATGCGTGCATTTAATTCTTTACAGCGTAATAATAAATTTAATAAATAATAATACAGTTAAATGCTTTGGTGACATATAAATTTAATTCCACAGGTTCTGGCAATTCTTTTTCGCTTTTCTTCATATCAATTGTTACTCTCTGTTAATAAAGACGAACTGTTTTAAATATTTTCCAGAAATTTTAAAGTTATGGTAGCAACGATGCTTTAGAATTCAATTAATTTAAATATTCTTAAAGTGTTATCCGACATTGTTAGAAACAATTGAAATACATTCTGAGTGCTCTGGATTTTCTGCTAAGCTTAGTGTGTTAGGTTAGTCAATAATTTTCTTAAAGTACACCTTAGGGTCCTAAAAGCATTATCCAATTGGTAGACTAACGAAAAAAATTTCTATCTAATCGGCTGTTGTCTGGGCCACTCGTTTGGGCAGGCAGCTTCAGCATGCAAATCTCGTTTTTCTCGAGACCATATGCCTTCGGTGATCTAGACTGGCCAAACCTTTTAAGTTATCGAAGTAACGAAGCCACTAAATACTATCAAGACTTCACACTGAAAAATAAATGACTTCAAAAATCCTCGGCAAAATCTTTACTGGAATCAATTAGTTAAATAAAAACTTTTCTGGCAGTCCTAATAGCAGAAGTTGAACTCAGTTTACAAAACAAAAAAATTTCGCCTGATTTGATACTAGGAATTTGCTGGGATACCACGACATCTATCTGTGGAACTTTCAGTTATCAAAAGACACCAAGGCCTACAAACTAAGATAAATGCCTAAGGGCATGGTGAAACTCTTTCTATTGAATAGATTTGTGAGGAATGCTAAATTCGGAGGTATATGTCTTTAAGTATTTTTTCTTAATATTTCCGAAGACGATTTTAAAGTGAACCATTTCATCATATTTTCAAATACATACTCAAAAGTTTTATACAAATAACTACTTTTAGGCGAACTATTCAGTAGACAAATATATCGCTTCAAATTACCGTACAGGTCAATCAGTACAAAGTAATTCTAGCATAGCACCGAAGTCAAGCGCAAAAGAGGGAAAGGAAAAGTTGGTTTTGTAATTGAGTACATAGCATCGAAGTTATACTTAAACGCGAAGCTTTTGCTAGACTTGCGAAAACATATATGACTCCACATGTTTTCGAACCAACTGTATTTTTTTCTAACTGTCTCTTATTTGTTTTCTCACTGACCGCATTATTACAAAAGACTTTTTTGGCTATTTATTTTGGAATTTTTTATAAATATATGAAAGTACTGAATCAAACTCATTTAGAAATTTTGCGCGATTTTGGTATATAAATGTTAATGTTCCAAAACATAAGCCTTCAGTCACTTTTTGTCTTCTGTGCACAAAATTGCTCCAAGTAATATGTAATAATCGCTATCTTTTGCGTTAATAGCACCCAACCGAGAAGACACAAACGAAAAAAAATTTGGAATAAGGCTAAATGACAAGTACATTGCATTTGTGGCCACGGCTGAGAAAATTCCAAACGGTGATTTTCAAACAGATATCACCTCTTTAGACCAAATCTGGGTGTGGAAGCTATTGGGCTATGAGCCCGGACTGGGTGCCTTTCATACCCAGCAGTTGGTTGGCGCTGATAGTGGAGAGGTCAGGCTCCTAAGGAGGTGTAATTCCCAACACCACACGAATTGCAAAGCACCCAGGAAGGTTTGTGGCTTGTCATATCAAGTAGAATGATGCTTAGCAGCTGGTTGATATTGACAGTGAGAAAATGGTTAGAGCAATGGTGAATCAGGCTCCTGACGCGGTGTATTTTCTAACGCCACACCAGTTGCAGAGAACCCAAGAAGAATCTTTGTTGATCCAGATGATGCAGGAATTACTTGCTAAATCGAGGAGACTGAGTTACCTGGTGTTGAAAGAGAAAAATACTTTAAATTCAGTAATCGATTAATAAAATAATACAATATTTTAACATACATTTATTCGAATAGGCTTTGTTCTGGGTACCGGCCGCAAATCTTCGCAGCACATTGTCCATTAAACATCTGCTCCTACCATCCGGACTAATTCCACAAGAAGTTCTTATTTGTCTGTATTTTTCTTTTTATTTTATTTTTATTACACGATATCTCTTCATACAATTTTGAAATAGGTCAACGGATTAAACTGTCCGCTCTCTTTCCTCATTATCATTATCTGCACTAAAATTCTATACATACCTTTTGCTATACCTATGCTTTTAGGAATTCGTCTTTTGAAAGGGCAATTTTTGCTACATTTCTTTCTATATATCGTTGTAACTCCTTGGGTAATATATAATGACCACCCAACACTTCATGAGTAACTGCACTAAACTAATATTTAAGGTCCTTCTTCCTTTTCGGTGGTAAGCTTTGTGTGAGCTGCTGGCTTTTAAATTGGGATCTTATAAATGTTTTCTAATTCTTACTACACACATAATATGATTAAAGTCCTACTGAGAGCTAATATTTAGGTGAATTCTTAAAAATTATTTCTTAAATGTAAAAGTGGCTACTTGGTTATATAGTAAGCACATTTTAGGGCGCAAAAATAATATGGAACGAAATAACAAATATTAAAAAATATGAAATTCCATATAGCTGTGTATAGGGCGCATTTTCAAAGTTAAAAATTTGCTGAAGGGATAGCTGTCAGACCAGATAGATGTCAAAGGAAACACAAGTGTCTGACATTTCCATTCAGTGTACTTCGCCTAATTACCGGGCCAAGATTGGAACCGGCTTTGAAAAAATGTGGAACTTTAATTACAAAATTCCTGTTTATGCAGCACTCCCACGTGATGAGTCAGTCAATGCAGAATACTTTAGTGGTTTTTCGTGACCGAATCACATTAATTGGCTACCTCGATCATGTTCGTTGATTGTGTTTACTCTGTTTTGCATTGGCAGATCAAGTAAGAAGTAGATAGGTCAACTTGGATTGACCAGTTGGAAACCATTATGCGGCGCCTAGGTAAGGTCACACTGGAGCAGGTGATGCAAAATGACATCCGATAGGAAGGTCTGTGTAAGAGGCATTCCTGAGTTTACATGTCCGAAGTTTTTTTATCAGTCACTAAGTGTTCTTAAACTAATAAAGGTAAACTATTGGCAATTTCATAATTTTTCTGCATTTCATTAGAAATAAAATGTGTATAACTCTAGCGAACATACGCTTTATAACAAAGCCTACAAGTAACATTTTAAATTTAGTGAAAAACAAAAAAAAAACGCCTAAAATCCATTGCATGTAAGGTATCAATGCAACGCTAATAATCTTTATTGTATTTACTGACGAAAATCCCTGCACAAGCGATAAATAAATATTTAATGAAGTGCGAAAAAGCATATCTGACGTTTTTATGCTTTTTAAACAACAAATGCAAAAAAAAAGATGATGCGAACGGTAAATGAATAACTGAAATGCCATGTTCGCTAGTGAACCCCAATGTGCAATGACCGGAAAGAATACTTCTTTAATTTTAAATGAAATATCGATGTTATTTATATTAAAACAAGAACCCAATTTAATATGAATATGTATTATTCGACATATGGCTTATACGTATAATAGCGAATGATTTAAAAATTTAAATAGAACGAAATTAGTAAATGCAAAACTGCTATACACTAACCTATTTTCATAAAAAATCGTATGCAAAGCATTGATTACTCCTCCAACTTATTACTTCCACTTATTATATATATCGCGTAAAATTTTCGCTGAAACAATTTATCCGATAGGTGGTGCTGGAGTCGGAAAGCTTCTTGAGGCATACCACTTGCTTTTCCCTTGTGATGCTTTGGATCATTTATTATTCAGATGCAATTTCGACAAAAAATCAACTCGGCAGATGGCGAGTATATTTATGCGGTTTAATTTTCTGCCGTTTTAAAAATATGCCTTCCACATTTAAGGAACCTTGTAAACTTGCTAACAAAATATACTTCGAAGTAGTCATGACATTCGAACAATGCTTAAAAGTACTATATTTGTATGCGCAGTATTATAAAATATTTTATATAACAAAGCTTTAAAATTATATACTGACATCTTTATGGAAAATTATAGCCTGGAATAGAATAATGGCATAGGTATGTAAAATTGGCGGTTATGAAGGCCAAGCTTTCATTACAAGGTGTACCACCATTTATGTCTGTTTGTAAAAATTAAATAATTTTGAAATAAAAACGGCATCTTTGTTTAAACTATTCTAGACAGTTGGGTCCACTATAATTTATTTGGACTATTTTTGGAATAAAATATCAATCAGTTTGGCACATTTGCTGTTGGCGGTTTAATATACTTTCATTACTTTTTCGAGCACGTTGGGCGGTATAGCGACAATTTGAGCACGACAGTTTGCCTTCAGCCAGGTTTACTAGCCTACAATTTGGCATTTAAATAAATCAAAAGAGGGAGTCGGGAATCGAATCGATAGATCTGGGTGACCGGAAACTTGAAAAGTTTCTTTTATCATCATCATCGAGGGAGTTTTTACTTAGTCACTATGTCTTGTCGCTTACGAAAACTATTTTCAAATGATCAATGATCAAATGATCAATATGCCGGCGCATTGCTTCGGTGTAAAGTGATTCATGGGTGGAATTGTACTTTATTGTGGGTTTCAAAAGTAGTTTAATAAACTAAATTGATTAGTAAATGTTATAGTTATATACCAACCTAAAATATGGCTCACCCTGTATATGAAATTTTATCAATATTTTTTTCAAAACTTTCCATATTTCATAAAGTATAGTGCTTCCGAACTCAAAGCATACCGCCTGTAAACCACGCACAAACGCATATCCCGTGCGAAATGCAGACGCACATCCTACACCACATTAAAGTATGCCGAAACATTTATTTTAATACATTTAAGTAAAATTAAATATTTACATGCATTGTATGGCGAACATTCGGTTGTTGCGGCAGAAAAATATTTGTGCAAGTAATCAGCATAAATACAAATTGTTATTGTAATGTACATATGTACATACATATATTCTTACATGTAAATATTATTTACTTATATATATTTATATATAGAAATCCATTTAATTTCCCTCATACACACACATTTTGATTGTATTTGCAACTAAATTAATCGTGTTACGGTCAACTCAATTCATGCAACGCATAACTAACGTAATTGCCACAAATTGCATTCTGGTATTGTACAATATTATTGCGTTGGGGCTTTTCAAATATTTCACATGTAATAACACGGAAGTTATAGTTAATTGGTAAAATAAATGGTAAATTCTATAAACTCTTTGTGCATTGGAGTTTTTTTATCTGTTCACAATCGAAACATGCTGAGAAGTAAATAAAAAAATTTTTTTTTTGAGAATAACATGAAAAAAACCAATCGATCTTCTAAATATTAGCAGTCAGGAATTTTAAGGAACTACTTATGGGAAATGTGCAGCACACGGCATAATGAAGCCCAGTTTAAAAGCAGCATCCCTTCAAGAGATCCATGAAGCGCTATTTCATAACTGAAAAGTGTCTGGTATTTGTATCGATTTCTGTTGGCCCGACAAGACGGGGTTCTGTGTTACAGTAGCGAATCAAACTAGTCAGGCCCTCCAACATATATTCTCTAGATGTCAGTTGTTATTAATAACTGCCATTAACTAGATGGTCACTGACTCACAATGACTTCTTTTTAAAGATTTGCGAACTCACTTTGCCGCGGGCAAATAAAGGCGCCCACTTGATCGATGGTCGATTCTACAAATAGTCCATATGAACTGTAAAATTTTTAAATAGGTTGTAGCAATTCTTTAAGAAAAGATTTCAAGATAATATGGTAAATGTATTATTGTCTGAAAAATGAATGTGGAAATAGATCTTCCCACGCTTCAGTTCCAGGTGCATTACTGATTACAAGGTAACCATACAGATCTAGTGTCCGAGCTAAATATCGAACTACTTGTTAAATTTAGATGGTTACCTGGAGAACAACGCATTATAATAGCTTTACCAGATGAGTACCTAAGTCTGAACATCAATTACATAGAAGGAACCAGAGCTTTGTATGACGCAGAGAAATATTTACTTGATTTTATTTCCGAAAAACTGTATACTGGAAATAACTTCTCGTGATTCATTCATTTCAAGCAGATATTTGAGGATCTGTGAATTTTTTCGAGAAGTTGAATCAAAGGGCGGTTGCTCGGGCTTATTATTCATTATATTTATATAGAATATATTGATCTTTTTATGTATTTATTTTCATTTGAGGGTTATTTTAAACTAAGTACTTACCTTTATTCGAGGAAGCAAATAAAAGAATTATATTTTTGGAATATAAAGCAAATTTTGTCATTGCAAATAAAAATTTTAACATTAGAGAGTATTTAAAATATGTTGTGACAAATCGATATATATGTATATATATATATATTTGCGCTATATGTTATATTTAAAAAAGAGCATGAATTTTGAAGAAAGAAATATAACAACTTTAAGGTTGTACATACACATGCACTCCTTTCAACTACATAGGCAAATATTTGCTTTAATTTTAATAAAGTTAGTACATATGTTTATTATGTATGTGAATACGCCAGCACACGCGTATAATCCATATTTGCGCAACGTGTTGCAACTTATCGAAGTATGCAATAAACTCCAGCAATCCGTTATGCCATGAAGAGCGACATAATGCAGAGCAGCAACAGCAGCAGCAGCAGCAGCAGAGTCAACAGCATCGCTCAAACACTTTGTTATCAACATTTTGCAACACCGAAGATTTCCATGCAGCAGCATAACTAATGTGCACCAAGCCAACGAAACTAAAAGGTGAAGCAATAAAGAGGGATACGACGATTTGCGGAAGGAGTGTGTGGGGTCGTTGTCTCATTTATCATTTATTACAAACGATGCAGCGAGACTCGGCAGCGACAAGACAGCGACACTGCAGCAACAATCAGCTGAAGAAAAGCCGGGAAGTTAAGCATGGAACTCACTATGCAACGAAGCAACTCACTATGATCAACACAATTTTCTGCACTCGCACGTATGTGTGTGTATGTCTGTTTCCATGTGTGTAGTATAAACTTCTAAGTTAAATCTTGACATCTTGACTTTACGGCTTTTCTGCTTTTATGCGCCTTTTTTCCAGGGCAACACTGCAACAAATATATCAAATATCATTTGCCGCTTTCTTGCCCTGAATCGGCTGGATGTGCGTTCATTTCGTACAGTGTCGTTGATGCTGCAATATTGTTGGATACGTGCGTAAATACCTTGAAGAAAAATATGCACTGGTCAAAGAAATTTATGGTTCAGACACTAGGGCGGCTTCGGAAAATTTGTACCATTAAAACTTTGTTCCACCCGACAATTGTTGAATTTGCTGGAGATAGAAAGATGTATGTGCTGCCACGGAATTGTGTTACACAACAAAAGTTCGGGTTTACAACAAAAAATAAGAGTACTGCCACATGTTTTAAAATATTAATATCATTATTATTATTATTATTATCTTATTATGTCATATAATATCATTATTATCAAAATTGATAAAATTGATAAAATAATGAAACACTATAAAATGAAATAATTTAAGAGAAAAAGCTTACAATAGAAAATATTTTAGTAGAAGAGATGGCACCTTTTTACAAATTTAAATGAATAAAATTTATAATGAGTACGAATTATTACTTGATGGGACTCAAACTAAATAACATGAAATTACTTTTGAAAATATGTCGAAGGATTTGCCACCTTTTTTAATTTTAAAATGTTGATAAATAAATCAAATATATTATTGCGGATGTCAAACTAAATAGGTTTAGTTTCGATTACTATAGAACGTTTTTTTTGTAAAAGGTTGCCACTTGTTTAAAAAAGGTCACTAAAAGAAATGTTTAAAATAAATTCACCAAAATATAGAACAACACCTATTTTAAAATGTAATTACAAAACATCGCTCTTTATAGTGAACCTAATATCTATGGCGTACCCAAGGACGTTTCATTCCTGTTGAGAGTACCCTAATTCTAAGCACACAATTTCTTTATTATTACTTTACACTAGATTAAAAATATTTGAAAATGTATCAACTGACACTGCTTTGACTTTTCCTTGTTAAATTTTTTGATACAATGGATTCCAACCAGCCTTAATTTAAAGAAATTTCCTGCAGGGAACGTTCCCATCTACGAATATCGAACGTGAATGTATGAAACAGTCTATTTCCTGTTCATAGCTTGTAGTGATAACATTAAAATGAGCTGTATACTCTTTTGAAGTGTTTGAGAGGGCATTTAGTTCAATATCGCTGGTGACCCCATTCTCTAATGTGCCCTCCTTTTAATGGTTCTATAGTTTTAGTAGCCAGTTTTATACAGTGATAGATAGAAAACTTTAATTTAAACTATAACTTTTTGTCTATTTTATATATATTAATTATACATATTTAAAGGAGGGATACCCAACTTATTCCACTATGAAAGCCCCTCGAAAGTTTAGTAATATCGTGCACTATTGCCAGATCAGACCAAATACTAATTTTTGGGCATTTAAATTAAAACACCCAGCATTTATTATGATTAAGAATTATTATATATTGACCGCTTAATACATTGAGTAACTCTTTAAATAGTTTTTGTGATTTTATGATATATGCAAACAACCGGTTTTTGAATTTTCAATAAGAAATAAAGTGAATTGGACGTATAACTTGTATTGTATTGAATAATAAATATTTTTATAATTTTCAATGGAAAATGAATACCCCAAAGCTGTAGATCACAAAACAGTTCATCAAATACATTTTAATTTCGCGTTTCATTGACTTTTTATTGTTTTAAATATTCGATTAGTGATCTTTGCTTAACTTATCGCATCGTCGTATTTGGCGCTAGAATTTGGCTTGAATTGGCTTGAATTTCCCTTATATTATGTGAAGATCCTTTTCGTTACCATCCTCATATTCTAAGATCTATGGACCTCGCAGATTACAAGTTTGAACCACTTGGTTGTCTAAAATAACCAAATTACGCCGAAAACTGAACACACTATGATTTAGAAAAAGTGCACAATTTTATTGATTTTGGTGTTGCAACGAACCCTAAATTTGATGTTTAGAACATGGAAATATTCTTGTCGTTCTCAGGCGATGGTCTAAAGTATTTTGATATTCATTTCTCACCAAGGAATTTTTTGCAACCTTGCACAGCTCTATGGTGAGAAACCTAGTTATCAAATTTATTTCGATAAGTTGAAGACCATTCAAATACAATTGAACTTAAAAATCATGATTTGATTTAGATATTTTTTGTCAGGCAATTTAATATATCACTTCGATAGATAACAGTACATTACCTTATATTTTAGAATTTCAAACAAAAATAGTGCGGCGTTTGAGCGCACAGGCCTTCTTAACTCTGAAGTTAGGGTCTAGTAGTTCCCACAACTTGTGGCTACGCGACGTTGTTTGTGGTACAGAAACAATCTTGCATTGCCTGCATCAACACAGCTTGCTCAAGAACCTTACATCATGGGTGGCATTGGAAGGTAAAATATAATGACACTAAATTATCAGCCAGACCAGACCAGACCACTTACTGGTAAGCTTATTAATTGCCTTACTTATAATGTGAGGAACTTTTGGAACAATTGTCAGGACAAAAACTAAAACGCTACTGATGACTTGTCCTTTGGAAACGATCATATTTGAATACCAAAAGTTGCTCATAATTGTAAACTTGATTTATTAATTGTAAATTTAATTAAATATTTATTAAAAATTTTATGTGGCTCCACAAAGTATGCAAGCTTTACATTACCCTTGTGTAGAATGCATCGTCGTAAAATGGGAGCAGTGATGAAATCAGCAATAACAACGACTGGAAAAATAATGTAACGAAGGGCATCGTTTAATTGTGGACCACGAATGATGGACGGTATAGTCATGAAGACCTTACAAGTTTTAAATTTGGTTGCCAGTTCATTGGAACTATATTTTAAATCAATAGAAGAATTGGAGTAATTATTATTACGAGACTAAGCAGTGCTCTTGTATACTCTTGAGCGACATAAGTTCTACACACTAATGGTCGACGCGATGTTAATAATTTAAATCCTATCCATCGAAAAAAAAGTGTTTTTGTTTCTTCTTTCATTTACGATCAATGTTTCATTGCAAATTCTTTACACGCGGTCTGTTTTTCAGCAACACAGGCGCGACAGTAGTGCCAATTGCTGGTACGATAATTATAGTGCATTGATGATAATAGTAATCAATATTCCAAGCACTGTTCAGCAATGGGCTACTACCTGGGCTAAACTCGATTGGCAGTATTAAATTGGACACTAATCAGTCTTTCTTTTTGAAAATTTAAAATATATATATATATATATATGTAAGTACAAACACATTCTTGAAAGTTTATGGCTTATACTGAAAATTTGAATGACGAAGAACCTGAGGCCCTAGTGAATGCTGGTGGCCATGAAATATTCATAATATTTCAAATGAAATCAAGAAATACAAGCTAAAGATATCTATGAGGATGAAACGCAAACAGGGAGGATGAGGAATAAATAACCATTTCTAAGATGGTTCTGATGTTGTTTGAATAATTTTAGAACAGAAATGGTTTCCGATCATGGATAGTCGACTGTTATGTATGAATAGATCACATAGCAATTTACCGACACCAGATCAGATGAGAACCCAAAAACTTAAATATGAAATGGCTAAAAATGACGGGCATCCTCCACTTTTATACACCAACTGAAGTTCATCTTTTTCACATTGCACTTGTTTCAGATTTTTGTTCTTTTCCATTTAGATGGCTGGCACTGCAACATCAGAAATTTGTTTTCAAAGAACCATTCTAAAAATATGCCCGTTTTATTAAGCTTTCAAAACTTTCAAACAACATTGCAATAATTTAATGTAAATTTTTCATTATATCATCAGTCATTAATAGAAGAACAAATTATTGAATTGAACAAAAATTCGAACCCGGTTCAATCTGATTTGAAAGCAGAATAAAACGAAATAATCTCACATAAGGTTTTTGCTGATTGTTCCCGTTTGCGTTGAAATAAGGAGAACTATATTTCTAAAAATTATCATAGGGACCTATATCCTTTCATATGGGAATTGTTTAAAAGGGAAAATGAGTTTTTAATAATTTTACCGCTAATACCGCTACTGCAGTGCTTGGCTAGCTCCTCGCATCTCAAGTAATTCCACCTCAAGTTTAAGCCATTAACCATCGGGTAAAGCAGGGCTTCTCACCATTACCGAACAATTGCCAAAAGTCAGATATTCCCATTCCATTTTTATAGCCCACTGGTTTTCATGCTTATGGTATCTATATATATATATTGTTGACCTGTACTTACTATGACATTCGGAACTAAATTGTGCTTCCTTAATTAGTTAATTGTGTTTCTGCTTGTTGTAGTATTTAATCCGGTGGTGTTGACAAACTTTTGACTCACTGTAGTAACCATGTAATACCTGCTTAGTACCCACTCTCGTACATTTGTTTATGAAGCCGCCAAATCGAGCAGAACAAAATTTCGATAAATGTCGAATCATTAAATCTAATCACTTAGTAATTCCGTGCCACCAACAACAATCGCTCGCAAAACTTTCTGGCTGAGGCTTTGCTGCCATCAATGAACCCAAAAAGCCAATTGTCCACCCTCGCCTCCTTCTGCTTCATAAATCATCAAATGCTTAAGTTAATTAATAAGCAAAAAGGCAAATAAAATTAACGAAAATAGCGAACAACACAAAAGTAAAGTAAAGTGGTCAAATATTTGCTGTTTATCTTTTGTTATGAAGTTGCCAGACATAATCAATATAAATACAAATAAATAACATATATTCATATATATCGTCATACACACAAACAAGCATAGCACATTTTTATAAATAATAAAAGCAAATGGCGTGTGAAATGTCGCTTGCCACTTCTATTTACCGCTCAATTATGACCCCGATGAGCTGTTTGTTTTAGCAATTTCCTTTTGCTATCGCCTTTCGGCATTTGACCGCTCGAAATCCTATTACTTGTGTCCTCAGCCAATAATCAGATTATGTTGTTCGAACCCGAGCATGAGACCACTTACTCCGCCAGCTACAAACTCGCTTGGGCGCGGAAGTAAAGGTGTGTATGTGTGTGTGTGCGCAATAAAGTGTGGAAGCGTTGATGTGGCAGGAGTGTATTGTTGCTCGCAGTGTTGTTGTTGTAAGAAATTAATTGCTGTAAATCATTGCCCGAAACGTCAGAAAGTGACCAGCGGACCTATCCAAACGATTGTCGTGCAGATTGAGTTGGAAGTGTAATTGTATTGATTTGCTGTCAGGAGATTAAGGAGGCATTTAATCGGCACGACGATAAGACACGAATAATGGCTAAATAAGAGTTAATGAAATGTGACATGACAATTTGGTTGAGGGAAATAATGGTAATGAATACATTTTTAAAATGAAAAGAGTTTTTTTTTTGAAATTTGTTCTAACAAAAGATATGGCAACCTTTATTGAATTACAACCAACTATACATATATAAAGCTTGAAGTTATAATTAAAAACCAAAATGCATTTATATAAGTGTGGCAGTCAAAATATAAATTTATATAGTTGTCACCTGATTTGATTAAATATATTTGGTGAATAAATAGCTCGAAAACCATTTATTTTGTACATTTTGTGTGAGCAAACTTAAATAATTAAATTCAATAAAAAGGTACGTGGTTGTCACCTTTATCAATATATATTAACATAAGGGTTTGCAATTTCTATTTGTAAGGCAGTACTATAACGAACTATAATGAAGACGCTGCAATTTGTTTTACAGTCGAAAATGGCTAGAGATATGAAGTTGCCATCTGATGTAAAATAAAAACGTTGGTAAAAATAATATATATTCTTTAAAAATTAGTTCTCTGCAGTGTAGGGAACCACCTTTATATACTTAAATCATAATAAATAGTTCAAATAAAGCGCAACGTAGTTGTGATCCTCATTGCTACATAAAGGATATGGGTTTGAAAGTTTTGATTTGTATGGAAGGTTTCTGAACTGAATTGTGATTCTCTAATTGTGTGTTTATTAACTTAGGCTTGTGACCTTCCTCTTGAACCTCTTTGATTTAAGCAGATTTTGAACTATAATATAATATTGTCTACTCGCTTTGTATAACCAAAATTTTCTTGGTTCCTCTTAACCGAAAGAAAGCCGAAATTTTCTAAACAAGGCTTCTAGAATGTTTAAATTACTACCTTCTTGTACTTAATGTAGGCTAAAAATTTAATCAGAAATAAGGAGGGATCGAATTCACGAATGTAATGCTTGGCAAATACAGTTGCTCTAAAAACAACTAAGAAGCAAAACAAAAAAAAAACACTCTCACTCTCCCATCAGATGGAATTATAGTAACCAAGTCGAGATTTAGTTGAGAATTTTCCGCTTTGAAGGAATTCGTCTGCGGTTTTTCTCACGGTAGTGCAAATTTACTTACATACTCTATGTAGTTCCTAAAAAAGAAAAAAGCCAGCGGCAAACTGATGCGCAAAGCAAAAACACCTTCCAGCAGATAGCTGTGCTAGTGGAGTTGTTGAAGCTGTAGAAACGGCAACGGCAACGGTTTTCAGATCGCAATTTTTCTTCTTCTTCCGTTTTTTATTTTGCATTTTTCAGGACCACTTTAACTCACTCGTGTAGCATGCCGCTATCCTGCAGCTGTCACACATGTGCCAAGCCGTACCACTACATGAACGCTATAGTCTGAAGTGACATTAATGCAATTGGTGGCTGCGGTTGGTTGACTGTACGGGAACAGTTCGAAAAGTCAGTGGCTTTCATTAAACTTTCATTAAAACGGAGTTTAATCACAGATCTCTAATCTTTTCAGATTGATAATTTTTGTCTCAGAAACTCCAATAAATAGCGACCTCATTCGGAACATACGCGTACTTATATTTTTTTGTTTTCTTAGCTACAATCGCATCGGAAGTTTTCTGCTAGCCGTGCAGAAAGTGAATATTATCATTCCAGGAAAATTCTAGTTTAGTGGTTTAAATTTGCTCTAATTATTGGAAAATCTGTACTGGAATGCGAACAGATGATATGTATAATAATTTAATTTAAGCTCGACAAGTAGCGTATTATTCTAAGTTAGGATTAATCTAAATATAGAGCAATTTTCAACCCTCTATTTTTTGTAACATATATATAATTATCAATTTGTTTTTCTCTCGAAACGTCAACTTTGCATGAAACCAATATTAAACGCAAAGTCAGTAGATCAAGGTTACGCAAAGGATAATTGCTGGAAAAACCCGCAATTAAAGCGATAAATTATGTCGAAAGACACCATGTGGTTTGGCTTTACTTTCATTTTCAAAACATATAATGTCTGTATTCTTTTGAGCTCTAACACCACCATAAGTATGTCATTGAAGCTAAAAGTATAATATAGTTTGAAAACAAGGTAAAACCTGTTTTCATGCTGATGCAAATTTACTGAAAACGACCCAAGTGTAGATTGCCCTACATAAAACATCGTCACTGAACTGGATAGCGTATTTCGCAAAATTTCAGCATTCTTGAATTGAGTGTTTTTCAACTAAATGTTTTTTTGGCGCCAATCTGGATTATAGCTACTTAAAGATAATTTTAACAAAGAAGCGACGAATATAACACATGTCACACGAGACACATAGCAATACACCTATGTTGGCTCCTTCTATCAGGTTTTCGACCTGGCGCTCTTGTCAATGCTAGGTCGCGTGATTTTCATGCCTGTTTACTTTGGCTTACCTTATCCCTTAACATCTGTCAAACAGCTATAATCTCCTAATGAAAGTATGGAAACAAAGAATAATGCAAGTGAGAAACAATGGACCTTAAAGAGAGTTGTGGCATTAACTAAAAGGCATTTTAAGTGGGTTTTCGTTAGCTTCTTCGCTGTTTTGTTCTGTTACATGACTGTTTCTGTATTCTATTGTTCTATCGGGCATCTTCTCGCACTTGCGGTAGATTTGAAAATAAAAATAAAATAAAGTAACTACCTCGTAACTTTGGTGCCGCAGAGACGCCGCGATTACACATGCGTATTATGACTTTGGCTGGTGGTTTCTGGTTACTGGTTTCATGAGTCATAACACGTGTGTAACATTGATTTCCTTATTTTTAGTTTGAAACTGTTTTAAAATAATTCTTTTTAAATTGAATACGATCGCTCACAAAACTGGCTAAGTTGTTTACTTGTTATCTACTGCTCAGGTGTATTACATAAGAAATCGAACATCGAGATCATTTGGATACCCGGTCATATGGGTGCAGAAGGAAATGAACGGATGACCGTTCAAATGTTTCCAGCTTTGCCTATGACAATGAATGTTAGATGTCTTGGAAAATCACCAAAACATAAAATTTCTTTAGATTATTTTGAGCAGGGAATCGTCCAAAAGCTTCTACTTTTAAGAAAAAGAATTAAGTAACATAATAGAAATCATCACAGGGTTTTCATCCTTGAGAACTCACCTTTTGTAAACTTGGTAAAGTGGAACAGACAGAATGAATTTTAGGTACTTTTTTTAAATATGTAGATTTTTCCAACAATTTAAAATAAAGGCCAAAAATATTTGATTATCGGCAGAAAATTATAGGAAAATTATTGTGATGTGTTACTGTTTTGTTCTGTTACATGACTGTTTCCGTTTTCTATTGTTCTGTCGGGTATGTTCTCGCACTTGCGGTGTATTATTATTGGACTAGTATAAGTATTGGAAGTTAAAAATAAAATAAAGTAACTACCTCGTTACTTTGGTGCCACAGAGACGCCGCGAATACATATGTATGCATACTATGATCTTTTCTGTCGGGTTCTTTGGCTACTGTAATTACTCGTAACTTTTAGTTCGTGATTCTCTTTGCTTTTTAACTGAATTTATGATCCAAATTGAGGTATTACAAGTCAAATAATATTCGAAAACCCATAAAGTGCTTTCAGTGAAAGAACCTAGGGAGAAGTACTTGAATAATTCCTAATGAGGTTCTTATAATAGGAAGCAAAATTAGATCACGTAGTCCTTAGAACACGAAAAAAGAGCAAGCAGTAAGGAAAAACTATCGATTTTACTTCTTTTCAAGCCATGAATAGATTTAAGGTTGACCAAATGAAAAAAGATTGACAAAAAAATCTTCAAGCTGAATCTCTAGATTAATGTAGCAACTTCTAACCTCAGTCAAAATAAAAACGTATTGTGTAAAATTTCTTAATAATAGGATATAATTGAGGATAACAGAACCTAAAATATAATGAAATCTTTTAACTTTTCATTAAGCATAATCAAAGTTGTCTAACTGATGAAGGAAAATTTTAGGAGATATTTTGTAGAAGGCTTTGGAGAAATCTGTATACATACGGCCAAAATGACGACCAGAAGAAAGCTTGCCTTATTAATATAGGTTTAGTACTTCCAAAACAGATAGCTTAGATAAAACAAAATAAATTTTTTTATGGAATGATTTTTTATTGTCCTTTTATACAGGCTCTAAGAAAACACCATTTTTTTATTAGAAAATATTTGGGTTTTATTATAATATAGTATTACTCTACGATTTTTCCCAACCTAAAAGCTTTTTCCCAAAAAATGAACCCCACCTTAACATATTTCACATATACCCGTACAAACAGTCAATCGCTTGCTGCGCCAACAGATTTTCTCGTCAGCTTCGCTTCACGCGGGTGATATTTTCCTCAATCGCCTTAGTTAGTCAGTTGAGTGTGTCAAATTGTGATTTAGTGACCCTACTTACTGGTTGCCAACTTCGACTAAGCACATCATGGTGCATGAGTAACTAACTACGCGAACAATGTCATGGGTTCCGAATTTTGCCCGCCGTTGTCATGTTTGAGGTAGCGCTGAGGTAAACACTTAAGCGAAATGTATTCAATATGTCAGAATTGAGTTTGTGAGGAGTTTTCGAAGTGATTCACTGGTAACAACAACAACAAGGCCTCTAAGTTGTTGGTTGTTAATAAGCGAAAGAGTTTTAAAATTTTAATTTTTTCGCAAAGGATTAAAATAGCGATCGTAATATAAGATTTTATGGAATTATATGAAAAATAAGGCTCCATAAAGAGTCTTTAATATGAAATGTTTTCTTTAGGTATTTCTGCTTTGGTTAGTTATTAGAATTTAACGTTATGAGAGGGTTCCAAAGTACTCAGTGTTAAAACTCGGTTGGTTGTGACTCTTTCTTTTTAACTAAAATTGGAAAAACATTCAGTCCACGACAGCCTGTCGAAAATGGAAGCCCTAAAGCATATGTATACTATTGAAATTTTACGATAACAAAGAGTATTTCCGAATAGCTGACCTGATTTGAGGATCTCGCATTGCTCACTCGGGTCTTCAGAGCCTTCAAGAGTAAGCTAAGTTAGAGTCTCTTCTACTAGCTACTAGTTTTAATTATCTACAGTCCCCAATTCAGGTCTGGCTTCGAAAAAAACCAAATTTTCTTGTTGTGTCGGAAGCTGCTTGAAACATGGTGAGATCACCACCATCTCTCTAAACTATTGAACGGTTCTTCCGGTTCTTCGTAGTCTAAAACAAATAAGGGTCTTTTGTGATGGTGACAGCTTATCGGTGGTCGTGAGGGGATATATTTCTGATATTTTCTGCTTTCTACTAAGTTATCCCTATGACTTTGGATGATTCTATTTGCGATTCTTTTGTTATCATAGCCAGTTGGGACGGCCTGTATGTAATTTCTCTCCTCCACTTTTCCTCTTTCTTAAGCAGTCTTATTCTATTTGATGATATAACTGAGTATCAAGAATTGTTAGGCCAGAATCTAAGAGCTGAACCAGTCTTAATTCAGCTTATGAAAGATGCATAAAAATATATCTTCTCTGAAAAGAGTGGCCCAGACTTACAGAACTGATTTTTTCTCATCAGAAAATATTAAATGTATTCCAGTGCATAAGGATTTGCATGGTTCGTTCTTATTTCACATCTCGAATATGCATATGATCTATTATGCAAAAATATATTATTCAACCATTTAGAGAAATAGAGTACGTTGTATGTATGCGGTAAGCTCTATAAATCAATTACCACTGTCAATCAAACGTCAACCCGGTATAATAAAATATTCATCCTGTTGCATTTCCTCGCCATGTGCAGCAATTCTTTATTCGTTTCCGGCGAATAACATCATCGATTCATAAGAACAACAAACAATTGTTATTCTAATGCATTATGGATATAATAAAAATAATCTAATAAATAAAATTGGGAAAATTGAAGAAATGGCGAAAGATTTGGCAATGGCAGCAAAAGTCGATTTGACTCAGTGCCAAATAAAACAGAATTATGTACTCACAGACATTGTGAACTTGTTGTAGCAACAACCACAATGGGCAACGGCATGCAGTAAATGTTGCACTTTTTTTTTGTGGCACAACAACAACAACAACAACGGACAATGGATAACGAGCACTTAAATTTATACAGCACTGCATTGCAAGCGCGGCGCTTTGAATGAACAATTTCATACCAGTTACACACACAGAAACCTACATCAAGTGTGGATGGCTTTTAGGCGCACACACGTGCTGCAATCGCTTTTGTTGCAAAATTATTGGCTACTTGTTTTTGTTGTGTTGCATTTTATATTACTTACTCATTTATACCTGCCACATTGTGCAAGAATTGTTGCTGTAGTGCTGCCACACGTCGATTAAGCAACGCAAACGCACACAAATGTACATAAATGCATTTATTGCAGCTGCAATATGTAGCCATTAAGGTAGTTGCACACAGCAACCGCGACTGCTTCACTTATGCATTTTGGCAATGTGCCAATTTAGCTTAACATCGAGCGCTTGCAACAAATTGGCAACGCTTGATTTGCATAAATATTTACTCGGCAACACTGTATACGCCGAAAATGTACTAAATGCATAATGCAAATGTGATTTACTTGATATTAAAATGTGCACTTGGGATATACTTTGACTTAAAATTGACATATTCATCATTTGCCGTACATTTTGTGGGACCTTTCGGTGTCCCGATTGCAGTTTCACTACAAATAAATATTTCCCATCTTCATTACTTAATTACTAGGTAATTAATTTATGCATATTTTTCTCTTTTTCCTTTACATGAATCCAATAGACAGAGAGACAAATTTATCATAGATGGAAACAATTTCAGATCTGGAAATCGAAATGTTTCAAGGTGCTTCAAGTACTTCAACAAAGGACTAAAAGCCTTATAATCTATTCCGACAAATATACTCTAATTTGACGACATGACACCCCCAAGTCTGGCAAACATCTGCTTATCACCATTATTTTTGAAATTTGAAATTCTCTTTCCTAGTCACGTCTAGTATAAGAAAACAAAAGGCCTCATGAGTCGCATTCATCTTTTATGTTAAGTGAAAATCGACGGCATAGGGGAGGTAACCAGACGCAATAGGAGTTAACATCTGAAAAAATAGGAGTAGGGAAATAAAGTAAGCTAAAATGGCGCCCTATTTTACGGAAATCTCTTTATACAAGAAGCTATGAGTATATCACTAACTAATATCATAAGGAATGAATATTTGTACCGCGATTTTTCCCTATACTATACTCTAATAGTGCAAGAGAGAGAGGAAGAAAAGTTATAATGAACATTGTAATTTGGAGGTATTTTGAGTGAACTGTTTAAATTAGCCTTAACTATTTAGCATAAAATTGTTGAATCGAAAATACCAATTTAACAGAGAAGACTAATGTTATGATAACTTAATATGAGCTCGACATATATCGAGTTCCAAGGCAGCTTTACAATTGAAGTATTGCGAACTATCAACCCAAAAATTGAAGTACGTCATATACCTTTGCAGAAATTTCACAGAAAGTCAATTTTGCGTGAAACCAATATTAAACGCGAAGTCAATAGATCAAGGTTACGCAAAGGATAATTGCTGGTAAAACCCGCAATTACAGTGGTAAATTATGTCGAACGACACCATGTGGTCTGGCTTTACTTTCATTTTCAAAACATATAATGTCTGTATTCTTTTGAGCTCTAACACCACCATAAGTATGTCATTGAAGCTAAAAGTACAATATAGTTTGAAAACAAGGTAAAACCTGTTTTCATGCTGATGCAAATTTACTGAAAACGACCCAAGTGTAGATTGCCCTACATAAAACATCGTCACTGAACTGGATAGCGTATTTCGCAAAATTTCAGCATTCTTGAATTTAGTGTTTTTCAACTAAATGTTTTTTTGGCGCCAATCTGGACTATAGCTACTTAAAGATAATTTTAACAAAGAAGCGACGAATATAACACATGTCACACGAGACACATAGCAATACACCTATGTTGGCTCCTTCTATCAGGTTTTCGACCTGGCGCTCTTGTCAATGCTAGGTCGCGTGATTTTCATGCCTGTTTACTTTGGCTTACCTTATCCCTTAACATCTGTCAACCAGCTATAATCTCCTAATGAAAGTATGGAAACAAAGAATAATGCAAGTGAGAAACAATAGACCTTAAAGAGAGTTGTGGCATTAACTAAAAGGCATTTTAAGTGGGTTTTCGTTAGCTTCTGCGCTGTTTTGTTCTGTTACATGACTGTTTCTGTATTCTATTGTTCTATCGGGCATCTTCTCGCACTTGCGGTAGATTTGAAAATAAAAATAAAATAAAGTAACTACCTCGTAACTTTGGTGCCGCAGAGACGCCGCGATTACACATGCGTATTATGACTTTGGCTGGTGGTTTCTGGTTACTGGTTTCATGAGTCATAACACGTGTGTAACATTGATTTCCTTATTTTTAGTTTGAAACTGTTTTAAAATAATTCTTTTTAAATTGAATACGATCGCTCACAAAACTGGCTAAGTTGTTTATTTGTTATCTACTGCTCAGGTGTATTACATAAGAAATCAAACATCGAGATTATTTGGATACCCAGTCATATGGGTGCAGAAGGAAATGAACGGATGACCGTTCAAATGTTTCCAGCTTTGCCTATGACAAAGAATGTTAGATGTCTTGGAAAATCACAAAAACATAAAATTTCTTTAGATTATTTTGAGCAGGGAATCGACCAAAAGCTTCTACTTTTAAGAAAAAGAATTAAGTAACATAATAGAAATCATCACAGGGTTTTCATCCTTGAGAACTCACCTTTTGTAAACTTGGTAAAGTGGAACAGACAGAATGAATTTTAGGTACTTTTTTTAAATATGTAAATTTTTCCAACAATTTAAAATAAAGGCCAAAAATATTTGATTATCGGCAGAAAATTATACGAAAATTATTGTGATGTGTTACCGTGAACTTCCGAAGATCACCAAGTTCGTTCTGCTGCTTCGATTGTTGTTTGAAGATGCAAGAGGAATAACTAGGGTTTATATGTACTAAAACGAAAGTAAGGGCGATTTCGGAAGAGTCGGTCAATACTTACTTTAAAAAATATTTGTATTTTGCCTTAGGGTATCGATATCGAATCGTATAGTGGTATCGTATCGATACCAACTGTTGGTCCATTTCGAACCATTGCTTGGAAAACCGGCATAAAATATGACTACGATTTTCTCATTATTAATAAATTGTTTTTTCTATTAGCAACGTCTATTTTTAATCTTTAGCAATGATAAATCTCCGAGTGTATTTCTACAAACCATTGCAGAAGTGCAGGCGCAAATTAAAATTAAAAATTTTTTTCGATTTTCTTCATTGGTGCTAATTTTAGCTTGGCTTTACGGATACTTGTGGGTTGAAGCCTAGAACAGAAGACAATTTGATATTTTAATGAAGCAAAAGCCGCATTTATATTGTTATCTTAGTGATATACTTTTTCGAAACAATATGTATCCTTTCTGGTGAGCTTGATTTCATGACCGCACCCTTAACATAAGTTCGACTTAATCAAATTCTTTGCAAATCAGAGCGTATGTCATATTTTTCGGTTTTTCTGCAGCAGATCAGCAGAAATTTTTCCTTATTTCATTTATTCTCCATTCTACAAGCAATTATCTACAACAATGACTCGGCCATTATATACAGGTTGTAATTTAATATATATATATAAAATATATATATATAGAATAGAGTTGTATATATAGAATAAAGTTCCACCATTCGCAAATTACTATTGAATACTGACGGTAGAATCCAGCGCTTACGTCACCACTATCTGTGGTGGCTCCACATTGCTTAAAAGCACTCGTTCACGTTCTATAAGTGATCCAGGGCGTCCGAACTATTGAGCCATGGGTACGGAATTACCAGAAGTTGGCACTATTGTTGCCGGCAACGGATTGTTCAAAATTATGTGTTTATTATTTTTATAAACTATTATCTTACTATTTATAGTAAAATGTATGAATATTGATGCCAAATCCTAAGCTTCTTAAAAAAGAAAACACATCCCATTTACAATCTAAAATATCTACTTCGTCGTAAAAACCATTGAACTATGTAAAAGAAATTGTTCGGTACAATGCACCAACTGCTAAGAAGCAAGGCTATTTGATGATGACAGCGTGGAACTATTCTCGAGCTTGATTAACATTATGACTTTCAAACATATCGAAAAATTACAAAATTTCTGTGGCTTTTTCAGGATTTGAAAACCTATAAAAAGGTCCTTAAGATAACCTTTCTCATGTGAGAGGCGAAAAAATTGTATCTAGGGATGACTGCTGCTTAGAAAAAAACTTTCAATTATATTTATTTCATAACCCTGGATTATTTTGAAAACAAATATTTATTTCGAATCTTTAAAATCTTCGGTCTTTCAACTTTTCTCAGTAAGTTAGTATTTTATGTCATTACAAACTTTTCAATTGTATTTAAGTACTTCTCTCTAAATTTTTGCCCCTCAATTTTTCTATCTAGTCTCTTCCTCAGGCTACTGTCATTAAAGAGTAACGGTTTGTGTTGCTCTCGTCTGAAAATAGCCCTTTGCACAATACCATTTTCCATTTTATTATTAACAATCGCTTTTGGAATGCGGGTCACCATATTCCAGTGCTCTCACAGCTCAGGTGATGCGTGTACTCTTGGAGGCTATAGGAGCTTTGCTGACCCGCAACAGAAGCTATTGATTGTTCGTTCGATGTGAGAGTTCAAGTGCTGAGAGTGCTGATTGCTGATTGCTGATGTATGGATGTATAGCGGAATATATCTCCCTATAAGTCTATGCGGGCATACACGTATAGTACAAAGGCAATGCTGGTGTTCAAACGTTCAACGTATTGACACCAATGAAATGAATTCATATGAATCGAATGTGGGCGTGAAACTGTGTTGCAGGTGAATGGTTAAATTCCATATTCTATTTTCCATTCTGACCGCTTACAAAACGACGAATGTTGTTCAACATTTTTTAAATTTGTAGAGTGCAGTGAATCTCAGTGCTATTTAAACAGCAATATTAAGTGCTCAACATTACTGAAGACCATGGAATTTTGGATGGCCTAATCTATGATTAATAATATAGCTGTCCATATCAAAGCTTTTCAACTATTGATACCAATCCCATGATCTCATTTTAGCTCATCATTATTTCACTCGAAAACTATAAAACCCGTCTCTTCTCTTCCTGTCTTCACATAGCATATCTTTTTTTTACTAAAACTGGCACCAAAAAGCACATTTATTTATTCTGACATGTATAGCTAATATGATATAACACATGTCCGATACCAAACCAATATGAAATTATACACACATATATACATTAGTTAGCAAACTAGATGTAAGTAAATGCGAATGTGGAATACTCGATGGAATGGCTGAAAGCGCAATTGCCAACGGAAGTGTCAATATAAATGGCGATATGACTGAGGCAGCAATGGAAAACGAGTAAAATAGGAAATTTACCGGAAAAAGAAATAGGAAATGTTGGTAGTAGTCACTTCAGGTAATATATACTACTGTATGGTAAAATGAAGGAAGTGCATTCAACACATGCTCTCTTTCAAATGCAATAGTTATTATACCATATAGAGAATTTAGAAATACCTTATACAGTCGACTTTAATTTTTGAGTTTTAGTAATATCAAAATATTTTTAGTTGTAGGTATAAACATTCTTCTAGAAAATAGTTCTCGCGGTAGAAATTTAGTATATTTATAATAAAGTACATAAAGTACGATAGAAATGGAGGTAGATATGTATTAGAGACACAGATTTGGAATAAGATTAATAGAAATGTAGATTTAGGTTTAAAAGGCGAAAAATTTTGTAACAGCCAAATGTATTAACTTTTTGAAAACTTTTATTTATCTCCAAATTATAGTGTCTTTATTAGTAAGTTATTCCAGCGGATAGCCGAATTTGAGAACATTCCTTTCTCTGGATGGCATAAACGTTCAAATTGAAGGTATTCGGTGAAAGAAGTGAGTTTAGTTGAAATTACTACGCTACAAAATATAACGAATAACCTTTGTAACTGTAGATAAAATGGCTTCCAGTATAGGTTATAAAACGGAAATGTCATCCATTTTCTTTCCAAACTAATAGCTGGGTGTAAAATGAGTGAGTGAAATCGAAACATTCAAACTTCGCTTTTACGACTAGAGTGCAATGAAAAAATATATCTGTCGGTAATGTACTAAACATTAATATTAAATATACTTTTTCACGCTTAATAAACATATGATTAAAATGTCTGTTCGATATGCTCGGATATATTTTGGAGGCAGGACTCGACTAGCCTTGACCATTATCGGTAGTGGCCATAGGTAATTACTCGTATATATTACTTATTAACTAAGTAATTCCTTCGTAGTTTCATAGTTTACAACTCAAATCTCACTGATCCAATTTATGATAACCTTCCCCGCAACAAAATATTTCGTTCGTTTGATGTGGCCTGGTTGGAGAGCACCATACTTAGCGAAGCTATATTTATTGCAATAATAGTAGAGAGATACAAAGTTATTTTCCATACCCTAAATTCATCAAGCTTTAAGCTTTATTTGTCTGTGTTGAGACTATTAATCACTATATAATAAATATAAAGCAAACAAATTGTGTAATAATTAAAGTTCAATTAATAAATTAATTAGTTACAAATTGGAAACAGTAATATTGAGCTTTTAGTCATATTTCAACTCATATTTTTGCTTCATTAATTCATTTTGAAAGTGATAGTTTGTTAGTTTTTACTAGAGTTTTGAATTAAGTGCCACCCCGAACTAATTAATATGCAGCAAAGTTGTTCAAAAATTAAATGCTAAATAGTTAATTTCCATATTAAATGTGCAAAAGCAAAAACAAAAAATAATTAAAACATGAAAAATTATAACTCAGCCAGTAAATTCATAAATATTCACATAGACTATTGTATAAACTCTAGATTTATTGTTGTCAATAAAATGCGCACTTAATCATTGTAAACGAACTCAATCCCAATTCTGTATGTGTGCGTGCTTACATAACATATGCAGAAGCGAGCCCGGCTTACGTGAGCATTCAATAGTCACCCATTGTGCCATATTAATTACACGCACGCGTTGCTATTCCAAAATCCGCTTCCCCTGCACCTCAACCCTCTCACCATCTTACCACAGCTTGACTGCTTAATGCCACAGCTTCAATCCATGCCGCAGTCATTCAAGATGCGGTCAATATGATGCATTAATTTATGTGTCTATTTAGTAAATGATATGTTACCAGTCAGTCTGAGTGGTAATTGCTTCAGCGTTTGCTTTTGCTGCTGTTGCTGCTACTGCTGTTGGTCGCCTGTGTTTGGACAAAGGATTTGCAATCAAGCGTGCGCAAATGTAGTACAAACTCTCGTGTGTCAGTGTGTATGCCTCGGTGTGTGCATGCCGGTGTGTGTGTGTGTGTGAGTGTGTTGAAGATTCCTTGGTAATTGTCGGCAGCACAATTATGTCGTTTGTGGCTGGCGATAAATTAATGTAGCCATAAGTTACCACTACAAACGAAATGTTGTTGGATTAGTGTAGCACGCGCTTCAAATGTAATTGGTTTTGATTTATTTATTGTGTAGTATTATATAATTTTTATAGCAGAATTTAGGTAAATTATAATTATTCATGATAAAAAGTTTCTTATTCTTATTACTATTATTATCGAAATGTGTAAGAAAGTTTTTCCTTAAGCTTTAATTCGCTATGCTCTATTTTAGTGAGGCTTGGTAGTCACCAGTAAGGTGAACTAAATTTAAATATAGTATATTTCGGAAGCTTGATTTTGCTGCAAATGACGTCATAGTCGAAATTTTACCAATCTTTGAGGTGTACTATATCTTTTAGTCTGTTGTTGTCGTTGTAACGGCAGAAAACATTCCCAAGACATGTAGGACTGAAATTAATGTCTGATATTAGATTAAATTATGAAAATAAGCAAATTAACTGGTAACACTCTAACTTTCTGGCCTTAGTCTAGCCTGTTTAAATAATTGAACTTAATCCGGTACCATTTTTATGTTTTTAAAAGAGTTTAAAACCTTTTGGACTTAATCGAAAGCGGGTCCACTGCATTGAGTCGAACATTCTTGGTCACCAGCTCAATTGCCATCGAGAGAAGATGGTTGCATTCTGGATGCAATAAAACCATTTTCGAAAATGTGTTAACCAACGACTAAAAACTTCAATCGAATGGTAATTTTTCGAGCATGTTGTCAGTTAGGTTACACCTTATGTACCTTATATCTGCAATTTTGTTCGCTAGATTGATCAAGTTTTTCATAAACGCGAAGTTGGAACTTTTTGCAAAAATGGTTCCCAACTTCGAAAGCATTGCAAATGACATTGTCTCAGAATTATGAGGCTCTAGGAAATAGAGTTTCATATGGGAATTCATCTAGGTAAATTGAGATGATGGATACAGGGGCTCTGACAGCCGCTTCCTCAAATTCACGGCATTCACGTGAGAACATCGCGCTGTCCCAATTAATTCCCTATTCTTTTATATATCTTTCTTCTTTTATATATTTTCTTCTTTTAATTCTTTTTATATATTTTGGACTCATATTTGTTCTAGCTAGATATTCGATTGAGAAATTCATTTTATTTGTGGTTTTCTTTTTGAGCTTGTTCAAAAAAAGCACATGCTTCAAGTTATAAGAAATCGTTAAAAAGCAGATAGTGTTTTTAGGAAGATTTTCCATTTCAACTATTTAAACAAAACCTTGCCTTATGTGTAAAACACCTTAAAATTACCAATCACAAGGTAAACTTTTCTGTATATTTTCGATGTCAAGTAGCGTGCACTTTTTCAGCACATAAATTCTTATTCCCCTACATACATTTAAAAAGCTTAACTGTAAATATTACGTATGTAAGTATTACTAAGTAAATATATATACACAGGCATATATATATATATATGCTTATCACTGAGAGTCGACTTCAACTACTTCCATAAGTTTTGGCTGCAGTTGTTGCCTTTCATAATAATGTTGTTACTGTTACTGTTGTTGGTGCTGTTGTTGACCAGTTGACGCACAAAATGCTCTCACATTAATTCAAGTACTGCAAAATTATGAGTGCAAAGTTTTTTATGATGCTTAATGGGTAAATACTGTCAGCAGCAGACGCGTTACGCCGTGCCACACACAAAAGTTGGCCAACCAAAAAGTATAAATAACAAAATAGCGAAATAAATAAACAGAAAAATAGTGAAATTATAATAAATGCTGGCAGTGGAGCATTGCTGTTTCGGTTTGATGCTGACGCATGTGCATTTCGCTGACTTATAATGAAATTATGCGAACGTAAATGCTGAAGTGTGCACGGTGTTACTACAGTCAACTAACAACAACAACAACCGCAATAAAGCAGCCAAATTGTAGCGACAGGAATTGTTGGAAACAATCAGCGCCGCACATGCTCGAAAGTTGTGCAAGGAAGTCGCATTTTTTATTTTCGTAAAATTTTGATATTTTTCTTCGCTGCAACAAATGGTGACGCCACGCACGTACAACTTATTTTGCTTGCCAAAAAGAGCAAAATTATGAATGCATGCATTTGCATAGCGCTTGTTACATATTGTCTAGTACTTGCCACACCGCTGGCACTCTATGCCACCATTTGCTTTGCATACGAGTTTCTTAGCATTTTTCGGCCAGTTGTTGGCATTTTCGCTCCAATTCTTTAATATTTTTGCTTTTTTGTTTTGCTTCTGCATATCTCATAAATACTTGAAACAACTGTTGGCGTAAACTTCCGCGCAAACTTTTCTGCGTGCAACTATCAGCACCCACGTGACATGTTTGCTTCTGGCAGCTGTTGCAAGTAGCACAACTCCCATACTTACCTGAACGTGCAACATGCGTCAACTTTTAAGTTGGTGGCAAAAAATGTCTGGCCTTGGTGGCTTGTTGCCTTTGTTGCATTCTTGTTGTTTTTGTCGAGGGTAATTTTTTAACGTAAACTTTTTATGCTGCATTAAAATATCAAGAAAGTTTTTAGTTTCCACGAAAAAGGTCAAAGAGGAGCAACTATGTTGAAATTTCTTATATTTACAGGTGTGGTGAGAAATTCTTGAGAACATGCTGAAGTATATGTGGAATTTATTATTTTTTTTTTTGACAAGAGCTGGTGCAAAGTATTTTGCTTTTGTTTATGCAAAATTTATAACAACTCTTTAGTTGAGATCAGCTTAGCTTCAGTTTAATTAGCTACGTTGCATCGAATTCAAAAAACAAAAAAAAGAAAATACACTCGAAGATTAAGTCGATAGTCTAATTTTGATACTACTTTGGAGTTTGAATATTTAGTTTACAGATACATACTACTTTCCTAATGCAACTGTTAATTAATAACTACTATTAATTTCATTTAGTTGAAATAGAGCAATTCCAAATCAGTCGCTCATGTAAAGGCTTTTATGACGTCATATTAGCGACATACGAAGATCGTTAACTGTGGAACAACAGAATTATTTGCCAAACATTACAAACCGACATATAAAAATCCTTTCTTTGCTTACATTTTTCAAACAACCAGGATCAAAAAATAAAACAACTTAAACTTTGAGAAAGATTAAGCTTGAGTATCCACAGAACGAACCAGACAGTCAAAGTAATTTAAAGTTTGCCAAGCAAGACAGTTTACTGTTATATAAAAGTATGGTGAAATTCTTTGAATTGGAATTTGACTTGCTTCGGCATGCACCATAATCTCTGGATCCGCATATCAGCAACCTTTTCCTATTCTCAGACCTAAAAAGGATCGTCTCTGAAAAAAAGGCGGCCACACTGAGGCCTATTTTGAGGCCTGAATGGGTTGAAAATTGAAGAGATAATTAAAGTTTAATACTCAATGCCAGCTTCGAAGTGACCAACTGACATCGAATCGAAATGCAAAATTCAATTATGGTATCAGGTTTGTAGTAAGGCCAAATTCTCTTTTAGAAAAGAATTTATTTGATAAATGCTTTCACAATGGTCAGTAGGTCAGAAGAATTTATGTAAGAACATACATTTTGGGCTTTAAAGATCTAAACATTTTCCAGATATTTAATATACATATGAACGCATAAATATCAATAAAACTAAATTCATTACTCGAAATTCAATGCTTTATTGTATTATCGTGTTACTAAATAACTGAACTGAGTGGCTTTAAACACCAACAAGCCGTTAGATCTAATTAGCAGCAGTGCAAACAACTTTAATAAAATGTAAATAAATGTGTATTCGCGCACATTTTTTTGTGAGTTTAACATTCAATGAATATTAATAATTTATAGTACAAATGTAGACAATGCTAACTAAGCATACTAATTATTGTTAACAGTTAAACAAATCCATTTTTCAATTATAATTTTAAATGACCTACATACTCTGCAGTATATGTAAATATGTATATAAATCACTGGCATAAAAAAGCCGACAAAAAATTACAAATTAAAGCAAGAAAAAATTGAATAAAATATTTGCTCTTCTCGCCATTCGTTAGCATTTCAACATTTTTTGGTCAAATAAATATAAATTACATCAAAGCGCAAAAGCCATTCAGGCGCAAAACCATTAAGCATTATGATGCGGCATGCCACAAAAGCCACATACTAAATTCTGTTATACAACAACAAAAACAATAAGCTCCTGTAAACATTATGTAGCAGTTAAAATAACAATAGCAAAAAAGCAACTAGCAACATTTACGCACGGAAAGCATTTTTAATCGTGCTGTGTGAAAATTCAACAAACAAATGTTGCTCATACCACATGGCGCCCGCCGAAGTGCGACTGCCGTGGCGGGCAGTAATGTAAATATAACTGCGAATTATGGGGAAAAAAGAAACAATACACTTTTGAACGCATAAGAGTGCAACGATACTTCAAGATTCAGCTTTCTGCCAGCCCCTCACCCGCTCCCTCTTTCTGCGCCAGTTTCTTTATCGCCCCATCTTCGCGCGCACATTACCCCAGCGGCTACATAAATGGCCGCTGCTATTAATATTTTTCATTCTTAAATAAAGATAATAACAAAATATGACTTTCTGCCGGAAGTGTGTACAGGCGCCACAAAAGGTTACTATCTGCGGCCCAAGTAACTGGAGTGGTAAAAATTTATATATATATATATATATATATATATTTATAAAGGCAAAATTATTGGGCAACCACAAAAGTTGGATTGTAAGCAAAACATACACCATTTGTGTTGTTGTTGCTATTTAAACGTAGTATGCACGCCTTAAATTACAAAAGCAAAACAAACGACAGCGTAAAAGTGGAGAAAAAATATAGCGAAAACATTAACGCAAACATGAGTTAAACATAATGACCGCTAATTTGTTTTAATTTATGTTGTAGTTGCGCTGTTGCTGCATTGGAGTCTTCATAAATTCCTGTTACGTACTATTTGGTGTGACTTTAATGTGTTCTTATATGCATTGTAGGCACTAGCGGCTTTGTAGTGTGTTGGGTTGTTCCTTTTATTTTTGTTTTTCAGTTTTAGTGGCTTGTCAGATAATACTTATGGATGTTACAGAACAACGAGGTAGATATAACACCCTAGGTTACAGTAGTTTCGCAGCCATGACTCATAATATGGAATATGAGTTACTACAAATGTTTCAATTGGGGTCTCTGGCATTAGCATGCCCAACCAAAATAATGCTGGATAAGTAGTGGTAATTTGACAGAATGAAAGAACAATGAGCGCGAAAAATTCAACTGAAACTATACAATTTTCCGCCGTTGAAAACTTATCAAACTGCTTTCTTGGTATCTATCCCATAATTACACGCCCCTATTCCTAACATAACGTGTTATACTTAGTAAAAAGAGTGTGAATCAAAATAATTTTGTAGTAAGGACTGCAGCAAGTACCCATTAGAAAATTTTTGTCTATTCAGTAGTAAATGTGATAAAAACAAACAGTATGCCAACAAAATCATTGTCCTCTTAAATCTAAGGTGTACAAAGTGCCTTTCCAAATTTTATTTAAATGCACCGTTGTGCGTGATAAGCGCCGAGCACATGCGGTACTCATATGTGGCAAATATCCAAAGCACACACGAAACATATTGATGTTGTTGCTGGTTTGGTCACAAAATAACTCAATTCTGAACCTTTCGCTCCTGCTAAATCTTTCATTGTCGCTATATATTCCATGCGTAGTGCTCGTGCGCGCTTCAAAATGCAACGAAGACCTTGTTTGGCTATTGAGAGTTCACTTGAATTGCAATCG